>CM042048.1:91103701-92398344 GCA_023525745.1 Arctium lappa
ATACAACACTTCAACCCGAGCTCCCAACCGTTGAACTTGATGAGGAAGATGAAGGTGGAGCTTCTAATCTTTGTTGGGTGGGGGAGAACACTTGGAACATGATAGGTTTGGTGCCATGGATACATAGAAACCGATTTTACGGTTTGGGTTTGGTTTCTAGAGAGAAGGGGGTGAAATGGGGGAAGGTTTAAATGAAAGAGGGTTGAAATTCACGATTTTAAGAAGGTCTGCACCCGCCGGCGACAGTGCCACGCGACTATGACCTTGGCATAGTCGCCGGGCATAGTCACCCGAAGGGGGGTGCTCGCGATACGTTCCTCGCGACAGTGCCCCGCGATAGTGACACCCTGTCACAGTCGCGGGCACAATCGCCCAGGACGTACCGAGCATCAAACTTCCGACTTTTCAACGCCAAAACTCCCGATACTCCGAGGGACTTTAAACAATGGAATTCCCGACAAAACCCCACTGGTTATAAGTCACAGAATTGTCCCGGTGACATTTACTTATCGAAAATTACGGGTGTTACAATCCTCCCAACCTTAGAATGATTTCGTCCTCGAAATCTAAATTTCTTATGAAACCTTACCAGCAGAAGGACTTATCTTAAACCATTTGCCAGCACCACTAACACGACTCTTGCACTGATACTCCCCTCAACTGTCCCTTTTGGGCACATTGTAATCATAATCAAGCGAATGCTTAACTCACCAAAACAACCTTTACCCACAAGGTTACGGTCATCTCCCAACCTTGGTTGGCGATTACTACCCCCAGGTACTTTGTGACCCCAAATTTTTCCACCGACCAATTTCCTTCGGGTCTACACGGTTCTGAAACCCCTCATCAAAGATTGAAACCAAACTTCTAAAATCCTTAGATTCCAACTGGTTCCTTTCTAATGTCTATAAAGACATCCTTACAAGGTGCACCAATACGTCCTTCATGTAACCGGTTAACATTGATTCGGTTGTCACTCAACTCCGATTCAACACCAATCTCACAACATTCCTAACGTAACATTCTTATCACCACAGGAATGCTTGGGTACCTCGATACTCAATCCTCAATATCCAAACTCCTTTTAAAGTTCCATCACTGAAAGGTCAATATTTCTCATTGTTCGACCGGGATACATCCAAACATTCCCAGCTCCACTGACTCCAAGAAAACAAGTCGACACCTAGGGCTAAACGGAGACCTCGAAAGCACGGACATCCCGTCCAAAATCCCATTCTAGACAGATAGTCGTACTAAGTTTGACACTTAACCGAGTGCTAAAAATCCCAAATCTTACATTTCTAACAAATAGATCGCCCAAAATTTCATTTTAATCGCGGAACCCACTAATACGGTATACTGACAACACAGCCCATGATGTGACACCGACTAGCATTCCATCACAACGAATCCCAAAAGAAGCGCAGATAGTCACATAAGACCTTATCCCGCATGATTACCGAAGTATAAAATCACTCCTTAATTAACTAGGAAGACTTAATCTACTATTTCCAATAATACAAACGCGTGCAGATTCGAAAACCCAAGTCCAAAATCCAAGACTGACCGCAAGTTGGATCATCCGACGCTTCAATTCTCAAGGACTCCCCTAGTCCCTTAATTGCAACTCCTTTCCACGACAGGGGTTACACCTATAGGCCTAATGAGTTCAAGGTTTTCAGATAATATGTCAATTTACACTTTTTATAAAACTTTCAAACACACGTTTTATAACGATTAATCATACAGCGACAACACACTATCGCCCATCCGATAGGTTTTCAAAACTGGTTACCAACACTACGCATATAAAACCATTTCCAAAAACTCGTTTGATTAGTAATTATGTTAATAAAAACGGTAACAAAAGATGCGTAACAAAATTTTCAAACGGACTACCATGGTCCTAGTAATGCATCAATTTATACTATGCATATGAAAGATAACTTTCCGCACTATAACATGTGCAATAAAAGTTAGTACAATTCCCAAAAGAGACATTCACAAATGTTAGTACATACTAAAGTCGAGTGTTACTATAACCCAATACCAAATCTCTATCTCCAATAAAAATGCAGAAGACTTCATCAAGCTAATCACTTCTTCGAGCACACAACTAGCACTCATCACTTCACGGTGTAGCTAGAACTAATTCCCGAGATGGAACCTGATGCACATGGCGACAAATAAAAAGGTTAGGCTAACGCCTAGTGAGTTCAAGAGTTTATATTATGATTATAAAGAAAACGTAAAATGGAAATATTATAACTTATAATCATGATCCTTTAAAATGATTTACTTTAAAATGTTGGAACGACTCATTTTCCCATCACATACACTTTTAAAGACAATGCTCCCAAACATGCATTTCTTATAAAACGATGCAAACCGTAACTCACCCGAAACGGGGTCATAGTTCGACACTCACATTTGTAAAAATGTAAAAAATACGTCTTATCCCAAAACACCCAAACTCGGGTGGGACATAATACTCGACCCTTAAATAATGGAAAACAATCCATATAAATATGATACGCCATTAGAACATGGAACTGAAACTTAATACTCACGCGACCATAAAATGGAATGAAATCCAAATATTAAAGCATGGACCATTAAATATCCACAATACAGAGGGCCGACAACGGGGGATACCCGTATCCGTTGAGAGCGGAGGAACACAAAAGTATGCCACTCAAACAACGTTAATCGCATGACACCTCACGACATCTCAGCCCAAGTGTCCCTACGACTTCTTTACCAAGTGTCACCCCAAGTCAGTTAACCTTGATGGATCATTCTGAAGAACTCCATCCCGAAGGCCCGGCACACTTAAAGACTACCTCCCAGGCATTACTTCAAGCGGCAGAGGTCCTAGCGCTCACTCCCCGATAGCACTTCAGACTCAACCCTCCTAGGGATCACTTGTAAAGTTTCCGGTCATAAAACATGGGTACCGGAGTCCCACCCCGAAATACCCAATTGACAATCCCAAAACAGACTGACTGACGTGCCTATGGATCCATTACACACTGTCTAACGTTACCGGACTACACACGAATGACTAAAGCACCCGAGCCCGTAACCAAACTCAATACGCAACACAGCGCCTTAGTACATACGTCATGACTGGGCTCTTTAAAGCCAATATTGAGCTAAAATGCTCGAAATCCATTTGATCAATAATTATCGGTCTCCCGACTAAAGAAATGTCTTTAAACAACGTTTATGAAGACCATATCCCAAAGACGAGATTAACCCAGAATTCAACACATAATGGAACCAAATATTTTCCAAAAGGTTTATGAATGCAATTACACCAAAATGCATATAACATGAAATTGACTCTAATTGTACAAAATCCCCATAATGCATAAACCATGCGATTACTTATCAAAATGTCCAAATCCCAAATATGAGCATTTTATGAAATTAAGATAAACCAAATTTATCAAATATAAGAACTCATTAAAATACTCACACTTTGCCAAAAACCAAGTAAAATACATTTTTACTTCAAAACACCCAAAACTTATCAGCAGTTAACCGTTTCATGTAAAACACTTTAAAATAACCATTTTGGCATGTACACCATTTTCACAAATCAACTTGAACTCACCTTGCTAGATTTAGTCTAAATCTAGGTTTCACCCAACGAGCTCTTTTGAAGGCCGCTCGAATCCTCAAGCCGGAAACTTCCAAAACCTAGATCCATACAATCCAAACCATAAGTAACCATATCCGACCATGTAGAAACATTCCCCTAACAATATACCAAGAAACCCCAAATAATAACAAAACCCTAGTTTCTCCAAAACTACCAAATCCGAGATTTGAGAAACCAAACACTAAGAAACCATCAATGGAGCATTTATAACCTTAATACAAGAAAACTTACCCTTGAAGACGATGAGACTTCCGAGAACACCCAATCCAACACTTCAACCCGAGCTCCCAACCGTTGAACTTAATGAGGAAGATGAATGTGGATCTTCTAATCTTTGTTGGGTGGGGGAGAACACTTGGAACATGATAGGTTTGGTGCCATGGATACATAGAAACCGATTTTACGGTTTGGGTTCGGTTTCTAGAGAGAAGAGGGTGAAATGGGGGAAGGTTGAAATGAAAGAGGGATGAAATTCACGATTTTAAGCAGGTCTGCACCCGCCGGGGCATAGTCGCGTGGCACTGTCGCCCGAAGGGGGGTGCTCGCGGTACGTTCCTCGCGACAGTGCCCCGCGATAGTGACACCCTGTCACAGTCGCGGGCACAATCGCCCAGGACGTACCGAGCATCAAACTTCCGACTTTTCAACGCCAAAACTCTCGATACTCCGAGGGACTTTAAACAATGCAATTCCCGACAAAACCCCACTGGTTATAAGTCACAGAATTGTCCCGGTGATATTTACTTATCGAAAATTACGGGTGTTACAAACTATGAGATTCAATCTCATCCATTCATCTTAATAATCAATGGCTTAAAATATTTAAGAAAAATATTAATTAAAAATACAATTTCAGGACACTAAAATAGGCAAAAAGGGTAAAAATGTCAAAAAAAACATTATGATTCAGTATGATCTAAATAGGGCGTGCACCTATAATTATGGCATGAAATCAGGTACGATAAACGACAATTTCGAATCACAAGTTGAAAAGGGTTTAGGAATCACATTTCAAAAAGGGTTTTACCAGGGATAAGAAACCCTAGTTTCGGCGAAATGGAAGAAAACAACGAAGGAGGTAAGTTTTTCGAAAGGAAACTGGTTGTGTTACAGCAAAATGGGTGTGATACATTGTGATCATCTTGCAAAATGGGTGTGATACACTATGGACTGTGGTCCTACAATTTTAAAAGGAAACTGGTTGTGTTACATCAAAATGGGTGTGATACACTGTGATCATCTTGCAAAACATGATCTCCTTCAAGATAGAATGATGGGAATATTGTTACTAGTTTCGTAGGTGGTGATACACTATGATCAGTGCTCTCATTCACTACAAATTCCTTGTCTTTCCTCTTCTTAATTAGTCCCTCTGTTGTTGATCACAGAATACCCAATGTACCACAGAACACCACAAAAAATAAAAATGACAAACATATGATTCAATAAGCATCCACCTACTGTTGTATACAAATATGTATAAAAAACAAGTTGTTTTATGTAGGATAACATAAATTAATAAATGAATACCAATTTAAAAACATCGATGTTTGAACTGGTCCGCCCCGCTTGACCGTCATATTAAAGGCCCTCCCTTTCGGACGAGTCGACTCCCACTTCTTTTCTTCCCTTTTTCCTCCCCCACGTTCCCCCGTTTGAACTAGTCTGCCCCGCTTGACCTGCGGGCAATCTGACCGAAGATGGTCTGGCGATCCGCACTAATAACAGCTTTTCTTGTTCGGGCAATCCCTAGACATGTGCCCTGGCATTCCACACTGAAAACAAGATCTTTCCCCCGAACCACAATCTCCTCGATGTACCCGATGAAACTTCCCTCAAGGCTTCTCTCCAAACCCTCGACCCCCTCTCGGCTCTGTTCTGGAATTCTTTTCCTTTCGCAGATATGTTGCTGGTCCGTCCCACTTTCTCTTGTCGCCGACTCTATCTATCATATGGCGGTTCTTCTCTTTCTCTGTCATTTCAGCCGCATGCACGGCAACCTGGAACGTAGTTGGATCCCTTGTAGAGACCCACTCTCTCAAACTGCTCCTCATCCCAGAGATAAAACGTTCCACTCTACTTTCTTTCGTCTGGAAGATAAGATCCAGCAAAATGAGACTTCTCGATGAACTTAGTGGTGTACTCCCTTACCGACATATCCTTTTGTTCCAATCCCAGAAATTCCTCCTGTAGCTTCTTTACTGCCGCCAGAGGGAAGAATTATGCATTGAATTTTTCCACGAAAGTCCCCCATGACATACCCTCTGCTGCAGCCACCCCTAATCCACCTGTTTCTGCATCCCACCACAAGGTGGCTTCAGACCTCAACATGGATAAGGCGTACGTCACCTTGTCTTCCTCGGCACACTTGCTGGTAGCAAATACCAGCTCCATCTCTTTAATCCATTTCATCACCAGAATTGGGTCACATTCTCCGTTATAAGTAGGAGGTTTGCAGGCTGCAAACTCCTTGTAACTACAACCCTTCGCCGTCACCTTGGTTGTCATCCCGGTCATCGATGAAGAGTTACCCCCGACTTCAATTCCTGGCAGGCTTGACAGCGCAGTCATTTCCCTGCTTGTTATTCCCTAGATTCTAGTTTCTAATCACAATCATTCAAACAATCAAACAAATAAGATTGAATTACTACCTGTTTGATTCAACTTTAATCCAAACGATTACAAACAGTGTTCTTGACTTTCTCTCTCTAGATATCTCTCTCTCTCTACAGATCTCTCAAAAAGGAATTCTCTCTCTAAAACGTATTCTCTCAATTACAACTCTGTTCTAGACATCTGACAAAAACAACTAACCAAAACTATTTATACCCTACAAGTAAAATACAAGGAAACTAAAATACAAATATAATACATTGACTTTGATTTTTTTATTACAAATTGACTTTGACTTTGATAAGAGTTGACTTTCTCAGCTTTGACTTACTTGAACTTTGACCTTCAGTCTTCTTGATCTTGTATCCAACATATTTATGCTCTAACAATCTCCCCCTTTGGATTCAAGATCACTGTTGAAAGATCTAGCAATTCATTCTTCACTTTTAAGCTCTATCAGTACAATCTCCCCTTTTTCTTTGACGGTATTCTTTCCAAAAACTGTCTTCAAATGATTAACAATCTCCTCAAAACTTTCACAAGATACTTTCAGACTTTGGAAAGAAATTATCTTCAGAATCAGCTCGGATTGCTTTAGCAAATAATCTTCAAAGAAAATTTCCTCAAAAATCAGTACAACTTCAGAAATTCTTTTATCCTCTTCAAATCTTTACTTTGAATCTTCAGACTTGGACATTTCTGAAAATCATCTCTCAATACTTTATCATTTCTTGATACCATCTCCCCCTTTTTGATGATTTGAACATCTATATCATCAAAACTTTTCTTCCAAGAAATGTCTTTGACCATTCTGATATGTCACACTAAGCCTCTGATTCTGTGATCCATAACCAAGTATTCATCTAGATCTTTGCAAATCCAGACAAAAATAAGAACATGTAACTCCTGAATCAACAAATGAATCAGTTAAAATGCCTGTCAGTAACACGAAGTCACTGTGTGTAACGGATACACAATATAAAGGAGATTTTTGATGTTCACTCCCTCAGGGCTTCCTTCGAATCATCGAAATACCACAAAGGCAATTTCTATGAATGTTAAGACAAGAAAACAAATTTCTTGTGTGTTCGTGCAGGTGTAGAAAGAATTAAGCACGAATGATTGCTTTTAATAAGGCTCAACATTGTGTAAACCACTGAGACAACAGTAGTATAAACACAGACTCAATGTGCATGATTGAAGTGCGAAGGTGGGGCAGACTTCCTTCTTTTTCAATATCCAGATTTTCCAAATGAAAACCAGGTAGATTATATGTTGCTCCCCTTGAAAATGTGAAACATTTTCTTTTTGAGAAGAAAATGAGTAGCTTGTGGGGTTTAGTCAAGATTTGGCATGGGTTATTTGCCTGTTTCAATAATGTTCACGAAGAATTGTGAAACATTAGTAATGTGGCTGCCCGGCTCAGAAAGTAGTGGTGCAGAGTTTAATATTCTTTTAATCTGTTCTCACACCCTCTTTCTTTTGATCATTAAGCTCACTACTAACCAAACTCTCCTTTACATTTTACCTCATCACACCCACACTCATTTCTTTTAGACTCCTCACACTCAATCTCTATGGATTAACTTCTTGGGTAGAAATCACTGGTTAACGTGATTTCATAGAAGTTCATGTAAGTCCTAGCACAAAGAACCCATGAAGTCCTAGAAAGCATGTGTTGCTCAGATGATTTAACTTCATCAGTTAAAGGTCATATACAAATGTCAGATATGAATATGCTCAGAGATATAATCATGGAAATATGAGCATTTTTAAACATTGAAGTATTTTCAAACAAGTATATTGAATGAATGAACATGAATGCAAAAGGCTTGTTTGAAAATCTGACATTGTATGAAAAATGATCAGAAATGAATGATATAACAATCAAAGCTTAAGGTCAAGAATAATGGATATTGTCTATACGAAACAAAAATATAGACATTCTTGAAATGACGTTTCGAAATGAAATATCGCTCAAAATTCTTTAAAGTACAAGCGGGGTGTCTTACCATCGAAAAAAAAATGTGTTTCAATTTAGAGACATGGTAAGAACAATTTGATCAAAAATTAAACCGATGTGTGTGAATACTTGAAAGTATGTAGAAAAGACAATACGCAAGTATTTATCTTTGGAAACACACGGTTTGTTTATCAATTAAGCACAAAAATAAAATGTAAACATTTAAAATCGCACTTCCAAATTATAAAATCTGTTTAAGAATCGGGAAGTGGTTTGAACATTTCAGAACATGTTTTCTATATCGGAAAGTTGTCCTTCTTTCAAATATATTTGAGATTAAGATAAGAAATTTACCTTTTCGCGCAATCTTAAATCTCATGAAGTCAAGCTGAAGTCATTAAGATATGATCTTGTCAGCTTCTCTCATCCTGCAAAAATCTCAAAGTCTAGTCAAAGCAACTTTATTCACAAATTTATTCAAATGTAAAAGACGTAAAGCAGTAAAACGATTAAAGTACGAGTTCTGATTTGAAATGATCAGAAATCATAGTCTTACTCCTTTTGATATGACATATAAGCTCCCCCTAAAATCATGCATCACAAAAATTTGTCAGTGAAACAAAATGCAGAAATTAGATATGCTCCCCCTCAAATGAATGTAGATCATCTTAAAGTGCATCTCATTCTCCCCCTGAGATCATGAGCAAACTATTAAAGTGCAGATATCCTTCAGAAATAAAGATAAAGAAAATGATGAAAAATAACAATACGTAACTTTATTAGGTAACAACCGATTACGTCTTAAGATTTAACATACCAAGCTTAGAAACAAGAAAAGTAAATATCCTTTCATCTAATGGTTTGGTAATTAAATCTGCAAGCTGATAATCTGTTTTTACAAAATAAAGTTCAATTGTTCCTTTTTCGACATTATCTATAATAAAATGATACCTGACGTCAATGTGTTTGGTTTTCGTATGATGGACAGGATTAGCAGATATCGCTATTGCACTCTTTGGGTCACAATATATTGGTATTTTATCAAACTTGAATCCATAGTCTCATAGCTGTGTTCGCATCCACAAGACTTGAGAGCAGCAACTGGCAGCAACTACGTACTCTGCTTTAGCAGTCGATGTGCAAACGCATAATTGTTTCTTTGATGCCCAGCTAACGAGCTTGTCTCCAAGAAATTGAATATGACCTGAAGTACTCTTTCTGTCCAACATGCAACCTGCATGATCTACATCTGAATAAGCAGTCAGTTGAAACCCAATATCCTTAGGATACCACAGACCAAGATCTGCAGTCCCTTTAAGATACCTAAAAATCCTTTTGACAACAGCCAAATGAGATTCTTTAGGAGCAGCCTGATATCTAGAACACAAGCATGTTGAAAACATAATATCTGGCCTACTTGAAGTAAGATACATTAACGATCCTATCATACCTATGTAAGTTCTAACATCAACACTTTTACCCGAAGGATCAGTGTTAATCTTAGTACCTGGTGCCATCGGGGTTCCAATTGGTTTACAATTTTCCATATTGAATTTCCGAAGAATATCCAAAATGTACTTAGATTGGTTAATGAAAATCCCCGTTGAAAACTGTTTAACTTGTAATCCGAGAAAGAAATTCATCTCTCCCATCATACTCATTTGAAAACGTGACACCATGAGGTTAGAAAAGTTTTTGCAAAATATAGGATTAGTATAACCAAATATTATATCATCAACATATATCTGTATAAGAATAATATCAGCTTTTTCCTTTTTGATGAACAAAGTAGTATCAATTTTACCTTTGGAAAAACCTGACTTGACCAAGAATTTAGATAGAACATCATACCATGCTCGAGGGGCTTGTTTTAAACCATACAAGGCTTTGTCCAAGATGTATACATGATCTGGCTTATCTGGATTCACGAACCCTTCTGCTTGAGACACGTATACTTCCTCCTTAAGAATGCCATTCAGAAAGGCTGTTTTCACATCCATCTGATAGACTGTGAAATTCTTATAAGTTGCGTAGGCTAGAAACATGCGGATTGCCTCTATACGTGCTACTAGAGCATACGTCTCATCGTAGTCTATGCCTTCCTCTTGCCGGTAACCTTTGGCAACAAGTCTAGCTTTGTTTCTTATGATGATACCATCTTCATCCTTTTTATTCCTGAAAACCCATTTAGTGCCTATCACGACTTTACCTTCTGGTTTTGGAACTAATCTCCAAACCTTTAGGGCTTCAAACTGATTGATCTCTTCTTGCATAGCAGATACTCAATCCGAATCAGCAAGAGCCTATGATACTCGCGTGGCCTCTATCTTACTAAGGAATGAGTCATGCATACATTGATTAAGAGTCGCTGACCTAGTTTATACAGGCTTGTTGAGATCTCCAATTACTTGATGTAATGGATGCTCTTTGGTCCAGTGATGCTCATGAGGAAGTGGAGTAGATACTAATTGAACATGATCATCATCTTGAAATCCACTATCAGGTTCTTCAGTTTGAATAATAGGAGGGAGGTTTGCAGTTGAAGTTTCAGGTGCAGAAGCATTAGTTGGAACAGCAGACTCTGGTTGTTGAGTAGACAATGTATTACACCCAACTGATATAGTTACTTCTGGCTCATCAGTTACTTGTGTATCTTCAACTGTAGGAGTAGATGTTAGAATGTGAGTTTCTGACTGAACGGGGGATATAAGTTCAGTTAAAACTTCTGAAGTGACCGGATGATTGCAGCTTGTGTTTTCAGACCTGTCAGTCACAGCAGATTTAGATACATTAGATCCTAGAAACTCATCATAAAAGAATTCAAATAACAAATCTAAATCAGATAAATGTGAAACTGAAGTAGAAGCGTTATCCGAATTTTTTTCTGTAGAAACAAGTTCTGGACTGATATGTCCAGAAGCTAATACTCCAGTAATTACGGGTTCTGAACTGAGTTATTCAGAAGCCATATCTTCATCGAATGTTACATTGACGCTCTCGACGACTGTCTTTGACTTCTTCAGATAAACACGTTATGCTGCAGATGTTGAAGAATAACCAATGAAGATACCCTCATCCGCCTTAGCACTAAATTTGTTCAGATTCTCTCTATCGTTAAACACGAAACACTTACACCCAAATATATGAAAATACTTGATTGTCGATGTTCTGTTGTTGATCAGCTCATATAGAGTCTTTTGAAAACGGCGGTGTACCATGGATAGATTTTGAGTATGACATGCAGTTGACACAGCTTCTGCCCACAGAAATAGAGGTAAGTCAGACTGGCTCAGCATAGTCCGAGCGGCCTCGACTAGCGTCCGATTTCGCCTTTTGACTACTCCATTTTGTTCAGGCGTACGAGCAGCAGAGTATTGATGTGAAATCCCGACCGATTCGAGATATTTTTCAACGGTTTTGTTTGTGAACTCTGTGCCGTTGTCGGTTCGAAGAAACTTGACTTGTCTCTGCATATTCACCTGGGTTGTCTTTAAGAAAGTAATGAGAACTTCGGGCGTCTCATCTTTTGATCGAAGAAATTTGACCCACGTGTATCTTGAATAATCATCCACAATAACCAACACGTATTTCTTTCCTCCTAAGCTTTGTGTTCTCATCGGAACGCAGAGATCCATATGTAACAACTCTAGTGGAGAACTGGTGCTTGGTTCAGGCTTCGGTTTATGTGCGGCTCTCTTCATCTTAACCTTTTCGCATGCAGCACACAAGTGTTCTTTCTCATATCTCAGCTCAGGAAGTCCTTTTACCAACTTATCTTTGACCAACTTGTTGATATAACGAAAATTCAGATGTGATAGTCGTTGGTGCCAAAGCCAACTTTGTTGCATCGAAGCTTTTGACAATAAGCAAACGTGACGGTCATCTTGAACCTTTGAAAGATTGATGGTGTAGAGATTTGTCTTTCGCTTGCCAACTAAGAGTTCTGTGCCGTCTTCAGAACGAACTGAACATCTCTTAGCTTTGAAGTTGACCTCTAACCCTTTGTCGCATAATTTACCGATGCTAAACAAGTTGTGCCCAAAGCCTTCGATATAACTCACCATCCTAATCGTTATGTTGTCTTGAATGATATCACCATATCCTAAGATTGGTGAAACTTGGTCGTTCCCAAATCGAACATTGCCGCTGAATTTCTCTGTATAATTAGACAATAAAATTTTATGCCCGGTCATATGCTTGGAACAGCCGCTATCCAAGTAACACATATGCCGAGTCTGCAAGAGAAATCAGGAAACAATTACTTTAGGTACCCATTTAAAAACGGGTCCTAACAGATTAGCACAAGATTTTGGTATCCATTTGAAAATGGACCCTCTATTCTTTTGAAAATCTCTAAAAACATTTAATCTTGAAGAATAAACATGATAAGATCCAAACCAATTAGTAGAATTATGAGAATAAGCAAAGTCATTTCTCCGATAATGAAAAGATTTAGTAGTAATAGGAGATAATTGAATCAATTGCTTTATTGAATACCGCTTGTAAGAAGTTACAAGGTTTTGTTTGGATGAAGCAAGTTGATCAACTACATCATTATCACTACTAACTGATCTATTACAAGAGTTATCAGAAACTGATTCAGCTATCTCATCATCCTTCCTTTTTGGTCGCCATTCGGTTCGAGCTTTCGGCCTTTTCTTGCTTATATCTGAAACAAAAGATTGAAAATTATTAGGAAAATCAGATTTCTGAAATTGAGTTTTCTTTTGTGTACCAGTGTATTTCTGTTTCTGTAATCGTTGTTTCTTATGTTTTTTACCTTGAGCATAGTAATCAGCAATTATAGAAACTGATTCACCAACCTTAGCTGATGATTCACCAATATTACAACCACATGGTAACACCTTTTCATTTATAAGACAAGTAGAATGATCAGGAAGAGAAGCATTAAAGTCAAACATATCAATTTAATCTATGCACCCATCATCAGAATTAAGAAAGTCATTTGCAGACTCAAATAAGTCATCAAAATTATCAGACGAAGTTTGATGTGCCTTTGAAACTGTAGAACACTTTGTAGATTTAGATTGAAAAACAGTGTTCTTTAAAACTATAGAAACACACTTTGTTCAATATCTACCAAAAAAATTTCATCAGAAACAACATTTTCAAGCTCAACTATTTTGCTTTCAAGAATGAGTGGAGGAACATAAACCTTTGCAGTTGCAAGTTTTGCCTTCATCTTAGAAACATAATAACTAGCAAAATAGTCATTTGAAAGAACTTTTGGTGTCTCAGAAAGATAACTATCATTTAACTTTGCATAGTTAAATGGTACTTGCATTTTCTTTATATTCTTTCTATTTTCAGTTTCTTTGGCCTCAACTTATTCTGATAATTTGGTAACAAATTTGGGTTTTAAATGAGTATGTTTACCAGCATAAGCAAGAAAATCAAAATTTTAAAGTGTTGGTTGTTTTCTGATGGTTTTCTTTAAGTAATGGGGGTTTTCAAAACCAAGTCCCCATTTTTCCTTAACATCAGCCTCTTCGTTAGGTGCATTGAGAAAATTGGTTTGATATGTTTGGCCTCTTGCATAGAGTTTGGCTTCCAGACCATTTACCTTCTTATTCAAAAGCTTGTTCTCAACCTGCAATTTATGAATAGTTAGTGCAGATTCTTTTTTTTCAAACTCTGACTTAGAAAATTTAACTTCAAAATCAGAAATCTTCTTTTCAAAACAATCTACTTGAAGTTTAGAATCAGAAGCAGACTTGCGTAAAGAATCAATTAGATCTTTGTTCCCAATAACAGACTTATTAAGCTCAAAGATCTTGTTGTTTCTTTTAGCAACTCTGTCTTTTTCTTTCTTCAGTTTTACTTGAAGATCTTTAAGCTCAACCATCATAGCTTACATTTTGGTAATGAAATCTTTTTGAGTTAAGTTTATTACCTCATCAGATGTCTCGTCATCTGACTCATCATACTTCACTTCTTTTCCCATTAGACAGAGATGAGCAGTTTCTTCCTTCTCTTTTTCATCCTCTTGATCAGAATGATCCAACCAAAATTCGTCCTCAGCTATTAATGCTATGCCCGCTTCTTGCTGTTTGGCCAATAGCAGTTTGTTCTGATAATACTGAGAATTACGAACCTTTGGTTTTCTACAATCTTTAGCAAAATGTCCAATCTTGCCACAATTGTAGCATTTAATTGGATCATTTGCTGGCTTTTCAGCAACATTGTAATCATTCACGAACTTCTTCTTTTCTTCCGGATTCCTTTCCAAATACCGGTTCTCTTCATATCGCTTTCCTTCCACTCTTTCTCGGTGCTCATGATTCTTAGAACTGGATGAAGAGTATCTCTGAGAATTTGATTCCGTCTTCTTGTAGAATTTCTTTTGAAAAACTCGGGTCAGTAAAAGCATTGCTTGTTTTAGAATTTCTCCATCATCACCATCTTATTCAGATTCTGACTCAGAACTTGTAAGCACTTTCTTCTTTTTCTTCTTCTCTTTCTTTTCTTTCTTCTTCTCTCCTGCTACCAAAACAATAGGTTCAGAAACTGTCTCTGCCTTCTTTTTCTCAGCTCTTTTCTCTTCCACTGCTTCCTCATTTTTCCTCAGAGTCTCATAAACCTCATGTAATGGAATGTCATTGAGATCCTTCATTTGTTTCATCCTACGAGTATGCTTCTTCCATTCAGGTTGTAGGATGCTCAGGAATTTGACATTGTTCTCAAGCTGCTTCTTTTTCACTTTGTTCTTTGACAATTCATTTAACAGCAAGACAAACCGTTCAAAAGTATCTTCTAAGCTCTCATTCTCTTTGGCTTTGAATTCCTCAAAACTGTTGATGCAGTTAGCCACTTTCATCTGATTCCCTACTTTGGATCCCATCATCATTTTCTGCAACTGATCTCACATCTTCTTAGCATTTCCCTTGTAGTTGTCTATCTTGACGTAGATGTCATTCGGGATACTTTGAAGAAGAAGAGATCTTGCTTGCTTGTCTGCTTTATATCGGTTTTTCTGTTCCTCTGAATATTGACTGTACTCCACTGGAACTGTTTTCATCTTTCTGTTCTCTTTCCTCAGTACCATCTTCACTATCAGATGAGTCATCATCAGGTATTTGAACTGTGATTGGTACCATAGGACCTTCCATGATAGACAGAAGAATATTTTCTCCATTTGTGTGCCGGTCCACAAAATCCAGAAATCTGTTTTTCCACTGTTCATATTCTCCTTTGAACAGTACTGGAGGTTTGACATCAGTGTCGATAGAAAGAGCATCTTTAGAAGTCATCTTGAATGATCCTGTTTTAAAAATATATGCAATAAGAAACTATAACTGATCGTTAGTCCAAATATGAAATCACAAGAAAAATCTTGAAATATAGAAAAATCAGAAATTTCGAAAAATTTGACTAATTGACAAAACTCGCAAGTCACTATAGAACTAACAAGTCACTATTTCTGAAAAACCCGCAGACTAAGGCTTGCGTGTTTGTGAAACTCGCTAGTCGCTGGAACTCGCTAGACGTAGAAACTCGCAAGAAACTGTTCTCGAAGAAACTCGCTAACGCCTAAACCCGTAGATCACTATTCACTTATAAACACGCAGGCTGAGACATGCGTGTTTGAGAAACTCTCTAGCCACTACTAGCGCGTTTCGACCAAACTCGCAGATCGACCAAACTCATAGATTACTATTCTGAAGAAACTCGCAGGCTGATGTGTGCGCGTTTTAGAAACTCGCAAGATACTACTAGCGCGTTTTGAATAAACTCGCTAAACAAGATTAGCGTGTTTCAACACTTAGAAAAATTTCTAAGATTTTCAAACTCGCAGATGAATGAACTCGCAGATCACTGTTCCTCCTCAAACTCGCACCCTTCGATTAGCGCGTTTGTAAAACTCGCTAACCACTACGTGCGTGTTCTGGTCCTTAGAAAAATTTCCCAACTTTCTAAACTCGCAGACTTCGATCAGCGAGTTTCTAGAACTCGCTAACAATGCCTTGCGCGTTTTGACCAAAACTGAGATTCTTCAGCTTGCGCGTTCTAACGAAGAACTTGCACGTTTTGCAGATCGAGCGCGTTCTTCAGAGATCCGTGCGTGTCCTTCACTTTTTCGAGCCTTCGTCTTGAAATCGATCAAATTCTTCAAATTTGATCTTAAAACTTTGCAATTATACTCAATTTCAACATAAGAACAGGTTACAATGCTTGAAATTTACAAACAAATACATATTGAACCAATATGATTCAATTTACAGTGCACACATACTCGTGAACTCGAACTCCTTCAAAATCAAAATTAACAAATGATTACAGTGCATTTCTCGAAACAATCTATACACACTCGATCAAATACACTCTACGATCATAACCTGATCAATATCAACATCTAATTCGCACTAAAACTCGAAATCAGAACTGGACATGAAGAACATAGTGTCAACTTTCTTTTCTTGATTTGATTTCAATTTGGATCTACTCTGATACCAATTGTTATTCCCTAGATTCTAGTTTCTAATCACAATCATTCAAACAATCAAACAAATAAGATTGAATTACTACCTGTTTGATTCAACTTTAATCCAAACGATTACAAACAGTGTTCTTGACTTTCTCTCTCTAGATATCTCTCTCTCTCTCTACAGATCTCTCAAAAACGAATTCTCTCTCAAAAACGTATTCTCTCAATTACAACTCTGTTCTAGACATCTAAAAAAAACAACTAACCAAAACTATTTATACCCTACAAGTAAAATACAAGGAAACTAAAATACAAATACAATACATTGACTTTGATTTTTTTTTATTACAAATTGACTTTGACTTTGATAAGAGTTGACTTTCTCAGCTTTGACTTACTTGAACTTTGACCTTCAGTCTTCTTGATCTTGTATCCAACATATTTATGCTCTAACACTGCCCTCGCTCTTATCTCTTCTTCCCGATGTTGTTTTCTCCTTGTGAGCCAACAACGCTTGCAGAGTCTATTGAAGCTTCCCCATTTCTGCAGCAAACGTCTCGTGTGTTACAAAGGCCTGGTTTCGACCCCGACCACGAGCCCTTGCAGCTCCCCGCCCTCTAACACTCGTTGAGCTCTCTTGGTGCGATGTTTCCCTATCCACGAGAATCTCCGCACTTCTCGCTTTGCGAGTGTTTCGTACATTAGCTCCTCCCTGATTTCCAGCATTGTTCCCTTCAACTTGAGTCGTAGCCTTTCGGGTAGTCCTCGCTGAACCACATCCTCGACCACGGCCCCTTCCCCGAGTTGTCGGCCTCCCAGGAGGACCCCTAGGTATCTCAGCCCGAACCTCATCTGCCGGTATATTTTCCCCGGCCGGCACTGCCCAACTCCGCAAAGCTCGATTCGATATGACGACAACTGAAACAACACAAGAATATACTTAATGTTAACAGTCCTATATGTAACAAGGTTTATAGACACACACATGTACCTGTAAATTTGTGATTACATTGGCCAGTTGTAATCCCAAATCTACTTTACATGTTAGTCCCTATCTCTCATTACATATGCCCCTATAGCGGCAACCCTACGACATCCTATTTCTCGGTTGTGTCCCACTTACAGTTTAAGTTTAGGTCCAAAAAGGTCACCTAAATCGCTTAAACTATGGCTCTGATACCAAATGTAACAACCCAAAGCTTAACATAACAATTTAAAAAAGATCCAACTCCTATAAACGGGTCCCAGTACAAAATCTGATAAGTAAGAAATTATATCATCTAACATCAAGTCTATTATAACCGAGAAACTATAATAAAACTGCAACTATGCCGCAACTAAGGCCCACTCTTCAGCATGTTAGCCCCTAACATTTCTCTTTTCCCTTAGAAGATCCTAAAGCAACCCTGTTGCCTGAAAATGGGTTTTAAGAAAAATGGAAACGAGGATTAGACGGAAAGGTCTAGTGAATTCCCGACCTCGTCCTTTTTATAACAACAGAAAAATCAAATATACAAGATAATTTCACAAACTTCGTGTCACAGGTAGTGACTAGTTTCACGTTGAAATCCTTCATCAAGAGACATGACCACTCGTCCTCGGGGTCCCCCAGTAGATCCCCATACGGCCCCCTAGTCGATGTCGTTACCGTGTGTAAGGAAACGAATTCCAGACACCTGGTTCAACCATCCCCGATGATTGAAGATAAGCCATGGCGCTCAAATCATAAAGAAATACCAAATCTCATACGATGGAATAGTAAGAAAATACACATGCTTAATATTGAAATAAATCCAATCCATCACAGTTAAAAATTATATTTGACGGAAAGTAGTAAACATAATAAACAATGTCAATAAAGACAATTTCCAGTTTTCAAGAGTTTTAGAATGAGGGAACTCACCTTATTGGGAAACTCTGCACACACCCGAAAACTAGACTTGAAAAGATCGACGTTCTACATTCCAAATTAGCAAAGCTATTAAATTTCTCGTTCCTAATCCCTTGAGGTTCTAGACCAAGGTTCGACTATCACAAACATCTTTAAAAAAAACTGGCACTTAAGCCTTGGTCGTAAACCCCGGGCGGTCGACCCGGTCGTTGGCTTCCCGGAGAACCCTGGGCTTTAAACTCCCGGGTGACCCCGGTCACAACACATTCAGGCGACCCCGGTCACGGGTAACCCCGTTCAGGCAATACATCGGGCATCCCCGGTGGAAGGAGTACCGGGCCACCCCAGTCGGTTGGGTACCGGGCGACCCCGGTCGAAGGGGTACCGGCCCTTCGTGGTTCGCAAAAACTAGGTTATGGAAATCCTTCGCAGACCCTTCGAAGATTAACAGAAATCGATCATAACCCATATATTACCTACCTTAATCGATTTAATAGCATACATCAAGTACAAATATTGAATCTAGTCCTTAATTATTTCGTTAAACTCCCCGACCCCAACCCAGTATCGATACCATTCGACCCACACCCCTTCTTTCCTAAACCAAACACAACAACTCTAAATAACAAAGGTTAAACTTCAAGGTTTTGATTAAGATGCTTACCTCTTGAAGACAATCCCACAAAATGCTCTGATTTCCTTCCTAATTCTTGAATCGCAAGAGTTCTTCTCGATTTCTTCTCCTTTCCACAGCGCCGCACACACACACACACACACGTACTGACTTCTTTTTCCAAGAGTGAAGTTGATTTAAGGGTTTTAGCCTTTTTGTGCCTAAAATTTCAACTATGGCCCCTCAACTCCATTATTTCTCACAAGAACACTACTTTTCTTATAAATCACAATTAACCCAAATTTTAACGAGTGTTACACGTGTGGACTGCAAAGAAATATTTGAGATTCGTTCAATGGCTTCCCTTTTCCAACTCCATCTGGATCTGAATTTTCGAGGGTGCCCTTTGTTTGGAGAATTGTAGTTCTGGATGAAGGGAGTCGATGCTGTTTGGAGGAGGAGAGGCAATGAAAAATAGAAAATGAAAAGGTAAGGCAACCCTAGTCATTGGTTTAGGAGGAGGAGAGGACAAACAAAAGGTTTTGGAGGAACAAAGGACAGACGAAAAGTTTTTGAGGAAAATAAATATTGAGATGGCTTGAGAAAAGGAGAAAAAGATAGACCATTTTCTAGCTTTGAGAAGAGGCCACAACATTGGACGTGGTTTCTTCTTTAATATATATATATATATATATATAGAGAGAGAGAGAGAGAGAGAGAGAGAAAGAGAGAGAAAGAGAGAGAAAGAGAGAGAGAGAGAGATTTGTTTCTTTCTTAAAATCTCCGAGGTCGTCATTTCTATAAAACGAAGAAAAAAACTTCATGAATATCATCAATCAATACAATGTATAAATCATTCACACACCCATTGTTAATATTACTCATTTTATTACAATATATAACTTTAATCACTAACAAATCTCTCTCTCTCCCTCTCTCTCTCTCTCTCTCTCTATATATATATATATATATATATTAAAATTCCAAGTAATTAAATTTTGCTAACTTTTACAAATCATTTGAATATAGACAATTTCACTATATATATTATTTAAGAACCAACATATAGTTATATAGACAATTTCTGAGTCATTAACAAAATTACTCGCGCTACCGCACATCACGCGGTTCCTACACTAGTAATATATAAATTCTAACCAAAAGAGTTTATTCCTACATCAGTAATTTCGCATGAATTATCATTTTATGAAAAAAGTTACATTATGAATAACTTCAATGTGTTACTTAGGGGTGTTCGCGGTCCGGTTTGGAGGGTTTAACCCCCTCAGACCACAAACCAAACCGCAAGTGACAGTTTATTAAATTTTCAAACCAAGCGGTTTGACATCAAGTGCCTAGACCGGTCAAACCGGACCGGGGTTTAGGCGGTTTGGTTCGACCAGTTTTGGCGGTTTTGGCCTTTTATGAGCTTTAAAGATTAAACTTAAAAAAACATATATAACTATGAATTTTAAAACTTCATTGACTTGAGTCCATTTGAAATAAACAAAGTCCACAAAAAAGTTAACAAAGTCCACAAAAATAGTAAACAAAATATCCCAACGAAACACAAAAATCAAAGTCCACGAAAAAGAGTCGGCCGATGTTAGTGAATAGTAGTCATTTGGGCTTTCAAGTTTTAAATGTCAAAAATCAAAATATATTTTATGTTTGGGTCAGATTTAAGATAACAATGGGCCTAACCAAATATATTTAAGATAACATTGGGTTGGATAATGGATATAAATGCATGTATAAAAAATTATATATATATATATATATATATATATATATATATATGTATGTATGTATGTATTTGGCGGCCGGTTTGGTCCAAACCGCCAAAAAAAACCTCCAGGCGGCAGACCGGACCGAACCGGACCACCCAGTTTGACAATTTTTTAGACTAGATCGGACTGCCAGACCGCTTAAACCGCCAAAAACGGTCCGACTTGACTTGGTTCGACCGGTTTGAACGGTCTAACAGTTTTTTTGAACACCTCTAGACTGTTACTCATTTTTTATATTAACGGTTAAGTATATTTTCATTTCATCGTATTATAATTATCTATATCAATAATATATTTTATTTTAAATATGTTATTGTGTTTTAAAATCTGTTTTTCTGTCAGAACATTCATAGATAAACCTTGTGTTTTGCAATGATTGAATGGAAGTCCTGGGGAGTCATCATCAAACCAACTCCTTACATTGTACATCTGTTGTACACAGTAACTTTGTGTTACTGACAGGCACTTCTAACTTTTTCATTTGTTGAATCAGGGTTACACGCTTATTATGTCTGAATTTGCAAAGATTGGATATATACAGTTCATGATTCGGCTCTTCAGATCAAAGTACAACATTTGTCAAAGGGGAGATTGTTAGTTGATCAAAAAGGGGGAAATCAAAGCCTATGCTGAAATTGATGATATTTTGATGATAATTATGCTCACATCATCAAAAAGGGGGAGAATTATACAAAGATCAATTTCAAAGATGAAGAGTTTTGTCAAAGTTCGAAGTTCAAGTCAGAATTTCAATTTGCTTCCGCTGATTTAAAGTTCAAGTCTGATAAAGAAATTCAAAGTCAAAAGTTTCTGATAAAGAATTTCAAGTTTCGTGAAAGTTTGTTCTTCCAAAGATGGTTCAGAGATCAAAGTGATGAAGATACAAGTTTGATCAAAGTCGAAAGATTTTTCAGAGTTAAAGTTTGAAGTTTCGAAGAAGTTTCAAGTTTTTCGTTTCTGTTCAAGACATGTTGACTTTCCAAAGCTTCAAAGATTAAGAAGACTTTCCAAGATTCTTCAAAAGCTGCAAAAGAGCAAAGTTTGTGAAAGCTTCAAGAGATGAAAGATGAAGAATCAAGAGCTGAAGATCTGCATCAAATTTTTATTAAATCTTGAATACAAAGGGGGAGATTGTTAAGTCTAAATATTGTATCCAAGATTTAATATAGAAAGTCAAAGTTGTAAAAGTCAACATAGTCTTTGTGTTGTTAAAGTCAAAACTAGTTTAGTTTACTTTGTCATTAAGTCTTGTATTAGATTGTGAGTATATATAGGTTTTCCTTTCTAATCATGTGATAACGAACTAGAGCTTATGCATACATTGTAATATCTAGAGTTGTGATATTCAAGATCTACTTTCTCTCTCTAGATTCTCTCTCTAGTTCTTGAGCTTTATTAGATAAATCTTGAGTAATTAGCTTGATAGATTGGGATTTTATGATTAACAATTGGTATCAGAGTTGAACCAAACTTTTCAGAAAAGATTTTATCATGGTTTGAATTGAAATTTGGTGTTTTTGGATCGAAAATTTGAAATTTTTCAAAGGTTTTTCAAGAAAACGAGTTTGTTACTGTTCATTCGAATTTTTGTGGAAAATCGTTTTTATTTGCAAGATAATGGTTTCTTTGGATGCGAATTGTGTTTTGGATTGATTCTTGTTTTGATTCCATATCAAAATTCATTCTAATTCGATGTCAATTTTTGATTTTTTGAGTTTTTCTTGAAAACGAGTTTGACCTCTGTTCTTGATCGAATTCCTTTGTTTTGTTGTTTTAATTGAAAATTGAATGTATTTGTATGTTTAGAACTGTTTTTCGATGATGCTGACAAATTTTTTAGATCAATTTTGCAGGTTTCGATTGATTTAAGTTTGAATCTGTCAAAAACATGAAATGCGGGTCATTCATCTGAAATGCGGGTCATTCATCCTATTATGCGTTGTTGATTTTCTTTTGGACACGCATTTCTACAAGTGCGGGTCACTCTGAACACGCATTTCTTCAAGTGCGGGTCATTCTAGACACGCATTTTTATGAACACGCATTCCTTATTATGTGTTTCCTTCTTGACACGCATTCCTCATAATGCGTTTCCTTCTTGACACGCATTCCTCATAATGCGTTTCATTCGTGATCCGAATTCATTTGTGACCCGAATTCCTCAGACTTAGTAAAAAAAAATATTGTTCAAATTTCAATTTTCACGAAATATTTTTTTTAAGATTTCAATTTGATCTGAGTTTTGATTTTCTGATATACAGTTTGGGAACGATCATTCTCATCAAGCTATTTCTAAGAGAGAGATGAATTCACCAATTTTGATCAGAGGAAGATACGAACAGTGAAAAGCTGATTTTCTCAAATTTGTAGATACAAATGAGCTGAGTTGTTATATCAGATTGTCATTGACTGAAGGAGAGATGACACCTCATACTCCAACAGAAGATTGTACTGAGGATCGAGAGAAAAGAAAGAATGCCGATATTATGGCTCGAACTTTTCTGTTGAATAGTATTCGTCATGAGATTAAATGTCACATAGATACATATCAGTTGACAGAAAAAGATTTGTACAAATCAACAGGAAAGGAGATATGGGACTATCTTGAATGGACGATGATAAAACCAACGGTTGTGTCTGAGCTAAAAAGAAAGATTTATGAGTTGGAAGCTAAAGTTCAGCAAACAGTCTCTGTTGAGAGCAATGAGCAGAAAGTAAAGAAATTGGAATCTGAGAATGTCGAGCTTAAAAAGACTATATCTGATTTGAAGCAAAAGCTTACTGAAGATAAAGCTAATTTTGAGAGCGAAAAGAAAAGTTTTTCCAAGAAGTTCTCAGATTTCTCTAAAAAATGTTTTGAAGAGAAGAAGTCAGTGGAGCTTAAATGCTTAAAACTTTCTCAACAAATCTCCGATTTCGAGAAAGTACTAATTTTAGAAAGAGAGAAATTTGCTCATGAGAAGAAGGCCATAGAACAGAAGAATGTAGGGTTCTTTAAAGAATTATCTGGTCAGAGAAATGAATCAGAAAAAGGATTTGAGGAAGAAAGATCCATTTTTGAATCTGAAATCAAGAAGCTAACTTCAAAATTGTCTAAACTGTCTGCAACTGCACTGAATGAACAAAAGACGAAGTCTGACTTCAAGACAAAGATTGACCAGCTTGTGAAAGAAAGAGACAACTTCGCCTCAAAGATCAAAGAACTTGAGAAATCTGTTTCAAGTTCAAATTAGAAATTCATCTCTTCAAACATATCAGTCAAATCCTTTAATCAGATTTGTCGTACTAATCTTTTCTATGATGAATTTTTAGATGGTTCAGATACCTTTCCAAGGAGAACAAGTTTCAAGAAAGAGAAACTGGTCTGGATAAAGAAATCAGTCAAAGATGACAAGACTGATGAGCTGAAAGAGAAGAATTCATGTGTACATGTACACAAAGCAAAGAAGAACAAAGCACCTAACGGTAAGAAATTTTATTGTTCTATTTGTTGTACACATGATCATTTTCATAAAACAAATGATCATTTCTGGTATGGTTCTTACTCTGTGTCCCCCACACGCACTGCAACTAACATTTCTGGACCCAAATACCAGTGGGTACCAAAACCGAAACTTGAATCTGTGTTGTAGGCATCTCACTCCAAGGGGGAGTAAGAAAGAAAATGGATCTTGAGTAAATCAGCTCAAGACCCGGACTTCAATGTCAAAATGGCTTTTGAACACAGTAGTTCAAAACCCGAACTTCAAAGTCAAGACAATGGTTTCTAAGCACATCAGCTTAGGACCGTTCTTCAACAGAGTTTGACTTCTAAACACAACAGTTTAGGACTCGGACCTCAGTGATCAAAAAGACCTTACTCCTGTATGCTTGCATCCGATGGATATTGATGGTCTTCATCCCGAGTGAATTGATCTGATCTCTATCCTAATTTTTTTCTTTGCTAAATTTTTCTGATATTGATGGTCTAACAATTCAAAGGGAGTGTTTGATCTCTATCCTGTTTTAACTGACATATTTCAGATGCTTAATTTAAGGGGGAGTAAAGGTGATGACTTCTGATTATTTCAGATCAGAACTCATTCTATAACTGTTTTACTGCTTTATGTTCTTTCTTTTTTAAATAAATAATATGAATAAAGTGGCTACTGATCAAATGACAGATCAGGACCCGTTTTTCAACGATCAAAGAAGGATATTATGCTAATATCCAGGGGGAGCTCAAAAGAAATAAATCATTTGATCATGATTTGAGGGGGAGCCGAAAAGGTAAAAATCTTCTGATCCTAGATCTCGGATTGTTTGAAAGAAGGACAACTTTCGAACATGAAAAACAATTTCTGAAATGTTCAAACCACTTCTTATTCTCAAAAGATTTCATGAATTTAGAAGTGTGCTTTTAAATGTTTTTCTAAAATTTTTGCATTTTATTGTTTAACTGACCATGTGTTTCCAAAGATTAATACTTGTGTATTATCTTGTCCATATACTGTCAAGTATTCATACACACCGGTTCAGTATTTTATTTGAAATTGTTATTACCATGTCTCAAAAAGAACACATTTTTCGATGGTAATACCCCCGTTTGCTTTCAAAGTTGTTGGGCATCAATCATCTTTTTCATATCTGTGCTTTCATTGATAAATTGTTTATATTCGTTCATATAAACAAAATTACCAATTCTTTGATACCCTAACCTTTTGATTTGATCTGATTGATTCATTGTCAGATTCTCAAAACAATTCTCTTGACTTCATATTCATTCATTCAATATCCTTGTTTTGAGAAATCTTCAAAGATCAAATGCTCAAATTTCATTCATATTTTTCAATGAGCATACATACACTGACATATGATTTCTTGTGCTTTACATGTCAAGAAAAATCATTGACCAACATGTAACTTTTAGGAACATGGGATTCAGTATGAGTGCTTAATAGATCTTCCATGGATTCACGATAACCAGTGTTTCCTACCCCGGAAGAAATCCTTTGAGTGATTGAGGGGAGAGGGGTCTAAAAGAATTGAGTGTGGGAGTGAGCAGAGGTAAAATGGCAATGAGAGATTGGTTAGATGTGAGCTTATATGTTTAAAAGAAAGAGGGTGTGAGAACAGAGTTAAAAGAATATCAGAACTCTGCACCAAACATCTTTCTGAGCCGGGCAGCCACATTACTGATTGGTTCACATTTCTTTGGTGACCATCATTGAAATAGGCAAATAGCCCATGCCATCTCTTGCATACAACCCCACTAGCTACTCATTTTTTTCTTAAAAAGAGAATGTTTCACATTTTCTGGGGAAGCAACACATAATCTATCGGATCTTTACTTGGAAGATACTGATATTGAAAAAGAAGGAAAGTTGCCCCACCTTCGACCCTTTCTCATGCACATTGAGTCCATTATTATTATTGTTGTCTTAGTGATTTATATACTTTGAGCCTTATGAAACACAATCATTGTGCTAATTCTTTCAAAACACAAGCACGAGCACACAGAAAATCTGTTTTTCTGTCAGAACATTCATAGATAAACCTTGTGTTTTTCAATGATTGAATGGAAGTCCTGGGGAGTCATCATCAAACCAACTCCTTACATTGTACATCTGTTGTACACAGTAACTTTGTGTTACTGACAGACACTTCTAACTTTTTCATTTGTTGAATCAGGGTTACACGCTTATTATGTCTGAATTTGCAAAGATTCGGATATATACAGTTCATGATTCGGCTCTTCAGATCAAAGTACAACATTTGTCAAAGGGGAGATTGTTAGTTGATCAAAAAGGGGGAAATCAAAGCCTATGCTGAAATTGATGATATTTTGATGATAATTATGCTCACATCATCAAAAAGGGGGAGAATTATACAAAGATCAATTTCAAAGATGAAGAGTTTTGTCAAAGTTCGAAGTTCAAGTCAGAATTTCAATTTGCTTCCGCTGATTTAAAGTTCAAGTCTGATAAAGAAATTCAAAGTCAAAAGTTTCTGATAAAGAATTTCAAGTTTCGTGAAAGTTTGTTCTTCCAAAGATGGTTCAGAGATCAAAGTGATGAAGATACAAGTTTGATCAAAGTCGAAAGATTTTTCAGAGTTAAAGTTTGAAGTTTCGAAGAAGTTTCAAGTTTTTCGTTTCTGTTCAAGACATGTTGACTTTCCAAAGCTTCAAAGATTAAGAAGACTTTCCAAGATTCTTCAAAAGCTGCAAAAGAGCAAAGTTTGTGAAAGCTTCAAGAGATGAAAGATGAAGAATCAAGAGCTGAAGATCTGCATCAAATTTTTATTAAATCTTGAATACAAAGGGGGAGATTGTTAAGTCTAAATATTGTATCCAAGATTTAATATAGAAAGTCAAAGTTGTAAAAGTCAACATAGTCTTTGTGTTGTTAAAGTCAAAGCTAGTTTAGTTTACTTTGTCATTAAGTCTTGTATTAGATTGTGAGTATATATAGGTTTTCCTTTCTAATCATGTGATAACGAACTAGAGTTTATGCATACATTGTAATATCTAGAGTTGTGATATTCAAGATCTACTTTCTCTCTCTAGATTCTCTCTCTAGTTCTTGAGCTTTATTAGATAAATCTTGAGTAATTAGCTTGATAGATTGGGATTTTATGATTAACAGATATAACCAAAATACCATTTAATTACTATTGAATAAACTAAAATTAAATAAAAATCAAACTTGAAAGACTATTTATAATTGAAATACGTCAATACAAAATTGATATAAATAAATAATAAAATACTAAATTTGATGTTATACTTTTTAGAGTGAATTGCAAATTTGGTCCTGTGTTTTATTGTTTTTCGCACATTTGGTCCCTACAAAATTTTTATTGCAAGAAACTCCCTGTGGTATGCAAAAGTGCTTGGCTTTGGTCCCTGTGACTAACGTCCGTTAGGCTGCAGGTGTTAAATACCTTCATGTGCCTTACACATGAGGGTATATGGGTCATTTTACTCCACAAGGACCAGAATTGCAATAAACCACAAGGACCAAAGTTGCAATTTATTCTTTTATATTATACCTTTTTTAAAAAATATAGTATTTATATACATATATATATATACACACACATCTATACTATAAAGAACATAAATATTTTTCAAAGTATACATATCATCAGTCTAGATGTTCCAAAAATTTTGCAGAGACTGGTTCGAGAAAGGGTAGGAATACTGTAACTATGCGGCAATACTATTGTTACAAGTTCCAGATCCGTTCGAATGATAATGTGATTCTATTGGGTGGAAGATTACTACAACAATTCGTGGTAGATACCTACATCAAGATTGAGACTTCACATTTGCTATTTTGTCAACGTAATCAAACCAAAATAAGAGCAGATTTATATCAAGGTGTTGTGGATTGTGTTAATGCCGGTGAGGTTCAACCAAGTAGAGTTGGACAACAAGTTGTGTTGCCTGCAAGTTTCATAGGAGGCCCACGTGACATGCGACGACGATTTTTGGATGCCATGACTTTAGTTCAAGATGACGGGAAACCTGATATATTCCTTACAATGATGTGCAATCCAAAATGGCCTGCAATCCTCAGAGAGCTATTGCCCGGTCAGACTGCACTAGATCGACCAGACCTTGTTGCAAGAATTTTTCGTGCAAAATTAGAGGATCTCAAAGACCAACTCTTCAAGAATAACATCCTTGGCACTGTCACGGCATATGTATATGTCATCGAGTTTCAGAAGGGTGGTTTGCTACATGCTTATTTCTTCCTGATAATGAGACCCGAGGACAAAATGACCAATCCAGATCATTACGACAAGAGTGTGTGTGCTAAAATTCCAGACTCGACAAAGTATCCAGAAATGCACCAGTTGGTTGTCCAACACATGATGCATAGTCCTTGCGGTCATTTACGACCGTCAAGTCTATGCATGCAAGGTGAGACGAAAAGATGTCGTTTCAGATATCCTAGGCAATTCAATGATAAAACAACACAGACTGAGAACTCATATCCGTTGTATCAGAGGAGAAATAATGGAAGAGATGTAAATGTACAGGGCAATAACCTGGATAATAGATGGGTGGTCCCATATTACCCAAAGTTGTTAATGATGTTCAACTGCCATATTAATGTTGAGGCTTGCTCGAGTATAACATCTGTGAAATATCTCTTCAAGTATGTTTATAAGGGTCATGATAGACAAGTTATGCATATCGATCCAGACGAAGGAGGAGTTGTTATTAATGAGATTTCAAGATGCACGTTATGTCTCCCCCCCCCCCCCCCGGAGGCAATATGGCGCATTTTTAGCTTTCAACTTTCTCAAATGCACCCTCATGTGATAGCTTTGCAACTCCATCTCCCTAATAAGCAGATGGTTAGGTTCAGAGATGATGATACAATGACATATATTGTTGCAAGAGAGAGCGGTAAACGAACAATGTTGACTGTGTTTTTCGAAAGAAACAATGTTGATGAGAATGCAAGACAGTATTTGTACAAAGACTTCCCAAAACATTTCACATGGAATGCGAGCTCACGTCGTTGGAATCCAAGGAAAAAAGGATCAACGATAGGCCGACTTGTTTATGCTAACCCCGTGGAAGAAGAACGGTATTACCTTCGTCTGCTTTTGTCTCATGTGAGTGGTGATTGTCCCTGTAAATTCAAGTTCTTATCGCATTAAACATATAATCACAATCAAGAGATGAACAAACCTGATTTTCGAATTCACAATCAAAGATTACAAGTTCTCTCTTGAGAGGATTTTCTCTCTCTAAGCTCTCTCTCTCGAATATGAGAATGGCGGCTGATCATTCTATTCTTGCCCCCCTGACATTCTCACAACCCTAGCACCTATAAAACCTTATACCTATTTAGAGAAAAAGACAAAATAACAAAAATACAAGGAAAAATTAACTTTGACATTTATTAAAAAATAACCTAGACTATTTGTTGAGAATTGACTTTGCAGCTTTGACTTCAGATTTCAATCTTCAGATTTGATGATCTTGAATCCAATAAATCTGTGCTCTAACAATCTCCCCCTTTGGATCAAGATCATTACTAAAAGGATTTAGCAATTCAATCTTTTCTTTAAGCTCAGAAGATGCAATCTCCCTCTTTGTCTTCAAAATATAACAATCTCCCCAAAAGACAAAAATAAAATCTCTTTCAGATGATGGAAAGAAATTATCTCCAGATTTAGCTCAGAATGCTTTAGCAAAGTATCTTCAAAGAAAAATTTCTCTCAATTCAACATATCTTCAGAATACTTTCTCTAAACTTGTGTTCTCCCATTTCATGGTTAACGCTTCTCCCTTCAAATGTCTCTTGAAACAAAACTTGTAATGGACATTTCTTCAAACTTTAGGTTCTCCCCCTTTTTGATGATTAGAGCATCGACATCATCAAAACTTTCTTCCAAAAAATGTCATTGAAATTCTTTCTGACCACTGATCTTTGATAATGAGCCACTGATTCATAGTAAACCGGCCAAGATATTCATCTAGATCTTTGCAAATCCAGAGAAATTAGGAATGTAATCCCTGAATCAACAAATGAATCAGTTAAAAATGTCTGTCAGTAACACGAAGTCACTGTGTGTAGCGAATACACATTGTAAAGGAGCTTTTTGATGTTCACTCCCCCAGGGCTTCCATTCAATCATCGAAACACCACAAAGGCAATTTCTATGAACGTTATGACAAAGAAACAAATTCTTTGTGTGTTCGTGCATGTGTAGAAAGAATTAAGCACGGATGATTGCTTATAAAGGCTCAACATTGTGTAAACCACTGAGACAACAGTAGATAAACACAGACTCAATGTGCATGATTGAAGTGCGAAGGTGGGGCAGACTTCCTTCTTTTCAATATCCAGATTTTCCAAATGAAAATCAGATAGTAAATGTGCTGCTTCCCCTTTGAAAAATGAAACATTTTCTTGTTAAGAAGAAAATGAGTGGCTGGTGGGGTTATAATCAAGAGTTGGCATGGGTTAGTTGTCTGTTTCAATAATGTTCACCAAAGAATTGTGAAGCATTAGTAATGTGGTTGCCCAACTCAGAAAGTAGTTGGTGCAGAGTTTAATATTCTTTTACTCTGATCTCACACCCTCTTTCTTTTTAACATTAAGCTCACATCTAACCAAACTCTCTTTCCCATTTTACCTCATCACACAACCCAAACTCATTTCTTTTCGACTCCTCACACTCAATCACTAAGGATTAACTTCTTGGGTAGGAGACACTGGTTAACGTGAATCCATAGAAGTTTCATTTAAGTCCTAGCACAAAGATCCCGTATTTTCCTAGAAAGCATGTGTTGCTCAGATGATTTAACTTTATCAGTTAAAAATCAAATACAAGTCAGATGTTTGTATGCTCAGAATATAATCATGAAGATTTGAGCATTTGAAACATTGAAGTATCTTCAAACAAGGATATTGAATGAATGAACATGAATGCAAGAGACTTGTTTGAAAATCTGACATTGTATGAAAATGATCAGAATCAAATGATATAGCAATCAAGGCTTATGGTCAGGAATAATGGATATTGTCTATACGAAACAAAAATATAGACATTCTTGAAATGATGTTTCGAAATGAAATAACGCTAAAAAATTCTTTGAAATACAAGCGGGGTGTATCACCATCGAAAAATTGGTCAATATGAGACATGGTGATAACTTATTCAACAAAAGAACTAAACCGGTGTGTGTGAATACTTGAAAGTATATAGACAAGATAATACGCAAGTATATATCTTTAGAAACACACGGTTTGTTAAGCATTGAAGCACAAACAAATCTTGAAAACATTTAAAATCACACTTCCAATTCCTGAAATCTGTTTAAGAATCGGGAAGTGGTTTGAACATTTAAGAACATGTTTTCTTATGATTGAAAGTTGTCCTTCTTTCAACCATATATGAGATGAAGATAAAGAATTATACCTTTTGCGTGCAGTCTTACATCTCATGAAGTCAAGCTTAAAGTCATAAAGATATTATCTTGTAAGCATCTCTCAAACTGCAAAAGTCTTAAGGTCATAGTCAAAGCAACTTTATTCACAGAAATTAAAAGGACATAAAGCAGTAAAACAATTAAAGTACGAGTTCTGATCTGAAATAATCAGAAGTCATAGCCTTTTTCCCCCTAAAATCATGCATTACACAAAAATTAACAGATAAGTATATGCAGAAATTAGATATGCTCCCCCTCAAAATAACATTGATCATCTAAGAAGTACTTCTCACACTCCCCCTCAGATCATGAACAAAATATTAAAGTGCAGATATCTTTCAGAAATAATGATAAAGAAATGATGAAAAATTTACAATAAGAAAACTTCAATAGGTAACCACTGATTATGTCTTAAGATTTAGCATACCAAGCCTAGAGACAAGAAAATTGAATCTCTTTTCGTCTAAGGGTTTGGTAAACAAATCTGCAAGTTGATAATCAGTTTTTACAAAGTAAAGTTCAATTGTTCCTTTTTCGACATTATCTTTTATAAAATGATACCTGACATCAATGTGTTTGGTTTTCGTATGCTGAACAGGATTAGCTGATATCGCGATAGCGCTTTTCGAGTCACAATAGATCGGGATTTTATTGTAGTGATAACCATAGTCTCGCAGTTGCGTTCTCATCCACAAGACCTGAGAACAGCAGCTAGCAGAGCTACATATTCTGCTTCGGCCGTTGAAGTAGAGACACATAATTGCTTCTTCGATGCCCAACTGACAAGCTTATCACCTAGAAAATGTATATAACCCGACGTGTTCTTCCTGTCTAGCATGCAACCAGCATGATCTGCGTCTGAATATGTTGTTAGTTCAAAGCTAGTATCTTTAGGATACCACAGACCAAGATCTGCAGTCCCCTTCAGATACCTAAATATACGTTTGACTGCAGACATATGGGATTATTTAGGATTGGCCTGATATCTAGCACATAAGCATGTAGAAAACATTATATCCGGCCTACTGGAAGTAAGATACATCAAAGAACCTATCATCCCTCTATAGGTCCTAGCATCAACAGCTTTTCCCGAAGGATCAGTGCCAATCTTAGTACCAGGTGCCATCGGGGTACCAATCGGTTTACAGTTTTCCATTTTGAATCTCCGAAGAATATCAAAAATGTATTTAGATTGATTGATGAAAATCCCTGTTGAAAATTGTTTGACTTGTAATCCGAGAAAGAAAGTCAACTCTCCCATCATACTTATCTGAAAACGTGACACCATGAGGTTTGAAAAATTCTTACAGTATTTAGGATTTGTAGAGCCAAAAATAATATCGTCCACATATATTTGAATAAGAATGATATCGGCTTTTTCCTTTTTAATGAATAAAGTGGTATCGACCGTACCTTTTGTAAAACCTGACTTGACCAATAATTGAGATAAGACATCATACCAGGCGCGAGGAGCTTGTTTCAGACCATAAAGTGCTTTGTCGAGAATGTATACATGATTAGGTTTCTCTTGATTAACAAAGCCTTCTGTATGCGAGACGTAGACTTCCTCCTTGAGTATGCCATTTAGAAATACTGTATTCACGTCCATTTGATAGACGGTGAAGTTCTTGTGGGCAGCGTACACAAGAAACATGTGAATTGCTTCTATACGCGCCACTGGAGCATAAGTCTTATCGTAGTCTATTCCTTCCTCTTGCCTATATCCCTTGGCGACAAGTCGTGCTTTATTTCAGATAACAGTACCATCTTCATCTTTCTTGTTTTTGAACACCCATTTCGTACCAATGATGGTTTTACCTTCAAGTTTGGGTACGAGTCTCCAGACTTTAAGTGCTTCGAATTTATTCAGCTCTTCTTGCATTGCAGTTACCCAATCTGAATCAACAAGAGCCTCAAATACGCGAGTAGGTCAATCTTGCTCAGAAAGGAGTCATGCATACATTGATTTAATGTTGCAGACCTAGTTTGCACCGATTTTGACAGATCTCCAATGACTTGAGATACCGGGTGCTCTTTGGTCCACTTGTGTTCATGAGGGAGTGGATTAGATACATATTGATCATGACTATCATCTCTGAATCCACTGGTATCTTCTTCAGATTGTTCAGTAGGAATGGGGGGTTCAGTTGAAGTAGAAGGTGCAGAAGTTTCAGTGGGTTCAGCTAGGTCAGTCTGTTGATCAGTCCTTAGAGTACACCCTACTGAATCAGCTACTTTTGTCTCTTCATTGTTGGTCACGGCTTCAACTGTCGGAGTAGGTATTTGAACTTGAACTTCTTCCTGAATCGGGGAGTTGGATTCAGTTGAGATATCTGAAATGGTTGGATGAGTAGTCATCGAGTCTTCCATCCTGTCAACCACAACAGATTTAGTCACTTTAGATCCAAGAAATTCATCATAAAATAGTTCAAATAGTAAATCCAAATCAGATAAGTGATTAGTAGACGTTGATGCGTCATCTGATTTGTTCGCTTGAGACACAGGTTTTGGACTGATTTGCCCAGAAACTCGTACTCCTATTATCACGGGTTCTGAATTGACGTGTTCAGAAGCCACTTCTTCGTCAAATGTAACATTTACGCTCTCAACCACAGACTTTGACTTCTTCAAGTATACTCGATATGCAGCAGATGTAGAAGAATAGCCAATAAAGATGCCCTCATCCGCCTTAGCGCTGAACTTATTCAGACTCTCTCTGTCATTTAGCACAAAACACTTACACCCAAATATGTGGAAATACTTGATTATCGGTGTTTGGTTATTGATTAACGCATACGGAGTCTTGTGAAATATGTTGTGTATCATGGACCGATTTTGAGTGTAACACGCAGTCGACACAGCTTCTGCCCACAGAAATAGAGGTCATTCGGATTGACTGAGCATAGTACGAGCGACCTCGACTAGCGTATGGTTTCGCCTTTCGACTACTCCATTCTGTTCAGGCGTACGTGCAGCAGAGTATTGATGTGATATCCCGACCGATTCGAGATATTCTTCAACTGTTTTATTCTTAAACTCTGTGTCGATGTCAGTTCGGAGAAGCTTGACTAGTTTCTGCAGATTCACCTGGATCATCTTTAGAAATGTAATGAGAACTTCGGGTGTCTCATCTTTTGACCATAGAAATTTGACCCACGTGTATCGCGAATAATCGTCCATAATAACTAACACGTATTTCTTTCCGCCTAAGCTTTGCGTTCGCATAGGACCACAGATATCCATATGCAACAACTCTAAAGGAGAGTTGGTACTTGGTTCAGGCTTCGATTTGTGTGGAGCTCTCTTCATCTTCCCTTTTTCACACACTGCACACAAGTGTTCTTTTACGTACTTGAGCTCAGGAAGTCTATTCACTAGCTTTCCACTGACCAGTTTATTGATGTAGCGAAAGTTCAGGTGAGAAAGTCGTCGATGCCATAGCCAGCTTTGTTGCATCGTTGCTTTTGAGAGTAGACATACCTGATTGTCAGTATGGACCTTTGACAAGTTGATGGTGTAGAGGTTTGACTTGCGAGTGCCGACCAAGAGTTCTTTACCTTCTTCAGTGCGTACTGAACAACTCTTGGCCTTGAAATTTACCTCTAAATCTTTGTCACAGAATTGGCCAATACTAAAAAGGTTGTTTCCTAAGCCTTCAACATCGCTCACCTTCTTAATCGTTACATTGTCGTGAACTACATCACCATACCCCAAAATTGGTGAAAACTGATAGTTACCAAATCGAACTGTTTCGCAGTATTTCTCTGTATAGTTAGACAACAAACTTTTATGCCCGGTCATATGCTTAGAACACCCTCTATCCAAGTACCACATATGACGGGTCTGTACAAAGAGAAATCAGGAAACAAGAGGTTTAGATACCCACTTATAAATGGGAGTAAAGACTTTTGAGCATTGAAGTATGGGTCTTGAATTGTTGTATTCAAGAGCCATCATTTCTTTCACTCAACCTTGACTTGACATTCCTGTAACACATATTCAGCCTTTTTCTTTGGTACCCATTTGAATTTGGGTCCAACTGTGTTAGCACGTGATTTTGGCACCCATTTAAAGTTGGGCCCGCTTTTCTTTTAAAAACCATATGAGACATTAGAACGATAAGAGTAAACATGATAATTTCCAAACCAAACATCAGAATATTTTCGAGAAGCATAATCATATCTATCATAATTTAAAAACTTTCTAGCTGACGAAGATAACTTGAATAATTGTTGTATGGAATATTTTTTGCGAGAATCAACAAGTTTTGGTTTAGAAATAGCAACATTTACAATCAAATCATCTTTACTAGTAGTCTTCCTATTACAATCAGAACTAGAAAATGATTTAGATTTCTCAACGATCTTCTGTTTCGGTATCCATTCCGACTTAACTCCAAGCCTTTTCTTTCTTAAATCTGAAACATTTGAAACTTTAGAGTTAGAATGGTGAGAATCAAAAGAATGCTTCTTCTTTGGCTTTCCAGTGGTGATCGGTTTCTGGGAATGTTGAGATTTTATTTTCTTACCTTTTGCATTCTTAAATTTCACAAAAACAGATTTATCAACTTTCGTTGATGTTTCACCTTTTTCAAACACACTGGGTAATCCAAAAAAATTAACAACATAAGATGAATGATCAGGAAGTTTAGCATTAAAGTCAAAATCACCAACACAGTCATCTAAACAACCATCAGAGTTTAGAAAATCAAACTCATTATCAAGTAAATCAGACCTATCATCAGATTTTAAAGCTTTGGATAATTTAGAAAACTCAGTATATTTGAACACAGTAGAAAATACAGTTTGTTCTAAGTCTATCAAAATCCTTTCTTCTGTTAGAGTATTCTTGAGTTCAGAAATTTTACTTTCCAAAACGAGAGGAGGAACATAAAGCTTACCTTCGATGGGCTTAGCCTCCATTTCTTTTACAGAATAACTATCAAAATAGTCATTTGAAAGAGATTTTGATTTATCAAAACTATAACTATTATTCAACCTCTCATAACGAAACGGAAGTTGAACTTTAGTTGTGTTCTTTCTTTTAGCATATTCCTTGGCTTTATCCTCTTCAGACAGACTAGTCCAGAAAACTTTGAGTTCAGGGTATTGAGGTGCCAGTTTCATAAATCCAAAATCATAAAGAGCAGGCATTTCAGATATACCCTTTTTGAGGTGGTGTGGGTTCTTGTATCCAAGTCCCCAACACTCAGGATTCTCTTTCGGTTTGTTTAGATGAATGGTTTTTTCAGTTTGACCCAAAGTATATAATTTTCCTTCTAAAACATTCACCTTTTCAATTAAAGATTTATTTTCTTTTGAAAGCGAAGAATACATTTTAGAAAGCTCTTTTGATTCAAACTCACACATTCTATATTTTGAAGTTGTTTCAGCTAACTCTTTATGAATTATAGTATTCTCTTTTGCACTGGTGTCAATGTTTTTATGCAACGCTTCAATCAATACATTTTTCTCGGCAATATCATTGCTAAGTTTCTGTATAGATTGATTTTTATCATTAATAACACCTCTTTCACACTTAAGTTTAGACTCTAATTCTTGGAGTTTAGTCATCATAGCATGCATTTGATTCAAAAAGTTTGATTCAGTCATATTACATACCTTTTCGTTATCCGCTTCATCAGAATTAGCTTCGGTTTTTGTTTTCATCTGACCCATCAAGCACAAGTGTGTTGTCTCTTCCTTCTCTTCTTCCTCATCTTCAGAATGATCAAGCCAAAATTCATCCTCTGCCATCAATGTTTTTCCAGCCTCCTGTTGTTTGGCTAGAAGCATCTTGTTCTTGTAGTAATCGGAGTTTCGGACTTTGGGTTTTCTGCAATCCTCAGCAAAATGTCTGAGTTTTCCACAGTTGTAGCACTTTGGAGGTTCTGGATGTTTAGTCTCTTCAGCTCTGTACTTTCTTTCCTCTGGCTTCTTCTCTTCCAATCTCTTCCCTTCAATTATCTCCTTGTGATCGTAGTTACTTGAACCAGATGAATACCTCTGACTGTTAGAGTTAGGCTTTTTGTAGAACTTCTTTTGAAAAACTTTGGTTAACATAAGCATAGCTTGCTTCAGGTTATCACAGTCGTCAGAGTCAGAGCTAATCTCTCTTTCTTCCTCTTCTGATTCAGAAACTATCATCTTCTTCTTTTTCTTCTTCACAACGAGTGCTACTGGATCAGCAACTGTCTTCTCAGCCTTTTTCTTTTCAGCCTTGATCTCATCTACCTCCTCCTCATTCTGCCTTAAGGTTTCATATACTTCATGGAGTGGAATTTCGTTCAGGTCTTTCATCTGCTTCATCTGTCTAGTGAACCTCTTCCATTCTGGTTGAAGAATACTGAGGAACTTCATATTAAGCTCAATTTGTGACTTCTTTACTTTGTTTTTGCTCAGTTCATTACGTAAAGTCACGAATCTGTCATAAGTCGCTTCCAGAGATTCTCCAGCTTTGGCTTTAAATTCCTCATAATTATTGAGGCAGTTGGATATTTTAAGTTGGTTGCCAACCTTTGATCCGAGTATCATCTTCTCCAATTGATCCCACATCTGCTTTCCAGTAGCGTTGTAGCTATCAATTTTGACATAAATCTCATTCGGTATGCCTTGGAGAATGAATGATTTTGCCAGTCTGTCAGCCTTATGTCTTCTTTTCTGCTCATCTGAGTATTCCTCAACCGGTACAGGATACTCTCTCTATTCTTCTTCACCATTTTCTCCAACTACAGTGAGTGTCTTGGTTGGAGGTGTCATGATTCCTTCCTTTAAGGATATTCTGATGTAATCTCCCAAGTCATTTCGATCGATGAAATCCAAGAATCGGTCTTCCCATTGCTCGTACTCCCCCTTGAAGAGTACCGGTGGCTTCACATCAGTTCCAATAGCGAGAGCTTCTCTTGATGTCATCCTGATATTGAAAAATATTCAATAAGAAACTTGAAATTGATCATTAGTCCAGATAAAATCAAATGAATACAGAATAATACTGAAAATAAGAAAAACTGGCGCAAAACACAGAATGTGCCAAGGACAGTAGCACAAAAGACAGTTTGCGCTAAGCAAAGCTGGCGTGAAATTCTGAAACGCGCTAAAGGCAGTAGCGCAAAAATTGCGCTAAGTGAACCTGGCGCAAAAGACGATTTGCGCTAAAAGAAGCTGGCGTAAAAGTCAACTTGCGCTAAGAGAAGTTGGCGCGAAATCCTAAAATTCGCTAAGTCTGGAAGCAGAGAAGCTAGCGCAAGTGGGTGTTTGCGCGAGGAGAGGGTGGCGCAAAGAATGCTTTGCGCGAAGAACTGATGGCGAAAACAGGTGTCGCGACCAGGGTCTTGAGGCCGACCGGTGTGGGAGTGCTGCGACCGGTATGTTGCGCGACCGGTGTGCTGCGACCGGTGTCTCCCCCGACCGAAGTGGACCGAGGTCTCCCTGACCGATGTGGACTGATGTCGATGTTGACCGGTGTCGACCGGTGTCTAGGTGTGGTGCAAATGGCGAGAACTTCAGGTACGCGCTAAAGGCAATGGCGCAAAACTAACTTTGCATTAATCACTTTGAAGCTCTTGAATCTGGCGAGAAATATCTATGAACTAGCGCAAAACGTGTTCTTCACCTTTACTTCGAAAGTCGGCTTTGAATCACCCAAAAACCTATCTAGACTTCGATTTGCAATCCCAAACTTTGACAATAAGACCACAAACACATCTACAACTGATTACAAACAATTAATTTCAAAAACAAACACTCAAAAAAAGATTCGATCAATGAACCAGTGCTCTGAACTCGTGAAAACCAAAAATATCAAAATCATCAAAATCAGAATCGATTACAATGCAATACTTGGTTAAACCAATACAAACTCAATCTAAAACACTTATCGATCAATAATCAAATGATTTCAACTCGAAAAAACACACAAACACTTAAAAATCAAATCTGACTTTCGATGGAACAGTGTTCGACCAGTGTTCTTTTTTATTTCAATCTGTATATAGCTCTGATACCAATTGATTGTCCCTGTAAATTCAAGTTCTTATCGCATTAAACATATAATCACAATCAAGAGATTAACAAACCTGATTTTCGATTTCACAATCAAATATTACAAGTTCTCTCTTGGGATGATTTTCTCTCTCTAAGCTCTCTCTCTCTCTCTCTAGAATATGAGAATGACGGTTGATCATTCTATTCTTGCCCCCCTGACATTCTCACAACCCTAGCACCTATAAAACCTTATACCTATTTAGAGAAAAAGACAAAATAACTAAAATACAAGGAAAATTTAACTTTGACATTTATTACAAAATAACCTAGACTATTTGTTGAGAATTGACTTTGCAGCTTTGACTTCAGATTTCAATCTTCAGATTTGATGATCTTGAATCCAATAAATCTGTGTTCTAACAAGTGGGCCTACATGTTTTGAAGATCTATACAGTGTAAATGGCATATTACACCCGACATTTCGAAAAGCAGCTCTTGAAAGAGGCTTAATAGAGACTGACAATAACTTGTCACAATGTCTTGCGGAGGCTTCCTTGTTTCAGTTTCCAAATGCTCTAAGGAGGCTATTTGCTACATTATTAATTTATTGTAAGCTAGGGGATGTTCGCAAGTTGTGGTATGATCATTACGATTCACTCTCAAAAGATTATAGACGACAATACGAAAGTGTTGACCGAGTTCGGAATATGGTCCTGATCGACGTCACAACATTTCTACAATCTATGGGTAAAAATCTTGATGATTTCGATCTCCCGAAGATAAATGCAGATGGTAACATACAATTTGATAATTTCCGTGAGGTAGAAGAGGAATACTCTATAGTTGTGGAACAAGAACACTTACGTGCCCGAGACTCCCTCAATTTCGACCAAAAATACGAATTTGATGAGATCATGAGGCACGTAGATGATGATTGTCCAGGCGTGTTCTTCATAGATGGTCCAGGTGGGACTGGAAAAACTTATTTGTACAAGGCATTGCTTGCCAACATTCGTTCTCGTGGTCTTATTGCACTTGCGAATGCTTCTTCGGGTGTTGCAGCTAATAATATGCCAGGGGGGAGAACAGATCACTCCCGATTTAAGATTCCCCACAATGTTGATAACAACTCAATGTGCAACATAAAGAAACAAAGCGGGACTGCTCAATTGCTTTGGGATGCAAAAATAATAATCTGGGACGAAGCGTCGATGGTAAGAGGCAGGCGGTGGAGGCACTTGATCGAACAATGCAAGACATCACAGGGGTGACACTCCCATTTGGCGGAAAGATAATGGTTATGAGAGGTGATTTTCGACAGGTGTTACCCGTCGTGAGACGTGAAACCTGAGCACAAATTGTAGATTCTATCCTACGGATGTCACCTCTTTGGTCTTCGATTAAAAAGATACGGTTAACTCTAAATATGCGAGCAAGAGTTGATCCATGGTTTTCAGATTTTCTATTACGAGTTGGTGATGGAGATGAAGAAGCGGTGGAAGAAATCTTTATACGCATACCCGATGACATGGCCATTACCTATACTAATAAAGATAAGTCGAAGGATGATTTGATTGACGCAATATTTCCATCTCTGCAAATCAACGGTGCTGATTCAGATTATATCGTTTCGAGAGCGATATTATCAACTAAAAATGAGAATGTCGATGAGATTAATGACCAATTGATTGATAGATTCTGCGGAGAGGAAAAAGTTTACTACAGTTTTGATGAAGCAGAAGATGACAGGAATAACCTTTATCTAATGGATTTCTTAAACTCACTAACCGTCAGTGGTTTGCCTCCTCATTACCTCCGACTCAAAATTGGATGCCCAATAATACTATTACGAAATATCGATCCCTCTGATGGCTTATGTAATGGCACCAGATTGATATGTAGAGGTTTTCAGCAGAACGTAATCGATGAAGAAATAGCCGTTGGTCAGCATTCTGGAAAGAGGGCATTTTTGCCGAGAATTCCTCTTTGTCCATCTAAAGATAACATGTTTCCCTTCAAATTGAAGAGAAAATAGTTTCCAGTCCGGCTTAGCTTTTCTACGACAATCAATAAAGCTCAAGGACAACCCATTCCGAATGTTGGTGTTTATCTACCAGAATCGGTATTCTCGCACGGTCAACTTTACGTGGCATTATCAAGAGGGACTTCGCATGAAAATACAAAGGTATTAGTAAAGTCTGCCAAAAAATTCAATCGTGGCGGAGTCTACACATCAAATGTGGTGTATCAAGAAGTTTTATGCGATTAACAAGGTACAAACGACTACTTATTATTATACATTTGTTACAACTACATTTGGTTTGTATCTATTATAATCATACGACATTTCTTACGGGGCAAGTCTACAGATGGATGCTCCCAGTGATATCTTATCGTTTTCTGTGTGTACAAATGTGTATTGTCACAGATGATTATAATTCTATTTTGTTCAAACATACATATCGGGTTTTATTTGTTAATTATGAGTTGCATTAAGTTACAACCACTATTCAACTCAAAATCAAAGCAATATAAAACAATAAAATAAAACCAACTTGAACATAAAATAGAGAGAAGCATGATCAAGATTATGGGTTTTAGTTGTCAACCTCGAAATTAAGATGTATCATGCCGCTTTGCGCAGGGACACAACTAGTATTATATAATTAGTAAATAATTATCACTTAATTAAAAAATAACTTATTTAATGAAACATCAAAATTTTATTTAGTTAATAATTTATATTTAATTTTTATCGACTAAAATTATAATAAAATAATTTATATTTTCGCTTTTACTAAATTTCATTTTTGATAAAAAAAAATAAATTATTCAATAAAAATAAATTATTCAATAAAAATAAATTAAACACATGCGTTTTTTGAATTTTGATATCAAACATAACATATATATATTATAGAAAAAAATCTAGCGCATATTAAAACGATATATGAAATTACCTTTAAAAAATTTATTATAACTAAACTTATATCGTTTTAATATACGCTAGATTTTTTTCTATAATATATATATGTTATGTTTTATATTAAAATTCAAAAAACGCATATGTTTAATTTATTTTTATTGAATAATTTATTTATTTTTATCAAAAATGAAATTTAGTAAAAGCGAAAATATAAATTATTTTATTATAATTTTAGTCGATAAAAATTAAATATAAATTATTAACTAAATAAAATTTTGATGTTTCATTAAATAAGTTATTTTTTAATTAAGTGATAATTATTTATTAATTATATAATATAAATACTATGTTTTTTAAAAAAAAGGTATAACATAAAAGAGTAAATTGCAATTTTGGTCCTTGTGGTTTATTGCAATTTTGGTCTTTGTGGAGTAAAATGACCCATATACCCTCATGTGCAAGGCACATGAGGGGATTTAACACCTGCAGCCTAACGGTCGTTAGTCACAGGGACCAAATCCGAGCACTTTTGCATACCACAGGGAGTTTCTTGCAATAAAAATTTTGTAGGAACCAAATGTGCGAAAAACAATAGAACACAGGGACCAAATTTGCAATTCACTCTACTTTTTATTAAGGAGACATTTGGTTTGATGTAATGATTTTGAGGAATTTAAATTTTATTGAAGGATTTAAAATAGGAGGGATTTGAATTTGGAATGATTTATAATTTTTTGTGTGTTTGGTTTGTAAGATTTGAAATTGAATTGAATTCCACTTTTTTATAAATAATTTATAAAAATAAATATAAATAATTCTAGAAAACATTAAATTACTTTTTTATTAATTGATTGTTATAAAATAAATGTTTTCAATATATTTTAAAACATTATTACAGGCATATCCTACGAAATTCTACGAAATACCAACAATCCCCATGGGATTTCTAAATCCAATGTTTGCGGAAATTTGATAATATTCAAAAAGGCACGTCATTACGTAGGACGTGTTTCCGCCGTTACGATATGAACCATAACATTTGCGTAAGGAGTGGCTCGCACCATGGCGTCCGTTTTTGTAAGGCATTGATATTTTGATTATTTTTTTTACAATTTTTGTTTTACTTTTACACTTACTCTTATGTGTTAAATTATTAAGTTACCTCACTCATAGCTTCATCTTATACATCTACTCTAAATATCTAACATACTTTTTGCAATAAGCTTGTAGCCTTGTACATTACTTTTTGTTGGTTTTAACATCACATGCAACTATGTAAGCTCTTTATATGATATCAATATATAGAGAGAGAGGGAGGATCAAACGAGAACAATACCTATTTAAAAGAACACGAGAACGACAAATCACATACAAAATCATAAGGGTGTGTTTGGTTTGCGAGATTGGAATGGATTTGGAGGGATTTGGATTTCAAATCCATTCCAATCTTGCGTTTGGTTTGCAGGAAATACTTCGTTGACCGGATTTCAAATCCGTTGACCATTTTAAAATCCCTCATATGATAGATTTGGAAATCCTTGGCTTTGGGCCTAGATTTGAAATCCAAGTCCGACGGATTCTAAAGCGTGATCCAGACCAATGTTTTAAAAACCGGTTTTTTGATTGACCTGGTGTGGTAACCGGGTCACGGTTCAACCCGGTTTCAATAATTTATTTGTATTTTTCATTTTCATGCACATATATATATATATATATATAACCAAAATATTGATGTCCACAAGTTAAAACATTAAAAAAACACATAACAAGTTTTACATCAATCCAAAAACATTAAATAAACACACATAAGCATAAGTTTTTCATCAATTCAAATACATCCAAACGAAATATAACGATCAAACCTAATCATGGATCTTGAGACATTGGAATGTTGGTTTTTAACGCTAATACGTATTGTCTATCGGACTATTCGTTTTTAACTTTTGTTACCGGGTCAACCGGTTCGATACCGGTTCGTTATGACCGGTTCAACCGGTTTTTTAATAGAATCGGTCGGTTCAATCCGGGTCATAAAATGGCATAAACTCGGTCTCTTCACCGGTTCGACCGGCCGGGTCGATCCGGATTTTAAAACATTGATCCAAACGTCAAATTGTATCGATCCAAATCTGACGTTTACCAATAAAAATAAATTATTTATAAAACAAAAAAATAATTAAAAAAAAAACTCAATCCAAATCCTACAAACCAAACAAGACTTGTAAAGGAATGGATTTGAAATCCATTCCAAATCCTACAAACCAAACACATGAAGAGATTTCAAATCCCCCCAAATCCAAATCCCTCCAAATCCAAATCCCTCCTTGAAATCCAATCCATTCCATTCCAATTCCGCAAACCAAACACGCCCTAAGTGAATTTACATGTGATTCCCGCGACCTTAAGTCGTGGCAAAAGTCGCCCGCGTACCGTGATTTTGCACGACTTCCCCGCTAATGTAAAATTACTTATGATTTTGTATGTGATTTGCCGTTCTCGTGTTCTTTTAAATAGGTACCGTTCTCGTTTGAACCCGACTATATATATATATATATATATGAATTTAAATTGTCGGATATCATTGTATTCATTGAATAATAAAAGAAAACATGTATTTAAAGATATAATAATATATGTGATATTAATATTTGTTGTCTTAGTTCATGCCTTGAAAACCCCTCGTCGTGACGCATAAGGCTTGAAGTTTGATCTCATCGCCAAGGCACACCTCACACTATTTTGAACTTGTAATTCAATTAAAATGAAATCTCGGAATTTAAAATCCAACAATCCTTGAAATCAAACATGGAATTGGAATGAAGTTGAATTTCAAATTCAATCCTATCTCACAAATAAAAAGTCTAAAATCGAAATAATGTGATGGCAAAAATGCACACGTATAAAATGTGGCACAATAATGACGCAGGTATACACCACGTATTGTGTTCGCTTCACAAGTAATATAATGGTAAGGACCAAATATCGTATCCACAGGGATTGGACTCAACTAAGAATCAGAGATTTCCACGAACTTCCGATGCAAAGTTAGATTTTAAAAATTGATTGGTTGATTTTTAGAGAAATATTAAAATTTAAATAAACAAGGTAATATAAAGCGGGTACGGGTGTAAGTTTCCCCCAAGAGTATTTTAATAACTTAAATGGTTAACAAAACCGGTCGCAATGGAATCCCACACGATTTCTACCTCTCGAAGCGACGTCGTATCAGTTGCGATAATGGTTTTATTATAAAATTACCACACTTTCTAACTTTCGGTTTACCAATCTCACTAAGTAGATCTCGAAGATCTTAGCCCCGCCAGTATGGAGAGATGCGCATATCTCCATGACACACAAACTCGACCGACATCTAGACCTTAGTTTGATTATGCAAAAGTCCATATCTCTATGCAATTATTGAAGATTTTCTCAAACCTCCTTGCATCACCCAAGCCGTATCCGGATCCGCCCCTCTCGAGGTCTAAGATCTAATATTAACACACACAAGTGATCGGCTTGTCCGTGTTGAGATGAAACTTCAACTTGGATGACCAAACCGAGAAGTTGGCCGAATGCGGTAACACCCAAGTGTTACATTTAAACCTCTCGGGTTGGCTTACACCCGTACCCAAAGGGGGGTTTAGCTACTCATAATGTTAAAAGACATAATAAAGAAGAAGAAGAAGAAGAAAAAGTCCATAACCTGAAATTTCATAAAGCGTAAACGCACCACTGTGGCCACAAGCTAACCACAGTGGTGGACAGAAAGTAAATAAAACTAAAGAAATTTACTACAAGAACTAGAAATAAAATGCAAAGCTCTACTACTAAACTTCAGCTGAATCCAAATGTTTTAGATGTGGGTTATTATCTTCCAAAGCCAAACACCATTGATATTTGTAGGGAAGAAGAGAGAGTGGTGAATAGTAACATGAGAGTGACCTCTCATGTTGCTTTGTTTCCATGTTTTTGGCTCCACGCGTTTTGTCCTCATCTTGCCTCTTCTTTTGCACAAGGTCAGGTTTGACTCCAACAAGCATGCCTTCTACTTTCACCAAAATGGCCATAAAAAATCTGCAGAAAATCGTGGTGCAGTACTCACCACAGTGGTGACACTATGGCCACAATGGCGCATGAAAATTCCACGAAAATTCGACTTTTTGATCTCTTTAGTTATTTTAAAAATCTTGGAATTCACGTCAAAAACGACTCCCTCTTGGTTGTCAATCAAATGAATGGGGAATTCACGGCGAAAGACTCAAAAATGACGGCTTATCTTAAAGTAGACATAGCCAAATCTGAAGTTTTTCAACATTTCACCATAACACAGATTCCAAGGGACCAAAACACCCAAGCTGACGCATTAGCTAATCTTGGGTCGGCACTTGGACAATCCCCATTTGAAGTCGTCCCAATAATTCATCTGGAGACACCACCCATCGAAAATGAACACGTCCACGTGATAGCTGAGGAAGATAATTGGTCCAGCAATATCAGAAAGTTCCTAACGAAGGACCAGCTTCCTGAGGATAAAATGGAAGTCCGAAAGGTCAGATTCAAGGCATCCAGATACACTATGATCAGGGGGCAACTCTACTGATGATCGTCGACATGACTAAATCTTCGATGCATCATCGATAAAAACCAAGTCCAAAGCATTTTACAAGAAATGCACGACGGAGAGTGTGGCAACCACTCAGGTAGTCGTAGTCTAGCAAATTGAATTTCTCGACAAGGGTACTACTGGACAAAATTACGATAGGATGCTATAAGGTACGTCCAAAGTTGCGACGCATGTCAGCGGCACTCAAGTACGTCACACAAACCTCCTGAACCCTTACATTTGACTTTAACTTCATGGCCCTTCATGCGATGAGGAATGGATATTTTCGTCAAGTTACCTCCAGCCCCTGGGCAAAAGCTATTTCTTCTGGTTCTTACAGATTATTTCTCAAAATGGGTAGAAGCGGTTGCTTTCTCTCAAATTCGGGACAAAGAGGTCATCTCTTTTATCCAGACTAACATCATTTGCAGGTTTAGAGTCCCATCGGAAATTATATGCGACGACGGATCGCAATTCATAAGCGATAGAACCTAGTAGTTCTACGAGGATTATAACATCAAACTTATGACCTCGACACCTCGCTATCCTCAATCAAACGGACTTACTGAGTCAAGTAACAAAACGATCATCAATTCGATCAGAAAAAGACTCAAAGCAGCAAAAGGGAAGTGGGTCGAAGAACTTCCGATAGTTCTTTGGGCCAATCGTACGACACCTCGTACCTCCACAGGTCAAACATCTTTCTCTCTGGTCTATGGTTGCGAAGTAGTCTTGCCCGTCGAGACCAAACTTCCAACCTCCCGACATTCGTCGGTCGAACACAACTTAGTCGACCTAAGTTATGACCTCGACGCATTAGAAGAGTTAAGGGAATCAACATTGATCAAATTGGCATCTCAGAAGCAGTTGGTCGAACGACATTTCAATAAAAATTTCAAGTCCAAGATCTTCAAGACAGGCGATTACGTCTTGCGACAAGTGTTTCAAAACACCCAAGAACCAGGTTCAGGTAAATTATCCATTAAATGGGAAGGTATGTATCGTATAACCGAGGTCATTGGAAAATGAGCCTATCGATTACAAACCTTCGACGGTCGCGACATTCCTCGAAGTTGGAATGTTGTACATTTAAAGAAGTATTTCTTTTAAACCCATTTCTTTTTTTCTTATGATAATCTTATCATAGCAATTACTGACATAAGCATTGGAGAGTCGTTGACCTAGCCAATGATCCCCTCTAATGATTGTTTCATCATAGGATTAGTCGAATTCTCGACCATTATTCACAAGGTATACGATCATATCGCGACCGAGTCGTACGATCTATAACCTGGTATCAAAAGTCTTGCCTTGATCGCAAGCTCCTTAGTCCAATCTCTGGATTGATATTTTGCTAGTCCTTTTTTACTTGAGGACAATCGAATGACTTAACAAGTTTACAACTTCCTCTGGTCGCAAGTTATACGATCGACAGGTATATGACATGCGTTGAATCACAAGTTCCTTAGCGCAATTATTTACTTGCCCAGTCGCAAGTTTGATTTGTGTTTAATCATATTTTGATGTCGTAAGTTGCTTGGAAAATTGAGTTTCATTTTTATCTCTTGTCATCTATGGTTGTCGTAAGTTACTTATGCTAGTTTCTGTGTGCGGGTTGCTTGTTATGATGATTAAACTAGCGACAGAGAAAGATGCGACAATTTGATTTGTTCAAAAGATTCATATATTAAATATCAAAGGATATTATAAAACTAGGCACGACCACCAACGGTCGCCCGATTAAAAATTACAAAATCTATTTAAGGAGCCTTCGACTGCTCCTGCTCCTGCTGCTGGGGCGCAACTTCAGCATCTCCACCTATCGAGGCCTCACCCTCGACCTCTTGATCATCCTCGGATTCGAGATCTCCCTCGACTCCGATAGATTCAAGGAAGAACTTCACTTCTTCCTCAGCCACTGCCATGGGGTTCTTCCCCATCAAGTGGCGTCACATGGTGGCCACACGCACCCTGAGTCGTGTGAACGACTCGACAGACTTCACCTCTTCCTGAAGGTCGGTGACCTGTTTCTTCATCGCCCCCAACTCCGCCCTAAGGGCCTCGACTTCTTTTTCATTCGCGGTCGAGGCTTCTTTAGTCGTATTCAGCTCCGCCTCTGTCGTGGACGCTCGACCCAAGGCCTCCCTTAGTTGTCTCTGGAGCTCCTCCTTCTCATGACTGATGACCTCGACATGGTTAAGGGTGTCGTCAAGACGAACAGAGTACTCCTCCTTCTTGGCCTCCGCCTCTTTAGCCTTGGCCTCCGCCTCAAGGGCCCTAGTTAGCGCCGCTTGTTCCTTGGCTAGGGTGGTCGGGACCAGCATCCTTACTTGGTCCATACGCGTATTAAGGACTAGCCCTGCTTCAATAGCTTGCATAATCGTACGATCACCAGTTAGATCGTGAGAGCGAAAAATAATTAGCAAAAATCTTGCGACATAAGAAGCAAGAAAGTAACTTACCATGAGAAAAGCCCTAAGACATGGTCGGCCAGGTCATCGACCGATACATCCTTGTATTGGTCGAAAAACGATGGCAGGAGGAACTTCCCTAGATGGGGAAACAGAGTCCTCCTACCCAACTGTCTAGACAACATGAAGTTACCCGGGAGGGTAAAACTCACATCGATAGGATTCGGGACCTCACTGGTCTCTGGACCTTTCCCCTTATCCTGCGATGTAAGGGATTGGCCTTCCACCCCGGCCGGTGGATTCTGTGACATCGGCTCCGTGTCCACGACAGGAGGCATATTCGTCTTCTTTGAAACAGTGGCCTCAGGGCCACTGTCCTTTGAAGACGGTTCCCTCAGGACCGTATTCGGCTTTTTGACCCCCGGCCAAAATGTCGGGGGAGCTTTTCTCTTGATTTCTCGCCCTTTGCGGGTGAGTTGTGCGAGGGCCTCTCTCTTTAAGAGACCCGTCGGTGGTTTCACGGGGGTCGATCCTCCTGAAAAGGCAAAGCAAACATCATAAGAAACACAAAAATAAAACAAGTAAGTGACGCCTTTCATACACTAGACCTTACAAAATCTTACGATCCAAAAGTGAAGTCTTACAACTAACCCTAAGTGATCTTACAACCAGTGGGTGACGCCTGATGACTACATTCCACGAAAGTCTTACGACCAGTGGTGACATCTCACGACTAGATCCACTAAACCCTACGAATAGTAGGCAACGTTCCAGTGAACCAAAATTATGACAAATGGGTGAAGCCTTTAAGGCTAAAACCCCATAAGATTTTATGACCGATAGGTGACCTCTAACGACTAGACCCTATAAATAGAGGAGAGAGGACTTACCCGTCATCTTCGGAGTCCCTTCAATGGCCTTCTCCTCTTCTTATCCTTCTTCCTCTATGGAAGCAGAAGCTGACGACCCGACGTATTGTACGCCGTCGTCCTCATCTCAGTCAGCAGTAGGACGAACGGTAAAAAATGAGCGTTCCTTGACGCTGAACTCAATGAACTTTTCGACCTTGGCGGCCGAATCTGTAGAAGGCGCCGCTACTGAAAAGTCGATAACTAAAAACAAAACATGTATGTTAGTAAAAAGTTATCGACGAATAAAACTAACAATGAGAAAGAAACTTTACATCTTACCCTCGGTCTTTCACCCCGTGGTGAGCCATTGGTCATTATCACCAAGCGACGCGATGCGACCAAAGACGTACCTCGTCTTCCATTTGCGGTCGTTGACTGCAGTCACCTGAACCAAAGTACGATGATCTCTGTATTCGAGAAGAGGTTGTACCTATGGTTAGCCTCTGCCTTGACCGTGTAGGCCAAGAGGAGGTCGTAGACGGTAAATGGTGACTCCCATTTATTTGTCAATCGTTCAATCACTTGAACGATTCTCTAGAACTGGGGCATCATCTGCCCCGGTGACAAGTCGAAGATTGTAAGGAACAATCTCGACAACGGTGAATAGGTCCATATAAACCCTATCTTGAACGGATACTCGTATATAACGAGGTATCCGTACGGACGTTGATCCAGTCGTAGCAACACCGGAGGACAAAGACTTACGTCCGCGGGAATCCCGGCCAACAGCCAGAACGACTCGACGTCTTCCCCTTCGCTAAGGTTACTAATAGGATCTGGTGACATTACGAAGTTGGGGTCATGAATGGTTGCAACGTAAAATCCAAACGCTTCCCAGTTTTTCCTAGGCTTACAGGCTTGGTTCTTAAAACGCATAAACAAAAGTAAGGGAGATCGTACCTTAAATATTGCTCTAACCTCAATCGACTTTTGGCAAGGATATTTGGTATTGCAGGTTTTTGGCAAGAATTTGAAGGTCCCTCTCTCTCTAAAACTGAGAAATCACGTAAAAAGGAAAAGATTTGAGCGGATCGCTATTTATACGCGATTTGGTGTCAGGTCGAGTTGTTAGATGGTCGACACCTGCCATCGACCCTTTACACACCAGCCATTACTACGCCTGACACCACGCCCCACGTCGCCATGACGTCACGACCGTTATACGGCTGCACGCTTTCCCTCAAGAACCCTTCGGTTTTCGAGAAACCGATTCGGTTACATTTGTCGACACGTGTCCAATCCGGTTACAAAATCCGAAAAGTCGACTTGTCTCCCAATTTTCGGTTTTGGGGGCAAACTGTTTGGGTAAAATTTCGCAAGTCACGACCGACGCAAGAAAACCAAACATCTCCAATATTATGACAACTCTTGTATTAAGATAAGGTCCTGCGATCACACACATCGAGAACCATAGTCGTCACTTACGATGACGGTCGTGAGTTTCTTACGACCACGAACAAGAACATCCAACTTAGTTTCTCACGTCCATGACCTCTCAATAGACTCATATCTTACGACCTTTATAACGTAACCAACGATTATGTATCATTTATTACCTACGATCGTTTTCCTATTATGAATCTTTTATTACAGGTTTATGGCACATAATGACCAACAGATATAACAAACGAGCATCATCAAGATCAATCATTATCAAGACCGTTGGACATTTAATGATCATTTATGGCGACCAAAGCTACATATACAAGATTAAAGAACCATTCGAGACATCGGATTGACACTGGAACTCATATAAGCACTCAAGAATCCTCAAACTACTTTCTCTCCAGTGAGAACTCTCGACAAAGTATTTTATCACACGACAAACAACACAAACTTACGATTTGTTTATTTACACTTGTAATATTGTCATTTGTACTGTCAATCGCTCCTTCTAAAGGACGATGTCCCTGTTTGACATCCATAGTGCAATTGACGATCTCTGCTATCGTCCACGGTTTTTACCCTCGACGGGGTTTTCCGCGTCACCAAATTCTATGTCTTTCGCGTATTTTTTTATCCTTGTCACACGATTTTTCGATCGATCGCTTACTTTAGTTGTTAAAGCTCCACACCGACCTTAAGTCTTCCTTTGGACGATTTTTGGCATTAACAGCAACGAAACAGGAAAACGCATATAACGATCATGCAAATAACACAAGATAAGGTTCAACAACAAGACAATAACAAATGTACCCCAAAAGACGATAATAACAAAATAGATAAGACAAATGTTCCAAGAGTTTGAAAATAACCGAGAGATCACGTGGCTGGCCATTGTGGTCAGCATCGGCACTAGGCGGTTGTGGGGCCGATGTAGCAGCATCGGCCGATGTACCTGTAGGAGTATCCAAAATATCCGGGAATGGCGGGAAGCTGGCAGCAATGACTGGATCCAAAATGTGGCGGGCGAGCAAGCAGTCGCGGTCACTACTGTGAGGAGGCGGGGTCGACGAATGGTCACCGCCGGTGGCAGAGGAAGTGAAGGTGGTTGCTTTTTGACTAAAAACACAAAATGTATTTTCTTGAAAAGTCATTTTTTTTTCTAGCAAGAATTTGGGTAGGATCCATCATTAAAATGGAAGAAGACTTGGGAAACCGAAATTGAGCTTGGGGGCCCGAAAATTATTATGGGGAACAGGAAAATTTTAGCCTTTTCATGGACATTCTATTATCCCCCAGATATTCTTCTGCATGTTCATGGTTGGGACCATTGGGTGGAGCCAGCCACAGTGGTGACACTATGGCCACAAAGACACATCAACTCCAAAATCACACATACACAAATCAAAACACAAATTTTTATCCTCAACAACTCCAAATGGAAATAAATAAATAAAAAGAGGAGACGCGAACACATAAAAGGAAAAAAACACACATTAAAATAAAATAAAAGGTCACACTAACGAAATGTAAATAACACTCAAAATGAGACGCTTTTTTTCTTTTTTTTCATCAAAAACTTTGATACTAGACTGGAAAAAAAATAAAAATAAAAGACTCAAATCTAACATTAAAAAAAGTAAAATAAAAGACACAAATTTGGAGTTGAGAGTAATAAAAAAATTGCATCAAGATTATGTAGGATGCGGTTCACCACCCCATTTATCTATACTACCTTATAAACCAAATTTCTAAAAAGTCTTAAAGTCTTAAAAACAACTATTTATGCACTATGTACTATCACTAAAGCAGGAAGTTTGAGACTTTTAAAACTTTAAACACGATGTACAAGATTTAAAGCCTAATATACAATTCATCGATGCACATCTTTTTATTCATCAAGGTTTATGTTTCTAAGAAGATCAAATCACGCCTCACCCTCTCTGTTTTAATTTCCCTCTCCTCTCCCAAGATCGAAGATTCATGCTCCCGAGAACAACGATTCCCTCTCCCACTCTGATTCAATTCAAATCCCTGATAAATCTTCTTCCCCAGACGTCGATTCAGTCTTCAATGCATCGTATAATTATAAGGTTATGGTTCTTTCATTCTTCAATTCTTGATCTCCATATTTGATTCTCCATCGCACCATCTCATGTAAAGATTTTCACTCTTCATTTTCAATCTGCACAATTGATTGTCCATCTCTATTCGAAATGGTTTTTCTTCATCTCAGTTTTTCATCCGTTTGACTTTTGTTACGGTTTCGAGGAACAAATTTGAATGAAGCATAGACACAATCAAGAAAAACATTGGGTCCGGTTTTTTATGGTGCCAGTGAATCCATGGAACTCATGGTTGCACCTAAGAAGGTTTATTTCGAATTTGATATTTTTCATTCTTCTAGTTATTTCCTTTTCCCTAAACCTCGTTGATTTCTAATCCATTTGTATGTTTTACATTTTCCTGCAGAAATTTGTTGTGATCAGCAAGATAAGTGTCAACAATGATGCTAAAGTGTGAGTACAACTGTGATGGGGAACTCGAAGGGGAATTAGAAGAGACCAATGAAATTGCAATGCTTTCCGTTTTGATGAGGGTATGATGATTCAGAGGGAAAAGTGTTTCCTTTAAGGGTTTGATGATAGTTTAAGTTTTATAGTTAGCTTGGAGTTTGAAGTTTTGTAGATGTATCAATTCTCATGGTTTAAACTTCTGCAATCAATGGTCTTTTTTGTGAATCACATATCGCATTTTTGTATTGATTTGTCTGAAATCGTCCATTTTTGCAATCAAGAAAGACAATCTGTTTACTATATGATTTTCATTTTGTTCAGTGATGCCTATAGTTTGAGTTGTTTGGTTAATAATTGTAAATATTCCATGCTTTTTGCCTATATAAATGTGGAAGCCAGACTGAATAATTTTGGTTTTGTTTGTGCTAGGCAGGTACCAAGGGTAACAGAAGGTAAATCAATAGAAATATGGGTCCTGAAGGTAATATTTATCTGTTGAACTCAAGTAAACAAAAGCCATAAACTAAAGTGCATTATTTATTGAAAAACTGCAAAAAGTTATTTTAAATAATCATAATGACAATTGGTTCTAATGAGTTTTTATATAGGGACAATTTGCTACATATTTTTTCACAAGTTGATGGATTCATGTTGCAAAAAAACAGTTTTTACACAGTTGGGTTTCTTCATTTCTTCTCGATTTCTTCATCTCATCTTCACTACTTCAAGATATCAATTTATAGGTTATAGTTTTGATGTCACTATGTTGCAATTGTTTGTTGATACACATAAATTATATTTGTAAGCATATAAATTTATATGAATCCCAATGATTTTGCAATTTTGTTTGGGCCAGAGCTTGTGCACATATTACATAATATATTTCTTTTTTTACCCTAGATGAAGTCTAACATACTGATTGTAATCTTATGGTTGTTTAGTGATGGGAATTTGTTTTCTTCTTCTTTCACCCTAACATATTTTACATATCTTGCACCTAAAAGCTGAAAAAGCTATTAGATTACCGAATTCATGGTGCAGATACATGTCTAAACTCTACAATGTTGAATATTTCTTTCTACTTACGTATGCTTTTTTTTACATATGGTAGGCTTTCTTATCTCCCAAAAACTTGAATGTCGAGTACTAGAGACTGTTTTGAGTCCCGTTTTGATTTCTCAAAGGTGAAATTGCACCAAACTGCACTGAATTGGGTTAAGCAGGTACTTCAACTCCCCATTTTCATATTTCTTTCAAATCACACACAATAAAGAACAAAAAAAAGAATCATCATATGTATGTATTTGTTCATAAGAGTATTGAACATATATGCCCAAGCTCATATCCTTGGTAGTTTTGAAAAAAGAGAGTATAGTTCTTGAATATTATGTGGTAGGACCAGAGAAATAAAGAGTTCGCCTTATTGTTTGGTATAACGACTGAGAATGTGGATTCGCTGTTTAATGTATCACAAACTTAGATTAATTCATTTTGTTGGTTCTCTCTCAAGTCTGGGTGGTTTTCACATTTAATAGAAATTGGTGGTTAGGAGAATGGATAAAATTGGTCTTAGGATCTATCTCAGACTTAGATTAATTCTTTTTGTTTTTTTGGAATCCACTTGAGACCAGACTATGCTTTTGTTTGGATTACTCTTGTTGGATTATAAGGGTTTGTTTGGTTTGTAGGAATGGAATGGATTGGATTTCATATAGGGATTTGGATTTCAGAGGATTTGGAATTCTTTTGTGTGTTTGGTTTGTATAATTGGAATGGATTTGAATTCCATAGTTTATAAAAAAATCATTATAAAAATTATTAAAATTTATAAAAGTAATTAAATTACCTTTTGATAATCCAAAGATCTCTAAATCCTAGAGAGAGAGTATAGAGAGAGAAAGTAAGCGCAAAGTATGAGTTCTATTAGAGAATATGCGTGAAGTGTTACAAAGACACAAGACCAAAGGGACTTAAATACCCTTGGCTTATACACAGATAAAACCTATCTAAGTACAGTATAAGATCAAGCTTATAAATACAATGATTACTATAAAATCAGACTTAACAATATCCCCCTTAGTAATCATTGGCGCTGTGGTCTTCAAAATCAATCTTCTAAATCAGCACAGACCATCTAAGCGACTTTGTCGAAGCAGCTTTCTGACTTTTAAAAAAAATCTTCTCAGCATCTTTCAGGCTCAATTGCTTTTGCTATCTTGACAAGACTGGACCTGTTTGTAATTAGCTTGAAAGAACAAACGGTTCATCAGCTTGTGCTCTAGACGATTCACCTCTTTCAAATAAACTTGAATGAACTATGGTGATCGGAGCTGGAACAACAAAAGACTAGTATGGCAGAGAAAAATAGAATCTTGAGCGAATCTTGATTAACAGATAAATGTTTGAACTCTTTGTCTCTTTATCATTTCCTTAACTTCTCCCCCTCATGACCTTGATGATCTGGATCAACTTGGTCATGCAAATGTTGGAGACGAGACAGCTTAAGATCTGCAAAATCAAAGTAAAGGAAAAACAAGGAAGGTTTGCGCTACACATTGGTGGCGCAAAGGGAGGTTTGCGCTAGCTGAAGGTGGTGCAAAGTGAGATTTGCGCGACCAACTGTTGGCACAAATCTGACTTGAACTCAAAAAATTTTACCTTTTTAAGCTTTTTGACTCCCCCTACACAAATGCACTAGATTTGACAATTCAAGTTAGCATTCATATAGAAAATCAGATACTCCCCCTCAAAAACAGATATGATCTTTTCAGAAAAATCTCCTTATTCACTCCCCCTTGAATAATGCACAAACCCATTTATAAAGAAAATATGAGAACACAAGAAATGAAACATCAATGTAGAAAGAAAAATATATTGAATATGTATTTTGAAACGACTAAATATATAAAAATTTAAACAGAAACAAATAAAATTCTACTTAGTAAAATATCACAATAAAAACCATCAGATGAAATCAAATGTATGTTTTTGGATACAGAACCAAGTTTTATTGCATATCAAGTTAAGACATGTTCAATTTCAAAAACTTTCATCAATCTATTCAGTGTGCTCGCATGTGAACTCCGATTAGCTTCAAGAAAATGCAATTCTAAAAATATAATAGAGAACTTTGCATGTAATCACACTAATCCATCAAGAATTCAGACTTTCACAAATTTTCAGGTTTATTGCAACTTAGAAATATCACCAAGTATCATGAGATGTGTGCTTATTGGCATCTTTTAGCATTGTGCTCTATGGCATCTTTACATGAGTGTGCTCTTTGGCATCTTTACATGAGTGTGCTCTTTGGCATCTTTTAAGATTGTGCACATTTGGCATCTTTTTAATCAACAAGTTTATTAAGTAAAGAACATGTCGTAAACATAACTTTCTATCTGACCCTATTGTAGGATTTGGGTCAGCCGCTCCCAGACCAGTTGGCCTTAGGGGACTAGGTGTCAAGCACCCCTTGAAACTTACTTTCCCAGATCAGAAAGGCTACATCGACACATCCTAAACCCATTCATACTAGTAGAACATGACTTTCGATCTGATTCTATTGAAGGATTTGGGTTCGATCACTCCCAGATCAATTGACCTTAGGGGATCAGATGACAAGCATCCCACAGAACTTACTTTCCCAAACCAGAAAGGTCACAGGTACAAACTTTTAAACTTAAAGATTTCTGATTTATAAGAATTTAATAACCATCTCAAACACAAGGTTTTACGTCTAAATGCTTAGCCCATATTTTCATTACGATCCGAAATTTCGACTTTTTAGGTTTTCTAAGCATTGTAAACTATAAATAATCCGAATCACACAACTTTAAAGCAATATCAAAAGCTACAAACATGTTGCTAACTTTTCGACTTTTGTTAGACTTGAAAAATGAGCATATAAAAACTTTAATATAAACAAAGCAACTTGAAAATTTATCCTAGACACACATTTTATCCAAAAGAAAGAAAAAATTGTAAAACTTTTACTTTATAGAATAAAATTTGTAAAGGTTTAAACTTTTAAAACAACATGCCGAGATTTAAAAATAGAAATATTTGATCGGCAAGTTTATATTCAGTTGAAACAAAATATAATTCAATAATATCATATTCCACATAATGTAAAAATGAAAATTTGTGTCTCTTTTGAAAAAAATTGGGTTGAACAAAATCAGGAGTTGAATTGAAATGCTCAGATTCTTTTAAAAGCATTTGAGAAAACTGGAACAACATCATTATCAGAGATAAATGCAGCGGAAATTAAGTAGATGTACTCACAGTTTCTCATTAGTCAGAAGCTTAAAGCATTGAATAATGAGTCCTAGACTGACATGTCTAGAAGTCATAGTCCTTTGAAGTACGGGTTCTGAGCTGAAGTACTCAGAAGCCAAAACGTTGACAATGAATTCTGGGTCTTGAGATGATATACTCAAGAACCATTATTTCTCTTACTCCCCCTTGACATGAGGTGCCTGCAACTTTGAATCAGATTGAGATTTTGGTACCCAGTTGAATTTGGGCCCATGTTTGTTAGTTGCAGTTCTTATGGGGAAATATTTGTTAGATTTGACAGTTAAAGCACGAGAAAGATCATCAGAATAGTAAGCACAATCATCAGAAAAAGACATAGCATTATCATCTGAACTAGAATCCGAGGAAGAATATGAGACATGTTTTGAAATTCGAATCATTTGCTTGATAACGTATTTTGAAATTTTATTACAAGTAGCAAATGAATCACTTTTATAAAGTTTGTCTACACATCTATCCTCATCAGTCGTAAAATCATCTGATATTCGCTTGGCTCTCCAAATCTGCTTGAAAGATGTGCTCAAAGTCCTATCTGAAAATTTTGAATCAGAAGAATTAGAATTGTCAGAAAGAACTTTATCTTGTTTCTTTGAATTCTTTGACCTTCTTCGTTTACGCTTTGGTTTATAATACTGATCATTTAGCATAAAAGATTCATCAAGAATTTCCGAATTAATTTTTAAATCAGAAGAAATAATTTTACCTAAGCAACCAATCTGATCAGACAATAAATCTGAACTTACCTCAGAAACAGAATTATTTTAAGAAAAGATATCAGATTTAGAAACTTCCTTTTTGTTTGATTGACAATCAGAAGAAAGGCTAGAAATATAATCTTGTTTTTGAGAAAATAATTTTTCTTCAAGACTAGACGTCATGAAAGAAAGAATAATATCATATTCAATTTCTTTTAAAATATTTTGATATGTCATCTTATCTTCAAGATCAATGATTTTGCCTTCTAGTATTAAAGGAGGAGTATATTTCTTAGAATCATAAATAATTGGAGAAATATTTTCTTTATCAAATTTATTGGCAAAAATATCAGCAAAATCATCAGATACTGAAGACTTGACAGAAGATATTTCATTAAAACCTTTTATGTCTTTCCTTGATTTATCAGGAAAATATTTTTGCATTTTCATATGTATAAACAAAAGGAATTTCCTTTTTCTTGTTATTCGTCCTTTTCTCATTTTCGATTTCTAACATTTGCTTTTCGTTCATCCAATCAATTTTAAATTGAGGAGCATATTGAGCAAGAGTTAGATAATCGTATTTATATAAAGTAGGGGATTTTTCAATCGCATTGTTTAAACAATGTGGATTTTTAAAACCAAGTCCCCATTTTTCTTTTAAAGCTTCATCACTCCTTGGTTTATTCATAAAAATTGTTTGCTCAGATTGGTTCCTTCGATATTACTTTTCTTCTAATTTATTTATTTTATCCGAAAAACTGTCTTTTAAATTGGTCATTTTAGTCAAAGTCTCAATATAAGTCTTATTTGAATTTTCCAAATCATCCAATTTCTTTTGAAAGATTTCTTTAGTGTGAACCAAAATTGATTTTTCATCTTTCAAAGAAATTTTCAGTTTGTCAATCAAATCTGACTTTTCTGAATTTAAGTTCTTTTCAGATAATAACTGTAAACGAAGATCATGCAAAGCAGTTATGATAATGTTCATTTGAGAAGAAATGAAATTGAAATCAAACTCGGAATATACCTCATCTTTATCAGTTTCATCATCATCATCTGATTGATCATCTCCAATGAAGCACATTTGAGCAATCTCTACATTTGCAGCTTCATCATCAGAGTGATCCAGCCAAAACTCTTCTTCAGCAAGTAAAGCTGTTCCACTCTCTCTCTTTTCAGCCAGTTCCAATTTCTTCCGATAATAAGTCGAATCCTTAACCTTCTTCACTCGACACTCCTTTGAAAAATGACTCGGCTTACCACAGTTGTAACATACAACAGTCTTTGGCTCGGGCACTTGTACAGTCTTAGAACCAGAAGTGAAGCGAAGATTGTTTGAACCCGACCGTGGTTGGAACTTTTTCTGATAATGTTGTGAGAGAAGGATCATGGCTTTCTGAAGCGCCTCACCATCATCATCAGTTGACCCGTCATAAGCATTATCAGACAATGCTTGTTATGCCAGTTGTTTCATGAGGAGAGCAACCGGGTCCACTGGTTTCTTGTTCTTCTTGTCCAGTTTGGCCTTCTTCTCTATGACAATGCACTCATCTATCAGCAAGATCTCAAACATCTCTTGAATTTGCATTGTAGAAATTCTGACATCATTCCTCAGTCTGTGGCAAGATTTGTTCCATTCAGGTTGAAGTGCATTGAAGAATTTTATATTTGTCTCAAGCTCAGTCTTTTCCACTTTGATTTTCCTCAGATCATTAATCACAGCACAGAATCTGTCATACACAGTTTTCAGTGGCTCCCCATCCTTGGCTTTGAATTCTTCAAAGTTGTTCATGTAACGAGTATGTCGGAGTTGAGTAGCAACTGAAGAACCAAGCATAATCTTTTCAAGTTGTTGCCACATAAGATTAGAATGATTTTTGAAACAATCAATCCTGTTGTAGATAGAGTTTGGCAGGGCTAGCATCAGATTTGCCTTGATATCACGATCAACTTATTACTCTGATAACTCATTAGGTGAATATTTTTTGGTAGGCTTATATAATCCAGAAGCCAACTTGGGTTTCTCAAAAGGTCCTTCTGAAAGAATGTTCATCATGTCATTTTCATTCTTTTGACACTCTATAAAATTCAGAAACCTATCTTGCCACTGTGTAAACTCATTTTCATCAATCAACACTGATGGACGATTTTCTGTACCCAAAGACATCATAAGATCACTTTTGTAAAACTGAGCTTGATAAGCAAACTTGTCAGAATCCATTTCACAGAAATCCAAAAAAAAAATGCTAAGTGTTGACAGGGCTGATGCAAACTTGAGATTTGCGTGAGAGGTATAAAGCACAAATGAGATTTGCGTGATACACTGAAGACGCAAGATAACTTTGCATGAGCAGACTGTGGCGCAAACTAAGGTTGTCGCGAGCAGTAGAAGACGCAAACTAAGATTTGCGTGAGACGTGGAAGACGCAAAGTAGAGGTTTGCGTGAACTAAGGGAGACGTAAACTAAACTTCTCGTGAGATGTTGAATACGCAAACTTGTATTTGTGTGATGCCCTTACGATGCAAAGCAAACTTTGCGTGAGCTTTAAGTACAACTTGCTTTGCGTGAGGTTTTGGTGACGCAAAGATTTCTTTGCGTTAGACTAAGGAAACGCAAATGTTGACTTTGCTTGATTAACTTTGAACTTAGCAGGATGAGTTGACGCAAAGCTGTAGATGAACTCGCGCAAAGTTCGATGAACTCGCGCAAAGATTAGATCTAGCGCAAACCACCTGAAAAACAATAAAAATCACCAAAAATCGATTACAGATTAGAATTTTCAGATGTAATCTTCCACAGATAAGATCGAAAACAACATTCTAAGGTGTCGTTTGTTTTTTAAGAGATCTAAAGTCTAAAGTCTTATTTTAGTTATGATTAATAAGATGTGGTGTGTAAAAAGATCTGAACGATTCAGACTTAAGAGCCATTAAGGGGTTTTTAAAAAAAAACAAACAACCCTTAACACTTTTCAATCAAAGTTTTCGATTAAAATCCACAAAATCAAGAACTCGTATACTCAACAGAACCGAAAAACGAGTTTTCCAGAAACATTTGAAAACTCAAAATTGATTATCAAAAACTGTTTTTCTTGAAATTTGGTGTGAATCAAGAGTATTCTACTTGTAAAATCGAATCCAACAAACCAAAAATTAATGAAAATCAATCACAAACAAGGCCGAATTTTATGAAAAATCCAAAAACGAGATTTTCTTGAAAACAATTCAAGAAAACCAATCAAATTTTCGAATTAATGCACAAATTCAGATATGAAAATCAATTCTCTCAATTCTCTCAAGATCTAGATTGGCTCTTATACCAATTGATAATCCAAAGATCTCTAAATCCTAGAGAGAGAAAGTAGAGAGAGAGCAAGTAAGCGCAAAGTATGAGTTCTATTAGAGAATATGCTTGAAGTGTTACAAAGACACAAGACCAAAGGGACTTAAATACCCTTGGCTTATACACAGATAAAACCTATCTAAGTACAGTATAAGACCAAGCCTATAAATACAATGATTACTATAAAATCAGACTTAACACCTTTTATTTATCTGATTATTATTATCCTAGCCATTCCCTTGAGATTTCAAAATCCTGTGTTAGAGGGATTTTAAAGAAATCCTAGGATTTCAAATCTGCTTAATCCTACAAACCAAACATGGGATAGGAATGGATTTGAAATCCAAATTCCTCCAATTCCAATCCATTATGGAAAACCAAATATGCCCTAAGAATTAGATTAATTCTTTTTGTTCAACATGTTGCAGCCCTGTTATCTTGGTTCTGCCTCAAGTCTGATGGTTTATTGATGATATTAGCCTGCTGCAGAATCTGTATAGATGCTCATTTTGGTGCTGACCTATTTTGGATTTGTTATTTTGCAATAGCCTTTGGCCATTTTGCAAAATGTTCGATTGATATCTTGGTGATTGATTTTGATTGCTAGAATTGGTCTATCTTTAGTCTTGGTACTCAACTGCAACAATCCGGATGAAGTAATGAAGTTTTTCAGCTACTTTTATTTGTTCCTGTTCAGTCTTAAAGACATACTTCATATGATTTTTCAGGTTCTGGATTATGATCATGAATTTCAATTTCAATTGAGATTGTTTCACTTTATTTCTTTTTGGTATAAGGCATGTTGGATTCTGGAAGGCCTATTGCTTTAGTGGATTGTGTTGTTCCAGAATCTAGCACACACAATAATAATTAGAGTAATAACAGATATGAATCAAAGGAAAGAGATCATTGATTGGGAAAACACGATATTCATATATCTCACAAGAAGCGGCTACAAAAATATGAATGAGATTCTTCTACTTGCTTACTTGCTTTGCTTAACCTAAAAAGGAAATAACAAGGGACTATATATAGGGTCAATTTACTTGACTCCTACAAAAGTCAAACTTAACAAAATACATAACAAAATGTAACAAAGGACTAACTATTACAACTTAATTAAACATGATCTAACATTCTCCCCCTTTTAATCAAAGTTGTAATCTTCAACGGTTCCACCTACTGAAACTAGTTCTCCTCATAGCTAGGAAACTTTCAAATCTTTTGATGCCTCCTCTGAATGCAATTCTATCTCTGATTGCTAGAATCTTTCTTTCCATAGCAATTCTGTCAGATTTGAGCATATGATATCTCATTTCAAGTCTTCTCATTTTAGAATGTCTATGCCTCTCTTCTAGCTCTCTCAGCACCATCTTTAAGGTTCCATCTGAGAATTTTGCTACTTCACTTGCTCGCATGAACTGTTTCTTGTGAGTTTCAGTGTTGACATATATAACTCCAAGTTCAGGAGTTACAACTGGTGTGAAGAATTCCAAATCTCTCATCAAGTAGTGATTGAAGTTAGGGACAGTCAGGTTTACACTATTCTGATTTGTTTATGCTCTCAACTGAAAATCAAGAATGTATGAATTGTTGACCAGACACCTCATGTACCTATTCACAGCTTTAAATGCAAAAACTATAACTCTAGGTCTGACCACTCTGGTTCTGAATTCATGGTAAATGAACTCCAGGTCTGCTATGTTCAGGTTTTCAAAGTAAGCTTCACTGAAGGTTGATTCATTTAGATCTCTCCTCTGAACATCAAACTCTGGATACCAGACAGCAAAGTAATTCTTCATTCTGACTTCCTTTATCTGAAGAATTACAGCTCTGTCAATATATCATTTTGTTCTTGAAAAGTTCACAATAAACTTCAGATAATTTCTTTGGTAGTCTAGAGGTCTGTCAGTCACTCCATACAGTTTGCAAGGATCAATCTTTATCAGTTCTTTCACAAAAATCTTGATAGATTCTTCAAGGAATGGAACTCTGAGAGACTTTCTAATCAGCTTAATAAACTCTAGAGAAGTGTCATGTTCATCATATCCTGTAAAAGGTGTAGATCTAGCTCTGACTGGAACAGAGGGACCTTCTTTAGCATCCTGATGTTTCTTTGCAAGAAATTCTTCTTCCATAGGAGTTACAAACACAGGCTTTGGTCTTTCAGCTGCACTCAGAATTCTTGGACTGTCAGGGTTTCTTATGTAGGGTAAAGCTTCAGCATCAACTTTTTCTTTGTCAGCTTTCTCTTTCTCTTTTCTTTCTCTGGCTTCCCTCCTTCTTCTTTTCTCTTCTCTTTCCATTCTCCTCATTTCTTTACTCAGATATCTTCTTAACTTGTCTATGTCAATCAAGATAGGAGCAGAAGGATCTGAGACATTTGATCTGAAAACCCTTTCTACAGACTTAGGCAATGGCAAGGCAACATTTTGAGCATTAGGAACAGAGGCTTCACTAGCTGTAGGAAAAACACAGTTTCTGTCAAGAGAAACTATTGGAATGCCAGTTGGAATGTAGGGCTCATCTTCTTGTGCAGACGTGCAACCACATTCACTTGTACTGGTTCAACATTCTGTACTGGCTCAGAAATCTGTATAGGTTCATCTTCTTGATCATCTCTTCCAAAATCATCACCAAATATGTCATCAAAAACACTTTCATTTAGAACACTTCCAGGAATTTCTGCTTCAGATGCATTTTTGACAAATTCTTCAGCATTGACAGAGTTTTCTGGATGACTTGCACATTGTAGACCAAAATCCATTTTATTTTCACCTTCTTCCTTCACCTCCCAAAACATTTCATACTTAGCTTCATCTTGCTCATCTGTGTCTAGCTCATCTACATCAATAAAGTTGCATGTTGTGATTCCCATAGCCTCCATCACTTCTTCATAAGTTGTTGTCTTAGGCTTTTCAACCCTTGACTCATCATTAGCAACATAAACAACTAAGCTCCTTGTCTCTCCTTCTTCTAAATCTTCTTCATCATCACTAATATTCTGTACCATGTCCTGATTAGATCTTTCAACATGTTCAGCTCTCTGACTTGTACTTGTACCTTCACCTTGATTGCTAGATCTTTCTCTTCCAGATACAGTACTTATGGGCACAACATTATCCACCACAACCAATTGTCTTCCAGAGGCAGATTGTTCTCTCCTTGTCTCCCCCTCATGATCATGATCATGATCATGATCATGCCTTCTGAACTGAACAACTTATTGGGTTTGGCAAGATAACTGAAAAGCTTGATTCAAAAGAGTGAAAGCTTTCAGTACATCTGCATCAGAGAAGTTTGACTCTGTGGCTCTACCTATATCTGCTGGTTGCAGAGATATTGGTGGTTGTTGGTGGCGGTGGTGGTGGGAGTGTAGAAGTGAAAAAAGATCAACATCTTGTTGGTTATCCGGAGCTTGAGATAAAAGTTTTGCGAGAAGCAAAGACTTTAGCTCATCAATGGAAAAGTCAACAGGGTTTGGTGTATATGGTAACGGGGTAGGTACTACTGGTTCTCTCCTTATGGGCTCAGGTTCAGCAACTTGCTTCCCCTTTAACATTCTCTTTATATCCCCCAGCTCCTTCTCCACTCTATCATATTTCTCTGACCACTTGTTCTCAACAGCCTTTAGGGCGCTGTCGAGATATTCCCTTGACACATAGTCGGGTGAGCTAACACCGGATCACTTAGATTGCCCGTTTGCACAACAGTAGATGATTCTACTATGTGACCTGTACTCATAGCTGGCATGGAGTTAGCTATGACAGGATTTCCCTCTAGTCCTCGTAGTCTGGATTACGGATCTACTCAGGATGTTCCGCTCAGGTCACGAAGACGACTGAGATTAAAACCTGCAAAAATTGTCCTATTTACAAAACTTGTATTTATAACACGTGGCTCTAGGACTTGTTGTTAAGACACAGTCTCATTGGATTCAAGATCATCCAATCTGAAGATCGCAATCTGAAGCTAAAGCCGGAACGTCGACTCTCGATATTAAAGTCTATGTCTATTTGTAATAAATGTCAAAGTAATCAATGTATTTGTTTATTATTGTAAAAGTTAACTTAATATCTAGTTTGTTAGATATTAGTTAACTTAGGTAACTTAGTTAGTTAAGTTAGTTTCTAGTTTATTTGATATTATCTAGGATAATATCTAGATATTAAAGTATCTAGATATTAAGTTAGGTAGTGTGTAAAACACACCAAGTTAGATTAGTTGTGTATCTCAATCTCTCAATAGATCAGATAAAATTTAAACATATACAAACACACACTTAAAGGTGTAAAAGAGAGAAACAGAGAAAACACATTCAAAGCATCATAGATCAATCATGTAATCGTTATTATATATATCAAACAGGTTGGTAATCTTATTGTGTTGTTTAATCTAAGAACGTGATAAACATTATTAGTATTGTTGTGGACCCACACTTGTGCATTCAAAGGTATTGAGATCAGAGGCAACAGATCTCTATTTTCAATATCAGATGTCTCTGAATGATATATTGATAGATTGTGTGTTAAATCCCCGTGAGAAAATAAAACTAACTCCTGTTGAGAGGAATTAGAGTGGCTGGTTTGGACGTGCAATTGCATGAGTGATCTGCTCATGTCTACAGCTTCAGGCAACAAATGCAATTAAGTGTTTGATTTGGTTGATCTTCGAGAATAGTGGGTTGTGGGTCTCTCTCTCTTCTATTTCTGTTCTTTCCCTTTCTCTCAAAATCTCACTTTCATCTTCTACTGTGTCTCCCTCAATTCTCCTTATTCCTCCAATTACATCATCAATGACTGCATCAGCAGTGGCAGTATTAAGTTCATCAGTATTGGTGTCCACTTCCATATTATAGAAACCTGTAAAGGCATCTATTGGTTCATCATCCTCAGCATTTAAAATTCCTGCACCACCATCATCATTGTTGTCATCATCCTCGTCATCTGATTCATCTGCATCATTTCCATCATCATCTCTTCTTTCAGTTATGGTTTTCTCATAATCTGTTTCATCTCTTCCCAAGTCAACATTTTCAGTGATTATGTCTGGTGTACTGGTAACAGAATGCACTTCTTCATCACTGCTTTGATCTACCAACTCAAGAGCTTGAGTTTCAGGTTGTTCATTAGCTTGTGCTTCTCTTTCTTGTTCTTCCACAGAATGTTGTTAAGTGATATGTTGTTGTTGATCCAAGGCATTTGCAGAGCCTAGACCTCCATTGACTACAGGTGTCACATGAGGTGGGGTAAGAACCCGTGACCCTGAAGTCTCAAGTCTTGGTCTCCGACCCCCTCCGATTCCCCTCTCTGTATTTTTTTTTCACACCCCGTACCCGAACTCCCTGAGTTACAGGTACCCTCTTAGACTCCACTCGCCTAGGGGTTGGGACCTTGGGTAGGTACAGTCGGTTCTGGCTGTGCCATAGATCCTCTATACTCAAGAAGACACTCGGCCTCTGGATCAACATATCTCAGTAACACTTCTGGAATGGGCATGGAGTAAGCAAACTTTTCTTCTACTTAACCAAGAACTTCATTTCATTCACCACAACTGCTTCATGAGAACTCCTTCTGGGGATCTGCCTGTTCCCTTTCAGTACACTCCTGACCAAGATAGTCATGAACCTCTGATATGGAAAATAATTGAGGACTTTGACAGTGTTGCTCTTGGCAGATATCTTCTCAAGCAGTTCAGTCCAAAATACTATAGCATAGTCTATGTGCATGACATAGAATATAAGAGATTAAGTATATGGCTGTTGGCATTGTCAGTTCCATATGTTTTTGTTGTTAAGAACCAGTTGATAACTGAGAACAATGCATAGTAGAAGGGTGGCAGATTGTTCTTCTTGAATTGGCTGACTCTGTTTAGTTCACCAACATAGCCCATCTCTCTAATTCCAGTAAGAACAGTCTCTTGAGTGGGTAAGTCGTCAAATTCTGTTATGCCCTCCCTTGAATTAGCTTCTGGCAATTGAAGGGATCTTCTGAACAATTCAAGAGAAATATCAGCAGAGTAGAAGTCAACATTGACTCTAAGAACTGGACATCTGATTTGTCCAACTGTGATGTGAGTGAGATGGATGGTCTTCCATGCCTGTTGAACATATATTTCTGGTACATCAGCACTATCAGACAGTGCTTTGTTCAAAGGGTGATTCTGAAGGATGTGGTTCACCAGTGGATTGATGTTCAACTTGAATTCAAATTTGTGGTTGTTTGCAGTTTGAGGCACCATGTCAGAAGGTAGGATGAGTAACATGTCAGAATTGACATTTGGTGATGGATGAACAGTTGTTCTGCTTGAAGGAATGGAGTGCTCCTGATGAGCCTCATGGACAGAGTTTTCATCCATTTGCACATTTGGAGAATTGTTGGCTGCCATTTGACCTGAAAGATGAGACAAACAGGTTTAGACAAGGTCCAATATGTCAGAAACAATATTTGAAAATTTTGACATTTGAAAAGCATTTTTCTAAAATTCACTAAGTATAGGATTCGCAGGATACTGAGTTGCGAATCCCTAGACTTAGGAATGGAGAAACAAAGAAAGTGTTCAAGATTCGCAAAGAAGCATTCTACGAATCCTACACTTAGGAAATTTTAGACTTGACTAAGAATTCGCAAGTTGTTAATCTGCGAATTCCTCACTTAGAAGAATTTTGACACTTAAGAGCATTCAGGATTCGCAAGGTTAGGGTTAGCGAATCCTGTCCTTAGGGTTTTTCTAAGAGAGAAAACAAAGGATTCGTGAATAAACAAACATCTCAAAGATTCGAAAACACATGAGTCTTTCAAAAATTTGAGAAACTTAACATTTTACTTGAATATTCAAAGTGTTCTCAAGAACACCAAGAACACAGTCATAAAACCCAGATTATAAAAATCATTAGAATCGATGATTGAACCATAAACTTTGCATCAATGTAATCGATTAGGTGCTTTAAATATTCTTTTAATCTTTAATTTGACTTTTAACCTCAGATTAAACACTGATTTGTGAAAATCGACTAAGAACAGTCGAGTAGTCGTGAAAGCAAACCAATCAACAAAATCGATTTTATGAGTCCAAAGTTTAAGTTTTTGATTAAACAAGTAATCAAAAGGTTTCAGAACAGTATTATGAGGGTTATGAGATTACATTAACATCAAGTTTTAGACATTAAGTTCCAAACATTTGAGATTTCATCATGTGTTCGACCGAAGTCCAAAGGTCCAAAAAAGTTCAAATCAGACCCTATGTTAGATCTGATTTTATAGTAATCATTGTATTTATTTCCTTTATCTTTCAGTACTTTTAGTTCTTTTCTGTCTTGTAAATGCCTTGGGGTATTTAAGTCCCCTTGGCTTGTTTGGTTGTAAGAACTTTTACACTTTTGAATACAAGTTCACTGTTACATTGAGCGCACTTTTCTCTCTCTAGATTCTCTCTCTTCAGATCTTGTGATCTTGGCTTATCAATTGGTATCAGAGCCTTCAAGATCTTGAGAGAATTGAGATTAGTGTAATTTTGTTCCTGATTTGTGTGGATAATTCGAAAATTTGATCGATTTTTGTTGTTTTATCAAGAAAAATCTCGTTTTCTGGATTTTCACCAATTTCAGTCAATTAAGTGATCGAATTGCTATGAATTTGATGTTATTAGATGTATTTTGGATAGTCGATCTAGGTTTCTTCTTGTTGATTTGCATAAAAACGTGATTTGGTGCTTCGATTTTGAATTTGAATATGTTCTGAAAATGTCGAGTTCTGTGGTTTGTTCTATTTGAATTTTTGAGATTTGGAGTGTTTTGATCGAATTTGTTAATAGAATTGTATTAAAAACTTGTTTTCGATCGATTGTGTGTAATGTGTTTGGGTTTAATATCATTGATATGATTGATATTGCAGATTTATCATCGAGTGTAAGTATGTGTGTGATTCAAGTAGTATGCGGGTCATTCATCCTATTGTGCGTGTGATTCATATGTTGTGCGGGTTGATATAAAAGTTTGCATGTTAGTCATAGATTTTGAAGTATGCGTGTGATTCATTAAGAATGTGGGTTATTCATATTCATATTATTATTATGCGCCTCCATCATATATTCATTGTATAACTAACTTTTGGGTGTTAGTGTTTGTCTCAGGTTATCGGGTCTATCTTGGAAACGCACTCTCTTGCGTATCTGTCAACACTCGCAGATCATCAAGTGCGTGTCACTCTGAATACGCATTGCTTCAAGTGCGTGTCACTATGAACACGCAAAGCTTCAAGTGCATGTCACTCTGAACACGTAAAGCTTCAAGTGCGTGCCTCGTTGAACACGCATTGTCCTATTCAATGTACGCTTCTTCTATCACCCGGATAGTCCTTGTTTGCGTATCATCAAGGACCCGAATAGTTTCTTTTGTGATACAAGACAGAAACGCATACCTTGGGTGTTCGGGTCTTCAAGACTTGTTTTTTTTTTTTTTGAAATTCCAGATTTCTTCAAAATGTCTCTACAAGCTCAACTTTACAAGAATGACCTCATGATGTCGTTGGGGTCTGATACTCGTCCACTAGTGCTGATAAATGAGAACGAATTTGAACAATGGCAGGACCGGTTTATTAATTTCATTGAAAGGCAACCAAAAGGGGAAAATATGATGAAAGCTTTGACTGAAGGTCCCATGGTCAAGCCAATGAAAGTGATACCAGCTATTGGAAACACTCAAGCTACTACTATAGAAAAAGCCCTGAGAGAATATGAGGTTGATGAACTTCTAAGATACCAAGTTGACAATCAAGCCAAGTCGAATTTGATTCTTGCTCTACCGAATTCCATCTATAATATAATCGATTGTTTCAAACATAATCCTATGCTGATGTGGACTCAACTGGATAAAATCATGCTTGGTACTACAATGTCTACCCAGCTTCGTCAGACAAGATACATGAACAACTTTGAAGAGTTCAAGGCTAAGGATGGGGAAAGTCTGAAAAGTGTCTTCGACAGGTTTTGGACTGTTATTAATGATCAGTATAAGATCAAGGTAACAAAGAATGAGCCGAAGACAAATCTGAAGTTCCTCAATGCACTCAAACCTGAATGGGAAAAATCCTGTCATCGGATGAGGAATGATCCCAGAATTTCCAAAATGCCCATCCAAGAAATGTTTGAAATTCTGATGTCTGATGAAGCCATGGTCCTGAAGAAGAAAGCTAAGTTGGATAAGCAGAAGCCAAAGACTGTGGATCCAATTGCTCTTTTAGCTAGCCAAATGGCTGAGCAAGCCTTGACTGAGTCTGCTTACGACGGGTCAACAGATGACGATGGCGAAGCATTGGAAAAAGCCATGATTCTTCTAAGTCAGCACTATCAAAAGAAATATCAGAAACGGTGAAGTTCAAACAATCTTCGTTTCTCATCTGGATCAAAGAAGGTAGAACCTGATACTACATCAAAGCCTTTCTTTCCCAAATATGAGCCTGCTACAGCAGCTGAACCAAAGAAAGAAGATAAGAAGGTTGTGACTTGCTACAACTGTGGCAAACCCGGGCATATTTCAAAGGAGTGCAGAACGAAGATTGTGAAAGATTTTGATTTCTATAAGAAGAATTAGCTTTGGCTGAGAAGAAAGCTAGTGGAACAATTCTGTTGGCTAAGGAGGAATACTGGTTAGACCACTCAGACAATGAAGCTGATAATGAAGAAACTGTTGCTATGTGTTTTATTGGAGACGACAACAGTGATGATGAGGATGAGGAGACTTCAACCGATGAATCTGAGGTACCATCTGAGTTTGATTTTAATTTCATTTCATCGCAAATGAATGTCATTACAAAGGCTTTACATGACTTTCGTTCAAAGCTTCTATCCGAAAAACGTGAAAATCAAGAAAAGTCTGTTCAAATTGAAAAATTGAAGATTTCTCTGAGAGATGAAAAAGCTATTTTAAAGTTTACAAAAGAGAAATTTCAAGAAAGAATAGAAGATTTAGAAATTGAAAAACAGACTTCTCATGATTCTTTGTCTGATTTGTCAATTTTAAATCAAGAGTTTTCGGATAAAATATTTGAATTAGAAGAAAAGTTATATAAACAAAATCAAACTGAACAAACAATTCATATGCATAAACCAAGGAGCTATGAGTCGTTAAAAGAAAATTGGGGTCTTGGATTTAAAAATCCTCAATTTTTAGAGAAAGCTAAATTTGAGATTCCCAATTTTTATGATTACGAATGTCTTGGTCTTTCACAATATGGTTCTCAATATAAACCTCTTTGGACAAGTACTAAAGAAACTACAATTGAGGAAGATCAAAAACGGATAAACAACAAGAGAATGGAAGTTCCTTTTGTTTACACTCAAGAAAATGCAAAATATTTTCCTGAAAAAATAAAGAAGAGAAGACAAATGTTAAACATTGTTTCTTCTACTAAATCTTCTAGATCAAATGACTTCTTTGATTTAAATACAGCTAATCCTAATAAGGACAATATATCTCCAGTACCTTATGATACTAAGAGATATATACCTCCATTAGTATTAGAATGCCAAATCTTTGATCTAGAAGAACAATTGGAAGAACAAGAGATTTTGAGAAAAATTGAAAACGATGTCATTTTTTCTTTTATGACATCGAGTTTTAAAGAAAATAATTTTGGTCTTCTCAAATCTTCCATCAACTTGTGTTCATCTGATGTTTCTTGCTCTAAGGTTTATCCAAATAAAATAACTGATCAGTTTGGTTTTATTGATATAACTTCCTCTTCTAAGTCAAATACTTTATCTGAAATTGTTGATGACACTTTTACGTTAAATGATCATTTCTCTAAAACAAAGCGTAAAAGAAGGTCAAAGAAGAAAAAGAAGAAAGAGTTTGATATTTCTGAAAATTCTAACTTTTCTGATTCCTCTATTTCAGATAGGCCTTTGAAGAAGTCTGTGAAGTCTATTTGGCTAAAGAAACAGAGATCTGAAGAATTTGTTTCTGTAAAGGATAAATGTGTAGATTTTCTTTGTAAACAAGACTCGTTTGCCTTTTGTAATAAAACTACAAAATATTCTGTAGAGCAAATGTTTCAAATTTCGAAGAATATCTCATATTGTCTCTCTAGTTCTGATTCTGATGATTGCGTTTCTTCATTAATATGTGATGATGTTCATGCTTTATTTGATCAGTCTAAGATTTTTTGGAAAAATAAATGTTTGAAAAAGAAAAAGGAAAGGACTAACAAGAAGGGACCCATATTCATATGGGTACCTAAATCTCAGTAATTTTTGATTTTGCAGCTAAATCAATTATGGTATCTGGATTCGGGGTGTTCCAAACACATGACTGGCAACAAATCTTTGCTTTCAAATTTTAAAGAAAAATGTTGTGGTCGTGTCAAATTTGGAAACTGCGAGACGGCTCCCATTCTTGGTTATGGTGATCTTGTTCAAGGTAATATTACTGTCAAAAGAGTAAGCTATGTTGAAGGATTAAGTCACAATCTATTCAGCATCGGAAAGTTCTGCGATAAAGATCTTGAAGTCAGTTTCAAGTCTAAAAGAGTTGCTGTAAAGAATAATAGCGGCATGGACTTACTTGTTGGAAAGAGACGATCAAATCTTTATACCATTAATCTTTCCGAAGTAAAGGTTCCATCAGATATTTGTCTTCTATCAAAAGCCTCTATTCATGAAAGTTGGGTGTGGCACCGACGACTAGCTCATCTCAATTTCAAATATATGGATCGCTTGGTCAAGAATGATTCTGTGAGAGGTCTTCCAATCCTCCGTTCCCAGAAAGACCATCTCTGTCAGGACTGTGAGAAAGGAAAGATGAAGAAAGCATCTCATAAGCCTAAGCCTAAACATTGCACTGCAGAAATCCTAGATCTAATTCACGTTGATTTGTGCGGACCAATGAAGACAAAGAGTATTGGTAAGAAGAAATATGTTTTGGTTGTTGTTGATGATTTCTCCAGATATACATGGGTGAAATTTCTCAAATATAAAGACGAGACACCCGAAATTCTCATCAACCTCATCAAAACCATTTAGACAAATAAGCAAAAGCATGCCAAAGTTGTAAGATCAGATAATGGCACAGAATTTAAGAATTCAACTCTTCAAGAATTCTATGATGATCAAGGAATACAACAACAGTTTTCTGCTGCTAGAACACCACAACAGAATGGGGTTGTTGAAAGACGAAACAGAACGCTTGTGGAAGCTGCCAGATCTATGCTTGCTTATTCAGGTCTTCCTTTGTCCCACTGGGCCGAAGCCATATCAACTGCCTGTCATACTCAAAACAGATCAATTATACACCGCCGGTTCAATAAGACTCCATATGAATTGATGAACGGTATCAAACCCAACATCAAATATTTCAAGTCTTTCGGGTATAAATGCTATGTTTTGAATGACAGAGATAATATGTACAAATTTAGTCCAAAGGCAGGTGAAGGCATATTTCTGGGCTACTCTTCTAACTCTGCTGCTTACAGAGTCTTTCTCCTCTCTGCAAGAAAAGTGATAGAGTTTATGAATCTTAAATTTGATGAAGCTGCCGATTTGGCTTTTGGACAACACAGTTCAGAACCCGCTATTACTGGAAACTAAGCTTCTGAACAAATTAGTTCAGAACCTGCACTTCAGTCGTCAAATCAGGATCCTTCTACTTCTCTGTCTAATCTTTCTGATCTTGATTTTCTGTTTGAAATTTTTTATGATGATGTTCCTAAACCAAACACTGATAATGTGCCAAATGTATTGAATCAGGAATCTGTGAGTGCATCTAATTCTACTTCCGCTGCATCAATCTCTGAACCTAATGCTACTTCAGTATCTCCTGAAATTCAAGGCATACCTTCTGAACATCATCCGGATCAATTCATACATGAACCAGAAATTGCTGAAACTGTTCATGAGGAGTCTGTAGAAGATGAAGTTGTACCAATAGAAAATGTTCAACAAGAAGTACAAGCTATGTCTGGTCAACAAGAGCCTGAATCTGATGTCATGGAAATACCTCCTCCTCCAGTTGAAACCATATCTGTGTCATCTTCTGACATTATTTCTTCTGAAGATCCTCCTCATCAATTAGAAGTGGTTTAAGAAGTTATTGATCCTCTCCCTCATACAACAAAATGGACAAGATCTCATCCAATCCATCAAATTATTGGGGATCCTCAAGCAAGTGTTTCTACTCGCTCCAGAACAGCTTCTTCCAACGAATGTTTGTACACTTGCTTCCTAAGAAAGATTGAACCTACCAAAGTTTCTGAAGCGTTGGAGGACCCAGATTGGATCATTGCTATGCAAGAGGAGATCAATCAATTTGAAGCACTCAAAGTGTGGAGACTTGTACCAAGGCCGAAAGGTAAGAGCATAATTGGTACCAAGTGGATATTCAAGAATAAGAAAGACAAAGATGGTATCGTCGTTCGGAACAAAGCAAGGTTAGTAGCCAAAGGATATCGACAAGAAGAAGGTATTGACTATGATGAAACATTTGCACCCGTTGCCAGGTTGGAATCTATCAGAATGTTTCTTGCCTTCGCTGCTTATTGCAACTTCACAGTATATCAAATGGACGTAAAGACAACATTTCTCAATGGCAAGCTGAAAGAAGAAGTATATGTATCTCAGCCAGAGGGATTTGTTGACAAAGATCGTCCAGATTATGTATATTTTCTCGATAAAGCATTGTACGGCTTGAAACAAGCTCCACGGGCTTGGTATGACGAGTTGTCAACTTTCATGGTCAAATCCGGCTTCACCAAAGGCTCGATAGATACAACTCTTTTCATTTATAGAACTAATCTTGATATCTGCTTAGTACAAATATACGTAGATGATATTATTTTCGGTGCGACTAATAAATCTTTGTGTAATTGGTTTTCTGATTTAATGACCTCTAGATTTCAGATGAGCATGATGGGAGAAATCAACTTCTTCCTCGGCTTACAAGTGAAGCAGCTTCCAGATGGAATCTTCATCAATCAGTCAAAGTACGTATTTGACATTTTGAAGAAATTCAAAATGGACAAGTCTACCTCAATCGGCACGCCTATGGCTCACGGTGCCAAACTCGGACTGGATCCAGATGGAAAAGTTGTGGATCAAAAGACATACAAAGGGATGATCGGATCACTGATGTATCTTACTGCCAGTCGCCCGGACATAATGTTTTCAACGTGCCTGTGTGCCCGTTTTCAAGCTAAACCAAAAGAATCTCATCTTTTAGCAGTCAAACGCATTTTTAGATATATTAAAGGAACTCCTTATTTAGGATTATGGTATCCTAAAAGTTCTGACTATAATTTGATTGCTTATTCTGATGCAGATTATGGTGGTAATCAATTGGACAGGAAAAGTACTTCTGGTCATCTCCAGTTTTTGGGTGACAGACTGATAAGTTGGGCGTCGAAAAAGCAAAACTGCGTTTCAATATCAACAGCCGAAGCTGAATACGTCGCTGCAGCTAGTTGCTGTCCTCAAGTGCTCTGGATGAAAACGCAACTTCGCGATTACGGGATGCTATACAAGATTGTGCCAATATATTGTGACAGCAAGTCTGCAATTGCAATATCGGTCAATCCTGTCCAGCACACCAAGACCAAGCACATAGACATGAGATATCATTTTATAAAGCATCACGTGGAAGAAGGTACTATTGAATTATATTTTGTACCAACTGAATATCAACTTGCTGATATATTTACAAAAGCTTTAGATGAAAAACGATTTAACTTTCTGCTTTCAAAACTTCGCATGTTGAATTTAAAAGTTTAAATCTTTACAAATTTTATTCTATAAAGTTTAATATTTCAGATTTTCTTTCTGTTGAATAAAATGTGTGTCTAGGATCTTTTACAAGTTGCCTTGTTTATATTAACGTTTCATATGTTCAACTTTCAAATCTTACAAACATTGAAAAGTCAGCAACATGTTTGACGCTTTAGATACTACTTTAAAGATATGTGAGTCGGCATACTTATGGTTTACTTTGCTTAAACAACCTAAGTGATCAAAATTATAGATTGTAGTGAAAATATGGGCTAAGCTATTCGATATAGATCTGAGTTATTGAGATGATTTTATTTTTAAGCATTTAAAATACAGAAATCCTTGAGTTTAAAAGTTTGTACCTGTGACCTTTCTGGTTTGGGAAAGTAAGTTTTGAGGGATGCTCGACATCTGGTCCCCTAAGGTCAATTGATCTGGGAGTGATTGAACAGAAATCCTTCTATAGAACCAGATCGAAAGTCATGTTTTATTAGTATGAATGGGTTTAGGATATGTCGATGTAGCCTTTCTGATTCGGGAAAGTAAGTTCCAAGGGGTGCTTGACACCTAGTCCCCTAAGTCCAACTGGTCTGGGAGCGGCTAACCCAAATCCTGCATAGGGTCAGATAGAAAGTTACGTTTACGGCATGTTCTTTACTTAATAAACTCTTTGATTAAAAGATGCCAAAGTGCACAACGCTTAAAAAGATGCCAAAGAGCACACTCATGTGAATATGTCAAAGAGCACACAGCTAAAATATGCCAATGAGCACACATCTCTTGATACTTGGTGATATATTTTGAGTTGCGATAAACCTGTAAATTTGTAAAAATCTTAATTCTTGATGACTTAGTGTCTGTACATGCAAAGTTCTCCATTTTATGTTTAGAATTGCATTTTTTCTTAAAGCTAATCAAAGATCGCATGCAAGCACACTGAATAGATACCTGCAAGTGTTTGACATTGAACATGTCTTAACTTGATATGCAATATAACATGTTTCTGTATCCAACAACTCTCGTTTGATTTCAACTGATTGATAAATCTGGAATATTTTACTGAGTAGACTTTAATTTGTTTAGTGTTTAAAATTTTATATATTCAGTTGTTACAAAGTTTATATTCCATAAGATCATCTTTCATATTGATGTCGTTATGTTTGCTATCTGTGTTTTTGTCATATGGTCTGTGCATTTTTCGAGGGGGAGTGCATATATGGGTTTTATTTATGAGAATATTCTGTTTTTGAGGGGGAGTGAATGTTGCTGATTAATTACTTCTTGTGTTGATCAGAAATTCATCAGGTAAGTATTTCTGAAATTACTATGCAAATGCTAAACTAATTTGATAAATTTTGTGCATTTGTGTAGGAGGGGTAATGGGGGCTTATCAGGTAATTTTCTCATAGTTAATTTTTTTTTAAGTGTTTTTAGAATATATAGAAGTAAGAGTGTGTATTTTATTTTCTTTATTCCATTTGAACTTGTTTGTCTATTCATCTTCCCTCCATTCTCTCTGCGTGTTTTTCTTCTTGTGTTCTTATCTGTTCATTTTCAGAGTGCGATTTTAGAATTTCAGGTATGTTTGTGTTTTTCGTTCTATGATTGTCGTTTGATTAGTGTTCTATTACTTTGTTTTGTTTTCTCTCTTGGTCTCTTATTATCTGTTATATCTGATGTACGATTTTTTTCACTGTTCATCGATTTCTAAATACTCAGATTCAAGTTGATTTTGATCGATTTGCGTATTGGGTTTTGTTTAGACCTTATAATCGACTCTCAGGTATGTTTTATTTTGTTTAAATTCGTTGTTTTGTGCTTAGATTTAGTGTTTTGTGGTTTTCGGGTTCGAACATCCGTGTTCTAGGGTTTTGTTCAAGTCTTTGAGACCCGTAAAGGTTACTATGCGTGTCATGTTAGAACCGCAAAGTGTTCTTTGCGTGTCTTTCCAGACCCGTAAAGTATATTGTGCGTTTCTAACAAGAACCGCAAAGTGAGCTTTACTTGTCTCTTTAGACCCGCATAGTGAACTATGCGTTTAACTCGTGACCCACATAGTGAACTATGCGTTTCACCCTTGACCCGCATTCTTCTTAGTTTGTTGTGTTTCTCTATGTAGTTTACGTTTCACTAAGAACACGCAAAGTCTATCTTGCGTTTCCTTAGTGACACGCAAACTCATTGTGTGTTTCAAAGTATGTTTTGCGTTCCATTAAGGACACGCATTCCTTTCTTTGCGTTCCATTAAGGACACGCATTCCTTACTATGCGTTCCCTTCAGGACACGCATTCCTTACTATGCGTTCCCTTCAGGACACGCATTTCGTCCTTTGCGTTCCCTTAAGGACCCGCAAACCATACTTGGAATATTTTTCGTATTTTCTGTTGAATGTTTAACTTTGTTTTGTTTTTGTGTTTCAGGTTATCATGTCTTCTCAAACAAATACTGATCCAATGATTCAAGACGAGAATGTCGTTCTTGAGGATCCGGCTGATCAGGCATCTCATGATACACCTATGTCGTCTGTTCCGTCTGTTGGGGCTGATCTTTCTATATCCAGGCGAACTCCAAATGATGTGTTCCCTAACATCATGTACATGCCTTATAAGCGTAACAACTATTTTGTTGACTTTGATCGCATCAAGATTCATCCTGTCATACTCTCCATTCTTCGTGGACATCCGTTCTCTCAAGCTCTCTATTCAGTTGCTGATGTTCCGGAAGTCTATGTTCAACAAGTTTGGCACACTATCACTAAGAACGAACTGGCACGTCCTCATCGATTTGATCTCAAAATTGATCAATTTGATTCATATCTTTCTTACAAGCGTTTACGGTTGATTCTTGAGCGTCCTGAACCTACTTCTAGACCTGGAAGGACAACATATGATCAGTTTCCATCCAAAGAGGAAGTTTTTGAGGGCATCAAAAGATTAGGCTATGTTGGTCCACTGAACAAGGTTGTAGACTTTGACAAGTCTAACCTTCCTCCTGTCTGGTATTCTTTATTTTCTCTCATCAACAGGTGCTTAACTTCTAAACATACCGGCACGGATAGTTCTAGTCTTCACTATCTTCGACTGTTCCATGCAGTAGTCTATGACCTGCATGTCGACTATACGATTATTTTCTGGAGCGAGCTATCTGAAGTAGTGAAAGACAAGTTAACCAACAAGTGACGAAAGTTCATTCCTTTTATTAGGTTTCTCAAGCTGATTATTAGAAGCATGTTTCGAAGCAATCCGGCCATTCCACGTAGATTATCTTGGCCGCAAGTTCAGGATTCCGAGATGCTTTATCTTCAGAAACAGAAGAAGTCATTCACTTTTTCTATGACCATTCCTTAAGGTCTTATTGCCAATTATGCTGACATGACCAATGACAGTGTCATCGATTATTGTTTAGAAAATGAATTTGAAGAGGCTGAACAGGAAGAACCTTCTCATGGCATTCCAGCTGAAACTTCTCATGAAGAGCAAGTTGAAGCAACTACTCAGAAAATAGTTACTGCGGTTGCAACTACTCTAGAGACAGATGTTGATCTTTCTGCAGCACCACAAGACGTTGCTACTCATCATGTGAAATTTGTCATTGCTGCTATTGAAACTGAAGCCACTACTGTTACTGCTGATGTTAGAGAAGATGCTAATCCTGATGAAACTGGAGTTGCTGATGATGATGAGACAAATGTTGATCTTTCTGATGATGGTGAAAATTCAACAAGTGATTCAGACGATGATGATGATGCCGATCAACCCAACATGAAAGTTTCTGAACGGAAAATAAGAACACCGGAAGTGGTTGTTGTCTTAGAAGATGTTTCAGAAGATGAATCGGTATCTATTGATCCCTCTGCTGCTCGTCTAAATGTTGATGAACTGGATATCTCATTTGCTCAAACCTCCACTCAAAAACAGAGTCAAGCTCCTGCTTCTTTTACTGTTGATGTTATTGCTACCACTGTTTCTGCTGTTGAGCTTTCTGTGGTTCCTGCACGTGTTTCTTTGGAGAAATTTACAACTCTGAATGAGGTAATTCGTCAGTTTTCAGAAAGAGTGGATGCTCAAAAAGAAGAAGATATTAACAAGCTGAAATCGTTTTTCAAAGGGAAAATGCCAGAGATAGATTCTTCGGTTCTTCCTCCTGAGATTCCTTTCTGTCGTCCTTCAGGGGTGATTCTTCGGGAACCTTCTTCTGCGGTGTCTTCATCTACATCACCCATTGTATCTCAACCTTTTCCGTCTTTATTCACTCAGTCTGCGGGGATTTCCAGGGCTTCTATTCATGATGTTCCGATTTCTGAGCTATCTGGTCTTCTTTATGCGCGTCTTCTATCTATGTCTCCGCCACAACATCAAGATCAAGATTTGATCTCTCTGCTGAGGAACTTCCAGCCAACGCCGCCTCCAGTTTCTTCCTCTTCCGATTCTGATCGCATTAATGTTTTATCTCATGAATTTCAGGAATTCAGATCGGAAGTTAGATCCAGTTTATCTGATCTTCGTTCTTTTATGTCACAAGCTTTCTCTGATCTATCTAACAAGATTGATCATCTAGAGCAATCATGCAGGACTGAGGCTAGCCCATCTCTTAAACGCCGACATGACCAAGATGATCCCGATCATCAAGGCCATGAGGGGGAGATGGCAAAGAGATAAAGAACAGAAGGGTCTTCTGAAGCACGAGAAGGTGTTCAAGAAGAAGTGGCTGGAGATAGAGAAAAGACTGCTGATACAATTCAAGATTGCAGTATCCAAGATTTAGTGAATGTCATGGTTGACAATGTTGATGTAACTACTTTGCATAATGAAGTTAACTTGTCTGAAGCAAATATTAATAATATGCAAATAGTAGTTTATGTGGATCCAGATGTCTCAGGTAGAGCTTATGAAGTTGAAGAGTCGGAAGCAGCAAATGACATGAGATCTTTCTTCGCGAACTTCATAGAGATAACTTCAGATGATGATGAAGAAGTTAGATTTGAGAAAGTTGCTCGAGTTAAAGAAGAAGATTGCAACAATATCATCATTCTATCTAATACAGAGGATGATTCTGTTTTCATGGATGCATCAGTTACAAAAGAGGCTGAATTGCTATATGGTGATCTTCCAAGTCAAGGTGAGATTCCAGAAGATGATCAACCTTCATCTACTCCAGTATCTAGTTCTGCTCCGACAACCAATATTCCTTCAAGTGCATTTGAAGTTGGTCAGTCATCTAGAGCTCAAGCAGATATTCCTTCTTCTGAACCGGTAATTCCTCCATCTCTTCTAGAAGAAGGAGAAGCTTTAACTAGACAGCAAAGGCAGAGAAATCTTCAGCAGAGATATATGGCTTCTAGACTCATAACAGTTTTTCTTGAAGATATCCAAAGCAACATCTTTGTTTCAAGAAGAAGGACAATCAATATATATGCCATACTTGGAGTAGAGAAAGAATCAGAAGTTTATCAGCATGAATACTTAGCATTTATCAAGTGCCAGCGCAAAAGGAATAACACCGTTGCTTCTCCTCATCTAATAGTTCAAGTTCTCAGTGTCACATTTAATAAGTTTCTGAACATCTGGTATCCAGACCTTGAAGTGGAAAGAAGAGACTGCAAGCGGTACAACTTTTCAGAGGCTGATTTTGTTGATCTTTCAATTGATGATGTTGAATTCTTGTATGATCACTTCAGGAATCTTTATCACCAGACTCAGGATGTTTCTCAAACTCTTTTTGTTATTAAACGATTCATTCGACGACAGATCCGATTTTATCGTGTTTTTGACTTCCAGATGGCCGTCGAAAGTTTTCAGCATGTGGTTAATCTTGAAAGGCCCAACCGAAGTTTGCAGAATCTAGAGTCTTATCCTTTATTCACCATTATCGAAGATCCATACGGAGTAGTATATAAGAACAGCTCAAGTGAAAAATGCTTTCTACGATTTGATGAGATTGGATATTACTCTGATGGAACTCTAAAGGTGATCAAACTTCAGTTGGAGCATCGTCTACAAGAGGCTAGAAGAAAGTTTTTGGAAACAAGAAGAGAGTTATATCTTTTTGAAAATGATGAAATTCTTCTGATCCGTAGAACTTTGGTCACTATTCAAGATAGACTGAATCTCCGTTCAACTCTGCGACGATTGGAAGTGTTAGTTGGGCTGAACAGACTTCGTCAATGAGAAGAACGTCAATGATCTTTCAAATTCGCCTTGATGGTCAATGCTGTTTTTGAAGATTGTTTTTTGAAGACCTCGGCGCCAATGATTATTAAGGGGGAGATTGTTAGATCTGATTTTATAGTAATCATTGTATTTATTTCCTTTATCTTTCAGTACTTTTAGTTCTTTTCTGTCTTGTAAATGCCTTGGGGTATTTAAGTCCCCTTGGCTTGTTTGGTTGTAAGAACTTTCACACTTTTGAATACAAGTTCACTGTTACATTGAGCGCACTTTTCTCTCTCTAGATTCTCTCTCTTCAGATCTTGTGATCTTGGCTTATCACCCTAAATCTAATTCAATCGAGGAACCCCTGCATTAAACAATCACACTGATAATGACAACAAAAAACGAACAAGATTTTAACAAACAATCAACCCATTATGAAAACGAAGATGGAATCAAAGGGCTGAATGGAGAACTCGTGAAAAGGGGTTTTTGCTCTCTGAAGGTTGCGAACTTGAAAAGTGAGGGTAAAAAAATACCAAGTGTCGTATTTATACTAAAAAAGGACTTAGACACATGGCAAGAGTGGAATGGACCTCAACTTTCGCAAGCTGATGAGGCAAGGTGTTGCTCACTGAAGAATTCGCAAGCAACTTGTGTGAGGATTCGCAAGGAACGAATTTACGAATCCTGTGCAAGATAGATAACTTTCGCAAGTAAGTGATCTGCGAATTCTGAAGCTTTCGCAAGCATGAAGGTTGCAAATTCTTAAGGATTCGTAGATAGTACTTCTGCGAATGTCTAAGATTCGTAAGCCTTTAGTTTGCGAATTCTGCAGCTTTCGCAAGTGTTCACTTTGCGAAACCTGAAGCTTTCTCAAACTAATAGGTTGCGAATTCTAGACTTAGCACAATTTCCATTTTTCAAAAACATTCCAAATTGGGAAATTTGCTATTTTAGGAAACTTTTCAAAGAACTTGCCAAAAATAGAAACTTTCTATTTAAAGAAACTTTCTAAAAATGGCATTTTAACCAATTTTAATTTAGAAAAGGTTTTACACACACACCACTTACAACACATCTTTACTCCCCCTTGATGTAGCAGTGTAGTACTCCCTTGAGTTCATCAAATACTCCCCCTTGATCTGATATTTGGTTGATCTTGTTTGACACTATTTGTTGTTGTCAAATATCTGATATTCATTGTTGTTTGTAATTGCTTCTTGCAGCTCCCCCTTAACATATTGTGGATCTTTGTTAAGGTTTGTGCAGACATGCTCCTCCTTCATATCTGCATGTAAAATTTAACAATTAAGCTCATTTTCCTCCTATACTTTCAACATAAAGATATGACCTTGAAAATACCAATTGTTGATATCAATTATTGAAAATACCAAACATTGTGAGATAGAGAGTGAGAGTAAGAGAAACTCCCTGTATTCCAAAAGATCACCACCTTTTGACAGTTGAGTATGAGTCCTAAGTTATTGTACTTAGAAGTCATAGTTTTGACATTAAGGCAAGAGTCCTGATTTATAGTAATCAGAAGTCATTGTTCCTTCAGTCCTTCTTGACTGGGACATCTTCTATCTCTTCTTTTTCTTTTTCTTTTTCCTCTACCAGCAACACAGGTTTAGGTTTTGGTACCCAGATAAACTTGGGTCCAGTTTGGTCAGTATTTGAGAATTTCTTTGAGTAATTCTCATACCTGTGATAAGCACTGTGATGATAAGATCTATTATATGCTTGTGCTTTGTGAATAAACTTATCAGAGTAACAATAAGAGCAACATAATTTTCTCTTTGCTATCCTGTTCAAATGAGTTGCTGATTTGACAAAGTCAGGTGCAAAACACTTACCTCTTGAAGCTTTGTTCTTCTTCTTGTTAACTCTGTGAAGCTTTGTTGCTTCTGGAGAACCCTTTACAACCCAAATCATTTAATCTTTCCTTGGAGACTGAGTTGGAGATTTTTGAAAATGATTAGCACTCTTATCAGCTTATTTTACATAAAAGGACTTTGGAGTGTTAATTTGATCTGGTTTAGAAACATTAGATTTCACAGTTTGTTTTCTAAAAACCATTTTCTGAAACATGCTTGATACTGACTGAAAAGAACAAACTGATTCAGCTGAGTCATCATCATAGGAAGATGAAATAGATATATCAGTAGTTAACTTGTTACACAACTTGGATCTCTCATTGCAGAGTTTATCAAACTTGCTCTGAATTCCAGATTTACCCCTCTGCTCTTTCATAATCTCAGTAGATAAGTTTGCCAATTTACTGGTTAGCTTTGATATTTCCTTTTCAAAAATCTTTCTCTCTTCCTCAAAATCTTTTTCTAAAATCTGGTTTTTATCTGAAATTTCTTTGAACAGATTTTCAATTTTGTTTTCAAAAACTTTTCTCTCATTATCAAAGGATTTCCTTTCAGATTTAATGAGTTGTTCAAAGTCAGAAACTTGTTTTAAAAGATTTGAGACTTTAATCTCTAACTGTTTCTTCTCAGACTCAGACTTCTTGGAAATATCAGACAGTCTCTAGTTAAAAGTCTTTTCCAGTTCAGCTATTTATTTGTTCTTTCTCTCATCCACTCTCTTAAGCCAGTCATGACCTTTGTCTTGATACAGCTTCACTTGAACTTCAGCCTTTGTCACTTTGACATTTAAAGCATCCATATCATCTCTCAATTTCTTGTTTTGACATCTGAGACTTTCAAGCTCATCTTCCATTTTGGGTATCTCTGGCATGTAGGATAATGCGCAGTCTCTTGGAGTGAGTACAGTGTTTCCCATATCATCTATGTATGCCATCTTTTCTATGTGTCTGAAATATGTGCTTGAAGTGATCTTTAGTCAAAAAATCAGATATTGAAGTACAGAAAATCAACAAGTATGCAAAAATGTGAATAATAAGGCAAGAATTCGCAAACAATAAGCAAAGGATACTCAAAGGATATAACTTTTGCAAACCAAAGGATTTGAACCAAGATTCGCAAGCAATTGGGTTGAGAAAGTTGTGAAATTCGCAAGATAGTTGTCTGCGAATCCTGAAACTTTCGTAAGCTATACTCTGCGAATTCTCAAGAATTCGTAAGAAAGCAGTCTGTGAATCTTGCACTTAGAATATTTTCAACTTCAATCTTGAGAATCCTTAATCCTGCGAGTTCTAGGAGTTTTTCGAGTTCTTCACTGTGTCTTGCGAAACCTCTATGTATTAAGCCTTTTCTTCAATTTTTCATCAAATCCATAGCAATACTTGTTCAATCAATACCAAATTTTGACAGTATGCTCTATGATTGATCGTGAGCAAACCCTAATCATTTAATTTCTAAAAACTTCAATAGATCTGACTTTGTGATTCTTGACAGTTCGCAGATGAATACTTCTAAAAACCCAAAGATTGATCAAATAGATTAATCAAACTTGATCAAATCTATTTCTAACCAACATGAAACATGTTCATCTTCATCATACACATCTATTGAACCTAAAATTGCATCAAAATGACCACTGAATCACAAAATCACTAATGGAACAGTGAAGTTTCCGAAAATGAAAAACTAAAACTAATTTCTGCACAAATTGGTTGAATCTGAGTTTCTGAGGTAGCTCTGATACCAATTGTTGTTTCAGAATCAAGCACACACAATAATAATCAGAGTAATAGCAAATATGAATCAAAGGAAAGAGATAATTGATTGGGAAAACACTATATTCATATATCTCACAAGAGGCTGCTACAAAACTATGAATGATATTCTTCTACTTGCTTACTTGCTTTGCTTAACCTAAAAAGGAAATAATAAGGGACTATATATAGGGTCAATTTACTTGACTCCTACAAAAGTCAAACTTAACAAAATACATAACAAAATGTAACAAAGGACTAACTATTACAACTTGATTAAACATGATCTAATAGATTGTCATGTTTGGCTACAAAAGTCAGGGTGGTTTTCACATTCAATAGAAATCGATGGTGTAGGAGAATGGATAAAAGTTGCTCTCGGAATCTATCTCAAACTTGGTCCCAAAGTCATATCTTTGTCTGGATGGTTCCTGTTTCTAATTCTGATTCCATAATAATTCATCAACAACAGTGTTTGAAAGCCATCTTGGTTAGTCTTTTTTTCTATTGGTGGTTTCTGGTTAGTCCTTACTGCAGCAGAAGGATGTTTTGTTGTCTAATATGGTTGTATGATTTGGATTTGGCCTCAAAGCATGGTTTTGTGACTTGTAGTATCATTTTTGCAATGGTCGAATCAAATTTTGCTTTTTTAAGATTTTTAGGAAAATACGGTTTGATAGATGAAGAGGTATGCAAACTACACATTAAATTTAATGTAATATGTTTTTGACATCCATTAGGTAAACCAAACTATGTTACTTAGTAAAAGTATAATTGTATTATGCATTTTACTTGCACATATTTGAATTTTACATCCCGCCGCATTGTGCGGGTACCCAACTAGTGCATCTTCAAAAAGTGGGATGGTTTCAAGATAAGCGTCACCTCCACCTTACAAAAGGCTCTTCCAACAACTCCACCACCCAAAAAACATGATCTAGTCAATTCTTCCAAACTTTTGATGACAATATTTATTCCCACAGTCCAATGTGTGACTACCCTTGGAGCACTATGGTCAAAAGAAGGTTCCACAACATGAGCAAAAATCATTATATTAGAAATTTTAGCATCTTGAGGCACATCTTCACTATTGGGGAGTAAAGAAGGCTTGCTCATGTGCACGGGTTGTGTCTCAAAAATCTTTGGCTCTTTCTCAACATCACTCTCATTCTTACCAACGCATATTAGTTTTTCATTATCACTTGGTAAGGATCCTTGACTTTGATTTTTCAACCCGTCGACTAGTTGTCCCATCTTAGTGTTCAAGGCATCCATAGAGGATGAAAAATCTCCCAAAAAAGTTGTAAGATTTTCAATTAAGCCTGGGAAAATAGTTTCACAAGAGTGAGATTTCTCGGGCTGTTTAAAAATATTGTCCGATGGGTAGTTGGGAACAAAGGACGGGAATCCATAGTAAGGATTCGTCCCTCGAGAATCACATGAATAATCAACTTGCGTATCCCATGATTGGTCAAATGTATTCAAATACGTGTCATTCCAATCTTGGTAGGGCAGTGCAAATGAAGGGTTGGTGTCATCATCTTGAATATTTGTACAAAAATCAAGATAATAGTCCCAAAATCTAGTTTCTAATCACACACAAACAATCAAACAAACAACATATCACAATTACCTGTTTGATTCGATTCAATAAACCACAAGATTACACTTTCTCTCTCTAGATTCTCTCTCTCTTTCTCTCTCTAAAATGTAACTGATAAAACATACAACTGAAACTCTTCTGTTTGTTGATACTGATTACAAAGCAAGGAAACCTATTTATATCTACAACTAATTACAACAAGGAAACAAACAAATACGATATGTTGACTTTTATTACAAAAGACTTTGACTTTGATGAGTGTTGACTTTCTCAGCTTTGACTTCTTACACTTTGACCTTCAGTCTTCTTGATCTTGTATCCAACAGATTTATGCTCTAACAATCTCCCCCTTTGGATTCAAGATCACTGTTGAAAGATCTAGCAAATCAGTCTTCACTTTTAAGATCTGTCAGTACAAACTCCTTTTTTCTTTGACGGTATTCTTTCCAAAACTATCTTCAAATGATTAACAATCTCCCCAAAACTTTCACAAGATACTTTCAGACTTTGGAAAGAAATTATCTTCATAATCAACTCGGATTACTTTAGCAAATAATCTTCAAAGAAAATTTCTCAAAATTCAGTATATCTTCAGAAATTCTTTGATCTTCTTCAAAATCTTCAAGTCTTTACTTTGAACTTTTCTGACTTGGACATTTATGAAAAATCATCTCTCAAAACTTTATCATTTCTCGATACCATCTCGCCCTTTTTGATGATTTGAGCATCTATATCATCAAAACTTTTCTTCCAAGAAATGTCTTTGACCATCCTGATCTGTCAAACTGAACCTCTGATTCTATGATCCATAACCACGTATTCATCTAGATCTTTGCAAATCCAGACAAAATAAGAACATGTAACTCCTGAATCAACAAATGAATCAGTTAAAATGCCTGTCAGTAACACGAAGTCACTGTGTGTAACGAATACACAATATAAAGGAGCTTTTTGATGTTCACTCCCCCAAGGCTTCCATCCAATCATCGAAACACCACAAAGGCAATTTCTATGAATGTTATGACAAGGAAACGAATTCCTTGTGTGTTCGTGCATGTGTAGAAAGAATTAAGCACGAATGATTGCTTTAAGTAAGGCTCAACATTGTGTAAACCACTGAGACAACAGTAGATAAACACATACTCTAAGTGCATGATTGAAGTGCGAAGGTGGGGCAGACTTCCTTCTTTTTCAATATCCATATTTTCCAAATGAAAACCAGATAGATTATATGTTGCGTCCCCTTGAAAATGTGAAACATTTTCTTTTTAAGAAGAAAATGAGTAGCTAGTGGGGTATAGTCAAGAGTTGGCATGGGCTATTTGCCTGTTTCAATAACGTTCACCAAAGAATTGTGAAACGCTAGTAATGTGGCTGCCCGTCTCATAAAGTAGTTAGTGCAGAGTTTGATATTCTTTTACTCTGATCTCACACCCTCTTTCTTTTAATCATTAAGCTCACTACTAACCAAACTCTCTTTTCCATTTTACCTCATCACACCCACACTCATTTCTTTTTGACTCCTCACACTCAATCACTATTGGATTAACTTCTTGGGTAGGAAACACTGGTTAACATGAATCCATAGAAGTTCATTTAAGTCCTAGCACAAAGAACCCATAAAATCCTAATAAGCATGTGTTGCTCAAGATGGTTTAACTTTATCAGTTAAAGCTCATATACAAATGTCAGACGAATGTATGCTCATAAAATATAATCATGAAGATTTGAGCATTTTTAGACATTGAAGTATTTTCAAACAAGTATACTGAATGAATGAACATGAATGCAAAAGGCTTGTTTGAAAATCTGACATTGTACGAAAATGATCAGAAATGAATGATATAACAATCAAAGCTTAAGGTCAAGAATAATGGATATTGTCTATACGAAACAAAAATATAGACATTCTTGAAATGACGTTTGAAATGAAATATCGCTCAAAAATTCTTTGAAGTACAAGCGGAGTGTCTTACCATTGAAAAAATTGTTTCAATTTAGAGACATGGTAAGAACATTTTAAACAAAAATTGAAACCGGTGTGTGTGAATACTTGAAAGTATATAGGAAAGACAATACGCAAGTATTAATCTTTGGAAACACACAGTTTATTTATCAATTAAGCACAAAAATAAAATGAAAACATTTAAAATCACACTTCCAAATTATAAAATCTGTTTAAAATTCAGGAAGTGGTTTGAACATTTCAGAACATGTTTTCTATATCTGAAAGTTGTCCTTCTTTCAGATACATATGAGATTAAGATAAGAAATATACCTTTTCGCTCAATCTTAATTCTCATGAAGTCAGTTGTAGTCAATAAGATATGATCGTGTCAACGTCTCTCATTCTGCAACAGTCTTAAAGTCTAGTCAAAACCAATTTATTCACAAAATTTATTCAAATGTAAATGACATAAAGCAGTAAAACAATTAAAGTACGAGTTCTGATCTGAAATAATCAGAAATCATAATCCTTTTACTCCCCCTGAAATTATGCATCAAGAAATTTATCAGTGAAAATCACATGATAGAGATCTACAACTCCTTCTGGAATGTAGTTCGTCATATCTTTCTAATGCATAATGTTCAGAAAAATAATGTACTCCCCCTTGACGGTTGATTTCTTCATTCGAGTATCGGAGTACAATCTCTTCTCAGCCCGGGAGTACCATCTTTTTTTTTAACTTTTAAGTACGAGTCCTAAACTGTTGTGTTTAGAAGTCAAACTCCGTTGAAGTACGGGTTCTAGGCTGATTTACTTAGAAGTCATGGTTCTCTTACTCCCCCTTGACTGTAAGTGCATGCAACACAGATTCACTTTTCGGCTTTGGTACCTACTGGTATTTGGATCCATAATTGTTAGTTGCAGTTCTTATGGGAGTAACTGAATAAGAACCATACCAGTAATGATCACTAGTTTTATGAACAAAATCATATGTATGACAATAAGAACAATACCTCTTTTTAGATAACCTGATCAATTGATCTCTCGAATAAACAAGATCAGGTTTACTTGTCCGCACTTTGTTCTTCTTGGCTGTTGATGCATGTACAAATGATTTGTTACTTTTCTTCTCTTCCTTCTTTCCTTTCTTTTCTACCTTCTTCTCATCATTCTTCTCATCTTTAACTGGTTTTATCTTCCAAACCAACTTCTCTTCTTGATATATGCTTCTTCTTCTATGTGCACCTGAACCATCTACATTTTGATCATAGAAAATGTTAGTTGTACGAATTTGATCAAAAGATTTAACTGACCTTCTTGTAGAAACAGTTTTCTGATGTGAACTTGAGGTGGTCTTGTTAGAACCAGCTGAACTATTTCTAGGTGTGTGGATTTTTGACTCTAGAGTCGTTTGCTCAGTCACCACCACCTTTGAAACAATCTTTTCAAGCTCTTTTACCTTTGAAGAGTAACTGTCTCTTTCTTTTACAATAAGATCAATCTTCATCTCAATTTCAGACTTTGTTTGCTGCTCTTTAAGCACACAAGTAGATAGCTCAGATAGCTTTGCAGTTAGCTTCTTTATCTTTGCTTCAAATAAGCTTCTTTCTTCCTCAAAGCCTATTTCAGCATTTGTCCTCTGACCAGATATTTCTTTGAATATCCCAACATTCTTTTGCTCTATTAACTTCTTCTCTTTGGCAAAATTTTCCCTTTCCAGAATGATTACTTTCTCAAAATCAGAGATTTGTTGAGAAAGTTTTAAACATTTCAGCTCAACTGTCTTATTTTCATCAGCACATTTTCTGGAAAACTCGGAGAACTTCTTAGCAAACTCTTTCTTTTCTTTCTCAAAAATTGATCTGTCTTCAACAATTTGCAATTCTAATTCAAAGATCTTCTTTTCATTAGTACACCCTGTTTGCTGAAACTTGACAATGTGATCTTCTAATTTTGAAATCTTGTTCTTTAACTCAGTGTTTTCAGCTTCCAAAAACAAGACCTTTTCTTCATTAAGCCCAGAAGTCTGTTTCAGCAGATCTTCATTAATAGTCTTTAAAGCACTAACTTCTTCTCTCAGTATTTTCCTTTCATCATTGTATCTCTTTGATCTCTTTGAGTAGTAGTCAACTGAGGAAGCAAGATTTTTGTTCTCTAATTTGAGCTTTTCAATCTTTTTTTCATCATCATCAGAAAAATATCCCATCTTGAATTATCTGTTTGAAAAAGAACTTGAACTTGATCGTTAATCCAAATGAAATCTCAAAAATATAGAAAAACTTGAAATAAAAATTCAGAGATTTTGATCACAAAAAGAACTATGTCCCCCTCCGCAGACTTAGCACGGGGGTCTCGCTATATTACAGTTTTGAAAATTTCTTAGAAAGAAAAAAAAAATTCTAAGTAAACCAAGCTTTGCGTGTCAAGTGTGATGCGCAAACCACGCTTTGCGTATCTAGTGTGTTGTGCAAACCACACTTTGCGTATCCAGTTACTTGCGCAAAGCTAACTTTGCGTGTCAAGAGTATTACGCAAAGCTAACTTGTCGATCTGAACTCCAACTTCAGCTTTTTGCAACCCGTTTAAAACGCAAACCTTTTCTTGCGTTTCCTGTTGAATACGCAAACCTCGATAACAAACACTTGATGAATTTTCTCGATGAATCTTGCGCAAACCTCGGATGATCTTGCGCAAACCTTGATGAACTTGCGCAAAGTTTGGATCTTGCGCAAACTTCAAAAATCGAACAAATCTTTACCAAAAACCACTCTAGACCTCGAATTACAGTACAAAAATTTGAAAATTTACTCGCCTTAACATCTAGAACACAATTCTAACAACTAATTTCGATCAAATACACAAAATGATACAAATTGATTTGAATACAGTGCTTTCGACTCGTGAACTTCAAACTCAACAAAAACCAAAAACAAAGATCGATTACAGTACAATTCTTGAAACAAACTATACAGACTCGATCAATTATGCTATACGAACAAAACTTAATCGATTTCAACTTCTAATTCGCACAAAATCTCGGATTTGATTCTGACATCGATGAACACAGAGTCGAACTTTCTGTATTTTCTTGATTTTCGATTTGGATAGGCTTTGATACCAATTAATAGTCCCAAAATCTAGTTTCTAATCACACACAAACAATCAAACAAACAACATATCACAATTACCTGTTTGATTCGATTCAATAAACCACAAGATTACACTTTCTCTCTCTAGATTCTCTCTCTCTTTCTCTCTCTAAAATGTAACTGATAAAACGTACAACTGAAACTCTTCTGTTTGTTGATACTGATTACAAAGCAAGGAAACCTATTTATATCTACAACTAATTACAACAAGGAAACAAACAAATACGATATGTTGACTTTTATTACAAAAGACTTTGACTTTGATGAGTGTTGACTTTCTCAGCTTTGACTTCTTACACTTTGACCTTCAGTCTTCTTGATCTTGTATCCAACAGATTTATGCTCTAACACAAGATGTTGTTCCCGATAATAATCGAAAGTATTATAATAAGGGGCATCCCAACTAAAACCTTCCATTATCGTGAAAGAGTGTTGTAGTTGTGGAATACAGCATGGAAAAGTGTTAAAAAAATTCGCGACTCGGGCTCAAGTGAAAATCAATATCTTAGGATAAAAATCGTGCCAATCCCCGGTAACGGCGCCAAAAACTTGATGGCAAAAATGCACACGTGTAAATGTGGCACAATAATGGCGCAAGTATACACCACGTATTGCGTTCGCTTCACAAGTAATATAATGGTAAGGACCAAATATCGTATCCACAGGGATTGGACTTAACTAAGAATCAGAGATTTCCACGAATTTCCGATGCAAAGTTAGATTTTAAAAATTGATTGGTTGAGTTTTAGCGAAATATTAAAATTTAAATAAACAAGATAATAAAAAGCGGGTACGGGTGTAAGTTTTCCCCAATAGTATTTTAATAACTTAAATGATTATCAAAACCGGTCGCAATGGAACCCCACACGATTTCCTCCTCTCGAAGCGACGTCGTATCGGTTGCGATAATGGTTTTATTATAAAATTATCACACTTGCTAACTTTCGGTTTACTAATCTCACTAAGTAGATCTGGAAGATCTTAGCCCCACCAGTATGGAGAGATGCATATATCTCTATGACACACCAACTCGACCGACATCTTGACCTTAGTTTGATTATGCAAAAATCCATATCTCTATGCGATTATTGAAGATTTTCTCAAACCTCCTTGCATCACCCAAGCCATATTCGGATCCGCCCCTCTCGAGGTCTAAGATCTAATATTAACACACACAAGTGATCGGCTTGTCCGCGTTGAGATGAAACTTCAACCTGGATGACCAAACCGAGAAGTTAGACGAATGCGGTAACACCCAAGTGTTACATTTAACCTATCGGGTTGGCTTACACCCGCACCCAAAGGGGGGGGGGGGTTTAGCTACTCATAATGTTAAAAGACATAATAAAGAAGAAGAAGAAGTGCATAAACTGAAATTTCATAAAGCGTAAACGTACCACTGTGGCCACAAGCTAACCACAGTGGTGGATAGAAAGTAAATAAAACTAAAGAAATTCACTACAAGAACTAGAAATAAAATGCAAAGCTCTACTACTAAACTTTAGCTGAATCCAAATGTTTTAGATGTGAGGGATTATCTTCCAAAGCCAAACACCCTTGATATTTATAGGGAAGAAGAGAGAAAGAGGTGAATAGTACTTCTCATGTTGCTTTGTTTCCATGTTTTTGGCTCCATGCGTTTTGTCCTCATCTTGCCTCTTCTTTTGCACAAGGTCAGGTTTGACTTCAACAAACATGCCTTCTACTTTCACCAAAATGGCCTTAAAAAATCTACAGAAAATCGTGGTGCAGTACTCGCCATAGTGGTGACACGGTGGCCACAATGGCGCACGAAAATTCCACGAAAATTCGACCTTTTGATCTCTTTAGTTATTTTGAAAATCTTGGAACATTTTATACCAAAGAAATAAGAAAAGCTCAAATGGGTACGAAAAGGGTTACAAAGGGGTTAAAACGATGACAAATAGCTCTAAAAATTGAGGAATATTATAATGTAAGGGCACGTTTGGTTTGCCGGAATACATTGGAATTGGAGGGATTTGGATTTCAAATCCATTCCAATCCCGTATTTGGTTTGTAGGATTGTCCGGATTTGAAATGGTATGCTTTCTTAATTTGAAATCCTCCAACATAGGATTTTGAAATCCCAAGGGAATGACTAGGATTTCAAGGGATTTCGTAGGATTTATATATAATAATGTTTAAAAATATGTTAAAAACACTTGTTTTCTAATAATCAGTTAAATAAAAAGAAATGTAATTACTTTTATATATTTTCATATTTTTAATGATTTTTTATAAATAATGAAATTCAAATCCATTCCAATCCTAAAAACCAAACACACAAAAGGAATCTAATTTTTTTCAAATCCAAATCCCTATATGAAATCCAATTCATTCCATCTTGTGTTTAGTTCATGAATTTTGAAGGAATTGGAATGGATAATTTCTTTGATCAAATTGCAAATCCTATATCTGGTTTATATAATAAAAATAATAAAATCTTTTGAATTACATTGAATGCCACAACCAAACGTGTGAATTCCAATACCTTCAAAATAAATTTTTTTCATTGAATTCCAATACCATCAAATTCAATTAAGGTCTGGATTGGATCGGAGCAACTGCTGCAGTAGCTGAATGGTTTAGTGCAGAATGATTAAGTGGTCTGAATGATTAACAGGTTTTTATGATATAGTGTAAAATGGTTGTTTGCTAATTGTTCATAATGAAATCAAGGGCACTTAATGGTTAAGGGAGGGTCATGATACAAAATCATTCAGAGGATTTTGGAACCATTAAGAGACAACCCTTTTTTTTGCCAAACAAGATTTACCTCCTAGCGATTCAGAGGTTGCCTCTTAATGGAACCATTAAGAGGTAAACAAACAACCCCTAAGTCTGAATCGTTCAGACTTTTTTACATACCACCTCTTATTAATCTATATCTATACTATATTATAAAGATGACATAAAAACCTCTTAAAAACAAGTATTAAAGCTTAATGTACCGCTATTTAATACCAATTACTTAAAAAACAACCATTAAAGTTGTATGTACTACATTTAATGCTATTTATTAATTTTCAATCATTATCTCTAACCATTTTAACTCTCCTAAAATCATTTCCCAATTTAACTTCCCTAAAATAACTTTCAGCATAATCAAATATATAATAAAAATCAAATTTTAAATATAAAATTATAAAATATAATTAAAAAATCTAACAAAATATTTTATAAAAAAGTTATATTATTAAACCAAAATAAATTACATTATATTATTAAGTCTAAATTAAACAAATTTATATAAAAAAATAATTATCACTCTTTCACAACCAACCAAAATCGTAATGTAAATCGACAAAAAATAAAAAATAAAATGAAACATTAAAATCGTGATATATCTAGCGGCATTGTGCGAGTACACTTCTAGTCATAACTAAAATAAGACTTCAGACTTTAAAACTCTTAAAAAACAATCGGGATGGGAGATGGTTTTTAGTTCAACCCAAACCCGAAAAACCGATAAACTTATCGGGTTATAAGTATTTGTAGTAATGCCCGAGCCCAACAAATTTCACCCCTTTTTCTCTGTCGGCTCTGTAACGCGTCTCTAATTGCTCATCCACGTACTGTTCAAATTATAACAAGAAAGTAAGGTATGTGCACGGCGATCTGCTCCCAAGCTTTCTATGATTCTTTATCACTTTGAATCTGTTCCGCTTCCATCATTCCAATTTTAAGAATTGCTTTAATTAGGGTTTCATGTAATTGAAATTTATTGTTGAACAGAAGGATGCTTTAATTTAACGATGCTGATGTGAATGATTTCCATAACTTATTTTAGCTTATATGAGGAAATGATAATCCAGGTAGCTACATGTGAAGTTTGGTTTTGGAGCTTCAGTGTTTGGGATTTATTCTGATAAGTAATTAAGATTCAGGTTTTAATGTAGTGGTTGACATTTTTCCTGGAATCAGATGTCGAGGTGTGTTTTCTTGGTGTCATTGGTGTGATGTAGCTAGCCGGATGGGAATGTTGGGGAATATGGGTTTTGTGGTTGTGAAAACTTAGATAAGTTCCTGGATCATGAATTTGAAATCACTTTTCAAATACTATATTTCGCCCTAAGATTGCCTTAGGTTTCACGAAATTAGTACCCGGATAATCCAGAAATTTCATCACAAATTATGGCACAAACTTGTGTGTCTATATATATATATATTCACCAGATCAGCCGTTAATGTATTTGTCAGAGAGATCGACTGTTACGGGCAGTTTGGTGGTTAATGTGTAACTGGATAGCGGTTACAACCGCTAACGAATAAGATTTAGCGACAATTACAACTGACTCAGAGGCTCTGAGTTATAAGCACCATGCAAAGAGGTGAAACCACGACCAGAGCCGGCTCTGGGCAGAAGGGCCAGAGGCTCTGATCACCGGCTTTAGTAAACAACACAATGTTCAGAAACTTTGGACAGTAGGTTCAAAGGCTCTTAACCACGACTTAGGCTTAGGCCTGAGTGAAGACTCAAAACCTCTGAGTCTAAAGGCTTTGAACAACACTTGGCCAAATTTAGCTAAGTTAAGGAACAAACAACTTCAAGAAAGTCTCCAACTAGGACCCCGCAAGGGGGCACGACCCCCTTGATCTCCACCTTATGGCGATCTAAGGTGATAGAGGCAACATTAGTGAGTGTGCGCTCCACATCTCCTAACTCGCATTGTTTGCCTTATCACCTTATCGATATCAAGTGAATCACAATTACAACAAAATCGATTGATGACACTAAAATCATCAACATTCCTCACCCATTTTAGTGCAATTCTTTGATTTACAAAGAAAATAAACCAAACACATAAAAGCCAAACAAAAGCATAAATGAAAATATCACGAAGATTGAATTTCCATCTTAGTACATTACACATTCGAAACATTCGAGAATCAGGGTGTCCTAAGATTGAACCTGTCAACCCGTTTGAATAGTTTGTCTGATCTAGAATATATCTTGAGTCTTGACACTATTGTAAAAGCCTTGTGTCCTTATCCGTTCATGAATGTATAGAAATCCAAGTCGAAAGCTTCCTTGAAGCGACTACACTTCACATCTATATAAGTGATTCTTTTAATCTTACACCTGCATATGCAATTTCTCGAAGGAATCATTAAGAAGTTAGACTTCAACCTATCAATTGGGATGACGACAACATGTGCTTCAGTTCCTACTAATAAATCTTCCACATTGAATTCAACTTTTAACGTTGTATTAAAAGGGAATTGGGTATCTTATCACTAGAAATTTATGGGGACTTTAAACCTATCCCAATTGTGAACTTGTGTACTAAGTCCTATGCTGTTAATATCGGATATCGGTGGTGTATCGGTCAAGGACCGATACACGATATATCGAAAATATCGGTGATATATCGGTTCATATAATATTTCTCAGAATTATATATATATATATATATATATATATATATATATATATATAATTATAAGTTTATAAATTCGACCTGAAGATTATAAATTCGATTAAAACAATTGAATATAAAATCAATTTCTTTTACCTCATTGTTTATTTATTATAAATGAAAAAACAATTATATTATTAAAAAATTAATATATTTAAATTTATAGAAAAAAGAGCCTTTGTCTTATTTTCTACAAAAGCATGTCAGTATGCTTTATTGCTTTGACTGTTTATTCATCTTCCCATTGCTTTGACTGTTTATTCATCTTCCCTCTAACTCCCCTTTCTCCGATGGAACTCCTTTTCTCCTCCCCTATCTCCGGCGAAACCAACCCTCTCCTCCCTTCTTTCCGGCGAAACCAACCCCCCTCCCCTTTCTCCGGCGAATCCACCATTTTTCTGGTGAAACCACCCACTCCCCTTCTCTCTCTCCCCCTCCGGTGAAACCCTCCAATCACTCCATCTCTTTCATTTGCTTTTCTGATCTGGGGCTTGAGAGATCGATGAGTGGAGATGCGATACCGGAGGAGGAGCACTGTTTATGCGGGTAAGAGGTTAGAGCTCAGATTATCACTTGTATTATCAAAATATCGGTATTATCGGCCGATATTTTGATTAAAATATCGCCGATATATCGGTAAATATCGCCGATATAGTGTCCGATATTTTACCACCGATATTTTCCGAAGGGGCGATACACGATATATCGCCGATATATCGCGATTTTAACAGCATAGACTAAGTCCCTAGCTAACCCCTTTGTTAAGTGGTCGACTAAATTATAATGATTTCTAATAAACTCTATGGATATCACCCAATGCATGATTAATTCTTTAACCATGTTGTGTCTCACACCCAGGTGACTTTGGCTATATGCCTTAGCCAAGGTGGCAACACTATCACAATGTATACATATCGGTGATATCGGCTTTGGCCACAATGGGTAGCCATTCTGCTTCCTTCTTGGCAACAACTAGGCAACAAACTCAGATTCAATCTTAAGAGTTTGTAATGCAAGGTTGCTTCTTGGAAGCCCAATAGATAGCACCTCCCCAAAGCAAGAATACCCAACCACTTGTAGAAGAATGATCCTCCATGTTGTTATCCAACTTGCATCCGAGTAACCTAACACCGAAGGAAACCCAACATATGTTAAGCTATAGTTCAAGGTTCCTTTCAAGTATTTGAAGACTCTTTTTATTCTATGGCAATGGTGATTACTAGGATTACTAGAATATCGACTCAATCTATCCACAACATAGGTAATGTGCGGTCGAGTACTTGTCATTGCATACATCAAGCACTCTATTGCCTTTGAGTATTCAAGTTGTGATGCTGCGTTAATCGAATTAGACATAAGCTTCACAGTAGGATCCATGGGAGTGCTTACCAGAGAACAGTTTGAGAAATTGAATTTCTTTAGTACTTTCGCAATATAATGAGATTGTTATGGAAAACCCTTTGTTCTCTCTTTTGATCCTAATACCTAGGATCACATCCGCCTCCCCCATATCCTTCATGGAAAATTTAGATGACACATATTCCTTTGTCATATCTACTTGCCATTGGTCGGTGTCAAATAGTAGCATATCGTCTACATATAAGCAAATGATAACTCCTTTACCAGAATCATCGAGTTTACTATAAATATACTTGTCAGCTTGGTTTAATCTAAAACCATTTGACAAGAGTACAAGACAACCTCCGAATTTTGATGCCATTGTTACGGTGCTTGCTTAAGACCATATAAAGATTTAATCAACTTACACACCTTGTTTTCATTACTGGGCATGACAAATCGTTCTGGTTGTTTCATATAGATCTCTTCCAAACCACCAATTAAGAACATAATATTCACGTCCATTTGGTGAATCACAAGATTATCAATGGCTGCCAAAGCAATTAATAATCTTATAGTTGAGATCCTTGCAAGCGGAACATAAGTATCGAAATAGTCGATACCTTCCTTTAGCCTAAACCCTTGGATCACCAATCGAACCTTAAATTTGTCGATGGTTCCATCAACTATCAATTTTTTTCTTAAAGATTCATCTGCGCATCGTGGTGGTAAGTCACTTAAGACATGTATTATTACCCATATTACCATATCTTCATTAATTGGCTCTTTCGAAAAAGCAACGTCTTGAGAGCTCATGGCCTCAATATAGGCCCTAGGATCCTCCTCAATGCTATAGCAATAAGAAATAAAGTTGAAAATTGGGACCAAACGACTTCTCCATCCTACCCCAGTACCCTTTTTGCTTCTTTGAAGCTCTGGTGTCTCCTTGGGAATATCTATTTCGTCATCCCCATGCTTAGTTCCACTTGTACTTGTAACTCGGTAACGAGGTGAAATGATTTTCATCGAAAATTGCATTTCTAAATTCTATAACGGTAATTCATTGGAACATAATCATTCAGTTCTATTACTATATGCCTTAGAGTGTTCAACATAACCAATGAAGATACAATCACTTCCTCAGTCACCCAAGTTCCTTTTCTTGGGTTCGAGTAGTCTTACTACTACCCGACAACCCCAAACTCGTAGATAACCCAAGTTTGGAGTTTTCTTATACTAAAGTTGATATGGGGTTACCTTGTTCCTTCTATTTTTTTTTGGGTAACCGTGGGTTTCCGGGCCAGCTTACGCGCACCGACTAATCCCCGGGCGACCACGAATGGCCTGGAGTCCTCACACTCTATCACAGGTGAACCTCCATGGCCACAAGGGCTTTGGCAACGCCTGGATTTGAACCCTGGGTAGATGAGATTTTCTATTAGGAACATGATTCAGCAAATAACAAGCCGTCAACATGGCCTATCCCCATAACCCGTCACTGAGGCCAAAGTAGGATAACATAGAGTTGACCATATCTTTTAGAACTCTATTCTTACGTTCCGCCACACCGTTTTGTTGCGGTGGATATGACACCGTGGTATCATGAATGATCCCTACCGACTGAAAGTAAGTGGGATCAAAGTACTCATCACCTCTATCCGTGTGTAAACGTTTAATCACATTGTTTAGTTGCAACTCAACCTCGTTTTTATAAATTGGAAATTTGTCTAATGTCTCGATTTTAATATGTAATAAAAATAGATAACAAAAACGAGTAGCATCATCGATAAAAGCTACAAAATACAAGGACGGAGTTGCATGTAAATGACACAAATCACTGTGTATCAACTCAAAACACTTTTGAAGTTCTTTTCACTTGAGGAAAAGGTGGTTTGGTTATTTTGTTCAACATGCAGACTTCACATTTTTCTGAATTAATGTTAAAAGATTGAATTAATCCATCGTTCGACATCTCATGCATACGTTTGTAATGAACGTGACCTAAATGTGCATGCCACAAAGAACTATCAATAGAATTTGAATAGTGACAAAAGTAGAACTAGTACCAACAACTTTATTATTATTAATATTATCAACCAAGCTTAACATGAACATACCACCATAATAGTATCCTAATCCAACAAATGAACCATGTCGAAATAAGATATACTTATCCGGCTCAAAGACCTATTTCTAACCACACCGGTTTAACACGCTACTGGAGACCAAGTTTTTCCGGATAGCCGAAACAAATAAAACATTGTTTAAATAAAACAAATTTCCAAAACTGAAAGTCAACACAATAGAATCACGTACAAAACATATGCGACATAGATCCATCATCCACCGGTTCCCACAAACTGAACCATCTACGATTCTTGCATAGATGACTCATGGCACCCGAGTCCACTCACCGACACACGTCGTCATCCTGCACATAAAATGCGTCTGTAATTACTGTAATTCGTGATAGAATTATTACCAAAGTTCAAAACAGGACCTTGGTTTGGGGTTTGGTCTCTTGACCCTTGTCCCAACCCATTCGTGCTTGCTTCGTTCTTCCCTTTACCAACTCGACAATCTCGCTTCAAGTGACCAGATTTGTCACTGATCCAACAAGTCATTTTTGATTTCTTGTTGGAGCCTTTCTTGAAATTATTGAATTTTCGCTTCTTTCCTTTGAACTTTCTGATGGCGTTCTTACCCTCCTTCACCATGTTAACACTAGAAGGTCTCGGAATATCCTTTTCTTTGGTTCTGCCGCTTTCGCCTTTAGAGATTCCTCTATGTGCAGATGGCTACCCAATTGAACCAAGGATAATTCCTCCTTGTTTTTTAACATATGTTTAACATCTTTTCACGAGGAAGGTAATTTGTCAATTATACTCGACACAAATATGGATTCGTCCATATTCATATTGTGTTGAGTAAATTACCCAAGTATCCAGAGGAGTTCAAGTATCCAGAGGAGTTCATTATATTGTTCCATCACCGGTCTGGCCTTGAATCGATCATTTTATAGTAGTTGAAATTACTGACAAGGAAGTTCTTACTAGAAGTGTCCTCGGCCATGTATTTCGATTCAAGGGAATCCCAAAAGTACTGTTGCGGAGTCAAACATTTTGGCACACATCGGAAAGGGCATTAGACATACCGTTCAGAATATGACCTCGGCAAATGTAGTCAACATTCTACCATTTGCTCTTTTGTCACATCATCTCCGAGGTTTCATTTCCCACGTATTCTGGCACTAGTGTGCTCAAAATGTAGACCACCTTCAAAGTCGTGAGTAGGAATCTGCGAAAACCGTTCCTTGGAATTTCTCCAACTTCCCAAATTTGGATGACACATCTCGGACTGCCATGGTAATCACACAAAGATATAGTATTTGAATGTTGGTGAATCTAGGTTTTGTGGTTGTGGAACTTGGATCTGGATTGTGAATTTGGAATTACTTTCCAAATACTATATTTCGCCCTTAGATTGCCTTATGTTATCACGATATTAGTATTGTAATCCAAAAATTTCATACACAAATTAAGGCACAAACTTGTGTATATATATTTACTAGATCAACCGTTTATGTATTTATAAGAGAGATCGACGATTATGGGCGGTTTGGTGGTTAATATGTAACTGTGTAGCAGTTACAACCGCTAATGGAAAATTTAGCGACAGTTACAACTGAATCAGAGGCTCTGAGTCAGAAGCACCGTGCCAAGAGGTGAAACCATGACTAGAGGCTCTAGGCAGAAGGGCTAAGGCTGTGGTCACAGTCACAGGCCGTGGTCACAGTCACAGGCCGTAGTAAACAACGTAACGTTCAGAAGCTTTGGACAGTAGGTCCATAGGCTCTAGACCATGACATAAGCTGAGTGAAGACTCAAATTCTTTGATAAGAAGGATTAGAGGCTCCGAGTCCAAGGGCTCTGAACAATGCTTAGGCAAATTTAGCTAAGTTAAGGAGCAACTTCAAGAAGGTTTCCAACCTTCTGAAATTCATCTAGATCGTCCTGAAACTTAAAATTCCTTAGTAAACCTTCTGAAATTCGCTGCCCCATGGACCCCACTAGGGTGCTGCCCCTAGGACCCTGCAAGGGGGCGCGACCCCCTTGACCCCCGCCTTATGGTGATCTAAGGTGGTAGAGGCAACATTAGTGAGTGTGCACTCTGCACCTCCTAACTCACATTCTTTGCCTTGTCACCTTACCGATCTCAAGTGAATCACCATTATACCAAAATCGATTGATGACACTAAAATTCCCAACAGGGAACTTCTTGTGCATAATTTAATGAATTAAAAGATTCAATGTGAAATGAAATATTTCCCTATTGAAGTTGGTTACACCATAGTGCCAGAAACATTTCATTTACTTCAAGATGAACACTATTTTTGTACCTTTTGATTGCTACTGCGAGGTGCGAGCACATAAATCAAAACTTTATATTCTTTCCTTTTGCTTTGAAGTTCATCTTTTATACTTCCTTTTCATGGCGGCTTGATGTAGAAGGACCAAACCAAATCAAACCAAAGAAAACCAATTCAAACCACGCCAAGCCAAGCCAAGCCAAGCCAAGGCTAGTATATCCCACCAGAGGGTGGGTGGGAATGTGGGATGTAAGCAACCTTGTCCTCTACCCCAAAGAGTAGAGTGGGTGTTCCCATGAAGACCCCCGACTTGCAAATGTGCAAAAAAGAAAGCTTGCCCAAAAAATTTGAATCATTGGAAAAAACTCAAAAAGAGAAGAATTCGAAAGTGAAGAACTTGAGACCGGAATGGAAGATACAACAAATTTTGAAAGGAAGAGTTAGGCTAGTTAAAAGTAAGCAACACCACAAAAACAAAATTAGGTATGTTATACCTCGAGTATGGAATTCAACAGGTCAAAATGAGTAGGCTGGTTAAGAAGTCGGTTAGTTAGGTGTAGTTGGTTAGGGAGTCAAAAGTTGTTGGGTTTGGGGTAGTATAAATTGAGGTTGGGAGATACAGCGGACTAGTGGAGGATATGAATTGAATATTGTGATCTGGCAGTAGCGTATGGTGACCACGACCACCGGCTTCTCAAATTGCTTGAATCTTTGTTATCATAGAATTATAATCCAGCTGCACGTGATAATGCCACATTAGATAGAACACTTCAGAAAGTACGACATTTGATCATCTAGTGTTCATCAATTGGTATCATAGCAATACGATCTAGCAATTTATAAAATGAAAAATAGCAAAAGGGTACATTTCGTTAATGGATAATCATTTCCATTTATTAAAATCCCTTAATTTAAAGGAAACTTGCCACAAATTATGGAAACTTTGTTTGTCTTCAAATAACTTCTAAAAGAATATTCCACAACCGATTGTTATCTTCGTATTACTGAAATTTATCCTTTTTGTCTTTCATTTTCGGGATACTTGCATATGTGAAATAGTCACTATATTCAATGTCCTTCATTTTTTGGGTTGCATGCACATGTGCATGACAAATTATGCCAACAAAGTATAAAAGATGAATGCTTGAATATTGTTACCCATTCACGTGTGCATAAAACCCAGAAAAACAGACTAAAAAAGAAAAATGCTTGAATATTTTTCCCATTTACGTGTGCATAAAACCCAGAAAACAGAGTAAAAAAGATGAATGCTTGAATGCTGTTTCCCATTCACGTATGCATAAAACCCAGGAAAACAAAGTAAAAAGATGAATGCTTGAATACTTTCATAGTGTTACTCATTCACGTGTGCATAAAACTCAGAAAAACATATTAAAAAGATGAATGCCTGAATACTGTTTCCCCATTCACATGTGTATAATCTTCAAGGGCCACCAAGGTTTTTGACCACCATTCATGAAGAAACTATAGAGGATTTGGAATCACAAAGAAGTAGAAATGGTTCAAGAACAAGAAGCTTGCGTGATTTTCTTCTCTATTTAGATACTCCTCAAGCTTCACCGCCATTGTAGGGGTCAAAGTTGCAGAATCTGGAAGGGTTTTATCACCATGGATTGAATCCTTTGTTTGAGTCTGTTTGAATTTTTGCAAGGGTTTGGAAATGAATCGCCTGCTATGCTTCAGGTAGTAGAGATAAGCTGCTACGATTTCTCGGTGAGAGGGGAACTAGAAAGAGACAATCTTAAAATGGAGAAGACGCCACCGTTAAGTTAGGGGGAGGGGGGAGATATTCTCATTTGTCTTTTGATGTCATGTTACCCTCCAATATAAGGGGCATTGGAAAATTCCTTGAATTTCAATCTGTGTATATAAATGCCAATAAAATGTGGACCCTTGATTTTATTGGTCCAAGGGTTGCAATGGTGTTTTCTGGTTTTTCACTTTTTGTTGTTTTCCCTTGAACAAGTATGTATATATATATATATATATGTATGTATGTGTGTGTGTATATATATATATATATATATATATATATATATAATTTTACTATGACAATGGGTTGCCCGGGATTCGAACCCGTAATTTATCGAATGAACCGTACTCCTTCATATACGTTAGGAGTCCATTGATGAGGGGTCTGCGGAAATCTTGAACCCAATTCCTACATAAGAGAGAGACCAATGACAGAGCAGCAAGGATGTGGCAGAACACAGTCTAGAAGGGTGTAGTATTTGATATTACTACCTTCAGGAAACATTTATTTATAGTTTTGACATGTAAGAGTTGTCACATAGTAAGATGGAGTCGTCTTACCACTTAACACTCTTTGGCATTTGTGGGAAAACTTTTTGACTTCTAATTTGGGTGTTCAAGTTGGTGGAGGCTTGATAAATAATGCAATTAATAATGATGAGAAGGAAAAAAGCTTCTCTTAGAAGTAACTAATGGAGATCATTTATATTAATTTCAAATGCATGAAGGTCAATAGAAAAAAATCGAAGTGTTAGTTTTGAGATGGCCATGTCATGTGCATGGTTTGATTACTAATGAGTTTGTTGATCACTGGTACAAAAACAATTGAATTTTTCACATGATTTTGAAGGAGGATTGAACATGTTATCTGTCAACACCTTACTAATAAGCCGTTTTAGGATCTATTATACATCTACTCTAAATCAATCAACATGACCCATTCTTTGGTCTGACTCTAACCTAATCTTCCAAGTGACTTTTAGTTATTAAAATAGTGTCCATGACAAGGCATTTATACCTACCCTTTTCTTGCCCTCATTGTTTCTCGTATATCTGGTCCCGATGCTAAGTACATAGTTTCTGTTCCATCTGTTTTTCTTCAGGTGTGCACACCTTCAATTTTCTTTCCTGAGGTATATTTGGTTTATCTCATTTCACATTCTACCACCTGGCACCTTTCACTTCTATTTCTTAACCTTTACTTGATTCACATATCTATACTATATTATAAAAACGACATAAAAAACTCTTAATTACAACATTTTAAGCACAAGTTACAACTAATTAAAGCCAATTACTTAATTTACAATTTCTTAATGCTTTGGTACAACCTTTCCAAACACACTATCTCACATAATCATCTATTTGTGGAATAGATACTCATTTATTAATATAACTATTTGTTTTTTTGGTGGAGAATTTTATAAAATAGATTTTATATTAGCATAATCTATTTTAAATGTAGATTTTACATTTAAATCTATATTAATGAGATGTAATATAAAATCTTTTTTCTTCCATATTTTTTTATATTACATCTCATAATGATTTTTCCATATTTTATTTTATAAAATCTTTTTCCATATTTTATTTTATAAAATCTTTTTACATATTTTATTTTATAAAATCTTTTTACATAATGAGATGTAATATAAACTCTTTTTTCTTCCGTATTTTTTTTTGCTAATATAAAATCTATTTTATTTTATAAAATCTACACGTATTTTATATTAGCATATTATAAAATCTACACGTATTTTTTTTTCACGAGCATTAAAAGAAGAAAAAAGAAGGTTGATATGAGTTAAAAATAAAAAATAACGAGATACACTAATAAATTATCGTATTCTTTAAAATAAAAATATTCCGCAATACTTTCCAAATTAACCAAGTGTAAAGAAAATTAAATAGAAACGATGTAGATATAAAAATATTCTTCCATATTTTTAATATATTTACATTTAAATGTAAAATCGAAAATAAAAATAAAAGATTTTAAAATATTCTCTACATTCACTATAAATATATATAGCTTCTCTATGTATCATCCGAGTACAAGAAGAAGATGAACGGTCGGGTGTCAATGGCGGAACCTGCAACTGAACAAAAGGTATTCCACTATATTTTTGTTTCTTTGAAAAACTATTTTTTTATATTTTATTTTATTTACTGAGGATTTGTTTATATTTTTCAAAACCCACAATCATATTTTTCGAAGTAAGGAAATAAGATATATATACATATCTTTATTTTTATCGACTAATACTATGAGGTCTTGAAGTCAATAGTAAGATAAATATGTTGTGAGACATGTCGTTTGAGTTTTAAATAATATAATACAAAACTATTACCAATATTATTGCACAAAGTCATAACAACAAACGATTAAGAATATATGCAAGTTAACCACTTATGAAAATACATTCGTTTTTCACATTGTATTTCATTAACTGTCAACACATAAATTACGTTTCATTTTAATTCGGTTCAATATTCCAACAAAAAATTTATCCTCCCGTGCAATGGACGGGCCCAACACTAGTATGTTATGGTTGTGAATGATTTTGAAAAATATTGAAATAACATACTGCTCTGGCTCATAGAATTTCCCACTGTATATGACGCCAATGCGCCTAATGCCATCCTCTGTAATAACCTTTATAACTAAGAAGTGATAGCTTTGAACATATAGGATATAAGAATATTCACTTCAGCAAGTCTCAACATGAGAGGGGATGTATACAATTACCGTGTGGAAAACCACTTGGTTAGGAAATGCAAACAATCTGGTAAACTGCATTTATGTGATACTCGGCTGGTTCCTTATAAGTTTGCTAGTTTGAATTTTCAGAGTCAAAATAGACTACTTTTTAATTAAGGTGATACAAAGTTATTCACTTCTCTGGAGAAAAAAACTAATCATGACATCAAAGTACATGGGGAAGCCTGCAAATGAAAAAATAAAGTGTTAGAAAGGTAAACCATTTTTGGGAGAGTCCCAGGCCTCTCGAAAGCCTGTGGAGATTGTAATCATTCAGCAAATTTAAGTAATCCAACCAATTTACCATGAGTGTTCATCACAACCCTACCTTGTTCTTGATGAAATGTTTTAAGGTGTCGAGGTTTCACCATTGTTCCATGAAGTAAAAACCTTTTTGGTGGGTGCAAAATCAAATAGGCACTTGTGGTAAGTAGAACGTCAAACAGATGGACAATTGGTGTTAAAGTGAGTCTAAAGTTGATAATGAGAATGAGGAGCCATCTGAACTTGTGATTAATGCTTATCTTTTGTTTTTTTCCTTCCAAAAAATGCTTATCTTTTGAATTGATGTACTCTTATTCTTCTTAAGTTTCCCTATTAATTTGTTTATATTAATGGAAAGCACTCTATTTTTGTTGCACAGTCATATACTGGCTTTACTAAAGTTATTCTATTGCAAAGTTATTCTATTGCTTTTCACATTCTGGTTTTACTCAGGAAAATTGAAGCTGAAATGCATACAACATGATTGAAGGATAGGCATCACAACCCAAGATTTGGTGTTGATTGAATGTCATAAGTTATAAGTGTATCTTATCTTGTAGTTGAAAGGATAAAGATGAATTTGCCGACACATATGTCAGGACAATTCTCTGGGCAGGTACCCAATCAAGCTGGGACATCATTGTCTACCATTCCACAGCAGCAGAACGTAATGCAAAGCTTTGGCGGTCAGCGTAATACACTCAATATGGAGCCTGGTTTTGTGAAGGCTCGGCGTTTTATACAAGAGAGAATGTAAATTCTCCTTTACATGGCTATATACAAACAATTATTATGAAGGGGATTCAGATTGTTTTTGTGTGCTTGTGTACATGTGCATGCATCCATAAAGATATACGTCTTGTGGGGTGGTGTAGGAATTCTACTTTTTTTTTTCCGGGGGGTGGGGGGGGTGGGGAGGAAAATGAACGGATAAAGGGTTTATTTTCATGATTGTATTTGATGTAGTACCTGCACAAATAACATATCTTATTCTTCACTCTTCCTTTTTGCTTGATACCCACACTTTAAGGGTTACTGGCCATCCTTGAGTACATGATGTAACTCGGACAACTAATATTTGATATAGCTTCTCATCAATGTTGTCCAGAATAAGAGAGAACAATCTGCTGTGCTTGTATGTGTCAAAGAGAGGGGGAGGGTGGGGGGAGAGAGAGGTGATAAAGAGTTACTTGAAGTTGGAGTAAAATAGGTGGTGCAATTTTGAGGACTGGAGAAGTGAGAAAAAAACAAAGCAGATTGATTTTTGATAATAATTGGAGTTTCTGAAGTTCTGTTCTAGGTATGGAGAGACTTTTCTCCTAAACATTACACTGTACTTTGTCCAGACTATAGCTAAATTTTGGTTTCTCTAGGTCTTTCCAGTTAAGCTTTGATAAAGCTTTAGAATGAAAGATCCATCTGTCCTTCACCCAACAAAATAAAGATCAATGTACTTGATGTGATTTGTGCCACTGTTTTGGTTAAATGGAACAAAACAAAGGCGGAACAATGATAAGAATGCTCTTGTAGGAAGAGATGGTCACAGGTTCAAGTCTTGGTGAGCCGACTTTGCAATATTTTTTTAACACCCCATCAACGAATTAGCCAATCCAACCTAGTTTCCCTAATTCTTAGTGTTTATATGTTGCAACTATATATATTCTTTATTTTAGTTTATATTACAGTAATTATTTTGTGCAGCCGCTGCAAAAAAAATTGGGTTCGCCTCTGGATTAGGATGTACTCTGGCCTTTCTTCTGCCCCGAAGGGTAGAGATGGAAGAAGTTTTAGGGAGACATGAGAAACAGAAAATATGTCAAATGTTTTTTTTTGTTAAACTTTTGAGGTATTTGAAATGAAACTGAAGAGCATGAGACATACGAAAATATTGATAGAAAAATAGTGTGTGCAAGCTGGTAACGAGGACAATACCCAACACCATCAGTAAGGACATAGGTTAAAACCAGCCAGTACAAGTAAGGCCATTTGGATTTTGAATGAAATATTATATGAAATACAAGGTACAAGAAAAATAGCTAATAGTATATCTAATACAACAACGTAAATGTGCAATGTTCCATAATGCTGGGAAATGAAAGAAAATAATGTAAGATACTACTCTAAAATTGCTAGTTTATAAAATGATAATTATTGACCAAAGTGAACACCCATTGGCCAATTCAAAAGGGAAAACAGACAAATACTTGAGGAGGGATGGCGTGCCTTGTTCTATTCAGCACTCTGGTCTTTCCATGTCTCATTAAAGTTAAATTCATTCACACTCTTCAATGACAGTCGCAGTCCGGATAGGGGTGTTTAGTCCCTGAAAAACACTAAAATTTCCAGACACACGCAATGGATGTATATTGAGTGACCATATATATGCATCCTAGGTACCATATACTTGAACTAATTGCTAGACCTACTTAACTTATGGTTGGACTCTGCAAGCTTAACACATGGCATATCACCATCCATACTAGGGGCTGGACACTAAATATGTGATTACAATTTACAAATGACGTTGACAGAAAAAATAGATTAAGAAGGTAAGATGCAATTTGATTTAGCTCTGAAAATAGGAGTGTTGGGCATACCTAGCTCTATGTAGAAAGGTAGCCCTTTTGTGGCATTATGAACAGAGCAATTCATGGCAACCACTGAACATACTATATTTTTTACCCTTGGGAAGAGAGTGGATTAACTCAATCAATGTTCACTGAGAAGAACATATGGTAAATTTGATGGTCCCCATGGAGTTCCCCTAAAAAGATCCTAACATCCTCAATTTGTTTTGGTGGAACCAGGTTTCCTAATTGACCTCCAGCGATATGTTCCCATCATTGTAAATTATCTTAATAAAGATGCATTAGGCTTCATGTTATTATGTTCATTGTGCCGTGCTGGTCCTTACAAGGATGAACAACTACTGTACTTATTCCCCTGTCTTTGGTGCTCCTCTTCCTTATTTTCTGAATTATTATACTTTCCTTTAGGAATTGTTTCTGCATGCTCTTAGTGCTGCGCTAGGCACCTAGTTTTAGACCAAATAAGCGTAGTCCTGGTTCACTTCCTGTAAGGGCACTAAACTCCTTACTTCATCTCAATATCACGTCATTTGACTACTATCTTATGCCGACTTTCTTATCCATCCTGCTTGCTTATAGATCTGGTTATATATATATATATATTTATATATATATATATATATGTTTATTTATTTTACTTTTTGGTCTTTTCTACATATGTTTTGACGTTTAAACCCTGACAATGTTTTTTAAATTTCCTTCCCCAGCTATGACTTCTTAATGCAGCGGCAACAAACTCAAGAGATAGCTCCAAAGAAGGTGATGGACATTGTTAGACGCCTAGAAGAAGGCCTGTTCAAAACTGCAACCACCAAGGTTTTGGTTTTTCTTTTTTGATTCACCCTTTCCGTATAAATCTATCTAGGCATATTTCTATTCCAACATTTGGTGGCCCTTCCTTTTTCTTTACATAGAATTTTAATAGAATATCTGCTCTTTAGGATAAATATGGTTAATAATAAGAAATATATCAGACTAAAATATAGCTATGGATGAACCATTGAAGTAATCAAAGAAACTTCTAAATTCCACAAGAGACCATTGACACTTCTCATCAGTAAAGAAAATTATACTTTGCAATGATAAAATAAAGCAAGTGTGCTGACAATGAAAAATATCAAGGCGGGAGCTTACTTGAAAGAAGTAAAATAATACCTCAGGATGGTATACTTGCATCCTTCCTAGAGATGGCTTTGAAACCATTCAGATCTTACTTTTTTGCAAACTGTAACTTGGACTAAGACAGCAACATCAAGAACTTAAATATCTTATTTTCCCATTAATGAGCCAAAGCACGTTAATGGTCTGAAATGGGGGGAAGGAGTATGAGAGGGATGAAGAATTTAGTTGTCAAATCTTAATACGGGTTATTTTAACGTCTTCAGGTGTTCTTTCGCTTTCTTGATTAATTGCATGTTCAACTCTAAACTAGGACCTCATTGATGTATTTTTCAACGTGTTGTGTGTAAAAATTTGGTTTGGTATCCCATAAGTTACTTCTAAGCGCAAAAGTAGAATGAAATCATTCTTAACATAAGAACTATTTTTTTGTGTTCGTAAGGCTCTTATTTGTCATTCAATTATAGAAGTGATGTATGGTTGAACTTACCTGTCACACCAGATGTCAGTCTTGTAACTGAATTTTTTAAAATTTGTGATGCTTGGCAAGATTGTCCAGTTTTGGGGTTGGAGTGGATACGTTCACTCATGTCCCGACTATCTGTGGGGTAAGGTTTGGTTGAATAACAATGTTAATGTCCTGTATATTTTTGTTGGTTCTGTCTTGTTTATAAACCTTACCCCCTTTTATATAACTATCAATCGTTTTTTTTTGTCTTAGGAGGAATATATGAATTTAGAGACATTGGAAAATCGTTTACATGTTCTGATCAAACGACTCCCCTTGAATAATCACAATCAACAATATCAGCAACAAGGCAATAGTTCCGTTGCCATGGGAACAATGATTCCAAATCCTGGCATGCCTCAAAGTGGGAACTCAAGTATAATGATTCCATCATCTATGGATAACTCCTTTGTTGTGGCAGGTGGTGGTAATGGGATGGTGTCATCAGCTGTCAACACAGGAAGTTTTTTACCAAATACCACTCGAATTTTGAGTGGGATGCACAATGGTTCCTTGGGTTCATCTGATGGTAATTCTTACCTCTTATTCTATTGCAAGTTTTTTTTTTAATTATTGAATTTTCTTCTACTTTGGGTTACAATTGGATCCTCTTTTGCAGGAGGCTTGACTAATGGTTATGAACAGTCGCCATCAAATTTCTCAGTTAGTTCAGGTGGAAACAGTTTGATTTCATCAATGGGTGCCCAAAGAACAGCCAGCCAAATGATACCTACTCCTGGATTCAATAATAGTAATATCAATAGTAATCAGTCTGACATGAACGTGGATTTGTCTAACAATGCTGTTGGGCTATCGACTATCGACTCTACAACAGTGTCTCAGCCACTGCAACAGAAGCAGCAAGTTGGTGGCCACAACAGTCGCATATTACATAGCCTGGGAAGCCATATGGGTGGGGGAGTAAGGTCTAGTTTACATCAGAAACCCTATGGGTTTCCAAATGGGTCAATAAACAGTGGTTTAGGAATGATGGGAAATACTTCACAGATGAATGGTTCAGGAACCTCAAAAAGCTATGTGACCGCTTCTCATTATGGGAACTCTCCCAAAACACTACCACAACATTTTGATCAACATCAACAACAGATGTCACAGGGTACTCATTCCATGCACACCCACATGTATATTTACATACAAATATATGTTTAACATATTTGTTTATATCTATTTGTCTGTCTCTGTATTTTATTCATAATGGCAATGTGGACTGCATGTTGGATGCTTGGAAGTATTTGTTTTAATGTTAATCAGATACTTATACTTTGCAGGTGATGGTTATGGGAGTAGCACCGTTGATTCTTCTCGATCTGGAAATTTTTATGCTCCCACAGCCTCAACTGCATCAATGATGAATAATCAGAACATGAACCCAGTAAGCTTGCATGCCTTACATAAGACTAGCTCTCCGTTGATGGTGAATCAGTCGAATTTGCTCAATGCTCAGCATGCATCAAACATGAAACCTTCAATTGATGAAGCAGAAATCCGGTCTCAGCATTCACTACGTGAGAGTGCTATGCAATCACCACTGCCTGTTCATTTTCAGCAACAACTTCTTCAAAATCAAAGTCAACAGAAGCAGCAAACTCATGGTCGGTCTCAGCTGACACATGGTCTTGGCAGTCAAATAAAGCCTGAGCCTGGAATGGAAGGTCACAATGAAGGTCTACAGCCACAGGTCTCTGAGCATTTCCAGATGATCAATCACTTACAACAGAACTCTGAGGAAGACCACAGGGTTGCTAGTCAATTGCATAATCATGCACCTGCATCTCAGGGGGTATCCTTACCAATGACAGAAACTTCACAGCAGGCACACCAATTGCTACAACAACAATTTGTTGTTGAGACTCAAAGTGATCTGACTTGCCCTGTACGCGTTCAACCAGTGTCTGGACTGCAGGGACAATGGCATTCAAGATCTCAAGAAGTGCCTCATGTACTGGGCAACATGTCAGAGCAGAGTATCCAAGAAGAATTATTTCAAAGAATAGCAGGGCAAGATCAAGCTCAGAGGAATAATCTTTCTTCAGAAGGATCTATTACTTATCAAACTGATGTCAATAGATCAGTTGACCCACCAAACTCTGGTGCTACATGTAGATCTGTTAATTTAAACCGTGAACTGCAGTTCAGGAATCAACAAAGGTGGCTATTGTTCTTGCGGCATGCTCGTAAATGTGTTCACCCACCAGGAAAATGTCCAGAAATCAATTGCATCACTGCTCAAAAGTTGTTGAACCATATGACATCATGTAATGATGTAGTTCAATGTCAATATGCTCGATGCCGTAGGACAAAACTTTTACTTCTTCATCATAAGCACTGCAGGGATCCAAGTTGTCCTGTTTGTGTTCCAGTAAAGCGTTTTGTGCAACTGAAAGGGGGCCAGCTTGCAGATTCTAATTCCGGTTTTCAACGCTCAGGAAATGGATCCTGTGAATACCCTAGTGGTGGTACTGGTAAATATAACTGTCCATCTGTTATTGAAACTTCGGAAGATCTACATCCAACTTTGAAACGGATGAAAATAGAGCAGTCATCACAATCACTAGCCTCCGAAAGTGAAAATCCTATCATACCAGTTCCTGTCACCAGTGCATTAGAACTTCAGGATGTATGCGATGAAGAATATCAAATTGGTGACACCAATACTCCAATGAAATCTGAGGTTGCTGGAGTAAAAATGGAAATTCCTGCAAGTTCTGTGCATGGAAGTCCCACTACCAATGAGAAGAGGAAGGATTATGTGGAAGATTCCTGCAACCAAAAGTGCAAAGGTGTTCCAGTTGTGCCTAATAAAGCCACTGGTTTCCCTAAGCAGGAGTTTGTTAAAACTGAGAAAGAGGTGGGCCAGCCTAAACAGGAAACTGCAGCACTTCCTGCTGAAGTTTCAGCTGGAACCAAGTATGGGAAGGCAAAAATAAAGGGAGTATCAATGATAGAGTTGTTTACACCAGAGAAGGTTCGGGAGCATATCACTGGTCTCAGGCAATGGGTTGGCCAGGTGAGATATCTGCACTTCCATCTAGAATTCTTTTATGAAGTCATAGCTACAGTGTCATGTGTCATTTTATCTACCGTCACTTTGTGTTTCATGGAACAGCATCCTGCTAGCTAAGGCATTAAAATTTTTGCATCACAATATTGGCTAAGATGAAAATCACACAACAGTTTCCTCAATTGGCCAGCGACGTAGTAAAAAGAAATATAGTAACTTATGACTGGCTTCCTTTATTATAACTTTTTAATGCGTTTAGGGAACTGATGGGGAAGTCTTGTTATAGCCCTTCGGTTATGCAATAGCACAATATTTTGCACTTCCTTTACTCTTGTAGACTGTTCTGTATTTTTTTTTACCACTGCTAGTATATATACCCTTCAAATTCTTATTGTTTCTTTGACATGTAGAAACATCAGTATTTTTTTATGTGAATTAGTGTGTGGGTGGTGTGTGCCTTTAATTGATGTGTAAAGTATCTCATGTGTTTTAAGTTCTGTTATTTCTTCTCATCTTATATCCTTTATTTGTTTGATGCGCAGAGCAAAGCAAAAGCAGAAAAGAATCAAGCTCTTGAACACTCGATGAGTGAGAATTCTTGTCAGCTATGTGCGGTTGAAAAGCTCACTTTTGAACCACCACCTACATATTGCACACCTTGTGGTGCTCGCATCAAGAGAAATGCAATGTTCTACACTGTTGGGGCTGGTGATACTCGACACTACTTCTGTATTCCCTGCTACAATGAAGCCCGTGGAGACACTATCAATGTTGATGGAACTAATATTATGAAAGCTAGATTGGAGAAAAGGAAAAATGATGAGGAGACTGAAGAATGGGTATGTCATTATATATTATACAAACATATTATTTTTACTTTTTGTATGATGTTCTAATGATTATTTAATTCTTGTGGATTTCTGCAGTGGGTTCAATGTGACAAGTGTGAAGCCTGGCAACATCAAATCTGTGCATTATTCAATGGTCGAAGAAATGATGGCGGACAAGCAGAGTACACTTGTCCAAATTGTTTCGTAGAAGAAATTGAAAGAGGAGAGCGGATGCCCCTACCACAGAGTGCTGTACTTGGAGCAAAAGATTTACCTCGTACGATACTCAGCGATCACATAGAGAACAGGTTGTTTGCAAAATTGAAGCAGGAGAGACTAGAGAGGGCAAGGTTCCATGGGAAAAGTTATGATGAGGTGAAGTTATAATGCTTCTGCTGTTTGATTTGATCTGGATTACTTGTATACAAATATGATCAGAACGCCTTTTGCTTGCTGGATCATGATTATATCATTAAAAATCTTGCATATTAGATTATATGGCTAACTGTGTTTCTCTTTTATAGTATATGAAGATAGCAACTTTATGATGAAATGCTAGATGTTGCAACTAGCTTGAAATCCTGCTAATACATGATTACTAAAATATTTGACACATGTAACTGCACAGCCCTGCATATGAGCAGACACACAGACAGATATATCTCATATACACACGCGTACAAACACACTCACACAGACGCAAACATATATGAATATTAAAGGCAGAGTAGGGATCGCCAATTACCAGTAATAAAATAGGTATAAATTTATAGATGACAAGCCAATAAAAAGAACAGAATATCTTGAAGTGTCAATGTTCCCTTTCCATCTTTAAGACATGTTGTACTTTTCCTTCACCATACACAAGATATCTTCATTCTTTTTCTTGTCTTAATTGTTTAATCTTTCTTCAAAAATTTCTTGTGTTGACTGCTATGTTTTATCTCTGTATGTTAACGTATTGCGTTGAGGGTTACATTGATATGGATGAGGATGGGAGTCGTGGTTTAATTTATAAGTCCTCGATTTCCCCCACTGTCCCAATTGATGCAACTTTCAGTTCAACAAGAATCACTTATGGTTAATTGGTGCTATCTATCTTTCCTTGTATATGCTTGGGTTGCTCAGTGCTACTGTTGTTACTATCTTTCTGTTCATAGAAAGTCTAATTAATTTTACATTTTCTTTGTTATCAGGTTCCTGGAGCGGAAGCACTTGTTGTCAGAGTTGTCTCGTCTGTGGACAAGAAATTGGAAGTCAAGCAGCGATTTCTTGAGATCTTTCAAGATGAAAATTACCCGGTGGAATTTGGATATAAATCTAAGGTATTTGAAAATATTAATGTTTTCAGCCTTGATGCTTGATGAGGGTTCATGGAATGAATTGATCTTCGCGTTATTTTGTTATTTTACTATGCCAATCCCTAAACTACTGTTTGCTTGTTTTAGGTGGTTCTATTGTTTCAGAAAATTGAAGGCGTAGAAGTATGTCTTTTTGGCATGTACGTTCAAGAATTCGGAGCAGAGTGTCAGCAGCCAAATCATCGTCGTGTTTATCTTTCTTATCTGGATTCAGTCAAGTACTTCAGACCTGAGATTAAGGCTGTCACGGGGGAGGCTCTCCGTACATTTGTCTATCATGAAATTCTGGCAAGTGTTTTAACTGCCAATGCTCTGAGTTGCATCTTGCATAATAGTTTTTTCTGTTGCTTTGTTCTTGGTAACTTGAGTATGTCAACCAGTTTTCTTTCTTTCTATTTCCAGATAGGTTACCTCGAATATTGCAAATTACGTGGTTTCACAAGTTGCTATATATGGGCTTGCCCTCCATTGAAGGGTGAAGATTATATCTTGTATTGCCATCCTGAAATTCAGAAGACACCAAAATCTGATAAACTAAGAGAATGGTGAGTGGGTGTAAGATGTGCATTACTTAACTGTTGTCATATTAGGTACTATTATTATTGATGCATTTCTGTGACATGAGTTATGTTGCGTATCAGGTATTTGTCGATGTTAAGAAAAGCTTCAAAGGAAAATATCGTAGTTGATCTCACTAATCTATACGATCATTTCTTTATATCTTCTGGTGAATGTAAAGCTAAGGTAACCGCAACTCGATTACCGTACTTCGATGGAGACTATTGGCCTGGGGCTGCTGAGGATATAATATATCAGCTTCGTCAAGAAGAGGATGGAAGAAAGCAAAATAAGAAAGGGTCAATAAAGAAAACCATAACAAAAAGAGCCCTGAAAGCTTCTGGTCAAATCGATCTTTCTGGGAATGCATCAAAAGATCTGCTACTGATGCATAGGGTAGTTTTCTTCTCTGTTACCTTGATCCTCTCTCCTCTTAACTGCTGGCCTCACATCCTAACCATAATTTGAATGATTTCTTATGTGGATGGTAATGTTTCCAGTTTTAAATGCTTATGTCAATTTTACGAGTATTGTTACAAACCAAGATACCCCCTTCTAGCTAGAAGAGTTTCAGCTTTCCCGTTCCATGATCTGTTTCTGTTGATAATTAAGGCTGTACGTTCTTGCTAATATATTTTATTTTCATCATCAACTTTTGGTATGATATACGTCTAAAGCGTGATTTAAATCCTGTAATGTGGATTTTGTTGCTATCACGTCTGTTAGTGCTGCTACTCCTATATATAGGATGACATAAAATTGGCTTCACAGTTGAACTAGTAAATTTTAGGCCAGAGCTTTTCCCTTGATGATAGTTTCTCTTGTGCTTTAATAGCATTTTCCATAGAAAAAGAATGCATTTTAAGAAAACCTATTAACCACATACTCCTTTCATAATGAAGAGCTATTTGCCCAAAATGTGAAGCCTAACATCTTCTATCTATTTGAGGTGTAAATGATTACTAATTGCCCTTGTTAATATTATTTACATATTTTATTTTTGTAACAACCTTAAAAGATCACAGTTAAGGTTATCTTCTTAAGAATATGTGTTGGAAAATGTAATTGTTCAAACATATAAACTGTAACTGTGTTTTTGAACCTTTGTTAAAAAACTTATATGTAGTTTGGTAGAAGCCTAGAACTACATAATGTAATTGTTGAAAAAGGAGAAAAAAAAATCATTTGGCTTATTTTATTTTTGGACAAATGGAAGTCCAAAAGCTCATTTGATGGGATGAAAGAAAATATATTATGACAACTCTACACGAATTTACCCCTCCAATACCATGCATAAGCTTTGTATCACATAGCCTCTTTTATGAAGTTCAAGTTCTTTTATTATCTTGCTAGCCAGAGAAAAAGAAAACACAGTTAGCACCAAAGTATAGAGCTCTAAATGTATATGGAAGGTGAATCGACATATATCCTTTTGTAAGTGGGTCTTTATCTCGAGACAACCCAATATAGGTACGTGGATAGTGATTTTAGAAGGAGTAGTTGCCCGTACTTTTTTTTTTGTTTCGGTAGTTTCTTATCAACTTTTTTATACTTTGTTGGTTTTTTTACCCCTTTTCACTTCATAGTTGATTAGAGTAAATTACAAACAAAATTGGCTCTGGACTCCCAAAAAACTGATTTTAGTTGCTGACTTTTAATTTTATACATTTAGTCCAAAAAATTTTTTAGCCACAATGCTAACTTAGTGCTGCCCATAAAAAAGGTTTCATGCAAGCCATTGGGCAAAATCTCAGTGCAGTTTGGTCATTTCTTCATCATCATCACACACATCCTCATCTTCTTTCACCACCTTCATGTTCATCTCCAAAACACTCTCTGCTACATATAGTCCATCACCAGACTCTACGATCTTCTTCAACCCCCCCCCCCCCCCCCCCCCCCCCAACACACACCAAAAAAAAAAAAAAGAACTCAAAGTTTTTGCAATTCCTATGTAGCTCCAATGTTATTTCCAATTCAGCCACATCGAACTCCTTACATTCTGATTAGACTGACTAATTACAGCAATTGAGTCTTTGGCTTCTGGTTTATGTCACCAATGTAATCATGGCTGTATTGCTTTTAGATGGAATAACATTGCCATTGTGGCTATTGGGATTATTGGGTTCTTGGTTGTAAACTTGCATTGGAGAGATGCGTAGAGTTGGGATAGTTGCAGAATGCTGAAGACTTTGGCTCCGGTGGATGATGGTGCTGAGGCTTAGGCATACATTTTGAAAGAAGCGAACATTTTATCATATTTGGAGAAGAGGGTTTTGGGTGAGAGTTAAATGGAGGTGAGGAGAGAAAGGAGGAAGAGAGAAATGGGATATCATAGCCATGCAGTAAAAATGTTGTGGATTATAAATTTGATGAGGTTGGAAATGATTTTATTGTTAATGTAGAGAAGTCGATGGAGTTTGGAAAATTTTCAGAGCAGCAGAAAAGGAGGGGGTACTGGTATATGGGGTTAATTGGGATGGGGCTGGGAAGTGGGAACAGTTTGGCGATGGGGACTAGGAAGTTTAACTTTGTTTCTTATTCTTTTATTCATTTTTCATTTCATTTATTATTAGTTTTATAAATTTACCGTTACTTTAATGTCGTGCAATGTACATGCTGTTTTGAAAGAGCAAATATAATAAACTATCAAATTGGACTAAATTTGTTAGTTAATTTGTGTTTTCTGGACCAGGAAGTTGGGGAAGTGGAGGGAGTTAATTTGTTTTTCATCTTTATGTACTTTTCATTTCATTTATTATTAGTTTTACAATTTTACCTTAATTTAATGTCATGAGCAACGCACATGCTGGATTTAATAGAGCAACTATAGTGACCTGTCAGATTGGACTATATTTGTTATGTGTTTTCTGGATCAGCGTGCAAAACTGAAAGTCAAGTGATCAAATTAGCCAGTTGGAGTATAGTCCGGGAATGATTTCTATATTTTACCTTCTTAATTTTTAGCATGCCTTAACTAATGTCATCATATTCTTTTTTCTTACACTTTTTCTTGTCCCTGGGATTTGTTTGGTACAGCTTGGTGAAACAATTTCCTCAATGAAGGAAGATTTCATTATGGTTCACCTGCAGCATGCATGCACTCATTGCTGTATTCTAATGGTATCTGGAAAACGCTGGGTTTGCAATCAGTGCAAAAAGTTTCAGCTCTGTGATAAGTAAGCACTATGATATCATACCCTGTTATCGAATTTCTGGTTTCCAACTCTTTCCAAGATTGGTCTAATGTAGCACCAATGATCATTATAAGGATATGTTGTATTGTTTTCATAATTCTTGCTAAAAGTACATTTTCAAATTTTACCTGACTTATCTTTCCCCTGCAATCAATACCAAATGAGTATAACTGGGAACTTAATGTTCTACCTTAAAGAATCAATGATATGTCCAATCATCCATAAGGAGAAGACACACAAGAACTTCATGTGTATGTGTCCGTGCATTTTGACATGGGTTACTCATACATAGACAGGAATGGTATCCTCTGCTGACTGTTAATCCAACACCAGTAGCAGGTTTGGGTGGTCTTCATGATTATGGTAGTCTGCACTTGTTCTTATATATTGTATTGTTATTCTTCTTGTCTTATTATTGTTACTACTATGCTGAACAATAGCCCTGGAAGACCTTGGCTTACAAAATGAGATGGCAAACTAAGTTACATGCTTGAGGTTATATTGAACAATAATATCTACTTTCCCTGATATGAGATTACTAGTCACAAAATGTTCCCTCATGTGTAGGCTCCTCCACATGTCGCTGACTGTGCACATGGCTTGTTGGTGATAACTAGTGTAACTCGACCATGATCATGTATAACGATGACATAAGTTTAATTTTTGCGGATGTGGGCTCACTGGTTGCAACAGTTATCATATTCTATCATCCATCCATAAATGATAATTTTGACTTTAGCACACATTTTGGTGCATCAGTTTATTGGATATTATTTAAATTCTTTTCATTTTGACAAACACAACATATTTCATCCCTCGGTGAACTAACAAAATATAGAATATATTAAGTTGGCAGCGTGGTCCAAAATGAGCTTGGAACTTAAATGTATCCAGGTGTTTAGTGTGGACGACTAGGGACTATGATTGTTAGGTTCATAAGTGTGCCCAAATGGAAATTGGAAACAGTGAACAAGCTGGAATGTAGACTGTGCTCGAGATTAATCCTCGTACATGTTAATGATGATGCTAATTAGAGAGTCAGTTGCACGATGTTAAATAGTCCATTCAATGTGGATGTGCCCTTCCAGTTAGAGTAATTCTCATTATATCCTTGCGCCTTCAGACATGCATATCCAACCATAATTCCCTTGCATGTATATCCCTTTGTCTTCTTTAATTTTTTTTAACTGCATCTAAGGTTTGGTTGTGCTTATGACTTACAGATGCCATGAAATTGAAGAAAAACTTGAGGATAGGGAGAGACATCCTATCAATCATAGGGAGAAACATCCACTTTATCCTGTAAGTTTTTTTCTCCTTGTGTAGTAACACTTATATGATATGAATTGAATCAAAACAGGTTAATGTTGGAATGATTTCCAGCGATTAACCCAAATCCCTTAACCAGGAGAATCATAAGGTGAATGAGAATGACCCTCGAAATTGAAGAGACAAACAGAGAGAATTGAAGAGTGACTTTAGCAGAGAGAGTTGGTGTAAATTTCATATATTCCCAATTGGTTACAAGGACAACACATATATGCTAGATTGCTTCTCTCTCTCTCACTGAAATAACACACTCGTTTCTACAAGGAAATAATTGACACCTGGCCTTCTTCTAAAATCAACCACAAAAATTATTTAAGCATTACATGAGTGAGTAAATCGCTGGTCCCTCATTCATGTCATTGCCCCTGTCATAAAACGATCCTCGTCCGTAAGGATCAAACGTAGGATACTCTCTCTCCATTGCTAGACCATTCTCCCAAGTGGCATCTTCAATAGCGCAATTCTGCATTTCACCAACCATCGCCTTGTTTTGCCTCTTAACCATCCTTTTATCAATAACACTCTCAGGTACTTTCACAAGTAGGGAGACATGAAAGGTGGGATGAATGCTAGATTCCGGAGGCAGCTGAACGGTGTAGGGTTGTAGGCTACCTTTCCTATCGTAGCAATGATCTGATAGGTGCCAAAGTATCTAGAAGCCAACTTCTGGTTAGCTCTTTGAGTGACAGAAGATTGCCTATATGGTTGTAGTTTGAGATAAACCCCAGTTCCCACCTCAAACTCTCTCTCCGACTGATGATTGTTTGCCGTTTGTTGCATCCTGTTCTAAGCCTTGTGCAAGTTGTGCTTTAGCAACTTAGAGCCTCCTCCCTAGCTGTCAAAGTCCTATCCACCAAATCAACCTTACATTATATGGTGGTGTACACCCATAAACCACTTGAAATGGGAAACAATTGATCGCCAACTGAAAATTTGTATTGTACCAAAATTTGGCTAAGGGCAGCCATTTAGCCCATTTCTTAGGTGATTCATGACACATACACCCTAGGTAACCTTCCAAACATCTATTCAGCACCTCAGACTGGCCGTTCGTTTGGGGGTGGTTTGAGGGTGGTAACTGCTTGACACAATACCCGGTAGTAGATCGTCAAGAGATCGGGCAACCTGCCCAATCTGCATCTGAAAAACCAGATATCCGACCATCTCCTTCTTCTGTAAAAGCGCCCACACGACAATGCCCCTGATCAGAATATAAGATGCCAAGACCTGGTGTGGTCTTGAGATATCTCAAGACACGAAGAGCAGCATCCCAGTGTCCAGTGTATGGAGCAACCATGAATTGGCTCAGGAACACCATTTTGTCCAGGGGGATTTACCATGAAGGACAGGTGTAGGCATGCGGTTGATCAGATATGCGGCAGTAAGAATTGCGTCCCCCCATAAGTTTAGGGACACGAGATTGAAACATGATTGTTCGAGCAACATCCAACAAATGGCGATTCTTGCGTTCAGCAACACCATTTTGTTGGGATATATATATACGCACGAAGATTCATGAACTATACCGTGTGTTTTCAAATACGAAGAGAAGTCAGTAGAGAAGTATTCCTTTGCGTTATTGGATCGTAAAGTTTTGATTGATGAGTTAAATTGGTTTTGAATATATGAATGAAATTCGCGAAAAATGGTAAATACTTCACGACGAGATTTTAATAAATAAACTCAAGTAGCATGAGAATAATCATCAATAAAAGTAATAAAGTACTGAAAGCCCAAAGTGGACGTTGTAGGACAAGGACCCCATATATCGGAATGCACGAGTTCAAAAGAAAAACCGACTCTACTAGACACTCTAGGGGGTTAGGGACGTCTGGTGTGTTTACCAAGCTGACATGACTCACAATGAAAATTAATAGACGAAAGTGGAAAGTCCGGTCTCAGTTGTCTCAAAACTGTTGCAGAGGGCCTAGCCGGCAGTGAGCCTCCCTTATACTAGAATCACATATGTTTGTTGTAGGACGTGGAGGTAAGGATAAACGGTAGAGGCCTCTTGATTCAAAGCCTATGCCAATTAGTCGGTTCGTCCCCAGTTCCTGAAAAATACAGTGAGTAGGAAAAAAGGTTACAGAGCAGTTATTTTGTTTTGTAATTTGACATACTGAACAAAGATTATCAGGAAAGTTAGGAACAAACAAAATAGAGGAGAGCCGTAGGTTTGTCGAATTGTTAATGGATCCAATGCCCTGAACTGGGCATGAAGATCCATTAGCAATACGAACGGGTGGATGGAAAGCTTTATGTAGGCTAGAAAGGATACCTTGATTCCCAGTCATGTGATGAGTAGCTCCAGAATCAATAACCCAAGATGAATCAAGACTGGAAAACGTACCTGAATTGGCCGAGTTGGCGTGCGGAGTAGGGGAGATCGACTGGGAGACTAGGAATTGTTGGAGTCTGTGATAGTCCTCCTCATTAAGAGTGCAGGCTGGAGTTTGATCAGCAAGCTCACCAGTAGTGGCAATTCGAGCTTTGGGGCGAGGAGGTGGTTGAGATCCAGGAGGACGATTCGGACAATTCCACTTCGTGTGTCCGAATTCCTTGCAATAGTTACACTGAATACCACTTCCACGTCCAATACCCTTCTTTGGAAACACATGAGAACCTCGGTCAGTACCCCTACCAATAGAAGTATGCATGGTAGATGTGTCCGTAGTGATTGCATCCGGACCATACATTTCCCGTAACAGATGATACGTGGATGCAACAAAGGATGTAGCGGTAGGGTTGCTCAACAATAAGGGGCGAGCATTAGAGTATTTAGGTGACAGACCAGCAATAAACATCATTACATCAATCTTGTCGTTCCGCTCCTCCTGAATCTTCAAATCAGTAGTGGGTGGAAACATGGTCCATAGTTTATCCCGAAGTTTTGAGAATCGGGTAAAATAGTCGGTGAATGAAGAGTCACCTTGCTCGGCTCTGCTATAGGCTTGGACCACAGAATATGCATGAGATAGAGATTCCTTTGCTGAGAAGGATGAGGAAAGATGATCCCACATTTCTTTCACAGTGGGAAAGTTTTGAGCAATGGTAAGTATATGTGGTTCCATAGCATTCCACAAGGCCATCTGAATTCCACTGTCATCAATATACCATTCCCGGAGAATCGGATCAGGAGGCTGTTTAGTCAGATGATCTGATTTGTCTACGCTTGCAAGACCTTTCTGAACGAATAGACTCCAAGAACTCCAATTACTAGAGTCGAGTTTCACAGGAATGCGTAAAACCGAAGCAAAGTTGATTATACCAGGAGCAATTTGACTCCCTGGAGCAGATTCAGTCTTCTTTTCGTCTACCATTGGACAATTACAGGTTTAAAACAAACTGAGATGGTTGCAAATGAGCACATCCCAATCTGGCTGTAAATTAAGATGTCATTGAAAAACACCAAAACAAACTTCCACATATAAGGTTTGAACAAATGATTCATCAATCCTTGAAATGTAGAAGGGGCATTGGTGAGTCCAAAGGGCATAACCAAAAATTCAAAATGCCCACAATGTGTTTTAAAAGCCGTCTTATGAACATCTTAATTAGCAACTTGGATATGATGATATCCGGCCCTCAAGTCGATCTTGGAAATTATCGAGAACCATGCAATTCATCCATAAGTTCTTCGATCAAGGGAATAGGAAACCAATCAAGAACCGTCATCTTGTTCTAAGCTCTATAATCCACACATTCTCCATCTCCCATCTTTCTTTTAAAACAGCACAACCGGTGAAGCAAACGAACTATTACTCGCCCTTATTACTCCTTGATCGAGAAGCTCTTGGGTCAGCTGTTCGATAACATTTTTCTGCAGCAAGGGGTAACATAAGGTTTTAAATTCACTGGGTTTGAGCCCTCTTTTATAGGAATAGTATGGTCAAACCTCGGTTCGAAGGAAACTGATTGGTTCCTTGAAGACATCACGGTAGGAATTTAAGAGATGTTTTAGTTCGGGGTATAGGTGTTGGTTAATTTGTATCTGGATGTTTGGTAAGGAGTTATCAGGGTGAACAACTAGGACCTGCATCATAGATAACTGTCCTTTCTGTTGCAACATCTTACCCATCTTTGAATTATTCACCGTTTTGACTCCGAGTGGCCCCCCATAAGGTAACCTTTGTTCCTTTGACTAGAAATTCGATGGTATGGTTCAAAAAATAGAAGTGAACCTTACCAAGTGAGGTAAACCATTGAATGCCCAATACAACATCACATCCTCCGTCCTCCCAATGGTATCAAGTACAAATAATGCGGTGAACATAATTGATTCCATCTTCCACGGTACCCTTCGATCATTGTATCACAAATCACCTTGCCCCTATCTGCCACTCTGACCATCATGGACGACATTGATACTAGTTTGCACCCCAGCTTCTTAGCTACTACTGTATTGATAAAGTCATGACTTATGAGTACTCCCGGTGTCTAACAACATTTGTAAATCTTTCTTTCGATAATGGCTGGTCATCCTCACAGTTTGATGGTCGGTGATACCTACCAATGCGTTGACAGAAATCTGTGGGAACTCCTTGTCTACTTCCTCGTCATGCTCCCCATCGTATTCTTCATCCAGATCCTCCCACTTCAGATGATACAACTGAGGTCGTTTACCCTTACATCTATGCCCAAATTCTTACTTCTCATCACAAAAAGAAAAAAAATACAAGCCCTTAGACCTCCTCTTGTCAAGTTTGGCAGGTGATAAGGTTTCTCGAATTGGATTTGGTTTGGAGGAATCTCCAGCCTATTTTTGTAAGTTGATCATATGTTTATAGGTAGTGTTTTGGTTCTTTGCATGAGTAGATATCAGCTCAGATATGGTGAGTGGGTTGGGGGTTGGAGTAGCAATGAGTGGAGGTTTTGTTGGTGACCTAACCCGTAATTTACTTACGGGTTAGGTTTATAGGTAGTGTTGATCATAGGTTTATAGGTATTGTTTTGGTTCTTTGCAATGAGTAGGTATCAACACAGATTTGGTGACAGGGTTGGGGGTTGGAGTAGCAATGAGTGGAGGTTTTGTTGGTGACCTAACCCGTAATTTACTTAGGTTAGCCTCTTGAATTTGCCAGAGCATAAGCTTGTGACATCTTGTCGGGTTAAACATTCTCACCAAGCTTCGCAGCTTCTCACTCAGCCCTGTTATGAAACAACTCAGGGTATTAGCAGGGGATAGTTGTAATCTACTAATGATACTATCAAATTCACCTTGGTACTCCTTGACAGTAGCAGATTGCTTCATCTCCATTAATTCAGACATAGGATCATCAAATGGCTCCTGAAACCTCCCCGTTATATCTATAAAATATTGATCCCAAGAGGGATTCACCTGATTTCTCCCCTTCATATACCTCTGGTGCCATTTTAGAGCCCTTCCCTCTAAATGAATCGAAGCCAGCCGTACCTTGGTATTATCATTCACCTGATCCAACTGGAAAAACTGATCGACTTTGTACAGCCACGCTTTCAATTCCTCACCAGCAAATCAGGGAAATTCGATTTTCGTTAATCTTGAAGAGTACTGGACAGGATTACCGATTAACTCTCCCAATTTCGGACCTGCCTTCTGCCTTCTGCCTTCTGGTTGTTTGAAGCAGATTTGTCTCCTGAGGAATTACTTACATCCTCTTCAACCTCTTTATTGGGATTAGTATTTTTCTTCCTAGCCTTATCTGCCATTAACTGATTTATTTGAAGGCATAAACCAGTCATAAGATCACTGCTTTCAGATATAGCTCTAGTATTTTCAGACACCCTAAGACCTTGTTGCTGATTATTACACTCGATACTAGCACCAAAATCTTCCGATACAGTTTTGAGCATACCTCCAACTCAGAGTTGTTCTATTGAGTGTCGAAATGGCTCTGATCATTGAGGGTGCGTTTGGTATCCAGAGAAGAGAGGACAGGACATGGACATGTCAAAACAATTGTTCAACATTTGGTAAGATAGGACATGGACAGGACAAAACAATTGTTCAACATTTGGTAAGATAGAACAGACCAAATAAAATGACCAATTTACCCCTAATGAGTTGTTTATATATTTTGATTAATTTATGTAATTTATTAAATTATAAAATAAAAATAAATATTTTTTATAACAAATATATCATTAGAAATATTTCGTCAAGACGATTAAAATGACAAATAAAAAGTTCATGTAGTTTCCAATTTTTATTTTGTACCTTTTCCTATATTATTAATACTTAATAAATTACATAAATTAATCAAAATATAAAACCGTATAGAAATAATATTTTAAGGACATTAAATGAAAGTTTAAAAAGCATAAAACACAATAAATAAAAATTTAAAAAATGAATAAAATATAAAGAGGGATTCATATTTGATTTTTTAGAAGAGAATTAGGTTCTATTTTGAGATTATATTGGTAAAATATAGGTCTGTTGCACCTTGTTCATAGGGAGGGGGTGGAACAAGCCTGTTCCACCTTGTTCCTGTCTATTCCACATACATATAACAAGGATCCCTATTATGTCCTGTCCAATGTACCAAATGCACGCTGATCGATGACACTTCACCTGATCGGATTGAATCTGTTGCCTTACCCTCCTGCTTCGCCACTCTTGGTGATAGCTATGATCGAACAAGGATGGAATGGCTCTGATACCAATTATATGAATCAAACCAGAACAGGTTAATGTTGGAAAGATTTCCAGCGATTAACCCAAATCTCTTAAGCAGGAGAATCAGAAGATGAATGACCCTCGAAATTAAAGAGAAAAACAGAGGGAATTGAAGAGTGACTTTAGCCGAGAGAGTTGGTGCAAAATTTCACCAATTGGTTACCAGGACAGCACATATATGCTAGATTACTTCTCTCTCTGACCGAAATAACAAACTCATTGCTAAAGGAGATGATACCTGGCCTTCTTACAAAATCAACCACAGAATTATTTAAGCATTACATGAGTGAGTTAATCGCTTGTCCCCTCATTCATGTCTTTATATACAAGAGTTTCTATAATATGAATTCAGATTTCCATTCTGGTTGTGAAAACATGGTTTAGTTGGATATCAACCTTGATTATGATTGGAAATGGATTAAACAATGCAGATCGAAATCAATGATGTGTCACCAGATACCAAAGATAAAGATGAGATTCTTGAGAGCGAGTTCTTTGACACCAGACAGGCTTTTCTCAGCCTTTGCCAAGGAAATCATTATCAGTATGATACACTTCGTCGTGCAAAACATTCTTCAATGATGGTTTTGTACCATCTTCATAATCCTACTGCTCCTGCATTTGTGACAACATGCAACAGATGTCATCTTGATATAGAAACAGGGCAAGGTTGGCGCTGTGATGTTTGCCCCGATTATGATGTGTGCAATTCTTGCTATTACAAGGATGGAGGCATAGATCATCCTCATAAGTTGACAGCTCATCCATCGATTGCTGAGCGTGATGCGCAAAATAAAGAAGCTCGGCAACTACGAGTTGTACAGGTATACTATTTATATGTCTAGTATATCAGCAACTAGAGCATGTTTTCAGGTATAGGCTGAAAACATATGTTATAGCTGTCGTCAGTTTGGAATATAACTTGGTTGGTTTTCTTGTTCGTATTGCAGCTTAGGAAAATGCTTGATCTCCTGGTACATGCATCTCAGTGTCGCTCTCCTCTTTGCCAATACCCAAACTGTCGCAAGGTGAAGGGACTTTTCCGACATGGGATACAATGCAAAATACGTGCATCCGGTGGTTGTGTACTTTGCAAGAAAATGTGGTACCTTCTTCAACTCCATGCCCGAGCATGTAAAGAATCCCAATGTCATGTACCGCGCTGCAGGTTTGTTAATCTGCCTCGTTCCTTTGCTCTTTTCTTTTTGTACTCCCTCCGTCCCAAAATAAATGTCCACAGTTTTAGAAATATGTAAATATTAAACGTTTTAATTAATTAAATGACAAATTTACCCTTAATAATAGAGGGAGTAATGAATTCTTCCATCTCATAATTAAGGGTAGAATTGGAAATTATGCACTTACTCTTAAAAGTGGACACTTATTTTTTGGGACAAACTAATTAGAAATGTGAACACTTATTTTGGGACGAAGCTGGTAGAAGATTTCAAAATGTTCCTCAAAAGAAGGAAGTGTAAGGAAATTCCTCCAACTTGTCAAATTTCTCTTCATTAATGTGTTTGTTTGCATTGTCTATACAGAGATCTGAAGGAACATTTGAGAAGGCTGCAACAACAGTCTGATAGCCGGCGGAGGGCTGCTGTGATGGAAATGATGAGGCAGCGTGCTGCTGAGGTTGCTGGCAGCAGTGGATGACAAAGTTGTAAATATACAAAATATGTACGTAATCAGCAGGCAGGCAGGCATCTTGTTTGCTTGCAAAGCTGTATCATAAACAGCCGGTGAGCACACAGGAACATGATGAAGACAAAAAAGAAATGGTAAAAGATAAAAGTAAAGGTAAGTGATTGTTTACATCATGGTGAAAATTTCATTCATTCGCTCTATAAATGTCGATCCTTCCACTAAATGCTGCCTTGGTGGGGTGATTAGTGAAGTTAGTTCCCAGTGATTCTTTGATTTTTACCTCATGTAATGTTGGTATCAAATAGATTTCCTTTCTGTAGTTGCTACAAGATGATGACTGGGAACGGCTTATCTCGTTCTCAGATTGTCACTCCCACTTGTTTGTTTCCCATTCTTAATGACTTGAAACAATTGTTGTAGATGTTTTGAAGAATCAGACATCTTATGATTAATTTTGTTAAGGAAAAAAGTGTAGTTAGTTGTTCTGTTTTGATGCTATTGCCTATTACCACATTTAAGGATTATCCTTCTATCGAAGTTACAAAGAAGCTTATACCATTGGTACGATCTTCCATCTTTTAATCATCTACAACATCTATCATGCTAATTTTGATGCTTAAATGCTGGCTGATGACTATATATTTTTCTTGCTTTTTGTATGGATGATATATTGTGCAGACATAAATGGGGCATAGCTGTACAGGGACTGAGATGACCAGACAGAAAAGAAACAATGTGTCATCTGAAGCTTAGAAGACATCAACCTGAACACACTGAAGAGGCTTAATGGGAACAACCCCAAACAGGTAAGCGAGGGTCATTTATCAAACGCTTACCGAGTAAGCGCTTACCGAGCCTGCAAGAGGTCATCACTCTCATTTACTTTATGGGGTAACATCCCGGCCATCTAAATGGATTGATGGTAATCGTTTATAACCCGATAAGCACTTACCGGGTAAGAGTCTCTATTTTAGAGTCGAACCCCCTTTTCTGCTAGAGGGGGAATCGAGAAGTTTTGCTTCGACCATTATAGCCTTTTGGGTGAATTCAATAATAGACGCCTGTTGGCATTCCAACCTTCCTTATCACCCTCACTTACTAGGTACTCGTGGTGTATCTTGATTAATTGGATTGTTTAGCCTTCCCTCTTACCGGATAAGATTTTTGGTCCTTGTTATGTTCACCCGGTAAGGTAAGTGTTTAGTTAGTAAAAGACCCCTAAGACTGATGCATGATTGATTGTTTCATGTTGGCTTAACAACGTTTGTTTCAGTTCCCATATTTGACTTCAAAGTTATTCTCAACACACACACACACACACACACCTAGCAGACCACCGTTTGTCTATTACATGATGATGCTCTTGGAGCATCGTGACTGCTTTTACACAAACACACAACTAACTAGACTGATAGATGATACATAATGTATTTAGCCAACCCCCTTCTTTCATGCCTCCTTTCAAGTTATTCCAACAACATAACTGGATTAAAAAGGACCCATGTTTGACGAGGTTGATTCAAATGCCGCGATTCACCCTTAAAAGTCGATGTCGGATGTATGTAAATTATGGATAATTGTAGGAATTGAGTTATTTTTAAACTTACTCATCACTTTAACTTGTAATGTTTTAAAGTGTCCCACATAATATATTACATTCATATATTTGTATCATTGGATTGATGCATCCACATCAACGTACAATTGTGTTTAAACAGTTCAGTTATTTAGGAATTATTGTATGATTTTCAACAATTATAGGATGAGATTCTAACCATTAATGTTTGAACATATATATTGCAAAGAATCATAACATTACTACTTTACTTGATAAGTTGCAAGTAGTTTTAACAATGTTATTATTGATGTCTTGGGTCTAACTGATGGAGACGAAACTTTTTCATAATTTAATGCTTTATAATGACACATTCCGTAATACAAAAAAGTAATGGATGTTACTTTGGGGCCGTTTACCCAAATGCTTACCCGGTAAGTATTTCCCGATAAAACTCGATACACTAACTTACTTTACCGGGTAAGATTGTAATCATGACAATGGTATTGTATACAACAATTTACTCGGTAAGCTCTTACCTGAGTAAGATTGTAAGAGTTGTCATTATCACTTACCGCTTAAGACTCTTCATCCTTATTTTTATAACAACCCATCCTTAATTACAACAAGATAGCAACTTAAATCTTAAATAATAATGCCAAACGGCCCAAATACTACATCTAAAATACAAGGTTTGCGGAAAGACAACATAGTACACAACTGAGAATATACTGACAAGGATCTACAATGGAGGTCCTCTAATTCAGCTCCAGCTCACATCTCCTAAAACTTAACCGTTCCTTCTACCGCCACTCTTTACCTGAAAAAGGGTTTTAAAATTTGAAAAGAGCGAGGTTAGACCGAAAGGTCTAGTGAGTCCCCTCTTGCAACAACTTTTAATTCAACAAAACAATTAATAATTCATCACAAAATAAACCATTTTCAGCTTCCAGGAAACCTTTAACTTTCAGCAAACTTCTCTGCTCACACTACTGCCACCCTAAAGTGACAGCGTGTTTGTGACTCACACTGCCTTTGTTGGGACCCCCCCCCCCCCAAACGGCATAAACGGAACACACCCCCTGGTATGAGCATAGGCGGGCCACACCCCCCGACTTTGAGCCTTCACACTTAGGACCATGTATGCATACATTTCCACTTTGACAACAATAATAAAAATCATCTTTAACATTTAAATATATCTCGCAAGTAAGTACTAAAGCAACGCCGTTTCAAAGTTTGCATATAATTTTCATAATACTCATGCCATCATATAAATCAAAGTTTAAAATGAAACTTTCACATGCTTTCGTTAACAGAAGGATTTAGTTCAGAAAAACTCACCTGGTGTCCTTAGCTTAAATCCCGCGCTTACTCTTACAATTCGGTCCAAAACCTATAAAGGAAACATTGACCGATGAACTACCAAATCAATCTACTTTATAACGAACTTAACCCATAACTCAAACGTATCTATCTTCTATAAACAACTTGGTCTACAAAACCTCTACTTAAAATATGGTACCTTAGATCCTAAATTAAAATTGAAATGGGCCTGACTAATAAAACAGAAGCCCACACTAAAAGATCTACTAGAATTTAATTCAACTACACATGGGTTGCGGCCCCAAACCAAACTCTAAGCTGGGCTTCGGCCCACCTCATAACCCGGGAACCGGGTACACGAACTGACCGGGGTCTATCCCCAATCTTGACCGAGGCTTGCACGCTAGCGACCGGGGTTTGCTCACTAGCGACCAGTGTCTGCAGTCTAGCGATCGGGGTCTTCCTTGACCGGGGTCTAAGCCCCAAGTCGACCGGTGTGGCAAGAGACCGCTGTCTCGACCGGAGGTTGAGCAAGCCGAAATCGACCGATATCCCATCCGTCGTATCCCACTACGAAGGATCAAATACGCAGATTCAATAGGACCACATAGATTTCAGAATTTACCAACTATTCAACCATCTAGACAATAATCCAATGCGAGAACCCAATTTCAACAAAATATCAATGAACATAAACTCTCCCAGATTCGACTCTCAACATCTCAGTCCAGAGACCCAACCATAGATACAAATCTCACTAAAAAAACTTGAAAACAAAAGCTAAACTCTTACCAATACGAAGATTAGATTTAGAATTTACCTTATAACTTGAAGAACACGAATTCCCAGATTCTCCTGCACCCTCTTGATGGAATCTTTTTCAGCCTTTCTTCCCTATCCCAAAACTTGCCAGCCGCCACCAACACTGATTCCTAAGGTTAATAACCCACTTTTCTACAAAATTCACTCAAGACCCCTCTCTTATGGCCTTTTTACTTCTTACCCTAAACTTTTATATTATTGCAACAATCACGGTTATTACAATATCCCCCCCTCAAAAGGATTCCGTCCCCGGAATTCCTTCGTCGAACCAATTGGGATATTGACTCCTCATATCCGACTCTAACTCCCAAGTCGCTTCTTGACCCTTATGGAATTGCCACTGAACTTTCACCAGTTAAATTTCCTTGTTCCTCAGATTTCTTCACTTTACGATCTAAAATGATCACAGGTTCCTCAACATAACATCGTTTCTCATCTACTCGAAAATCGCCCAAAGGCACCACCACATCTGTTTTCACAAAACACCTCTTCCGATTACACATAGAATAAGGGATGATTTCCACTCAGATCCTCGGTGGATTTAGTTTGTAGACTACCTCTCCCAACTCGCTCGACAATAGCAACGACCCAACAAATCTAGGTCTTAACTTCCATTTCTTTCAGAATCAGGTCCCACCTTCCAATGCGAGACTGGTAATTTTACATTTGTCACCACTTAGGACTAATGACTAATATTTCTCAATCCAATCAGTTTAGTACCATTCGAATATCCAAACCATTCTCATCAATACATAGTCGCACGTAACAATCAGATTTACCCTTCGATTACAACAACCGATATAATTTTACTAGAGTCAACACCACGACAACATGCATCACTGATTACATAATCACTCCACTCACCTACATAACACATCGTCAACTGTAGACATCACCAACATCTCACAGCCACGAGTTTCTTCATCATGCAACTTGCCATTGCAAGCAACCCCTCTTAGTACGACATAAGTCCAACGCAGAAGCACCTTCTTTTTCGACCCACAATGATCTCAACTCCTCGGCATTATCCAAATCTTACACGCTAATAAACCTCGCCCCCAACGACATCATTTCAACTTTTCACATAATGGTAGAAACTTCCACAATTCAAAACCCTCGTAAACCACCAGTCTCAACCGGCCAAAAAATACGACACATACTTCCATTTCTCATTGCATCCACAATCAACAGACCAAATGCGCAATAAAACCCGGCTTCACCCGCTCGATACAGAGTGACTAAGCTCCTACAAACTTTCCCAAATAATTTAACACGGGCCAACGGACTCACTTGGAATCCCCTTTTCACACATTGCCAAAACTGACACTATGGTCCTTCGCTCCGAGCATTATATCCCAACACTTCTATCTTCCTCCTTGAGGATTTCAACCCACTTCTAACGACCGACTCACTGATTAGTAGTGTGAACTTTTGGTCAGCTGCACGATTTTGATTAATTACACTCACACCGCACCGAACGCCATATTCTCTTTCTCATACCCACGCTAGGGATTTATAAACTTGCTAACAGCAGAATCTAAAAAAAACATACCTCCACATTTTTGTGTCACTTGCCAAACTTCTTACTCTCAAATTTCCCACCTTTCCGACATGATATCTTCCCTTTCTTCTCGTTGCAAGAGACACCGCTCACCCAACATTTCTTACTCCATTCCTCGGTAATTCCCAAATGTCCATTCCCATTCACATTACTTTGCTTGGTCAACCGACTTTCCACAATTCTTACGCGAGATGATCAACCCAACTCTTCCAAAGCATTACCCACTACCCGAAAGCGTCGCACAATTCTCGCTCTCCAAACAGGATTACCCAATCTGCTAGAATCCTTTCACCCTAAAGAATACTTCAACATGCCCACGGATTTCCTATCTACTACACAACCCCCTTGAATTAAGCAGTTCGACACTTTCAACAATCATTCCAGGGATATAACATAATCCCGCCTAAAACTTGCCGAAAGCCAGAGCACACAGTTCCTCTCCTTGATAACTGCTAATCATCACTTGAAAAAGAAAAAAAATTGTTCTCAACTTAGCAATACCCAAAAAACCAAACATTCGTACATCCCGACCACATACTCATCACTTACAATTCATTCCCCATAGATCTTTGAACAAAGATGCTCATCCGATAACAATGACGCCAGTCTTCTACATATCCTTCCGGAAACCTCTTGCTACTTTAAAGATTTGCACTCCCAAATATGCCATAACGGCATCACCAACTCATGGTTACAACCACCATTCTACTATCTCATTTCAGAACAACTGCAATTCTCCACTACCACCTGGCGCGCATACCAATACCATCATTTTCTCACTGGTCATAAAAACTAAAATTAGACTTCAAGGCATTTCACGACTTCGTCTTTCCCGAACCTGAATAAATCGCAAAACTATGATCCTCAAACCCCCAATAAGATATCGCTCCTTGTCGGCTCATCGCGACCTACTGGAATCAAACTTCAGTAGCCTGATAGATTAAGCATGCTACCTCGAAGACTTAAATGCTCAAAGCACAACCCCTCCCAGTTGTGCTATATATAAACTTCGCTCCCACATAACCATCAAAACCTCATCGGTAAAGAACCACCTGACCGACTAAAGATCTTTCATTTTCGTAAGATCCACACAATGTTGTCCAACATCGCATTAGGTACACCTTTTCTGAATAACTTTTCGCTTCCTCACGAAACTCCTCAAACTAACCATAACTACTTCTTCATTTCCAGTGTTTCGCCATTCACCAAGAAAATGGTTTCTGACTTCCACGACCACAATCGGCGTTGAGGTACTTCCACTATGTCTCCCACCAACAAGGATCCCCAATGAAATCTACCTTTTCCACTGCGGCAGTTAACTGCTAATAATATCTTTACGACTTCAAATTCCACCCTCGACACAACCATTTGCCGACATTCACACCTCAAGTCTCGGAACCAACGGTAAGCTACTATAGTACCATCATCCTTAATGTCATAGGTCAGAGCCTCCATTAACCACCTTCGCTATTCACCACCCTTACTTAGAAGGATCCCAATATCAAGTACCTTCTACCCTCTGATCGAGCGACACACTTCCACTCTCAAAACTTTCATCCTCCTTAATTGCAACCTTTCCCTACGACCTAGAGAGTTCATAGCCTTCATGCATGACACACAAACATTTAAACTTTTGACACGTTTGAAAATTTAGAAGATACTTCATTATGACGCAAACTTGAATGGACACGACCCAACACCGACTTAGCCATGCGCAACGATTTCAAGAATCGTTCAACCTCAACTTCACGAAAAATTTCTCTTCACCATACCCCAACATCGGGTTGGCACAATTGAAATCATTTCCGATGAACTTTACTCACACGGTTTATAAAATACTACAGAATTGCTTACACTGAGTGTGTCAAACGACTCTCATCTTCATTGATATGACAACACAAGTCTGTACCAATCTCACTTATAAAATCACGCGATCAAATGTTGTTTTGGTTTTCATAACAAAAGTTAACTTATTCACAAAAGACCTAATAATTCACCCACACCAAAATCGAAATTTATCACTCAACGCCATAAACTTGTCTTTTCAATCCAAACACACGTTTGCACGCGTCGACACGTTTTCAAAGCAAATATCTCGTAGGACACACACTCACCAAAACGTCTGATATGAATGATATGAAAAACTTCAACAATTTGTTTGACACTCAATGCATGGGACTCAATAACATTGAAGACTATTTACTCTAACAAGGTCAACTGCTTGCACTCACTACAACTCATCTCAGACTTTCTACTTCCGACCCACCCATCATGATCCTCACATTTGCCACTACTTCTAGCACCAACACTTCCCATCATCCTGGAATGTCTAGGTACCAGATACCATCGCAATTACAATTTCGCAAAACATGCATCCTCACTTTTACCCTCAACAAACTTACCAACCATATCTTGATTCTATTTGTCCTCACTACATTTAATCCGCCAGCACTGATTCCATCTCTCAACTAACCTTCGGTTAGCTACAGCTCCAAAAGCCTCATTTTATCCTTCGATTCTAGGATTAACACTTTCCTGCTTCTCACTATTCAACATACCACTCTACCAGACCGAAGACTTCCTTGGAGCAAAAGTCCACCTCCTAATATCAATCTCCTCCTTATAGACTCAGGAGGTCCTTTCTCAATGAAATATCTACATCCCGCACGATAAGCATCCTAAACGGTATTAACCTTACTACCAAAAACGAACTTCCACCACACGCTAGACTAACACTATCAATCTATGGATAGAACTCTTTACCCTGAACCACACTCAACAATAGCAATTGAGTACGCTCATGCACCTGTAAATTCATAATGGCATTGGCTAGATGCGATTCTGAATTTACCTTACATGAGAGTACTCACTATTGTTATCACGCCTCACAATGATCAAGGTCTTTCTTAAAGGCTTCCTATATCTCAGTTGTGTCCATCTACTCCACAGTTTAAGTTTAGGCACATCCGGTCACCTAAATCCCTTAAACTATGACTCTGATACCAAATATAACAACCCATCCTTAATTACAACAAGATAGCAACTTAAATCTTAAATAATAATGCCAAACGACCCAAATACTACATCTAAAATACAAGGTTTGCGGAAAGACAACATAGTACACAACTGAGAATACACTGACAAGGATCTACAATGGAGGTCCTCTAATTCAGCTCCAGCTCACATCTCCTAAAACTTAACCGTTCCTTCTACCGCCACTCTTTACCTGAAAAAGGGTTTTAAAATATGAAAAGATCGAGGGTTAGACCGAAAGGTCTAGTGAGTCCCCTCTTGCAACAACTTTTAATTCAACAAAACAATCAATAATTCATCATAAAATAAACCATTTTCAGCTTCCAGGAAACCTTTAACTTTCAGCAAACTTCTCTGCTCACACTACCGCCACCCTAAGATGACAACGTGTCTGTGACTCACACTGCCTTTGTTGGGACCCCCCCCCAACAGAATAAATGGAACCTCCCCCCTCCCCCCCCCCCCCGGTATGAGCACAGGCGGGCCACACCCCCCGACTTTGAGCCTTCACACTTAGGACCATGTATGCATACATTTCCACTTTGACAACAATAATAAAAATCATCTTTAACATTTAAATATATCTCGCAAGTAAGTACTAAAGCAACGTCATTTCAAAGCTTGCATATAATTTTCATAATACTCATGCCATCATATAAATCAAAGTTTAAAATGAAACTTTCACATCACAGAATGATTTAGTTCAGAAAAACTCACCTGGTGTCCTTAGCTTAAATCCTGCGCTTACTCTTACAATTCGGTCCAAAACCTATAGAGGAAACATTGACCGATGAACTCCCAAAACAATCTACTTTATAACGAACTTAACCCATAACTCAAGGGTATCTATCTTCTATAAACAACTTGGTCTACCAAACCTCTACTTAAAATATGGTACCTTAGATCCTAAATTAAAGTTGAAATGGGCCTGACTAATAAAACAGAAGCCCACACTAAAAGATTTACTAGAATTTAATTCAACTACACATGGGTTGCGGCCCCAAACCAAACTCTAAGTTGGGCTTCGGCCCACCTCATAACCCGGGAACCGGGTACACGAACTGACCGGGGTCTATCCCCAATCTCGATCGAGGCTTGCACGCTAGCGACCGGGGTCTGCTCACTAGCGACCAGTGTCTGCACTCTAACGACTGGGGTCTTCCTTGACCGGGGTCTAAGCCCCAAGTCGACCGGTGTGGCAAGAGACCGCCGTCTCGACCGGAGGTTGAGCAAGCCGAAATCGACCGATGTCCCATCCGTCGTATCCCACTACGAAGGATCAAATACGCATATTCAATAGGACCACTTAGATTTCAGAATTTACAAACTATTCAATCATCTAGACAATAATCCAATGCGAGAACCCAATTTCAACAAAATATCAATGAACATAAACTCTCCCAGATTCGACTCTCAACATATCAGTCCAGATACCCAACCATAGATACAGATCTCACTAAAAAAAAACTTGAAAACAAAAGCTAAACTCTTTCCAATACGAAGATTAGATTTAGAATTTACCTTATAACTTGAAGAACACGAATTCCCAGATTCTCCTGCTCCCTCTTGATGGAATCTTTTTCAGCCCAAAACTTTCCAGCCGCCACCAACACTGATTCCTAGGGTTAATAACCCACTTTTCTACAAAATTCACTCCAGACCCCTCTTATGGCTTTTTTACTTCTTACCCTAAACTTTTATATTATTGCAACAATCACGGTTATTACAATCTTTGCTCTTACCGGGTAAGATCCTCTACTCTTGCCATGTTCATCCGGTAAGATAGATGCACCGGTAAACACTTACCGGATAAGTGTTTAATAAATGGCCCCTTCATTCTTCCAACACTATAATAATACTAGTATTTTGTTACTTATATGATCGTTTGTGACTTTAAAATCTTCATCTATTTTTATTATTTATATAATCATCATAAGATTTTATAAACTCCAAAAATACGCTTGGTTTTCATCTGGTTTGGTTAGGAATCAAAAACCATATACCAAAACAAATCACAAAGACTTGTGGGCATTTGGTTCGTAGAATGTTTGTTGATGGAATGAAACCTGTGAAAGGAATTTGATTTTGAAGAAATTGGAATGAAATGTTATAAGGTTTGACTACCTGTTTTGATTGACAGACATTGGAATGAAATATGTTAAAAGAATTGGAATATGTCTATTTGGTTCACATATTGTAGCTTTGGAATTGGAATGAAATTTTGGTAAATGATTAAAATACCTTTTTTTGAAAATTTTGAAACCAAAATCCAACTACTGTGGTTTGAATTGGTGGTGGTCGACGGTGGTTTAGAACGGTGGTGGTCAGCGGTGGTTTGAATTGGTGGTGCTCGATGGTGGTTCAGATCGGTGGTGGTCGACGGTGGTTTAGATCGGTGGTGGTTCACATCGGCGGTGGTTCAGATCGGCGGTGGTCGGTCGGTGGTTCAAATCGGTGTGGTCGCCGGTGGATGAAATCACGGTGCTTGGCGTTGGATCAGATCGACGGTGGTTCAGATCAGTAGTAGTCGACGGTGGTTCGGATCGGTGGTGGTCGACGGTGGTTCGGATCGATGGTGATCGGAGATGGTTCAGACCGGTGGTCGTTGTTGACAGTGGTCGGCGGTGGTTCAGATGTCTAGGTAAATCAAGTAGGGAAGAGGGGGATAATTTTGTCTTTTTGAGAAAAGGGATGGAATGGAATTGAATTGAATTTCTTCTCAATTGTGATGGAATGACCAAACCCATGAATGGTGGAATGTTTGGAATTCAATTTCATTCCATAGGTAAATCAAATACCTTAACGGAATTTGGTCAATTAATTCGTTCGTATTCCATCGGAATTCTGCGAACCAAACTCCCCCTAGTAAGGGGGGACAAATACCAAATATTTACAAGGTTAGCATTACTCGGTAACAAATATAGCAAGCACCAAGAATCTTACCCAGTGAGTAAGAAAACCTTAAACAATCCATTTTGATAGCCAAGAATGTTACCCGATAACGTAAGTGAGGGTGGTCACTTTTACTGGTAAGCGTTTGGTAAAAGACCGTAACATATTTGTGGCCCAGTGGCGAAAGTTTGGGGTGATAGCCAAAGAACAATCATTGATTCAATAGACTGCCTTTGACCTCACACGAAGGTGTTAAAAGAAATTTCGCAACAAAGTGGGTGCTATGGTTTCTTCGAAACAAGTTCTGGTAGAAAAAATATGGTGCATACAACCAGAATTTCAATTTAAACGTGTCATGTGCAAAATGAGGTATGACACCATCCTTTAGAACATACCCACCATACAAATTGAAGCAACAACGGTGACGAAGGTTACCTACTTTCGGTGGACATGGAGCCAACGAGTTCAGTCGATGCTAACCCTACGTCCCCTCTTAGGTTTAGGGGAAATAATAGGAACCTGAAGAGCATGAAGGCAAGCTTGATCATGTAAACCCAGCCAGGTGGAAAAGAACCACAGTGTCAAGTAGCCACTTCCAAATTTTCTGTCTCGTTTATATTGAGCTTTACATTGTCATGAATAATGGAATTGCGGTCTTTCCAAACTTCCCATATGATAAATAAAGCAACAGAATTGCGTAAACGGATTGGCCGGCCCCGGCCGATGAGCATAGGGAATCTATACTCACATCCGGATATACGCTGAATTGCCTACGTATCTTCTTTAGACGCATCTAAAAACATTATTTTAATCAAGGTTCTAAATGGTGTGAGGCGTGGCGTGGCGGCGAGGCCAAGCCTCAAGCCTTAGGAGCCATGGCGTTTTCAAGGCGTGACTTATTTCTAATTTATATATAATATTATATATAAAAACATATGTTTTGCCGTGTTATTCAATGAGTCAATAATAAACAAGTTAAATTAGGTTATATATAGTAAAAACCCGCAAATAAGACATTAAAAACATAAAAAATACCAAATATTGCATTACAAAAACTGCGCATTAGGCTATGGCATGCCACGAGCTTAACGTGGCGTGAGACACAAGCCTTGGTGCCATGGCGCGCCATGACGGCTGTGCGGCGAGTTTTTTAGAACAGTGATTTTAATTAATTATTTATCGTATAGATGAAAGAAATACAAAAAGCATGTACATAAGTTGTATGTGTATAATGTGTATCCAAGAATTGATGTATTTATACAATTATAGATACCTCTGCTGAAAAGAATGGTTTTATGAAGAAGGAAGAGTGGCCAGCCAAGGGATCAGTTTCTGATGGACCAAGTTTGGTCTGTCATCATGAGGGCAGTGTCCAACACCTTGTAAAACAGAAAGACTCACATTTGGAACTTGAGACGGTAGGGACGAGAAGTATTTACCGACCGGGCCATCAAGAGGCGTAAATGGGTCTTCATCACCCCAAAGGATTAGGACCGGTAGATTAATCGTTGGCATCAATTGCACCGGGTTTGGCCCTGGTGGCCCAGTCACAATGGACACAAAGGCATCAAGTGCCCCTTCACCCAGTGCTGGTTCCCTGATTATCTGTTGCAAAATTCCCACTTTTAACAAGAAGAAAAATAGATTATATATAACTGTTTTTGCATAAAGGGTTTGTAACCGGCAACCCCTGAGATGGCCCACACAAAAAACATCATGTGAGAGGCAAATCAAGTAAACAACGGTCTACTAGGTGGTGGGTTAAGAGGCCAGTACCCATAATAAGCCCAATCCCAAAGAAATTGTAACCCCCATACTGCGGCTGCCAGGCTCGAACCATTGCCTGTTTTTGCAAGTACTTCATCCTGGAACCAACTGTGCTATGCTCCGGGGACATAACATAACTGTTAGGGTCTCAAGATATGCCCTATCCTCTCCTCCCCTTGTCTTTTACAAATTGAGAACATACATATGATATATGGGGCAGGTTCAAACGAGAAGCTAATCATTTTGCGAGAAGGCGAGAAGTGTTTAATCATATATGATATACAAGCTTAATCATATATGATTAAACACATGTTATATTGGAAATACATAGACGTTTAATCATATATGATTAAGCACACCCACAGGCCGTGTAATCATATATGATACCACACTTCTCGCCTTCTCGCAAAAATGTTTAACTTCTCGCATGATCCTTCCTCTATGATATATATATATATATATATATATATATATATATATATATATAGGGAGATGTTCATTTGAGAAATGGTAAATGTATGAGAAATAGAGAAATAATCTTAGTCATTCATCTAGACAACATTTGCGGCTTTGACCGCGAAGCACCGGATAATTCCTTGCATGATCTATAGAAGGTAGAGGGGTAGTTTCGTAAAATACGCGGGATGAGTTCATATATGAACCTATATGATTCACATATGAACTATACGTTCATATATGAATCAGTTAATTAGTTCATATGAGAATCAATTAATTAGTTCATATATGAATCTGTTAATTAGTTCAATTGATTCATATATGAACTTACAGTTAATTAGTTCATATGTGAATCAGTTAATTAGTTCATATATGAACATATAGTTCATATGTGAATTATACAGGTTCATATATGAACACAACCCGTGTATTTTGTAAAAAATACGAAAGTGTCCTTATATTTTTGGAATAGCCACAACTTTTGACCAGTCAAAGCCGAAATATTTGACCAGTTCTTGACTGTATGAATGGCTAGGATTACTTCTCTATTTCTCATATATTTACCATTTCTAAAATGTACCTAAGGCTATATATATATATATATATATATATACACACATATAATATATATAGAGAGGGAGGTTCAAGGGAAAACCTAAAAAAAATGGAAAACTGAAGAACACCCTGGTAGCCCTTGATCTGGATAGTATGCAGTTGTGCATACAAGTAAACTAAGTAGTTTTTTGGTTTGTATGCACGTGTGCATGTAACAAATTACCAAGTGCATACCGTCCAGATGAAGGGCTACCAGGGTGTTCCTCAGTTTTTCGTTTTTTTGAGGTTTTCCCTTGAACCTGACACTATATACACACACACACATATATATATATATATATACATAATATAATATAGAGAGAGTGAGGTTCAGGGAAAACCCCCAAAAATAGAAAATTGAGGAACAACCTGATAACCATTCATATGTACAACCATTCATATGTACGGTATATACATGTGCATACAAAGAATTGAAGATGTTTTATGGTTTCTATGCACATGTGCATATCTGACAAATTACTTGTATACACATGTGTACACTGGACAAACAAATGATTATTAGGATGTTTTTCAGTTTTTCATTTTTTTGTGAGTTTTCCCTGAATCTGCCCCCCCCCCCCTCTCTCTCTCTCTATATATATATGTGTGTGTGTGTGTGTGCGCACACACATACATGCATGTATATACATATGTACAGACATTACATACAAACATACACACATATATGTATAGGAAACGAGTGGATTTCTATTCTTAAGCTATCACCAAGACTTGGTTTCTTCCAATTAAAGGGAAGAATTCAATCATAGTACAATACTGGTATAAATAGGGTAAGAAAACATATAACGAATTTGTATTCATGCAATTGGCAAAGGCAATAAATGAATAATACCTGTATGAGATCTTCATCCACATTGTCCTTGTTTCCATAAACTGATAATAATATGTTTCTAAGACTCTCTCTGCATAACTTGCACAATAATACAAGTTAATTCCCGAAACCCAACACACTCCGGCACAATAATATATGTGTGAAGTAAAAATAGAGAACCTTTGCCTGGCCCGTTCAAAGATGAATGATGCGATTACTTTTTGCTTCAACAAGAAATCAATCAACAATAACAAAGGAAATAAAAGCTTAATTCGCCAATCATCAACTATTGCCTTATTGTTCATGCCACCCGCGCAGTTCAACAAAACAAGCCCTTGAACCAGTGACTGCTCAGCATCTAGTTGCACAAAATGACATTAAAGTGGAAAGACATGTTATTAACAGTTTCGACCCAGAAAAAGCAAATCGTGGAAACAGCAACAATGTATGAAAAAATAGCTACGCTATCACAGAAACTTTTTCAAATGGTGGTACCATTTGACCATATGGGTGAACATTATAGAAATATTTCACAACCAACAACTTTTCCACCCAGGATTTTTCGAAGACAAAACCTTTGACCTAGTGCCTTAAACCCGATGCAGCCATCTTAAACGTCTGTTATACAATTTTCTTTAAAGTATAGGGGCACACAACGAAACGTTACACTGGCACTCTTCAGATAAATTTTTTCCACCAGGACGAACCATGAAGTGGTGGCACAGACTACTGTATGCTCCTACATAGGTCCGCCCCTGTACACTATGGAACTGTTAGAAGCAGAAACAAATTCTACTCCAAACCCGGCATGAATCTTATTCAATCTGTAGTACTTGCTCTTTGTAAGTTTTTCTCTAGAGTTGACCTTTGTCAATTTTGCATATGGGAAGTACTACATTTGAAATATGGAATTAAAAATGCAAAATTTTCTTTTGGAACGGATGGAGTACTACAAGTGAAGGAAAGGCAATTAAATATAGGCCCCGTGTAAATGTAAATAAGTGCACAAGACACACCTGCAGCAGCAATAACACAGGCAAGACTTCCAACTGAGTTCCCTATCAGCACGGTCGGCTTTTGGACAATTTCTTCCACGAAATCCAATATCAACTGTTACCATTAGGGGGTGCATTAGATTGGCTCTTGTGAATTTGAAGGCAGGTGGAAATGCATAGAACAATAACAAAAACTTAAACCAATAAAAAATATACCTGTGCCCATGCTTCCATGGTATATTCAAAACCAATGGGCTTATCGGAAGCACCAAAACCAAGGAGATCAATGGCATAAACAGTACTGGTCTGAGCCAATGTCGGGATATTCCTGGTAGGTGCTTAAACTTTAAAAGACGAGTTCGACCATTTGCTAAAGCAATCAGTAGGGAAGGATTGCAACTGTTACACGAGCATGTTATACGTGCGTATATCTAATGATCATGTGCATATATCAAATAGTAAATGGATTATTTCAACTTATTTACCAGTAAGTATAAGAATGGGTGCGTGTATTAGGTACAATGCATTTCACGATTCTCCTCACAAAGAGGGTCGTAGTGACCAGGCCTGGGCGACTGTTTACCAAAAATACAGGTCTCTGCACAGTCGTACGACCATGTATGGGAGCTGATGCCTGCACAGCCGGAAAGTCAAGGAAGTTGGTGACAGGGGAGCCGGCAACCGAAGCCCCGTGATATGGTTCCGAAGGATGAACCGGATATGGAAGCATGCATTCAGCATTTTTAAAATATATATCAAAATATAGATGCCAAATATGTATATTCCAAATTTCCAATCATATGTGGTTTGCCAGAATTCTTTCTTTCCCCTTTCTGCTTTATCTGAATTATGCTCAAATCAATTTAGATGCTATTAAACTGCTAGGACAAAACTAAGCTATTTTACCACTGGATACACACACACACACACATATATATATATATAGAGAGAGAGAGATGCATATATACATAGACTTATTTATAGATGTGGTAACAGGCCCGAATCACATAGGCCTCCAATCCAAGCTAATATTTGGCACAGCCACATTGACAGTGAGACCTTCCAGCCCGCACACATGGCCCCCAAAGGTTTGAGAGCACTGGATGAGAATCAAATCTGAGGCCTTAAAAAGGGTTGCAAGTCCTCTGAAAGAAAAGCAACACAACCTACAACATCAAACTGTTAATTGAAAAAAGTTCACATTGTTTTCAAAGTAAAATGGACTAAATTTTTAAGATCGATATTTTCTTTAGTATTCTTTATCAACTGGTTAATCTATTTAATAGTATTCTTTGTCAGCTTATCAACAGTTACATTAATTTTGAATTAGAAGAGAGTCTGGTTTAACAATAGAAATCATACACCTCTTTTTCTCGAGAAAAGAAGCAGCCATGTAACATGAACTTTTAACCAACGTGTGATTAGAATTTGTGAAGGTGTTGCTTTCTTACTCCCTCATTCCCACAATGTGAAGTTTCCTTTTGTTAGTAAGATTACAATTCAATGCCTGTTTTACCCATTAGCAATCATTACAAGACATTGATTTCAGTCCAAGGTTTTCACAACTTAGTCAGCACTTTATGTATTTGATTAATTTTCATGGGTTTTCTACTAGCTAATAACATCAAATTTACAAATTGTAGAACTAGTTCATGTAGATATCAGTTTCATCCACACACTGTCTTCTTTTTCTGGCAAATAGGGAGCTTAAATTACCATGGATAAGGAAAAAGAAAGATAAGGGTAGCCCCTTTCCAGAGATGACATTGACAAACCCTAAAACATATCATTATCATAGTGTTGATAAGATCAGTATTAAGACGAAATAAGAGAAAAGCCCCAAATACCTGCGCCAGTGACCAACCGAGGCGCCAAAACCATGAACAAGAAGCACCGTAGGGTTTGATTTATGACCGTTGTCTCCTTCATATTTCAAGTAATTAATAGTGTAGCCTCTCCACTCCCACTTACTGCATATATCCTTGATCTGATTCACCTCCAATGTCGTAATTGGCAATCCTTCCTCGTCTTGTATCTCACCGCTGGCAGCAGCACTCGTGCTTGTACTCCTACAAGTTCCAGAAGCCGATGAACTGTAATAGCTCTTACTCAGATTGATGCCCGTGTCGACAGAACTTCCACCAACGATTTTCCGGCGAACATCAAGCAGGTCCACCTCACGCCGTTGTGCAATTATCAGTGGTGGTCGGTGAAGGATAGCTGTAGCCTTTACCGCCACTGCCATTTTCTTGTTTTAGTTAATTCCCAACAGTTTTTGTAGTAACAATTCGATATTTCAAATGTTTATAACCTTATAAATCGTTTTATTTAAAAATAATTAGATTATTATTTTAATAACATCTATATTATTTATACAAAATGAAAATAAATATATTTATAGGTCAACTTCTGTTGATCCAAACTTTCTCGGTAATTTGATGATCCTTTATACTTAGTGAAATTTACTTAGTGAAATAAACTTAAGTATTCCTCAAAGACAAACTTACACCAAAGAAACCTTCAACAATGTCAAAGAAGTAGATGAAGAAAGAGACCAATGTACTCGTGATTTGAAGCAGCATTCAGTGATATCAAGATTGTCTACAACAAGTGTGAAGTATGACAAAGACTCAACGATAGCTGAAGAGTCCTCGGAGATTCAACTCTGTTACTGATCAAGAGTCTTGCGCAATAAGAATAATTTTTGTCTTACTCTCTTGCACAAAAGGACGAATGTACATAGTACTTTTTTGTCCTAATTGTGTTTACCAAATACCGAGCCTTATTATTCATATGTGTCCAAAAACATGCTACATCAAAAGGACAAATACATACATTTCACTCATCTCTTGACACGTGGACAGTACCTTCTGAGGTGCATTTAATACACAAGGTATAACTAGCAGAGAAAACCCTCCTTCTATGCTAAGCCTTCTAAGCTTCATCCTCATCCTTATCTTATCTTCTCTCTTGTTCTTACCTTTCTCTATGCAAGAAAACTTGATGATTCTCAAGATTGTTTAGATTAGGTTTTTCCTTATCTAATTCCACAACAATCTATAAATTTTGTATTGGTTCTTCATTAATCAATAAAAAAAATTTAAAAGTAAAAATTGTGTGTTTGTATTCATCCCTCCCTTTGTAACACTCTAAATTTCAGGGTAAATTAAAATATTTAAAACCTGACAATTGACAAAGATAAATCCATTAACTTTCCATAAATGGGATCAGTCCTTAAGACTTTACAATTCTATACAGGGATTGCATCAAAATAATGGGACTTAACAATGCCCAACATCAATACTAAATTATCTCCAAAAACCTCGAGACTCAAAACTCGTCTCTCCAAAAACCCCGGCACCCACCGCTAATGGAAACCTGTTATACATGTCATTTGAGAAAAAGTGTCAGACTATAAAGCCTGGTGAGAACATACAGTTTATAAAGCTCAAAAGATATAAACATCAGTTATCATAAAGAAATCTTTTCATAAAGGTTTAGTTCGTAAAGATAACATTTCGCCACAACCGGGCCTCTTCGGTCCAAAACTCTTAAACAGTGATAAAAGGACCATTTTACCAAGGAGAGTGACGAAACACAAAGTTAGGCCAACAAACCGAGTTGCGAGCTAAACACTTAGAGTCCTCAGCAATGAACCCAGAGTCCGTGCTACGAGGTGAGATCGCGCTCCCAAGGGAAACCGGTGTATACTCCTTCACTAGGATCACCATGAACCATGGCTAGTAACCGGCCTCACATAACCGTACCATAAACTCATCATGGAACATGTGACCCATAGCTACAATTTGGGGAATATAGCCTCCCAACAAAACAGTCTACTCCAAAACCTAGGGATCCACTAGAAATGGTAAGGACTCGTCACAACAACATATGTGACCAACCATAAATAAACATATGGTTACAAGTACATTTTATAAACAAAATGCTACTTCCAGTTCAACTTCTGGTAAGAATGAAAATCATTAAAATGAGTTCATAAACATTCTTTTTACATAATCACGTAATGTGTAAGTAAAACATCATTTTACTTCAATAGGGCGGAACCCGTCATTTCGGTCAAAACTGACCGGGAACCCCGAGATTCACCAAAAACTTCATTTATAATAAAATGTAGAGATCATAAAATCATACCGTAGAAATACTTCAGATTTCGCAAATAAGAGTTTTGACATGTATAAAGTTTGTAAAATGATAGTAGGAACTCACCGATAGGTTTTCAGAATAAAACCCGGAAAACCAGATAACGATCACAACGTAGAGGTGAAGCTTAAAACACCGACCCCTCGCTAGAAATACCGGAAACTAGCAACCAAAAGAACCCTTGAAGATCGAAAGAAGAAAATGAATAGAAAGAGAGAGAGAGAAACTGAGATATGAGAATTATTTGAGAATATCTCCTAAATGAGATATTTAGTGCAACCTCAAAAAGCAGACTGTCAGGGCGCACGACCCGTGCGCCCTCAAAGAAGGAAATGCGCACGACCCGTGCGCTAGCACTATGCCTCGGCCCTGGATCCTACGCACGACCCGTGCGTTTTCTCTGAAGGAGGACGCACGACCCGTGCATCCTGTAGACAGCTTCATCAACTTTCTTTTTCTTTACAACTTCCCAAAACAACGAAATTAGGGGTGTTACACCCTTCTACAAACTGTTTACTCTTGTAGAGCCCCTTTGGGACCAACTAGTGGTATCAGAGCAGTGTTTTCTTTTCTAGAAATTCTACAAAGATTTTCTCAAATGGCTTTAGCTACAAACAACTATCACGATAATGATTCTCTTGCAAAACCACCACGATTTAGCATAACAACTTTTGTCTCTGGAAAAATCGTATGTCTTTTTCCTTGAGGGTGTAAATCCTGCTATTTCTCACTACATTGAAAATGTACCTTATGTTCCATTTGTACTTGCTCCTGTTGTTCCTGCTACTGTCACTACTAAAGTCATACCTGAAAAAGAAGTGGCAAAGCAAGTTCATCAATGGAATGATGAAGATAAGAACAAAAGTGGATTGACACCAAAGCAAGAACTGTCATTGCCATGACACTCCCTGATGAGGTATTTTATTCAGTAATGAACCTCAAAACCTCAAAAGCCATGTGGGAGACACTTTGTGTTGAATATAAAGGTACTACTGAAGTACAAGAAACCAAAAAAATAAATCTGGTGCGACAATATGAGATGTTCATTTATGGCAAAAATGAATCTTTGTCTGAGGTACACCAATGGTTTAACTGCTTATTAATTGACCTCAGAACTGTTGGTCGAGAACATTCAAATTATGAGACTCTGACAAAGTTTTTGGAATGTCTTCTTGGAAGTTGGGAAAGTTATTTAATGTGTCTTCAACTGTCAAAAAATCTTAAAAACCTATCTCTCAATGCGATGTAGGACATCTTGTTGCACCATAAGCAATATCGTCAACTGAATAAAAATCTCGTAAGATTTTCAAAAGATTCTAAAAGCTCTTGCGTAGCTTTAATCCCTTCAAAGAAGACTATTCCTTCAGATGGTTCTTCTACTCTCACTATCACTAAGTTAGATCCTTCTAACTATGAGGACTTGACAGACGCTGATATTTCAGAGTTTGATGAGTCACTAGCTCTCCTCACTAACTCTTTTAGGAGATATTCCAGAAAGAGTCACTTCCGAAAGAACCGAGATCTAGCCACTGCTGACAAGCCAATATCAACCCCTGTTGATAAAGCTTCATGTAACACCCTAAATAATCCGAAGTATAAAAATAAAAAATTTGGCAATATAATGTCTGTAAATGGAGGAAACCTATGACACTCTACAATAGGAGTCAATTAACAACCTGAATATGCCACAAACCAAGCTACGTACAAGTAATCACCCAATGATGGGGAAACGGTAGCATAGGAGTTTACAAAAATTCATAAATGAATACTTATCCGACAACCTACTAATCTAGACTATCACAATCTAGATAATGAACGAGTGTCGCTAATATCACCAAAAAGGTTCTATAATCCCAAATTCTCCAATGACTCCTCTCCAAAAGTTGCCATCATCGACAATTAGCACCTCACTCACAAGTTCGCCACCCCGCTAATCTTAGGACCTTGCTAGGATTTGCACAAAAACCTAAATAGAAGTTGGAACCCTAGAGAAGAGGTAGTAACTCTTGTACTTGATCAACAATGAAGGTTCTCTTCACTTAATGCCCAACAACCCTTAAATGCAGAGAAAACGTCCCAAGCAACAAGTCTCCACTTCAGAAAATGATTAAAATCGTTCAAGGCTGAGTTTTTATAACTTGGAGGGTTTCGGCAACATTGACACGACGACTGTGCCAAGGGCACAATAGCGAGGCATAATCGCCCGCGTTCCTGTGGTCATGGTACACCAACCGCGAGAATGCCCTGCGACAGTGACTCGGGCATAGCCGTCGGGCACTGTCGCCCGAAGTGTACCATAGGGCGTTAGCCTCCTGCGACTTTGACCTTGGCGATAGTGACATGCGTCACAATCGTCGAGCATTGTCGCATCGGTGGTCCAGGGCCCTGAAATTTGCTGTTTTGCTTTCCAAGATTGCCCCTTCGATTTGGTTCACACAAATATGGTTTAAGGGGTTAAGTTGCATGTCTAAAACGAGTATTCGGACTAGCCTCAACTAAAACGTAGGCGAAAATACTAACATATGAAATTACAGCTTCTATATACACATATACATGGATGTACACTAAACTTGGGTGTTACAATCCTCCCCAACTTGGAAATGATTTCATCCTCGAAATCAACGTTACACAAACAAGTGGGGGTATCTCCACTTCATATCCTCTTAAGCCTCCCACGTCACATTGGCCCCACGATCATGTTTCCATTGTACCTTGACCATTGTGAAGCTTTTATGGCGAAGTTTCTTTGTCTTCTTTTCTAAGATCGCGTCCGGTTCTTCAATGCAACGGTTACCTTCGTAAACTCGAATCTTCGAAAGAGATATAACGCTTTCTTCTTCCGCTAGGCACTTACATAGATAACATATATGTAATGTGTTATGGATTTTGTTCATCTCCCGCGGTAACTCCAACTGGTAATCTTGGAGTCCCTCTCGCTTCAACACAGTGAAATGTCCAAGAAAACGAGGGCTCAACTTCCCGCGTTTCCCAAACCGTATGATTCCCTTCCACGAGGACACCTTGAGCGTAACCCGGTCCCCCACTTGGAATTCTATGGGTTGCCTCTTTTTGTCGGCATAACTCTTTTGGCGGTCTTGGGATGCTCGTAGTCTGTCTCGAATGCTCTTGACCTTGTCAGTGGTCTCTTGGACGATCTCGAGACCGGTAAACTGATTCTCTCCCTCTTAAAGCCAACAAACGGGGGTCCTACACTTCCTTCTGTAGAGGGATTCGAATGGAGCCATCCCGATGCTAGAATGGTAACTATTGTTGTAAGCGAACTCCACTAGGGGTAGGTGAGAATCCCAACTTCCACTGAAATCAATAACACATGACCGGAGCATGTCTTCAAGAGTCTGAATGGTCCTCTCACTCTGGCCGTCGGTCTGCGGGTGATATGCCGTGCTTAGTTTCACCCTCGTTCCCAACTCCTTCTGAAGGCTACCCCAAAAGTTGGAAGTAAACCGACTATCCTTATCTGATACGATGGATAACGGTACTCCAAGCCTCGATATGGCCTCATCGATATACAATTTTGCTAGCTTATCCATCAGGAGTGTTTCTCGCATGGCTAGAAAGTGTGCACTCTTAGTCAAGCGATCCACGACCAACCATATGGTATCATGACCTCTTAAGGTTTTTTCATCTTGGTTACGAAGTCCATGGTGATGTGCTCCCACTTCCACTCTGGTATTTCAAGGGATTGAAGGCTTCCATACGGCCGTTGGTGCTCGTCCTTCACTTGCAAGCAAGTCACGCACCTCTCGACGTAGCTTGCCACATCTAACTTCATCACGGGCCACCAAAAATTCAACTTCAAGTCCCTATACATCTTCGTGCTCCCCGGATGAATGGAGTATTTGGAATTATGGGCGTCCTCCAAGAGTAATTCTCGGCTGCCTCCTATCTTGGGTACCCACACTCTGCCCTTAAATAACTTTACTCCACGACCGTCTTTTGAAAACTGGAGGTGTAGCTTCCCCATTAATTCGCCCTTACGGTTATCTTCTTTGAATGCCTCGGCCTAGGATGTCTTAATCTTCTCAATCAAACTTGACACCAAGTCAATCCTAGTATTGACAACCTTTAGGCTACCGCTGTATTCTTACCGACTCAAGGCATCGACCACAACATTCGCCTTGCCCGGGTGGTAACGTGTTAGAGCATAAATCTGTTGGATACAAGATCATGAAGACTGAAGGTCAAAGTACAAAAAGTCAAGGTTGAAAGTCAACTCTCATTAAAAGTCAAAGTCTAATTATATTAAAGTCAAAGTCAATTGTATTGTGTGTTAGTTTCTTTGTTTTTAGTTGTGGGTATAAATACCTTTATTTGTTGTTTAATAGATAGATGAGTTAGAAGTTTGAAAGTGAGATTGAGAGAGAGTTTTAGAGAGAGAAAGTCGTCTAGAGAGAGAAAGTCGTCTAGAGAGAGAAAGTGAAAACAAAGTTGTAATCTTGTGAATTTAGAATTGAATCAAACAGGTAAATTGAATCATATTGTTTGTTTGATTGTTTGTTTACAATTAGAATCTTGAATCAGGGACACACATAACGCAACTCACAATCATAGTCCTTGAGTAGTTCCAACCACCGGCTTTATCGCATGTTCAATTCTTTCTGATCGAAAACATATTTTAAGCTCTTGTGATCAGTGAAAAGCGTGCACTTGGTTCTGTAAAGGTAGTGTCGCCAAAGCATCAACACAAAAACCACCGCCGCCAACTCCAAATCATGGGTAGGGTAGTTCTTTTCATGCTCCTTAAGTTGTCTCGATGCATAAGCAATTACCTTCCCCCATTGCATCAAAACACAACCCATTCCTGATTTAGAGGCATCACTGTAGACCACAAAGTATTCCGTTCCTTCGAGTATGGAAAGGATTGGTGCCTCGCATAGATTTTTCTGAAGTGTCCTGAACGCTTTTTCTTGCGTCTCGGTCCACATAAACTTTACGTTCTTTCGTGTCAAGGCCGTCAGGGGAGATGCAATCTTCGAGAAATCCTGGATGAACCTTCTATAATACCCCGCTAGGCCCAAAAAGCTTTGAATCTCGGATGGACTTTTAGGCGGTTCCCAATTCATCATAGCCTTGATTTTTTACGGGTCCACATTCACTCCAAGGTTAGTGATTATGTGACCTAAGAATTGGACTTCTTTCAACCAAAACTCGCATTTCAAAAATTTGGCGTACAATATTTCCTTCCTCAACACCTCTAGGACTTCGTGGAGGTGTTGCTCGTGTTCTCTCTCGTCCTTGTAGTAGACAAGTATGTTGTCGATGAACACAATTACCGACTTGTCTAAAAAGGGTCGGCACACGCGATTCATCAAGTCCATAAAGACAGCGGGGGCATTGGTTAACCCAAATGGCATCGCTAGGAACTCGTAATGACCGTAACGTGTCCCAAACACCGTCTTCGGGATGTCTTCGCTCCTCACCTTCACCTGGTGGTACCCCGAACGAAGGTCTATCTCGGAAAAACAACCCGCCCCTTGAAGTTGGTCGAATAAATCGTCAATTTTAGGGATTGGTATTTGTTCTTGACCGTCGCCTTGTTCAACTCGAGGTAGTCGATATACATTATCATGGTTCCATCCTTCTTCTTCACAAACAATACCGGGGCTCCCCAGGGTGACGAACTCGGTCGCACAAACCCTTTCTCAAGAAGTTCTTGTAATTGAGACATCCTCTCTTGAATTTTGGTTGGCGCTAGCCGGTAGGGTGTGCATGCTATTTGAGCCGCTCTCGGAACAAGGTCGATTCGAAATTCGACTTGTCGATCAAGTGGTAGACCGGAAAGGTCGTCGGGAAAAACGTAGGGGTAGTCACGCACTATCTTCACGTCCTTTACCCGCTTCTTCTCTATCTTGGCGTTTAGGGTATAGGCTAGGTACGACGAACATCCCTTCACTAGGCATCTACGTGCCCTTGCCATTGAAATGATTGTGATGTCTCCCTTCCTTCGCTCCCCATAAATAAGCACCACATCCTCTCCGATTGTAGAAATCCAGATTAGTTTCTTCACACAGTGGATTTTTGCGTTGTTGCTCACAAGCAAATCCATACCCATGACTATGTCAAACACACCGATCGTCATAGGTAATAAGTCAATTGAAAACTTCTTCCTTTCTAACTCAACCGTACAATCTTTGAACATTTCTCGAATCAAGACTTGGCAACCATTAGCTACCTCGACTACTAAGGCTTCATCTAAGGTAGTTGTAGGTACTGATAGGCGTTGAGAAAAAGAGTCTGACACAAATGATAAATTTGTACCGGAATCAAACAAGATATGTGCAGGTACGGAGTTCACGAGAAATGTACCCGAAACCACGTCTGCCGATGCCTTGGCTTCCTCCGTCGTCATACGGAAGGCTCTACTGGGTGCCCTTGGTGGGTTGTCTTTTCTCCCTTGATTTCCCCTGGTCTTCAACTTGGGACAGTCCTTTTGGTAGTGGCCAGTCTCTTTACATTCATAACAAGTCGCCCCCTTAATGGGACAGTCTTTGATCGTGTGGCCGGATTTCCTATACTTGAAGCAGTCGTTCGAGGTTGCACCACATGGGCCAAAATGCTTGCTTCTACATTTCGGGCACCACTTAGGCTCCCGACGGGGTTCGGTTATGAGATTCCTAATGAAGGGTTTTGGCCTTTGAGGAGGCCCCGACCGGTTCTCCCACTTCCTCTTCTCTCCGACTTTAGATTTCTCTTCCTTACCTTGAGTAAGGTCATCCTCAACCAACTGAGACTCTTCCATGGCTCTCCTGAAGTGTAGTCACCTTGGTGTTCCTCACAGCAATTTTCATTTCCGCTAGGAGACCCTTGTGATACGCCTTGATATTTGCTTTCTCATCGGGGACTAGGTGTCCCACAAAACTAAGTTTCTCGACAAAAAAACCTGGAATAATCGGCTATTGACTTGTCACCTTTCTTTAAATTCCGGAATTCGTCCTCGATCCGATCCAGCACCCTTTCGTTACAATATTTGTCCACTACCTTCTTCTTTAAGGTCCCCCATGAGAGTTGAGCCAAAACCATCAACTCTAAGGTGGCTTGAATTACATTCCACCATTCGAGGGCTTCCCCCCTAAACATTTGCGATGCGAACTTGTTGGTCCCAAATAGCAGTAAGTAAATAAAAGAAGTATTGTAGAAGGGGGGGGGGGTTGAATACAATACACACAGTTTTTCACTTAATTTAATTCTTATTGATTTGAAATCAAGAATTACACATAGAAAACTTTTGATTGTTGCGGAAGAGAATAGATGAAATCTATTCAAACAATCTTACACAAAGAGAAATGAAGAACAATTGTAAAACACTTAGAAAACAATAAGAACTTCTTAGAGAGAGAATGCCAGTGCACTTAGAGAGCTTGAAATGCTTGAGAGCTGGTCATCTTGCATGTTGAACCATCCTCCATATTTATAGTGCCTCATGCATTAAATGCATGGGACACCTGTTGAGCAAAGGATGGACACAGGTCTTCAGCAAGGTACAGGATGTACTTTTTGTCTTGAGGTGTTTTGGCTTAAAGTGTTGACCTGCAGAGAGGATGGTAGAGACCTTTCCTTAAAATGGTGTAGTAGACAAAACTTACTTTATCTGATCTCCAGATGAGGTCCACGTCAATGCAAGATATCACAATATACTTTGTCAGAAAAGTACAATGTGTTTGAAAGAAATCCTTAAGCATAGACTGCCGAAGACTTGAAGGATCTTCGGCTCCTGAAGATGTGAGAACACCTTCATACTCTAAGGAGAGATGAGATCATCGGCTGCCGAAGACTTGAGAGATCTTCGGCTCCTGAAGATGTGAGAACACCTTCATACTCTAAGGAGAGATGAGATCATCGGCTACCAAAGACTTGAGAGATCTTCGGCTGCTCCTTGAAGATGTGAGAACACCTTCATACTCTAAGGAGATATGTGATTGACACCATCCTGGCTGATGGTGTTGATCACTTGGGCATGCTTGGCTTTAGGCTGAGGAGACTATCTTCAATCCGCTTTGAGAGATGTACTCCTTCTTTGTCTTCTTCGGCTGATCTTCGACTTCACCGAACATTTGTATAGAAACCAAGCTGCTAAAAGAACCTCAAACATATTCTAAGTAGGATGATATAAGATGGAAGATCAGGAGGTCATCTTCAAATCTTCAGATGACCCAACAATCTCCCCCTATTTGAGGATGACATCCATACTAAAGAATAGAACAAAGAGTGTACTGAATAAATTCATTTTGACCCATCTTTACTCTTTTTGGGTTCTTTTCACATAGACCTTTTTTTTTGGGTATATCTGACTTTTACATAGTGAAAGAAAAAAGTATAGCTATACAAACGAGTAAATGAATACAATGAAAAAAAATGAGAAAGAGAAAGTACAAAGATATAGAAGACAGTAGTTAGGATTGTTTGAACTTGAGTGGTTGGTTGCTCCCCCTCAATTCATACTCCCCCTCAACTGATGTCAGGTGGCTTTGATCACATAGTCCATTGCAAAATTAGTTTCAGCAGAGTTTAAGCTTGAGTGGTAAGATGCTCCCCCTCAACTCATACTCCCCCTCAACTAATTCACGGTGTCGGAAAGTAAGAAGTCAGAAAGTTTTCGGGATCCTCCGAACCTGCTCCTGTAAAGGCAGATTCATCCTTGGATCGTGCAGAATCTTCGGGACTGGGAATCCCAGGTGAGGCTGTGAGGTGGAGAAGAAGCACCTTGGATTGGGGAGGTGTCCAAGTCATCCTTATCAACGAAGGAAAAGGTTGATGAGGGAATAATAGGGGTCCCCGATTTTACAATTGTATCCTTTTGTGAGGATACAAAGGAGGTGGCTTTGGGTTTAGCAGAGTCCCCGGGCCCGGATGGGAAAATTTCAACACTTGCCGATTGTGGAGAATCGGTGGGTGGAGTTTGTGGCTTGGCCCTTGAAACCTTCCTCATCCTCTTGAGAGGAGAGGGAGGGGAAGAGGTAGAGTGTCGCCGCTTTGAGGTATGAGGTGTGACCTGGATAACCGCCAAAGGTTCTTTCGGTGGTATGGCCATTTAGGCAAGTGTGGCGGTGCCAGTAGCGGTTGAGGATTTATTGCTAGCCGGCGTCACTAAGGATGGGGAAGAAGGGTCACTACAGTTAAGGGACCTTTGGACACCGGAGTGTCCTTAGTATCACCCCATTGTAGACTGGGAGAGTTTATGAAGGAGAGCATACCTGGGCTGAAAGCTTGATTGGTGGATAGAGAGCCCTTGTTGAGAGAGGTCTTCTTGAGTTTCTAAGTGTTGATAGGAGAGTCATCACCAAATCAACTAGAGAGCCAACAATTTTTCTCCCCCTATTTGATGATGACCCCAACACATAGAAAAGAAATGGTACAAACACCAAGAAAAAATACAAGACACGAAGAAGTCATAAATTCAGTGGCACGTGTTTTTTTTTTGTTGGAACAGAAAAAAAACGGGAAGAGATAATGGGGGAAAAAGGGAAAGGGAAGAAATTGAAGGAAAATGAAGGAGAGGTAGTAGAGTAGGAGGGGATAGATGGAGGAAGTCTAGGAAAAAATAAAAAGGGAAGGGAAAGGTGGTATGGGAGGAAAAGGAAAAAAAATGGAAGAGGGGTGTTAAAAAAAATTAGGGGGGGGGGAGGGTGGTTGCCGAAGAAAAAAAAAGGGAAGTGGTGGTGTTGGTTTGGAGGTGGGAGAGTAGGCCGAAGAAGAAGAAGAGAGTGGGGGAGGGAGGGGGTGTTAGCCGAAGGGGAGGAGGGAGAGGGAGGGGGTGACGGCCGAAAAAAAATATAAGAGGAGAGGGGTTATTTGGTTAAGAAGTTTGAGAGAGAGAGAGAGAGAGGAGGGTGTTTGGTTCGGCTAGGTGAGGGAGAGATGAGGAGGGGTGGTTGGTCGAGAGTGGTAAGGGTGTGAGGGGGTGGGGCTTCGGCTAGAGGGGGGGTTCGGCTAGGGGAGGTATAAGGGGTTGTTTGTTTGCCGAACTTAGGAAGGGGTTGGGTCGGCTAGGGAGATATAAGGGGGTGTTGTGTTTCGGTGGTATAAAGGGAGGGGGAAAGGGGTCGGCTACCTAAATTGGTAGGGGGGATGGGCTGTGCGGCGAGAGAGAGAGCCGAAGGGAGGAGAGGGGCCGAGAGAGAGGGAGTTTGGTGAGGGTGATTGTAGCCGAAGGGGTTGTGGGGAGGAGGTATGTCGGCTAAGGGGGTGTTCGGCTAGATGGCTACCGAAGACAAGAGGGAGTAAGGGGGAGGGAGGTGTTCGGCTAAGGGGGTGTTCGGTTGGATGTTGGGCCGAAAAGGACCAAGGTCGAAGGGGTTCGACTTGGGTGTGGGCCGAAAGAAATGAGGGGTGAGGGAGGGAGGGGGGTGGAGTTCGGCTAGGAGGAAGTTCGGCTAAGGAGAGGGGAGGCCAAGAGAAAGAGAGGGGTAGGGAGGGAGGGGGTTCGGCTAGGGAGAGGGTAAGGAGAAAGAGAGAGTGAGCCGAAAGAGGGTGAGAGATAGAGGAGAGAGAGAGAGAGAAATATGTGGGAGATGAGGAGAAAGGAAAAAGAAAGGAAAAAAAAATTTATTGAAGGAAAAAAATACTGAGTTTTTTTTTATTTCTTTTCTTTTCTATCTCTCAATTTTTTTTATTTCTTTTCTTTCTCTCTTTTTTTTAAGACAAAAAAAAAATTAAATATTGGTATTTAACATACCGAGTTCTCCGATTAGGAACTTGAACCGAGCTTCGTCAAGAGGTTTGGTGAAGAGATCCGCCAGTTGGAGGTCGGTAGGGATGAAATGAAGTTCGACATCACCTTTGGAGATGTGATCCCGGATGAAGTGATATCGGATGTCGATGTGCTTGGAACGAGAGTGTAGCACTGGATTGTTTGTGATGGCTATCGCACTTGAGTTGTCACACAGAATCGGGATGTGAGAGTACAGCTGATTGTAGTCTCTAAGTTGGTTCTTCATCCAAAGGATTTAAGCACAACAACTTCCAGCAGCTACATACTCAGCCTCAGCGGTAGAGGTGGAGACTGAGTTCTGCTTCTTGCTAGACCAACTAACAAGCTTGCCACCAAGGAGTTGACAGCTGCCAGTGGTGCTCTTCCTATCAATCTTAGAGCCTGCAAAATCAGAATCTGAATACCCCATTAGATCAAAACCTGAGTCTTTGGGATACCAAAGACCCAGATTCATGGTACCTTTAAGATACCGAAAAATGCGTTTAACCGCAGCCAAGTGAGATTCTTTCGGATTGGCTTGGTAACGCGCACACAGACAAGTAGCAAACATAATGTCTGGTCTACTCGCAGTAAGATAAAGAAGAGAGCCGATCATGCCTCGGTAGCTGGTGATATCCACATATACACCATCCGGATCAGCATGGAGTTTCAAAGGTGGTGCCATGGGAGTTTTCATAGGGGAGGAGTTTTCAAAATTGAACTTCTTTAGAAGGTCACGAATGTATTTACTTTGATTTATAAAGATTCCTTCTGAAGATTGTTTAACTTGAAGTCCTAAGAAAAAGGTAAGGTCCCCCATCATACTCATCTCATATTCGTTTTTCATGAGAGAGGCAAACTCATCACATAGTGACTCGTCAGTGGCACCAAAAATGATATCATCCACATAAATTTGAACAAGAATAAGATTACCTGAGGTTTGTGTTGGATCCCAGATCTAATCTCGTAACAATGATATAAACAATAAGAGTAATGACAGCGGAAGTAATACAGTTTAATATCAAAGGAGATTCAAATATCACAGTTCATAAAGCAGATAAAGATAAACAAGATATTCTTAGAATAAAATATTCAACTTATATTATCAGATATATAACTTCTTAAGCACACTTTGAACAATAAGGTGATGGTCTTATTTATAGGACCATAAAGTAAGCAGTGTACTTGCATGACGAAAAAGAGCATGCTGAACAGTGACCTACTCTAGAAAGTAAATCTTATCACTAAGTGACGTGTCATCTGTTCTTCTGTTCAATTGTAGAAAACTTCAGTGTGAACATCTTCAGAGAGAATGTCTTCAGAGCTCTGACGTTGTCTTCAGAGCCTCTGATGAAGCCATCTCTGATGTCTTCTCTGAAAGTTGCAATCTCTGATAAGTACTTCAGAGGCAGGTTTGTTCTCTGAAGTCTTCGTCCTCTGACGTCTTCTTCCTCTGACGTCTTCTTCCTCTGACGTCTTCGTCCTCTGAAGTGTATCTTTTGGAAGTCCTCTGAAATAGGACTAGTATTTTCAACACTTTAACAAACAGATGATTTGGAGCTAACAATCTCCCCCTAAGTGTCGAAAATAAAAGATACAAAAATAACAGAGAATTGAATTTTAAACTAGAAAGCATAGAGGAGAAAATCATCCTCTTAAATATTACTTCTTAAACATTTGGAAGTTTAATACAAAGAAAGTAATATAAAAAAAAATAAAGAAACAGACTACAATTTGTCACTTGAACAGATTCCATGGAATTTCATGATCAGAGCTCTGAAGTTGATCATCGAGTCAATCTCTAAGTCAAGCTTTGCCAGTAAATCTGCTCTGTGCCTTTCTTCCTTTGCATGGATCAATTTCTTTATACCTCTCAAGGTTTCATCAGAGTACTTCGACACTTCCGAAGCTAGAAATATCTTCTTTTCTTGATTTACTCTGAAGACGAAACCCATAGGTTCTGCAACGATTGATCCAGTCTTCTGTTCTTTAAGTTTGTCGAATGACTCCACAGGTTCAGTTACCTCCAGCTTCTCTTCCCCTAGGTTCAGATCTATTTGAAAGTCACGTTTTGCTCGGTGTTTGACATAGGCCTCCATTGCCCGTCGGACTTTAACCATGCCCATACTGATTTCCCTTCTTCCATGATCATACCTGGCAGAGCAATAGGCATATAAATGTGGTAAATCATATGGATTTAGATTTACGAGATCATTGTCATTGAACTCGTAAATCTTCTGATCAGATCGAGTTACCACATAATTCCTATAGATAATCTTGTTGTAAGCAAAGGTCTTTTCTGAGATTTTATTGATTTTGATGATTGGATCATCAGGAGGACCTGTGCTCTTGGTTTGGTTTTATCTCTGATAAATCTTCGCTCATAGTCTGGCATGTCCTCTCTGATTCTTGGATTCAGAGGAATGACTAGTGTGTCTGCCATGTTGAACTCACAGTAAATGTATCTGAAGTGGTCTTCTATGGAAGCTTCGGGATTTGATTCGAGGAATGTGGGAGGTTTATTGAACACTTTTGCTGGAAGACCGATGCTTGCTTTCTGAACAGGATTCTCTGAAGGAGCCTGTTCATCAACAACCATGGTTTCTGGTTCCATCGTTTGTGGAGGATCTTCTTTTGAGGGTTCAGAGATGTAGCCATCTATCTCTGGTGATTCCCTCAGCTCTGACGTTGTTGAAGTATGATGTGGTTGAGCATTTTTGAAGGCATATTCTTCGACATCAACTACTTCAACTTCTTCTTCAACCTCTTTTCCAGAATCTGATTTTTCTTCTTTTTTATATTATGATTCGTAAGCATCTCTCATCACATAAGTTGGTCTTTCTGGTGATGAGAATGCATCTTCTGATGTTGAGAAGTCTACGAGCTGTTCATCATCTTCTTCGTCCAGAGCTCCAATAGTTTCTTGAGATGCAGCTGTGATTTGTTCAGCTATGATTGGAACTATTGGAGCACCTGAAGTGGATGGTCCTAAAAATATGATCGGTACTGGCGACTTTAGAGTGGCTTGAATATCTTCAGCAGAGGTGGAGGTTGAATGTCTCTCTGTTCCTTTCTCCTTGTGTTGGTTTGATTCAAAGGGAGTGGACTCCTTTTGTGTTTCAACAGGTTTTGGAGTAGGAGTCTTCTCCCCCTTATGAAGATCGGATGACCCCTGAGGTTGGTCATCTTCGTCATCAGTATCTTCATATCTAGCCTTCTTTCGCGCTTCCTCAGAGCATGCGACCTCTGGTTCCTTTCTCTTCAATACTCCCTCTGAAGATTTGACATTCTTCAGAAGGTCTTCAATCTTCTTGTTCTGCTAAGTGGTCTTGGAGACGAACTTGCTGGATATGTTCATTACATTGCTGGTTATCTTCTTGGAGAAGTTGGTTAGGTCAGCCTTTGTAATGAATTCTGTTGTAGCAGGAGCAACAGCAGAGAAGGTAGGGATCTTTGCAATTACCTCTGTCAAAGAACGCAAGACTTCCTCTTTGAATTGAGAGAAGTCTGTTGTGTTGGAGTGGGGGCAGAGGTAATAGGAATTGCCTGGAGGAGCTCTGTTTTTGAGTTCTGAATTTCTCTGGACAATACGGAGTCATTCTTTATGACCAAGCTTTCCAGAGCATCCAGTTTTTCGTTCTGATTGAGAACCGTCGTGCGCAGCTCAGAGACCTCTGAAGTGAGCTTTTCAACTTCAGAGTTAGAGGCAGAGGCCTCTGAGGTCTTCTCCATGTGAAGTTTTATCTCCTTCGGAGATTCTCTGATTTCATCACCAAAGATTTTGAACTCCTCTTTGGTAACGTAATCAGAGGGGGTAACCTTAGGATCAACACATGATTCTAAGTTTCCCTCGAGTTCAGAGGGGCCTTCTTTCGGAGGTGGTTTGATGTTTTCTCCGGAAGGACTTACCATTAATCCTTGGGGACCCTTTTTCAAGGATTTCCCTATAATGGTTCCGATTGGTCTCTGATCATCAGAGTCAGAATCTGATGATGAGAACCAAATGTGTTTGGAAACCTTGCTGTTCAGGCTAAGGATTCCTTGTGCAAGAAGGTCGTGCCATTCTTTTTCTGACAGGCAATCCTTACGTTCTAAGGGACGGTCTAACTTAGTTTGAGCCACAAAGGCATCATGTGTGGGTGGAGGTGACATACTCTGGGGTGATTGAGTATTTTTATCTTGGTCTAAGTCCTTTTGGGAGGACTTAGCCGTATCAGAGGTTTCCCCTCTGGTGCATGCGTCAGAGGCAGAAACAGATGCCTCTGAGCGGTTAGGATGGGAAGGGTTCGAGGTGTGCACCTCTGTTTCAATGTCCATTGATGTTGGACCACCTTGGACAGTAAATTTGTTTGCACTGGGATTTGGGCTTTGGATTCTCTCATTTGTGTCTTCAAGGACATCTTTTTCTACCTCACCGCCCTCAGATTCTAAGTTTAGAAACTCACCCTCTGGAAATCTCTCTTCCTCACCTTCCCCTGCTCTGACAGAGTTATTCTCTTCGTCAGAGGGAGGGTTCTCATGTTCTCTCTTCCTCACTCTCTCAGAGCCACCTTCTGGTTGCGCTCTGTTAATGTTTTGAACAGTATCAGAGATATCACTCTCTGATTCAGACTCAGGCTCAGAACCTAAGTGTGTTGGGGATCCCATTATCGGTTCTGATGATTGGGCAACACGACTAAGTAGGAGATGGGTAGGAGAGTCAGCAGGAATTATCTCAATCATGGTGTGTGGGAAACGTCGGTCATGTGGATAAGGAGGAACCTCTGTGGCTTTGAATGAGTTCATCATAAACAGAGGTGTCATTGGGCCCTCCTCAGTGATGGAAAATTTCTCCATTGCTCATTGAATGACCACAGAGATGAATCGGGGAAACAGTACCGATATTGGTTGTTTTCCTTTGGCCAAGTCCTTGTTCTTCTTGTCCACCGCCGTCAGCATCTCACAGAATAGAATGTGAGCCATATTGATGCTTCTGTTGAAAAAGAGAGCATACATTATGGCTATTATCGCTGGATGAGTCTGATCCTGACTTCCAATCTTGCAGGTTATTGTTCGGTTGAGAACATTGAACATAAAGTTCCATTTGGGAGGCAGGTACTGACGTCTGAATTGACTTAGGCGTGTTATTTCTTTGTTGTAGCCTAAGTGTTGGAGGAACTGAAGAAGGACTTCTTGAGTTGGGGGTTTCTCAAAGGTTTCTATTTGAAGATCAGTTTTGGTGAGGAGGTTGAATCGGCGAGTTAGGGTTTGTGGGGTTATTCTTATGTATAAGCTTTGTTCACCTAGGTCAATGTGCCCAACCAGTCCTTCCTTTTCATCGTCGTATTCACTTGAATACCACCATTGTTGGACAAAGCGAAGGGGAATATCTGAGGCATGTTTGGTTAGAACATCATTGAGTTCGCAGTTGGTGAAAAAGTCGAGGATTGGGCGAAACTGTTCATCGTATTTTGATGGGGTGACGTCCAGAAAGTAGTTGTTTCCTTTGACTGGAACATCGAACTATACCATATTCAAGCTTGGAACAAGTTTGCTTGAGTTATCTGAAGTTTATGAATGAGCCGCCATTGTTGCAGGTTGAGAAAGATGAAAGCTTAGAAAGAGAGATTCGGCTTTTGGATTTTGAGAGCGTAAAGAATAATGAGAAGTGAACAAAGGTATTTTATAACTACAAAAGGAAGGTAGAGGGAGAGGTTATTGAAGCGGCGAATGAGAGTCCCAATGTCAGAAAGGACGTTCCATCATCCCCGAATTGATGGGTGACACGTTTAGGCGTGTAGGGGTGAACCACTTTGTGTCAGAAAACCGCAGTTGGGTTTTTGAAAAGAAACGAGTGGTTATTCAAAAAGATTTACTATTTAAAAGAATTTCTTGGAATATTTGTTTAATGAGAAAAGATCAGAGGCTCTGATAAAAACATCAGAGACAAGATCAGAGGCTCTGATAAAAACATCAGAGACAAGATCAGAGGCTCTGATAAAAACATCAGAGACAAGATCAGAGGCTCTGATAAAAACATCAGAGACAAGATCAGAGGCTCTGATAAAAACATCAGAGACAAGATCAGAGGCTCTAATAAAAACATCAGAGACAAGATCTTTTCTCCCCCTTGAAAGATGAAAGGGTCGTTGTCTCCCCCTTGACACATGCTTGGAGTTTCAAAAGAGTGATTTTTACCATATTTGAAAAAGCGTAGAGGCTCTGATGAAAGGATCAGAGACTCTGATGTCATTTAAGTACTCTGATATTGATATGCTACTCGATTCAGAGACTCTTTTGTTAGGTAGACATATTCAACATTCCCAACTTGCTAATTAAAAAATTGAACCTTTGTTCATCTAAAGCTTTTGTGAAAATATCAGCAAGTTGAAGTTCAGTTGGTACAAAATACATCTCTATTGTTCCTTTTTCAACATGATCTTTCAGAAAGTGGTACCTTACATCGATGTGCTTGGTTTTGGAGTGCTGTACTGGATTGGCAGAGATGGCTATAACACTTTTTGAATCACAGAGAATTGGAATTCTGTCAAATTGTTGGCCATAATCTCTGAGCTGAGTCTTCATCCATAATACTTGTGAGCAACAACTAGCAGCAGCAACATATTCTGCCTCTGCAGTTGAAGTGGAAACACAGTTTTGTTTCTTGGATGACCAACTTACCAGCTTATTGCCCAATAACTGACAACACCCAGAGGTACTTTTTCTGTCAAGCTTACATCCAGCATGATCTGCATCAGTGTAAGCTGTTAGATCAAAACTTGAAAGTTTTGGATACCAGAGGCCTAATGATTGTGTCCCTCTGAGGTATCTGAAAATTCTTTTGACAGCAGTTAAATGAGATACCTTTGGATTTGCTTGATATCTAGCACAAAGGCATATTGCAAACATTATGTCAGGCCTACTTGCAATTAAGTATAATAGTGAACCTATCATGCCTCTGTAGGTTTTTATATCCACAGATTCTCCTGATGGATCAGAGTCAAGTTTGACTCCGGTGGATAGAGGTGTTCTCATCGAAGTTGAATCATTGAGTTTGTATTTTTGCAAAATTTCAGAGACATACTTAGATTGACTTATGAATGTACCTTCTGAAGTTTGTTTTACTTGTAAGCCTAGAAAGAAAGTTAATTTTCCCATGAGGCTCATCTCAAATTCACTCTTCATCAACTCTGAGAACTTGTCACAATACTTTTGATTGGTAGAGCCAAATATAATGTCATCAACATAAATTTGTACTAAAAGCATCTCATTCTTGTACCTTTTGATGAATAAGGTAGTATCAATTGTGCCTTTTTCAAATCCATTGTTAATCAGAAAAGTGGACAGAGTTTCATACCAAGCTCTTGGGGCTTGTTTGAGTCCATACAGAGCTTTATCCAAATAATAAACATGATTAGGATACTCTGTACTTTCAAATCCAGGTGGATGCTGGACATAGACTTCTTCATTTAATTTACCATGAAGAAAGGCAGATTTAACATCCATTTGATAATCTTTGAATCCTTTGTGTGCAGCATAGGCTAAGAAGATTTTGATTGCTTCTAGCCTAGCTACAGGTGCAAAGGTTTCATCATAATCAATGCCTTCTTCCTGGCAATATCCTTTTGCAACCAACCTGGCTTTGTTTCTGATTATTATTCCATCCTCATCCTTTTTGTTTCTGAAAACCCATTTCGTTCCAATCGCAAATTTTCCTTTGGGAAGGGGAACTAGGGTCCAGACTTTGTTTCTTACAAACTCTTGAAGTTCATCCTGCATTGCAAAAATCCAATGAGGATCTTCAAGAGCTTCTTTTACCTTCTTTGGTTCAATAATGCTCAAAAAGTTTACATAGAAGCATTCATTGATGGTGGCAGATCTTGTTTTAACTCCTTCGGATGAGGATCCAATGATTTGATCAATTGGATGATCTTTTGTCCATCTGGTGATTGGAGCAATAATTTGTGCAGTTTGAGTTTCAGAGGCTCTGACGTTTGGTGACACCTCTGTTGTATTGTTCAGAGGCTCTGAAGATGATACCTCTGTTGTACGGTTCAGAGGCTCTGTTGGTGATGCCTCTGTTGTACTGTTCAGAGGCTCTGAAGGTGATACCTCTGTTGTACGGTTCAGAGGCTCTGTTGGTGATGCCTCTGTTGTACTGTTCAAAGGCTCTGAGTTTTGTTCAAGAGATGCAGATTCTTGTTCTTCATCATTTGGTTCTGGAGTTGCTTCAGATACTTCTTGATCATCTTCTGATTCACTTTGCTGATCTGCATTTGGTGAAACAGAAGGTGTTAGTTCAGAGGGCCCTGAAAGGGTTGTACCTGTTTCTTGAGTTTCTTCTGAATCCTCTCTCTGTCTATCTCTGAAGATAACTTCAGAGATATCTTCATCATCAAAGAAATCTTCAAATATTTTGTTTAATTCAGATTCCCTTGATGATTCAGAGATTGGTGATGAACTTTCTTGATGTTCAGAGCTTTTATTGTCGTCAAAAGTGATATTGATGCTTTCTTGGATAGTCCTTGTTCTAAGATTGAATACTCTGAAAGCTTTTGAGGCTAATGAATATCCAATGAATTTGCCCTCATCAGCTTTCTTGTCAAACTTTCCAAGATATTCTCTATCTTTCAGAATGTAACACCTGCATCCAAAAACATGAAAATATTTAATATTTGGTTTCCTATTGTTAATGAGTTCATAGGATGTTTTCTGAAATCTCTTGACAATTGTAGCTCTATTCTAAGTGAAGCAGGCTGTTGCTACTGCTTCTGCCCAAAAATTTGTTGAAAGATCAGATTCAGCAAGCATTGTTCTGGCAGCTTCAACAAGTGTTCTGTTTTTCCTTTCAACTACTCCATTTTGTTGAGGAGTTCTTGCTGCAGAGAAGTTAGGGGTAATGCCTTCTTCTGATAGATAAGAATTGATTTTGGCATTTCTGAACTCTGTTCCATTATCACTTCTTAGTTTCTGAACTTTGCTGCCGAATAGAACCTGTAATCTTTTCAACAACCTTATTAATATGTCAGGTACATCAGATTTAGCTCTAATGAATTCTATCCATGTGTATCTTGAAAATTCATCAATTAGAACCAGAATGTATTTCTTACCTGCCAGACTCTGTACGGAGATAGGACCACAGAGGTCCACATGAAGCATGTGCAGAGGTCTAGGACAGTTGTTTTCACTTTTGGTTTTATGGGAAGATCTTTTCATTTTTCCCATCTCACAAGCAGAACAAAGATGATCTTTGTTAAACTTTAGAGATGGTAATCCCTTAACCAAATTAAGTTTAACTAACTTATCAAGTGAGGAAAAGTTTAGATGTGAAAACTTTTTATGCCAGAGCCAGATTTCCTCACTATTCAGAGATACAAGACAAAGTTTCTCTGAACCAGTGTCTGTGATTTTGGTAAAGTTCATTCTGTAGAGGTTTCCTTTTCTGTCTGCTCTTAGCATTTCTTGACCTGATTCTGAGTGAAGAAGTGAACAATATTTTCTTTGAAATTTCACATCAAAACCATGATCACAAAGTTGACTTATGCTTATCAGATTGTGTTTTAATCCATCCACATAAGCAACCTTTGATACTGAAACATTTCCTCTTGATAACTCACCATATCCTTTAATCTGTCCTTGCTTGTTGTCTCCAAAAGTAACTGCTCCTCAAGATTTTGCTTTGAATGAGGATAGCATTTCTTTATTTCCAGTCATATGCCTTGAACATCCAGAATCTAGGTACCAGATTGGCATTGACTGTTTCTGCAAGACAGATTATTGTTTCTTAGGTACCCACCTCATTATGGGTCCTTTTGTGTTAGACTTTGGTGGAATCGTATGACTTTTTGGCATCTCATCTTTTGATGTCTTGCCTTTACTTGTCTTCTTTTGAGATTTTGTCTCTGAGATATTTTTCAGAGATTTATTCAAAAGGCAGTGTGATCCTTTAAAATGATTTTTAAGTTTCATCAAGAGATAAATGCAGTTACAACTAATGGAACAAGAAGAAGTAGGAGCAAAGTTTTTCTTTTTATTAAAAGCATTTGTTACATTTTGACTTCTTTTGAAACTAGCACTAGGAATATTACATTTATCCCTAACTACTTCTTTTCTTTTTGCTTGATAGACAGTCTTCTTTTCAAGTTGCTTTTTCTTGTTCAAAAACATCTTCTTTTCTTTGCTGCTTACTGCACAGACAGGATCAATATGGTTAATTTTTGTCCATTTGCCTTTTTGTTCAGGAGAGAATTTTATTGTTTTATAGGTGTAAGAACCAGAAGTGTTTGTTTTATTCTTTGCCTTTTGTTGCAACTCTTTTTCAAGTTCCAGAGATGTTTTTGCTTGTAAACACATATTTGCAAAATCAGGACTTATTGGTATTCTGGTTTTGGTTTTCAATACTGAAATTGGAACATTCAAAATACCAGAGCCAACAGTTTCTAATTTTTTGTGAATTACATTCCCTGGTTTACAAAAAATCTGTTCATCAATCTCTAAATCAGATTCTGAATCAGAGTCAAGAAAGTCTCTCTTAGATTTAATAGAGATATCTACCTCTATTGGTTTTTTAATTTCTTTTGATTTTAGAGACTTTGATGATCCGTTTCATGCTTTCTTTTATTTTTAAGTCCTCCATGACATTTTCTTCCCAAATCTTTTGAACATCATCTTTAAACGTAGTTCTGATGTTTTCATCTGACTTTGGTGAATACAGAGGAGCATTCGGATCAAGTGAACTCTGAGATTCATTTTCAGAAGTACTTGTATCAGAGGTACTTGGTTTAAATGTCTCTGATTCACTTGAGATGAAGGCATCAAATCTGAAAATTTCTTTGGAATCATAGCGCTGAGGTTTTGTAAAGTGTACCTCTGAAGTTTCTTCTTTTATCTGTAACACAGATTCTTTAATGTCTTTTACTTCAGAGTACTTTGTATTTTTGAAATTTAACGCTCTTGCTTTTGATCCCTCTAATGTTTTCATTCTTTTGAAATTATTCAGAGATGGATCTTCAGAGCTTTGGACCTTTCCTATACAGAAAGTGGAAGAAAGTGAAGTTTTCTCCAATCCATTAAATGAATTCAACTCATTGAATCCTAGCCCTTGAGAGTCCATCTGAGTTTTTATTTTGTCGAAAACACTTTGTGCATTAACATAGCTTTTGATTCGAAGATTTTGTCTATCTAGAGATTGATGTAGGATTTCTCTTTCCTTTTGAAAAAATTTGGTTAAGGCAATAGAATTGAGCCTTTCATACTCAGATTTCTTTACTTCTTCTTCTTTTCCTTTTAAAACTTTTTCAATCTCTTTTATTTCTTCTGAAAATGATTTTTCTTTTTGCTTGTTGGTTTCTTCAAGTTTGGTTTTTTCAAGAAAAATTTCTTTCTTTTCTGATTCCAGAAGATTCTTTTCTCTTTTGTAAAAAATGAGCACTTTTGTTACTTGCTCTTTTTTCTCTTTTTCTTCAACAAACTTTTGCTTTAGATCCTGAAGTTCATTAATTAGTTTAAAAGCATCTATTTCAGGATCACTGTCAGAGGTGTAAGGAGAGTTTACCTTTTCAGAGTTGTCTTCGGATGCTTCATCAGTTTGATTTCCATCTGAAAAAGCCATACCACAGAGATTGGTAGGCTCTTCCTCACCATCACTTGTTGAGTCAGATTGCCAGTCTTCCATTTCTGCTACAAGAACTCTTTCTTTTACATTATATTTGTATTTGTTCTTGTAGTAATCTTGATCTTTGACAAGTTTTCCTCTGCAGTTTGCAGAGAAGTGGCCTGATTTTCCACATCTGAAGCATCTTCCATCATTTTGATTTGGTGGAAGAGTGGCAGTACTTGTCTCTGGCTTCTGTTCTTGAGGTTTGAAGTATCTTTGTGGTTGTGGATACCTTGGTTGGAATGGTTGTTGTGGTCTTGTTTGTGGTGTTGCATTATCATGGTTGAAGTTTGCACCCTTTTGATCACTATATGGAGTGAATCTGGGTTCTTGTTGAAATCTTCTCTCCGGATTTCTTCTTTCTTCATTCTCTCTCCTTCCTTCAAATACCTTCTTACCAAATTTCTTGTTAAACTGATGAGTGATTAATGCAAGAGATTTGGCAAAGACACTTATATCTTCATCTGAGTCTGAATCAGTATGAGTTTCTTCTGCTATCAAAACCTTTTTGGATCTTCTTTTTGTTTCCAAACATTTTTGTGACTCTTCACAGTTGTTTTCTTTCGATGTTTGTTTTGAAACAAGTGCAAGGGGTCCACCCAAATAGGTTTTTGATTTTTGCTTCATAACTTCTTTTTCATGTGCAACAAGAGTATCATAAATGTCAGTTAATGACCATGACTCAAGATCTTGGTTAGCCTGTATAGACATGGACAGTTGTGACCATTCTTCATTCAAGCTTTTCAAAAAAAGAACGTTGTTTTCCTCTTTTGTTCTTATCACTCCAAACTTTCTACATTTGTTTATTAGAATGTTGAATCTTGAGTAAGTTTGGTGTAACTTTTCTTCTGGTAGAGCATGAAAATCATGATATTCATTGATGCATAGATTTCTTCTATTTTTCTGAGTTTGTAGGCCACCTTCAAGTTGATTTAACAACTGATCCCATATCTCTTTTGCAGTTTTACAAGAATCAAGTTCTTGAAAGATATCATTGGGAATGGCCATTATGAGTAATCTAACAGCTTTTGAGTCATTATCCATCATATTATTTTCTTCATCAGTGAAGTTTGTGGTTTTCTTTTCGTAATATGCAGGTATTTCGGCAGTATCTGCTGTTGCGGGAACTCTTGGTACCAACACCATTGGAATGTGAGGTCCAACGTTCACAGATCTAAAAAGATCCCTGTCCATACCTTCTAGAAAATTTACCATCCATATTTTCCATTGGGGATATTCATCCCTTAAAAGTGTAGGAGGTTTTGTTAATGACCCAACTGTATACATGGCACTTATGCTTGAGTTTGCCATTTAAAAAATGAAGATTTGAAGAACTGATGCTTTTTGTAATGAACTGTGATTTACTATCAAATCTAGAGCATATGATGTTCTTGAATGAACTGGGTTTATATGAACATGCACATATATTGAAAGTTTAGAATCAATGAGATGTAAATCTATCCGAGTATGCAGATATGATCTTTTTTTGTTTTAGAAACAAAGGAGGCTCTGATACCAATTGTTGGATCCCAGATCTAATCTCATAACAATGATATAAACAATAAGAGTAATGACAGCGGAAGTAATACAGTTTAATATCAAAGGAGATTCAAATATCACAGTTCATAAAGCAGATAAAGATAAACAAGATATTCTTAGAATAAAATATTCAACTTATATTATCAGATATATAACTTCTTAAGCACACTTTGAACAATAAGGTGATGGTCCTATTTATAGGACCATAAAGTAAGCAATGTACTTGCATGACGATAAAGAGCATGCTGAACAGTGACCTACTCTAGAAAGTAAATCTTATCACTAAGTGACGTGTCATCTGTTCTTCTGTTCAATTGTAGAAAACTTTAGTGTGAACATCTTCAGAGAGAATGTATTCAGAGCTCTGACGTTGTCTTCAGAGCCTCTGATGAAGCCATCTCTGATGTATTCTCTGAAAGTTGCAATCTCTGATAAGTACTTCAGAGGCAGGTTTGTCCTCTGAAGTCTTCGTCCTCTGAAGTCTTCGTCCTCTGACGTCTTCTTCCTCTGGCGTCTTCGTCCTCTGAAGTGTATCTTTTGTAAGTCCTCTGAAATAGGACTGGTATTTTCAACACTTTAACAAACAGATGATTTGGAGCTAACAGTTTGCTTGATGAACAAAGTATTGTCATTTTTACCTCTTGTATACTTGTTCTTCAGGAGAAAGTCAGCAAGAGTGTCATACCATGCACGAGGAGCCTGCTTTAGACCATATAGAGCTTTGTCTAACCTGTACACATAGTCAGGATGAACTGGATCTTCAAATCCAGGGGGCTGTTTCACATAGACTTCTTCAGCTAGCTCCCCATTCAGAAAGGCACTCTTGACATCCATCTGGAAGACTCTGAAGTTCTTGTAGGCAGCATGAGCAAGGAAGATTCTGATGGCTTCAAGTCTTGCAACAGGAGCAAATGTTTCATCATAGTCAATTCCTTCCTCTTGCCTATAGCCTTGTGCAACTAGTCGGGCCTTGTTTCTGATCACTGTGCCTTCTTCATCCATTTTGTTCCGAAAGACCCACTTGGTTCCTATGATGGTTTTTCTGTAAGGACGAGGAGCCAATCTCCAGACTTTGTTCCTTTCAAACTGAGAAAGTTCTTCTTGCATGGCAGTGATCCAACATGGATCAGCTAGAGCTTCGTCAACTTTCTTTGGTTCAATGAGAGAAAGGAAGTTCACATAGAGACAAATGTTACCAACACCTCTTCGAGTCTGTACACCAGCTTGTTGATCACCAATGATTTCATCAATGGGGTGATCTTTTGTCCACTTTAGGGCAGGAGGTAAAGGAGGAGGGTAAGAGATTTGTAGAGGAGAGTTGGAAGGGCAATTTTGAGGAGAGATGGATGGAAGATCGGCTTGTATAGGTGAGGACTGGATGTCAGATGGAGAGACTGGGATGATTTGGAGTGTATGTTGAGGTTGGGTAGGCTGAGGATCATCCTCTTGATGAGAGGAGGGGTTGTGAGATGTAGAAGGTTCATTGTTTTGGTAGAGAGAAGTGAGAACTGTGTAGGGAATGTCTGATGATGTTGGAAGAGGACCATCACCAACACAGGAGGATATCCATATGTTCAATTCTTCATCATCACAAGAGAGTGATGATATCTTGAGGTCATCAAACTTGACATGGATGGATTCATCAATACACTTCCTTAGGAGGTTCTAGACTCTGAAAGCTTTGGAAGTGAGAGAATATCGCACGAAGATTCCTTCATCAGCTTTGGAATCAAATTTTCCCAAATTTTCTCTATCATTGAGAATGTAGCAGACACACCCAAAGACATAAAGAAAACCAATGTTGGGTTTTCTACCATAAAAGACTTCATAAGGAGTCTTATTGTGTCTTTTCACAATGATGTACCTATTTTGGGTAAAACATGCAGTGTTGATTGCTTCGGCCCAAAAGTAGATAGGGAGGTGAGATTCACTCAGCATGGATCAGGCAGCTTCACATAGCGTTCTGTTCTTTCTCTCCACTACACTATTTTGTTGTGGAGTTCTGACGGCAGAGAAGTTCTGAGAGATGCCTTTTTCATTGAAAAAATCATCCAACATACTGTTCTTGAATTCTGTTCCGTTGTTACTTCTTACAGATCTTACTAGCTGCCCATTCAGCACTTCAGACTTCTTGATGAACTTTATGATTTCTTCAGTAGTGTCACTTTTATACCTGAGAAAAAATACCCAAGTGTAACGAGTGAATTCATCAATAATAACCAGAATGTACCTTCTACCACCAAGGCTTGGAGTACTGACTGGTCCACACAGATCCATGTGGAGCATCTGAAGAGGCTGAGTGATGGAGAAGCATTGCTTGGACTTGAAGGAAGATTTTGTGAGTTTCCCTTTCTCACATGCAGCACACAGCTTTTCTTTCACAAAGGAAAACTTTGGCATGCCCGTGACAAGCTCCTGGTTTGAAAGGACATTCAAAGTCTTGAATTTTAGATGAGAGAGACGCTTGTGCCAAAGCCAACATCTTTTAGCAGAGTTTTCAGAGACAAAACAAATGTTTGTTCCGAAGGATGAGCTATGTCCCATGTCTATGACATAGACATTTTCCTTGCGGTAGCCAGAAAGTACGGTTTCCATATTTTTGTTGAAAATGATGCATGAAGATAATTGAAACATCACTTTGTAGCCCAGATCGCACAGTTGGCTTATGCTTAGAAGATTTTGCATCAAGCCCTCAACATAGGCTACCTTGTTAAAGGTGATGGAACCATTTGAGATTGTTCCATAACCTTTAGTACTTCCTCTGGAATTATCACCAAAGGTGACAGAAGGACCTTTGGATGGCACGAAGTCTACAAGAAGAGATTTGTTGCCGGTCATATGTCTTGAGCACCCGCTGTCGAGATACCAGATTTGTTGGTGCCCTAGACCCTGCAATCACAAGAAAATCAGTTCTTTGGTACCCATTTGGAGATGGGTCCTTTTGAGTTAGAAGGAGAAGAATTATCCTTGGAAGCATTTTTATCAATTCTCTCCAGAGGACAATCCTTAGCAAGATGAAAGGTATTACCACAGTTATAACATTTTCTATATATAAAGACCTTTTTAGAGCTTTGATTAACTTTCTTGTGATGATTGGTCACATTGACTTTCATGGCCTTAGAGGTTAGAGGATAGTCAAGAGGCTTAGGACCCAAGATATCTTTGCCAGAGTCAGTTGAAGGAATAGAAGAGGGTGTCTTGGAATTTTGCTTATTTAACATCACAACTCTGGGGATTGGAAGAGAAGATGGTTTCTTTGAGTTTTTCTTGGGAAGTTTCTTTTGGGGAGGAAGATTGGCAACAGATTTTCCCTTTTTGGAGAAAGAGAATTTGTTTGAAGAAGGCTGAGGAACTTTTGAAGGTTTGGGTTTAGAAGAGGAAGGCTCGTTTATTTTTAAGGAACACATAGACTCAATAATTGGTTTAGAAGGGTCATTTGAGTCTTGGACTTCCTCACTCTCATTAGGTGAGTCAATGCTCTTAGCTTTGATAAACTTTCCAAACTTGAGATCTTTAGGGAAATCAGAGGAGTCCAGAGGTTCAGAGTCATCATAGTTCTCTTCAGAGGATTCATAGAATGAGGGAAGAGATAAAGGAGCATGGGTGTCAGAAGGAGGTTCAAGGTCATATTTCCCGAAGCCTAGTCCAGATTTGTCATCACAAGATATTTGATCCTGAAAAATCTTTTCTAAGTTCTTGGAGGAGCTTGTCCATTTTTTCACAGTTTCTTGCTCCTTTTTAAACTTTTTAAGAAGTTTATTTTTCTCTTTAGCAAGAGTAAAGTTTATAGGTTTCAAATCTTCAAGCTCAACCTTGATTTTGTCAAAGTGTTTTAGTTGAGAAAGACAGATTTGCAGTTGAGAAGAAAGAGATTTTATCTGAGCATTTGCCTTCTTCTTTGCATCCTTGGCTTCATAGAAGTCAATGGTCAAAGAGTCAAAGGCTTCAGTTTTCTTAGCATCAGAGAGAGAAAAATGGATGTACCTGAGTAGATGATGTGGAGCACTCAACAGACACAAGAGCCATGGAGGTGGAAGAGGTTTCACCATCAGCATAATCTATTTTAGCCATAATGCAAAGGTTGGCCATGTCCTTGTCACTTTCGGAAGTTGGTTCATCTGCCTAATCATGAGATTCAGCAAGAAGACCTTTTCCTTTGTTGGCTAGAAGAGCATTCCTTTCCTTCTCTCTCTTGTATTTGGCCTTGTACTTTTCAGCACGGTCAGACTTTGAAGGAACAGACGAGTTTGACTTTTGAAAAGAAGGTTGGAAGGAGTCAGACTTGGTTCTGACAGACCTAGAGGATGTACGGTTAGAGGAGGACAGTCTAGACTTATTAGAGGACCTGCTTCTGCATTCAGAAGCAAAGTGTCCCTTCCTCCCACACCTGTAACATTTCTCATTTGATTTGTCAGAGGAAGCATTTTTTGAAAGAGTAGAGGAGGGTTTTCTAGAAGACCTAGATTTTCCAGAAGAGAAGCGAGGTTTGCCTTTAGAAAAGCCAGCCAGCATGGCAACACCATCTGACAGCTGAGACACAGAGGTCTCCTCTCCTTCATCATCAGCCTTACTGAGATAGGCTTCTGAAGGTTCATTGGGGTCCTCTTGACTATCGTTGTCAGAGTCAGAAGGATAGGTGATCCTAGGGACACACACAGTACTTTTGGAAGATTCATCGACAAGGGCTAGAGGAGAGCCTTTGATGTCTTTTGTGAATGACTTCCTAAGCAGTTTAGTCTGCTCATAGTTGAAGAGGATGACATACAAGGCAGTGAGAGGCATAGAGTCAAGATCCTTGGTAGACTTGATACAAGTACAGATGTTTTCCCAAAACTCAGGAAGACAGTCCATGAACTTGCACAAGACTTCCTCATTATCATATATGCGACCCACAAGTTTAAGATCATTGAGAAGACTGTTAAAGCGATTGTAGTAGTCTGAGAGAGACTCACCCTTCTCATGAGAGAAGAGTTCATACTTTCTTACAAGTGCAATCTTTTTGCTCTTTTTCACCTCAGACGTACCTTCATAAAGAACACACAGAGTGGACCACATTTCTTTTGCAATAGAAAGGTTAACAAGAGAATGATAGACCTCATCAGGCAGAGAGAGGGCAATGATGGCTCAGACTTTAGTATCAAGAGCTATAAGACGTCTGTCTTCATCATTGTATTTATTGGGGTCCTTTAGAATGTATCTCCCAGTAGCTGGAGTTCTTTCTTCTTCAGAAGAGTCCTCATCAGCTTTTCCCTTGTCTGTATTATATCGGTCCCAAACTCTAGGAATAAAATGACCTTCATGTAAAATAGTTGGATATCTGCTGTCAACTCCTTCTAGAAAGAGTATCATACGACTTTTCCACAAGAAGAAGTTATTGGGGTTAAACTTTGGTGGTTTGGCTATAGAGCCATTGTCGTATGAAACAGCAGTGAAGTTTTGAGAAGAATCAATTTTCAAAGAAGAAGAAGAGGAAGAGGCTGCCATCACGGATCTAGTTTATTGAGTTAAACTAAACCGCTCTGATACCACTTGTTGGTCCCAAATAGAAGTAAGTAAATAAAAGAAGTATTGTAGAAGGGGGGGGGGGTTGAATACAATACACACAGTTTTTCACTTAATTTAATTCTTATTGATTTGAAATCAAGAATTACACATAGAAAACTTTTGATTGTTGCGGAAGAGAATAGATGAAATCTATTCAAACAATCTTACACAAAGAGAAATGAAGAACAATTGTAAAACACTTAGAAAACAATAAGAACTTCTTAGAGAGAGAATGCCAATGCACTTAGAGAGCTTGAAATGCTTGAGAGCTGGTGATCTTTCATGTTGAACCATCCTCCATATTTATAGTGCCTCATACATTAAATGCATGGGACACCTGTTGAGCAAATGATGGACACAGGTCTTCAGCAAGGTACATGATGTACTTTTTGTCTTGAGGTGTTTTGGATTGAAGTGTTGACCTGCAGAGAGGATGGTAGAGACCTTTCCTTAAAATGGTGTAGTAGACAAAACTTACTTTATCTGATCTCCAGATGAGGTCCACGTCAATGCAAGATATCACAATATACTTTGTCAAAAAAGTACAATGTGTTTGAAAGAAATCCTTAAGCATAGACTGCCGAAGACTTGAAGGATCTTCGGCTCCTGAAGATGTGAGAACACCTTCATACTCTAAGGAGAGATGAGATCATCGGCTGCCGAAGACTTGAGAGATCTTCGGCTCCTGAAGATGTGAGAACACCTTCATACTCTAAGGAGAGATGAGATCATCGGCTGCCGAAGACTTGAGAGATCTTCGGCTCCTGAAGATGTGAGAACACCTTCATACTCTAAGGAGAGATGAGATCATCGGCTACCGAAGACTTGAGAGATCTTCGGCTGCTCCTTGAAGATGTGAGAACACCTTCATACTCTAAGGAGATATGTGATTGACACCATCCTGGCTGATGGTGTTGATCACTTGGGCATGCTTGGCTTTAGGCTAAGGAGACTATCTTCAATCCGCTTTGAGAGATGTACTCCTTCTTTGTCTTCTTCGGCTGATCTTCGACTTCACCGAACATTTGTATAGAAACCAAGCTGCTAAAAAAACCTCAAACATATTCTAAGTAGGATGATATAAGATGGAAGATCAGGAGGTCATCTTCAAATCTTCAGATGACCCAACAGAACTTTACTTTTTGGGGCTCCCCGCATTCACTTGACTCGAAGACTAGCTCTATCTCTCGAAGCCATTTCATGCAAGCGACTGGGTTCGTCGTTCCTGAGAACTCGTATGGCTTACAACATAGGAATGACTTGAAGTTACATCCCCCTTCTATCCCTTCTCGCCCCCACGATCACATGTTCTTCAGTACCGATGACGTTTCTGGTACCCCTAGAACCCATCACAACATTCTCTATAACTGTCTCCGACCTTCAATTACCGGCATCTCTGTCTTCTAATAGCTTTATCAATCTCTCGTCCCTCTTGTCCATGGCCGCGTTCATCATTCGCATGAAATTTTCCATCATTGCAGTATGTGGGTCCATCTCTTGGATAACCGGGTCATGAGTGGCCAAGCTAACCCTGGGTATCGTTTCAACACTCCCCCACCAACATCTGAGGAATTGGGGGTGTGGGAATAGTTTTCTGTCTTGACGGACCTTGAGCCATTACACTGATTTCGGGGGCATCATCGCGATTAGGTGCCCTACTCTGAGTACTAACCATCTTAGTCTTCCACACACACGAGATCGAGGGTAAGGAATAGAATATAAAAATCAAACACAAAGGAAACGTACTACTACATTCATAAATCGTCATAACAATAGCAGGCCAAGTATACTTACATAGAACATATTCATAATAACGTTATCTAAGTGAAATTATGAACATATTATACGCAAGAATTCTCGTTACCATTACCATAACTCTAAATTAGTGTAATTTCCGTCGACTCTAAGACTGACCTATCTTAGAAGTTCTACCCATACTCACAAATCATAACTTAACATCTCAGTTTAAGTCTAGGCATCTTACGTTCATACCTAGTTCGCTCAAACTAGAGCTATAATACCAACTTGTAACACCCTAAATATTCCGAAGTATAAAAATAAAAAATTTGGCAATATGACGTCTGTAATTGGAGGAAACCTGTGACACTCTACAATAGGAGTCAATTAACAACCTGAATATGCCAAAAACCAAGCTACATACATGTAATCACCCAATAATGGGGAAACGGTAGTATAGCAGTTTACAAAAATTCATAAATGAATACTTATACGACAACCTACTAATCTAGACTATCACAATCTAGATTATGAACGGGTGTCACTAAGATCACCAAAAAGGTTCTATAATCCCAAAATCTTCAATGAATCCTCTCCAAAAGTTGGTGCTCCAAAAGTTGCCATCATCGGTAATTAGCACCTCACTCACAAGTTTTCCGCCTCGCTAATCTTTGGACCTTGCTAGGTTTTGCACAAAAACCTAAATAGAAGTTCGAACCCTAGAGAAGAGGTAGTATCTCTTGTACTTGATCAATGGTGAAGGTTCTCTTCACTTAATGCCCAACAACCCTTAAATGCAGAGAAAACGTCCCAAGAAACAAGTCTCCACTTCAGAAAATGATTAAAATCGATCAGGGATGAGTTTTTATAACCTAGAGGGTTTCAGTGACATTGACACGGCGACTGTGCCAAGGGAACAATCGCGAGGCACAATTGCCCGCGTTCCCCTGGTCACGATACACCAACAGCGAGAATGCCCTGTGACAGTTACCCAGGCATAGCCGTCGGGCACTGTCACCCGAAGTGTACCGTAGGGCATTAGCTTCCTAAGACTTTGCCCTTGACGATAGTGACATGCGTCACAATCGCCGGGCATTGTCGCGCCGGTGGTCCAGGGCCCTGAAATTTGCTGTTTTTCTTTCTAAGCTTGCCCCTTCGATTTGGTTCACACAAATATGGTTCAAGGGGTTAAGTTGCGTGTCTAAAACGAGTATTCGGACTAGTCTCAACTAAAACGTAGGTGAAAATACTAATATACGAAATTATAGATCCTATATATACTTATATATATATACATATACATGGATGTACACTATAGGATACTTACCAAAAACTCGGGTGTTACACTTCAGTAACATGTGTTTAACTGTGAAAAGAAAGAACATTTTGCTAGTGAATGTAGGTCGAAGAAAGTCTCGAAACCCTCCTCTTCTTTCAAATCTAAAGACGAAAAGTTTTCGTTACCTGAAACTTAAAGAAAAATACAAAAAGATGAAGAACTATCAAAGAAACGGCAAAGGACTTGTCGCTGAAGATCATCACTGGGCAAATTATTCCTATGAATCTTCCTTAGATGAAGAAGATACGACCTATCTCTCTCTTATGGCCAAGATCGTAGAGGTTAAGGATGAACCATCTAAAGCTTCTACCTCTTCAATGGAATCCTCAAGCTCTACTCAGGTATCAAATCTCATCGATCCCTCTGTCACTGAAGCTGATAGACGCTTAGCTATCGACTCACTAACTGTTAATCTCTATAACATTCTAAATGGCAAAACCAAAGATGGAAAACTTAACTTGGATTTAACTGAACAACTTGCAAATAACGCTCTAAATGGCAAAACCAAATATGGAATGTCTTCTTGAAAGTTGGGACAGTTATTCAATGTGTCTCGAACTATAAAAAGACCTTCAAAACTTATCTCTCTGTGCGTTGTACGTCATCTTTCTGAACTATGAGCAATCTCGACAACTGAAGAAAAATCTCGTAAGAGATTCAAAAGATTCTAAAAGCTCTCCTGTAGCTTTACTCTCTTCAGAGAAGGCTATTCCTTCAGATTGCTCTTCTACTCTCACTATCACTAAGTTAGATCCTTCTAACTCTGAAGACCTGACAAACGCTGATCTTTCAGAGTTTGATGTATCACTAGCTCTCCTCACTAACTCTTTTAGAAGATTTTCCAGAAAGAGTAACTTCCTAAGGAACCGACCTCTAACCATCGCTGATAAGCCAATATCAGCCACTATTGATAAAGCTTCAACAACATGTTTTAACTATGAAAAGAAAGGACATTTTTCTAGTGAATGCAGGTCAAAGAAAGTATCGAAACCCTCCTCGTCTTTCAGATCCAAAGACGACAAGTACCTAGAAGAAAAAGGAAAGGACTTATTGCTGAAGATCATGACTAGGCAGATTCCTCTAATGAATCTTCCTCAGATGAATAAGATGCGACCTATCTCTCTTTCTCTCATATGGACAAGATCCAAGAGGTTAAGGATGAACCATATGAACTTTGGTGTTGGTTGAATATAACCCCAAAAGGCTATAGCAACTAGCAAATCATGCAAGTATACATGGCTCACTAGTATCGTCCAAAGCAAGTAATAATGGTAAGTAATACCCTAGCCGTCGAACCCACAGAATTTCCACCACCTCCTCTAACCAACCTTGGACACTCTCGCTTCATGTGCCCCGACTCTCCGCATTCATAACATACCGCCCCACGGAGGGAACACTCTTGAGTTGTGTGGTCTTTCTTAACACACTTGCTACACCCATCTGGACCGGAGAGAGTCCTTGTAGTGCACGGCCCCGAGTGCTTTGACCTGCACTTATGGCTCCACCGATCTTCACGGCGTTGATCACCCGATCTCCCGCTTACAAAGGGTCTAGATTGACGAACGGGCCCAGATGGCCCCTCCCATTTCCGTTTCTCACCAACGTATCTCTTCTCATCCATTTCCGAATTGATGTCGTCCTCAATGAGTAAGGACTCCTCGATGACCTCTTGTAGAGTCGAACACTTAGCATTTCTTATATCCGTTCGCATTCCGGCCGGTAAACCCTGTTGATATGATTTCATCTTTGACTTTTCGTCGGGGACTAAATGTCCCACCAAGTTTAGCTTCTCCAAGAAGAGCTTGGAGTAGCCAACAATCGACATATTCCCCTTCTTCAGATCTCGGAACTCTCGTTCCAACTTGTCCAATGACCCTCGCTGCAGTATTTGTCCATGATCTTCTCCTTGAACACCGTCCAAGTTAGCTTAGCCAGAACTTCCGGGGTGAGGGCGGATCGGGTGAGGTTCCACCAAATCAGAGCCTCTCCCCGAAACTTGACCCGTTGAGAAGGATCGCATTCACTGGACTCAAAGGCCATCTCTAATTCCTTAAGCCAGTACATACAAGTAACCGGGTTGTCTGAACCCGCAAACTCCTTAGGGTGACACCCCAAAAACGTTTTGTAAGTACACCCTTTAATCTTTAATCTGATTCCCTCAGCGAATGGTTCTTCAACCATTACCACATTCGGTCCACCCGACCCCACAATAACGTTTTCAGCCATAGTCTCGGGTTAACGGTTACTGACGTCTCGATCCTCTAGAAGTTTCATGAAAAATTCTTGCTGTTGGGTCATGGCCGAAATCATGGCCAACTGTTGTTGAGCCAAAGCCGCATTCATGGCCAACATCATGCTATCCCGAAGCCGGGTCTCCATGGTAACTTCCTCCAAGATGGCGTTACCGGTGTTGAGGTTCCGGCGCGGAATGTGCTCAGGCCCTCCTGCCAAGATTCTGGGTATAGGAATGTCATCGGAGGTTGCCCCCACTGGGGGTCGTATTGCTGCAGATTCCACTTCTGGTTGCCCTTCTAGCATGTCCGGTAATCTACTTCGAGTGTTTATCATTAAAAATCTGTCATGCACGTACGAGAAATAGATTGAGAAAAGACTAAGTGAGTTGAAATCATTGTACGTACTACTACTTTCATCAATTATCATAATAATAGTAAACCATAATAGCAATAGCTAAGTGAAATTATGAACGAACCATACACAAGTATTCTTGTCACCATCATCACAACTTTCAATTACAGTAATTCCGTAATCCTAACGCTCTCCCCACCTAGGATTCCTACCCCAAGTGGACAGTGAAGTCATAAAGTCTAAAGCTTAAGTCTAGATATGCTAAACAATACCTAGTTCACTTAAACTAAAGCTCTGATGCCAACTTGTAACACCCTAAAAATAGGGATAACAAAAATCCAGAAAACGGACATGAGGTATGCTAAAATTGCCATATCAAGAGCCTCCCAAAAATGGGGAATATATAATTGAATAACCTGTTTAATCACAATTGTAATTTAACGGACAATAAACAACAACCAACTAATCTAATTTCTACATATAGAAAAGAGAATACAAAAAGGGTTGTCATCTATAGACCCAAACGGTCTATATCCAAAAGTATAACGCGTCCATGTGCAATTCCCCAAGCTCTCACCCCAAAGCAACTAAACCTGCTTAAGACCGCCGCCGCTAGAACCTGAGATACACATCGACACCAAACAAGTGTTAGGCCAAAAAGCCTAGTGAATTGAACAATAATAAGCATGCATGAACAGATACAATTCTTATCAGCAGTTAACCAGTGTTCAATATATGTGGAGTCATTAGGGGAGACCCAAAGAACCAATCAAGTCCCACCCAAGAGTCGATATACCTTAATGCCCTTAACAAGGAACACCCCAAAGGCCCGACCCACTCGAAGACTATTGCTAAGAAAATTCCCCGAGTGGCGGAGGTCTAGGCACATACCATCACAGTGGCGCCCAAGACTATATCCTCCTAGTGTACTGACTTGGTTCGTCCACATCACATTTATAAGGGGTCCTTTAGATATATTTCAATCCGCATAATTCAATACCAACTACGGGTATAATATTACCACCTTATCCTCATGATGTCTAACAAAAGACCCAATGTAAATCATGCTCATTATGCATATAAACATATCACCAAAATGGTGTTCCAACTAGAATCATCATAATACCCATTTATGCATACATTTAACATATCAAGGTACCCACATTATGTAGCTATGAGACAAACCCCAAATAATGATACATATAACAATAATCATGGCAAATCACCCATATATATACATCTTCCAACTATTTTCATGAAGAAATCCCCAAGCATTGGAACATATAGAGATAAAGTAACAAATAGGAGATTATGATGTGTATCTAGTTTTAACAAAGGTTTAGTAAACTCACAATATTGGTTTTGAACCCAAAACCTAGAAAATATGAAAACCCTAGAAGTTGGAGAAGATGAGACTTGAAGGTGAGAAATGAGAATCTTGAAGAACACTTCAATGGGAAGACTTGGATGAAGCTTGATGACCACTTAATGCTCCCAACAACCCAAAACCCTAGAAATGAATGTGGTAGGTGATGAAACCCTAAAAATCGCCTCCAAGAAGAGCTCTACCGTTTTTGTAAAGTGTTAATGTGAGAAATGAGGCTGCCAAAGTGTTTTAAATCAACCAGACCACGCGGGAGATAGTGCCATGGGCACTATCGCTTGTCACAATCGCGGAGGCCCCCACCCCCACGGTACAAGCCCGACGAGTATGCCTGGTGATAGTGACAATGTCACTATCGCGATGGCACTATCGCGAGACTCCTCCCACTCTCGGTACAATCCTGGCGATTGTGCCCGACGATAGTGACAATGTCACTATCGCGCCAAGCCCATCCCATCCCGAAAACTTAACAAATTTCGAAAATGAGCACGAGGTCTAAACACATGCAATTATTATATCAGTCAGATAGCATCTTAGTCCCATAATCAAGATCATAAGCATATATAAAAACTCACATTTTCAGATAAACACAATTAAAGTATTAGAGGACAAATATTTACCTTATAAATTCCCGGGTGTTACATGCGAGTTCTTCAATATTTCGAGTCGGAACCAACTTTTCCATCCTTAAATCCTTCAACACTCCAAATTAGACCACAAAAATTTGCAGATTGGACCTCGATATTATTCTGAACACTTTTCTAATACATCATTTCACCTAAAAACCACTCAAGATAAAAATTTGATCTATCCACAGTCTTTTCAAAACACGAACAAAAAAATCAATAAAAATCCAAAATTCACACAAATTTGTTGTGAATTAGGCTATACAATTTAAATCAAATTTGTTCTAGAACCAAAATCGAGTACAAAGCTATCAATCTCCAATTCAAAACACCTCTAAATCACAAAATTCGATCCTTGACAAATTGTTTTGCGAGTTCTTCAAATTCGATTAAAAATTCCACATATTCGAATTCTTGAGCTTGCTCTAATACGAATTATTATTCCCAGAATGTGCTAATCAATCAAGATAAACAATGAAATCAATCACAATTTCCATATTATTGATTTGTGAATTCAACGATTACAAATTCTCTTTCTCTCTCAATATTTCTCTCTTTAAACTCGTTTTATCAAGCGTGTCATGTGATTCTACAAACAGAAAAATAACTATTTATACCTACATGTTACAAAGACAAAAACTAACTAAACACTTTGACTTTCTTCCTTAAGCTCTTTGACTTTGACTTTGCAATGAGGCTTTGACTTAGGCATTTGACTTTCAATTTCCATGATCTTGGATCCAAAATATTTAATCCCTAACAAAATTCCACATACAACATATTTACAAGGCCATTTATGTCCATTGTCCTTCTCACAAATCCGTACATGGGCGTTATCGCTCATACAAACCAGCAAGCCATTAGCCTTCCTCTTTTAAATTTCTAACATAATTCACCTTTTTTCACCACCATCACCTTCTCATTAGTTTCATGCAGCATTAGCTTCTTTTGATGTGGATAAACGATTTTGTTTTAGGCACATATCTTTTGTAGTTACAATTCACAAACACACGATGCTCCAACTTTGTGGTCTTCGTTTGACTACTTAGGTTCGACAACTTCGAGAAATCACAACCTAAATGTTCTTCCCAATTGTAAGAACCGCTCACTTCATATGATTGTAGCAGTTTGTCCAATATTAGTTTATTTTTAGTGGTCATTGAAATCTAGTATGTTAGAACTATATTGTATTCAAGATTAAAAGTGGGTCATAAGTGTAAATATGTAAAGTGTGAATGTTTACTTTGTAATTGTGTTGTAATGTCAAAGTAATTGACCTTTGACTTAGATAGGCTAATTGGTCATGTTGATCATATATATAGGAAGGTCAATGTTAGTTGATTAGAACATACACACGCATATTGAGATCAGATACACTGTTGAAAACACACACACACAGAGCTTGAGAGAATTATCCAAGAAATAGGTATATAGATTTATGGAGATGTTGTAATCTGTGATCAATCAATAAACTAGAATTTCCTACATTGATTGTGTGAGATATATTGAGTTAGAATCTGGAACAACAAGTGGTATCAGGGCCAAATTCGACAAAATTCAACAAAAATGACTTCGCACTCTGAGTTCCTATTTTTCGATTGATTTTTGAGTTTTAGACTGTAATTGTGTGTCAAATTGATTGTATAAGTATTGATTGATGTTTTAGAATCAAATTGCATAGGTTAAAAACACAATTGCACTGTAATTTTCATTCAATTTTGAGTTTTTGTGATTTTTTTTTTGGTTTTACGAGTTCGAAGACTGTATGATCATGGGAATGTATTTTTGAGTTCATTTTACTGTAATTATTTGTTTGTAATTGGTTCTAATAGTGATCGTGAACAAATTGGCAAAGTTTTAGATCAAAATTTGAAGGTTTGATAAGGTTTCGATCGAATTTAAAGGATTTTACATCGAAAGTTGAAGAACTCGCATGATCCTCTAAAGAACTCGCAAGATCTACGAAATTTGTATCAAGAACTCGCATAGTGAAAGGAATTCGCATAGCATTTGATATTTGAAAAAGACAAGTATGGAATTCGCATAGAGTAATATACGAAAAGCACAAAATTCGCATCAAACATCATACGAGAAGTTGAGGAATTCGCATCTGTCTCACACGAAAAGTTGGTGGAAATTTTTTTAAGGACAAAATTCGCATCGGTCTTGATACGGAAAGTGTAGAATTCGCATAAATAAACATACGAATTTCTCAGAATTTGCATCATGCTATATACGGATTTCTCTGAATTCGCATAGTATATCATACGAATTCTTGTACTTTTCGCATAGAAAGTTAAAAAAATTTCTAAGTACACAATTCCAATCAATACGGGAAGTTGAAGATCAAGAATTTACTAAGTGAAGAGTTAGCATCTTCCTGTTGTGCAAAAAGTTCATGCGAATTTGTTTGAAGGTTGAAGAAAAGTTTAAGGCAAGAATTCGCATACAATAGCATGCGAATTTCTCAGCTTTCGCATAAAGCGACGTGCGAAATTCATAGAATTTGTATACCAAGTTATGCGAATTGTTCTTGGTGTGCGAATTTTGACTTAATGGTGTGCGAATTTCCCATATTCTATGAATTTTGGTGTATTTTCTTTAGTGTGCGAATTGTTTGAAACTCCGTGGTGTGAGGATTCTTTCCTTAGAAATTTTTGGGAAGTTTTTCTGAAAATTTGTAAGTGTTTTAATTTTTGATTATTTTTTCAAACTAACGATCATTTCTAGCTCACTTTTAACAGGTTGTAAAGATGTCTAAGGAACTTCTCTCTATGGGGTCACAGTCAAAACCTCCCATTCTTTCCATCGGTGAATATGCCCAATGGAAGCGTCGGATGACACAGTTCTTAAATCAAAAGAACCGAGAGTACATGAAATCCATTACTGAAGGACCAGTCAATCATCTAGTTACTGTTCCGGGTCAAGAAGCTACCGAGACTTCTCCGGAAATACCTGTTCGCTACATACCAAAGCCTTATCAGTTCTATAGCGAAAGGGAGAAGGAGCTTGCTAAGATTGACGAAGAAGCCCTCATTTACTTAACAATGGCAATCCCAAATGATATCTACAATCTCATAGATAGTCGTGACTCCGCAAAAGAGATGTGGGATGAATTGGAGAGGCAATTCCAAGGAACAGACAGGTCCATTCAAGCCAAGCTAAATCAAAGCATAAATGCTTACGAGGGATTTCATGCTAAGGAAGGAGAAGCTTTGATAGAAACCTACAATAGGTTCAACATGATTTTGAACGACCTAAGGAGAAATGGGATGAACAAATCCATATCAGAAATAAATTACAAGTTCATCAAGAACTTGAACCCTGAGTGGAAGAGCTATGCCATCAACCTCCAAATGTCACAGAACATGGCACAAGAAGATGTGAATTATATCTTCTCTACTCTATCTCTGCATGAGGACGAAGTAAAGATGTTGAGCGAGGAGAAGAAGATGGTAAAAGATTCACTGGCTCTGCTTGCGGAAAAGAACAAGGGTTCTAGTTCTAGTTCAGTTTCTGGTTCAAAATCCAAGCTTAAGAAGTCCAAAGCTTATCTCACTGAGCTTACTCATTCTAGTTCTGAGTCTTTAGCAGAAGAAGTTTAGGTCAATTCTGATGACGACATTCAGAGGTTTTCTCACAACTTCGACTTCATCACAAAGCAAGTCAACAAGAGCTTTGAGGAAAAGAAATATTTTTCTAAGCCAAAATATGAAGGATACAAGAAAGACAAGTAAGAAAAGTACAAGCTCCGGTTTGGGAAGAGTGAAGAGAAGAAGGATGAGAAAATAGATCCTCAGTCTGGAAGGTGCTTTAACTATGGAAAGTTCGATCATTTTTCGAAAGATTGCAAGTTCAAGCGCATAAAGAACTCAGAATATTACGCGAAGAAGTCGTTGATTGCAAAGAAACAAGAAGATGGGAAAGTATTAATGGCAGAAGAAGAGAACTGGCTGTTCCAAAGTTCCGATAAGGAAGTAGCCCACTTTACCCAGGTCTGTATGATGGCAAAGCTTGAAGATGATGTTGAGCATGTTTATGAGCATTCAGATGGAAATTCTGAGGTAAGTGTTAATTCTGACAATCCTGAACTTGTTGAATCTTTACTTGCACAAATCCAGCACATGGAATCTGAATTTGAATTGTTAAAAAGTAAACTTAGTTTTTAACGTCAATCAATGATGAATTTTCGTGATGAAAATGCATTATTGAAAGTTGTTGTTGAGGATAAAGAGAAAGAAAAAGATTCTTTGAAAAAGGAAAAATAAGTTTTGAAAACTAAGATCTCAGAACTCGAAAAGGACTTAATTAATTTAAATTTTGAAAAGGGTGAATTCAAAATCAAATTTGAAGTTTGTTTCCAAGAAAGAAACGAAGCATATTGCAAGATTAAACAACTAGAAGATTTAAATTTGAAAAGAGGACAGACTAAGCAAACATTGAATCTTCTAACAAACAAACTCCAGGACGTTCGATTTTACAATCCAAAGATGGGGTTAGGATTGTCAAAAAATGATGTTTTAAAACGAGCCCCTGAAATTTTGTACAATTTTGATAAATTGGGTTCAATTGGAAAGAAGATTCCAGATATTCATGATACTTTTGTTAAAGATGAAACTCCCATATTTGACACTTCATAAAAAGGAAAAGAAGTAATGGAAGATGATCAATCAAGTTGCACTGATTCTCAAACAAGTTTTAAATCGGTTGGATTTAAATACAATGATTTAAATAAAAGCTAAAACAACAAAAAATTAGAATTTGTAGAGTTTGAATCATTGTTTTCCACACCATCCTTAAATGAATCAGTTAACGATGATAAAATCATACCTGAGACCGAATGTCAGTATGATGAATATGAATTTGATACTGATGTTTGTGATCAGATGCGTTTATCTGAATCTGTTACTTCTGATTCTTCAAATGAAGTCAAGATAGAAGAGACTTCAACTGTCATGAATTCTGATAATCAAACTGAGTGTGTTAATCATATATCTGAGGAAAATTTTGAAGATATGATGAATTCTTCAGATGTTGTCCCAATTTTGAAAAAGCTTGAGACTAACTCCGAGGTTTATCAAACATCTGATTTTGAAAAACAAATCAAAGATTTACAAAAGACTCTTGAAGAAGTGGAAGATGAAAACTGTGATCTTCGGTTTAAACTTAATAAATCTTTAGAAGAGAATAAAGAGCTTTGTAATGAAATAAATGATTTGAAAAATGATTTGTTTCAAAAGAATTTAACTGATAAAAAGGTGTTTGATGACCAAAAATGGAATGTTAGATCCAATCCTGAGTTTGTGACTCTTGCTAAGCCTACAGTTTTTATTCTTCCTATTCTGAATATTTGCCAAGCGTTTTCGAAAAAGGTGAAACTTATGGAATAATTAAAAAGAATTCACTCTCTAAGAAGAAGACTAATAAAGTTTCTTTTGGTGTTTCAGGTCTGAATGGAAAAGTGGTTAAAGGAGAATGGAGGAATAAAGACTGTGATAAGAAAGAGAGTGAAGATGTTTCTCAAAAAGTTGGTACGGTTGCTACTAATGATGATAGTGTTACATGTAATAGTTCTATAGCAAATAAATGTCAATTTTGTGCCAATAAATGTAACACTTTTGATAAATCAAAAATCATGACATTTGCTCGTAAGAACTTTATCTGTAATCACTGTGGTGACAATTCTTTCTCATTTTACTCCATTCCTCCCAAACCAAAGCATGTTAAAAGAGTTTCTAAAGCTAAATCTGACTCTGCCTCCTCAACAAAAACACATTCACATTTTCAAAGCTAAGTCTACTAATTCTTCAAAGAAAAAGGAATTTAATGCTTTGAATGTAAATATGATTTGGAAATGGTTGCCAAAACCAATATTTGAATGGAGAATCAAGGGCAAAATAGATTATTTTAAGAAACTGAAAGATGCTAACAAATCAGGACCCATCTGGATATGGGTACCTAAAAAGAAGTAATTTGTTCCTTTTGCAGACCTATCATTTGTGGTTCATTGATTCTGGCTGCTCAAGACATATGACAGAATACAAGCACTTACTGGATAATTATGTGGAAGAACCTGCGGGAACGATTAACTTTGCAAATGTTGATCTTAAAGGATACGTCAGAGAACACGGCATGCTTAGAAATGGCATTGTAACCATCAACAAAGTTTTATATGTTGAAGGACTTGATCACAACTTATTCAGCACGAGTCATTTATGTGATAGTTTGTATCAAGTGCGGTTTACTATAACTCACTGTCACATTGAGGATCCGGAAGGGTCTGAGATTTTTAGAGCTGAAAGATATGGTAATCTATATGTGGTCAATTTTCCAACTCTTTCCGAAACACATTCAGTGTGCTTACTTGCTAAAGCCTCGAAAGAACAAAGTTGGATCTGGCATCGGCGTTTGTCTCATCAAAACTTTAAAGCTATTGATACGTTGGCGATACAAGGCATTGTCAAAGGTCTTCCTGAGATGCATTTCGAGAATGATTCTCTATGTCCTGCTTGTGAAATGGGGAAGATGAAAAGAAGTTCCCACAAGCCAAAGACAAAATCTTCTTGTACAACGCCATTGGAAATTATTCATATGGACCTTTGCGGCCCAATGCATACTCAATCAATCAATGGTAAAAAGTACATCCTTGTAATGATTGATGAGTACTCCAGGTATACATGGTTGGAATTTTTGCAAGCCAAATCATATGCGTCAGAATTGATCATTGCCTTCATAAAGAAAGTACAAGTTTTGCTACAAATGCCAATCAAGAAGTTGCGTAGCGATAACGACACATAATTTAAAAATGAGACTCTTCAAAGCTATCTCAACTCAATTGGGATTTCTCACAATTTTTTGGCCACACGCACACCGCAACAAAATGGCATTGTTGAATGGAAAAACAAAACTTTAGTCGAAGCGGCAAGAACCATGTTGGCATATTCTGGTCTTCCATTATACCTCTGGGGTGAAGCCGTTGCAACTGCTTGTTTTACTCAAAATCGGACGATTGTGATTAAACGCTTTAATAAGACAGCTTATGAACTGATTAACAAACGTAAACCGAATGTTAAATTTTTACGTATTTTTGGTTGCAGGTGTTATATTCTTAATGACCATGATAATCTTGGAAAGTTTGACAAAAAGGCAGACGAAGGATATTTTATCGGTTGTTCTCTAACGTCGAAAGCATGTTGTGTTTATAATCGTCTGACCAAGACTATCATGGAAAGCATACATGTGTCATTTGATGAAAACTCTACACTGACTTCTGAACAACACAGTTCAGAACTCAATCTTAAAGGAAAGGCTTTTGTTCATGACGGAATAGAACCCAAGCCAAAACAGAATAAGTCCTCTAACTCTTCAATTTCTATATTTGAGTTAGATCTTTTATTCTTTGATGCCTTTATGGACATTTGTGCAGTTTTTGACAAATCAGGTGTGTCCGCATCAACTTCAGAGGTTCCTATCATAACAGATGATTTATCTGGACCTTCTGAACCTGTCACAACAACAACCTCTTCAGATACATCTACACCTAATGTTTCTGATAATACTAATCCTGATTCTGCTTTTGTAGATACAAATTCTGGACAAGAAGTCCCGAGTACTTCCTCTATTGCACCAGAATTACTTGTTGGATCCCAGATTTAATCTCGTAATAATGATATAAACAATAAGAGTAATGACAGCGGAAGTAATACAGTTTAATATCAAAGGAGATTCAATTATCACAGTTCATAAAGCAGATAAAGATAAACAAGATATTCTTAGAATAAAGTATTCAACTTATATTATCATATATATAACTTCTTAAGCACACTTTGAACAATAAGGTGATGGTCCTATTTATAGGACCATAAAGTAAGCAGTGTACTTGTATGACGAGAAAGAGCATGCTGAACAGTGACCTACTCTAGAAAGTAAATCTTATCACTAAGTGACGTGTTATCTGTTCTTCTGTTCATTCTCAGAACTTGTGAACATCTTCAGAGAGAATGTCTTCAGAGCTCTGATGAAGCCATCTCTGATGTCTTCAGAGAATGTCTTCTGCAGAGGCTCTGATGAAGCCATCTCTGATGTCTTCAGTTGCTGATAAGTACTTCAGAGGCAGGTGTGTCCTTTGAAGTCTTCATCCTCTGAAGTCTTCGTCCTTTGACGTTGTTCTTCCTCTGACGTCTTCGTCCTCTGAAGTGTATCTTCTTGAAAGTCCTCTGAAATAGGACGGGTATTTTCAACACTTTAATAAGTAGATGATTTGGAGCTAACAATCTCCCCCTAAGTGTCGAAAATAAAAGATACAAAAATAACAGAGAATTGAATTTTTAAACTAGAAAGCATAGAGGAGAAAATCATCCTCTTAAGTATTACTTCTTAAACATTTGGAAGTTTAATACAAAGAAAGTAATACTAAAGAAATAAAGAAACAGACTACAATTTGTCATTTGAACAGATTCCATGGAATTTCATGATCAGAGCTCTGAAGTTGATCATCGAGTCGATTTCTAAGTCAAGCTTTGCCAGTAAATCTGCTCTGTGCCTTTCTTCCTTTGCATGGATCAATTTCTTTATACCTCTCAAGGTTTCATCAGAGTACTTCGACACTTCCGAAGCTAGAAAAATCTTCTTTTCTTGATTTATTCTGAAGACGAAACCAAGAGGTTCTGCAACGATTGATCCAGTCTTCTGTTCTTTAAGTTTGTCGAATGACTCCACAGGTTCAGTTACTTCCAGCTTCTCTTCCCCTAGGTTCAGAGCAATTTGAAAGTTACGTTTTGCTCGGTGTTTGACATAGGCCTCCATTGCCCGTCGGACTTCAACCATGCCCATCCTGATTTCCCTTCTTCCATGATCATACCTGGCAGAGCAATAGGCATATAAATGTGGTAAATCATATGGATTTAGATTTACGAGATCATTGTCATTGAACTCGTAAATCTTCTGATCAGATCGAGTTACCACATAATTCCTATAGATAATCTTGTTGTAAGCAAAGGTATTTTCTGAGATTTTGTTGATTTTGATGATTGGATCATCAGAGAGGACCTGTGCTCTTGGTTTGGTTTTATCTCTGATAAATCTTCACTCATAGTCTGGCATGTCCTCTCTGATTCTTGGATTCAGAGGAATGACCAGTGTGTTTGCCATGTTGAACTCACAGTAAATGTATCTGAAGTGGTCTTCTATGGAAGCTTCGGGATTTGATTCGAGGAAAGTGGGAGGTTTATTAAACACTTTTGCTGGAAGACCGATGCTTGCTTTCTGAACAGGCTTCTTTGAAGGAGCCTGTTCATCGACAACCATGGTTTCTGGTTCCATTGATTGTGGAGGATCTTCTTTTGAGGGTTCAGAGATGTAGCCATCTATCTCTGGTGATTCCCTCCGCTCTGACGTTGTTGAAGTATGATGTGGTTGAGCATTTTTGAAGACATATTCTTCGACATCAACTACTTCAACTTCTTTTTCAGAATCTGATTTTTCTTCCTTTTCAGATTCTGATTCGTAGGCATCTCTCATCACATAAGTTGGTCTTTCTGGTGATGAGAATGCATCTTCTGATGTTGAGAAGTCTACGAGTTGTTCATCTTCTTCTTCGTCCAGAGCTCCAATAGTTTCTTGATTTGCAGATGTGATTTGTTCAGCTGTGATTGGAACTATTGGAGCACCTGCAGTGGATGGCCCTAAGAAAATAATCGGAACTGGCGACTTTAGAGTGGCCTGAATATCTTCAGCAGAGGTAGAGGTTGAGTGTTTCTCTGTTCCTTTTTCCTTGTTTTGATTTGATTCAGAGGGAGTGGACTCCTTTTGTGTTGTAACAGGTTTAGGAGTAGGAGTCTTCTCCCCCTTATGAAGATCGGATGACCCCTGAGGTTGGTCATCTTCGTCATCAGAATCTTCATATCTAGCCTTCTTCCTCGCTTCTTCAGAGCATGCGACCTCTGGTTCTTTTCTCTTCAATACTCCCTCTGAAGATTTGATATTCTTCAGAAGGTCTTCAATCTTCTTGTTCTGCTTAGTGGTCTTGGAGACGAACTTGCTGGAGATGTTCATTACATTGCTGGTGATCTTCTTCGAGAAGTTGGTCAGGTCAGCCTTTGTAATGAATTCTGTTGTAGCAGGAGCATCAGCAGAGGTAGGGATCTTTGCAATTACCTCTGTCAAAGAACGCAAGATTTCCTCTTTGAATTGAGAGAAGTCTGCATTTGTTGGAGTGGGGGAAGAGGTAGGTGGAATTGCCTGGAGGATCTCTGTTTTGGAGTTCTGAATTTCTCTGGACAATACGGAGTCATTCTTTATGACCAAGCTTTCCAGAGCATCCAGTTTTTCTGTCTGATTGAGAATCGTGGTGCGCAACTCAGAGACCTCTGAAGTGAGCTTTTCAATTTCAGAGTTAGAGGCAGAGGCCTCTGAGGTCTTCTCCATTTGAAGTTTTATCTCCTTCAGAGATTCTCTGATTTCATCACCAAATATTTTGAACTCTTCTTTGGTAACGTAATCAGAGGGGGTAACCTTAGGATCAACACATGATTCTAAGTTTCCCTCGAGTTCAGAGGGGCGTTCTGTCGGAGGTGGTTTGATGTTGTCTCCGGAAGGACTTCCCATTAATCCTTGGGGACCCTTTTTCAAGGATTTCCCTATAATGGTTCCGATTGGTCTCTGATCATCAGAGTCAGAATCTGATGATGAGAACCGAATGTGTTTGGAAACCTTGCTGTCCAGGCTAAGGATTCCTTGTGCAATAAGGTCGTGCCATTCTTTTTCTGACAGGCAATCCTTACGTTCTAAGGGACGGTCCAACTTAGTTTGAGCCACAAAGGCATCATGTGTGGGTGGAGGTGACATACTCTGGGGTGATTGAGTATTTTTATCTTGGTCTAAGTCCTTTTGGGATGACTTAGCCGTATCAGAGTTTTCCCCTCTAGTGCATGCGTCAGAGGCAGAAACAGATGCCTCTGAGCGGTTAGGATGGGAAGGGTTCGAGGTGTGCACCTCTGTTTCAATGTCCATTGATGCTGGACCATCTTGGACAGTAAATTTGTTTGCACTGGGATTTGGGCTTTGGATTCTCTCATTTGTGTCATCAAGGACATCTTTTTCTACCTCACCGCCCTCAGATTCTAGATTTAGAAACTCACCCTCTGGAAATCTCTCGTGCTCACCTTCCTCTGCTCTGACAGAGTTATTCTCTTCGTCAGAGGGAGGGTTCTCATGTTTTCTCTTCCTCACTCTCTCAGAGCCACCCTCTGGTTGCGCTCTGTTAATGTTTTGAGCAGTATCAGAGATATCACTCTCTGATTCAGTCTCAGGCTCAGAACCTAAATGTGTTGGGGATCCCATCATCGGTTCTGATGATTGGGCAACACGACTAAGTAGGAAATGGGTAGGAGAGTCAGCAGGAATAATTTCAATCATGGTGTGTGGGAAACGTCGGTCATGTGGATAAGGAGGAACCTCTGTGGCTTTGAATGAGTTCATCATAAACAGAGGTGTCATTGGGCCCTCCTCAGTGATGGAGAATTTCTCCATTGCTCGTTGAATGACCACTGAGATGAATCGGGGAAACAGTACCGATATTGGTTGTTTTCCTTTGGCCAAGTCCTTGTTCTTCTTGTCCACCGCTGTCAGCATCTCACAGAAGAGAATGTGGGCCATATTGATGCTTCTGTTGAAAAAGAGAGCATACATTATGGCTATTATCGCTGGATGAGTCTGATCCTGACTTCCAATCTTGCAGGTTATTGTTCGGTTGAGAACACTGAACATAAAGTTCCATTTGGGAGGCAGGTACTGACGTCTGAATTGACTGAGGCGTGTTATTTCTTTGTTGTAGCCTAAGTGTTGGAGGAACTGAAGAAGAACTTCTTGAGTTGGGGGTTTCTCAAAGGTTTCTATTTGAAGATCAGTTGTGGTGAGGAGGTTGAATCGGCGAGTTAGGGTTTGTGGGGTTATTCTTATGTTTAAGCTTTGTTCACCTAGGTCAATGTGCCCAACCAGTCCTTCCTTTTCATCGTCGTATTCACTTGAATACCACCATTGTTGGACAAAGCGAAGGGGAATATCTGAGGCATGTTTGGTTAGAACATCATTGAGTTCGCAGTTGGTGAAAAAGTCGAGGATTGGGCGAAACTGTTCATCATATTTTGATGGAGTTACGTCCAGAAAGTAGTTGTTTCCTTTGACTGGAACGTCGAATTGTACCAAATTCAAGCTTGGAACAAGTTTGCTTGAGTTATCAGAAGTTTGGGAATGAGCCGCCATTGTTGCAGGTTGAGAAAGATGAAAGCTTAGAAAGAGAGAATCGGCTTTTGGATTTTGAGAGCGTAAAGAGTAATGGGAAGTGAACAAGGGTATTTTATAGCTACAAAAGGAAGGTAGAGGGAGAGGTTATTGAAGCGGCGAATGAAAGTCTTAAGTGCAGAAAGGACGTTCCATCATCCCCGAATTGATGGGTGACACGTTTAGGCGTGTAGGGGAGAACCGCTTTGTGTCAGAAAACCGCCAGTTGGGTTTTTGAAAAGAAACGAGTGGTTATCCAAAAAGATTTATTATTTAAAAGAATTTCCTGGGGGATTTGTTTAACGAGACAAGATCAGAGGCTCTGATATAAACATCAGAGACAAGATCAGAGGCTCTGATATAAACATCAGAGATAAGATCAGAGGCTCTGATATAAACATCAGAGACAAGATCAGAGGCTCTGATAAAATCATCAGAGACAAGATCAGAGGCTCTGATATAAACATCAGAGACAAGATCAGAGGCTCTGATATAAACATCAGAGACAAGATCAGAGGCTCTGATAAAATCATCAGAGATAAGATCTTTTCTCCCCCTTGAAAGATGAAAGGGTCTTTGTCTCCCCCTTTACACATGCTTGGAGATTTTAAGAGTGATTTTTACCATATTTGAAAGTCTAGAGGCTCTGATGAAAGGATCAGAGACTCTGATGTTTTCATTTAAGTAAATTGATATTCTACTCGATTCAGGACTCTGCTCTTTTGTTAGGTAGACATATTCAACATTCCCAACTTGCTAATTAAAAAATTGAACCTTCGTTCATCTAAAGCTTTTGTGAAAATATCAGCAAGTTGAAGTTCAGTTGGTACAAAATACATCTCTATTGTTCCTTTTTCAACATGATCTTTCAGAAAGTGGTACCTTACATCGATGTGCTTGGTTTTGGAGTGCTATACTGGATTGGCAGAGATGGCTATGGCACTTTTTGAATCACAGAGAATTGGAATTCTGTCAAATTGTTGGCCATAATCTCTGAGCTGAGTTTTCATCCATAATACTTGTGAGCAACAACTAGCAGCAGCAACATATTCTGCCTCTGCAGTTGAAGTGGAAACACAGTTTTGTTTCTTGGATGACCAACTTACCAGCTTATTGCCCAATATCTGACAACACCCAGAGGTACTTTTTCTGTCAAGCTTACATCCAGCATGATCTGCATCAGTGTAAGCTGTTAGATCAAAACTTGAAAGTTTTGGATACCAGAGGCCTAATGTTTGTGTCCCTCTGAGGTATCTGAAAATTCTTTTCACAGCAGTTAAATGAGATTCCTTTGGATTTGCTTGATATCTAGCACAAAGGCATGTTGCAAACATTATGTCAGGCCTACTTGCAGTTAAGTATAATAGTGAACCTATCATGCCTCTATAGGTTTTTATATCCACAGACTCTCCTGATGGATCAGAGTCAAGTTTGACTCCGGTGGATAGAGGTGTTCTCATCGAAGTTGAATCATTGAGTTTGTATTTTTGCAAAATTTCAGAGACATACTTAGATTGACTTATGAATGTACCTTCTGAAGTTTGTTTTACTTGTAAGCCTAGAAAGAAAGTTAATTCTCCCATGAGGCTCATCTCAAATTCACTCTTCATCAACTCTGAGAACTTGTCACAATACTTTTGATTGGTAGAGCCAAATATAATGTCATCAACATAAATTTGTACTAAAAGCATCTCATTTTTGTACCTTTTGATGAATAAGGTAGTATCAATTGTGCCCTTTTTAAATCCATTGTTAATCAGAAAAGTGGACAGTGTTTCATACCAAGCTCTTGGGGCTTGTTTGAGTCCATACAGAGCTTTATCCAAATAATACACATGATTAGGATACTCTGTACTTTCAAATCCAGGTGGTTGTTGGACATAGACTTCTTCATTTAATTTACCATGAAGAAATGCAGATTTAACATCCATTTGATAAACTTTGAATCCTTTGTGTGCAACATAGGCTAAGAAGATTCTGATTGCTTCTAGCCTAGCTACAGGTGCAAAGGTTTCATCATAATCAATTCCTTCTTCCTGGAAATATCCTTTTGCAACCAACCTGGCTTTGTTTCTGATTATTATTCCATCCTCATCCTTTTTGTTTCTGAAAACCCATTTCGTTTCAATTGCAAATTTTCCTTTGGGAAGGGGAACTAGGGTCCAGACTTTGTTTCTTACAAACTCTTGAAGTTCATCCTGCATTGCAAAAATCCAATGAGGATCTTCAAGAGCTTCTTTTACCTTCTTTGGTTCAATAATGCTAAAAAAGTTTACATAGAAGCATTCATTGATGGTGGCAGATCTTGTTTTAACTCCTTCGGATGAGGATCCAATGATTTGATCAATTGGATGATCTTTTGTCCATCTGGTGATTGGAGCAATAATTTGTGCAGTTTGAGTTTTAGAGGCTCTGACGTTTGGTGACACCTCTGTTGTATTGTTCAGAGGCTCTGTTGGTGATGCATCTGTTGTACGGTTCAGAGGCTCTGTTGGTGATGCCTCTGTTGTACTGTTCAGAGGCTCTGTTGGTGATGCCTCTGTTGTACTGTTCAGAGGCTCTGAGTTTTGTTCTAGAGAGGCATATTCTTGTTCATCATTTGGTTCTGGAGTTGCTCCAGATACTTCGTGATCATCTTCTGATTCATTTTGCTGAACTGCATTTGGTGATACAGAAGGTGTTAGTTCAGAGGGCCCTGAAAGGGTTGTACCTGTTTCTTGAGGTTCTTCTGAATCCTCTCTCTGTCTGTCTCTGAAGATAACTTCAGAGATATCTTCATCATCAAAGAAATCTTCAAATATTTTGTTTAATTCAGACTCCCTTGATGATTCAGATATTTGTGATGAACTTTCTTTTTGTTCAGAGCTTTTATTGTCGTCAAAAGTGATATTGATGCTTTCTTGGATAGTCCTTGTTCTAAGATTGAACACTCTGAAAGCTTTTCAGGCTAATGAATATCCAATGAATTTTTCCTCATCAGCTTTCTTGTCAAACTTTCCAAGATATTCTCTATCTTTCAGAATATAACACCTGCATCCAAAAACATGAAAATATTTAATATTGGGTTTTCTATTGTGAATGAGTTCATAGGATGTTTTCTGAAATCTCTTCACAATTGTAGCTCTATTCTGAGTGAAGCAGGCTGTTGCTACTGCTTCTGCCCAAAAATTTGTTGAAAGATCAGATTCAGCAAGCATTGTTCTGGCAGCTTCAACAAGTGTTCTGTTTTTCCTTTCAACTACTCCATTTTGTTGAGGAGTTCTTACTGCAGAGAAGTTAGGGGTAATGCCTTCTTCTGATAGATAAGAATTGATTTTGGCATTTCTGAATTCTGTTCCATTATCACTTCTTAGTTTCTGAACTTTGCTGCTGAATAGAACCTGTAATCTTTTCAACAACCTTATTAATATTTCAGGTACATCAGATTTAGCTCTAATGAATTCTATCCATGTGTATCTGGAAAATTCATCAATTAGAACCAGAATGTATTTCTTACCTGCTAGACTCTGTACAGAGATAGGACCACAGAGGTCCACATGTAGCATGTGCAGAGGTCTAGGACAGTTGTTTTCACTTTTGGTTTTATGGGAAGATCTTTTCATTTTTCCCATCTCACAAGCAGAACAAAGATGATCTTTGTTAAACTTTAGAGATGGTAATCCCTTAACCAAATTAAGTTTAACTAACTTATCAAGTGAAGAAAAGTTTATATGTGAAAACTTTTTATGCCAGAGCCAGATTTCCTCACTATTCAGAGATACAAGACAAAGTTTCTCTGAATCAGTGTCTGTGATTTTGGTAAAGTTCATTCTGTAGAGATTACCTTTTCGGTCTGCTCTTAGCATTTCTTGACCTGAATCTGAGTGAAGAAGTGAACAATATTTTCTTTGAAATTTCACATTGAAACCATGATCACAAAGTTGACTTATGCTTATCAGATTGTGTTTTAATCCATCCACATAAGCAATTTTTGATACAGAAACATTTCCTCTTGATAATTCACCATATCCTTTAATTTGTCCTTGCTTGTTGTCTCCAAAAGTAACTGCTCCTCCGGATTTTGCTTTGAATGAGGATAGCAGTTCTTTATTTCCAGTCATATGACTTGAACATCCAGAATCTAGGTACCAGATTGGCATTGACTGTTTCTGCAAGACAGATTATTGTTTCTTAGGTACCCACCTCATTATGGGTCCTTTTGTGTTAGACTTTGGTGGAATTGTATGACTTTTTGGCATCTCATCTTTTGATGTCTTGCCTTTTCTTGTCTTCTTTTTAGTTTTTGTCTCTGAGATATTTTTCAGAGATTTATTCAAAAGGCAGTGTGATCCTTTAAAATGATTTTTCAGTTTCATCAAGAGATAGATGCAGTTACAATTAATGGAACAAGAAGAAGTAGGAGCAAAGTTTTTCTTTTTATTAAAAGCATTTGTTACATTTTGACTTCTTTTGTAACTTGTACTAGGAATATTACTTTTATCCCTAACTACTTCTTTTCTTTTTGCTTGATAGACAGTCTTCTTTTCAAGTTGCTTTTTCTTGTTCAAAAACATCTTCTTTTCTTTGCTGCTTACTGCACAGACAGGATCAATATGGTTAACTTTTGTCCATTTGCCTTTTTGTTGAGGAGAGAATTTTATTGTTTTATAGGTGTAAGAACCAGAAGTGTTTGTTTTATTCTTTGCCTTTTCTTGCAACTCTTTTTCAAGTTCCAGAGATGTTTTTGCTTGTAAACACATATTTGCAAAATCAGGATTTATTAGTATTCTGGTTTTGGTTTTCAATACTGAAATTGGAACATTCAAAATACCAGAGCCAACAGTTTCTATCCTTTTGTGAATTACATTCCCTGGTTTACAAAAAATCTGTTCATCAATCTCTAAATCAGATTCTGAATCCGAGTCAAGAAAGTCTCTCTTACATTTAATAGAGATATCTACCTCTATTGGTTTTTTAATTTCTTTTGATCTAGAGACTTTGATGATCCGTTTCATGCTTTCTTTTCTTTTTAAGTCCTCCATGACATTTTCTTCCCAAATCTTTTGAACATCATCTTTAAACGTAGTTCTGATGTTTTCATCTGACTTTGGTGAATACAGAGGAGCATTCGGATTAAGTGAGTTCTGAGATTCATTTTCAGAAGTACTTGTATCAGAGGTACTTGATTCAAATGTCTCTGATTCTCTTGAGATGAAAGCATCAAACCTGAAAATTTCTTTGGAATCATAGCTCTGAGGTTTTGTAAAGTGTACCTCTGAAGTTTCTTCTTTTATCTGTAACACAGATTCTTTAATGTCTTTTACTTCAGAGTACTTTGTATTTTTGAAATTTAAAGCTCTTGCTTTTGATCCCTCTGATGTTTTCATTCTTTTGAAATTATTCAGAGATGGATTTTCAGAGCTTTGGACCTTTCCTATACAGAAAGTGGAAGAAAGTGAAGTTTTCTCCAATCCATTAAATGAATTCAACTCATTGAATCCTAGCCTTTGAGAGTCCATCTGAGTTTTTATTTTGTCGAAAACACTTTGTGCATTGACATAGCTTTTGATTCGTAGATTTTGTCTATCTAGAGATTGATGTAGGATTTCTCTTTCCTTTTGAAAAAATTTGGTTAAGGTAATAGAATTGAGCCTTTCATACTCAGATTTCTTTACTTCTTCTTCTTTTCCTTTTAAAACTTTTTCAATCTCTTTTATTTCTTCCGAAAATGATTTTTCTTTTTGCTTGTTGGTTTCTTCAAGTTTGGTTTTTTCAAGAAAAAATTCTTTCTTTTCTGATTCCAGAAGATTTTTTTCTCTTTTGTAAAAAATGAGCTCTTTTGTTACTTGCTCTCTCTTCTCTTTTTCTTCAACAAACTTTTGCTTTAGATCCTGAAGTTCATTAATTAGTTTAAAAGCATCTATTTCAGGATCACCGTCAGAGGTGTAAAGAGAGTTTACCTTTTCAGAGTTATTTTCGGATGCTTCATCAGTTTGATTTCCATCTGAAAAAGCCATACCACAGATATTGGTAGGCTCTTCCTCACCATCACTTGTTGAGTCAGATAGCCAGTCCTCCATTTCTGCTACAAGAACTCTTTCTTTTACATTGTATTTGTATTTGTTCTTGTAGTAATCTTGAACTTTGACAAGTTTTCCTCTGCAGTTTGCAGAGAAGTGGCCTGATTTTCCACATCTGAAGCATCTTCCATCATTTTGATTTGGTGGAAGAGTGGTAGTGCTTGTCTCTGGCTTCTGTTCTTGAGGTTTGAAGTATCTTTGTGGTTGTGGATACCTTGGTTGGAATGGTTGTTGTGGTCTTGTTTGTGGTGTTGCATTTTCATGGTTGAAGTTTGCACCCTTTTGATCACTATATGGAGTGAATCTGGGTTCTTGTTGAAATCTTCTCTCCGGATTTCTTCTTTCTTCATTCTCTTTCCTTCCTTCAAATACCTTCTTACCAAATTTCTTGTTAAACTGATGAGTGATTAATGCAAGAGATTTGGCGAAGGCACTAATATCTTCATCAGAGTCTGAATCAATATGAGTTTCTTCTGCTATCAAAACCTTTTTGGATCTTCTTTTTGTTTCCAGACATTTTTGTGACTCTTCACAGTTGTTTTCTTTCGATGTTTGTTTTGAAACAAGTGCAAGGGGTCCACCCAAAGAGGTTTTTGATTTTTGCTTCATAACTTCTTTTTCATGTGCAACAAGAGTACCATAAATGTCAGTTAATAACCATGACTCAAGATCTTGATTAGCTTGTATAGACATGGACAGTTGTGATCATTCTTCATTCAAGCTTTTCAAAAAAAGAACGTTGTTTTCCTCTTTTGTTCTTATCACTCCAAACTTTCTACATTTGTTTATTAGAATGTTGAATCTTGAGTAAGTTTGGTGTAACTTTTCTTCTGGTAAAGCATGAAAATCATGATATTCATTGATGCATAGATTTCTTCATTTTTCTGAGTTTGTAGGCCACCTTCAAGTTGATTTAACAACTGATCCCATATCTCTTTTGCAGTTTTACAAGAATCAAGTTCTTGAAAGATATATCATTTGGAATGGCCATTATGAGTAATCTAACAGCTTTTGAGTCATTATCCATCATATTATTTTCTTCATCAGTGAAGTTTGTGGTTTTCTTTTCATAATATGCAGGTATTTCGGCAGTATCTGCTGTTGCAGGAACTCTTGGTACCAACACCATTGGAATGTGAGGTCCAACGTTCACAGATCTAAAAAGATCCATGTCCATACCTTCTAGAAAATTTACCATCCTTATTTTCCATTGGGGATATTCATCCCTTAAAAGTGTAGGAGGTTTTGTTAATGACCCAGCTGTATACATGGCACTTATGCTTGAGTTTGCCATAAAGAAATTTTAAGAACTGATGCTTTTTGCAATGAACTGTGATTTACTGTCAAATCTAGAGCATATGATGTTCTTGAATAAACTGGGTTTATATGAACATGCACAGATATTGAAAGTTTTAGAATCAATGAGATGTAAATCTATCCGAGTATGCAGATATGATCTTTCTTTGTTTTAGACACAAAGGAAGCTCTGATACCAATTGTTGGATCCCAGATTTAATCTCGTAATAATGATATAAACAATAAGAGTAATGACAGCGGAAGTAATACAGTTTAATATCAAAGGAGATTCAATTATCACAGTTCATAAAGCAGATAAAGATAAACAAGATATTCTTAGAATAAAGTATTCAACTTATATTATCAGATATATAACTTCTTAAGCACACTTTGAACAATAAGGTGATGGTCCTATTTATAGGACCATAAAGTAAGCAGTGTACTTGTATGACGAGAAAGAGCATGTTGAACAGTGACCTACTCTAGAAAGTAAATCTTATCACTAAGTGACGTGTTATCTGTTCTTCTGTTCATTCTCAGAACTTGTGAACATCTTCAGAGAGAATGTCTTCAGAGCTCTGATGAAGCCATCTCTGATGTCTTCAGAGAATGTATTCTGCAGAGGCTCTGATGAAGCCATCTCTGATGTCTTCAGTTGCTGATAAGTACTTCAGAGGCAGGTGTGTCCTCTGAAGTCTTCGTCCTTTGACGTTGTTCTTCCTCTGACGTCTTCGTCCTCTGAAGTGTATCTTCTTGAAAGTCCTCTGAAATAGGACGGGTATTTTCAACACTTTAATAAGTAAATGATTTGGAGCTAACATTACTTTCATCAGATACACCAGTACAAGAAGTTCCAACAACTTCTGAGGTTGTTCCTGTGATAATTGATGAATATAACGAGCAAAACACACGAGCGTCTGTTCAACCTCTCCCTAGCACAACTCGATGGATAAAAGATCACCCTCTTCATAATATTATTGGTGACGTAAATAGTGGAGTGAAGACGCGTGCAGCATCGGCAAATTTTTGTCTTTATTTAAGCTTTCTTAGTTTCTTAGAACCAAAAAATGAAGCTCTTCAAGATCCTAACTGGATCCTTGCAATGCAAGATGAGCTACTTCAATTCGAAAGGAACAAGGTATGGCGGCTAATCCCACGTCCAAAAGACAAATCAGTGATTGGCACCAAGTGGGTATTTAGGAATAAGAAAGATGAGGTTGGAGTTGTCCTACGTAACAAAGCTAGACTGGTCGCGAAGGGTTACTGTTGTTGGTCCCGTAGATGCTTTACAAGTTTGTAGAAGGGGGGGGGGGTTGAATACAAACACATAATTTTAAAGTTTAATAAATTGTTTATTGATAAATCAAATTACAATTTACAAGTTTGTTGCGGAATAAGATTAAGTAAGACCTAATCTAAACAAACTTAAGAATCACTAAGAAGGGTTGCACTAGAAGTAGAGAATGGGGGATTAGGAGAGTATAGAAAACAAGGGTTTCTATATTTTTAGAAAGATGAAGGCTTAGGGGAAACTCTCAAATGGAGTTGTAATCTTTCTATTTATACCCTATGCATTAAATGCATGGCAGAGTACTTTACACGTGTCCTTCATTGGTTGGTTGCATGGGTCTGACTTTAGAAGACATGCTTTCGACCGTATGTTGAACAGTGTAGTTGACAAAGTTGTTGTACGAATTACTGCAGAGGTATGTCTATTCTGACAATCGTACGATGTGTGCAAGCGTAAAACAAAAGATACTTGAGGCATAAGCTAAGTGATCATCAATCGCTGAATATCTCTTCATTCAGATATATTAAAAAGTTCAGTTATCACTGAAGCTTTTCCTCATGTTTCTTCGAGTGTGTAGACTCATCTTGGCTTCACTAATATCCGCATCAGGTCATGGGTAGACTTATATTTGTTCAGCAGCTTTGTCTTCGATTCAGTAGTGAATATCTTTTGTCGCGAAACTTGTCTTCAGGGATTACGTCTATCTGTTTACATGAGAAATCATCAGCGATACTGAACATACTCAGTATTTGATTGTTGATAGTGAAACACTTATACATATGAATGTTTACAAGAAAGATCATCAGTGATAACTGAACAGACTCAGTATGATCGTTGATGATGAAACACTAATACATAATGTTAAACGTAATTTTCACTAACTGTAGAAAAGGATCATTATCAAATCATTGAGGGAGTATGGATCAACAATCTCCCCCTATTTGATGATGACAAAGTAACTATGAAGAAAATTACTTTAATGTCAAAATAAAGGATAATCAGGACTCGTAACATACACGTCCCAATTACTATTTTGAGGGATCTTTTATAGTACTGATAGAGTTAAGTACTTCACTGAATTTTCATTAATTCGAAGAAAGAATTACAAGAGAGATGAAAATTTTAAGTACAAGTGAAGAACTAACTACTGTAAGTCTAACTAACAGATTACAAGAAGTAAGAAAAAAATCTATTAGCTATCTAGATAGGATTGTAGGACCTTGATCATGTAATCCGATACTTCTTCTCCTTTTTGCCTTCGATCAGCTGATTCTTGTCTGATGATTGTTTTGATCGGTTCAGCTAGAGGATAATAGGTACACCATAAGCACAGGAGATCCTTGAGATGGTTAAGATGACAAATAGGAATCTCAGAGACTCTTTGGAATCTGATATGACCTTCATCATCGTTGAAGAAAATTCCAAAAGGATTTTTCAGCACTTGTCCTGCGATGAATGGTCCACCAGGAGGCAGAGATAGATCAAGAACTGAGAGATCAAGAGGAGGCCCGAACAGTGCTTCTTTCGAGAACTTGATGGAGGTGTCGTTCTTGATTGCAACGGCATTATCAGAGGAGGACGAGGAAGGGTTTCTTTTGGATTTCCTTGGCTTTAGAGGAAGTGCAGAAGGCACCTTTAATACAGTAGTGACTTTGTTGAGGAGGGATTCAACGATACCTTCAACATAGCCCCTGTAAGTTGACTTTGATTTCTTCCGCGCTTCTTTGAACTCTAACCATTTCATGTAGCCAAAACTTTCAAGTCTTGATACGAACATTGCCGTTAAGCTTCCATCCTCTCTGGTTATCTCCATTGTTACTGAAAGTCGGTCCTTCTTCTTTCTCCCAGAGATGACAACAACTATGCTCTTCATTGGGTCAGAGCGATAATCATTCTTTTGTTTGCACCATTCAAGTATTTTATCGTTGACCTCTTTTTCTTTTATGCGCTCCTCTTCAATCTCTTTTAGTAGAGCAGCTTGAGTCTTCACTGGATTTTTCTTTAGTTTCTTATCTTTGAACTAAGAAGACTCAACTTTGAGAGCTAGAGTTACGTCTTGTTGGCATTCAGCAATCAGATTCTTCGATTTCAGCTTGAGTCAGGAAGTCAAGCTCTTTTGATGAGGATTGAAGAGGGATCTTTAGCCGCTGACTCTCTAGGTGAGAGATCATCTCTGTTTTTCTTTTTAGTTCATCCTCTGACCATTGAGCTGGTCGAGAGGGCCTTCCTGGATAGAGCAGGCTTCTTCTTCTTCTTCTTCTTCTCCTTCTTCACCAACCTCATTGAAGGAGAAGAATTTGATCTTCAGCTGATTGAGCTGGGATTATTTGAAGTTCAGTTCCCTTAAGCAGAGGAGAGAACTGACTGAGCAAAAACTGAAGAAGGGAGTTAGTGTTTATTTATAGAAGAAGAAAGATAAAGGCTAGAATGAGAGAGGGGTTTGGTAGTTAAAGAAAGAGAGAGGGACAATGGATAGGCATACCTGAGAAGGATTCTCCCCCTCAGATAGTGAAACGAGTTTCAGGTTTCCCTCGGTAGCTAATCCCTTCTGCTTGACTTGGGATGAGGCACCTGAAGCTACTTCACTTCCCCCCTGCATCAGAAATAGCAATGTCTTTCATAGCTGGCGCTGATGAGACATTTGTTGCTGATAACCAGAGAGACTGATCCTCTTCATCATCATCATCATCATCATTGTCAGCGGCATCCTTATTTCCTTGATCAGATAGATCAAGTTCTTCATCATCTTCTTCCTCCTCCTCCTCCTCTTCTTCTTCATCAACCATAGCAAGTGAAGAAGAGGGAGGGGCTTGATCTTCTGTTGTTGAAACTTCTGCGACCTTCTCCCCCCTCAACTTGAGAGGGAGGTTCTTCCGTTGCCTGAACCTCAACTGCAGCTGCATCTAAATTTTCTTCATGTAATCTCTCCCCCTCTTTGTCATTATCGGCATGGGTGAGTTCAGCAGCATCGGTTATAGCCTCAGCAACAGGCTTAGAACGGACTTTAGCCTCCAATCAGTCCAGATGACCTTCAATATCAGGGATCTCGGAAGTGGTCTAGTGAATAAATTCAATAGTGATATTCAGCGATGTACGATCATTTTCCGTGAACGAAGGCGTCGGTGCAGGAGCTGGTTCATTCATCTTATTCAGGACCTGATTGAGCAGAGTTGTGCAGGAGTCAATCTTTGAAGAGAGGCCCCAAACCTCAGTGGTAAGTGTGCCAAATCTTCCCTCTAGAAGTTGAACTTGTTGATGATTAACAACCAAGTCCTCCTTCATTTTGACAATCTATCCTTGAAGAGTCGTGATCTGAGAAGCTTCAGCCTTAGAAGTAGAAGCAACTGTAAGTCTTTTCAGCTCCTCACCAGCTTGGTTGACAGCGTTGGTGGTGGTATTGATGGAGGAGGACAGAGAGTCCACTCTGTCAGTGAGTTTGTTGACGTTTGTATCAACAGTACCCAAAGTAGGACCTGAAACAAGAGTTAGTGGTTGAGCAAAAGGATGCTCAAGCTTATATGGAGAGGTGGGAGAAGTGTATATGGGTTTAGGAGTACCTGATATATCAAACATATTAAAAAATTGCATGTCTCCTTCAAAGGTTGGAGGAGTAGTTTGAGTATCAGGTCCTATAGTCGCAGCGTGAAGAGGTTGCTGCGAAATGTTGGCAGGGTTAACGACCAAAGAAATAGTAGAAGAATAAGTAATGGGGATAGAAGTAGAGATAGCACTGGTAAAAGGGGGAATTACCTCAGTTGGTGGATCTTGAAGAACTGGGAAAATTGGGGTTGTCACCGGTGTTGTGGCATCGATTGGCATCACTGACACGGGTGTTGTGGTAGCTGACGTGGAGGAGCGACCCATGAATCCATCTAAAGTAGTTTGTTGAGAAACTACTTCAAGTATCATTACAGAAGTGGTTGACTCCTTGGTCTTTTTGTCCTTTTTAGCAGGGCCAGAAAGAGCAGATGGTCTCTTGGAAGGGGTTGTAGCGGCAAGGATAGCAGAAGAAGGAACCTCCTGCGTGGCCGTTGAATTCGAAGAGTAGAGAGAGACGAGAGCGAAGAGTAGAGAGACTTACCTCATTGTCAGTTGGTTTGATCTCCAGCGCTCGTTGGCCAACGCGTGAGAAGGTAATATCATTGGAGGTGGGGTACTTCTCAGCGAGGAGAAACTGGATATATGCGCAGATGAAACGAACGTAGGGAATCTTGGGATCCCTTTCAGACTTCTCGATCTTTGACAATAGATCATCAAAGATCGCTCCAGCATAATCAAAGTGCTTTCCAGCGATCAACGAGTATCCCATTTGGAGTTGCGTCTTGCTGGCTTGGTCCAGCGATTCTATCTTGCCACTCATACTCTGAATAATATGAGTGAAGATGTAGTTGATCTAGGAAGGCATGTTTGCTTTCTGAATCTTGGTCAACTTTTTGTTGGGAATCTGGGAGTGAGGCATGTTGTCCCATGAGTATCCCATGTCATCCAAGAAACGGATGAGCTCAACATCAGTAGGCAGAGAGTCAAAACCAGTGTTGGTCTTTGCAGGGAATCGAAGAGCCTTGCGGAGACCAAAAGCAGTAAGAAATACGGAGCCATTTTCAGTAACGAAGGAGATGGCAGGGACCACTTCTCCTTTCTTATTTGTCATAGTGGTCTTATCAGTTGTGAACCAGAATTGTTGAAGCAGAGATTTGGATGGTTTAGGATCCACTGTGAGAGCATAGGAAATGCATGATTGCTTCATAAATGTAGCAGCTTCCACCAGATGTGGGTACTTGTCAGCTTCAAAGTCCAACCTAGCCAGGTCGTTGTTCTTAGGGATTTCTGAGTTAGTGATTGTGAACTTGACATTTTTGGAAGCAATGAGAGTACCATGGGCCATTTCTGAATAGAGAGAAGTAGAATAGAATAAAGGGTTTAGAGTCTAAAAACAATTAAAATGTTTTATCAGATTCTCTTTTTGGAAAGAAACATAGAAAAAACAAAGTTGTGTTTTAGAGTAAAACAGTGTTCTTTATGAGAAAAAAGAATTTTTTGAAAAACCAAATGTTTTAGAGAAAGTTAAAATCAAAAGAAATGATTTTAATGTAAGAAACACTTTAAAGTCCAAAATAAGAGAATATTTAGGATTTAAGAGTGTTTTTAAGATGAAAGAATGTGAAGAACAAAAACCTGATAATCTTGAAGTTTTGAAGATTTGAAGGTTAGAGTCTTTTTGTCTGCTTGAATGCCTTGAGTGCTATTTCTTGCTTAGAAAGTTTTAAGTGAGCGTAAAAGATAAGAATGGAAAAAGGCATTCCTTTTATATGAGGAGAGAGAAAGGAATGAGGCGGGAAAATAAATGCTCATCATGACATGGACACGTCCCACGAATTTGATTTGATAAAAGTGCAACGGGCGAACGTGTCAGAGAAAAAGGCATGTCATGGATTGTTGGTTCAAATGACGTCATAGGAGAGAGAAAAACATTTCGTTTTTATAAAGTATCACTGATAGAAATTCAGAGATAATTATTCTTTCCAAAGGATCACTGACGAGAAATATCAGTGATAAGATTTGTTTATCAAAAAGCTTTTAACCACTTGAAGAAAATCAGTGATTAGAGATTTTATTTTTGAAAAACATCTTACTAAATGAGATATTCAGTGATAGAGAATAAGAAAATATACCTGAGAGTTAGAGTATTTAGTCATAGATTACATTATGAAGTGTAACATATTATCACCGACATAATGCATGAGAGCTGAAGAGTTAGTCTTCAAGATTCAACACTCTAAGCTCACTGATGAGAAAGTTAAATCTTGTCTCATCAAGAGGTTTGGTAAAAAGATCAGCGAGCTGATAGTCAGTTGGAATAAAATGAAGTTCTATGTCACCATTCATTACATGATCTCTGATAAAATGATAGTTGATCTCTATTTGTTTCGTCTTTGAATGTAGTACTGGATTGTTTTCTATAGCGATGGCACTAGTACTATCGCAATAGATTGGAATCTTTCATAGCTGAAGGTCATAGTCTAACAGTTAATTTCTCATCCATAAGACTTGAGCACAACAACTTCCAGCGGCTACGTATTCATCTTCTGTTGTGGAAGTGGACACTGAATTTTGCTTTTTACTTGTCCAACTTACCAGTTTTCCTCCTAGAAGTTGACATCCACTAGTGGTTCTTTTTCTATCGAGTTTGCAACCAACAAAATCACTATCTGAATATCCAGTTAGATCGAACCCTGAATCTTTGGGATACCAAAGACCGAGGTTAGGAGTTCCTTTCAGATATTTGAAGATTCGCTTTACAGCGATCAGATGGGATTCCTTGGGTTCAGATTGATAGCGTGCACAAAGACATGTAGAGTACATGATGTCAGGTCGTTCGCTGTAAGATACAACAGGGAGCCTATCATTCCTCTATAGGTAGTGACATTTACAGGTTTTCCTGTTGGATCCTTGTTTAATGTCAGAGGAGGTTCCATAGGAGTTTTCATCGCTGAAGTTTGAGTGAGATCAAACTTCTTCAACATTTCTTTAATATACTTACCTTGGTTAATAAATGTACCTTTTTCAGTTTGCTTGATCTGAAGTCCAAGGAAGTAAGTTAGTTCACCCATCATACTCATTTTGTATTCTTTCTTCATTCTTTCAGCGAAACGAGTACACAAAGATGGGTTAGTATAACCAAATATAATGTCATCGACATATATTTGCAGAAGAATAATGTGACCTTTTATCTTTCTGAAAAACAAAGTATTATCAATTTTACCACGTTCAAAATTTTCAGAGATAAGAAAAGATGAGAGAGTGTCATACCAAGCACGAGGGGCTTGTTTTAGACCATAGAGGGCCTTATCCAACTTATATACATAACTTGGATGCTTAGGGTCGAAGAACCCTGGAGGTTGTTCAACATAGACTTCTTCATTCAGCTTTCCATTCAGGAATGCTGATTTTACATCCATTTGATATACTATGAAGTCCTTGTAAATTGCATAAGATAAGAAGAGTCGAATTACTTCGAGCCTAGCCACAGGGACAAAGGTTTCATCATAGTCTATGTCTTCCTCTTGTCTGTATCCCTGAGCAACAAGACTAGCCTTGTTGCGGGTTACAGTTCCATGTTCATCTAATTTGTTTCTAAACACCCATTTAGTGTCTATAACAGTTTTATCAGATGGTTTGGGAACGAGATTCCAAACTTTGTTTCGAGCAAACTCAGTCAGCTCTTCTTCAATAGCGCTGACCCAGTTTGGATCTCTGAGGGAATCATCAGTCTTCTTTGGTTCTAATAAAGAAAGAAAGTTAACAAAGAGACAAATATTACCTGTACTTTGTCGAGTCTAAATACCTGCATAGGGATCACTAAGAATTTTATCTATGGGGTAATTTTTGGTCTATCGCTGAGCTGGAGCATAGTCGCTCACTTCAGGAGTTGGATCAACAATAGGGATGTTCACTGATGAAGAAGCTTGAGGTTCATCAGCTATTAATTGTTGAGTGTCTGACAGATCATTCTTCACAAATAGGTTTTCAGAAGAGGGAAGATCTGATGGAGGGAGTGTGTTTAGAGGCTCAGCTGAAACACATGAGGTAGATTTAGCATTAGGTGGAATGATGTTTGGATTATCATCAGCGACTAAATGATCTGTGTGTTGATGGTTTGTGAAGAAGGGTTATGTTTCTCTATAATGTGAGAACATCTAAACATTTAAGTCTTCATTGTCAGCGATAGGTTTAGAATTCGCTGAACGGGATTCGTCAAAGGTGACATGAATTGTTTCTTCTACAGTTTGTCTTCTCTTATTGAAGACTCTGTAGGCCTTAGAGATGGAGGAATATCCAAGAAACATTCCATCATCAGCCTTTGGGTCGAACTTTCCAATAGAATCTTTGTTGTTTAGAATATAACACTGACAACCAAAGATGTGAAGAAAATTGATAGAGGGTTTCCTTCCATGAAACAGTTCATAAGCTATCTTTTCAAATTGATTTACTTATAGAGATCTGTTTTGAGTAAATCAAGCAAAGTTTACAGCTTCAGCCCAGAACTGAGTAGAGAGATGAGAATCGCTGAGCATTGATCTGGCAGCTTCAATGATCGTTCTATTTCTTCTTTCAATGACTCCGTTCTGCTGAGGAGTTCTTACAGAGGAGAAGTTGTGATAAATTCCCTTACTCTCAAAGAAGTTGTTCAGGGAACTATTTTTGAATTCAGTTCCATGATCACTTCTTATTGAGCGAACAATAAGATTATTTAGCACTTCCATCTTTCTAACAAAAGATATCAGTTCTTCTGGAGTGTCACTTTTGCAGCGAATAAAGATAACCCAGGTGTAGAGAGAGTATTCATCTACAATGACAAGTGTATATTTCTTTCCAGCTATGGATTGGATATTGACAATGCCAAACAAATCCATATGCAAGAGTTGAAGAGGACTTGTCACTGAGGAAACTTGTTTAGATTTGAAAACTTTAGTCTGTTTTCCTTTCTCACGTGTTGAACATAGAGATTCCTTAGCATATGAGTGCTGAGGGAGACCAGAGACCAGTTCCTTAGAAGAGAGAGAATTCAGGGTTTTGAAATTTAGATGAGAAAGCCTTTTATGCCATAGCCATTTGACATCAGAGGAGGCTTTAGAAAGAAAACACACATTTTCAGTGGTAGTAGAGTCCATGTCTATTACATAGAAATTTTCCATATGGTAACCACTGAGAGCAAGTTTTCCATTCTCATTCACCACTGAACATGCTTTCTTATTAAAGCTAACTTCGTAGTCTTTGTCACATAGTTGATTGATGCTTAGAAGATTGTGCTTCAGTCCATCTACGTAAGCGACTCTTCTGAAGGTTGTTGTCCCATTACCGAGGACACCAAACCCTTTGGTTAATTTCTTAACCTTAGTGGTATTTTTCACCTTGGTAGATTTCTCAACTTTGGTGACCTTCTTAGCCTTGGGGGCATTCATCTTCACTTTAGCTATTTTATCAGCTTTTGTGGCATTATGACATTTACTTGCAATATGGTCAGTGAGTCCACAATGATAGCATTTTCTATATTTAATGGTGGCTTTAGGGCCATGAGCAGTAAGATTAGAAAACTTGAGATATGTAGGGCCAGCTCCAAGAATACCTTTAGCATAAGATCTGGGAGGAATTTTTAGTTCTTCAGATTTCTTAGGCTTAAGATCAATTTTCAGCTTTGGAGGACAGATATCAAAGATTTCTGTTTCAGAGCTAGAAGATCGATTTACTGAAGGTTTGAAAGGAATTTTCAGTTTTGCTTTCTTGGTAGCCTTCTGAGGATGGGAAATGGATTTCCCTTTACCAACAAGCTTAGAGCGTTTTGATAATTCCTCAGGAATAGGATTAGAGAAAGAAGAGCACTGTGTAGAAGAGGTGTCAGGGATAGAAGAGACGAACATTCCAAACTTAAGCATGGAACTGTCTTCTTTAGGTTCATCCTGTTCTTTCCAAAAACCAAGACCGATTTTATCATTGGCAGGGATTTGAGACCTGATGATTTCAGTGATTTTGGTAGAGGAGTTACACCATCCCTCAACAGTTTCCTTTTCTGCTTTTAAAGCAGCTATGGCTTGTTCGCGTTCAATGCTGATAATTTCGTTGACAATGACTTGATCTTTCAAACTTTCATCTAAAAGAGTCAGTTCTCTGATCTTTTCATGACATTTTTCTAGTTGTTCAGTAAAATCAATATTTTTGTTTGCAGCTAGAGTTTTGCCATCTAGTGCATTGTATAGATCAATTGTCAGCACATCAACAGCGACTTCTCTCAGCTTTAGAAAGAGAGGGATTGGTAGAAATAGATACCTGAGAGGAGATATAGCTCATGGAAGTTCCTGTTGGTTCTTCCACTTCTTCTTTAATCTCAGCCATAAGACAGAGATTAACAACTTCTTCTTCATCAGAACTAGATTTTTCTGATTCAACCCAGTCATGATCTTCAGCGATAAGACCTTTACCTTTTCTTTTAAAGTTTTTCAACTTTTGATATTTCTCTTTCAGCTTAAGATATTTGTTATCGCTGGACTTTCTGGAGGTAGAAGGGTTGAATACTTTCTTTGACCTGCACTCACTTGCAAAATGTCCAATCTTTTCATAGTTATAGCAAGTAGCTGTAGCCTTATCAACAGGGGCTGATTTTGGTTTGTCAGTTATAGAGAGAGGCTTATTTCTTCTGAAATTGCTCTTTCTTGCAAACCTTTTAAAAGAGTTTGTCAAGAGTGCTAAGGATTCATCAAACTCTAAAAGATCAGTGTTTGATAATTCCTCAGAGTCAGAATCTAACTCAGTGATAGTAAGAGTAGATCGCTGAGATGGAATGATCTTTGAAGAGACTAAAGCAACAGAAGTGCTTTTGGAGTCTTTAGAATCTTTTACAATATTCTTCTTCAGGAGATTTGATTGCTCATAGTTGAGCAATATTCCATATAAAGTGCTAAGAGAGAGAAATTAAGTATTTTGTCAGCTTAAGACACATTGAATAACTGTCCCATCTTTCAGGAAGACATTCTAAGAATTTAGTTAAGACCTCAGAGTTAGAATAGGTCTTACCAACAGTTCTTAGATCAATGATTAGACAGTTGAATCTCTGGTGAACATCAGATAGAGATTCATTCTTACCAGCGATAAAACTTTCATATTGTCTTACCAAATTAATCTTTCGGGTCTCTTGGACTTCAGTAGTACCTTCATATTGAACACATATAGTGTCCCACATTTCTTTGGCAGTTTTAAGATGCATGATGGAATGAAAAGCTTCATTAGGCAGAGCCATAAAGATAATGGTTTTTGCCTTTGCATCTAGGCCAACCTTCTTTTTATCTTCATCACTCCACTGTCTTATTTCCTTAATAGCATAACGTTCAGAAACAACAGGAGTGGTGGCAGTAGCTGGAACGGCAGCTATGATTGTGAAAGGTTCATATGGGCCATTTGCTACATATTCAGGTATAGTAGGATCTACACCTTCTAGAAATAGCATCATTTGATTTTTCCAGAGAGCAAAGTTATCTCTGCTAAATCGATGAGGTTTTGAGAGTGAACCATTATCATAGTAGGTTGTATTTGTATTGAGTGCCATATTAAGAATAGCAATGAAGAGAATAAAGCAAGATCTTGTTTATGAGATTAAACAATCTACTATGATACCACTTGTTGCTCCCAAGGTGCTTAACAAGTTTGTAGAAGGGGGGGTCAATACAAACACATAATTTTAAAGTTTAATAAATTGTTTATTGATAAATCAAATTACAATTTACAAGTTTGTTGCGGAATAAGATTAAGTAAGACCTAATCTAAACAAACTTAAGAATCACTAAGAAGGGTTGCACTAGAAGTAGAGAATGGGGGATTAGGAGAGTATAGAAAACAAGAGTTTCTATATTTTTAGAAAGATGAAGGCTTAGGGGCAACTATCAGATGGAGTTGTAATCTTTCTATTTATACCCTATGCATTAAATGCATGGCAGAGTACTTTACACGTGTACTTCATTGGTTGGTTGCATGGGTCTGACTTTAGGAGACATGCTTTCGACCGTATGTTGAACAGTGTAGTTGACAGAGTTGTTGTATGAATTGCTGCAGAGGTATGTCTATTTTGACAATCGTACGATGTGTGCAAGGGTAAGACAAAAGAGACTTGAGGCATAAGGTAAGTGATCATAAATCGCTGAATATCTCTTCCTTCAGAGATATAAAGAAGTTCAGCTATCGCTGAAGCTTTTCCTCAGATTTCTTCGTGTGTGTAGACTCGTCTTGGATTCATTGATATCCGTATCAAGTCATGAGTAGACTTATCTTTGTTCAGCAGTTTTGTCTTTGATTCAGCAGTGAACATCTTTTGTCGCGAAACTTGTCTTCAGGGATTCTGTTTAACTGTTTACATGAGAAATAATCAGCGATACTGAACATATTCAGTATTTGATCGCTGATAGTGAAACACTTATACATATGAATGTTTACAAGAAAGATCATCATAGATAACTAAACAGACTCAGGATGATCGCTGATAATGAAACACTAATACATAATGTTAAATGTAATTTTCACTAAGTATAGAAAAGGATCATTATCAAATCACTGAGAGAGTATGGATCAACAACTGTCAGCAGGAGGGTATTGACTATGATGAAACGTTTGTTTCTGTTGCACGGATTGAAGCCATCATAATATTTCTTTCTTATGCAACACATAAGAATTTCACTGTCTACCAAATGGACGTGAAATCTGCCTTTCTAAATGGTATTTTGCATGAGGAGGTATACGTTGCACAACCTGAGGGCATTATTGATCCGCACTACCGAGACCATGTATATGTTCTTGACAAGGCTTTGTATAGATTAAAACAAGCACCAAGAGCATGGCACGAAACTCTCACACAATTCTTACTTGCCTCGGGCTTTAAGAAAGGTACAATCTATTCCTAAAGAAGCAAGGTGAGGATTTAATCTTGATACAGATTTATGTAGACGACATAGTATTTGTAGGGGTGTTCAAAAAAACCGTTGGACCGTTCAAACCGGTCAAACCAAGTCAAATCAGACCGTTTTTGGCGGTTTGAGCGGTCTGGCGCTCCGGTCCGGTCTAAAAAATAGCCAAACCGCTCGATCCGGTCTAGTCTGCAGTTTAACCCTTTTTTTGAGCGGTCTAGACCAAACCGACCGCCAAAAATAGTCATGTTTTAATCATATTTAGTTTTCATGTTATAGGCTCAACTTTTATGCCTCAGTTAAAAAAAGATTGTCAAATAATTATGTCTTTAGTTTTCATTTTCTCAATTCATTGTGTTATCTAAATTGGCAAAGTTCTAAGATATGTAAAAAAATTAAATCTAAATCCAAATCGTCCTTCGACTTTCGCAACAGTTGTCCAAAATTCAACCTTGTTGGTGGACTTGTATAACTTTTTCTCAACTTGCTCAATGTTTTTTTTAATTTAAGATGTAAGTGTTCTTTTATAATTCGATATAATATTTTTTTATTAATGTTATATTGATAGAAATTTTATTTTTGATATGCAGTTTATTTATTTTTTAGTTAAAAGCCCATAAGAGGTTCAAACCGCCTAAACCAGTCTGACCAGACCGCCTTTTGTGGTCCGGTTTGGTCACTTACTACCAAACCGCTCGGTTTGAAAATTTCCTAAACCGCCATGTGTGGTTTGGTTTGTGGTTTGTGCTTTGAGGTGTTAAACCGCCCAAACCAGACCACGAACACCCCTAAATATTTGGGTCTACCAATCCTAAATTCTGTAAAAAAAATTCAAAATTATAAAAATTATGCTCAAATTTAATTCTTATCTTTAATGAGCATACATTTTCTGATAATGATATCTTATGCTTAAATGTCAAAATAACTTGTTAAGCAACACATTCTTTTTAGGACAAAATACATGGCATTCAGTGTGAGTGCTTAAAAGACTTCTATGGATTCACGCTAACCAGTGTTTCCTACCCAATAAGATATCCTGAGTGATTGAGGGGAGAGGAGTCAAAAGAATAGATAGTGGGTGTGTGTTAAGGTAAAACGAAAAAGAGAGATTGGTTTGACGTGAGATCAAATGTTTAAAAGAAAGAGGGTGAGAGATCAGAGTAAAAGAATATCAAACTCAACACCAAACTTTTTCTGAGCCGGGCAGCCACATTACTGTTGTTTACAATTTTTTGTAAACTTCATCAAAAAAGGCAACTAGCCCAAGCCAACTCTTGCATAAAACCCCACCTGCTACTGTATGTCCAGATTCTAGTTCCTAAATGCAATTAATCAAACAAACAAGGATATATCAATTAATTACCTGTTTGATTTCAATCCAATTCAAGATTACAGCTTTCTCTCTCTAGAACTCACTTTCTCTCTCTAAACGTATTCTCTCTCTAAAATACAACTGAATTATATGCTCCACTTTTGTTGACTACAAATTACAAAAGAAAGGAAACTATTTATACCTACAACTAAAACAAGGAAATACAAATACAATACATTGACTTTTATTACAAAAGACTTTGACTTTGATGAGAGTTGACTTTCTTTCAGCTTTGACTTTCTTGAACTTTGACCTTCAGTTTTCTTGATCTTGTATCCAACATATTTATGCTCTAACAATCTCCCCCTTTGGATTCAAGATCACTATTGAAAGATCTAGCAATTCAGTCTTCACTTTAAGCTCTGTCAGTACAATCTCCCCTTTTCTTTGACGGTATTCTTTCCAAAAACTGTCTTCAAATGATTAACAGTCTCCTCAAAACTTTCACAAGATACTTTCAGACTTTGGAAAGGAATTATCTTCAGAATCAACTCGAATTGCTTTTCAAAGAAAAATTTCTTCAGCTAGAAAAATTTCAAAGAAAAATTTCTTCAAAGAAATTATCTTTGGAAATAAATTATCTTCAGCTAGAATTAGCAGATAATATTCAAAGAAAAATTTCTTCAAATTTTCAGAAATTCTTTGATCACACTTCCAAATTATAAAATCTGTTTAAAATTCGGGAAGTGGTTTGAACATTTCAGAATATGTTTTCTATATCTAAAAGTTGTCCTTCTTTCAGATATATTTGAGATTAAGATAAGAAATTTACCTTTTATCTTTGTCTTAAATCTCATAAAGTCATGCTTAAGTCAAAATGATATGATCGTGTCATCCTCTCTCATCCTGCATAAGTCTCAAAGTCTAGTCAAAAATTTATTCACAAAATTTATTCGAAAATAAAAGAACATAAAACAGTAAAACGATTAAAGAATGAGTTCTGATCAGAAATAATCAGAAATCATAGTCTTACTCCTTTTGATAAGCTCCCCCTAAAATCATGCATCACAAAAATTAATCATTTAAGTAAAATGCAAAAATTAGTTATGCTCCCACTCAAATGAATGTAGATCATCTAAAATCTTCTCTTACTCCCCCTGAGATCATGAGCAAACAATTAAAGTGTAGATATCTTTCAGAAATAGAGATAAAAAAAAATGATGAAAAATAACAATACTTAACTATATTAGGTAATAACTGATTATGTCTTCAGATTGTACATACCAAGCTTAGAGATAAGAAAATTAAATCTCTTTTCATCTAATGGTTTGGTAAATAAATCTGCAAGTTGATAATCTGTTTTTACAAAATAGAGTTCAATTGTTCCTTTTTCTACATTATCCTTAATAAAATGATACCTGACATCAATGTGTTTGGTTTTCGTATGTTGGACAGGATTAGCAGATATTGCGATTGCACTCTTCGAGTCACAATATATTGGAATTTTATCGAACTTGAAACCATAGTCTCGTAGCTGTGTTCGCATCCATAGGACTTGAGAGCAGCAACTAGCAGCAGCTACGTACTCTGCTTCAGTAGTCGATGTGGAAACACATAATTGTTTCTTTGATGACCAGCTAACGAGCTTGTCTCCAAGAAATTGAACATGACCAGAAGTACTCTTTCTATCCAACATGCAACCTGCATGATCTGCATCTGAATAAGCAGTCAGTTGAAAATCAATATCCTTAGGATACCACAGACCAAGATCTGCAGTGTCCTTCAGATATCTAAAAATCCGTTTGACAGCAGCCAAATGGGATTCTTTGGGAGCAGCCTGATATCTAGAACATAAACATGTTGAAAACATAATATCTGGTCTACTAGATGTAAGATACATTAACGATCCTATCATACCTCTATAAGTTCTAACATCAACACTTTTACCCGAAGGATCAGTGTTAATCTTAGTACCTGGTGCCATCGGGGTTCCAGTTGGTTTACAATTTTCCATTTTGTACTTCCGAAGAATGTCTAAAATGTACTTAGATTGGTTAATGAAAATCCCCGTAGAAAATTGTTTAACTTGTAATCCGAGAAAGAAATCCATCTCTCCCATCATACTCATTTGAAAACGTGACACCATGTGGTTAGAAAAGTTTTTGAAAAATTTTGGATTTGTAGAACCAAATATTATATCATCAACATATATTTGAATAAGAATAATATCAGCTTTTTCCTTTTTGATGAATAAAGTGGTTTCTATCTTACCTTTGGAAAAACCGGACTTGACCAAGAATTTAGATAAAACGTCATACCATGCTCGAGGGGCTTGTTTTAAACCATACAGGGCTTTGTCCAAGATGTAGACGTGATCTGGATTCTCTGGATTGACGAACCCTTCTGGTTAAGACACGTATACTTCCTCTTTAAAAATGCCATTCAAAAAGGCTGTTTTCACATCCATCTGAAAGACTGTGAAATTCTTATGAGCTGCGTAGGCTAGAAACATGCAGATTGCTTCTATACGTGCTACTGGAGCATACGTCTCATCGTAGTCTATGCCTTCCTCTTGCCGGTAACCTTTGGCAACAAGTCTATCTTTGTTCCTTATGACGATACCATCTTCATCCTTTTTATTCTTGAATACCCATTTAGTTCCTATCACGGTTTTACCTTCTGGTTTTGGAACTAATCTTCAAACCTTTAGGGCTTCAAACTGATTGATCTCTTCTTGCATAGCAGATACCCAGTCCGAATCAGCAAGAGCCTCAGATACTCGCGTTGGCTCAATCTTATTGAGGAATGAATCATGCATACATTGATTAAGGGTTGCTGACCTCGTTTGTACAGGCTTGTTAAGATCTCCAATTACTTGATGTAAAGGATGTTCTTTGGTCCAGCGATGCTCATGAGGGAGTGGAATAGATACATATTGAACATGATCATGATCTAGAAATCCACTTTCAGAATCTTAAGTTTGAATAACATGAGGGGAGTTTGCAGTTGAAGTCTCAGGTACAGAAATGTCAGTTGGAACAGCAGATTGTGGCTGTTGAGTTGACAGTGTGTTACACCCAACTGAAACTATTACTTCTGGCTCAGCATTTGCTTGTGCATCTTCAACTATAGGAATAACAGTAGGAATTTGAGTTTCTGACTGAACGGGGGATACAAGTTCAGTTAAAACTTCTGAAGTGACTGGATGATTGCAACTTGTGTCTCCAGACCTGTCAGTCACAGCAGATTTAGATACATTAGATCCTAGAAACTCATCATAAAAGAATTCAAATAATAAATCTAAATCAGATAAATGTGAAATAGAAGTAAAAGCGTTATCCGAATTTTTCTTTGTAGAAACAGGTTCTGGACTGATATGCCCAGAAGCTAATACTCCAGTGATAACGGGTTCTGAACTGAGTTGATCAGAAGTCATTTCTTCATCGAATGTAACATTTACGCTCTCAATGACTGTCTTCGACTTCTTCAGATAAACACGATATGCTGTCGATGTTGAAGAATAACCAATGAAGATACCCTCGTCTGCCTTAGCACTGAATTTATTCAGACTCTCTCTATCGTTAAGCACGAAATACTTACACCCAAATATGTGAAAATACTTGATTGTCGGTGTTCTGTTGTTGATCAACTCATATGGAGTCTTTTGAAAACGGCGGTGTATTATGGACCGATTTTGAGTATGACATGCAGTTGACACAGCTTCTGCCCACAAGAATAGAGGTAGATCGGATTGGCTAAGCATAGTACGAGCGGCCTCGACTAGAGTCCGATTTCGCCTTTCAACTACTCCATTTTGTTCAGGCGTACGAGCAGCAGAGTACTGATGTGATATTCCGACCAATTCAAGATATTCTTCAACTATCTTGTTTTTGAACTCTGTGTCGTTGTCCGTTCGAAGAAACTTGACTTGTCGTTGCATATTCACTTGGGTCGTCTTTAAGAAAGTATGAGAACTTCGGGCGTCTCATCTTTTGATCGATGAAATTTGACCCATGTGTATCTTGAGTAATCGTCCACAATAACCAACACGTATTTCTTTCCACCCAAACTCTGAGTTCTCATTGGACCACACAAATCCATATGTAACAATTCTAACAGAGAACTAGTGCTTCGTTCAGGCTTCGGTTTATGCAGAGCTCTCTTCATCTTAACCTTCTCACATGCAGCACATAAGTGTTCTTTCTCGTATTTCAGCTCAGGAAGTCCTTTTACCAATTTCCCACTAACCAACTTGTTGATATAACGAAAGTTCAGGTGTGATAAACGTCTGTGCCAGAGCCAACTTTGTTGCATTGAAGCTTTTGTCATTAAGCAAACTTGATTGTCAATCTGAACTTTGGACAGGTTGATGGTATAGAGGTTTGTCTTGCGATGTCCACCTAAGAGTTATGTGCCATCTTCAGTACGAACCGAGCAACTCTTAGATTTGAAGTTGACCTCTAACCCTTTATCGCAGAATTGACCAATGCCAAACAGGTTGTGCCCTAAGCCTTCGACATAACTCACTTTACTGATCGTTATGTAGTCTTGAATGATGTCACCATATCCTAAGGTTGGTGAAAGCTGATTGTTTCCAAATCTGACATTTCCACTGAATTTCTCTGTATAATTAGACAATAAAGTTTTTTCCCCAGTCATATACTTGGAACATCCACTGTCCAAGTACCACATATGTCGGGTCTGTAAGAGAAATCAGGAAACAATAACTTTAGATACCTATTTAAAAACGGGTCCTAACAGATTAGCACAAGATTTTGGTATCCACTTGAAAATGGACCCTCTGTTGTTTTGAAAACCTTTAAAAATATTTGATCTTGAAGAATGCACATGATAAGATCCGTACCAATCAGAAGAATTATGAGAATAAGCAAAATCAGTTCTCCGATAATTATAATGAGATGTAGTAGTAATAGGAGATAATTGAATCAACTGCTTTATTGAATAACGCTTGTAAGAAGTTACAAGGTTTTGTTGATGAGAAGCAAATTGACCAACTACATCTGAATCACTACTAACAGATCTAGTACAAGAATTATCAGAAACTGATCCAGCTATCTCATCATCCTTCCATTTTGGTCGCCATTCTGTTTGAGCTTTCGACCTTTTCTTGCTTATATCTGAAACACAAGATGTAGATTTATTAGGAAAAGCATATTTCTGAGACTGGTTTTTTTTTGTGTACCAGTGTATTTCTGTTTCTGTAACCACTGTTTCTTATGTTTCTTACCTTGAGAATAATAAACAGCAGTTACAGAAACTGATTCACCAACCTTAGTTGATGATTTAACAGTTTTAAGAACACTTGGTAACACCTTTTCATTTAAAAGACAAGTAGAATGATCAGGAAGAATAGCATTAAAGTCAAACATATCAATTTCGTCTATGCACCCATCATCAGAATTAAAAAAATAATTTGCAGACTCAAATAAGTCATCAAAACTATCAGACGAAGTTTGAGGTGCCTTAGAAACTTTAGAACACTTTGTAGATGTAGATTGAAAAATCGTGTTCTTTAATACAGTAGAAAATAAACTTTGTTGAATATCAACCAAAAATTTTTCATCAGACAAAACATTTTCCAACTCAATTATTTTGCTTTCAAGAATGAGTGGAGGAACATAAGCCTTTGCAACTACAGGTTTTGCCTGCATCTCAGAAATAGAATAACTAGCAAAATAGTCGTTTGAAAGAACTTTTGGTGTTTCTGAAAGATAACTATCATTTAACTTTGCATAGTTAAATGGTAGGTGCATTTTCTTTACATTCTTTCTATTTTCAGTTTCTTTGGCCTCAACTTCTTCTAGTAATTTGGTAACAAATTTAGGTTTTAAATGAGGATGTTTACCAGCACAAGCAAGAAAATCAAAATTATAAAGTGCTGGTTGTTTTCTTATGGCTTTCTTTAAGTAATAGGGGTTTTGAAAACCAAGTCCCCATTTCTCCTTAACATTAGCCTCTTCGTTAGGTGCATTCAGAAAAATGGTTTGATCTGTTTGGCCTCTTGCATAGAGTTTGGCTTCCAGACCATTTACCTTCTTATTCAAAAGCTTGTTCTCAACCTGCAATTTATGAACAGTTAGTGCAGATTCTTTCTTCTCAAACTCAAACTGTTTGGGTAAAAATTTCAATAGTACATTGTCGTACGATTAACGCTGGACAATAGGTAAGGAATTCCAACAGTCAGAACCTACTATGTCGCACGACCAAATAGATAATAGACGCCCTTTCTTCAAGTGACCTCAATTAAATTATCAAAACCTATCCGCAGTCTCTGTCGTACGACATGATTTCAGTTACTAATCTACAACATACATTATACCATGTTTTAATGCAGGATTCAACGATATTTATGACTAAAGATCATAACAGAAGCCTTCATCAATAGCAACGAACACAACGGACATAACGGACGCTATCATCAATGTCAAAACGGTCATCCCATTAATGTGTAAGATACACATTAAAGGCGTCCTAACGGAAAAATGCACTATAAATACGAAGAGGAAATCTCACTCGGGGACATCTGATTCTCAGACCTTAGAAGCTCACGAGTTACATTCTCAAGCTCGCTCAATTTCTCTTGAAGTTCATAAAGCCTTCCGATGTTTGTCGTACAACGCACAACTGAAGTCTGAATACATCCGACGCACGACCGACTTTATTTTATTGTATTATTTTACATTACATTTCATTTGTAACACTTGTTAACAAGGACGACGTCCCTGATTGACGTCCATAGTGCACGACGACTCACACTCGTCCGCGGTTTTTACCCACTTTAGGGGTTTTCCGCGTCACCAATTCTCTCGTCTTATTTACTTTATTTCTATTATAGTCGTATGATTATTGTCGTTACTTTCTTTGGTTGGATTAAGCTCCACATTTACCTTAAATTTTCCTTGTGAGATTTTTGGCATAAACAGTTTGGCGCCCACCGTGGGGTCCCATCCAAAGAAAATCTTCGATAATCTTACGACGTACTAACGTTTTCCTTCGAGTGTTCTCTTTTTTCAGGATAATAGCATTCCAAGAAACTCAAAATTTGAGATCACTAATCGAATCACTGAAGCCAATAGTATCCACAATCCCCCTGTGAAAGCAATGGGAATCAACAAATCCGAGATTACATGACGTTTGACTACACACGTTGGATTTAATGGTGGAGCGACAAGTACCATGGGGGAAATCACACTACCAGTATATGCTAAAGGAATCAACAGACAAACGAAGTTCAACGTCGCCGATTGTTCATCATCTTATAACGTCATCCTTGGGCGACCATGGATCCACGATATGAAAGTTGTACCTTCGACGTACCATCAAACCTTGAAATTCCCCACGCAATGGGGGGTACAGGAGATCAAAGGCGAAAGAAAAGTTACAAGGGAATGTTACAAAGTCTCTTTCAAGCCCCCGAAACAGACAGTATAACAATTATAGAACCAGGACGTTCCTGGGACCGACGACGATTATTGCTTGGAAGCTGTCGATCACTATGATTGCTTCGCGTGGACGCACGAATATATGGACAAATACGAGAAGTCAAGTATCCAGATTGGCTCGCTAATGTTGTTGTCGTCCAAAAGAAAAATGAATGCATTTCGACGTATCAACGATTGGTATACATGATGTTCAGAGAACATTTTGGTGTCACTATGGAGAATCCGACAAAATGTTCCTTTGGAGTTCGAGCTGGCAAATTTCTCGGGTATATGGTTACGCGACGAGGAATTGAAGCTTATCCAGATCAGATTAAAGCAATTGTCGAGCTAAAATCACCCAGAAATTTTAAAAAGGTTCAACGTCTTACAGGACGTATAGCAGCATTGAATCGATTTATCTCCCGATCATCCGATAGATGTCATTTATTCTATAATGTCCTACGCAAAAATAAAGGGTTCGAGTGGAATGAAAAGCATGAAGAAGCGTTGCAACAACTCAAAAAATACATGATGTCGCCTCCTTTTCTCTCTAAACCTGAGAAAGGTGAAGTCCTTCAACTTTACCTAGCCGTCAGCATTAATTCGGTAAGTGCAGTTCTTATACGAGAAACCGACGGTCGACAACTGCCAATTTACTATGTAAGTAAGACTCTACTAGATGCTGAAACCAGGTATGCGTCTAGAAAAACTTTTACTTTCGTTAGTCATGGCTGCTAAAAAGCTACGACATTATTTTGAATCACATCCTATAATTGTGGTAACTAACTTTCCATTAAAGTCGGTGTTAAGGAAACCTGAACTAACAGGACGACTAGCTAAATGGAATATTTACCTCATCAATTTTGATATGGATTTTAAGCCCAAAACGACGATCAAGTCACAGGTCCTGGCAGATTTCGTCTCTGATTTCAGTCCAGAAATGGAAAACACAATGACATCCGACCAGTTAATTGTGGCGACTTTGCACGACACTACTTGGACGCTCGACGTTGATGGTTCGGCGAATATACGCGGCACTGGCCTTGGTGTCGTCCTACAGTCCCCACAAGGGGGAAAAATAGTATACTCCATACGGTGCGATTTCAAAGCTACAAATAATGAGGCAGAATATGAAGCACTAATTGCAGGAATCAAAATTGCTCACGACTTGGGGCAACACATTTGCACGTCCGGAGCGACTCGTCCTTAGTTGTTAACCAAGTTAATGGATAATTTTCAGCAAAAGATGCAAGGATGATTGCTTACTATAAAATAGTGAAGGAGAAAGCAAAGAAGTTCGGTCGCTTTGTAATCGAGCAAATACCAAGAGATCAGAATACCCAAGCTGATGCACTAGCCAATTTGGGGTCAACACTTAATCAAATGACGTTCGACAGTGTCCCAATAGTTCACCTTACAATACCATCCATCAAAGACGATGGTAGTATTTTGGTCGCACCAATCGAAGAAAAAAGCTCTTGGTCGGACGACATTAGAAATTATCTGGAGAACGATCAACTGCCTGATGACAGAATGGAAGCAAGAAAGGTTAGATTTAAAGCATCAAGGTACGTTATTATCCGAGGACAATTATATCGAAGATCTTCGACTGGCCTGAATCTGCGATGTATCACCAACAAGACGCAAGTCCAGAAAATTCTACAAGATATGCACGACGGTGAATGTGGAAATCATTCAGGAAGTCGCAGTCAAGCTAACCGGGTATCACGACAAGGTTACTATTGGCCGTCATTAAGGCAAGATGCTATCAGGTATGTACAGTCGTGCGACGCATGTCAAAGACACGCAGGTATGTCTCATAAACCTTCTGAACCTTTACACTCGACTTTGATCCCATGGCCCTTTATGAAGTGGGAATGGATATTGTTGGGAAATTACCACCTGCCCCCGGGCAAAAAGTATTTCTTTTAATTTTAACAGATTATTTCTCTAAATGGGTCGAAGCAGCGGCTTTCTCCCAGGTTAGAATTCCATCTGAAATAACGTGCGACAACGAGACACAATTCATCAGTGATCGAACGCGAAGATTTTGTGAAGAAAGGAACATCAAGTTAGTAACATCGACGCCTCGATATCCACAGTCGAATGGTTTAGCTGAGTCGAGCAATAAAACTATTATTAATTCACTCAAGAAACGACTTAAAGTTGCCAAGGGGAAGTGGGTGGAAGAATTGCCTTCCGTTCTATGGGCTAATCGTACGACACCTCGTACGTCCACAGGACAAACTCCCTTTTCCTTATGTGAAGTTGTGTTACCTATTGAGGCACGACTACCGACTTTAAGACATACGTCCGTTGAGCATAACTTGGTCGACCTAAGTTATGACCTTGACGCTTTAGAAGAGCTTAGAGAAGCTGCGCACATTCGCATGGCGGCACAGAAACAAGTGGTTGAGCGACATTTCAACAAAAATGTCCAGATCAAAGTTTTTCAAAAAGGTGATTACGTTCTACGTCGAGTATTTCAAAATACTCAAGAGGTCAATGCAGGTAAGCTTTCCATTAAATGGGAAGGTCCTTATCAAATCTCTAGCATCATGGGTAAGGGAGCTTATAAAATCCAAACCCTCGATGGTCGAGATATCCCACGAAGATGGAATGCAGTTCATTTAAAGAGGTATTTCTCTTAAATTTCATATTTATTTCCTTCGATTATTTCTTAAGAAAGACTACTGACTTAAGCATCGGAGGGTCGTTGGTCAAACCAACGACCACTTCATTAATGTTGTTTTTCGCAGGGACGCACGACTTATTTAAAACTCATATGATCACACGTATATGATCGATCGTAATGACAAAGATTAATTTCTACATTTAATGTTCAATACTTAGAATCGAAAATCATTATTACAAACTGCCTTTGGTTGATCTAGGACTTCAGTGGATTACTTTATAAATGGTGATGTGATTGGATGTCTGATGGTTGTTGGTCAAACCAACGACCACCCCACTAATGTTGTTTTTCGCAGGGACGCACGACTTAGTTAAAACCTTTATGTCGAGTAATACTCACACGATCGCAAGTATACGGTCAGCCGTAACCATTGATAGAAGTCAATCTTTTGCATTTGACGTTCGATATTTAGATTGCCTTTGGTTGATCATAAACCTCTATCAAAGTCATTACAATGGATGATGGTATGGCTAAACATATGATATGCTATGACTATTTATCTTCTTCGATTACTCGACGTACAATAAAGTATAAACTTAAAGCAAAACAATAAGCGTCAGTGGGCAAAATGAATTCTTTCATTAGTCGTTCAAAAGGTAATTATAAAAAGGAACGACCATAGACGGCCGACCCCTAATAAAAGATTCAAAAGACAAAACTATTTCGAAGATCAAGAACAGCGACACCATCGACAATGTCAAGGCAAAGATTCAGAACAAGGAAGGAGGAACGTCAGAAAGAACTCTCGTTGATTATAACATCCAGAAAGAGTCGACTCTTCATTTGGCCTTGAGGCTAAGAAGGAGTAACGTCAGATCTTTCCTGCACGACCGCCGTCCCTACTGCCGCCACCTCTCCTCCGCCGTCGCTCCCCTCCAGATCGTCATCCTCGTCGAGGTCCCTTTCAGTCCCCACAGTGTCAAGATAGGTCTTGAGCTCCTCGGCGGCCGACACCATGGGATTCTTCCCACTCAGATGACGTCTCATCAAAGCAGCTCGGGCTGTGAGACGAGAGAAAGCTTCAATCTGCCTATTCTCCTCCTCCAAATCCCTGACATCGCCCTCCAGCTCCTCGACTTTCTTCTTGAGGGACATAACCTCATCAGCAGAAGCAGCAGCAGCAGTGGTGGCTTTTATTCTCGCGATCTCCATGTCGGTCGTCGACTTCTCAAGTTCTAGAACATGATCCCTATAATTGATCTTTTCACGATCTGAAACCTCAAGTCGACCATGGATATCAGAAAGTTCAGCCTTGAGACTCTCGACCTTCGCCTTCTCAGCCCCGACCGCCTCCAGGGCGATCTTCTCCTTTTCAAGAGCCTCATCAGCCCTTTTCTGTACGTCAGGGAAGGCCGCCCTAAGACCTTCTGTCTGAGCGTAAAAGCTCAGACAGGCTTGAAAAGCCTGCACGACAGCAAAGAAAAGGTTAAAAAATCATAACAAATAAGTAACAAAGGAAACAAAAAGTAATACAGGCTTACCATGAAGGAAAGACCAGCGGCATGTGCTCCCGTATCTTCGACCCGAGAATCCTTATAGCGGTCGCGGAAGGTCGGAAGAAGAAACTTCCCCAAGTGTGGGAAAATGACGTCCCTCTCGAGGACATCATTAACCATGAAGTCAGATGGGAGAGTTGCTTTGAATATCGTCTCTCCCACCTTCTCCTTGTTCTTCTCCTCCTTTGAAGAGGAAGAAGGATTTTCAAAGATGGGCTTATTAACGCCCGACACCCCCGACAAGGGAGCATCCTTCGTCACCTTGGTCGAGACTTCAAGCTCGACCTCAGCAACGGTGTCCTTCGCTAATGTCGCCCCTGAAAGGGACGACAGAGTGGCATCGCCCGTCTTCTTGAGCGAATATCGATAGTACATTGTCGTACGATTAACGCTGGACAACAGGTAAGGAATTCCAACAGTCAGAACCTACTATGTCGCACGACCAAATAGATAATAGACGCCCTTTCTTCAAGTGACCTCAATTAAATTATCAAAACCTATCCGCAGTCTCTGTCGTACGACATGATTTCAGTTACTAATCTACAACATACATTATACCATGTTTTAATGCAGGATTCAAGGATATTTATGACTAAAGATCATAACGGAAGCCTTCATCAATAGCAATGAACACAACGGACATAACGGACGCTATCATCAATGTCAAAACGGTCATCCCATTAATGTGTAAGATACACATTAAAGGCGTCCTAACGGAAAAATGCACTATAAATACGAAGAGGAAATCTCACTCGGGGACATCTGATTCTCAGACCTTAGAAGCTCACGAGTTACATTCTCAAGCTCGCTCAATTTCTCTTGAAGTTCATAAAGCCTTCCGATGTTTGTCGTACAACGCACAACTGAAGTCTGAATACATCCGACGCACGACCGACTTTATTTTATTGTATTATTTTACATTACATTTCATTTGTAACACTTGTTAACAAGGACGACGTCCCTGATTGACGTCCATAGTGCACGACGACTCACACTCGTCCGCGGTTTTTACCCACTTTAGGGGTTTTCCGCGTCACCAATTCTCTCGTCTTATTTACTTTATTTCTATTATAGTCGTATGATTATTGTCGTTACTTTCTTTGGTTGGATTAAGCTCCACATTTACCTTAAATTTTCCTTGTGAGATTTTTGGAATAAACACAAACTTAGAAATTTTAACTTCAAAATCAGAAATCTTCTTTTCAAAACAATCTACTTGAAGTTTAGAATCAGAAGCAGACTTGCGTAAAGAATCAATTAGATCTTTGTTCCCAATAACAGACTTATTAAGCTCAAAGATGTTGTTTCTTTTAGCAACTCTGTCTTTTTCTTTCTTCAGTTTTACTTGAAGATCATTAAGCTCAACCATCATAGCTTCCATTTTGGTTATAAAATCTTTTTCAGTTAAGTTTAATACCTCATCAGTTGTCTAATCATCTGACTCATCATACTTGACCTCTTTTCCCATTAGACAGAGATGAGCAGTTTCTTCCTTCTCTTTGTCATCCTCTTGATCAGAATGATCCAACCAAAATTCGTCCTCAGCCATTAATGCAATGCCTGCTTCTTGCTGTTTGGCCAATAGCAGTTTGTTCTGATAATACTGAGAGTTTCGAACCTTCGGCTTTCGACAATCTTTAGCAAAATGTCCAATCTTGCCACAGTTATAGCATTTGATTGGATCATTTGTTGGCTTTACAGCAACAGAGTAATCATTCACAAACTTCTTCTTTTCTCCCGGCTTTCTTTCCATATACCGGTTCTCTTCATATCGCTTTCCTTCAACTCTTTCTCGATGTTCATGATTCTTGGAACTGGATGAAGAGTATCTCTAAGAATTTGATCCCGGCTTTTTATAGAATTTCTTTTGAAATGCACGGGTCAATAACAGCATTGCTTGTTTCAGGCTTTCTCCATCATCACCATCTGATTCAGATTCCGACTCAGAACTTGTAACCACTTTCTTCTTTTTCTTCTTTTCTTTCTTTTCTTCTTCTCTCCAGCTACCAAAGCAATAGGATCAGGAACTTTTTCTGCCTTCTTTTTCTCAGCTCTTTTCTCTTCCACTTCTTCCTCATTTTGCCTCAGAGTCTCATATACCTCATGTAACGGTATATCATTCAGATCCTTCATCTGTTTCATCCTACGTGTATGTTTCTTCCACTCTGGTTGTAGGATGCTCAGGAATTTGACATTGTTCTCAAGTTGCTTCTTTTTCACCTTATTCTTGACAACTCATTCAGAAGCAAGACAAACCGTTCATAAGTATCTTCTAAGCTTTCATTCTCTTTGGCTTTGAATTTCTCATAACTGTTGATGCAATTAGCCACTTTCATCTGATTCCCTACCTTGGATCCCATCATCATTTTCTGCAACTGATCCCACATCTTCTTAGCATTTCCCTTGTAGATGTCTATCTTGACGTAGATGTCATTCGGGATACTTTGAAGAAGAAGAGATCTTGCTTGCTTATCTGCTTTATATCTGCTTTTCTGTTCCTCTGAATATTGACTATACTCTACTGGAACTGTTTTCATCTTCTGTTCTCTTTCCTCAGTACCATCTTCACTATCAGATGAGTCATCATCAGGGATTTGAACTGTGATAGGTACCATAGGACCTTCCATGATAGACAGAAGAATATTTTCTCCATTTGTGTGCCGATCCACAAAATCCAGAAATCTGTCTTTCCACTGTTCATATTCTCCTTTGAACAGTATTGGAGGTTTGACATCAGTGTCTATGGAAAGAGCATCTTTAGAAGTCATCTTGATTAAACCTGTTTGAAAAAATATGCAATAAGAAACTAGAAACTGATCGTTAGTCCAAATGAAACAATCACTAAAATACAGAAAACTTGAAATAAAAATTCAGAAATTTTGATCACAATTAAAACTATGTCCCCCTGGGCAGACTTAGCGGGTGGGGTCAAGGGGCAACGCCCTTGCGAGGTCGAGGGGCAACGCCCTTGTGGGGCCGAGGGGCAGCGCCCCTAGAGAAAAAAATTTCACTATTAAAGGCCATATTACAGTTTTAAAAAAAATTCTCAGAAAAAAAAAATTCTAAGTAAACCAAGCTTTGCGCAACACATGGGGTATGCAAACCACTACTTTGCGTATCACTCTACTTGCGCAAACTATACTTTTCAAATCTTCCTTTTCGTATACTTTATGACGAGTAACTTTGCGTGCTGAGAAGGTTACGCAAATCTTCCTTTGCGTATCTAGTTACTTGCGCAAAACTCACTTTGCGATTCAAGAAGCTTACGCAAACCTCCCTTTTCGTATCAAGAAGCATACGCAAACCAAATCTTATGTGTTGTATAGCTTACGCAAACCTTACTTTGCGTATCAAGAATCATACGCAAATCAAACTTCGCGTATCACACTTCAGCTTTTCGTTTCACTTCTGTTATTCCCAGATTCTAGTTCCTATTCAAGATTAATCAAACAAAAACAAGATTTAACAATCAATTACCTGTTTGATTTCACTTTCAAATTCAAGATTACAAGATTTTCTCTCTACAATCTCTCTCTAACGAACTCTCTCTCTCTCTCTATGATATTTCTCTCTCTAGAATCACTAAATTCGTTTTCTCACTTTCTGTTAACTATGAGCGTTCTTCTGATTACAAAGACGACAAAGGTATTTATACCCTTGACAATTACAAATAAACAAAAATACAAATTACATTGACTTTTATTACAAAAGACTTTGACTTTAATGAGATTTGACTTTCTCAGCTTTGACTTCTTGAACTTTGACCTTCAGTCTTCTTGATCTTGTATCCAACATATTTATGCTCTAACAATCTCCCCCTTTGGATTCAAGATCACTGTTGAAAGATCTAGCAATTCAATCTTCACTTTTAAGCTCTGTCAGAACAATCTCCTCTTTTCTTTGACGGTATTCTTTCCAAAACTGTCTTCAGATTATTAACAATCTCCCCAAATCTTTCACATAATACTTACAGACTTTGGAAAGAAATTATCTTCAGAATCAGCTCGAATTGCTTTCAGCAAATAATCTTCAAAGAAAATTTCCTCAAAAACTTCAGAAATTCTTTGATCTTCATCAAATCTTCAAATCTTTACTTTGAACTTTTCTGACTTGGACATTTCTGAAAATCATCTCTCAAAACTTTATCATTTCTTGATATCATTTCTTCCAAACTTCAAAACTTTAACATTTCTTGATATCATCTCCCCCTTTTTGATGATTTGAGCATTGATATCATCAAAACTTTCTCCAATAAATGTCTTTGACCAATCTGATATGTCAAACTAAGCCTCTGATTCTGTGATCCATAACCAAGTATTCACCTAGATCTTTGCAAATCCAGACAAAATAAGAGCAGGTAACTCCTGAATCAACAGATGAATCAGTTAAAAATGCCTGTCAGTAACACGAAGACACTGTGTGTAACGAATACACAATATAAAGGAGCTTTTTGATGTTCACTCCCCCAGGGCTTCCATCCAATCATCGAAATACCACAAAGGCAATTTCTATGAATGTTATGACAAAGAAACAAATTCTTTGTGTATTCGTGCATGTGTAGAAAGAATTAAGCACGAATAATTGCTTTTATAAGGCTCAACATAGTGTAAACCACTGAGACAACAGTAGATAAACACAGACTCTAAGTGCATGATTGAAGTGCGAAGGTGGGGCAGACTTCCTTCTTTTTCAATATCCAGATTTTCCAAATGAAAACCAGATAGATTATATGTTGCGTCCCCAGAAAAATATGAAACATTTTCTTTTTGAGAAGAAAATGAGTGGTTGGTGGGGTTTAAGCAAGAGTTGGCATGGGCTATTTGTCTGTTTCAATAATGTTCACCAAGAATTGTGAAACATTAGTAATGTGGCTGCCCGACTCAGAAAGTAGTTGGTGCAGAGTTTGATATTCTTTTACTCTGATCTCACACCCTCTTTCTTTTAATCATTAAGCTCACATCTAACCAAACTCTCTTTTCCATTTTACCTCATCACACCCACACTCATTTCTTTTAGACTCCTCACACTCAATCTCTAAAGGATTAACTTCTTGGGTAGAAATCACTGGTTAACGTGATATCATAGAAGTTTCAATTAAATCCTAGCACAAAGAACCCAGTCCTACAAAGCATATGTTGCTCATAATGGTTTAACTTTATCAGTTAAAGCGCAAAATACAAATGTCAGATGAATTTATGCTCACAAAATATAATCATGAAGATTTGAGAATTATTAAACATTGAAGTATTTTTCAAACAAGTATATTGAATGAATGAATATGAATGTAAAAGACTTGTTTGAAAATCTGACATTATATAAAAATGATCAGAAATGAATGATATAACAATCAAAGCTTAAGGTCAAGAAAAAATGGATATTGTCTATACGAAACAAAAAATATAGACATTCTTGATATGACCGTTTCGAAATGAAATATAGCTCAAAATTTCTTTGAAGTAAAAGCGAGGTGTCTTACCATCGAAAATATGTTTCAATATGAGACATGGTAAGAACAATTTGAACAAAAAAAATCAAACCGGTGTGTGTGAATACTTGAAAGTATATAGAAAAGACAATACGCAAGTATTTATCTTTGGAAACACACAGTTTATTAAACATTGAAGCTCAAAATGAAAAATGAAAACATTTCAAATCACACTTCCAAATTATAAAATCTGTTTAAAAAATCGGGAAATGGTTTGAACATTTTAAGAACATGTTTTCTATATCTGAAAGTTGTCCTTCTTTCAGATACATTTATGAGATTAAGATAAGAAATTAACCTTTTGAGTACAGTCTTTAATCTCATGAAGTCATCTGAAGTCATAAAAATATGATCTTGATAGCTTCCTCTCATTCTGCACAAGTCTCAAAGTCTAGTCAAAATTTATTCACAAAATTTATTCGAAAATAAAAAAACATAAAGCAGTAAAATGATTAAAGAACGAGTTCTGATCAGAAGTAATCAGAAATCAAAGTCTTACTCCTTTTGACTTATAAGCTCCACCTAAAATCATGCATTACAAAAATTTTGTCAGTTAAGTAAAATGCAGAAATTAGTTATGTTCCCCCTCAAATGAATGTAGATCATCTAAAATCTTCTCTTACTCCCCCTGAGATCATGAGCAAACAATTAAAGTGTAGATATCCTTCAGACATAAAGATAAAGAAAATGATGAAAAATAACAATACGTAACTTTAGTAGGTAACAACCGATTATGTCTTAAGATTTAACATACCAAGCTTAGAGACGAGAAAATTAAATCTCTTTTCATCTAATGGTTTGGTAAATAAATCTGCAAGTTGATAATCTGTTTTTACAAAATAAAGTTCAATTGTTCCTTTTTCTATATTATCTTTTATAAAATGATACCTTACATCAATGTGTTTGGTTTTCGTATGTTGGACAGGATTAGCAGATATTGCAATCGCACTCTTCGAGTCATAGTAGATTGGAATTTTATCAAATTTGAATCCATAGTCTCGTAGTTGTGTTCGCATCCACAAGACTTGAGAGCAGCAACTGCAGCAGCTACGTACTCTGCTTCAGCAGTCGATGTGAAAACGCATAATTTTTTTTTTGAAGCCCAGCTAACGAGCTTGTCTCCAAGAAATTGAACGTGACCAGAAGTACTCTTTCTATCCAACATGCAACCTGCATGATCTGCATCTGAATATACAGTCAGTTGAAACCAAGTATCCTTAGGATACCACAGACCAAGGTCTGCAGTTCCCTTCAGATATCTAAAAATTCGTTTGACAGCAGCCAAATGGGATTCTTTGGGAGCAGCCTGATATCTAGAACATAAGTATGTTGAAAACATAATATCTGGTCTACTAGATGTAAGATACATTAACGATCCTATCATACCTCTATAAGTCCTAACATCAACACTTTTACCCGAAGGATCAGTGCTAATCTTAGTACCTGGTGCCATCGGGGTTACAATAGGGTTACAATTTTCCATTTTGTACTTCTGAAGAATGTCCAAAATGTACTTAGACTGATTAATGAAAATCCCCGTAGAAAACTGTTTAACTTGTAGTCCAAGAAAGAAATTCATTTATCCCATCATACTCATTTGAAAACGTGACACCATGAGGTTAGAAAATTTTTTGCAAAATTTTGGATTTGTAGAACCAAATATTATATCATCAACATATATTTGAATAAGAATAATATCGGCTTTTTCTTTCTTGATGAATAAAGTGGTATCAATCTTACCTTTGGAGAAACCGAACTTGACCAAGAATTTAGATAAAACGTTATACCATGCTCGAGGGGCTTGTTTTAAACCATACAAGGCTTTGTCCAAGATGTAGACATGATCTGGCTTTTCTGGATTGACGAACCCTTCTGGTTGAGACACGTACACTTCCTCTTTAAGAATGTCGTTCAGAAAAGCTGTTTTCACATCCATCTGAAAGACTGTGAAATTCTTATGAGCTGCGTAGGCTAGAAACATGTGGATTGCTTCTATACGCGCTACTGGAGCATACGTCTCATCGTAGTCTATGCCTTCCTCTTGCCGGTAACCTTTGGCAACAAGTCTAGCTTTGTTTCTTATGATGATACCATCTTCATCCTTTTTATTCTTGAATACCCATTTAGTACCTATCACGGTTTTACCTTCCGGCTTAGGAATTAATCTCCAAACCTTTAGGGCTTCAAACTGATTGATCTCTTCTTGCATTGCAGATACCCAGTCTGAATCAGCAAGAGCTTCTGATACTCGTGTTGGCTCAGTATTACTGAGGAATGAGTCATGCATACATTGGTTAAGAGTCGCTGACCTAGTCTGTACAGGCTTGTTGAGATCTCCAATTACTTGGTGTAATGGATGCTCTTTGGTCCAGCGATGCTCATGAGCAAGTGGAGTAGATACTGATTGAATTTGATCATCATCTAGAAAATCCACTTTCAAAATCTTCAGTTTGAATGACAAGAGGGGGGTTTGCAGTTGAAGTTTCAGGTGCAGAAGCATCAGTTGGAACAACATATTCTGGCTATTGAGTAGACATTGTATGACACCCAACTGAAACAGTTACTTCTGGCTCAGTATTTGCTTGTGCATCTTCTACTGTAGGTGTAACAGTAGGAATGTGAGTATCTGACTGAACGGGGGATACAAGTTCAGTTATAACTTCTGAAGTGACTAGATGATTGCAACTTGTGTCTTCAGACCTGTCAGTCACAGCAGATTTAGGCAAATTAGATCCTAGAAACTCATCATAAAAGAATTCAAATAACAAATCTAAATCAGATAAATGTGAAATAGATGTAGAAGCGTTATTCGAAGTATTCGCTGTAGAAGCAGGTTCTGGACTGATCTGCCCAGAAGCTAATACTCCAGTGATCATGGGTTCTAAACTGAGTTGATCAGAAGCCATATCTTCATCGAATGTTACATTAACGCTCTCGACAACTGTCTTTGACATCTTCAGATAAACACGATATGTTGCCGATGTTGAAGAATAACCAATGAAGATACCCTCGTCCGCCTTAGCACTGAATTTATTCAGACTCTCTCTGTCGTTAAGCACAAAACATTTACACCCAAATATGTGAAAATACTTGATGGTTGGTGTTCTGTTGTTGATCAGCTCATATGGAGTCTTTTGAAAACGGCGGTGTATCATGGATCTATTTTGAGTATGGCATGCAGTCGACACAGCTTCTGCCCACAAGAATAGAGGTAAGTCCGATTGGCTAAGCATAGTCCGAGCGGCCTCGACTAGCGTCCGATTTCGCCTTTCGACTACTCCATTTTGTTCAGGCGTTCGAGCAGCAGAGTACTGATGTGATATCCCGACCAATTCGAGATATTCTTCAACAATCTTGTTTTTAAACTCTGTGTCGTTATCCGTTCGAAGAATCTTGACTTGTCGTTGCATTTTCACCTGGGTCGTCTTTAAGAAAGTAATGAGAACTTCGGGTGTCTCATCTTTTTATCGAAGAAATTTGACCCACGTGTATCTTGAGTAATCGTCCACAATAACCAACACGTATTTCTTTCCACCCAAACTCTGAGTTCTCATTGGACCACACAAATCCATATGTAACAATTCTAACGGAGAACTAGTGCTTGGTTCAGGCTTCGGTTTATGTGCAGCTCTCTTCATCTTACCCTTCTCACATGCAGCACATAAGTGTTCTTTCTTGTATTTCAGCTCAGGAAGTCCTTTTACCAAATTTCCACTAACCAGGTTGTTGATATAACGAAAATTCAGATATGATAGTCGTCGGTACCAAAGCCAACTTTGTTGCATCGAAGCTTTTGATAATAAACAAACATGATTGTCATTCTGGACCTTTGAAAGATTGATGGAGTAGAGATTTATCTGTCGCTTGCCAACTAAGAGTTATGTGTCGTCTTCAGAACGAACCGAACATCTCTTAGCCTTGAAGTTGACCTCTAACCCTTTGTCGCAGAATTTACCAATGCTGAACAAGTTGTGCCCTAGACCTTCGACATAACTCACCTTCTTAATCGTTATGTTGTCTTGAATGATGTCACCATATCCTAAGATTGGTGAAAGCTGATCGTTTCCAAATCTGACATTTCCACTGAATTTCTCTGTATAATTAGACAATAAAGCTTTTTGCTCAGTCATATGCTTGGAACATCCACTATCCAAGTACCACATATGCCGGGTCTGCAAGAGAAATCAGGCAATAACAATTTTAGGTACCCATTTAAAAACGGGTCCTAACAAATTAGCACAAGATTTTGGTATCCACTTGAATATGGATCCGCTTTTGTTTTGAAAACTTTTAACAACATTTGATCTTAAAGAAATAACATGATAAGATTCATACCAATCAGAAGAATTATGAGAGTAAGCAAAATCATTTCTCCGATAATGGTAAGATGTAGTAGAAATAGGAGATAATTGAATCAATTGCTTTATTGAATACCTCTTGTAAGAAGTTACAAGGTTTTGTTTATTTGAAGCAAATTGATCAACTACATCAGTATCACTACTAACTGATCTATTACAAGAATTATCAGAAACTGATCCGGCTATCTCATCATCCTTCCTTTTTGGTCTCCATTCGGATTGAGCTTTCGACTTTTTCGTCCTTAAATCTGAAACAAAAGATTTAGATCTATTAGGAAAAGCAAATTTCTGAGACTGAGTTTTCTTTTGTGTACCAGTGTATTTCTGTTTCTGTAATCGTTGTTTCTTATGTTTCTTACCTTGAGAATAATAATCAACAGTTACAAAAACTGATTCACCAACCTTAGTTGATGATTCATCAATATTAACACCACTTGGTAACACTTTGTCATTTAAAAGACAAGTAGAATGATCAGGAAGTGTATCATTGGATTCAAACAAATCAATTTCGTCTATGCACCCATTATCAGAATTAAGAAAATCATTTGCAGACTCAAATAAGTCATCAGAATTATCATAGAAAGTTTGAGGTGCCTTAGAAACTTTAGAACACATTGTAGATTTAGATTGAAAAATTGTGTTCTTTAATACTGTAGAAAACACACTTTGTTGAATATCAACCAAAAGTTTTTCATCAGATAAAACATTTTCAAGCTCAACTATTTTGCTCTCAAGAATAGGTGTAGGAACATAAACCTTTGCAATTGCAGGTTTTTCCTTCATCTCAGAAGCAGAATAACTAACAAAATAGTCATTTGAAATAGGGGTGTTATTCGGTCGGTTAAATCAGTTTTCGGTTTAATCGGTTTTCAAGCTTTTTAAAAACTAACCGATAACCAAACCAAATAAGGTTCGGTTTAATCGGTTTCGGATTATTCGGTTTCGGGTTATTCGGTTCGGTAACCGGTTAAACCGAATAAGGATTTATATTTTTTCGTTGAACATTTGCTCAAATAATGTTTTCAAATCAAATGTTCGTTGCTTATAATATATAATTGTAGCATACATTCATACTCAACAACTGACTTATATTAAGTAAAATACACCATCTATCAAAACTGATTTCTACCATATGACATTATTTTTCTTCACGCGACGATGTAATTCAAGCATAAAATGTAATCTAATAATAAAACATTATCTACTCTCAATAAAAAAACATTATATATCAATAAAATATGTAAAATAATAATAGTATAACATGTCTTAGGTTTACTTTTTATAAACATGCAATATATAAAATATTAGTAGAATGTGTTATTCGGTTTAACCGAATTAGGAAAAAAATAACCGAAAACCGAACCGAATAAGGATCCTTATTCGGTTAACCGAACCGTTTAACCCAAAAACCGAATAACCCGAAACTGTTTAACCCAAATTTCATTCGGTTCGGGTGGGTTATTCGGTTTCGGTTATTTTTGACACCCCTAGTTTGAAAGAACTTTTGATGTTTCTGAAAGATAACTATCATTTAACTTTACATGGTTAAACGGTAGTTGCATTTTCTTTTTATTCTTTCTATTTTCAGTTTCTTTGTCCTCAACTTCTTCTGGTAATTTGGTAACAAATTTGGGTTTTAAATGAGGATGTTTACTAGCACATGCAAGAAAATCATAGTTATAAAGTGTTGGTTGTTTTCTGATGGCTTTCTTAAGATAATGGGGGTTTTTAAAACCAAGTCCCCATTTCTCTTTAACATTAGCCTCTTCGTTAGGTGCATTGAGAAAAATGGTTTGATCTGTTTGACCTCTCGCATAAAGTTTTGCTTCCAGACCATTTACCTTCTTGTTCAAAAGCTTATTTTCAACCTACAGTTTATGAACAGTTAGTGCAGATTCTTTCTTCTCAAACTCATACTTAGAAACTTTAACTTCAAAATCAGAAATCTTCTTTTCAAAACAATCTACTTGAAGTTTAAAATCATAATCAGACTTGCGTAAAAAATCAATGAGATCTTTGTTCACAATAACAGACTTATTAAGCTCAAAGATCTTATCGTTTCTTTTAACAACTTTTTCTTTTTCCTTTTTCAAATTATTTTGTAAATCTTGAAGCTTAACCACCATGGTTTCCATTTTAGTAATGAAATCTTTTGCAGTTAAGTTTAATACCTCATCAGATGTCTCATCATCGAACTCATCATCCTTTGCTCCTTTGCCCATGAGATAGAGATGAGTTGTTTCTTCCTTCTCCTCGGGTTTCTTCTCCACATATCTATTCTCTTCATATCTCTTTCCTTCTACTCTTTCACAGTGCTCATGATTCTTTGAACTTGATGAAGAATATCGTTGAGAATTTGATCCCGACTTCTTGTAGAATTTCTTTTGAAAGGCACGGGTCAGTAAGATCATGGCTTGTTTCAGACTTTCTCCATCATCACCATCTGATGCAGATTCAGATTCAGAACTTATAAGAACTTTCTTCTTCTTCTTTTCTTTCTCCTTCTCTCCTGCTACCAAAGCAATAGGATCAGAAACGTTTTCTGCTTTCTTTTTCTCAGCTCTCTTCTCCTCCACTTCTTCTTCATTCTGCCTCAGAGTCTCATACACTTCATGTAACGGGATTTCATTCAAATCCTTCATCTGTTTCATCCTACGTGTATGCTTCTTCCATTCAGGTCGTAAGATGCTTAGGAATTTGACATTGTTTTCTAGCTGCTTCTTTTTCACTTTGTTCTTTGTTAATTCGTTAAGAAGCACAGTAAACCGTTCATATGTGTCTTCCAAACTCTCATTCTCTTTGGCTTTGAATTCCTCGTAGCGATTGATGCAGTTGGCCACTTTCATCTGATTCCCGACCTTGGATCCCATCATCATCTTTTCCAATTGATCCCACATCTTTTTAGCATCATGCTTGTAGCTATCAATCTTGATGTAGATGTCATTAGGAATGCTTTGAAGTAAAAGAGATCTTGCTTGCTTGTCTGCTTTGTACTGTCTTTTCTGCTCTTCAGAATACTATGATAAATCCACTCTAGCTGGTTTTGTCTTTTGTTCTCTTTCCTCATCATCATGTACATTATCAAATTCATCATCAACAGGTACTTGAACCATAATTGGTGCCATAGGACCATCTGTAATAGACTGCAGAATATTTTCCTCATTTGCATGTCTGTCTATAAAATCCAGAAATCGATCCTTCCATTGTTCATACTCTCCTTTGAACAGTACAGGAGGCTTGACATCGGTACCAATTGAAAGTGCATCTTTAGAAGTCATCCTGATAAAACCTGTTTGATTAATATTAGCAATAAGAAACTAGAATTGATCGTTACTCCAAATGAAACAATAAGAAACACAAAATATTCACTAAAAAATCGAAATGCGAAAATCACAAACAAAATTCCAAGTCTTTCACGCTTTGAGCTTCACACAGAAAACGCAAACTTCTACTTTGCGTTTCACACAGGGAACGCAAACCTCTACTTTGCATTTCTCACAGGGTACACAAACCTCTACTTTGCGTTTCTCACAGGGTACGCAAACCTTTACTTTGCGATTCACGTTGCAGACGCAAGATATACTTTGTGTTTCAAGTTGCAAACGCAAAACACAACTTGTCTCTGAGTCCAATCACTTCTACTTTGCGTTTGTCATTAAAACCGCAAAACCCACTTCTCGTTTCTCGAAGTAACAATATGAACTTTCTCACTTTGCGTTTGTCAAAAAGTCAAAATCACTTCTCGTTTCTCGGATATGGTTTAACACGCAAACCTTACTTCTCGATACTTGAAGGAAACGCAAACTTTAACTTCTCGATTCTCGAAGGAAACGCGAACCTTAACTTCTCGATACATGAAGGAAACGCAAACCTTAACTTCTCGATTTTGAACTTTCTCAATGAATGAAACGCAAACATCTGAAGAACAAGCGCAAACTTTGAAGAACACACGCAAACCTCTCAAATCGACCAAAATCACACTAAAAACTCATTTATACCTAGAATTTCAACACTCGACTTTGACAATTCACTCGTCTAAACAACTAGAACACAAACTTAACAACTAATTTCGATCAAATACACAAAAATGTATAATTCGACTCAATTACAATGCACAGGACTCATGAACTTCGAACTCGACTAAAATCAAAATTAACGATCAAATACAGTGCATTTCTTGAGATCTCCTATACAGACTCGATCGATTATGCTATCTGAACAAAATCTAATCAATTACAACTCCAAAAAACGCACTAAAACTCGGATTTGATTTTTCGCTCAAGAACACAGACGAACTTTCGTATTTTCTTGATTTTTCACTTTGGATCTGCTCTGATACCAATTGTTATTCCCAGATTCTAGTTCCTATTCAAGATTAATCAAACAAAAACAAGATTTAACAATCAATTACCTGTTTGATTTCACTTTCAAATTCAAGATTACAATATTTTCTCTCTACAATCTCTCTCTAACGAACTCTCTCTCTCTCTCTGATATTTCTCTCTCTAGAATCACTAAATTCGTTTTCTCACTTTCTGTTAACTATGAGCGTTCTTCTGATTACAAAGACAACAAAGGTATTTATACCCTTGACAATTACAAATAAACAAAAATACAAATTACATTGACTTTTATTACAAAAGACTTTGACTTTAATGAGATTTGACTTTCTCAGCTTTGACTTCTTGAACTTTGACCTTCAGTCTTCTTGATCTTGTATCCAACATATTTATGCTCTAACAACTTCATATACGCAGATCTTAACTTCTCGATACTCGAAGAATACGCAAACCTCAATATCAAAACACTGAAATTTCTCAATGAATCTTACGCAAACCTCTGAAGAACATGCGCAAACCTTGATGAACTTGCGCAAAGTATGGATCTTGCGCAAACTTCAAAACTCTAACAAATCTTCACCAGAATCCAATCTAGACCTCAAATTACAATATGAAAATTTGAGAATTTACTCGCCTAAATAACTAGAACACAATTCTAACATCTAATTTCGATCAAATACACAAAAATGTACAAATCGATATGAATACAGTGCTCTCGACTCGTGAACTTCAAACTTCAACAAAAACCAAAATCAAAGATCGATTACAGTGTTATTCTTGAAATTACTTACACATACTCGATCGATTATGTTATCTGAACAAAACCTAATCGATTACAACTCCAAAATCGCACAAAAATTCAAATTTGATCTGGACACCGAAGAACACAGATACGAACTTTTGTATTTTCTTAATTTTCGATTTGGATCTGCTCTGATACCAATTGTATGTCCAGATTCTAGTTCCTAAATGCAATTAATCAAACAAACAAGGATATATCAATCAATTACCTGTTTGATTTCAATCCAATTCAAGATTACAACTTTCTCTCTCTAGAACTCTCTTTCTCTCTCTAAACATATTCTCTCTCTAAAATACAACTGAATTATATGCTCCACTTCTGTTGACTACAAATTACAAAAGAAAGGAAACTATTTAAACCTACAACTAAAACAAGGAAAAACAAATACAAATACAATACATTGACTTTTATTACAAAAGACTTTGACTTTGATGAGAGTCGACTTTCTTTCAGCTTTGACTTTCTTAAACTTTGACCTTCAGTCTTCTTGATCTTGTATCCAACATATTTATGCTCTAACATCTACTCATTCTTTTCTCAACAAAAGGATGTTTCATATTTTTAAGGGGAAGCAGCATATAATCTATCATATCTGCATTCGGAAAATTATGATATTGAAAAAGAAGGAAAGTTGCCCCACCTTCGACCCTTTCTCATGCACATTGAGTCTATATAATATCTGTTGTTGTCTCAACGGTTTACATACTTTGAGCCTGTTTAAGCTTTAAATGCTTCAATCATTGCTACACTTGCACGAGCACACAAAGAATAAGTTTTCTTGTCTTAACATTAATAGAAAATTCCTTTGTGGTTTTTTAATGATTGAATGGAAGTTCTGGGGGAGTGAACATCAAAAAGCTCTTTTCCCATGTGCATTCGTTGTACACAGTAGCTCTGTGCTACCGATAGGCATATTAACTGATCATTTGTTGATTCAGGGTTACAAATCCTAATTTGTCTGAATTTAAAAAGATTCGGATGAATATATCTTAGGAATTGACGGTAGAATTTCAAATCAGATCAGAAGGAGGTCAAATTTCTTTGGCGGAGATTGTTCATATTTTTTTCAAAAGGAGGAAAATGCTTTTATCTCATGAAGACTATGCTTATATTGCTATTTGGGGGAGATATTTCAAAGACAGAGCTGGCATTGAAATGTTTTGATGATTCTGATTCTTATAATTCATCAAAAAGGGGGAGATAATTCAAGATTTCAAACTCAGGTTCATGATTATCAAAAAGGAAGAGAAAGTTGTCAAGAAGATAAAGTCAAAGAAAAGTCTGATGACGAGATTATCTTAAATGGCATTTTTGAAATCAAAGGGGGAAATTGAAGAAAGTGTTAAAGATTTGAAGATTTTAAAGTTTGTGAAGAAAGTCAAAGTTGTTCAAGATTTGAAGTTGTTAAAGAGTTAAAAGTTGAAAATTTTGCATCAAAAAGAAGACCTGAAGATTAGTGTCAATTTTTTTTTAATCTTGAATCCAAAGGGGGAGATTGTTAGAACTATATTGTATTCAAGATTAAAAGTGGGTCATAAGTGTAAATATGTAAAATGTGAATGTTTACTTTGTAATTGTGTTGTAATGTCAAAGTAGTTGACCTTTGACTTAGATAGGCTAATTGGTCATGTTGACCATATATATAGGAAGGTCAATGTTAGTTGATTAGAACATACACGCGCATATTGAGATCAGATACATTGTTGAAAACACACACACACACACAGCTTGAGAGAATTATCCAAGAAACAGGTATATGGATTTATGGAGATGATGTAATATGTGTGTCGGTCCAACAATACTTATCAAGTTTATAGAAACAACGACACAATAACGATTACCAACCTGTATTGAATATATCAAACGATTACAAGGTTGATCGATTAAGTTCTTGATGTGTTCTTTATGTTTTTCTCTCAAAAATACCTTTATGTGTGTGTTTGTGTGTGTGATATCTTGATCTGATCTTGAGAGAGAGAGATACACTTAATCTACTAAGTGTGTCTAACACACTATCTACCACTTGCAATAATATCTAGAATAATATCTAGATATTAACTAACAAACTATATTATAACTAAATCTAATATATGTAACTAGAAACTAACTAAGTCTAATATCTAATAGAATTAGATATTTAAACTAAGTTAACTAGAACAATAAACAAACAATTACATTGACATTTATTACAAATAGACATAGACTTTTATATCGAGAGTCGACGTTCCGGCTTTAGCTTCAGATTGCGATCTTTAGTTTGGATGATCTTGAATCCAATGAGACTGTGTCTTAACAATGTGATCAATCAATAAACTAGCATTTCCTACATTGATTGTGTGAGATATATTGAGTTAGAATCTGGAACAACATAGTGTAAAGGACTATTTTTTCAAGTGCTAAACATTGAATACGAAAAATCCATTTAAATATAAATATGAATATATGAAGGCAACATTTGAATAATGAATAACAAACCATTCATTTTTGAAAAAGGTATAAATGAATTTGTATATGTAATATATTCTCATTTAACCTTTTCAATTGTTTATATATTTGAGTAATTTATATTATTGAGCGTTATTTTGAAAAAAAAATTGTCCCTAAATGAAGATCATTCTCTCTCGCCCTCTCTCTGCCTGTATGTGTACATGTATCACACGAGATGTCATTGCCATTATAAAAATGACCAGTGACAAGTAAGGAGAGAGCGACAATAGACAATGACTTGAGTAAGGGTCACCCCCAACGATCAGCGAAGGCAACGAGAGCGACCTAGTATTAGGTATTTTTCTGAAATAAAAATATTTTGGAAACGAAACACCCCGTGACCCTGAGTGTGTCACATACTTAAACTGCTTATTGATAAAATTATCATCAATAATTTATAACAACAATAAATGTGAATTATATTTTTAAATATCAAAATAAAAACTTTTCTAATGTTTTATTTCATTTTTGAGTAAATTACAATGTTGTCCCTGATGTTTGTAGTTTTCAAAGGAATTGGTGTTTATAATTATTTTATTACATATTGTCATCCACATTTTGATTTAGTTCCCTCCACTAATGACTATTATGTTTTTTTTTGTTATCTCATGTTAAATTATGACATGTTGGTCTTTTTCATTTTTTCCATTATTGTATCTTCTACAAAGTTAACCTACCCCCCCCCCCCTCTCATCCCTCTATTCCCCCTCTCATGTCAACAACCATCCTACATCACCCCCTTCATCTCTACTCTTCGCGTCTCCCTCTTCCTCTCCCTACCACCAAGACAACTGTTGTCGATAACCACAACTACCAAACTCCTTCATTCTTCCTCTTTTCTTTGATTTCCTTTCAGCTTTCCAACCTTTTACAACCACAAAGTTGACCCATCCTCTTTCTTTTTATTGATCCAGAGTTGTAGAGAAGACAAGAAAGTCAAGGTACTCTCACACACATCGCCATTTTCTGTCCTTGAATTGGACTCATTATCCATCCCCAAAACCTTTGTGAATAATGGCAAAAATATGGATGCTTGAACAATATCCAATTACCCCAAATTTAGTTTTGATTTTGTGGGTATAAGTTTGAAGAAGATATGGGTTTTATTTTTTGATTTTTAGGGGGTGGTCACTTAACAAAATCTTACAACGTCTCTTCTTTTCCCTCTTTATCTAAAGCTCCCAAAGATACGATTATTCTCTCTCTCTCTCTCTCTCTCTCTCTTGTGTGTGTGTGGAAACTTTGAGTTGGCCGCATGACATGCAAATCAATCGAGATAAATAGATTGTGTATCGTTATTGTATTTATGGTATATAGATTATGGAAGGGACATATATGGTGCAATCCTTTTATATGGTGCAACCCCATGCAACCCCTCTATCCACCACTCATTTTATTTTTATTTTTTAATTAAAAATGTGAAAATAAAATGAGTGGTGGATAGAGGGGTTGCATGGGTTGCACCATGTAAAAGGTTGCATAATAACCTACCCCTATATAGAGGGGTGTTCAAATGCAACCCTTTTATATGGTGCAACCCCTCTATCCACCACTCATTTTATTTTCACTTTTTAATTAAAAAATATGAAAATAAAATGAGTGGTGGATAGAGGGGTTGCATGGGTTGCACCATGTAAAAGGTTGCATAATAACCTACCCCTATATATATATATATAGGGTCAAGTTCATTTGTTAACCTTCTTTTTGTTATTAACTTTGTGAACTAATCTAAACCATTGATTTTGAGATTGAATGGTTGAGATTTGATATAAATTATTAATCATTAAATGAGCTTTTATTTGATAATCGGTTTGGTGAACAAATGTGATGGAGGGTTGTTGGGTCATCTGAAGATTTGAAGATGACCTCCTGATCTTCCATCTTGTAGCATCCTACGTAATGGCAGCCTCTTCTTCTTCTTCTTCTTCTTCTTCTTTAAACAATGCTTCTTCTTAAAACACCACTGCTGTTTCATACGACAATGGCTCTATAGCCAAACCACCAAAGTTTAACCCCAATAACTTCTTCTTGTGGAAAAGTCGTATGATACTCTTCTTAGAAGGAGTTGACAGCAGATATCCTACTATCTTACATGAAGGTCCTTTTCTTCCTAGGGTTTGGGACCGGTACAATGCCAAAAAGGCAGATAAGGGAAATGCTGATGAGGACTCTTCTGAGGAAGAAAGAACTCCAGCAAATGGGAGATACATTGTAAAGGATCCCAGCAAATATAATGATGAAGACAGACGTCTTATAGCTCTTGATACTAAAGTCAGAGCCATCATTGCCCTTTCTCTGCCTGATGAGGTCTATCACTCCCTTGTTAACCTTTCTACCGCTAAAGAAATGTGGTCCACTCTGTGTGTTCTTTATGAAGGTACTTCTGAGGTGAAAAAGAGTAGAAAGATTGCTCTCGTTAGAAAGTATGAACTCTTTTCGTATGAAGAGGGGGAATCTCTCCCAGACTACTACAACCGCTTTAACGGTCTTCTCAATGATCTAAAACTTGTGGGTCGCATTTATGATAATGAGGAAGTCTTGTGCAAGTTCATGGACTGTCTTCCTGAGTTTTGGGAAAACATTTGTACTTGCATCAAGTCTACCAAGGATCTTGACTCTATGCCACTCACTGCTCTTTATGGCACTCTTTTCAACCATGAGCAGACTAAACTGCTTAGGAAGTCTATCACAAAAGACATTAAAAGCTCTTCTCTAGCTCTTGTCAGTGATTCTTCCAAAAATACTGTGTGTATTCCTCGAATCACCTATCCCTCCGATTCTGACCGTGATAGTCAAGAGGACCCTAATGATCCTTCAGAAGCCTACCTTAGTGAGGCTGATGATGAAGGTGAGGAGACTTCCAGTAACCCTCGATTCTCTTCTGGAAAATCCAAGTTTTCAAGAAAACCCTCTTCTACTTTTTCTAAAATCTCTCCCTCTGGTAAATCAAATGAGGAATGTTACAGGTGTGGGAGGAAAGGACACTTTGCTTCTGAATGCAGGAGCAGGTCCTCTGATAAATCTAGACTGCCCTCCTCTAACCGTACATCCTCTAGGTTTGTCAGAATCAAGTCTGATTCTTACCAACCTTCTTTCCAAAAGACAAATATGTCTGTCTCCTCAAAGTCTGACCGGGCTGAGAAATACAAGGCAAAATATAAGAGAGAGAGAAGGAGATAAATGAAATCTTGCTCAAAAAGGGAAAAAGTCAAATGACTGAAACCCATGATTGGGCAGATGAACCCACTTCTGAAAGTGACAAAGAAATGGCCAACCTTTGCTTCATGGCTAAAATAGATGATGTTGATGAACAGTGAAGCTCAATCCTTCTCTATGGCCATTGTGTCTGCTGAGTGCTCTACCTCCTACCCAGGTACATCTCTCTCTCTCTCTCTCTTCTCATCTCTCTCTTTCGGCCTCTTAAACCCACCAAAGAACAAACCTCCATTATATCTCCCTTCCCTTTCTTTGGCCCTCACCTCACCTTCGGCCCTCAACCTCTATCACTATCTTCAGCCTCTCTCTCACTCTTCAAAAGCCTACCGAGTCCACCATCTTCGGAGAAACTGCATCTACTCATATGAAGTTTTATGATCTTAAGTCATCATCTCTTAATGAGATGATGATTAGTGGATATCATCATGTGTTGGTGAAGATTCTCATAATCCTTCATCTAACTCAAATCCATATGTTCCTTTCTTCTCAAGGCACATCTCATCATAATGGTGAACTACCTTTCTTCTCATCTCTAATCCCTGGTCTTCAGATAATCATCTCTGAAGATCAAGATCCCTCCTATCCTATTCTTTTCATTTTTCATCATATCACCTCTCCTTCCTCCATCATCCATATTTGATATCTCATTCTCGTCTCAACCTCAAACTTCACCACAAATCATCCCACTTTCTCAACCATACATTCCTTCTTTACCTATTCCTGTCGATCTTCCATCTTTCTCTCTTCAAAGATGTTCCATCCAACTCTCACCTACAACATTCCTTTCTTTCTCATCTACCGATCTAAAAAAAAAAAAAAAACCTTCGGTGGTACTGTTCATCGGCTACCGAGAATTCAAAAAAAAAAATTTGGTTACTGTTCATCGGCCGAAATTCAAAAAAAAAAAAAAAAACTTTCGGTGGTACTGTTCATCGGCTACCGAAAATTTAAAAAAAAAAAATCGACCAACTGAACTACTGTTCATCGGCTGCCGAAGTTTAAAAAAAAAAAATCGGCCGAAGTACTGTTCATTTTTTTTAAAAAAAAAAGTTAATTTTTTTTGGTTACCGATCATTTAAAAAAAAAATTGTCTGCCGACGTTTACTGTCTTGTTTTAACAAAAAAAAAATCTCTCATCCCTCTCTTTCGGCTTTTCTCTCTCTCTCTCTCTCTCTTTCTCTCTCTCTCTCTCTTCCCCTCTCCCTTCTTTCGGTGTCTCTCTCTCTCTAGCCCCCACTCTCTTCGGTTCTCTCTCTCCTCTCTCACTCACCTTTTCTTCGGCCCACACACAAGCCGAACACCTCCATCCACCGAACTCCTAACATCCCCTCTTCCTTCGGACCCTCTTTCACACCTAACCCCAATCCACCGAACACCCCCTTAGCCGACACCCCCCTTAGCCGAAGCCACCACAAACCTACTTCCCTCCCTAGCTGAACCCCCTCCCCTCTCCTCCCCACTTCGGCTAATAACTCCCCTCCCCTCCCTTCCCTTCCCTTTCGGTTCTCACTCTCTCTCTCCCCCCTAGTCGATCCCCCCTTAGCCGAACCCCCCCTCCCCTCCCTACCCCTCTCCCCCTTCGGCTCTCTCCTCTTCGGCCCTCTCCCCTTCGGCCCTCACCCCCTTGCCACCAAAATCCTACACACCCCTTATACCTCTCTTTTTCTTCCCTTCCCAACCGACCACCACTCCCTCACTCGATCTCTCTCTTCCTCTCCCTCTTAGCTGATCTCTCTCTCTCTCTCTCCTCCCTCCCATCTCCCACCGTAACCCCCCTCCCCTCCCTCCTTCGGCTCTCTCTCCCCTCCCTCCTTCGGCTCTCTCTCTCCTCCCTCCCATCTCCCACCGAAACCCCCCCTCCCCTCCCTCCTTCGGCTCTCTCTCTCCAACCTCCTCCCTCTCCACCGAAAATCTAACCCCCACCCTCTTCCTCCTTCTTCGGTCCCTAACACCCACCGAACATCCCCCTTATCTCTTCCCACAATCGGCCTACACCACCCAAACCACATTCTTCGGTCCCCCCCCCTTATCACTCCACCGAACACACTTTCCTTCCCCCCTTTTCCCCATTCTCTTTCCTTTCCCAAGACTTACCTACCCTTCAATCCCTTTTTGTCTTACACCTCCTACTTCCCTTCCCATCCTACCATCCTCCCTTTAACCTTTTTTTTCTTCCATACTTAGCCTTTTCTAACATACTCCTTTCCTTTCTCCACCTGCTACCATCTTTCACCATCATTACATACCATTTTCTAAACCCCTTCTCTCTTTCTTTTCTTTTATTTTCCTGTTACAAAAAAAAAAACAGAAAAGAGCCCCAAAAAAAAAAAGTGGGCCACTGAATTTATGAGTTTCTTCGTGTCTTGTAATTTTTCTTGAGTGTCAGTATCATTTTTTTTCTCTATGTGTTGGTGTCATCATCAAATAGGGGGAGAAAAATTGTTTGGTCTCTAATCGATTTGGTGATGACTCTTCGACCAACACTTAGAAAGTCATGAAGACCCTTTGAACAATGTCTCTCTCTACACCGATCACCCTCTACTGCCAGGTATGTTCTCCTTCATAAACTCTCCCGATCTACAATGGGGTGATACTAAAGACACTCTGGTGTCCAAAGGTCCCTCAACTGTAGTGGACCCTTCTTCCCCTTTCTTTAGTGACGCCGGCTAGCACTAAATCATCAACTGCTACTGGCACCGCCACACTTGTCCAAATGGCCATACCACCGAAAGAACCTTCGGCGGTTACCCAGGTCACACCCCATATCTCAAAGCGGCAGCACTCTACCTCTTCCCCTCCCTCTCCTCTCAAGAGGCTAAGGAAGGTTTCAAGGGCCAAGCCACAAACTCCACCCACCGATTCTCCACAATCGATAGGTGTTGAAATTTTCCCATCCGGGCCCGGGGACTCTGCTAAACCCAGAGCCATCTCCTTCGTATCCTCACAAAAGGATACAATTGTAACATCGGGGATCCCTATTATTCCCTCATCAACCTTTTCCTTGGTTGATAAGGATGACTTGGACTCCTTCCCTATCCAAGGTGCCTCTTCTCTACCTCATAGCCTATCACCCGGGATTCTCAATCCCTATGCTTCTGCACGATCCAAGGATGAATCTGCTCTTCCAGGAGCAGGTTCGGAGGATCCCAAAAATCTTCTAACTTCTTACTTTCCGACATCATGAATTAGTTGAGGGGGAGTATGAGTTGAGGGGGAGCAACTTACCACTCAAGCTTAAACTCTGCTTTTGCAATGGACTATGTGATCAAAGCCACCTGACATTAGTTGAGGGGGAGTATGAATTGAGGGGGAGCAACCAACCACTCAAGTTCAAACAATCCCGACTACTGTCTTCTATATCTTTGTATTTTTTTCTCATTCTTTATTCATTGTATTCATTTATTCGTATTTATAGCTATACTTTTTCATTTCCTTGTAAATGTCTGATATACAAAAAAAATGGTCTATGTGAAAAGAACCCCAAAAGAGTAAAGATGGGTCAAAATGAATTTATTCAGTACACTCTTTGTTCTATTCTTTAGTATGGATGTCATCCTCAAATAGGGGGAGATTGTTGGGTCATCTGAAGATTTGAAGATGACCTCCTGATCTTCCATCTTGTAGCATCCTACTTAGAATATGATTTAGGTTCTTTTAGCAGTTTGGTCTCTATACAAATGTTCGGTGAAGTCGAAGATTAGCCGAAGAAGACAAAGAAGGAGTACATCTCTCAAAGCGGATTGAAGATAGTCTCCTCTGCCTAAAGCCAAGCATGCCCAAGTGATCAACACCATCGGCCAGGATGGTGTCAATCACATATCTTCAGGATTGTGAAGATGTTCTCACATCTTCGGGAAAATCCGAAGATCTCTCAAGCCTTCGGCAGCCGATGACCTCTCCCTAGAAGCTGAAGATGTTCTCACATCTTCAGGAGCCGAAGATGCCTGAAGATTTCCTTCTAACACATTATACTTATCTGACAAAGTATATTTGTGATATCTTGCATTGACGTGGACCTCATCTGAAGATCAGATAAAGTAAGCTTTGTCTCCTACGCTATTTTAAGGAAAGGTCTCCACCATCCTCTGTAGGTCAACACTTCAAGCCAAAACAGCTCAAGACAAAAGGTACATCCTGTACCTTGCTGAAGACCTGTGTCCATCCTTTGCTCAACAGGTGTCCCATGCATTTAATTCATAGGGCACTATAAATATGAAGGATGGCTCAACATGCAAGATCACCCAACTCTACTACCTTCAAGTTCTCTAAGTGTCTGGCAACTTTCTCTCTACGAAGTTCAATTGTTTTCTAAGTGTTTTACAATTGTTCTTTATTCTCTATGTGTAAGATTGTTTGAACATATCTCATATGTTCTCTTCCGTAACAATCAAAGTTTTCTATGTGTAATTCTTGATTTCAAATCAATAAGAATTAAAGTAAGTGAAAAATTGTGTGTATTGTATTCAACCCCCCCTTCTACAATACTTTTCTTCTTTACTAACTGCTATTTGGGACCAACAAGGGTAATTTGGGAAAATATATCTCCAATCTTTTCTAACATATTAATTGCCACGTTAATTTCTCTCAGACAAAAACGAAACTGACGATTCCCATATGTTTTATCTTTTATTAATCATTAAATGTATTTAATCTAAACTTTTAGATTCATTCCCATATGTTCATTTTGGAATGTTTGTGCACTAAACCTTTACATCTGTGCATGTGTTTGGTTCACACATGTTCAATACCTTCCATCAATGAATGCACAAGGTCCATATACATGTCATTGTTCATTTTTTGGATGTTCAATGTGTGCAATTGTTCCCATATATTGATGAACACATAGATGAACATTATACAAATCCCACCTCCTCCATAAAATATACAATTATCTTTTATGTATGAACTTCTGTGATCACATTGATGAATACATGGATGAACATATGGGAACACATGGATAATCATAAGAGCCTTTAGGAACATTGTTTATCCTTCGATCTTCCCTGTTCATAGAAGTTCATGTATAGTTGGGTTCATCAGTGTTCATGATTGAACTGAAATGTTTTTGAAAATTTTGAAATCAACGACTATACGATTTTGACAAAACATATGAAATGGAAGACTTTGATAATATTCATATGATTTTAGAAGTATGTTGAAAATGGAAAAAATTATGAAATCGTAACATATGCTATAATTATGGATGCTTTATTTTTGTAACCCCCAAGAAAATTAATGAAATATTGATTAATTGCGAAATGACCTTTATACCCTTTTGCATTAAATATATACACAATTAAAACAACAACCAAATATGCATTTCTATTGCTTGAGCAAGGTTCATAAAGTTAACAAGAATTGGGTGGTTAACAAATGATTCTTGCTATATATATATATATATATATATATATATCTAGAGGGATGTTATATTGTTTACCATTAAAAAAGTGTTAACTTTATGAACGGATTTCGACCAATAGGAATGTTTTTTCATTTGTTGTTTGTTTTGCATGTGTAATAAATGAAAAAAAAAGGCATGAAGGGTTTTCATAAGTTTGAATATTTAATGAGGAGTTACAAAGATAGATGATGCATGAGTTTAGCTAGTAGTTTATTTTCAAATTTAAGTCCATATTCATTTTCATTCTAATATGCTTATGAACATAAAAACAATTAAATCGAGATCAACAAACTGCATTATGGATTACGGGAGTATGAATGATGTTGATGGAGGGGTTGTTGTTGATAATTGTTCATCACTGATAACAACAAAAATGGATGTAGTTCATCAAACGCAACTCAACAACAATGATGAATGTATACCCCGTAATGGAAGCAGATATGAATGCAATGCTGAAATAGTCGATTCCAATAACAAAATTTGTATTGGTAAGTTTTTTTTTTGTATGTGTGTTGAGTTACTATGATTAATAAGTTATATTGGATTTTAATTTAAAAAAATGTGAAATAATTCTTTACAAAGCCCATTTGTAACGTTTGTCCATCATTCTGAGTAGTTGCGAGTGTGTAGTCTTCATCCATATATACATGAACATATGAAAACACTTAATTATTTTTCCACAGATTTTAGAGGGTCAGTATAAAACTTAACGGGCTTTAGTGGGAATGACGAAGTCTAGGAAATTTGAAGGACAAATATGTGATAAAAGAATTCTAACGATCAATTTTGTTGAAAGCTAGAAACATAAGGGGCTAATAATGTAATTTACTCTTTATTTTGTTTTGGTAGGGGTGGCGTGGAGGTATCGTTTCTTCTTCTATACGTCACCAAATCTGAAAAAGTTATAGGCCGTATAAAAAATGCATAGGAGAAATGGGAAGAAAGCACTGGGAGTGGAGAGCGATTTACGGTTTGTTTAGGCACAATTGATCTGCTTTTCCCCCCTACAAACACTCTCCTCTCTTGTCTTCCTTGCTCAAATTCCTTCATCCCGCAAAATCATGTATGCTACAAACGGATATAATCCTAATTTGGATAGATTTATGGATTAGATAGATCGTTTTTTCCAAGTTATATATACTTACAGACCACCAATTCTGGAAACCCTATTTTGTTTAATAAATGCAAGCAATTTTGATTCAGAAAATCGCATGCCCATTTGAATAAATTCGAACAGGAAAAAGGTTATATAGTTTTTGTTTGTATTATGATGTCTGGATTGTGGAGATGGCGGAAGATTCGAGATATAGTAGTTGCAACAGAAGCAGGAGCAAGAATTTCGTCCCCATACACATCGAAGCGTGGTTTCGTTAATTGCTTGCTTCATGCCGGTCCGTACATCCGTCCGAGGTCGTTGACTGGTGTGCAAACACGGTACAAATGGGATCACGGCGGTGGTGGTGGTGGTTCTGATGACAGCGGCAGTAGAACAACAACCATGACGCGGAGGATTAGAGCTGAAGCTAACTGTCCTCGTTGTTCTAAGCAGATGAATCTAGTTTTCTCTAACAACACTCACCTCATTCCACCATCACCATCTTCTTCTGCGGAAGATGAATCGGAATCACCGCCTGATTCTGGTTCTGATGCCAATCGTAAAGGCGCTTACCAGGCGGTTAACCTTTGTCCGAATTGTAAAACTGCTTATTATTTCCGGCCCTACAAGATGTCTCCTCTACAAGGTCGATTTGTTGAAATTGGTAGAGTTAAAAATAGTAATGTGAATGGGAAGGATAAGAGACAGGCTAATGATGAAGATGATTTTGGGCACAAACTTAGGGCTTCATTTTGGGAGACATTGAGGTCTTATGGTAGTGAACCACCGGAAAATTGGACGAATCCTCCGCCTCCTCCTCCTATGTCTGGTAATGGACTCGCCGTGCACACTCCTCCAGGACCTCCATTTGCGCCGGGGATGAATGTCATACGTGCCGGCAATGGAGTCGGAAATGGTGGTGGTGGAGAGAAATATGGGTGGGGTGGCTCAAGTTTGGGGAAGAATTTGCCTACTCCTAAGGAGATTTGTGAGGGACTGGATAAGTTTGTCATTGGTCAACGTCGTGCTAAAAAGGTTTCAACTTTTTTCCCTTTCTGATGGGAGCATTGTGAAAACTGCTAACAGTAGAGTCAATTGTGTATAAAGTTAGTGACTTGGTATACTAGATTATGGTTAATCTGCATTCTGCTTTCTATGTGATCTTTTGCTCATATGGAAGTATTGTCTTTGATGTCTGGATTGATGTCAATTAGTTCTGATCATTTTTTTTGTGATGCATCTAATTACACTGTATTCATTGATGAAGTCTTATTGATTATACTTGTGAATTGATGTGAAGTTGGAAGATAAAACTGAAGTTGCCTTCACAAAAAGCTAAATGTTTCTCTCTGAAGATGTCGCCTTATTTATTAATCTAGGATTAGAAGATAATGCTTAAATGTTCATGTGATGGTAAGGAATAATGATCTGTTCAAGAGAAAATTGACAATTACAGAGACAGAAGAAGAGCAAAGATCCATATGGATGAAATATTTCATAAAAGATATTCTACACGTAGAAAGGCCTGAGGAATATGAATCATGGGGTTATTGTCAAAGTAACATTTTCCATTGTTTGTTATTTTCCCTTGAATTGGTTTCCCATTTTATATGCAGGTCCTTTCGGTGGCTGTTTATAATCATTACAAAAGGATATATCACGCTTCCTTGCAGAAAGGGTTAGTCCTTAAGCAGCTAGACCATGCATTCTTTTCATCTTAAGTATCATATGCTAAACTAAACTTTTTTATTGCAACTAGGTCAGGAGCAGATCCAGGAAGATCTAGGACTGAAGATGATGACGACAATGTAGATTTAGAAAAAAGCAATGTACTTTTAATGGGTCCAACTGGTTCAGGTATGAGTATGATAATCAGAAAGTTCTCTTCTTGCTTTTGTTTTCATTGGAATCCTATCGCTTATCGTTTATGCATCTATCAACTTGTTTTCACAGTTAGCTAACAACATTTTGTGAAACAGGGAAGACATTACTTGCAAAGACCCTAGCTCGTTTTGTCAATGTTCCCTTTGTCATAGCTGATGCAACAACGTTGACACAGGTCAGTCAGTTGCTGATGTATTATCTTGCGCTTATGGAGATGGACCAAAAACCTAATATGTAGAATTCTGTTTCCAGTACTTCATATATATATATATATATATAGAGAGAGAGAGAGAGAGAGGTTCAAACGAGAACTCTAACTATTTAAGAAAACATGAGGACAACAAATCATGTGCAAAATCATATATGATTCAGCATTAACGGCCAAAAAATGGACGCGGGCAACTTTGGCCGCAACTTAAGTCGCCCGCAATCATATATGATTTTGTACATGAATCATATATGATTTTGTATGTGATTTGCTGTTCTCGTGTTTTTTTAAATAGATATTGTTCTTGTATGAACCCACCTCTCTCTCTCTCTCTATATATATATAAAGTTATCTACTTTGATCAAGTTTCCTTTAAGATAACTGAACTTAACCCACCTTTGACGGAGGGATGAGAGGTGCAAATTTATCCATTATCACACTGGTCACCAAATCACTATGAAATGGGATTTTGTTGCTTATTGTGTCCTAAACTCCATTAATCATAGAATTAGCTTATCGTATTCTTATGAAAGTTGTTTATTTTCTTGTATTATGCAGGCTGGTTATGTTGGTGATGACGTTGAATCTATATTGTACAAGCTACTTACGGTAGGACTTGTATATTGATTGTATGATTGCTCTTATTATGTTGTTCGTTCTTGTTGATCAGAAGTTGAGGCTCATGACTTTTGCAACCCATATAATTTACTTTTGCTGTATGTAACTAGTAACATTGTCACTATGTGTTTTTGTCTCAATTCTTTCATAATTTCGTTCGGTTTTATTGGTATACAAAATGTAGGCACTTCAAATTTGACCTGTTTCTTCTCTAGGGTTTGGCAACTTAAACATGATCAGAGAAGTACTTTTGTTCCGACTAGTCTCATACCCACTGAAGTTGTTGGTCCAGTGCTTAGTGAGTAAAGTCTAGCTTAAGGAGAGGGTCTAGGGTATAGCCCACTGATGACACAAAACATATTTTGTGCAGCTTGCATCTTGAGAGCCAATGACTAGCATGTGGAAATGGTGGTGCGCAAAGCCACTGAGTAACATCTTATCATAGCTGTATGAATGGTTCTTGAACGTGGTTAAATTTAGTTGTTTAATGCTGTTTCAGAAGTCGTGGAAAGCAGTTTTGGTAATGATCTGCGTGAAATACTTTAAAATTTATAACGGTAGCTTTATATTTTGTAACATTGTGAATTATGTATCAGAAAACTAAGGGATTGTCTGGTTGATTTTTCATGAAGTCCTATATGGATAAAGCTGTCTATGTGGATTAACATGACTGTATAGATTGGGAAGGGTTTTGTTTGGGAGGGTTTTTTTCATAGATGGAAGGAGCGTATTTTTTAATTGGGAGGGTCAGGTTTGGGAAAAACTTGGCTTTCTGCATAAAGCCCCCCTAGAAGCTTACTTTCTATATCGTTAAGCCACTACCAAACAGTCATTTATAGCTTACTGAATAAGTTGAGTCCCATTAAGCTCATTTAGCTGCTAACAAACAAACCCCTAAATAGCATTCTTGCAATTCTTGATCCACAAAATCTAACGAGTTAGACTCAAAGAGTCTCTATGTCAAGTTTTCTTGTTGGAAGGTATTATTACTTTTTTTGCTTTTCTGGTATATTTCTATGTGTTAATTGTGGCAGTATTCTATGTTTTCAAGTTTATAACCGTTGTTCATCTGAACTTTCTTGTGCTTATTGAGTTAATGACTATATTTATTGGTTAATATATATGGCTTCCACTTGGTTTCAAGGTTGCTGAATTCAATGTTCAAGCAGCACAACAAGGGATGGTTTACATTGATGAAGTTGATAAGATAACCAAAAAGGTTTTTTTGCTTTCATCTTCATTCGTTTTTGCATATTATTATTATTCTTGCTTGCTTCTTCTCTTTGTCATTATCCCCAAGTGTTGCATGCTCCCAGATCTGATATTTTTCATTTTTGCTTATTTTACAGGCTGAGAGCTTAAACATTAGCAGAGATGTCTCTGGTGAGGGTGTTCAACAAGCTCTGCTTAAGATGCTGGAAGGAACTGTAAGCAATTATACCCGTGATAAATTATCAAATCAATAAAGTATGACAACTGATAGCTCTTTAGGAGAACTTGAAACACATGTACATTAATCCTTTTGATGTCCATTGATTTACCAAATTCAAAGGATGATAATATGATTGAAAGATACTTAAATATGTCATCTAGTTCTGACGGCATAAGGCATTTGTTCCAACCAGCTCCATTACATTTTGATTAGGGTTGCATAAGCACAACTGTTTGCATACACATATGATGTCCTGTTGGTTATATGTAGTACTTCTGCATAAAAAAGTTCAAAAGTTTTACATTGTTTTTAGTTGGATATATTTGTTTGACTTATGTTTGATCACTACTTTATTACTGCATGTTACATCTTCATCCTTCAATCATTAGGACATAACGGCATCATAGCATCCACAGTACATGTTGGCTTGTTCGATAGATTCTCTCTGTCTAGTTCGCTACAGTTGCTTCTATTCTTTTTGGTATCTGCATTTTCTCCTAGGCATCTGCCTCTCAGGAGTTAGGAGTAAGGAGGATCAGCCATTTTGTCAAATTACTGGCATTAGCATTGATATTTGTGGTTTTTATGATGGCATAAGTAATATGGTCCACTATCTTCCATTTCAAAAGCTTAACGTCTTTCACAACTTCTCTTAGCTAACAGAAAATAATACATGATCTGCAGATAGTGAATGTGCCTGAAAAGGGGGCCAGGAAGCATCCTCGAGGCGATAACATTCAGGTACACCAGATGATCACGTTATTTCTTTTTTTGATTTTCTATGATAGTTCTACATGTGTGATCTAATACTATGATGATCGTAACCTACTCGTGGTTATGGTATTTTTATTGTCTTCTTTCTTATGCTTTTGTATTGCACATGCTTTCTCTTATCATGCTATTTAGTTCAGTTGTTCTTCTCTCTTAGTTATGGTGCTTCAGTTGTCTTCCATCTTAAATTTTTTATATTGCATGCCTTTTAGTGCAAGTGCTGTATGCTTGTTGAAGTAGTTTTTGTGACATGAACCTAATTATAGAACCTAGGAAGTTGGGCCAATTAACAATAATCCTATAATTTTTAGGCAAATATTTCCTGTTATTTTACCATACCAGGACATCTTAACATGGGGATTGTTACTAAGGCCATGTTTGTCTACCATAAGCTAGCTTAATTTTTGAACTTATTGAAAATCTCCATTTGATTAGCCATCTATATTTTTTAAACGCTACTTTAAGCAACATTTCAATAAGCTCTATTTTTTTTTCCCAATATGCCCCTTATATTTTTGGAATTAGTTTTTCAACATGTTCTTGTAGGTCAGTTTGCATTGTCATCTAGCTTATCAGCTAGTTCTTCCAAACATGACTAGTTTAGTAGTTAATAGCTAACTTATTAGCCAACAACTAGCTTGTCAGCTAATAGCTAGATTTTCAGTGATTTTGCCAAACATAGCCTAAATTTGTCTTGTTAGTAAAAATATGAAAGCGAGGTTATCGAGGCTGAAGCTGACAAGCTGTGTTTTTCTGGCAGTTGATACTTCTTGCACTGAATCTCTGCTTAAGCTTGTTAATAAGTTGATCTAACAGTTCCAGTGTACTAACTTTACAAGCTTGACTTGCAAATCCTGTGGGAATGATCTCTTTTTGGTTTCTTTTGGAAAAAACGAGGGGTGGGGGCGGGAATAAAAATATAACAATTTGTATGGAGTTGTGGAAATAAAATGACAATACTTACGGAAACAATGGGGGAAGCAAGGTGTAAAGACAATTCTTAGGTGAGCTCAATTTTTTTGAGTGAGCAGTGTTCCTATCTATGCAAATGGTATGGTGTCTTCTGTTAGGTCTTGGATAGGATATATTGTGCTTAACAAGACGTTATTGATGTTTGATGTGACTAATGCATAGTTGGTTGGGTTCAATGGATGTTGGATTATGTAATGCTTTTTGTAATTAGGAAATAATATTTGTGTTCAGTAGCTTCTTTGCAGCACATTTATTTTTCCTGGACACTTTTGGAAATGTTCAGTTTTGATGAATCATTAATGTCTTAATAGGAGTATTTTGATCAGCCATGAGACCGCCATTTCCATATCTCCGATGTCTGTTTGTGATCATTACAATGATTGGACCGTATGTTGTTTAGCTGGGTGACTTATATGGTGGTTATATCCTTGCTACTTGTTTTGTCTGATTTTGATTTGGATAAGCTGTAGGATAAGTTGACAACTTATGTGCTTGGTTGACCAGATTCATGAGGGCAAGTGGGACAACTTGTGGTTTGGTTAAATAATAAGTTTAGTTTCTTTTGATGTGTTTTATCTTTCATGTATATTTATTAATAACATATATTTGAAATCTCCACCATATGGTGTCTCTATATTTCAAGATGTGGTGATTTAGTGTATCCCCGTATGGTGCAAAACGCTTGTATTCTTGTACCCACATCCTTTCTTAGTCTGTGTGACTGAGAATAAAAAAGAAGCAAGATGCCCCTCGACCATGAGTTTGAGAAAACCAAGACTTGCCTCTCCCAAGATTACCATGTCTCCCAAATAACCTCCATTTTGACCATCTTTGTAAAACCAAGCAGCAGGTTTGCTTGTGTGGAGCTCAGGTAAGGGTGAACAAAACCTTGAAGGCCAACTCAATTGGCAAGTAAATGCTAGGCCTTGGGGATCCTCCTCATAGGTCGCCAGTTTGAGTCTCCTCAGGATCATTGAAGATTTTCTTGGCTGTTATCTTCAGGGCCCCATGGAATTAGTCGAGGTGAATGTAAGCTGGCCCAGACACCCACTTTTAGCCAAAAAAGAGGACACGAGTCTGGTTTGTAGCATGATGAATGAGTAGATTTTGTCAGTTTCTTACTTTAGATGATTAATCTGGTGATACTGATGTTCACAGATGCAAGTCAACTGGTATGGCTTCAGCTGAAGTAGATTTTGATCATGGCTCTTTTCTCACCATACTTTGATTCCTAAACCGTTAATGATAGATGCTTCCGTTAAATGTTTGCATGTTTTCTAGTTGTCCTCTGAGAGCTAAAATAACATGAATGCCTTGCATAAGGACATAATGACATGTCTTACTAAAATCTGTGCGTTTCTGAATTCAATGAGCAAGTTATGTTCTATAATGCACTTGCACACTTGCAGATAGATACAAAAGACATCCTTTTCATTTGTGGCGGAGCATTTGTTGATTTGGAAAAAACCATATCTGAGAGGTGAACCCATACTGCTTATGTTGTATATTATTTCTATTTTCATTTTGGCAATTGAGTCGTGGCCCAAAAATTGTTTTACTATTTAACTTGCTTATGGGAAGTTTAAGGGTCTAATAGAAATTCATGTTTATTTCAGACGGCAGGACTCTTCCATAGGTTTTGGAGCACCTGTTCGTGCTAATATGAGAAACGGTGCACTGACAAATGCTGCAGTGACATCATCTTTACTTGAATCTGTAATGTCTTGGAAATTTTTTGTTTTACTTTTACCTTACTACCATCAATTTTCACCAGCCAGAATTATATAATATCTACTTTTTTGTCAATATCTTCAGGTCGAGAGTAGTGATCTTATAGCTTATGGACTCATACCCGAGTTCATAGGACGATTTCCCATTTTAGTTAGTTTGTCGGCCCTAACCGAAGACCAACTTGTTCAGGTATGCTCATTGTAAATTGCATCACTTCAACTCCCATCTTAGTTTGGTTGTATGATTGATTCTTTTGGCGATTCAACAAGACCTTTGGTTGTATAATGTTCCAATCTTAGAAGTGGAGACTTTTAAGTGTTTTGGGGATTCTTTTTGGAAAATATAGTATTTATATACGTCAAAACTTGCACACACTTCTCATCTTCGGTGAGGCTTGAACCCTTGATTCCAGGGAGGTTAGGATGTAATAGCAACTCAGGTACCGTTAATGTTCTGGTGATTTACAGGTCCTGATGGAACCAAAGAACGCTCTTGGAAAGCAATACAAGAAATTGTTTCAGATGAACGATGTAAGCACTTGACTCATGTGTCTCTCTGTGTGTGTGATTAGCTCTTATGTTCTCTCTCTTTCAGCTATGTCAAACTTTGTCCAACTTTTGGAACCAAATGTTTCTTGCAAAATCATGCATTCTATAACTTTTTTCAAGCCGAGGGTATTTACGGGAACAGCCTCTCTACCCCTTGGGGTAGAGGGAAGGTTTGCGTACATCTTACCCTCACCAGACCCTACTCCATGTGGGACTACATCTTACCCCTCCCAAACCCTACTCCATGTGGGACTCAGTGGTTTGGTTTGGTTTGGTTTAGCCTAGTTTGAAATCGGTCTTGCTGATTAATTGGTTTACTGTAGGTCAAGCTACATTTCTCAGAGAAGGCACAAAGATTAATTGCCCAAAAAGCAATGGCCAAGAACACTGGTGCTAGAGGGTTAAGAGCCATACTTGAAACTCTTCTAACCGACTCTATGTACGAGGTATGCCAGCCTTTTTAGTTATCTATACACCTTTCAACTTGAAGGTCGGTGATAGAACTCCCTCTTTGTTTTTAAATCCAGATTCCAGATGCCAAGACAGGAAATGATCGAGTTGATGCCGTTGTGATTGATGAGGAATCAGTTGGCACGGTAGATTCATGTGGATGTGGTGGAAAAATACTCCGAGGTGATGGTGCATTACAAAATTATCTTGCAAAGACGAGATCTAAAGATCAAGTGGTACGCAATTTACACTTCCTTTATGTTTAATCTGGTAATGATCAACTGGATCAAATATTCGTTTGCCCCATTTCTATTTTTGGCAATTATACGTCATGATTTGACCACCTTTTATCTATTTTCTGCCCAAAAAAGAAATAATTCGACTGCTTGTTACTTAAATGATATCATCTTAATGGTTTATGACTCATTTCCGTAAAGGATGTTCCACATTACAACAAAATCGGGTTTATTGAACTCTTTTCCTAATAGGCTGCTTTAAAATGGATCATTTAGGGCTAACTTGTTGGAAATATAGTTGAAAAAGCGTTTTCTCGGGTTTTTCCTACTGTAAAAAACTTTTGTGGTGAATACAGGAAGCAGACAGACAGCAGTTGGCGGAAGGTGAAGAAGAGAACTCATCAAAAGCCATGAGCATGTAACATTACACCTAAATTAGACCTTGTCTCATTTGTTGACTGCATTGTAAAAACCCATCCAAGAACCGGGTGTAATTATAACAGGATAGCATCTGATTCGGGTTTCGGTTGATAGAGATATAACGAAAAAGAGGGAAAAAATGTAACATTCTTGTTTAATCTGTACATTGTACCAATAAGCTTTTTCTATTGAAGGACTCACCCATTTTACATATGCCCAAGTTCTTATATATGACTAACATTGTTCCTTATTTTTTGTGCATATTTCAAGCTAGATTTACATTTTAACCAATTTTCTATCCATATATGTACATGGTCAGGCTTATGTTCAAATGAGAATCATGAATATTCTGAAAATCGGATAATCAGTTATTCGTGATGAATATTTTGAATAATAAAAATTATGATATTCGTGAAATAGTTGGTTATCAAAATTTTAAAATATTTACATTTCTAAATGTTTGTTGTATTCATATGAAGACTGCAACAGTTAAAAGGCTTGAATCTGGACTATGATTGGTTATATTTTGAGTAGGTTAAAGAGGGACCGGTTAAAACCGGCGTTAGATTGGTCATCAATGACTCAACAAAATGGCTAAAGTGGATCCGTTGCTGTGTTAGCTAGGCCACCTGCCTGAAACGTTGAAGATAGAAAATTATGGTTGCTTGTTGATTGATTCGGCGTAACGAGTGATAGAGATACCGGACGCGGTTATGTGACAACACTTTTTAACCAAGATCAGTTACAATAAATTAAGGGACAGGTCATATAACTGGTTTTTGCAATATGATTAAAATTTAATACTAAAAATATAGAACTTCATATTTTCTTGAAAACATCCAAATTAACAAGAAGCTCATCCCATCCGAAATCTTATGGATGGGATGAGGACTAGACACTTTATTTAACGGTTCGAGTCGTAAAACATAACCTCCTAAATCATCGCAAAATCTCGAAACAAACAGTTCAAACAAACAAGAAGCAAACTAATTAAAAGGTTTAAAACAAATCAAAACGGTCACGTTCATCGTGTTCGATCTTATCCGACTCTATGGATTTTATTCTCTACTTGGAACTGGATAGAAGAGCTTGGGCCTCGGATGTGGTTGGTAACGCCGGGATGGCTCCTTTCTTTGTCGTGCATATTGCTCCACATGCATTCGAAAATGCTAGTGCCTGCTTCAGTTTTGCTTCATCCTGCATAAAACATTCGACCACTTTCAGAAATAACAAGAATCCGTATACCCCACTTGAAAGCAGGGTCGAGAATGCAAATCTGTCCTCTACCCCATAACTTGTGCAAAAGTGTGAGCGAAAAGGAAAAAAGAACCAAAACCAGTCAAGTAGTTAGATTTGTTGTTACCGTGAAAATTGAAGTGTCTTTCGCCATGGAAACGAGTAGCGAGCCGACGAAAGAGTCTCCAGCTCCGGTTGTGTCGACTGCCTTCACCTTGCATCCTGGCACTTTTCCCTTAAAGGACTACACTCGCGAAAATAGTTACCGTCACACATTTGTGATTTAATGTCATATATATATATATATATATATATATATATATATATATATATATAAGCGAAATAAGAGAGAAATCTGACAAGTAAGAAGACATGCCTTGGTGTAATAGCGACAACCCTTCTCACCATCCGTGACAACCATAAGCTTCAGACCATCATGCCACAAAGACTTGACGGCATCTTCGTTATCAGCACTCTTTTGTGTCAAGAATTCCACCTCATCATCGCTCACCTACACGAAAAAGGGCAACTTGGTCTTTTCACATTCAAAAACCATGGCATATCAAAGTCATATATATATATATATATAAAAGAGAGATCTAGCATATATAGGGGTATGTACCTTGATGAAATCAGCTTCATTCCAAATGCTCTTGATGCCTACCCTTGCAGCCTCGGCAGAAGGCCATAGGGGAAGGCGGACATTGGGGTCATAAGAGAGCAAGACCCCAGCCTGCTTGGCAGCCTTCATGGCTGCCATGTGGGCAGATCTGCATGGCTCGGTGATGAGACTGATCGAGCCATAGTGGAAGATCTTGGCCTTCTTGATCAAGTCCATTTTGAGCTCAGACTCTTTAAGGAGCATGTCCGCACTCGGGTTCCTATAAAACATAAACTCCCTTTCCCCATCTTTCTTAAGCGTCACAAAAGCTAATGCTGTCCTCGCGTGTTCGTCAAACAACACGCCGTCGGTATTCACTCCATTCTTTTTCAAAATATCAGCCAACATGTATCCAAACTCATCTTTTCCAACCTATTTACAGTAATAATTAAAATCATCATTAACATAGAAAATGGATGTGTATTTATATATACATATATTATATGTATGTATATAACAATCATCTAATAAAAACATTCATTCATAATATTGGGTACCATGAACATATATATATGAAAAATAATATATCAACCCAAATTATTGAAGAAAAAGAATGTATGATCTACAGTGCCATATATATATATATATATATAAATAAATCTATGAACAACATTGATCAATATATATGAATTGGGTACCATGCACGCACATATATGAAAAATATCAGCAACTGAAATAATTCAAGCAAAAGAATGTATGATCTACTACTGTATATATATATATATATATATATATATATATATATATATATATATATATATATGTTGTATATTTATATGAAAATTAATGAAGATAATATATATATATACCTTGCCGATGAAGGCAGCAGATCCACCAAGCTTGGAGATGGCACAAGCAACGTTAGCGGGTGCACCACCAGGGGCTTTGAGGAATCCCTGAGACTCGGCCAACGAGACTCCAGACGTATCAGGAACGAAATCGATCAACATCTCTCCAAAAGACACTATCAATGAAGAAGCTGCCATTTTCACTCTCTTAAATTTTCTTTTCTTATAATAATAATAATAATAACCCAAACAAATTCAGAATGTTTTGGATGAAATATATCAAGACCATGAATGTATATATTGTGTATATATACACAATATATGGATGAGAGAGAAAATAGAGTTTTAATGGAAAATTTTGTGGGTGAGATGGAGAAATCATGTTTGTTAGTTGATGAATTTTCGGATTGATTATTGAAACGTAATTTTGACTCTTTATTATTTTTGCTTTATCCCTTTATTTATATTTATATATTTATTTAGTTGAATTTTGAAATAATAAAGTAAAGTCATATATTTTCCTTTATTTTGCATGGGATTATATGTGTTTTATTAATAATAATAATAATATGGATTGAAGTCATCAAAGTTTTAGATATGTTATCCATAAAATTGATGTTATCTATTATATTATACCTAATATACTATAAATTTACCCTCGTAATGCACCGGGTTTCTGAAATCTAAAACTCGAACCCTCGATCATTATTCATACTTTTTGTTAGTTTCTTTTGATTTTATTTTACGATTTTGAGAAACCTAGATTTAAAACAAAAATATATTTTAGTTTAGTTTAATTATGCTTTTTTATAAAAAATAATAATAAAGTATTTTGTTACGGGTCAAAAAATGTTTAATTTAAATGATAACTATATTTAAGATATTTTATATTTAAAATTAAAAAGATAACATACTTCAATAAAAAATAAAAAATAAGGTGATTTATCTCGAATTTTCTTATATTTATCGGTTATTTATATCAATAGTTAAAATTTTTAGATATTTTAGAAAATAAAATTACGTGGTTATCTGCAATTTAAAAAGATAACATATACTTCAATAAAAAATAAAAATAAGGTGATTTATCTCGATTTTTTTATATTTATCAGTTAGTTATATCAATAGTTAAACATATTAAATACAGGATAAACACTATGAGATAAACTATCTGTTTTATTTTTTATTAAAATATATTATCAATAATTTTAAATATAATAACATAACAAAATAATTTATCATTATCTTTATAAACAGACCATAACTAAAAGTAATATAAATTACATCTTTTTAATAAAATATAAGTTGTATCAAAGGATTATGAAATTGTAAATTAAGTAATTGGTTTTAATTAGTTGTATTTTGTGCTTAAAATGTTGTAATTAAAAGTTTTTTATGTCTCTTTTATAATATAGTATATATATATATATATATATATATATATATTAATTATTCTATAAAATATTTAAATAAAAATTTTATAAAATAATTTTTAATAATTTAGTATATACATACAATTTGTTAAAGTTGTTTGGATTACAAAAAAATCATTGAGCATATAAATCATTATCTTTCTCTCTAAAAAAACTCTTTATTATCGGACTAAAATAAGTTATATCATTATCCATAAACTAATTATAATAAGTAATAACATTTATCAGGAAGGAATGTTACTGTTCATGAACAGTAACTTACATATTTGGTTCTTCAGGTTTTTAGTAACTTACAGATTTGGTCCTTGAGCTTTTATTTTTTTTTATTTTTTTTCTATGTTTATAGAGTTACAGATTTGGTCCCTATAGTTTTATTTTCCTCTTGGATTTAGTCCCCATAATTTGTTGATTCCAAAATAGATTTTCGATTTTGCATTTGCGTAACGTTTTGGTCCTCGAAACTAAAAGTTGTTAGCTCCTGACCGTTAAGTAAATGACATTTCGATCATTTATAACTTTTTCATTTTCTAATTTAAATAAATAAAAGTTATATTATAAAAATTATTTTTATTATATAAGCATAAAATAAAGATCCCTTAACATGCATCGCATCTCAATGACTGTGTCTTCTCCAACCCAAAACCTATGTAAAATTTGTTTAATTCATATTTTAATTATAATTTAATTTAGGTTTAATAACAATGTAACTTTTTTTTAAGTTTAACGATGTAATGTACCATTTGCCAATTATTTTCGCTTCCTATCATACACACACATCATCCTCATAGGGCATTTTGTAAATTATAGTGATACTGCTAACAGACACAAAATGTTTTCTTCTCATAATTGGTGATGCTCAAATTTATGGTCTTAATATTTTTTTTCATCTGCAACAACACGCGTACATTAATCCCACCTCGTTAATAACCAAGGCCAGGAATAGATAAGTATAAACGCTTAATTGTTATTATGTTTCGATCTGGATAAAGAATTTTTATATATTGATTGTTTTCTTATATCTGATATTTTAATGGATAGAATATAAATAAATAATTTGTTTTCATTTTTCACCCTCGAGAAATGATTATCTATACTATATTATAAAACATTTATAAAAAACTCTTAAAAACAATTGCTAAAATTTAATGTAGTCGCTATTTAATGTTAATTACTTAAAATCTTTTAAAAATAACCATTAAAGTTTTATGTACTACATTTAATTATATTTATTAACTTTTAATCATTATCTCTAACCACTTTAACTCTCCTAAAATCACTCCTACATAACTAAATACATGATAAAAATGTAATTTTAAATATAAAAAATCTAATAGAATATTTAATGTTTATTTTATAAAAAAAACATTGTATATTATTAAATCTAAAATAAATTACATTATTATTAAACTATCAAAAAACTATTAAAAACAAGCTTTTATGCATTAAGTACTGTCTATTAAAGTATTAATACACATTACTTAAAATTCAAGATTACAAGTCATGATGCATGAGTACAAATTTCTAAAGCTATATGTTTGAATTCATAACTAACTGATAAACATAATCAAAACAGGATAAACATCTTAATTTAAATATAAAGAATTTAAAATATCTAAGATAATTATTGAATTCTAACAAAATATTTAATTTTATTTATATAAATAGCATTATATTATTAAGCCTAAGTTAAAACAAATATATATAAAAAAACATTATCATTCTATCAAAACCATCCAAAATTCTACTGTAAATCAATAAAAAAATAAAAAATAAACATTAAAATCATGATGTATCTTGTTGCATTATACGAATATACTTCTAGTATAAAATTAAATATTAACTTTTCTCTCTATTATACCACCAAATATGTTGTATAGTGATTTGTAAGTTTAATTATGTTTTCATCTTATCGACGAATAGTATTTGTGATGGATAAAGGAGAACCAAAACAAGAATAAATAAGACAAAAAAAATGTTGTCGAATTTTGGTATTTGTTGTTATTTAAAGAACGACATTATAATTACATTTACAATAACATTATACGGGAAATGTTTATTTAAGAAATACTAAATATATGAGAAATAAAGAATATTACGTTAAATATATTTTTTTGAACAACAATCTTACCTTTATTACCAAAAAAGATTAACAGGTACCAATACAAAGCATACAGCCCCAACCCACAGTTCCAACCGACTCCACACACTTTGCTACTAGATCACATAGAATTATGTTTGAGCAGCAATCACCAAAGCTAAGCAAATATTGTAAATGTAGTGCGTCTTTAACTGGTCAAATATTACGTCTTTGATTGGTCAATAATTACGATTTTAACTGGTCAAAAGTTGTGGCTATTCCAAAAATAGAATGTCAGTTTCGTAAGTTTTACAAATACACGAAACAAATTCACATATGAACTATATGTTCATATGTGAACCAATGTAATTCACATTATGAACTATTTTAACTGATTCATATATGAACCAATTAACTGATTCACATATGAACTAATTAACTGTAGGTTCACATGTGAATCAGTTGAACTAATTAACAGATTCATATATGAACCTTTGTGATTCACATATGAACTAATTAACTGATTCATATATAAACGTATAGTTCTTATATGAATCACAAAAGTTCATATATGAATCAGTTAAAAAAGTTCATATGTAAATTACACTGGTTCATATATGAACATATAATTCATATATGAACTCGTTCTGCATATTTTACGAAATTACCCATCTATCTTCTACAGATCACACAAGGAATTATCCGGTGCTTCACGGTCAAATGCGCAAATGTTGACCAGATAAAGGGCTAGGATCATTTTTTTATTTATCATATTTTTAGCATTTCACAAATGAACCTAATCCAACATTATAATGTTTATCTATAGGAATTAATTAATTAGACGTGAAATAATTACTATGTTTATAAATATACCAGTTATGTGCATGTATGATGCAACGGGATGCAAAACATCATTGTTTACTGAATGGAAAATTGATATTGCTTATCATAAAAAAATTCATAATTTATGTTTGAACAAAACATACATTAAAAACGGTGGTTTACCATAATTTACTATTTCCAAGATTTCGTTAGAAAATCCAATATATGTATACTACATTAATAAGCATTTAAGCAAAAACTCTTAAACACGACCCTTAAAGCACAAAGTACAGCCATTTTATTCATTAAACTCAAAAAACTCTTAATGACAACTTGTAAAGCAAATTATACAATTGTTATGCAATAACTTTAACCCACCACCCAAATATGACATGTCCAACCTTTTCTTTCTTTCTGTTCAACTTTTTCTTCCCAAATTAAGCTTTGTTCCATAAATTACTGTGTACAATTGCATTCTCGCTCAACGATACATACATCAATTCCCACTTCTAATTGATCTGGGTACTCAAAATTTGAAAATCAAAATTCTCTCTTCATCCAACAAGGATCCTTCTCGACGGTTCTCCTTCAATTTCAAACTTATGTCTATCCTTCTCCAACTATCTCCATCTCTCGATTTTTTTCATCTTTACTCACTGTGACTTGATTTCTCCATTTCTTGACTATGTGGTAGTCTTGGAACTAATGTTATATGTGTTTTCTTGTGTTAAACTCGTGTGTTGTTTTTATGAAAACAAAGTGTTTGATAAAAGTTCTCTATGATGTATTCTAACAGAATTTTCATATGTGGTTTGTTGTGTTTACTCAAGGGTTCATCTCAACTCATAAGGATTCTGTTTTCTAATCTTGTTATAGAACTGAGAGAATTGATGATCGAGAACTTCAATACGGGTATTAGTTTCTAAGGTGTTTCATACAGTTTTATGCTAAATCATATGTTTGTTGTTACTAAGTTGGTTAGTTCTATGTTTGGGATAAAAATTTCTTATTTTGTTCTTGATTAGATCACTACTAGATAAATCAATATTTCCAGCATATATTTTCGAATGATTTCCTACCGGAAATATTTCCGGCGGAATACAAAAAAGTCAAACGACGTTGACTTTCGAGGGAAATCCGCCGGAAATATTTTTTAAAAAAACTATGATAATTTCCACCGGATATTTTTTTAATGGAACAAATTGAGTTTTAATGGATCGGTTGGGCTTTAAAGGATCCACATGGGCGTTTATGGATCGGTTGGTCTTTAATGGATCCATTTGGACATTAATGGATCGAATTGGGCTTTAATGGATTCAATTAGACTTTTATGGACCCATTTGGGATTTAATGGATCCAATTGACTTTAATGGATCGATTGGGCTTAATGGATCTAATAAGACTTTAAATGATCCATTAAAGTCTTAATGGATCCATTTGGGCTCTAATAGATCCAACTGGGCTTTAATGGACCGATTGCGTTTTAATTCATCAAAATTGGATTTAAAGGATCCATAAAAGCTTTAATGGATCCAACCGGGCTTTAATGGATCAGTTGGACTTTAATGGATCCATTGGGCTTTAATGGATCCAACTGGACTTTAATGGATCGTTTGCGCTTTAATTGATCCAATTTGGATTTAAAGGATCCATTAAAGCTGTAATGGATCGATTGAGATTTAATGGATCAATTGGGCTTTAAAGGATCCATTTGGGGTTTAATAGATCTTTTTAGGCTTTTATAATAATCATTATATAATATATAATAATAATAATATTAATAGCAATAATAATAATAATTCCCAAGATCTATTACTAAATCTATAAGCCACCATTTAACACCTTCAAAACGTTGACAAGAAAACCCTATGAACGGCTATACTCGCCTTGAGGGGGTAATCAACTCTGAAGTTGGCACTCGACTATAGACTTAGAAAATAGAATTATGAAGTATAAATAATATTCCATGTGAATCTGTAGATGTAAAAATAAAAAGTATGTTTTAACACAAAATCTTAATTTAGCTTATCATTTAGGCTGATAGAATGACACAATAATATAAATATAGAATTAAGAAGAATACTTACAAAAGCTCTTCAACAATTTGAGCCAAATGCTTTTATTATACCTAAAAGATGCATACAAACTGTTTACAAACTGGAAATTTAGAGAGAAAAGAGAAAGGCTAAAAAGATGCATGCTTGAACAAGGAAAGAAGGCTCCTTATAAAGAAAAATAAGGAACAAGAGGACAAACTAAAAATCAAACAAACAAACAAACTTTTTAAAAGTAAACAGGGAGATTCCCTGATAAATGCAAATAATGCGGAAAGCAAAAGTATTTGTCGGTTATTATTGCTACAGAGAAGAATCTCTCAGCACTGGCAGACTCAATTATTTGATGTTATCTTTCAGTGAGTCTTTCAAAGTTTCTAGAGCATCGTCGAGGGAAAAACCAATTTGGTCTTCGTCCGGATCTTGAGCTTCCTGAGTTATCTGGTCAGATGCCATGGAGATATCAGATTTAGAGTCTGATCCTCCTATGTTTTTATATAAGTCTTTCTTCATTTCTGCAATGTACAGATCAATTATCTCTGCTTTTGAGTGAGTCTTAGCATATTTATGAGAAATCTTCTAGAAAGGACTGAGTTCAAGAGTATCCCCATATGGTTTTTTTGTGTCTGGATCTTCTCAAGATAGTTTATCCCAAAACTTTGTGAGACTTTTTCTCTTTAGGCAAGGTGCCATAATCTCTGTATAGCCGAAAATTGGCTTCCATTTCTGTAACACCCGTGACTTTGGTGAACCCTTAATTTACCTTTATCGGGTTAAGCCATGATTATAGATCTTAGCCAAATGGTGTTCGTGGGTTTTGGATTTCGGATCGAGAGTGCGTCGGGTCGAAAAGTCGGAATTTTGACCCTCGGTGTGTCCTGGGCGATTGTGCCCGCGATTGTGAAAGGATGTCACTCTCGCGGGGCACTATCGCGAGAAGTGTACCGCGGGCTTTCCCCTTCGGGCGACTATGCCAAGGGAATAGTCGCGTGTCACTATCGCCGGGGGTGTGCAGAGCTGCATAAAGTCGAATTTTCAGCCCTCTTTCATTTCAACCTTTCCTCTTTCACCCTTTTTCTCTCTAGAAACCGAACCCCAAACCCTGAAATCGGTTTTGTACATCCAAGGCACCAAATCTGTTATGTTCCAAGTGTTCCTCCTTCCACCCAACGAAGATTGGAAGCGATGGTCAAGAAGCTTCATCCTCATCTTCAACCTCAAGCTCGACATAGAGTTTTCTAGGTTTTCGTCAAAACCTAAGTGGTAAGGGTATCCTTCCCATTTCTAACCCTTGTTATAAGATATAAATTCTCTCTTGATGTTATCCTAGTGTGTGGTTTGTCAATTTCGGCTTTGGTGGTTTTGGAGAAATCTAGGTCAAATTTGGGTTTGGACCAAAATGGGGATTTTGATGTAAAATGTTTGGGGAATGTTACTTATGGTTGAATAAGTATACTTATGGTTGGAAATGTGTGGATCTAGGTTTTGGAAACTCGAGTTGAAGAGTTGGATTGGGTGTCCTCGGAAAGTCTCATCATCTAAAATGGTTTTGGAAGTTTTCGGCTTGAGGATTCAAGTGCCCTTCAAAGGAGCTCAAGTTGGGTGAAACCTAGATTTAGCCTAAATCTAGCAAGGTGAGTTCAAGATGGTTTATGAAAACGGTGTACATGCCAAAATGTTATTTTTAAAATGTTTATGTTTTACACCAAATTGTTAACTGCTGATAAGTTTGAGTATTTGGTTATTTTATCCTTATAAACTCATGAAACATGCGTCTTTGTGATTTTGGGCATATTGGCAAATAAAGCATTTTGATATGTTTCTTTGGCGTATTATTATATAAAATGGAGTCCATTTGATATAAATGTCATTTACATGATTTTGTACTTACGACTATTTGGAAATGTGCATAACTGTGTCATGAGGCATTTTGGAGAAATAAGGGTAAAAAGTCTATTTGGGAAAATGTTTAGCCTCAAACAATGTTGAGTTAGAGTTAATTATACTTTTGGGTCGTTGTGTTTTCGTCAGTCGGTTAAACGTGTTTTTAAATGTTTACAAAGGCTTTCGTTGGAAATTACGTAAAGTGTTGGGCCCTTGGCTTGGTTTTGACTAAATGAGTCGTGTGGACATTTGTCCGGATTTATAACCGTCGCGGGTTTTGAGTATGTTGACGAACAATTTATGTCATTGGCAAATTACATGCTTTGGGTGCTTTGGTCATTCATTTGGAGTCATGTAATGTTAGACAATGTTGTAATGGATCCATATGCACGTAAGTCTGTCGGTTTTGTAAGACTTGAGGTTTTGGGTTACATTTAGTGACCGCTCGGGTTTGCTAGCGAGTAGGCAATATGTGGTTCGAGCCGCAGAGTTGAAACTCGTCTAGATTGGATAGGCACCCGGGTTCGTAAGATCTCAGAGTGGAACTCGACGGAGTATGGCAAGAGGCATCAACATGTATGAGGATTGTGATGTCTTGTATGGCATGGGAACTAGGACCGGGGCACGTTGGTGAAATCCAATAACATCACGGGTGGCCCCATTCACGTGTTCTCGCCACCCCAGATGGAAATGTTTAGAGGACATGCATGGAAGTCGCGTGAACGACCTACTTTTCTCTATTCTCGGTATTTACGGATCTCCTCATCGTTGATTTGTGGTATTTTAAATGGTAATGTGGTATTCTACCAATTTTGGGTTTTAAGTGGTCGACGGTAGATGATGGCTTTAATATTGGGATTCTTCCCACGTATATTAAGGTTTGAATGAAATTCGTCTTTCTCACCTTTCGGTATTTGATTTAGTCCATTTTATGGTCGTGTGAGTTTTGGGTCTAATGTCCGTGTTCATGGCAATATCTAATATATATATATATATATATATATATATATATATATATATATTCATCTATGGACTGTGAGTCGTATGTCATGTTCCACCCGTGTTGGGTATCTCGAGTTATAACATTTTAACCGTATTTTATAAAATGGGGAGTCCCCTCTTTATTCTCAATTTGAGCATGTCTTGGTTTATATCTAAATCTGCGAAAGTACGTTTGTATAGGGATCCTCGCCTTTAAAACAATTTGGTTTGGTTAGAAATTAACTCGGTGTCTATTTCGTACCAAATGCTCAGTTATTGATAAACGAGTTGTTTTCATAAGTGAACATATCATTTTGAAATATTATGATTTTATTCGCATTCTTCCTTTCTAAATAATTAAATTATATACGTTGAAAACTCTTGAGCTCACTAGGCGTTAAGCCTAACCCTTTTTATTTGTCGGCATGTGCATCAGGTTCCAGTTGGGGGTTTGGTTCTAGCAGTTCTATGAAGAGTAGAGTCTTAGCTAGACACAAGAGTAAGTATTCGGTGAAGTCTTCCGCAACTTGGAGATAGTGATTGTTATTGGGTTTTAGTATCACAAATGTGTGTATTGAAATTAAATCTTAATTTGTGTTAGTAGATAATGCAATTATCAAGGTATTTAGAAAATTTTAAATAAGTCACTATTTCCAGATTTGAGGGTGTTACAATTTCCAAATCCAGGGAATACCGAATTCAATAAAGAACCAACAAGTATTTTGCCCCTCAATAATATATTGGGTTTTGCAGTTATGCACTTTTGGTGAGCAAGAAACCCATTGTTTTAAATAAAGGTTTAAGTCATCCGGAAGAATGTCTCCCGCAGTGCCAAACATTTTCCACCAATTGAAAAACCAGTTTGGAACTGGTGAGTGAAAACAATTTTCACAGATTTTCAAGAACCAAGAATGTTTCTTGTTTTCATTCTCATATAAAAGAATTTTTTTCGAAACTTGATATGTAATCCCAGTAATTGAATTTAAAATTACACTTATGAAGTGGAGAAAACCATTCTCTTTCAGCTAATGGAGATATACCCCATTTTTCAAAAGATATAATCTTTTTGATAATGAATTTTGAGAAATTATAAATTTCTGTCCTATTCGAAGGAGAAAAATGAGTTATTTCTACAGAATTTGTAGAAATTAAAAGACCCCCATAGAATTGTCTTTATTTTAAAGATTCATGGATATAACAGGTCTTGTTAAGATATCTTTCCAGAATTATTTCTGGATTATTTTTCCACTAACTATCTTTTTCTTCAATAAGAAGTATAACTTCTTTAAATTCAGTTTCATAAAACTGGGAGTCAGAATTGTCTTCCTTGCTAATATTAGCATATGAAGAAGCTTCAATTTTTCTTTTTCCTTAATATAATTAAGATATTCTTTCTGAAGGGGATGATCTTCAGGGAGAGAAGTACCTATGAGGTTCTTTAATGGATCACTAGAACTAGCTATATTTTGGGCTATTAGCTTCTTATTTCCCATATGGATTTCAAAATTTGTGGTGGAATTTCCACTTCTTCCTCTCCCCCTATAAGAAGGATCAGAACCTCTTCCTCTGGCTGAGGAGGATATACCTCTTCCTCTATAAGAAGAGTAGCTACTTTGAGTAGAGCTCATTTCTGTAATCATGAAAGATATTCATGAGTTAGAAAATCAGGCATATGATTTTCTGTACCTTTTTTGTAGACAATGGTAAAATCAAAAGGGGCTAAATGAGCTTGCCATCTAGCAAACATTTGTTTAGAAACATCATGTTTAAAATCTTTTTGGAACATATATTTAGCAGATATGCAATCAGTTTTTATCACAAATTTTTTGTTATAAAGATCATCTTGGAATTTTAGGACGCATTTTACAATGGCAAAAAGTTCTTTTGCTATAGTAGCATAATTTTTTTGAGCATCATTCCATTTTCCAGAATGGAATCTTACAAGAATTTCTTGTTTTGTTTGGGGGTCAATTTGTTTTAAAATACCTCCAAATCCTATATATGAAGCATCATTTTCAATAATCTTTTCCCATAGAGGATTTGCTAGCATTAAGCAAGGGAGATTTTTAACCTTATTTTTTATATTTTTAACAACCTGAGTATGATCTTCAGTCCAAGGACCCCTCTTCTTTTTGAGTCTATCATAAAGAATAGAAGTATCATTACTTAGGTTTTCTATATAAGCCGAAATATGATTTAGGCTACCTAGAAATCTTTGTAATTGAGTTCTATCAAGAATTTGATCAGGGAATTTAGAACTAAATTCCATACATCGTTGGATAGGAATGATTCTTCCCTTCTCAATATTATGACCTAAAAACCTGACCTTAGTTTGGAAAATAGACATTTTTGGTTTAGAAATGACTAAACCATTTTGTACAACTATTTTTTTAAAGAGATCAAGGTGTCTAAAATGGCTTTCTATGTCCATCGAGAAAACCAAAATATCGTCTATATAGACAATTATGAAGTTACTGTATGGATAAAAAATATCGTTCATAATTTGTTGAAATTCAGACGGAGCATTTTTTAATCCAAAAGACATGACCGTCCATTCATAATGTCCTATAGGGACATTAAAAGCAGTTTTATACCTATCTTCTTTTTTAATTTGGATTTGCCAATATCCAGATTTTAAATCAAAATTTGAAAATATTAAGGCTTGGAATAATCTGTCAAGTAAGTCTTTTTTATTTGGGATCGGATGTCTAATCCATTTTAAGACTTTGTTTAGGGGTTTGTAATTTATCACAAGACGAGGAACCCCTCTTTCTTGTTCAGAATGTTTATTAACATAAAAAGCCGTACAAGACCATGAAGATTTTGGAGGTTTAATAAGACCTTTCTCTAACAAAGAAGCTATTTCTTTTTTGCAAAGATCTATGTACTCAGCATTCATTTGACAAGGTCTAGCCTTGGTTGGAATATTTTTTTCCAGAAAATCTTCCTCATAAGGAAGTGAAACAACATGTTTCTTTCTATCCCAAAAAGCATTTGGATGATCATTACTGTTGAGCCAAGATCACAAGATCGTAGAGAGAGAATCTAGAGAGAGAAAGTGAACTCTTGAAAGCAACTGTATATTCAGATTAAACTCTGTAAGTTCGTTACTCAACTAACAAGCCAAGGGGACTTAAATACCCCAAGGCAATAAGAAAACAGATAACACTAATAAAGCAGTAGAATAAATACAATGATTACTATAAAATCTGATATAACAATCTCCCCCTTAGTAATCATTGGCGCCAAGGTCTAAAAAAAAAAATCTTCAAAAACAGCATTGACCATCTAGACGACTTGAAAGATCATTGACGTTCTTCTCGTTGACGTAATCTGTTCAGCCCAACTAACACTTCCAAACGTCGCAGAGTTGAACGAAGATTCAGTCTGTCTTGAATAGTGTTCAGAGATCTACGTATCAGACTAATTTCATCATTTTCAAGAATATATAATTCTCTTCTTGATTCCAAAAACTTTCTTCTAGCCTCTTGCAAACGATGCTCTAACTGAAGTTTGATCACCTTTAGAGTACCATCAGAGTTAATATCCAACTTCATCAAATCGTAGAAAACATTTTTCACTTGAGTTATTCTTGTAAACTACTCCGAATGGATCTTCAATAATGGTGAATAATGGATACGACTCTAGATTCTGTAAACTTCTGTTGGGTCTTTCAAGATTAACCACAGGCTGAAAACTTTCGACTGCCATCTGAAAGTCAAACACACGAAAGAATTGGATCTGCCTTCGAATGAACCGTTTAATGACAAAAAGAGTTTGAGAAATATCCTGAGTCCGGTGATAAAGATTCCTGAAATGATCATATAAAAATTCAATATCATCAATTGAAAGATCAACGAAATCAGCTTCTGAAAATTTGTACTGATTACAGTCTCTTCTTTCCACTTCAAGGTCTGGATACCATATGTTCATGAACTTATTAATTGTGACGCTGATAACTCGAACAATTAAATGAGGAGAAGAAACAGAGTTATTCCTTTTGCGCTGACACTTGATGAATGTTAAGTACTCATGCTGATAAGCTTCTGATTCTTTCTCTACACCAAGAATGGCATATATGTTGAGTGTCCTTCTACTAGAAACAAAGATATTGCCTTAGATATCTTCAAGAAATGCAGTTCTGAGTCTAGAAGCCATATATCTTTGCTGTAGATTTCTCTGTCTTTGCTGCCTGGATAAAGCTTCTCCTTCTTCTAGAAGATATGGAGGAATTATCGGTTCAGAAGACGGAATAGCTGCTTGAGCTCTAGACGACTCACCAACTTCAAATGCACTTGATGGAATTTTGGTTGTCAGAGAAGAAGTAGTTACAGGAGTAGACAAAGGTTGATCAACTTCTGGAATCTCACCTTGACTTGGAAGATCAACATATAACAATTCAGTCTCTTTTGTATCTGTTGCATCCATGAAAACATTATCATCCTCTGTATCAGATAAGATAATGATATTGTCGCAATCTTCTTCTTTAACTTGAGCAACTTTCTCAAATCTCACTTCTTCATCATCATCTGAATTTATCTCAATGAAGTTTGCAAAGAAAGATCTCATATCATTTGCTGCTTCTGATTCTTCAACTTCATTAGCTTTACCTGAGACATCTGGATCCACATAAACTACAACTTGTAAATTGTTCAAATTTGCTTCATACAAATTAAAATCATTATGCAAGACAGATACATCAACATTATCAATCATGACATCTAATAAGTCTTGAATACTGCAATCTTGAACAGTATCAGCATTCTTTTCTCTATCTCCAACCACTCCTTCTTGACCAACTTCTTGTGTTTCAGAAGAACCTTCTGTTCTTTGTCTCTTTGCCATCTCCCCCTCATGGCCTTGATGATCGGGATCATCTTGGTCATGTCGGCGTTTAAGAGACGGACCAGTTTCAGTCCTGCATGATTGATCTAGATGATCAATCTTGTTAGATAGATCTGAAAAAGCTTGTGTCATGAAAGAACGAAGATCAGATAAACTGGATCTAACTTCTGATTTGAAGTCCTGAAATTCTTGAGATAAAGCAGTAATGCGATTAGAATCAGAAAATGAAGAAACTGGAGGCGGTGATGGCTGGAAGTTCTTCAGTAGAGAGATCAAATCCCGATCTTGATGTTGTGGCGGAGACATAGATAGAAGACGTGCATAAAGAAGATCAGACAGCTCAGAAATCGGAGTATCATGAAGAGAAGATCTGGAAGAAGTATCAGTCGGAGCAGACATAGACATACCAGCAGACTGAGTGAACAATGGATGTAGAGGAATAGACATAAGCGCTGGATCAGATAATTGAACAGTAGACGATGACTCTCTAATAACAACCCCAGATGGGCGTTTGAACGGAATATCTGTATGAATCGCTGAATTATCAATTTCAGGCATTTTTCCTTTGAAAAAAGATTTTAACTTCATAATCTGTGCTTCCTTTCAGCATCCATTCTCTCCGATAACTGTCGAATTACATCGTTCAAAGTTGAGAATTTGTCAGTGGAAATCCGAGCTTGAGCAGAAGTAAGCTCTACAGCTGATGAAGTAGACTGAATAACTGCAAGTGTAGTTGTTGGAGCTTGACTTTGAGCCAATGCTGTGGCTTGATCAAAAGCTGTATCCAATTCATCAACTTGTAGATGTGCAACTGAAGGATTAATTGGAATAGAATCATCATCAGAGAGAACTTCTGTTGAGACATCCACTTCCGGTGTCTTGGACTTCCTTTCATACACTTTCATGCGCGATTGATTAGCATCATCATCACCAACATCTGAATCACTTGTTGTATTGTCACCATTATCAGAAAAATCAGCATTTGTTGCATCATCATCAGTAAGATCAACATCAATCATATCATCATCAGCAACCTCAACATTAGTCACATCATCATCATCAACAACAGTATTAGTCACATCATCATCATCCTCTCTAACATCAGCAAGGACAGATTCTATGTGAAGTGTAGCAACATCTTGTAGAACTGTAGAAGGATCAACATCTGTTGCTATGGTAGTTACAACGGTAGTAACTATTTCCTGAGTAGACGCTTGAACTTGCTCTTCATGAGTAGAACCAGCTGGAGTGCCATGAGAAGATACTTCCTGTTCATCCTTTTCAAAATCATTTTCTAAACAATAATCAATGACACTAGGATCTGTCATGTCAGCATAATTGGCAATTAGGCCATAAGGAATGGTCATTGAAAAAGTGAATGACTTCTTCTGTTTCTTAATAAAAAGCATCTCAGTATCCTGAACTTGTGGCGAAGATAATCTTCGAGGAATTGCCGGGTTACTTCGAAACATGCTTCTTATAATCAACTTGAGAAACCTGATAAAAGGAATGAACTTTCGACGCTTGTTGGTTAACTTGTCTTGCACTATTTCAGACAGCTCGTTCCAGAAAATTATCGTATAGTCGACATGCAGGTCATAGACTACTGCATGGAACAGTCGAAGATAATGAAGACTAGAACTATCCGTGCCGGTATGTTTAGACGTTAAGCACCTGTTGATGACCGAAAATAAAGAATACCAGACAGGAGGAAGATTAGATTTGTCAAAGTCTACAACCCTGTTCAGTTGACTAACATATCCTAGTCTTTTGATTCCTTCATACACTTCTTCTTCAGATGGAAACTGATCATATGTTGTCCTTCCAGGTCTAGAATCAGGCTCAGGAAGCTCAAGAATCAATCTTAACCTCTTGTAAGACAGATATGAATCAAATTGATCAATTTGAAGATCAAATCGATGAGGACGTGCCCGTTCATTCTTAGTGATGGTATTCCATACTTGTTGTACATAGACTTCTGGAACATCTGCAACTGAACAAAGAGCTTGAGACAACGGATGTCCACGAAGAATAGTTCGTATGACAGGATGAATCTTGATGCGATCAAAATCAACAAAGTAGTTGTTATGCTTATAAGGCATGTACATGACATTCGGAAATACATCATTTGGATTTTGCCGTGATATAGACAGATCAACTCCAACAGATGGAACAGACGGCATTGGAGTATCATGAGATGCTTGATCTGCTGGATCCTGAAGAATGACATTCTCATCTTGAATCATAGGATCAGTATTTGTTTGAGAAGTCATGATATCCTGAAACAAAACACATTTCAAAGATTAACAAAAATAAAAAAAATACTAAGTATGGAATGCGGTTCCTTAAGGAGACACTAAGGAAGAAATGCGGGTCCTTCAGGAAACGCATTTGAGAAATGCGTGTGAAGAAAGGAACGCATTAAGAGGAATGCGGGTCCTTCATGAACCGCATTATAAGGATTGCGGGTGAAGAAAGAAACGCATTTTTGAGTAATGCGTATCCTAAAGGAAACACATAGAAATAAACACGTGTCCTTAATGAAATGCATTGCATACTTGAAACAAACAAAACAAACAAACAAACAAACAAAAATTAAAAAACACAACAAATGCGGGTCACAAATGAAACGCATTGTTCAGAAATGCGGGTCATAAGAGAAACGCATTTCTTACAATGCGTGTCACAAGTGAAACGCATTATTGACGAATGCGTGTCACAGGTGAAACGCATTCTTGACGAATGCGTGTCACAGGTGAAACACATTCTTGACTTGAAAAGAAACAAACCCTAGCAAATCGGCTGTTCGAACCCGATTCCATAAAAACTAAAAATTAAAGCAAAATAACACGAAATTAAAGTAAAAGAAACATACCTGATAGTCGATTATAAGGTCTAAACTAAACCCAATAAGCAAATCGATCTATATGAACTTGAATCTGTGATTTAGAAAAAAAAAATATGAACAGTGAAAAAACGCAAGTCAGATTAATACACACAATACAAAACCAATAAAGAAATCAAAACTAAGAAAACAAACACTAAACAATCTACAAACATATAATGAAAAATCAAACATACCTGATCTTTCCAATAACACAATCTGAAATGAACAGATTAGAAACACAAAGAAGCAAACGCGCAGAGAGGAAAGAGGGAAGGTGAATAGGTAATCAAGTTCAAAAAGAATAAAAAAAAATAAATGACACTGTTACACCTATATATGCAAAAAAATAAAAATAACTAAAAAAAATATTAACCACTAAAAAAAAATACCTGATAAACCCCTATTACTCCCCCTACACAAATGCACAAAATTTATCAAATTAGTTTAGCATTTGCATAGTAAATTCAGATATACTTACCTTATGAATTTCTGATCAACACACGAAGTAATTAATCAGCAACATTCACTCCCCCTCAAAAACAGAATATTCTCAGAAATAGTAACTAGAAATGTACTCCCCCTCGAAAAATGCACAGACAAAATTACAAAAAAAAAAAAAAACACAGATAGCAAACATAAAGATATCAATATTAAAGATGATCATATTGAATATAAATTTTGTAACAACTGAATATATAAACTTTTAAACACTAAACAAATTAAAGTCTACTAAGAAGAATATTCCAGATTTATCAATCAGTTAAAATCAAATGGGAGTTGTTGGATACAAAAACATGTTTCATTGCATATCAAGTTAAGATATGTTCAGAGTTAAACACTTGCATGTATCTATTCAGTGTGCTAGCATGCGATCTTTGATTAGCTTCAAGAAAAATGCAATTCTAAACATAAAATGAAGAACTTTGCATGTACAAACATTAAGTCATCAAGAATTAAGACTTTCACAAATTTATAGGTTTATTGCAGTTCAAAATATATCACCAAGTATCAAGAGATGTGTGCTCATTGGCATCTTTTAGCTGTGTGCACATTGGCATCTTAACATGAGTGTGCTCTTTGGCATATTTTAAGCTTTGTGCACTTTGGCATCTTTTTAATCAAGAAGTTTATTAAGTAAATAACATGTCGTAAACGTAACTTTCTATCTGACCCTATTGCAAGATTTGGGTCAGCCGCTCCCAGACCAGATGGCCTTAGGGGACTAGGTGTCAAGCATCCCTTAGAACTTACTTTCCCGGATCAAAAAGGCTACATCGACATATCCTAAACCCATTCATACCAGTAGAACATGACTTTCGATCTGATTCTATTGCAGGATTTCTGTTCGATCACTCCCAGATCAATTGACCTTAGGGGACCAGATGTCGAGCATCCCTCGGAACTTACTTTCCCAAACCAGAAAGGTCACAGGTACAAACTTTTAAACTCAAAGATTTCTGTATTTTAAAATGCATAAAATAAAATCATCTCAATAACTCAGATCTATATCGAATAGCTTAGCCCATATTTTCATTACGATCTACAATTCTGATCACTTAGGTTGTTCAAGCAAAGTAAATCATAAATATGCCGACTCACATATCTTTAAAGCAGTATCTAAAGCGTCAAACACGTTGCTGACTTTTTGATGTTTGAAAGATTTCAACATTGAACATATGAAACTTTGAATATAAACAAGGCAACTTGTCAAAAATCCTAGACACACATTTTATTCAACTGAAAGAAATTCTGAAATATTAAACTTTATAGAATAAAATTTGTAAAGATTTAAACTTTTAAATTCAACATGCCAAGTTTTGAAAGCAGAAATTAAATCGTTTTTCATCTAAAGCTTTTGTAAATATATCAGCAAGTTGATATTCAGTTGGTACAAAATATAATTCAATAGTACCTTCTTCCACGTGATGTTTTATAAAATGATATCGCATGTCTATGTGCTTGGTCTTTGTGTGTTGGACAGGATTTACTGAAATTGCAATTGCGGACTTGCTGTCACAATAAATTGGCACAGTCTTGTATAGCATTCCATAATCGCAAAGTTGTGTTTTCATCCAAAGCACTTGAGCACAGCAACTAGCTGCAGCGACGTATTCAGCTTCGACTGTTGATATTGAAACGCAGTTTTGCTTTTTCGACGCCCAGCTTATCAGTCTGTCACCCAAAAACTGAAGATGACCAGAAGTACTTTTTCTGTCCAATTGATTACCACCATAATCTGCATCAGAATAAGCAATCAAACTATAGTCAGAACTTTTGGGATACCATAATCCTAAATAAGGAGTTCCTTTAATATATCTAAAAATGCGTTTGACTGCTAAAAGATGAGATTCTTTTGATTTAGCTTGAAAGCGAGCACACAGGCACGTTGAAAACATTATGTCCGGGCGGCTTGCAGTAAGATACATCAGTGATCCGATCATCCCTATGTATGTCTTTTGATCCACAACTTTTCCATTTGGATCCAGTCCGAGTTTAGCACCATGAGCCATAGGCATGCCAATTGAAGTAGACTTGTCCATTTTGAATTTCTTCAAAATATCAAATACGTACTTTGACTGATTGATGAAAATTCCATCCGGAAGCTGCTTCACTTGTAAGCCGAGGAAGAAATTGATTTCTCCCATCATGCTCATCTGAAATCTAGAGGTCATTAAATCAGAAAACCAATTACACAGAGATTTGTTAGTCGCACCGAAAATAATATCATCTACGTATATCTGTACTAAGCAAATATCAAGATTAGTTCTATAAATGAAAAGAGTAGTATCTATCGAGCCCTTGGTGAAGCCGGATTTGATCAAGAAAGCTGACAACTCGTCATACCATGCCCTTGGAGCTTGTTTCAGACCATACAAATCTTTATCGAGAAAATAAACGTAATCAGGGCGATCTTTGTCAACAAATCCCTCTGGCTGAGATACATATACTTCTTCTTTCAATTTACCATTGAGAAATGCTGTCTTGACGTCCATTTGATATACTGTGAAGTTGCGATAAGCAGCGAAGGCTAAAAACATTCTGATAGCTTCCAATCTGGCGACGGGTGCAAAAGTTTCATCATAGTCAATACCTTCTTCTTGTCGATATCCTTTGGCTACTAACCTTGCTTTGTTCTGAACGACGATACCATCTTTGTCCTTTTTATTCTTGAATATCCACTTTGTACCAATTATGCTTTTACCCTTTGGCCTTGGTACAAGTCTCCACACTTTGAGCGCGTCAAATTGATTGAGTTCCTCTTGCATTGCTAAAATCCAGTCCGGATCTTCCATCGCTTCAGATACTTTGTTAGGTTCGATCTTGCTTAAAAAACAAGTGTACAAACATTCGTTGGAAGAAGCCGACTTGGAACGTGTAGAAACACTAGCTTGAGGATCCCCAATGATTTGATGAATTGGATGAGATCTTGTCCACTTTGTTGTATGAGGGAGAGGATCAATTACATCTTGAATCACTTCTAGTTGATGAGAGAAAGGTTCTTCAGAAGGGATTGTAATACTTTCAACTTGAGGAGGATCTGCAGAAAGAGTAATATCAGAAGATGATACAGATATGGTTTCAACTGGAGGAGGATGTATTTCCATGACATCAGATTCAGGTTCTTGTTGACCAGATGTAGTTTGTACTTCTTGTTGAACATTCTCTTCTGGAATAACTTCATCTTCTACAGATTCCTCATGAATAGTTTCAGCATTTTCTGGTTCATTAACGATTTGATCCAGATGATGTTCAGCAGGTATATCTTGAATTGCAGGAGATTCTGAAGAAGCATCAGGTTCAGAGATTGATGCAGCGGAATTAGGATTTGATGCACTCTCAGATTCCTGATTCAAAACATTTGACACATTATCAGTGTTTGGTTTAGGAACATCATCATAAAAATTTTCAAACAGAAAATCAAGATCAGTAAAATTAGACAGAGAATTAGAAGGATCCTGATTTGTTGACTGAAGTGCAGGTTCTGTACTAATTTGTTCAGAAGCTGAATTTCCAGTAATAGCGGGTTCTGAACTGTGTTGTCCAGAAACCAAATTGGCAACTTCATCAAATTTGACATTGACTGACTCTATCATTTTTCTTGCAGAGAGAAGAAAAACTCTGTAAGCAGCAGAGTTGGAAGAATAACCCAGAAAAATGCCTTCATCTGCCTTTGGACTAAATTTGTTCAGATTATCTCTATCATTCAAAACATAACATTTACACCCGAAAGACTTGAAATATTTGATGTTGGGTTTGATACCATTCATCAATTCATATGGAGTCTTGTCGAACCGGCGGTGTAGAATTGATCTGTTTTGAGTATAACAAGCAGTTGAAATAGCTTCGGCCCAGTGAGACAAAGGAAGACCTGAATAAGCAAGCATAGATCTAGCAGCTTCTACAAGCGTTCTGTTTCTTCTTTCAACAACCCCATTCTGTTGAGGTGTTCTTGCAGCAGAAAACTGTTGTTGTATACCTTGATTATCATAGAATACTTGAAGAGTTGAATTCTTGAATTCTGTGCCATTATCTGATCTCACAACTTTGACTTGCTTTTGCTTATTTGTCTGAATTGTTTTGATGAGGTTGATGAGAATTTCAGGTGTCTGGTCTTTAGATTTGAGAAATTTCACCCATGTGTACCTGGAGTAGTCATCAACAACAACCAAAACATATTTCTTCTTCCCAATACTCTTTGTCTTCATTGGTCCGCACAAATCAACATGAATTATATCTAGAATGTCCGCAGTGCAATGTTCAGCCTTTGGCTTATGAGATGCTTTCTTCATCTTTCCTTTCTCGCAGTCCTGACAGAGATGGTCTTTCTGAAAACGGAGGATTGGAAGACCTCTCACTGAATCATTCTTGACCAAGCGATCCATACATTTGAAATTAAGATGAGCTAGTCGACGGTGCCACACCCAGCTTTCATGAATAGAGGCTTTTGATAAAAGACAAACATCTGATGGAACCTTTACTTGGGAAAGATTAATGGTATATAAATTTGATCGTCTCTTTCCAACAAGTAAATCCATGCCGCTACTATTCTTTACAGCAACCCTTTTTGACTTGAAACTGACTTCAAGATCTTTGTCGCAGAACTTTCCGATGCTAAAGAGATTGTGACTTAAACCTTCGACATAGCTTACTCTTTTGACAGTTATGTTACCCTGAATAAGATCACCATAACCAAGAATGGGAGCCGTCTCGCAGTTTCCAAATTTGACACGACCGCAACATTTTTCTTTAAAATTCGAAAGTAGAGATTTGTTGCCAGTCATGTGTTTGGAACACCCCGAATCCAGATACCATAATTGATTTAGCTGCACAATCAACAATTACTGAGATTTAGGTACCCATATAAATATGGGTCCCTTCTTGTTAGTCCTTTCCTTTTTCTTTTTCAAAAAAATATTTTTCCAAAACATCTGAGATTGATCAAATAAAGCATGAACATCATCACATTTTAAAGAAGAAACACAATCATCAAAATTAGAACTAGAGAGACAATATGAGATATTCTTTGAAATTTGAAACATTTGCTCTACAGAATATTTTGTAGTATTATTACAAATGGCAAATGAGTCTTGTTTACAAAGAGAATCTACACATTTATTCTCTACTGAAACAAATTCTTCAGATCTCTGTTTCTTTTGCCAAACAGACTTCATAGATTTCTTCAAAGGCCTATCTGTAATAGATGAATCAGAAAAATTAGAATTTTCAGAAATATCAAACTCTTTCTTTTTTTTCTTCTTTGACCTTCTTCTTGTACGCTTTGTTTTATAAAAATGATCATTTAGCGTAAAAGTGTCATCAACAATTTTAGATAAAATATTTGATTTAGAATAAGAAGTTTTATCGACAAAACCAAACTGATCAGATAATTCATTTGTATAAACCTCAGAGCTAGAAGCATCAGATGAACACAGGTTGATGGAAGAATTTAGAAAACCAGAATTATTTTCTTTAAAATGAGATGTCATAAAAGAAAAAATAACATCGTTTTCAATTTTGCTCAAAATCTTTTGTTCTTCCATTTGTTCTTCTAGATCTAATATTTTGCATTCTAATACTAATGGAGGTACATATCTCTTAGTATCGTAAGGTACTGGAGATATATTATCCTTATTAGGATTAGATGCATTTAAATCAAAGAAATCATTCGATTTATAAGATTTAGTTGAAGAACCAATGTTTAACTTTTGTCTTCTCTTTTTTAACTTTTCTGGAAAATATTTTGCATTTTCTTGAGTATAAACAAAAGAAACTTCCATTTTCTTGTTGTTCATCCGTTTTTTATCTTCCTCAACTATAGTCTCTTTAGCACTTGTCCAAAAAGGTTTGTATTGAGAACCATAGTGTGAAAGACCAAGACAATCGTAATCATAAAAATTGGGAATCTCAAGTTTAGCTTTCTTTAAAAACTGAGGATTTTTAAATCCAAGACCCCAATTTTTTGGTTTATATAACTTTCCTTCCAATTTTCTTTTATCGACTCATAGCTCCTTGGTTTATTCTAATTGTCTTTCTTGAAATTTCTCTTTTGTAAATTTTAAAATTGCTTTTTCATCACTCAGAGAAATATTCAATTTTTCAATTTGAACAGACTTTTCTTGATTTTCGCATTTTTCGGATAAAAATTTTGAACGAAAGTCATGTAAAGCATTTGTGATGACATTCAATTGCGAAGAAATGAAATTAAAATCAAAATCAGATGGTACCTTAGATTCATCAGTTGATGTGTCCTCATCCTCATCATCACTGTTATCGTCTCCAATGAAGCACATCGCAGCAGTCTCAACATTGTCAGCTTCGTTATCTGAGTGATCCAACCAATATTCTTCCTCAGCCAACAAAATTGTTCCGCTTGCTTTCTTTTCAGCCAAAGCTAATTTCTTCTTATAGAAATCCACATCTTTCACAATCTTCGTTCTGCATTCCTTTGAAATATGCTCGGGTTTGCCACAGTTGTAGCAAGTCACATTCTTTTTCTCTTCTTTCTTTGGTTCATCTGCTGTACCAGACTCATACTTGGGAAAGAAAGGCTTTGATGTAGAACCGGGTTCTATCTTCTTTGATCCAGAAGAAAAACGAAGATTGTTTGATCCTGTCCGTTTCTGATATTTCTTTTCAAAATGCTGACTTAGAAGTATCATGGCTTTTTCTAAAGCTTCGCCATCATCATCTGCTGATCCATCATAAGCAGACTCAGTTAAGGCTTGCTCAGCCATTTGGCTAGCTAAAAGAGCGATTGGATCCACAGTCTTTGGCTTCTGCTTATCCAGCTTAGCTTTCTTCTTCAGAACCATTGCTTCATCAGACATCAGAATTTCAAACATTTCTTGAATGGGCATTTTGGAAATTCTGGGATCATTCCTCATGCGATGACATGATTTTTCCCATTCTGGTTTGAGTGCATTCAGGAACTTCAGATTGGTCTCCAACTCATTCTTTATCACCTTGATCTTATACAGATCATTAATAACAGTCCAAAATCTGTCGAAGACACTTTTCAGACTTTCTCCATCTTTTGCCTTAAACTCTTCAAAGTTATTCATATATCTTGTCTGACGAAGCTGTGTTGACATAGCAGTACCAAGCATGATTTTCTCCAATTGTGTCCACATTAGCATAGGATTGTGTTTAAAACAATCGATTCTATTGTAAATGGAATTTGGTAGAGCAAGAATCAAATTAGACTTGGCCTGATTGTCAGCTTGGTATCTCAGAAGTTCATTAGCATCATATTCTATTAGGGATTTTTCTGTATCAGTGGCAGGAGTGTTTCCAACAGCTGGTATCACTTTCCTTGGTTTGACCATGGGACCTTCAGTCAAAGCTTTCATCATATTTTCACCATTTGATTGCCTTTCGATGAAATTAACAAATCGGTCCTGCCATTGTTCAAATTCGTTCTCATTAATCAGAACAGGTGGACGTGTTTCAGATCCCAACGACATCATGAGATCGTTCTTGTAAAGTTGAGCTTGTAGAGACATAATTGATGAAATCAGGAATTCAGAAAAAATAACCAAGTGAAGATGACCCGCACTCCTAAGAAATTCGTGTTGAGAGAAAATCGGGTCGTAGATGAAACGCACTGCTAATAAATGCGTGTCTAGAAATGCTTGATCAAGAATGCGCGTCTAAGAGAAATGCGCGTTCAGAATGATCCGCAATTATAGAAATGCGTGTTAAGATTGACACGCAATTGTAGAAACGCGTGTTCAGCCTGACACACAATTGTAGAAAAGCGTGTTAAGGCTGACCCGCAAATGTAGAAACGCGTGTCCAATGAATCTACACCCTGAGAAAAAACTAACACTCAAACGTTAGTTTTACAATGAAGAAATAATTAAAATGCATTCTAAAAATATGAATATGAATAACCCGCATTCTTCATTTAAACACACGCATACTTCACAATCTATAACAAACATATCAGATGAGTGACCCGCATTTCTTATGAGTGACCCGCATTTCATATGAGTGACCCGCAATTCATATGAGTGACCCACATTTTAACACAACTATAAATCTTCTAATTCAAATATAACAATGAATTAAATCCAAACAGATTGCACAAAATTGAACGAAAACAAGTTTCTAATATACTTCATATGACAATTTCGATCAAAACACATTAAAACTTCAAAATCAAAATAGAACAGACAACAGAACTCGAACTTTTCAGAATCTATTCAAACTTAAAATTGAAGCACCTTATGCAAATCAACAAGAAACAAACTGGATCGACTATATAAAACGCATCTCAAAACATCAATTTCTAAACAATTCAATCACAAAACAGAGTAAAATTAATGAAAATCCAGAAAACGAGAATATTCTTGAAAAAAAACAAAAACATTCGATCAAGTTTTCCGAATTTATCACACAAAACATTTAGTAATTACACTAAAACTCAATCCTCTCAAGATCTTGGAGGCTCTGATACCAATTGTTGAGCCAAGATCACAAGATCGTAGAGAGAGAATCTAGAGAGAGAAAGTGAACTCTTGAAAGCAACTGTATATTCAGATTAAACTCTGTAAGTTCGTTACTCAACTAACAAGCCAAGGGGACTTAAATACCCCAAGGCAATAAGAAAACAGATAACACTAATAAAGCAGTAGAATAAATACAATGATTACTATAAAATCTGATCTAACAATTACAAATTTCAAGAGAAAATTTGTTAGTGATATAATCAATTTTTTGTTGAAGTTTAGGGTTTGAAAGCTTTTCTTCAATGGTGAAGAAGTTTAGTTCTTGTTTTAAAGTGCATAGTTGAAAATTCTTTCTATCAATTTTTTCTTGGAGTTCATTTAAAAACTTTTTTACAGGTTTATTTATAAAATCAAACCTTAGAGATTTTCCTTAAAAAAACCCTGTTAAACTTTTTTTATCAGTTTGTTGTAAAGGATATATGACATATATAAAAGGAAGACCAAGAATAAGTTGGCTAAAATATCTTTTGCTAATAAAAGACTCATAGGTATACAATTTCTATCTTTACAAATACAAGCCTTAGGAAGCTTATATTTGATATTAAGAGACCCTCCTCCAGCATGGGAGAGAGAATGAGAAGTTTATCGAAAATATTTAGTAGGAATCAAACCTTCCTGAATAACATTTAGATCAGCTCCACTGTCAATCATGGCAAAAAACTCTTTTTGAAAAGTTCCTTCTATAAGAAGAGTGATTTTAGTATACCATTTTTGAGAAATAACCATATTTAATATAGAGAGATGGTTATTATCTGAGTTATGCACTTCATCATGAATTCTTCATCACTTTGATCAATAGGTTTATCTTTAAGTTTTAAATAAATAACATCAAGATTTTGATGTAAGATGGTATTATCATATTTAAGAAGTTTTATCTCTGTTTTAAGGTTTTCAATTTCTTTTTCTAAATCTTTAAAAGAAATAGTGTGTTCATTTGAATGTTTTTCAGCTAGAAGTCTATTATCTTCTCTCATAGAGTAATACTGAAGATTTGGATTATAAGATGAAGAGGGTTTTTGATCAAGCTCTTATAAATTATCAATAATTTCAGCACGAAGAATAGGATCTTTTATCATTTTTAAGATTTTTAAAATATTATCATCTGATAAAACGTTTATATTCAAATCTTGAAATTGAGAAGCAAGCGTATAAAACTCATCTCCTTCCTTAGAATGAGGAGTGGATTCTGAAGTAAGTTTATTAAACTTATCTTCTTGAAAATTTTCATTTTTACAAGGTTTGCCATAAGAACAAGCATTGCAATCTTTACTAGAAAAGTTTGACATAAGGTCATCTAGATCCTGATCTGAATCTTCATAAGAACTCGTAGAAGAGTTATTATCAGATAAATACTTTTCACTTTCAGAATCTGAAAGGAGAAAGAGTTTAGACAAAGAATCTTTTATAGTTTGATCAATATCAAGACTGTTAATCTTGTTCTTTGTCCAACAATTTGAGGCGTAATGGCCTACTTTGCCACATTTATGACAAACTATAGAATTAACATTTTTCTTTTTTGAAAAACGTTTAAAATCTTTTTTATCATGATTTTTAAATTCCTTGTCAATGTGTCTTTTCCTTTTTCTAAAAAGTTTCTACGAAAAAAATCTTTTTGTTCTTGATCTCTAGGAAATCTTTTTTTCTTTTTATGAGAAGGCATATCCATTCCAAATTGATCACAAAAATCACCTAACTGTCTTTTTTCTAGAGACTATTGGTTTTTAATTTGGTTTTTTAAGGCTAACTCATTACACACAGAAAGACCTTCAGAAATACATACATTTATAAGCATACCATAAGTAAAAGAGTCATAATCTATGACTGAGTTATCTTTTCTAAGTGTATTTTTTATTCGTTCAGCAAAAAGATTGGGTAAGCCATCAATAAATTTAGCTTTCCAATAAGCATTATTACAATCTTTGATCTCAAATATTCGAGAAAGAAAGGTATCTTTATACCAATGAAATCTGGTTAGAGTTTTACATCTAAGATTCATAAGAAGTGTTCTAATATTTTCACTATTATCAGAAAATCTTCCTGTAAAATGCTCTATAATGGTCATGATAAGAGGGTAGACTGCATTTTCAGCAATGCCACTAGTATGAGGTTCAATTTTTACTGATGAAAAATTTTCTTCTTTTTGGGATGTGGTAATATAATTATCCCACCATCCTTTGAGTTGGCCAGTACAACCAGCTGCTATCATTTTTGCAATGTTTTTATCTGTATTTCTGCTATTTTTGCAAACAGCAGAATACATTAACATACGATGTGCCATGTTGTAAATATGTTTGTTAGTGAAACCATCAATATCCCATTCATAAATACACTTGCCATATAACTATTTGAAAAAATATACTCTTGTTCTTCATAAAGAACATCCATTGGAGTAGGACAATGATAATAATATTTATTAGAGGTAGGTTTATCAGCCCATTTCATTTTATTAACAAAACTTTCTGGAAACTTGTTATCATGATCTTCCTCAGAGTCAGAAGATAAATGTTTTTCTAAAGTAGAAATAGAAGATTTTGAAATAGAGAGTTTTTTAAACTTGTCTTCTAACATTTGTTCAATATATGAAGTTGAATTTTTTATTTTAAAACCCCTGATGTCAGGAGGAGGCTGGATAGAAGGTGAGACAAAAATATAATTTTTTGAAGACTTAACTTCATGTTCTTTTCCTTCTTTTGTTTCTTGAATAATAGAAAGTTTGTTTAGAATATCATTCATACTGTCTTTTAGGGAATTTAATTCTTCCCCTAAAATGATAAGATACAAGTTTGTGTAATTTTGTTTTTCTAAAAGTTCATTTATATGTTAAACTGTTACATGTAAAACTTTATCGTTTATAAGTTTTGAAAAAGCAGAATATATTATAGTAACATTATTTTTTTCCAGTTGAAAAAGTAGCTTGTGGAGGATAAACAGTATTCTAAATAATTCCTGTATTAATTATTTTATAATTTTTTTCTATGACATCAATATGGTTTTTAATATAGTTATTTATAAACCAAGGAATATATAAGAAAATTTTATTTTCTTTTTCACAAAACTAAAAAATTGTTGGCTAAAATTTTTATTTCAGCATCAATAAAACTTTTAAAGTACCATTTTCTAAAAGGAATCCAATTTGGATTTGTTTCAAAATCAGTAGCAACTATTTTTCTGGCTGAGCCTCTTGAGAAATCAATTTTTTCTGACATATTAAACAAAATTTAAATTTGACATCGTGTCAGTTTCTCTTATCTTGTGTATATTGCTTTCATTAACAATACCATTTCTGTGAATGCTTAATTCTTTAACTGGGTCTAAAGAGTTTTGAGATCTTTCATCATCTCTTATGTCTTCTCTTATATAAGAGGTAGAAGTTCTAGCAGATTGTTGGTCAACTATATAATCTAGAGGAGAGAAATGAGATCTTGTAGATCTTGATCTGGAAAAATTACTTGTAGAAAATAATTTTTTCTGATTTTCATTGAATTGTATTTAAACAATTCCTTCATTAGACTGTATAACATTTCTCAAATCACTTTGTACAACATGATTTCTATGAATATTCTGAGTAATTATCTAGTTTTCTGGGAAAACAATTTCTTATCATTTTATAGGCCTTCGAGTAGTAATACTTGACCTACTAAAATTTGTATCTATTAGAATGGTTTCATTTTTATCTTTATCTACCTTTTTGCACATAGGGTTTAAAGTGTAAAGAGGTTTGTAATATATGCGATAACAAATACATATGACTTATGTTCCAGGAGTGTAATTATAACCATTTGTCTTAACATTTAAAGTTAATGCATCAAGTAAATTTATATCTGATAAAGATAAACACAAATTAGGATAAACATCAAAATAGACCGGTCCTTAGGCCAGACTTGATTGGATAATTCCCATAAGGGATTGTTTCCAGTTCACATTTCGCCCATCACGCAAGGCTGCAAGAAAGCTTTCCGGTAACCCTTCAAGGGTTAATGGTCTAAAAGCAATTTGGACAAGCCCTATACGTAAGAATTTATGAGTCCTTATAAAAGGAACGATATCAGATTTATTTAACAATTTAATAATCATTTCATCATTATGTAAAGGGATAGAAGACTCAGTAGTCTTAACTATCTGTTTTAAACCTATTTTTTGAAAGGTTCCTAATTTATAAATGAATTTGGGTTCTACTTTTGGAATAGTCCATTTGTTTAATAAATCAAGATTCTGAGGAATATGTCAGTAGTACTGTTTTGAACAATATCATTTTCCATTATGAAAAGATTCATAGAGTAATCTTTCTAAAAAAGATTTGTATTAAAACATAGATTGTTAATTTACAACGGCACAAAAACTTGGATCTGATACCATTTATATTCTCAAGATCTATTACTAAATCTATAAACCACCATTTAACAATAATAATAATAATAATAATAATAATAATAATAATAATAATCATAAATAACATTTTTCGGTGGATTTCCGGCGACTGTACCGCTCTGTTGGTCCCGATTAAGGTTCTAAAATAGTGTTAGTTTGTAGAAGGGGGGGGGGGTTTAAATACAAACACAAAATTTACTTTTAAATTTGTTTATTGATTATTGAGTAAATCAAAAACGAAATTTACAGATTGTTGCGGAACTAGATAAGGTAAAACCTTCTACCTTCAGACTTCCTTTCTTCATATCTCCTGCCTTCAATCCTTTCCTTGTGTTCATAATTCCTCGATCCTGATGAATACCTCTAGCTGTTGGAACCCGACTTCTTATAAAATTTCTTCTGAAAGGATCGGGTTAGAAATATCATGGCTTGCTTCAGACTTTCGTCATCATCAGAATCAGAATCATCACTGTTAGTATCATCATAACTAGATACCACAACTTTCTTCTTCTTCTTCTTCTTCTTCTTCTTCTTCTTCTTCTTCTTCTTCTTCTTCTTCTTATCTTTCTTCTCTTTCTCTTTCTTCTTGTCTACTACTAAGGCAACTGGATCAGGCATAGACTTCTCACTCTTATTTTTCTCTTCTCTTGCCTCTTCTACTTCCTCCTCATTCTGTCGGAGTGTTTTATAAACTTCGTGCAATCGAATCTCACTCAGATCTTTCATTTGTTTCATCCTCCGTGTATGCTTCTTTCATTATGGTTGCAATACACTCAGAAACTTCACATTATTTTCTATCTGCTTCTTCTTCACTTTGTTCGTAGCTAACTCATTGAGCATAGACACAAATCTCTCATAAGTCTCCTCTAAGCTTTCACCATATTTAGCTTTAAACTCTTCATAGTTATTGATACAGTTAGCTACTTTCATCTGATTGTCAATTTTAGATCCCATCATCATATTTTCCAACTGATCCCACATTTTCTTCGTTGTCGCCTTGTAGCTATCAATCTTGATATAGATCTCATTTGGTATGCTTTGAAGAAGTAGAAATCTAGCCTGTTTGTCAGCCTTGTATCTGTTTTTCTTCTCATCACTGTGTTTTGGGGATATCAAGTGGAACTTCTTTTGTCTTTTGTTCTCTAGGTTCATTTCCATCCTCACTGTCCGAAGACTCATCATCTGGAATTTGAGTAGTAATAGGAATCACAGGCCCTTCTTCTATAGAGATCTTTATGTTTTCTCAATTTGCATGTCTATCAATAAACTCCAGAAACCTGTCTTTCCACTGTTCATATTCTCTCTTGAATAGTACTGGTGGTTTGACATCGGTTCCAATAGCTAGAGCACCTCTTGAAGTCATCTTGATGTTTGCACAGATCTTTAAACACAAAATCAGAAAATTCCAAAATTCTGAAAATCAGTCAAAAATGACTAAGTATAGAATTCTCAGACCACTGAAGACCACAATTCACACAACACAGAACTTCACTTTTCCAGATATAACCTTGCGAATTACTTACTTTCCGCACAATGAGGTTTGTGAAATCTTGAGCTTTTCACACGTAGAGATGTGCGAATTCTAGACTTAGCAAAATTTCAAAAGTTTCACTTTTTGCAAAATATCGTGCGAAATGTGGACTTAGACAAAATTTAAAAAAAAAACTTCAATTTCCTTGTTTTGAGGAAATCTTCCATGATTAAAATGCTCAAATCTTCATGATTATCTTTCTGAGCATACATATATCTGACATGTATTTCATACTATTGTGCTTTAACTGTTGCAATTAAACTGTTGAGCAACATTCTCTTTAGGGCAAAATACATGGGATCAGTGTGAGAGCTTAATAGAACTTCTATGGATTCACGATAACCAGTGTTTCCTACCCAATAAGTTATTCTTGAGTGATCGAGAGGCGAGGGGTCAATATCAGAGTGTGGGTGTGCGTTGAGGTAAAATGAAAAAGAGAGATTGGTTAGAAGTGAGCTTAAATGTTAAAAAGAAAGAGGGTGTGAGATCAAAGTTAAAAGAATATCAAAACTCTGCACCAAATCTTTTCTGATCCGGGCAACCACATTATTGATTGTTCCACAATTTTTTCATGAACATCATTAAAACAGACAGTAAGCCCATGCCAACTCTTGCTTAAACCCCACCAGCTACTCATCTTTTTCTTAACAGAAAGATGTTTCATTTTTTCTTGGGGCGCAACACATATGCTATCTCATATTCATTTGGAAGATGTGGATATTGAAATAGAAGGAAGTCTGCCCCACCTTCGCACCTCGTTCATGCACATTGAGTCTGTGTATTACTGTTGTTGTCTCAATGGTTTACACTTTTTGAGCCTAATATAGCACATAATGCTTAAATTCTTTCATACACAAGCACGTACACACATAAAATTTGTTTTTCTTTCAGAACGTTCATAGAATTACCTTGTGTTATTCGATGATTGAATGGAAGACCTGGGGAGTGAACATCAATAAAACTCCTTGTACAGTACATTCATTGTACTAAGTAGCTTCGTGCTGCTTACAGGAATTTTAACTGATTCATTTGTTGATTCAGGTTTACACTCGTATTTGTCTAAATTTGCAAAGATTTGGATGAATACATTTATGAATTGACGGATGTTCAGAAAGTTATTTGGAAAGATCATGGTCGGTTTTTGGGTCTATGACATTTCTTAACGTAGTTTTGATGATTTCTATGCTCTACATCATCAAAAAGGGTGATAAATAATTTCAAGAAATGTTGTCTGAAGAACAGTTTGTGATAGTTATGGGAGAAAGTAATCAAGAGATGTTAGAAGTTTGAAAGTTCAATTTCAGAAATATGGGGAGAATGTTCAGAATGATAGAGAAAGTTCAAAAGTTTTGAAAGATTGATGAAGTTTGCTGAAATTTTCTTTGAAAATTATTTGCTGAAGAAAAGTGAGCTAAATCTGAAGATATTCCATAGAAAAAGGGGAGATTGACTTTGAACAAATTTACTCAAAAGGGGAGATTGTTTTTCTAAGGAGAATTGTTTATCAAAAACATAAAGAGGGAGACTGTTCCATGATGTTGAATTTCTTTTTGATCCAAATGGGGAGCTAAAATTCTTATTCTTGTGAAGATGATCTTGAATCCAAAAGGGGAGATTATTAGTGCATATTTGTTGGATCCAAGATCATTTAGTTTGAAAGTCAAAGGCCCAAGTCAAAATCTCAAATGCAAAGTCAAAGTCAAAGCAAGTTAAGAGGAAAGTCAAAGTCTTCTAAAGTCAAAGCTAGTTTAATTATTAGTTTAGTTTGTGTTTTGTCTCTTGTAACCATGTAGGTATATAAACGTTTTGTCTTGTTGTTAGATGTGTAGCACTTATCAGAGAGTATTTTGTAGAGAGAGAATATTTGTTGTTGAGAGAACATTGTAATCGTTGATATTGAAATCTATACAAATGACTTTTGAGATTGAATCTTGTTGTTATCTTGATTAGATTGCATATATTGGGACTATCATTTCTTTATCAGCTTCTTCTCTTGCTTCTTTTAGCAGCTGAGCTTGGACTTGAATGGGATGCTTCTTTAGCTGTCATCATCGACTGAGTTCTCTGCAAGTCTTCGAGTAGCTCTAGCATCTTTCTTGCATGATTCCAGAAGTTGCTCAGTCCTGATAGATTCTTCAATTTCTTCCTTGGATAGGAAGTTGAGCTCGTCATCTGGTGTTGGTTTAGGTGGTATCTTTATTCACTGAATCTCTAGATCAACAATAAGAGCAGCTAGTCTTTCTTCATCAGTTACGTCAGCGTGAACTGGGATTATTGGGTCTTCGACTCCCCGTGATTCATCAGAGTAAAAATATGTTGGAATATCATTAAAAGGAGAGGATTGGCTGGAAAAGGAAGAGGAAGAAGGAGATTTAGGGAAAGGGATTGTTAGTTCTAGATTCAAGCACAATCAATCAATATGTAGCAAATGTGACAATTGAGATCAATCTAGAGAGATAGTGTAGATAGAGAAAGTTCCTTAGTCATTGATCTTACAAATCTTACAAGTCTTAGCAACTACACTGTAACGCCCGTAATTTTCGGTAGGTAAATGTCACCCGGACGTTTCTGTCACTTGTAAATAGTGGGATTTTGTTGGAAAATGTATTGTTTAAAGTTCCTCGGAGTATCGGGAGTTTTGGCAGTGAAAAAGTCGAGTTTCGGGGCTCCGGAAAGGTCCCGCGACAATGCCCGATGACTATGACAAGTCACAGTCGCACATGGCATAGTCGCAGAAGGGAAACAGAAGCCTGGGCATACTGGCGACTATGTCAGGAGACATTGCCCTGGGCAATGTCGCCAAAGTTCAATTTCAGAAATATGGGGAGAATGTTCAGTATGATAGAGAAAGTTCAAAAGTTCTGAAAGATTGATGAAGTTTGCTGAAGTTTTCTTTGAAAATTATTTGTTGAAGAAAAGTGAGCTAAATCCGAAGATATTCCATATATAAGATTAAGATAAGAAATAAACCTTTCCGTTCAGTCTTAAATCTCATGAAGTCAAGCTTTAAGTCATAATGATATGATCTTCTAAGCATCCTCTCAATCTGCAAAAGTCTCAAAGTCATGTTAAAGCAACTTTATTCACAAATTTTATTGAAAAGTAAAATGACATAAAGCTGTAAAACATTGAATGTACGAGTTTTGATCTGAAATAATCAGAAATCATAATTCTTTACTCCCCCTGAAAATATGCATCTAAAATATGTCAGTGAAAAAGCATATGATAGAGATCTACAACTCCTTCTGGAATGTAGTTCGTCATATCTTTCTAATGCATAATATTCAGTAAAATGTGTACTCCCCCTTAAAGGTTGATCTCTTCATTCAGATCTCAGAGTACAATCTCTTCTCATCCCGGGAGTATCATTTCTTTTGATCATTGAAGTACGAGTCCTAAACTATTGTGTTTAGAAGTCAAACTCCTTATCATTGAGGTACGGGTCCTGAACTGTAATATTCAGAAGCCTTGGTTCTTTTACTCCCCCTTGACTGTAGGTGCCTGCAACACATAATCAGTCTTTGGCTTTGGCACCCACTTGTATTTGGGTCCATGATTGTTAGTTGCAGTTCTTATGGGAGTAACTGAGTAAGAACCATACCAGTAATGATCACTAGTTTTGTGAACATGATCATGTGTACGACAACAAGAACAATAATATTTCTTACTTAACAACCTGATTAACTGATCTCTCGAGTAAACATGATCAGGTTTACCTTTTCACACATTGTTCTTCTTGGCTTTAGATGCATGTACAAATGATTTGTTTTCTTTCTTCTTTCCTTTCTTTTCTTCCATCTTCTCATCCTTCTTTTCTTCATCTACTGGTTTCACCTTCCAAACCTGCTTTTCTTTTTGATATCTTGTTTTTCTTCTATGTGCACCTGAACCATCTACATATTTATCGAAGAAAATGTTAGTTGTACGAATTTGATCAAATGAATTAACGGGCCTCATTGAAGAAACAGTCTTCTTATGTGAGCTTGCAGCTGTCTTGAATGAACATTCAAAATCAGATGAATCATCTCGAGGTGTGTGGATTTGTGACTCTGGAGTCGTGTGCTCAGTCACCACCACCTCTGAAATAATGTCTTCAAGCTCCTTTATCTTTGAAGAGTAACTGTCTCTTTCCTTGACAAGTAGGTCAATTTTCATCTCGAATTAAGACTTCGTTTTCCTCTCTTTCAGTGCACTTTCAGACAGTTCAGATCGCTTCTTAGTAAGCTTCTTAATCTCTTCCTCAAAGATATTTCTTTCTTCTTCAAATCCATTCTCAGCATTCTTTCTTCCGTCAGATATCTCTTTAAATAATCCAACATTCTTCTGCTCAATGGTTTTCTTCTCTTTGTCAAACTTTTCTCTTTCCAGGATGATTACTTTCTCAAAGTAGACACTTGTTGAGAAAGCTTGATGCATTTAAGCTCAACCATCTTCTTTTCTTCACAACTCTTCTTGGAAAGTTATGAGAATTTCTTATCAAGCTCTTTCTTTTCTTTCTCAAAATCAGATTTGTCTTTGACAAGCTTATGCTCTAAATCAGATATCTTCTTATTCAGCTCTTCATTAGCACACTCCAGATTCTTAATTTTCTCAGTATAACTATCAACAGAGTCTGCTTGCTGGATTTGAGTTTCCAAATCTGAAATCTTTCCTTTTAGCTCAGAGTTCTCAATTTCCAAAAATTTAATTCTTGATGACATCTTTGATCCTACCATCATCCATTCAAGATAATCCCACAACTCCTTCCCTGTCGAATTGTTGATATTAATTTTACTAAAAATCTTAGTAGACATACTTTGCAGCAAGAATTTTTTAGCTATTCTATCAGCTTCCAGTATACTCTTATGTTCCTCAGTACAATCTTATATCGGAATTTGAGGTTTCATCACTCCTTTTGTCAAATATAATCTGATGTAGTAACCCATAACATGTGTATCTGTACAGTTTAAGAATCTAACTTTCCACTGTTCGTATTCTCCTTTAAACAACATTGGAACTTCTCTTGCAATCATTCTATTACAAAAAAAAACTTGAATATGATCGTTAATCCAAATGAAATCAATCAATACAGAAGACACTTAGACAAAAAAAAATCAGAAATGAAATTTCCAAAATTTTCTAAGTCTGAAATTCGCAAATTATAGAAAAATACACACAGAATTCGCAAGCAACAGAATTCGTAAGCTTCAGAAACTCAGAATTCGCAAACAATATAAACCAACTTTAGAATTCGCAACCTGTAAAGAAAACACAAGAAATTTTACAAGAAAACCTGTAAAGAATTCGAAACCTGTAAAGGAAGATCGACGATGACCAAGGGAGGAGATGGGTGACGGTGGAGTCGATGAGGGAGGTCGTTGGATGGTTGTGCTCGATGATGGAGATGCAATAGAGGAGATGAAGTGTGAAGGGCGTGACACGCCGACTATAGTGGTCGCAGTCACCGGTAACTGGAAGGGGGGGGGGTCATAAAGCAGGGTGGTGGGGGAGAAGAACCTGGTATATAAATATATATGTATGTTACATTTTTGGTCCCTGTGGTTTTAATAAAAAATAGAGTAAATTACATGTTTGATCCCTGTTGTTTTTAATAAAAGATAAAATAGAAAGAAAATGACTAAAATACCCTTTTACTTAACCTATTTAACAAAAAAAAATTCACGGAGTTAGTTTTAAGGACACAAGGCATTATAAAATGCAAACCACGAGGATGCAATCGATAGATATTTCGAAGTAGGGACCCATACTATTAAAACACATAAACCACAAGGACCAAATATGTAATTTACTCTAATATAAATATATTTATACATTAACAATAAATATTTGTTAAAATTAAAATTTGTTATTTAGAAGAATATATATATATATATATATATATATATTAAATAAAATTTAAATCTTTTTAAGTTTTATTATAAATATCTAAAACCCTACATTTTGTTAATTATTCATTTCCACCCTTTTTTCCGCTCCCCCTCCCATTTGTTTTTCATTCACGTTTTATTCTCTTATTCATTTCTCTCTCTCTAATTTTTCCTCACTTTCCATCTTAACTTTCTTCCTTATTTCCCCTTTCTATTTCTCTTTCTATTTCCTCATCTCTCACCCTCAAGTAAGACCACCGGCTACCACCTTCCACCAATGACCACTAGGGGTGAGCAAAACCCGCCCAACCCGAAAACCCGACCCGACCCGAAAAAGAGGAAAACAACTGAACCCGAAAAACCCGAACCCGATATGGTCCGAACCAAAATATATGTTCGGATAATATAGGATCGGGTTGGGTACCTAAAACCCAAACCCGACCCGACCCGACCCGACCCGAATATCCGAAAGGTATCTGATTCCATTTGAATTCCATTTTTTTGTTTATAATTAATTCTAAATACCTAAATTAAATGATATCTCATATCTGATTCCATTTTATTTTCCAATTTCCATCGCCATCGACCTAAATACCTAAATCGAATCGACCGTCTTCTCCAATCTCCAATCCATCGACCGTCGTTCCATTCCATCGCCACCATCGACCATCGTCCATCGAATCGCCATCCCCATCGTCGTCCATTCCATCGACATTCCATCAACCATCGACGACTGCTCACTAAATCACCACCGCACACGATTGACGCCACGACGGGCCGACGACCTCTCTCTCGATTACTCTTCAGCCACTGGTGTCTGGCGACCTCTTTCTCGACTCCAACCACTTCTTCATCGCTTCTTCTTGATTTCTGTAAGTTCTACTTCTGAGTTTTCGGGTTTTAAGCTTTTGATAATTGATAGTATGAAAAATCTATTGAGTTCTTTTTGATGGGTTTTAAGTTTTTGATGAAAAATCACTAATGGGTTTTAAGCTTATGAGTTTTCTGGGTTTTAATTTTAAGCTTCTGAGTTTTCTGGGTTTTAAGCTTCTGATGAGAATGATATATCAAACAAATGATTTCCAGTTTTTGTTTCTCTCCCGCCCGAATACCCGACCCGAGCCACCCCGAACCCGATATATCCGAAGTTCAAACGGACGGATTTCGAGGGTTCCACACACAACCTGATATCCGATCGGGTTTGGGGTTTAGGGCCCCGACCCGACCCGACCCGACCGATGCACACCCCTAATGACCACCACCTTCTTCTACCTACCATCGGAGAACACCACCGTCTTCCAACGTTCACACAAAGGTATATCTCTTCCACCTTCCATATAAGATCACCACCTCTACTTCCGTTTTTCTTTTAAAAACCTTTAGATCTGTTTTTTTAACTTTCCAGATCTGTTTTTAGGAAAAAAAGAACCTTCAGATCTGTTTTTTTAATAAAAAAAATTCTAGATCTGCTTTTAGAAAAATTTTCAGTTCTAGTTTAATAAAAAAGTGTTTAAGATCTCTTTTTTAATTAAAGAATTCTTGAGTTGTTTTAAAAAGAATATTCTATATCTGTTTTTATAACAAAAATTATGAGTTGTTTAAAGAAATATCGTATATCTGACTACATGCTTGGTTTGATTTTCATCTTGTAACTGTTGTTGCAGTTTACATGTATGGAGAACATTTGGCACAATTTAGGTATGAGTGTGTTAGTGCTTGAGGATGATGCATATTCAAACGTTGGAGATGTAAATTACTTTTTGATATTCTCCAGTCAAATCACAATCTCAAAACAAATAAGAACAATGAGAATCAAGTGGGGAAATCACATGTGTATTGATGTCACAAGTGAATGGGTACAATGGTTTCTCTCTCTCTAGATTCTCTCAGGATGCTACTCTCAATACTAGTTCTAAACAAATACTGACTTTGTTGACTTGACACATTTAGACTTTTCTCATTAAATCTTGGATACAATAAAATACATTAACAATCTCCCCCTTTGTATTCAAGATTTAATAAAAATTTGACACTAGTCTTCAGCTCTTGATTCTTCAACTTCTATCTCTAACAATCTTTGACAAGGAAGCTCTGGCAATCTTCAGTCTTTCAATCTTTGAAGAATCTTGAAAAGTCTTTAACACTTTGTATCTTTGGAAAGTCAACAAGTCTAGAACAAACCTTTGAAAACTTTGAAAATCTTTGAAACTTCGAGGGATCTTTGACAAATATGTATCTTCATCTCTGCAATCTCTGATCAGTCTTCGGAAAAACAAACTTTCACGAATCTTCAGAATTTCATCTGGCTTGGACTTTCAGAATTATCTTTAGAAAGTCTCTTTTCTTCAAATCAGCTTTGAAATTTGAATCTTTCAGAGATTTCTTCCATTTTTTTTTATATCTCGGCTTTGAAATTGAACTTTGTAAATCTCTCCCCCTTTTTGATGATTGTGAGCATCATTATCATCAAAACTTTCTCAATTTCAGCACTGTCTTTGAATCTCCCCATTTTACAAATATTCTCCCCCTTTGAGATACATTTGACATTCTCCGCCCTTTGATCTGAGTATCCGTCAATTCATGAAATGTATACCCGAATCTTTTCAAATTCAGATATAATGAACGTTGTAACCCTGAATCAACAAATGATACAGTTAGAATGTCTGTAAGTAGCACGAAGCCACTTTGTACAACGGATGTACATTGGAAAGGAGCTTTTGTGATGTTCACTCCCCTAGGGCGTCCATTCAATCATCGAAAAACCACAAAGGAATTTTCTATGAATGTTATGACAAGAAAACATATTCCTTGTGTGTACGTGCAAGGGTATGAATGATTGAAGCTACTTAGCTTGATCAGGCTCAAATTGTGTAAACTGTTGAGACAACAACAGATATTACACGGACTCAATGTGCATGAAAGAGGTTCGAAAGCGGGGCAACTTTTCTTCTATTTCAATATCTAAATCTTCCGAGTGAAGACCAGATAGCAGATGTGTTGTGTCCCCAAGAAAATGAAACATTTCTTTGTTAAGAAAGAAACGAGTGGTTGGTGGGGTTAATGCAAGAGTTGGCATGGGCTCACTGCCTTTTTCAATGATGGTCACCAAAGAATGTGAACCAATCAGAAGATGTGGCTGTCCGGCTTAGAAAGTAGTTGGTGCAGAGTTTTGATATTCTTTTAACTTTGTTCTTACACCCGCTTTCTTTTTAACATTTAGCTCACTTCTAACCAAACTCTCTTTTACATTTTTCCGCTCCACATACTGAGAAAAACTCAAACGGATGAGTTATCTCCCCCACTATTTGATTTTGACCCCTCACCCCTTAATTACTCTAGGATTACTTCCGGGGTAGGAAACACTGGTTTACGTGAATCCATGGAAGTTCTGTTTAAGTTCTCACACGAATCCCATGTAAGTCCTAAAAAGAATAGTTGTTCAACAGTTTAACTTGAACAATGAAGCTCAAAATGTGATAACATTGTCAAAATGTATGCTCATTAAAAATATGAATGATATTTGAGCATTTGAACAATGAAGATCTCTCAAAACAAAGATATTGAATGAATGAAATGAAATCAAGAGAATTGTTTTGAGAATCTGACAATGTATCAATCAGATCAAATAAAATGGTTAGGGTATCAAAGAATTGAATAGTTTGTTTATATGAACGAATATATAAAATTTAGCAATGAACGCACAAATTTGGAAATGATGATTGATGCTCACCAATATTTGAAAGCAAACAGGAGTATTACCATCGAAAAATTTGTTCGTTATGAGACATGGTAATAACAATTTCAAATGAAGTACTGAACCGGTGTGTATGAATACTTTGCATTATATAGATAAGATAATACGCAAGTATTGATCTTTGGAAACACACGGTCAGTTAAACATTAAAGCTCAAAATTGAAAAACATTTAAAGTCACACTTCTAAATTCATGAAATCTTTTAAGAACAAGAAGTGGTTTGAACATTTCAGAAAATGTTTTTCATGTTCGAAAGTTGTTCTTCTTTCAAACAATCAGAGATCTAGATAATAAGATATTTACCTTTAAGCTCCCCCTCAAATCATGATAAAATGATTTAGATCAGATAAGCTCCCTTTGGATATTTGCAAAATATCGTTATCTGAACATTGAAGAATGGGTCCTGATCTGTCATATGATCAGAAGCGACAATCCTTTACATTAAAGTTCGGGTTCTAAACTGAAGTGTTTAGAAGCCATTGTTCTTTAAGCTTAGAAGAACGAGTCCTAGACTGTTTTGTCTAGAAGTCATATATCATGCTCCCCCTTAAACTTTGGGTGCCTGCAACACAGATTTAGCTTTTGGTACCCACTGGTATTTGGGTCCTTATGTGTTAGTTGCAGTTCTTGTGGGGGTTACATAATAAGAACCGTACCAATAATTAACAAAGTTATTACTTATAAAGTCATTCGTTCCACAGTAAGAACAACAAATCTTCTTTTGAGCAACCCTGATCAAATGATTAGTCGAGTAATATATATCAGAATTACCAAAAGAGTTACCTTTATGCACACTGTTCTTCTTGGCATTAGTTGTGGATGCAGATGCTTTGTCCTTCTTCTTCTCATCATCTGAAGAACTCTTCACTCTCCAGACCATCTGATTTTTCTTCGAATTCTTTCTAAGAGATTTAACGTAAAAAATTGTTGAACCATCAACATATTTGTCATAGAATAGATTTGATGGTCGAATCTGATTTGATTTAACAGTTTGTGATTTGACACTTTTCTTCTTCAAAACATTTTTCTCATGAATAGAACTTGAAGCTGTTTTGAAAGAACAGACTGATTATGTTGAATTATCAACAGGTGATTGATCAATCACATCAGCTGTAATCTTTTCTGACAGTTCACTGTTTGCAGCTTCCAAGTCTTTTATCTTTTCAGATAGAATGTTTCTTTCAGAAGTCAGTGTGTCAACCTTTTGTTTCAAATCAGATCTGGCCTTCTGTTCTTTTTGCACATCTGATGATAGAACAGTTATTCTGGATGTGAGCTTAGATATTTCAAATTTAAAATATGAACGTTCTTGCTCAAAATCCTTTTCTAAGTTCTTGGTTTTATCAGAAATATCCTTGAAAATCCCAGTATTTTTCTTTTCAGCATTTCTCTTTTCAAGCTCATAAGACTGCTTCTTTTCTTTGAAAATCTGTCTTTCTTTTTCGAGCAAGTCTTGTAAACTAGAAATCTGATTGGGAAGTTCAGTAATTTTATTTTCAAGAACTTTTCTTTCCTTAGCAAATGTGTCTCTTTCAGTAATTAGAATCTTTTCAAAATCAGACACTTGCTTGGAAAGTTTTGAACATCTCAACTCCAAATCCTTTTTCTCTTGGAGAGTTTTCTTGGAAAGTTCAGATATCTGTTGAGTTGAAGATTTCTCCAGATTTGATCTTTCTTTATCTGCTTGGATACTTTTTGTCACTTTAGTATTCTGTATCTCCAAGGCATATATCTTCTCTTCGAAAGCCTTAAACTTGTTTTGAAGCTCAACTGATTCATCTTGCAATTCTGATGATTTCTGTTTAGTCGTCTTCAGTTGGCTTTGAAGATTTTCAATCTTTCTCTCTTTTAGTTTTAATTCCTTTTCACATGTGACAATTGTGTTTTCTTTTAAAACAATGATTTTCTCTCTTTCTTTAATCCCTTTCTCTTTCTCTCTTATCTCTTTCTCTTTTGCACTGATGATACATGCAATTGCAAAATCAGATTTAACTATATCAGTACATTTTACACAACCAGGAGTTTTATCAAAATTTGACAATTTAGATTTCAACTCCTGAATTTGTTTAAGAAGCTCTGAATTCTGATCTTCGAGTCTATCCCGCTCAGCTTCTATTTTTGGTATCTCAGGCACATATTTTTTTAAAGTTGGAGACGTTTGATTTCCATCCACGATGATATGTGGAATTAAAACGATAGGCTCCAAATCTTTGTTGTTTAACTGCTTTCTCCACTGAGAATGTTTATCTACAGAAGACATCTTGAATGAGAAATTATTAGCTTGATAAGAATGATCGTTCCCAAACAATTCAGAACAGTTGACTGAAAGTCAAACTTAGATCACAAAAAAAAATAATCTCAGGAAAATTTTCTATCTCTGGTTCTCTCAAACCACTTGAAACTTGCACTTGAAAATTTTCTCAAGACTAGTACTCGCAGACTGATTAATCACAAACTCGCAGATGCTTGTCTGTGTATTTCTGTAAAACTCGCAGACCACACGAACTTTCAGCAATAAAACTTGCAGATCATGTAAACCAAATGGACTATTAAAACGTGCAAAACACTCAGACTGTGTTAAAACACATATTACAGTCAAAACAACAATTAACTCTCAAAACTGCAAGGATTAGAAAACTCAAACTTCACAGACTTCTTGAAATTCAAACTGCATAGGCTAAAAATCGCAGACCAAGTGATCAAGAACTTGCAAACTGCAATGGTATTAAAATTCACAAGTCATGTGAATTAAAACACACAGACTACTTGAAGTTAAACACACAGGCTGCATAGACTACCAACAATAGAACCTGCAGATCAAATAAGAATTGGAATTTGCAGACTAAGACAAGAAACATGCAAATCAAATGGAACTTCAATTGAAACCAAACAGTCTGTGCAAACCAAATGTTCAGATTTCAATCTACACATACCAAGCTGTGTTCAAACTGAAACTTGCAAACTGTTTGCAGATCACACATGAATTAAACTTGCAGACTATATGAATTAAGAGTGCAAACTATGTTTATGGAATGCACAAATCGATTGACATGATTGGAACAAAACCAATTGAACTGAACCAATTGAATGGTGCAAAATCAATTAATCTAGTTGATGCAAATCAATTGAACTGAAAATCACAGATCCTTTAAACTTGCAGGCTGTGTGACCAAAAAAAAACTTGAATCTGCAAAACTGTTGGAACTTCAATTGAAACCTGCACAGATTGAAAAACACAGATTAATTTGAAAAATTGAAACTTGGATGCTTGGAATTGAAGAACAGATCACATAAGCTAAAACTCGCAAGCTATGTGTTAAGTTCAGATCACTTTGAATGAATGTAATTGTAAAAAAGTAATAATGTTTATTTAAAATGTAATATTTCCAGAAATATGTGTATTTGTATAGAAAGATTGATTATGTACATTTAAAAAAACTGATTATGTGTATTTTTGAGTTTTTTTTTTATTTTATAAAAAACCGATTTTTATCCATGGTTTACTCACAAAATTTCCAATGATAATAAAAAATATGTATTTTTTTTTCAAAATTACTGAAAATCACGGATAAATCCGTCGGAAATTATTTAATTATCTTTTAAAGAGATTTATTATAATTTAAAACATAAAAATCGGCGGAATCTTCCGACGGATTTCTGGTTGATAATCCGCCGGAAATTAATTTAATTTTTTAAATGCATTTTCAAAATTTTATATTTTAAATTTTTTTTATTTAAGTTTATGGCCGCTGGAAATCCACCAAAAATTAATTACTTCTAGTAAAGTTAAGTATCAAAATTTGTCCGCCCGAAAAACTCCTCTGTTTTGTAGTGGATGTCAAGACGATGTAAGAGAAGGAAAATGAGCAACTGAACATATCAGCAAACTGCAGTCCGAAGATCGTGAAAGGAAACTGAGAGCATGTGAAGCTATAAATGAAAGCGAGAAAATAAAGCGATACTAACATATCGTGTACATATGGTTTATTACTTAACCTCTTGGATTGCATGAGTGGTATTGCTTTGGTTTTTTGATATTCTTCATGAATGTTAATGTAGTTGATGTCATGTGTTGCTTTGAATAATCTCTATTTATCCTCACTGTGGCTGGACAAAATTTACATATGTATGGTCTTTTGTCTTGGTGGACCTGATTATAATGTGTCTATGCAAAATATAAGCATTTTTTCCAATTAGTCTTCCCCACAATGAGTACCTTTGTTTTGTCAACATTTAGAAAAATTTATCCATAAATTTTTTACAAGTTTACATAAGATTGAATAAGAGACACATGTCATCGAAATGTCAAAGATGAATCGCTTTACTGTTGCGTCCCATGGTGATTTTGGATGGTTTGAGTTATAGGTTGCTTACTCTATAAAACAAATATTAGATCAAGGTTTGACTCTATTTTCAGAGGATATATTCTGAAAATGTAGATTGAAAACGTCAATAGGTCTATTTCTCAACTTATGCTCTAATATACAACATTGGCCAGTGGTATAATCCGCCACTTGAATAAAGATGAGGTCTCAAGGCCCCAATGAAGTTTCAATTTGACCGGATGACCACACCAAAATTTTTAAATCCTCTATTTGAGATTTGAAAGATTATTTTTATTTTTGGTATTTTTAAATATAAGGCTAAATTGTTATTTACTTTTTTATAGTATACGTTGATTAAATAATTGTTTTTTAATAAGAAAAAAACTTACTACTTAGTGTTAATTCGTGAGGTTTTATAAAGGTAATTTTTAGATCCTTTTTTTTTCTTCTATTAAATATATGTGTTAATGTGTTTATATTATTTATATGTTTAGTGAGGGTCTATTTGTTAGCAACTTAATAAGTTTAAAGGGATTCACAACTTAGTATTTGTTTTGAGTTAAGGTTTGGTGTTTAAGGCTAGGTTCCGATGAGAAGTTGAGGTTAACGTGCGAAGTGATTATCAACTGTTGGATGAAAAATAGATGTACATTAAGATGAGATGCACCAGATAATTTCCCTTCTAAGCCACAATTTATGGGAGTGCATTTGATTAAGTGATAACGGTTCAGATCAACTTCTCACGCTTCTCATGTTAACCTCAACTTCTTAAACGATACTTCACCTTGGTGTCTAACTATTATTTGATAAAAAAAAATGTAATATTTGAGCAATATGGAAAGATTTTTAAAAATTAAAGCATTAACATCTGGACCAAATAGGGATGACATTCGTCCTCAACCTAGATCTAATCCTTCCTGCCTATAGATTGATTTGAATGATCTTTTTTCAAATTCATTCGAAAATTGAAGTATCAATGCATTAGCAATGCTAATTTAAGTTCGACCCCAGTCATCAAAATTCCTGGATCCGCCACTGGGTATAACCTTACAAACTTCCGGGGGGGAGTGTTTCATTTAATGTGACATGTTGGAATTTGAGGAATGATAATACCGGTTGAGGTCAAGTTTGCAACAACCACGAGTAGATGAAATATTACTTGGTAACAATGTAAGTTAGTAGCAAAAACCGATAGGGATGGATTTTATATGTTCCAATGGTTAGCAGCAATAGCATTAATTTGGATTAGGGCCTGGTACACTGATAGATGGTTTATTAGAGGAGGATTACAACAGTCTTGTACATATGTTAATTTTCAGTTTTGGTCTTGTTTGATGATTTTGCAAACTGTTGATTTTCTGCTGGCATTTTTGAAATGGGGATACATGGTTATGTGGTTTTTTTGTTGTTATAAGGATTGGGGACCGAGTATGCTGGCTCTGGTTGATTTGGATTTAGTCTTCATGCCAGCTTTTCTAATTTCAATTTTGGTTCAAGTTGACAGTAAGCCATGGTGATCAGATTTGGTTTATAATGGTATTATGCCATCAGGTTTGGATTTGGTTTTGGTTTTGGGTATATCAATCTGGTTCTTTACTGAATGTGTAATCTCGTGTTTGGCCATTACACTTATGTTTGGCTCAATGGTTTGGAGGTACAAGGTTGGAATTTATAGTGACATATCTTAACAGACTCATGATCATTTTGGTACTATTTTTGTGATTTAGAGGGATATGGTTTTCTGGTTTAAACATTTTGGCTACTGCCTAAGTGCTTTACCAATGGCCAAATTGGCTTCCTAACTCTGATGTGATATTGTTAGAGCATAAAAATGTTGGATACAAGATCACAGAAGTCTGAAGACTGAAGATCAAAGGTAAAGTCAACTCTCAGCATCAAAGTCAAAGTTCAGTGTAATAAAGTCAAAGTTAAATATTGTATTTTATGTTATTCTAGTGTTGTAAGAGTTTTGTTGTTGTTTGCGCGTTTCTGTATTGTAGTAGCTTGCGTGTTTCTATATTGTAGTAGCTTGCGCGTTCAGTGTAATAAGAATGTTTGGTGCTCTTATTGTTTCTAGAGAGTGATTATTCATATGTAAACCATTCTCTTTCAATCATTCCATAAAGATTTATTGTTCAATTCATTGTTACTTGATTCACAATTGGTATTAGAGAAGAATCGGTGATTTGAAGAATTTTTGTAGATCAAAGGTTTAGAATTTTTGAAGAAATCGAAGATTTCTTGAGTTTCAAGAAGAACAAGAAATTGAAGAACACAAACAGGTTTGCAAAGTTTTTCATTGATTTGATATTGTTTTTATGTTAGATTTTGATTTCTAACTGTCTCTTGATTATTCTCTATCTGTTCTGCATCAAAATTATATGTTTTGAAATTTCTTGGATCGATAACTTCATATCCGTAACTATCGCATGTTCATGGAAAATATCGCATGATATATGTGCGATAGTTTGGAGTTAATAGCCTGCAATACTTCTATTTATCGCAGAAGAGACTTGCGTTACATTTGTTTATTGCATCCAGTGCACTGCGATACATCTGCATTTATCCCACAAAGAAGGTAAGTATATCACAACCTTCACATTTATCGCAACCTTTAGTTTATCACAATCTTTCTTATATATTGCAACATTCAATCTATCACAGTATATCGCAACCCTCTAAAATATCGCACACCTTGAAATATCGCAACCCTCTAAGTTCTATCACTACGATACTTTGGGTCTTTATTGCACACCACAGTCACTGAGATAGTTTGGTTTATCGCAGAGACAAGTGATACAAACCAACAATACTTCTATTTTTATCGCACAACACAGAGACATGCAATACTTCTCTACGATAGTTGATTTTTTTAAGCTTGCGAAAATTGTTCAATACTTTGATATAGTAAGACCCCTGTGCTAAGTTGCAGGAGGGGGACAATCTGTTCCAAAGGATTGCATAAGTTTATGGTTTGATGCCTTTTTTGTGACAATTTGCATTTATTCGTGACAATTATCTTTTTTGTGAATTGTTTTGACGTCGTTTATCTAATCATGTTTATTTATCTTGCCGATTTTAGTTTCGAGGATTATTCGTTCAGATATGATTATCAAGATTAATTTTTTGAGAAACGTATTTTATATTTGGTTTTCCGAATTATTTTTTCTCGAGCTGATCTTGTTTGATTCTTCAAAGTTCGACTGTTTGATTTTTTTTATCCTAGTGTCAAATTTTGTTCAAACCAATACCTATCAACGATCACTTTGTTCAAGTAACAATGTCTCATTCTGATTCTCAACAACAAAGTTTGCAATCTCAAATACAAGATTACAGTTCTTGAAGCAAGATTGAAAAACAATCAAAATGTGCTTTTAAAAGTTAATGGTGAAAATGCTGACAGTCTAAGTTGGGCACAAGGTTTAAAAAGAGAAAAGGAAAAACTGGTTGAAGAAATGGATTTCTTGAAATATCAATTATCTGAACCCTCGAAAAAGTTTGAAAAATCAGAGAGTGAGAGTGATGCTTGTGTTCAAAATTATGTTCGTAACTATAATTCCATTATTGCTGAACAGAATGAGTTGATTGAGAGACTGAAAGAAGCTGATATGAAGAGAAGTGATTCGACAAGTACTGAAGCCTTAGAGAAAATATATGCACTTGAACGAAAAGTTGTAGATTTTGAAGCCCGAGAAGAGCAGAACATGGCGCTTGAAGAGAAACGAAAAACTGTAGAGAGTGAAAATCTTGATCTGAAGAAAAAGTTTTCTGTTTTTGAAAAAGAAAGAAATGATTTTTTTAAATGAGAGGAAAGGATTTGAAAAAAAAGTTATTGATCTTTCAAAGAAAATGTTTTAGGAAAGAAAAACATTTGAGCTTAAAAATACTAAGCTTTCAAAGCAAATATCTGATTTTGAAAAGGTTTTGGTAATTGAAAGAGATAATTTTGACAAGGAAAGAAAAGGTTTTGAAGAAGAAAAGAAAGTGCTTGAAAAGAAGAATGTTGTGAGTAACATCCCTGGCAACCGTACCAGATATTGTCCTCTTTGTCCCCACACTTGGACACATGGTTTTAAAACGCGTCTGATAGAGGAGGTATCAAGCTCCTTATAAACCAACCTTCGTTCCTCTCCCCAACCATTGTGGGATCTTACATTGCGTTTTTCAAAGAGATATATGATAAATGCAACAATATAGAAATAGATTTTGAAAGTGAAAGGAAGATTTTTGAAATTGAAATTCCTAAACTTTCAAATAAATTATCTGGATTAGCAACCGAGATTTTGAAAGAACATATGGTAAAATCTAATTAAAAAAAGCGATTTGATTTAATTCTCAAAAAAAGAAATGTTTTATCCGTAAAAGTCAAGAAACATGAAAAAATAAATTTCAAAGATAATTTATTTGAACAAGCGAGTCCCGATACTGTTGTCCAGTCTCCTTATTCTTCAAGTTCAACTTCTACAATTATTTCTTCGAAGAGTTTTGTCAAATCTAATGAATTTTCAAAAGATCTCATTCTCCTTTCCAATATTTTCTATAATTCTCTTGTTGATAACACATATAATCAAGTGTTTTGAAAAGTCAATATGGTTTGGAGAAAGAAATCAACTACAGGAGACAGTGATGGAAACACATCTTACAAATTTCCTGTAGTTGATACAAAGTCACTTATTTTCAAAACTAATTCACCTACTTATGTCTATTCTACAACGAAGTTGATCAGAGCGAAGTTGATCAGTCTGAGCAGAGCAAAGATCAGTCTAATCAGAGCGAAGTTGATCAGTCTGATCAGAGCGAAGTTTTCTGTTGAGAAAGCTTTAAACATTTCAGCTCAACTGTTTTCTTCTCGTCAGCACATTTTCTGGAAAAATCTGAGAACTGCTTAGCAAACTCTTTCTTTTCTTTCTCAAAAACTGATTTTTCTTCAACAATTTGCAATTCTAATTCAAAGATCTTCTTTTCATTAGCACACCCTGTTTGCTGAAACTTGACAATATGATCTTCTAATTCTGAGATCTTGCTCTTTAACTCAGTGTTTTCAGCTTCCAAAAACAAGACCTTTTCTTCATTAAGCCCAGAAGTCTGTTTTAGCAGATCTTCATTTATTTTCTTTAACGCACTAACTTCTTCTCTCATAGCTTCCTTTCATCATTATATCGTTTTGACCTCTTTGAGTAGTAATCAACTGAAGAAGCAAGATTTTTGTTCTCTAATTTGGGCTTTTCAATCTTCGTTTCATCATCATCAGAAAAATATTCCATCTTGAATATCTGTTACAAAAAGAAACTTGAAATGATCGTTAGAAATTTAAAAAACAGTAGATCATAATAAGAACTTTGTCCCCCTCCGCAGACTTAGCACGGGGGTCCCGCTACCCGGTTAGCGGGTGGGGTCAAGGGGCAACGACCTTGCGGGGTCGAGGGGCAGCGCCCCTAGAGAAAAAAATTTCACTATTAAAGGCCATATTACAATTTTGAAAATTTCTCAGAAAATATTCAAAGTATGGAAACACGCAGATCACTATGAAAATTTGAAACTCGTAGATTACTATTCACTGAGAAACACGCAGACGCCTAAACTCGCAAACCACTGTTCAAAGAGAACTCGCAGACTTAAGCATGCGTGTTTGAGAAACTCGCACGCAAAGACTTGCGTGTTTTGATAAACTCGCTAATTGCTAAAACTCGCTAGTCGTTGAAACTCGCAAGTAACTATTCACAATGAAACGCGCTAATAGAGACGTGCACGTTTCCAAAACTCGCTAGACACTACTTGCGCGTTTGAGCAAACTCACTAACCATGGCTTGCGCGTTCCAACACTTAGAATTTTTTTTTTTCAAACTTCAAACTCGCAGGCTTCGATCTGCGCATTTCTAGAACTCGCAGATAAGGACTTGCGCGTTTTGTCCAAAAATCAATTTCCTTCGACTTGCGCGTTCTTCCAGATGAAGCTTGCACGTTCTTTCGATGAACTTGCGCGTTTCACAGATCTTGCGCGTTCTTGGGCTCTTCGAACAAAAAATCGATTTTCCCACTGAAATCCATCAAAACCTTCGAATTTGATCTCAAAACTTTGTACGAATCTTCTATTTCATCACTCGATCAGGTTACAATAGAACAATTTCAGATTAAAACACTAAAAATACAATTCGATCTGAGAACAGTTCGTATACAGACTCGAACTCAAATCCAACAAAAATTCAAAATTCATGTCTAAACAGTGTGAATTAGACAAAAAGAATCAAACACAATGTGTTCTAAACACCAAATCGAATCTAAAACAAGTAATTACACGACCAAAACAACACAAAATCGAAAAAATTAAATCTCAACAGTTCCTTGCAAGTTCTTGAAAATGTCGACCAAAATTTCTTGAATTCGATCCTTGTTTCTGAATTTCTTCTGCTCTGATATCAATTGTGTGCCCAGATTCTAGTTTCTAAACACTTAATCAAACAAACACAAAACAAGAATTCAATCAATTACCTGTTTGATTAACTTTCAATTCCAAGATTACAACTTTCTCTCTCTAGAACTTCTCTTTCTCTCTCTAACGTATTCTCTCTCAACTAGAAAACTTCTTTCAATTTACAACTGAATACAACTACTTTTGGAAAACAAAGAATACAAGGTATTTATACCCACATTTAAAAACAAGGAAACTAAAATACAAAAACAATACATTGACATTATTACAAAAGACTTTGACTTTAAGTAAGAGTTGACTTTCTCAGCTTTGACATCTTGAACTTTAGTCTTCAATCTTTATGATCTTGAATCCAACAAATATGTGCTCTAACAGATTGGGCCTTTCCTTGTAATAGGCATAAGTATTTAAGTTGTTTTTCTAGAATCATTAGGTTACAATGTTTGGTGCGCTTATTGTTTGTAGATAGATATTGTTGTCCCAGATTTAGCTCATATTCAATTAAACAGAGATAAAATCAGAATAAAGTGCGGAAGCATTGAATGATTAATAGGTAGATGAACATAAGTAAACTAGAGAAATAAATCAACACACACATATAGAGAAGATTGAGCCATCACAGTCATTTGTATTGATTGACATTAAGGCGATGATTATCGTTGTATGAGTGTCATACTTTTGTGTTCCTCCACTCTCAATGGATACGGGTCTCCTCCATTGTCAGCCAATAGTACCTTGGATATTATAAGGTGCACGTTTTGGTATGTGAATTCATTCCATTTTATGGTCGCGTGAGTATTGGGTTTTAGTTCAATGTTTTCGGGGGCATATTATATTTATATAAATTATTTTTTCATGATTTATGGGTTGCATTTTATGACTCATCCATGTTTGGATGTCTTGCATAATAGAGTCTTATTACCGTTTACATTATTTGGACGTTTGATACGTTTTCACGTTTTAAGTGAGTTTGGGTTGCATCACTTCATGAAGGAATGTTTTGTATTGGGGCGTTCATCTTTAAAAATGTGAGTTATTGGAAAACGGGTTGTTTTCATATTTAAAGTAAATCGTTTTGAAAGATTATGATTTAAGTTGCATTCTTTCCTTATAATAATATATTTATTCATGTTGAAGTTTTTGAACTTCATAGGCGTTAGTCTAACCTTTTATTTATCAGCATGTGCATCAGGTCCCGGTTGGGGTATGGTATGACTCAGTGAAGAGATTAGTACTAGATTTATGCACGAAGGTAAGTAGTTTGGTGAAGTCTTCTAAAGTTATCTTGAGAATAACAATTTGTATTTGAGTTTAGTAACACCCGACCTTTAATTAATATTTATGTAAGACTCTATTCATTTTGTTGATGGTTAATTCTAGAATCGTATTTCAAGTATGAATTTGTCGTAAGAGATTTTATCCATCTTTGAGGTATTATTGAAAATTTTAAATTAGTTGCACTTTCCAAAATTTTAAATTAGTATGTCTTCTGCTCCCTGGAGATATCGACTGTTATTGGGTTTTAGTAACAATCAACCTTAACTTAGACTTTATGTAAGGTTTGGTTTACCATTTGTGGATGTCAAAATTCAGTTTCACTATTTAAGATTATCAAGTATCAATTTATAGGAAAAGATTTATCATTTATTAGATGTATTATTGAAAACTCTAAATTAATCGCTCTATCTAAATACAAGGGTGTTAAACATAAATTCCAGTTTGGTTTTGGTATTTTTTGGGAAAAAAATTGGAACCGAGAACCAAATCCCAAAATTGTAGAAAATTGGGAACCGATAACCAAACCGATTACATGCATATGGTTCAAATCGGGTATTTGGTCTTCGAGTCTCATCCCTAATTTATACTTATATATTGGCTTTAACAAGATTTTAAATAATAATAATTTTTTTTAATTTTATATATTGATTCAAACTTTATATGTTAATTCAAAATTTAGCTATTTAATTTAATTTGGAAATAATACATATCAATATATATGTTGTAATAAAGAAAATGATTAAAACTCGTGTGATTAGTCATTTAAAAATATATCGTTTTATGAATAATCTTAATCTTAATCTATATATATATAAAAGCAAAATATGAGGTTGCTTAGGTGTCATAATGAGAGACTTTCTTTCACAATTTTCTAATTTCTCATAATTTTGAATTTCTTTTAAATAAAAAGTTTCTCATTAAATGAGTTTTAACCTTTCATTTTCTTTAGAGTAAACTTCATTTTTGGTCCCTAACGTTTGTCAATTTTAACGGATATCGTCTCGAATCTCGAATTTGGTCCCTCGCGTTTGTCATTTCCCTTTGGTTTTGATCCCTCCCACTAACGACCGTTAACTTTTTTCCGTTGACCAAGTGAGCAAATCTGCATCCCACCACGGCACAACACTACAATCGGATTTGCAGCGAACTCCTACTCCATCACGAGACAACACCACTAGATCTACAATCGGACTCCCACCATCGCTACCAATTTTCTCAGTACCTCCGCCTTGGATCTGTGGTTCTGCCACACATCGGTCTCCAGCTCCCCCTTCAACCTCGATCTCTTTCCCTTATCTCTTATGTGAACGAACCAGATATGTGATGTAATCACATCCATGAATAGCTTGAACCCAGATATGTGTCGAACTAGGTTTTTGATTTTAAGGGTTAGTATTCAGGTCATGATCTTACGGTTTGATTTATGTTATATGGTTTGTATACATCTCATTTTCATCTCTATCTCCATTTTAACGAAAATAATTAACGGTCGTTAGTGGGAGGGACCAAAACCAAAGTGAAATGACAAACGTGTTTGGATTTGTGATTGTGGTAGATGGTGGTCAATGATAGTCAACGGTGGTGGATGGTGGTCAATGATGATGGTTGGTGGTAATTTTGGATTTATATTATATCATATATTTTAAACTTTAATATGAAACTAAAAAAACATGAAAATGACCATAATACCCCTTATTTAATTGGAGTTAACGGAAATAATTAACGGCCATTAGTGGGAGGGACCAAAACCAAAGTGAAATGACAAACGTGAGGGACCAAATCCGAGTTTCAATAGTTTAGGGACGATATCCATTAAAATTGACAAACATTAATTAACCAAAAGTGAAGTTTACTATTTTCTTTATTTTATATTATTTTTATTTGCACAACATAAATATATCAACAATTATTTTTTATCGGGTTAGCCATACATTTCACATATTTCTAGCGATTCACATGACAACATCAAATGATATAAAATTTTCAAAGAGGTAGTATATGAAATGGGGGGTATGCCTTAAAGATTAAAAGAGTTGGTTGGCTAAAAATGTGACATTTGTCATTTGGATTAAATGACAATTTTGAAGTCACGTGACAAAAATATATAATTTAAAACAAAAATATATAATTTCACTTCCGATTTCATTAAATGTAAAATGTTCATTAGAATTGAATCAATACAATCATGAATATAAATATAAATACAGTTAATATCAATATGAAAGAAATTTTGGCTAGAAAGTATTGACATGATACAATGAGAATTTTATATTTTCTCAAATAATGAATTGTAGTTGAGTTTTGTTTATCCCACATTGATGATATATGAAAGGAGGAGAGATGTCTTGATATATTAGAAGGGTCTTGATATATTAGAAGGGTATTGACAAATGTACGGCGAAAATTTAGTATTCTCAATTTTTGGTTGATGTAGCATCATAACATTTTTATATCTTATTTGACATGTGTTTAGTATATATTAAAGGAGAAACCAATCATCATGACGTGGCATCTCCTAAAATCATAATCGATTGATATCTTTTTTGTTAATTTTTGCCTTTTTTTATTATTTTTACATTCACCTCCAAATTATTATCTCTTATATTTAACTTAAGTGACATTACTCCAAACTTTTCATCTCCTCAAACTATTCATCTCCTCTCATATTAAAACTATGTAACTCCAATCATTCTTTTACTAAGTCTCAACAATTACAATGAGGCATTTGGTTGTCAATTTTTTATGGATAAAATTTGATGGTGAAATAGTTTTGAGAATTTATATTGGTTGTGTATGTTTTGTTTGGTTGTGCATGTTTTATTGCATTCTTATAAACAAAAATGTAAGTAGTCCCACTTTTAAAAATTGAATCGTTCCCTTTATTAGTGAGTGAATGTAAAAAAAGTTTCTTCTTAAATGCCTTTATCCATCTTTATTTTTGTTGATTAAAGAATAATCCAGTTATGTGTTATTTGTTCAGGTTCACAAATATCGAGTTAGAGGAATGGGAATTTATTTCACTTAAGATCCTTGGAAGTTTGAACTACGAAAGTTGGGGTGGTTTTGATCATATTGCAAGCACAGATGTTAAACCCTTAATAAAACATGAATATGATGTAAGTAATATTCTATGTAAGCTTTCATCATCTTGGCTTTGTCTTTAGTTACCTCCCTTTTTTCTCAATTCTCTTTCTTTGGCATCGAAGAAGTTTTAGTTATATGTTGAATTTATGTTTAGTTCTCACTCAAAATGTCTTAAATTTATCCATTCTCTACTTGATGATTTCCATAAATTTTTTATTTTGAAGTTTTCATTTATGATATAAAAGGTGCTTAAGCAAAGGGAAATGACATTCATATTCCTCAAATGAATGAAGAAGTAAGTGTATTCTACCTTCCATTTATGCCAACAATTGTTGAATTCAAAAACATGAATATTGAAATAGGACTCATATATCTTAGTGATTACATCTATAAGTTGTATCCAACATAATTGGTGTTCAACACTATTTTGATTGTATTTATTCTCTAAGATTTTAAAAACTTTGTGCATTAACAAACAATCCAATACCACCTACACATTCGGAATAGAAAAAGACCAATTTATATATGAAATTTCAACTTTATCTTAATTACATGTTGGTATTATATATGAGTTCATCCCTCTAGGAATCTCTTTTTGGTAGTCTTTGCCCACTGATTATTGCATGTAGTTGAACTGTTTCTTGATCCACAGGTCCACAATGCAAATTGTAAAAGTGAACAAGATATAACGTGTATGGATTCTTGCAAATTAATGATAGTCCCTTGGGCTTCTCCATAGACTCTTCATTGATCAGACTTCCTCCGGCTCGATTAACTATGTTGTATAGAAAATTTTTGTTGTTGTAAAATAATTATTGTTGGTGTTTTGTGTATGCATTTTATTTTAAGTACACAAAGCATATATGTAGCAACCGTCAAGATTACTTGCAATTTAAACATACCCTTATGTATACGTTGTATCACACATAACTTAATTAACTTGAGGTCTACAAAATAAAAATGAAAGAAAATAAGGGATAACCAAACTTCTAATCAATTCAAGTAATATATAAACAATGCTAAAAATGTATGGACAATGCTAATAGAAATTTTAGTACCCAAACTCTCTATGGAACCAAATAACTCAGTTGTGCATCTCCAGGAGAGTATCACAGTCTCAAACTACAAAAAATCAAAATAAAACGAAGTATGGATGAACAATTTTTTTTAAAGCCAAATTTGTTATATTTGAAAAGTTCAAATTCTCAAATTTACATTTGTGAAGGGGTCATGTCATACCAACAAATATTGTAGTCCATGACGTATAATAGAGATAATTGCGAGTTAGTTTTCATTTGAAAGCAACTAATGATTGATAATTCTCCTATTTTAATCATTGATTCCTTGGACATCTTTATCGGTTTTTACTCAAGCCGCCTCACAGCACATCTCCAATGACGTGCCTTTCTTTTTCTCACTATTCTTTATAATGGTGTTTTTTTTATTTATGGTAGTTGTATTTGGACTAACTTATGTTGCTGTTAATATATAGTCACCTTAAGCGGATTATTACAGAATATCATTAGTCCCACACTTTATTTTACATATGCTTTGTTTGTTATGGTATTCACGTGTAAAATATGAGATTGCCTCAAATGTGTGATGATATTTCCCTACTCATGTTCACAATCCTTGATAAAACCATTCCACAACTTCAAACAAGATGATCCATTATACAAACTATGCTTAAATTAGCCATGTCCTAATCGTTAGTGTTACTCAGTAAATTATCCAATTTATTTGAGTATGAATGTTTGACACTACTATTATTTGTTGATAATGATACCTCCGGGACTTATATGGACAATCTATATAAATACCATCCACATTACTTACGCTACCGCACGATGCACGGTCCCCATACTAGTATATATAAAAAGTGTTATGTAATAATATGATATTATATTTACGAGATTAATTATCATCTTTATTACTATATAAAATAAACGAGACAAAGTCAACATATTCCACTTGAAAACTAGAGTTTAAATATAAGATGTACATGAACCGTTTATGTACGTCAAAAGAGAAAAATACGGGGGGCCTTTGTAACAATTCTCCAAAAAGAGAAAAATAAAGTTTTTGTATGTTTTGGGTCCTATTATTTACAATCAACATTGGGTGTAAATCACATCGGGAACATAAAAAGATACATTGGGAACATAAAAAATCAAACATATAGAGTTAAATATGAGAGGTGGATGGGATGAGATGGGATGGGGTGGGGTTTATATAAGGATTTGGGAGTGTAAATAAGTTTTTCCCTTATTTTTATAGATAAGATTTTAGTGGCTATAATAATAATGAGAATATGATAGTATGATATGGGGAATATATAAATCGTTGGTTGATTGTTGTTTTTAATTTGTCCAACCAAAGATGATGCGTTTCTATGTTCCTAGTGAAGCACCAGGATTAGTTTCTGTTCCCACTTATCACAACCATAAACCTGCAGCCAATCACTCATTACCTTCTTCTTCTTCTTCTTCTTCTTCTTCTTCTTCTTCTTCATTCTGTAATCGAGGAGGGATCACAACAAGACTCTACTACTCTAGGGTTTATAATCGAGGAATCATCACAGCTTCTTCAGCCACAGAGAAATTGGGAATTAAGATTGTTAAAAACCCTCCTGAATCAAATCTCACTGCCCTTGGCGTCAGGTCTTGGCCCAAGTAATTCCTCTTTTCTTCTCTCGTTCTAATTAATGATTTTTCTTCTTACAATTTAGGTTTTCTGTTTGAAATTCTTCTGCTGAATGTTTGATTTCTCTTGGCACATATACGTTGAGTTAATTTTGACTTCAATCAATCAATTTGAGAAATCCTAATAATCCAAATATTGCGATTCAGCTATGCGAAATGTATAGTTGGTTGCTGTTTTCATAAGTTTGATGTTTGTTTTAAATCTTTAGGTCAGATTATTTCTGTAATTATACAACTATCAAGACTTGTTTACAGAAATTAAAACGAGCTGTTGGATGCACATTGTTGCTAATGATATGCTTTTTTGATCTGTTTATTGTTCGTTTAATCCTTGGTATATTCAACCATTGCCATTAACAAGTATTAGGCACAGAAACACCAACCAGTGACCATCCCATAGGGTTCCAAAATCAACTTTGACCCAAGAGGTTTTAGCCTCGATCGTCTTTGCTTTGGCCCCCTTGGTACCAAAATAAGTGCAACCAATTTCATTTAATAATCGTTGTATCAGCTTATTGATACCAAATGCTTACCAGCAAGAGACATCATCCTCACTTACCTTATCATGTAATTTTCTTGGCCATTAAAATGGATTTTTGGTAAGCTTCTTACCAGGTAAGAGTCTTTTTAGACTCTCGAGGCTGTTTGTTTACCTCTTAATGGTTCTATTAGGAGGCAACCTCTAAATAAGAAAAAAAAAATGGATGCAAAAGAAAGGGTGAGAAAAGAAAGGAAAGAAAAATAATTTTTTTCATATGTGTTCTCGAAATGGAAGGGAAGAAAAGGAAATAGTTTTTCATGTTCTTGAACAGGAGAGAAAGGAATGGAAAGATGTCAATTTTACAAATATACCCTTGTAAAAATATATTCTTATAATGAAAGATTGAGTAGTTTTGTAATTTTAATAATTGCAGTAATTTTTTTAAATGGTTTTAATTTTTTTCATTTCCTTCCCTTTCCTCCCACATTTTTTGGAGGAAAGTTATCAATTCTTTCCTTTCTCTCCTAAAAAAGTTTCGAGAACACGAGTTTTTTTCACTTTCTTCTCCTTTCCCTCCCTTTCCTTTCCTTCGTTAAATGAGTTTCGAGAACACAGCGTAAATCTTGTTTTTTTTTTTGCCTCTTAATGGATCCAAAACCCTTTGAATGATTTTGTATCTTGGCTCTCTCTTATCCATTAAGAGCCCTAATTTCATTCTGAACAATATAGCAAACAACTGTGTTTCATTTTGCACTATATCATAAGAGTCTATTAATCATTCTGACCACTTAATCATTCTGCACCAACCCATTCAGCAACTACCAAACAGCCCCTCGGTTCTTGTTATGCCTCTTATCGGTTAAGATTCTCGGTCCTTTCCATGCTCAATCGGTAAGGTAAGTGATATCGGTAAGCGCTTACCTAGTAAGTGTTTAGTAAACGGCCGCTTAATCTCGTATTTTGTTAGGGTAATTTAATAATTCATCAATCTTGTCTCGTCTCTCTAGTTTTTGTTCCATATATTTTGGGGGCAAATAAATTCATTTTTTGTCCATTCAAAGTGATGACAATTTTTTGTTCTATTATGTCATGCTTGTAACTTTTATTTTGTGATGGACGTTGTGGGATTTTGTTCTTGCTGTTCAACCCCTTTAGCTCAACTAGTAAGGGCCTGTTTGGTTTATAGGAATGGAATGGATAGGATTGGATTGGATTTCGTGGAAGGATTTGGAATTGGAAGGATTTGAAATCTTTGGTGTGGTTGGTTTGTAGGATTTGGAATGGAATTGAATTCCATTATTTAAAAAAAAAATCATTAAAAATTATAAAAATAAGTAAATTATCTTTTATATAACTCATTATTACAAATCCTACGAAATCCCTTGAAATTCTAGCCACCGGGATTTCAAAATCCTATGTTTGAGGGATTTCAAAGAAATCCTATAATTTCAAATCCAGACAATCTTGCAAACCAAACACGTGATTGGAATGGATTTGAAATCCAAATCCCTCCAAATCCAATCCATCCTGCAAACCAAACGCTTAGGGCTTTGAGTTTGCTCTCAAGAGTTCACCGGTTCAAGTCTCTTAGGGTCATCGGAGGGTTTCTCTCACCGTTAGCTTCACGGCACCATAGAATTAGTTGATATACACACATAACTGTCCCCGACACTCACAATTATATTTAAAAAAAAAATAAAGGGTTTCGACTCCCTTTATCTGTTCTTTTACGTTTCTAAAGACTTGTTTCATTGAGGTTGTGGTATTCTAGTTACAGAAAACTGACATTAAAGTGTATGATGAATAGGTGGGGATGCCCTCCGAGCAAATTCCCATGGACCTATTCGTCAAAAGAGACATGCTACCTTTTGAAAGGGAAGGTGAAGGTTTATCCCGAAGGCTCTGATGAAGGTGTCGAGATTGGGGCGGGCGACCTAGTCGAGTTTCCCAAGGGAATGAATTGCACTTGGGATGTTTCCGAAACTGTCGACAAGCATTACAACTTTGAGTAGCTTCCCTTGTTATGTCAGTGATACTCAACGCTATGTAATATGTTTAATCTTAATCTCAGTTTCTTTACTGTGAGTTCCTTATATAAAACAACTTATGTCTTTTTACAGTAAAAGTGCTTATCAACTTATGTGATGTTAAACCAGAGTTTTATAAAATGTGTTTGAATTAACTTATGGTGGTACCAAAACGTAACAAACTAATAAGTTGTTTTTCAGGAGGTGTTTAGGATTACTTATACATGTTAAATGACCAAAAACTTGATAAATTGTTTCAAACAAGTTAATAAGTTAGAATGAAATAACTTATCAAAAGCTCCTTATCACCGTTGTCAAACTGGTATAAGGAGTTTTCTTTTCTTCCAATCCAAACACTACAAACGGTACCACACCGGAATAAGTTAATAAGCAACTCTAAATAAACAATATCAAACACCCCCTTATTATAATTGAGTCAAGGAGAACCGTAAAATACTGAAAAATACAAATTGATTATTATAGTTATTTAATATTGATTTTATGTCAAAATTTTAAAGACGGGTTAATTACAAAACTAATGCTATGTTTGACAAACTAGTTTATCGGTGGTTGAAAAACTAACTGTAGCTTATAACCTAGTTGAAATTTGTAAAATGAGAAAAAAGGACATGTTCAAAAGTTAGTTAATTATATTGTTTCAAAATGAAATTTAAAACAAATCACTTATAAAATAATATGTTATTAATACAAATCAAACGATAAAATAAAATAAAATAATATAATATGTTGATTAATAGAATTTAAATTTGGATTATTAACTATATATATTAGGGGTGTTCTTTTGAGATCGGTGCAATTTGTGAGATTCGTAAGTTTAAATATAGACCATAAATTATATTAAATTAAGGGTTAGATTAGAAAACTAGTAATTTTGAACTAAAAATTTGAATAAAGATTATAGTGGGTAATTTGTAATTTTATTCTCTCCTCTCTCTCTCTCCCCTGTCATCTCTTCTTATCAAGAACAAAATCTAAAAAATAAAACTAAGCCTAAGAAGTAACCTAACACATTCTGAACACCAAGTAACATGTTGCGATCACCTTGTGAACACAAAACACCAAAAAGAAAAAAAAAACTACAGAACCAGAAAAACATTGTGTAAGGACTGGGATACACATTGTGAACAAATCAATAATCAAATTTGAACAGCCGCCAAACATCTCTGGTGAACCCAAAACAAAAACCTATAGTATTACGATGTGAACCACTATCAAATATATTGTTTCAATTAAACATTTACCCATTTTTTTTACACATGATCACCTTGTGAACAGAATGTGACACGACAACATCAAGAACAGAAAACCAAAAAAAAAAAATAAAAAAATAAAAAATAAAGATCACTAAAAACATTGTGTAAAGACTTGGATACACATTGTGAACAATTAATTAATGTTTTTATGGAAGAGTAATGACTTTCTTATTGGGGTATTTGCTCAAATAACCATTATACATGGATGTATATAAGAAAATAACTAACTTTTTACGCATTTGCTCAAATGACCATGTATTGCACTAAATCATTTTGCCAAATTGGCTTATACTTACGTCGAGCCCACTTGTCATAAAAAAGTAGATAATATTCTATTCATTTTGCCAACTTTTGGCAAATTACCTGAAAAGTGGGTGCTATTTTCGTCAACCCTAATTCACCATTGGTGATTTTTTTTTATAAAATTCATCTATGTTTTGAGAGTTCTTTCTCCTATATATTTTTCTACTTTTCTTAGATCAAACACAAACATCTGTTCACACTTTTTCAAACAAATATAAAATCACATTATAGTGATCATGTTAAAAATCACATTATAGTGATCATGTTAGTGTATATCTTTAGAGTGGTGCTTAGTTGCAGACGGTTAATGGTGTTACTGAGTATATGTCATTAGGAGCGCATAAACGTATATTACCTTTGCCTTTGTCCATAACATATTTTGCATTGGTGAAACGTGTGGCGAAAAAGTTAGCTTTACCAGTAGGTTAAGATTATTTTACAAAAATCCCTTAATGAGTTGTGAGATATTTGAGTTTCGTGATGCCGATGATGTTCCGACGTTTGAAAACTTGGCTTATCAATCTCTACCGCAAATGTTGACAATTTTTGTTGTCGATTTACGGTAGTAATGGTTGAGATTCATAATCAATCAACCAAGTAGTTTATTTCCTATTATGAGGAATCAAACTATGCATCAACAGTTTCCTTCATAATATCGAGGTGGTGATGGGTGTTAGCCCTAATTTTGAATTGTAAAAGTATTGAAAATAGCTAAAGTCTTCCTCTGAAGACATTCTGAGACATCAGCAGAGAAAGCCAAGTTTAGCTCTGAAGCCAGTTCAGAGAAAGACTCTTCAGACGGGAAGACATCAGAGATAGCTTCATCAGAGATCTAATTCAGAGCTCTGAAGGTGTTCTCTCTGAAGATCAAGACTGAAGATTTACAAGTATTGACAGAAGAGCAGATGACACGTCACTTAGTGATAAGATTTACTTTATAGAGTAGGTCACTGTTCAAGCATGTCTTGAGCTTACCTTTTAGGTAAGATACTGTTGAAGCATGCTTCTTATGTCAGGTTAAGTACACTGTTCACTTTATGGTCCTATAAATATGACCATCACTCCATTGACAAAAGTGTGCTTTTTGATATCATGTATATGAATCAACTTTTAATATACTGGAAAGTATTCTGAAGAAGATCTTGTACAATTTATATATATCTTATCATAAACTGTGATATTGAATCTTCTTTGATATTTAAACTATATTGCTTCCGTTGTTCTTATTATTATTGTTTATATCACTGTTATAAGATTAAATCTGGGATCCAACAATTGGTATCAGAGCCTTCTTTGTTTTTAAAACAAACAAGAACATATCTGAATACTCGGATATATTTACATCTTACTGATTCAAGCTTTCAAAAATCTGTGCATGTTCATATAAACCTTGATTTATTTAAAGGAACTCCATATGCTCCAGATTTGAAAGTAAATCACAAGTTTCACTTTTTGATAAAAGATCTTCTTAGAAAATCATCAGTTCTTCAAATCTTCATCTTTTCTTCGAAATGGCAAAGTCTAGTATAAGTGCCATTTATACAGCTGGATCATTAACCAAACCTCTTACAGTTCTAAGGGACGAATATCCCCACTGGAAAATAAGGGTGGTAAATTTCTTGGAAGGTATGGACAGGGATCTTTTAAGATCTGTGAATGATGGACCTTACCAACCAATGGTGTTGGTACCAAGAGTTCCAGCAACATCAAATACTGTTGAAATACCTGCATACTATGAAGAATGGTCACAACTATCCATGTCAATACAAGACAATCAAAACCTTGAATCTTGGTCATTGACTGATATTTATGGCACTCTTGTTGTTCAGGAAAAAGAAGTTGTTAAACAAAAGTCAAAAACCTCTTTAGGTGGACCACATGCCCTCATTTCAAAAGAAAAAGGTGTATCAAAAGAAATCTGTAGTGAAGAAACAAAGAACTCTTTGAGAAAGGAACCAAAAAGAGAATTTAAAAAGGTTTTAATGGCTGAAGAAGATGAACATTCAGACTTAGACTCGGATAATGATATCAATGCCTTTGCCAAGTCTCTTGCATTAATTACTCACCAATTTAACAAGAAATTTGGCAAGAAAATATTTGAAGGCAGGAGAGATGGTGAAGAAAGGAGAAATCCAGAAAGAAGATTTCAACAAGAGCCTAGATCCACTCCACATAGTGATCAAAAGGGTGTTCATTTCAACAATCATGATGCTGCACAACAATCAAGAACTCATCAACCATTCCAACCCAAGTATCCTTAACCTCAGAGATACTTTCAACCCTAACCACAACCACAAACTCAGAAAACAGAAACTGTTGCTGCTCTTCCACCAAATCAAAATGATGGAAGATGTTTCAGATGTGGAAAACTAGGCCATTTCTCTGCAAACTGTAGAGGTAGACTTGTCAAAGATCAAGACTACTACAAAAACAAGTACAAGTACAATGTCAGAGAAAGAGTACTTGTTGCAGAGATGGAAGATTGGTTATCAGACTCTACAAGTGATGGAGAGGAAGAGCCTACCAATATCGGTGGTATGGCTTTTGCAGATGATGATCAGACTGATGGATCATCAGAAAACTGCTCTGAAAAGGTAAACTATCCTTCCACTTCTGAAAATGAACTTGAAGTTGACGTTCTTAAGTTAACAGATGAGTTTCAGATTTTAAAGCAAAAACTCAATGAAGAAAAAGAAAAGAGAAAGCAAATGACAAAAGATCTAAATTTTTATAAAAGAGAAAAGAATCTTCTTGAGTCAGAAAAAGGATATTTTCAATGAAAAATCTAAGCTTGAAAAATCTCAGAAATTAAAGGAAATCTCTTTGTCTGATAAACTCAAAGAATTGGAAAAAGTGTTAAAAGCCAAAGAAGAAGAAGTTAAAAGATCTGAGTATGAAAGGCTCAATTCTGTTGCCTTAACTAACTTTTTTCAAAAGGAAAGAGAAATCCTATATCAATCTCTGGAAAGGAAAGAACTTCAAATCAAAAGCTATTTAGATGCTCAAGATGTGCATATTAAGATAAATTCTCAAATGGACACTCAAGGAATGGGATTCAATGAATTGGATCCATTCACTGTTGGATCGATTCACTGGATTGAAGAAAACTTCACTTTCTTCCACTTTCTGTATGGGAAAGGTCCAGAGCTCTGACTGTCCATCTCTGAACAATTTCAAAAGAACAAAAACCTCAGAAGGATTAAAAAACAAGAGCTCTGAACTTTAAAAATGTCTTTTACTCTGAAGCAAAAACATTTCCAGAACCTATCTTAAAGATAGAAAAAGAAACATCAGAGGTATTCTTTACAAAACCTCAGAGCAATGATCCCAGAGACATTTTTAAGTTTGATGCTTTTATCACAAAAGAATCAGAGATATCTGAAACAAGTACCTCTGAAAGGAGTACTTCTGAAGATGAACCTCAGAGTTCACTCAATCCAGATGCACCTCTGTATTCTCCAATGTCAGATGAATGCATCAGAACTACATTTGAGGATGACATTAGAAGAATTTATAAAGAAAATGTCATAGCCGATTTAAAAAAGAAAGAAAGCATGAAAAGAATCATTAAAGTCTCTAGACCTAAAGAAATTATGAAAACTTCAGAGGTAGTTATCTCTGACAAGGTTAAGGGACTTTCTTGACTCAGATTCTGAATCTGATCCAGAGATAGATGAACATATATTCTATATACCAGAGAAAGTATTCTATAGACCAGAGAAAGTAATTCATAAAAACATACAGACTGTTGGTTCTCGAATTTTGAACTTTCCTGTTCCTATTTTGAAAAACAAATCCAGAATACCAATCTGTCTTGATTTTGTAGACATGTGTCTACAAGCTAAAACTTCTCTGGATCTTGAGACAGAGTTAAAAGAAAAGGCCAAGAATAAAACTAACACTTCTCAACTCTACACTTATAAACCAATCAAATTCAGTCCTGAACAAAAAGGCAAATGGCAAGAAATTAACAATTCTGATCCTGTTTGTGCAGTGAGCAACAAAGAGAAGAAGATGTTTTTGAACAAGAAAAGGCAACTTGAAAAGAAGGTTGTCTTTCAAGCCAAAAAGAAGGAAGTAGTTAGGAATACTTGTAATATTCCTAGTGCTAGTTTGAAAAAGAATCAAAGTGTACCAAATGCATTGAATGAAATAAAAACTTTTTTCCTAGTTTTTTCCTAATTGCAAGTGCATTCAACTCATGATTAAGCTGAAAAATCATTTCAGAGGTTCTCATTGTTTTCTGAATTAGTCTATGAATAAAAATTCAGAGACAAAGCCTCAGAAGAAAACATCAAAAGCCTCAGAAGAGCAATTATGGCAAAACATCAAAAGATGAAATGCCAAATGTTCATCAAAACCCTCAGAAGTCTAACAAGAAAGGACCCATAATGAGATGGGTACCTAAGAAACTCTAATCTGTCTTGCAAAAACAACATATGGCCATCTGGTATCTAGATTCTGGATGTTCAAGGCATATGACTGGAGATAAAAAGTTCCTATCCTCTTTCAAAGCAATATCTGGAGGAGCAGTAACTTTTGGAGATAATATGGAAGGTCAGATTAAGGGTTATGGTAAGTTAACAAGAGGTAATTGTTAGAACATAAATATGTTGGATACAAGATCAAGAAGACTGAAGGTCAAAGTTCAAGAAAGTCAAAGCTGAAGAAAGTCAACTCTCATCAAAGTCAAAGTCTTTTGTAATAATGTCAATGTATTGTTTTTGTATTTTAGTTTCCTTGTTTTTAGATGTGGGTATAAATACCTTGTATTCTTTGTATTCCAAAAGTAGTTGTATTCAGTTGTCTGATTGAGAATCTGAGAGAGAGAGAAAATCTGTAGAGAGAGAAAGAGAGTTTTAGAGAGAGAAAGTTGTAATCGTTGGATTTGAAAGATTAATCAAACATGTAATTGATTCATAAATCTTGTTTGTTGATTTGTTTGTGTTTAGAAACTAGAATATGGGAATAATAATTGGTATCAGAGCAGATCCAGATCGAAATCAAGAAAATACAGAAAGTTCGAAACTGTGTTCGTCGATGTCAGATCAATTTTTGAGTTTAATGCGAATCTGAAGTTGTAATCGATTAGGTTTTGTTTGTATAGTGTAATCGATCGAGTTTGTATAGGAAATTTCTTCAATTGCACTGTAATCAATCGTTAATTTTGGAATTTGTTGAATTCGAAGTTCACGAGTTCTATTCACTGTAATTGAGTCGATTTGTATATTTTTTTTGTTTTTGATCGAAATTAAGTGCTAGAGTTATGTTCTAGATGTTTAGACTAGCCAATTGTCAAAGTTTCGAGTTAAAATTCGAGGTCTAGATGTGTTTTTAGTGCGATTTTGAACGATTTTTTAAGTTTGCGCAAGATCCAAACTTTGCGCAAGTTCGTCAAGGTTTGCGCAAGTTCATCTCGGTTTGCGCAAGTTCATCGAGAAAATCATCAAGTAATTTTTCTGAGGTTTGCGTCATCAACGAGATACGCAAAGTGTTGTTTGCGTATTCAACCAGAAACGCAAAGTGAGCTTTGCGTAATCAACGGGCTGCGAAAAGTGAAGTTTGCGTTTTAAACGTGAAACGAAAAGCTGAAGTTTGGGTTCAAATAGACAAATACACTTTGCGCAATCAGTGGTTTACGAGAAGGTGGTGTTTGCGCAATACTCTTGTCATGCAAAGTGTGCTTTGCGCAAGCAGTTCATCACGCAAAGTGTGATTTGCGCAAGCAGTTCATCACGCAAAGTGTGCTTTGCGCAAGCAGTGTGTCACGCAAAGCTGTGGTTTGCGTCTTCAGAGTGTCGCACAAAGCTTGGTTTACTTAGAATTTTTTTTTTCTGAGAAATATTTAAAACTCTGATTGTGATCAAAATTCCTGAATTTCTATTTCAAGATTTTTTGTATTTTTGTGATTTCATATTTTGGACTAACGATCAGTTCTACTTTCTTATTGAATATATTTTTCAAACAGGTTTAATCAAGATGACTTCTAAAGATGCTCTTTCCATTGGCACTGATGTCAAGCCTTCTGTTCTGTTTAAAGGAGAATACGAACAGTGGAAAGACAGATTTCTGGATTTTGTAGACAGACATGCAAACGGGGAAAACATTCTGCTGTCAATTACAGAAGGTACTATGGTACCAATCACAGTTCAAATACCTGATGATGACTCAACTGATAGTGAAGATGGTACTGAGGAAAGAGAACAGAAGATGAAAACAGTTCCAGTAGAGTATGGTCAATATTCAGAGGAACAGAAAAGCCGACATAAAGCAGATAAGCAAGCAAGATCTCTTCTTCTTCAAAGTATCCCGAATGACATCTACGTCAAAATAGACAACTACAAGGCAAATGCTAAGAAGATGTGGGATCAGTTGCAGAAAATGATGATGGGTTCCAAGGTCGGCAATCAAATGAAAGTAGCAAATTGCATCAATAGCTACGAGGAATTCAAAGCCAAAGAGAATGAGAGCTTAGAAGATACTTATGAACGGTTTGTCTTGCTGTTAAATGAATTATCAAAGAACAAAGTGAAAAAGAAGCAGCTTGAGAACAATGTCAAATTTCTGAGTATCCTACAACCTAAATGGAAGAAGCATACACGTAGGATGAAACAGATGAAGGATCTGAATGACATACCGTTACATGAGGTTTATGAGACTCTGAGGCAAAATGAAGAAGAAGTGGAATAGAAAAGAGCTGAGAAAAAGAAGGCAGAAAAAGTTCCCAGCCCTATTGCATTGGTAGCCGGAGAGAAGAAGAAAGAAAAGAAAGAAAAAGAAGAAAATTCTTACAAGTTACGAGTCAGAATCTGAATCAGATGGTGATGATGGAGAAAGTCTCAAACAAGCTATGCTATTATTGACCCGTGCATTTCAAAAGAAATTCTACAAGAAGCCGGGATCAAATTCACAAAGTTATTCTTCATCCAACTCTAAGAACCATGAGCACAGAGAAAGAGTTGAAGGAAAGCGACATGAAGAGAACCGGTATTTGGAAAGGAAGCCGGAAGAAAAGAAGAAGTTTGTGAATGATTATACTGTTGCTGAAAAGCCAGCAAATGATCCAATCAAATGCTACAACTGTGGCAAGATTGGACATTTTGCTAAAGATTGTAGAAAGCCAAAGGTTCGAAACTCTCAGTATTATCAGAACAAACTGCTATTGGCCAAACAGCAAGAAGAAGGCATAGCATTAATGGCTGAGGACGAATTTTGGTTGGATCATTCTGATCAAGAGGATGACAAAGAGAAGGAAGAAACTGCTCATCTTTGTCTAATGGGAAAAGAAGTGAAGTATGATGAGTCAGATGACGAGACAGGTGATGAGGTATTAAACTTAACTGAAAAAGATTTTATAACCAAAATGGAAGCTATGATGGTTGAGCTTAATGATCTTCAAGTAAAACTGAAGAAAGAGAAAGACATAGTTGCTAAAAGAAACAACAAGATCTTTGAGCTTAATAAGTCTGTTATTGGGAACAAAGATCTAATTGATTCTTTATGCAAGTCTGCTTCTGATTCTAAACTTCAAGTAGATTGTTTTGAAAAGAAGATTTCTGATTTTGAAGTTAAAATTTATAAGTCTGAGTTTGAAAAGAAAGAATCTTGTTGGGAACTGAAGAATTCACCAAGTATGGTTAGTGCTGCTAGTACAAGATTACATAGAACTTCAATAGTTAATACTGCTGAAGTATTACTACTTCTAGTAGAATTAATACTGCTAGTCAAAGTTAGTACTGCTTGAACAAAGTTAGTACTGCTTAGCTAGTTAGTACTGCTAGTGGTTAGTGCTGCTTACTAGTTAATACTGCCAATTAATTAGTGCTGCTTATAAGATGAAGATTTGAGTTAGAAGAATGACAGCTGGATATTCTGAAGATATTCATGGAAGATATACTGAAGATATTCTATTTATTGTAATTATCTTTTTGTTCAGTATATGTATAAAATTGATAGAATAGTTTAAAAATTAATCATTCATTCTAAGTTTTAGAGAAAATCAACCTCAAGGCATAGATCCTAATTCTAGAGAAGTAGAATTCGTATTGGTGAGCCTGTTCATCAATATTGAGGTTGTGTGTTTAATCTTGTAACTTTAAGTATTCAATACAAGTTTACAAGTTATTGATCATATACACTGTTTGGTTACTGTTACATTGAATATCAAAGTGTTATTCCACAAACTTCTTTGATATTGTTTCTGAGTATTTATTCTTGTTAAGAATTCGATCCCGACAAGTGGTATCAGAGCCTAACTCTCTCAGAAACATCTATTCATTCATCATGGAAAACCTTGCAGAATCAAACAGTACTCTGGTCACTAAGGTTCCAATGCTCAAACCCAATGAGTTTGACATGTGGAAGATCAGAATTAGACAATACATTCTTCTCACTGACTACTCAATGTGGGATATCATTGAGAATGGTCCCTCTGAAGCAGGAAAGATTGGACCAGATGGGAAAAGACCTCCACCAAAGACATATGGTGAGAGGAAGATCAGACAGACAGAGATGAAGGCCTTGAGTACTCTGCTCTTGGCTATCCCCAATGAATATCAGCATCAATTTTGCAACTGCACTGATGCTCAAATTCTCTGGAATGCTCTAGAGAAAAGATTTGCTGGAACTAAAAGCATCAAAAGAAATCAAAGAGATGTTCTAAAGCAGCAGTATGAGAACTTCACTTCTTCAAAGAATGAGTCTATGACTCAAACTTTTGATAGGTTCAACAAGCTCATTGGTGAACTGGCTACTGTAGGAGTGAAGATAGAGCAAGATGATATCAACAGAAAGTTTCTCAGATCTCTTGGGGATGAATGGACTATGTACACTGTCTCATATAGGCAGAGTGACAATCTGGAAGAGAAGGAACTTGATGATCTATATAATGATCTAAGAGTTTTTGAAACTGAGGTAGAAACCAAGAAGAAGCCCACTGGTTATATCCACAATGCTGCACTTCTATCAGCATCTACTGATACTACTGCCAACCCTGAAGAAGTTAGTACTGCCAGTGGAGTAAATTCAGAAAAAGGCACTGAAACTATCTTTGAAGCCTTTTTGTCCAGTCACAACAACAATTCATTGATTAATGATGATCTGGATCAAATTCACCCTGATGACCTGGAGGAGATGGACATTAAATGGCAGATGGCCATGTTATCTATGAGGGTGAAAAAGTTTATCAAAAGAACAGGAAGGAACAACTTCTCTCAAAGAAGAGAAGATGGAGCTGGTTTTGACAAGACAAAGGTGGAATGCTATAAGTGCCACATGAAAGGACACTTTGCTAGAGAATGCAGAAGTAGTGTTCCAAACCACAACCACCAACAAGCTCAGAATGGAGGTTACAATCAAAACAAGAATCCTGCTCAAGCCCTTGTTTCTCAACAAGGAATGGGGTTTGACTGGAGTGATCAAGCTGAGGAAGCCATTCAGAATCAAGCTCTTATGGCAGAAGTGTCTGATCTCCCCTCTGAGGTAATTTCTAATCTTTGCACTCAATCTTGCACAAACACTGTCAAAAGGTACAGGGATCACAACCAAAGCATGTGTGATGACCTCAAAACATTAGAAAAGGACAAAAGAGACTATGTGTTGATAGTAGAGAGATTTGAAGAGCAAATCAAAGGCTTTCAAGCTAATGAACTTCAACACTCTTATGACACAAACTATTGGAAGTGGGAAAAGAATGAATTAGAGAACAAACTGTCTAAGACTTTAGAAGAGGATGATAGGCTGAAAGAGGAACTATCTAAAGTTAAGCTTGACATAGAAAAGTTTTCATATGCTTCAAAAGCAATGGATTCTCTTCTAAAGGCTCAGATTCATGATAAGATGAAGCCTGGTATTGGATACAACAATACACCCCCTCCTTACAACAACAACTATATCTCTCCTACTTCAGACTTGTTAGAGACCAAGGAGAAAAAGGACTTGTCTGAGGAAGCTTTTAAGATAGATCCTTTGGATGAGGTAGTATTTAAGGATTTGACTGAGAAAGAAGTCAGTGAGAATGGGGATAATATTGTGAGTAAAGAGATACCATTACAAAACAACATTATCACTAATGAGGGATATGGGAAAATCTGGGTCAAGTCTAAGGAGATAGAGAAGACCAAAGGAAAGGATAACGAGGTCCATTACAAACAAACCACGGTTGTGAATCCTGGACCTTGTAAACAATGTGCTTGCAATAAAGCTAAGAGCCTAAATTTTGGTATAAAAAGAGGTAACCAAAGAAACTGGAATAATCAATGGGCTTAGAAACAAGGAGTTAATCTGAATAAAATCAATAGACCAAAACCTTGTTTCATATGTGGCAAGCTGAATCATTTGGCTAAGTATTGCTTTTTCAACCCTATTAACCAACATATGAACTTTCAAAGGTTTGTGCAAAAACCTGTTGGTTATAAGAAACCAAAGAAATCTGTGGAAACCAAAGGCCCTATGAAAAATAAGGTTTTAAAAGAAAGTGTTTTAATATGGGTGCCTAGAAGCACTAACAGTGTTAGTACTGCTGAAAATATTAATGCTGCTAACACAGTTACTACTGCTAACAATGTTAGTACTGCTGACAATATTAATGCTGCTAACACAGTTACTACTGCTAACAAGGTTAGTACTGCTAAGCATGCAAGTACTGCTCATACTGTTAGTACTTCTAAAACCAGTACTGCTTCTGGCAAATGTGTTTCCAAGCCTATCATTGTGACAAAGTACTCCAAAAATGAGGAGTCAAAGTTTAAAAATCTTATCAAGAAAGAATGCAAGTATTTTGATGAGAAAGGGGTACCCAAGACCACTTTGGCTTGGGTTCCTAATTCATACTAACTGATTTATATTATGTGCAGGGCAACCAACAGCTCAAAGGAAAGAGCATATGGCATGTTGATAGTGGTTGCTCTAGGCACATGACAGGTAACATGTCATGCCTTCAGGATTTCAAGCATATCAATAGAGGACATGTTGCATTTGGAGATAATCTTACTGGTGGTAAAATTAGTGGAAAAGGTAATGTTACCAAAGGTAAGATGACATTTGAGGATGTCTACTATGTTGATCAATTGAAGTACAACCTGTTAAGTGTATCACAGGTTTGTGACAAACAACATAGCATATTATTTACCAATACTGAGTGTATGATCCTTTCTCCAGGGTTCAAAGTAGTTGATGAAAGCATGATACTACTTAGAACTCCAAGAAAGGACAATGTTTATTGTCTAGATATGGACAATGTTTCTACTGATTCATCCCTGAACTGTCTTGTTTCAAAAGCTTCTGTGGATGAATCCTCTCTTTGGCACAGAAGGATGTGTCACATGAACTTCAAGACTATGAACAAACTTGTTAAAAACAACCTTGTAAGAGGTTTACCTTCAAAAGTATTTTCATCTGATGATCATTGTGTTGCATGTCTTAAAGGCAAACAACACAAAACTTCTCATAAGACCAAAGAGTTAAACACAATTTCTTCTTGTCTCCAGTTACTGCATATGGATCTGTTTGGTCCTACAAATGTTATGAGTATAGGCAAGAAATCTTACTGCTTGGTTATTGTTGATGATTACTCCAGATTTACTTGGGTATATTTTCTAAGGACTAAGGATGAGACAAGTGGACTGATCAAATCTTTTATCCTAAGAATTGAAAACCAAACTAATCAAAAAGTAAAAGTCATTAGATCAGATAATGGAACTGAGTTTAAAAATTTTGATCTAAACACCTTTTGTGAAGAAAAGGGAATTGAGAGACAATATAGTGCCCCTAGGACTCCCCAACAGAATGGAGTTGCTGAGAGGAGAAATAGGACACTAATAGAGGCTGCTAGATCTCTGTTGGCTGATTCAAAACTGCCAATTACCTTCTGGGCTGAAGCAGTTAATACTGCTTGTTATGTCCAAAATAGAGTTCTAGTGGTCAAGCCAAAGAACAAGACCCCTTATGAGATTTTAAATAAAAGAAAACCTTTCATTGGATTTTTCAAACCTTTTGGGTGTCCTTGTATAATTCTCAATACCAAATCTCACTTAGGTAAGTTTGATAGCAAAGCAGATGATGGATTTCTTATTGGTTACTCATCTCAGAGTAAGGCTTACAGAGTCTTTAACTCTTCTTCAAGAATAATTGAAGAAAGTGACAATGTCAAATGCAATGAGAACACACCAAATCCAATTGGGTCTGGTCCTCAGTGGCTATTTGACATTGACTCACTAACTAACTCTTTTGGTTTCAGTAGTGATGATTATGCAGGTTCAGGGAGTGGAGGATCAGGGACTACACAAGTTCAAGAAAGTATATCTCAATCTGTGATCTTTTCCATACCCACAGTGGATCCTGTTGAAGGCTATGAAAAAGAACCATCTACTGGACCAAGTCAAAGAGAAGAAGAAAGTAGAGATGAGGAGACTCAAGAAAATAAAGAACCAAAAGTAGCTACTGAAAACACTTCAGTTGAGCTAAATGACTCTAATCTAGAGGTGGAACTTAATGAAGAACCTAGTCATCACAGCAGAAGTCAAAAGAATCATCCTCCACAGCTGGTAATAGGGGATATATCTTCTCCTATGATGACTAGAAATCAAAGTAGGCTTCAAGAAATGCAAGATCAACAACATACAGTGCTCTCTTGCTTTTTATCCCAGCTTGAGCCTAAAAAGGCACATGATGCTATGAAAGAATCCAGTTGGATAGAAGCCATGCAAGAAGAGCTACTGCAGTTCAAGCTGCAAGATGTTTGGGATCTGGTAGACCTTCCTAAAGGCCAAAGAGCAATAGGAACAAAATGGGTCTTCAGGAATAAGAGAGATGAAAGAGGAATAGTCATAAGAAACAAAGCAAGGTTGGTGGCTCAAGGATATACACAAGAAGAAGGAATAGACTATGAAGAAGTATTTGCACCTGTGGCTAGGATAGAAGCAATTAGATTATTCCTAGCTTATGCTTCTTATATGAAATTCAAAGTCTATCAAATGGATGTCAAAAGTGCATTTATTTATGGCTCAATTGAAGAAGAAGTATATGTCTGTCAACCACCAGGGTTTGAAAACCCAAGCTATCCAGACAGGGTATACAAGTTGAAGAAAGCACTTTATGGACTACATCAAGCTCCAAGAGCATGGTATGACACTTTGTCATCCTATCTCTTGGAAAATGGCTTTGAAAGAGGAGTCATTGATAAGACTCTATTCATCAAGAGAAAGAAGAAGGATAACTTGCTGGTCCAAATCTATGTTGATGATATTATCTTTGGATCAACAAGAGATAACATGTGCAAGGAGTTTGAGGAACTAATGCATCAAAGGTTCAAGATGAGTTCCATGGGGGAACTTACTTTCTTCCTTGGACTCCAAGTTCCACAGAAGTCAGATGGGATCTTCATCTGTCAGTCCAAGTATGTGCAGGACATTCTAACCAAGTTTGGTTTCTCAGATTCAAAACCTACCAGCACACCTATGGAGACACACAAGCAGATAACAACAGATCTTGAGGGGGAGGATATGGATGTTCATCATTATAGATCCATGATTGGCTCTCTCATGTATCTTACAGCCTCTAGGCCAGATATAATGTTTCCAGTCTGTATATGTGCAAGATTCCAAGTTAGGCCAAATCAATCTCACTATCAAGCTGTTAAAAGGATATTCAGATATCTCAAAGGGCAATCCAAATTGGGACTTTGGTATCCTCATGACTCATCCTTTGACCTGCTTGCATACTCAGATAGTGATCTAGGTGGAGCAAACTTGGACAGAAAATCTACTTCTGGAGGATGTCAGTTTTTGGGTGCAAGACTAGTTTCATGGCAGTGCAAGAAACAAACCACAGTATCCACATCTACAACAGAGGCAGAGTATATAGCAGCTGCAAGTTGCTGTTCTCAAGTCTTATGGATTCAGAATCAAATGCTGGATTATGGGGTAACCTTTCTACACACTCCAATTTTTATTGATAATAGCAGTGCTATTAGCATTGTGAATAATCCTGTCAAGCACTCAAAGACAAAGCACATTGAGATCAGGTATCACTTCATAAGAGACTGTAATGAAAAGAAACTTATTCAAGTTGTAAAAGTTCACACTGATAACCAGTTTGCTGATCTATTCACTAAAGCTTTTGATGTGGGTAGATTCACTTTCGTGGTAACAAGTGTGGGAATGATCAACTCTGAATAAGTCCCTTCTCAAAAAGTAGTTATATACCTGTATATTGTTTATTCTTGGTGTTACTAATCTTCCTTTTCAGGATATATATAGTAGTACTCAGTGTATTACAAGCTTAAAAGAGTAAGTCTGGTTAATACTGCCAGTACAGTTTTAATACTGCTCTCAGTTAATACTGCTAGTGGTTAATACTGCTCTCAGTTAATATTGCTAGTGGTTAATACTGCTCTCAGTTAATACTGCTAGTTAGTTAATACTGCTTTCAGTTAATACTGCTCTCAGTTAATACTGCTAGTTAGTTAATACTGCTTTCAGTTAATACTGCTAGTTAGTTAATACTGCTTTCAGTTAATACTGCTCTCAGTTAATACTGCTAGTTAGTTAATACTGCTTTCAGTTAATACTGCTCTCAGTTAATACTGCTAGTTAGTTAATACTGCTTTCAGTTAATACTGCTCTAGGTTAATACTGCTTATGTCCCGAATACTATAAATACTCTTTGCCCGCCTAAAAGTTCATAACGACTCTTTGCATAATGTTCTCTTGCGCTCTAAACCCTCTCTCTCTCGAGTTCCAAGTTTTCAAGCAAGAAACTTCAAGGTCAATGGCATCCATGGCGTTCATTGATGAGCACAATGAAATCGCGATGCTCCAAAAGCCAAAACAAGCTGCAGGTTTTCATCAAATAGTCGACTTTCTGAAGTCCAGCCACATTGCCCATGATCTCACTATATCTCCTACTATCTTCATAGAGCATCAGAGGCAATTCTGGGCACATGCCACCATTGTTACTGAGAATGGTGTGCAAATGATCAAGACGAAGGTGTGTGACAAGCCATTAACAGTTACTGAAGAGGTAATTCGCATCAGTCTACGTCTAGACGATGCCTCTGGTATAACTTCTATCTCTAATGATGAACTGTTTTCTACTCTTTCTAGAATGGGGTATGGAGGCCCATTGGGTGTGTTCAAGTTCTTAAAAGCAAAATTTTCACCTCAATGGCGTTTCTTTGTCCATACCCTTATGCATTGTATCTCTAAAAAGACTACTGGATGGAGTGAGTTCAGTAGCACCATTGCTTATGCTCTGGTATGCTTAGCCACTGCCAGAAAGTATAATTTTTCTCAAATGATTTACAATGATCTTGTCTCAAACTTGGGGAACAAAAAGAGCTTTTATATGTACCCCAGGTTTGTTCAAGCAGTTATCACCCACGAATTGACGGATATTCCTCATTTTGATGGGATATATGTACCAAAACCCCCTAAAGGCAAGGTTTTCTCAAATATGAGAAGATCTGCTGGGGACTCGGAAGAAGTTGACACCCCATTGTTCTCTACAATGATGGTGGTGTCCCAATCTAATGAAGGTATGGTAGCAGGGTCAAGGCCCCCATTAGACCAACCTACTGCTAGACAATCCCAACCTTCCCACTCTAAATCAATTCCTCAGTCTCTTCTTGATAAACCAACTTCACCAATCACCCAAACCTACCAAAGGAAACAGGTAAAGAAGGCTCCTTCCCTTCTTGTACCAACAACCCCTAAGCCTTTAAGCCCTCTAAGGGAGGATTCTCCCTTAGAGAATATCTACAGGGAAACCACAAGGGTGTCTCCCAACCCAAAGGAGGTGCTCTCTGAGGAGGAGGTTGAGCATATGGGTCCTGAGGCTGCCACTACTCCTGCTAGCACAGAGGAGGACAGTGGTAACATACATAAGACCTCCCCCATGGCAACTTTGAATGAGCAATCATTCAAAGGTCCCCGGTGCCAAGAAACCAAGGGGGTGGATAGTGCTTCTGCTAGGCAGAAGGCTTCCACTACAAAAAGATCCCATGATCCTTCAATACAGGGTAACACTTCTGGAGAAGGTGAGGACAGATATAACTATCAAGAATTGATGGATGCTATGGGTAACATTAACATGGATGTCATCAAGCAGGGGAAAGACATTGAAGAAATGAAAATGGTGATCCTGTCTCAACAAGTACAGATTACCAAATTGAAGAAAATGGTAACTAGATTGGTACAAAAGAAGAGGAGAAGGCAATTTGTTCTGAAAAAGAAGGCAAATGTTCAAGATTCTTTCAACAAGGGGGAGAAGCCAGAGGGAGAAACAGAGAAAGAAAGCTCAACTGTAAAGGAAGTTGAAGTTGAGGGGGAGTCAGAACATGGAACAACAGCAGAAACTGTTAATGCTGCTAAAATTCAAGAAGCAGCAGAAACAGAAGCAGCAGAAACAGGGCTTTCTATAGAAGAAATGGAGATAGCTGAAACCTTGGTTAAAGCCAAGAATGATACTCCTAAGGCTACTCAATAGGCCAAGGGAGTAGTCATTAATGAAGGAGGAATCTCAAGGAAGGAAAAAGAGAAGGAAGTCTTGAAGGAAATAAAGGGAAAAGGAAAAGAAAAGATGGTTGAAGAAGCTGAACTGCCTACAAAGAAGAAGTCTCAGATTGAGATAGATGAGGCAATAGCAAAACAGCTTCAAGACCAAATGGAAAAGGAGGAACAGTTGCAAACTGAAAAAGACAGAGAGCTTGCAAAGATCATGGCCAGAAAGTTGAATGCTAAATATCAGAAGAGTATACAAGAAGCAGCTAAGGCCAAGAAACTTCAAGTCAAAAGAATAGCAAGTCAAAAGCAGAAAAGACAACCTTCCAAGACCTTTTTGGCCAATCTGGAAAGGAGAAAAATGATAAATTTCCTGAAAGGTGCAATTGGGATCAAGGGAGAGATATTTACCAATATGGCTTTCAGCAAGGTTGAGGAGCTGTACAAGAAGGAAATGGCCAAACTTCAAGGGGACTCATCTCAAAGGGAAGAAGGTGAAAGAAGAATGAAGGAGAGGCATGACCTCAATATTCAACAACCATTCCCTGAGGAGACCACACCCTCAAAAGACAAAGGTGAAGAAAAGAAGGAAGAATCTGAAAATGTTGGTGTAGAAGTTAAGTCTGCAAAAAGGGTAAAAACCATTGCTGCAAAAAGGGTTTTCAAAAGGCTAAGAGTGGAAGAAAAAGCAGAAACTGCAGCAAAAACTGAAGCAGAATCAGTGCATAATCCAGAACAGTTCCATAAGCAAACTGATGAGAATATGGATGTCTACATGACTATAGTAGAACCTATAAAGGCTGTTCCAATTTCCATGAAAGCTCCTGAGATTACCTTTTGGGACATTCTAAGAGATAATGGAAAGGATTTCTTTAGAATCAAAAGAGCTGATGGTTCATTTGAAGCATATTCAACATGGGGGAGAGTTATCAGAGGTTGTTCAAGAGCTGATATAGAAGAATTATACAAAGTGGGGATAAAACTTTATGAGCCTGTGTTGAAAGGTACTGAAGAGAATCTTCTCAAGATAGCAATGGAATACTTGTGCATGATGTTTGATCCAGAAAGAGTGGCTTATAGGATTAAAGATCATCATCATGAGTTTATATTCAAGAAGATCGATAAATGGATACTTTTTGAAAACTGTGGGGTATACATGATTACTATTGACAATTGTTATCATGAATACTATCTAGTGGACAAAATTTATCAGCATAGAAAGGAGAAGCTAGAAGGGATGCTTAAAGCTACACTGGTATGGTCAAAGGATTCAGAGATGGCTAATCATGTGGTGAGAAGAACTGTAAATCAAAGTCTGGGGCTAAATCCAAATTTGGGAAACTGAACCTGAGGTGTTGAAAGCATCTTGAAGATCAGATCTGAAGAACTTGACTTCTTTTACTAAAAGTCAAGTTAGGGGGAGATTGTTGGGAACTGAAGAATTCACCAAGTATGGTTAGTGCTGCTAGTACAAGATTACTACTGCCAGAGGACTTCAATAGTTAATACTGCTGAAGTATTACTACTGCTAGTAGAATTAATACTGCTAGTCAAAGTTAGTACTGCTTGAACAAAGTTAGTACTGCTTAGCTAGTTAGTACTGCTAGTGGTTAGTGCTGCTTAGTAGTTAATACTGCCAATTAATTAGTGCTGCTTATAAGATGAAGATTTGAGTTAGAAGAATGACAGCTGGATATTCTGAATATATTCATGGAAGATATACTGAAGATATTCTATTTATTGTAATTATCTTTTTGTTCAATATATGTATAGAATTGATAGAATAGTTTAAAAATTAATCATTCATTCTAAGTTTTAGAGAAAATCAACCTCAAGGCATAGATCCTAATTCTAGAGAAGTAGAATTCGTATTGGTGAGCCTGTTCATCAATATTAAGGTTGTGTGTTTAATCTTGTAACTTTAAGTATTCAATACAAGTTTACAAGGTATTGATCATATACACTGTTTGGTTACTGTTACATTGAATATCAAAGTGTTATTCCGCAAACTTCTTTGATATTGTTTCTGAGTATTTATTCTTGTTAAGAATTCGATCCTGACAAATCTGCACTAACCATTCATAAATTGCAGGTTGAGAACAAGCTTTTGAATAAGAAGGTAAATGGTTTGGAAGCTAAACTCTATGCAAGAGGCCAAACAGATCAAACCATTTTTCTCAATGCACCTAATGAAGAGGCTGATGTTAAGGAAAAATGGGGACTTGGTTTTCAAAACCCCCATTACTTAAAGAAAACCATCAGAAAACAACCAGCATTATATAATTTTGATTTTCTTGCTTGTGCTGGTAAACATATTCATTTAAAACCCAAATTTGTTATCAAATTACCAGAAGAAGTTGAGGCCAAAGAAACTGAAAATAGAAAGAATGTAAAGAAAATGCAACTACCATTTAACTATGCAAAGTTAAATGATAGTTATCTTTCAGAAACACCAAAAGTTCTTTCAAACGATTATTTTGCTAGTTATTCTATTTCTGAGATGGAGGCAAAACCATCTATTGCAAAAGTTTATGTTCCTCCACTCGTTCTTGAAAGCAAAATAGTTGATCTTGAAAATGTTTTATCTGATGAAAAACTTTTGGTTGATATTCAACAAAGTGTGTTTTCTACAGTTTTAAAGAACACTGTTTTTCAATCTAAATCTACAAAGTGTTCTAAAGTTTCTAAGGCACCTCAAACTTCAACTGATAACTTTGATGGCTTATTTGTGTCTGCAAATGATTTTTTAAACTCTGATGATGGGTGCATAGAAGAAATTGATATGTTTGACTTCAATGCTTCTCTTCCTGATCATTCTACTTGTCTTATAAATGGAAAAGTGTTACCAAGTGTTCTTAAAACTGATGAGTCATCAACTAAGGTTGGTGAATCAGTTTCTGTAACTGCTGATTACTATGCTCAAGGTAAGAAACATAAGAAACAACGATTACAGAAACAGAAATACACTGGTACACAAAAGAAAAATCAATTTCAGAAATCTGCTTTTCCTAATAAATCTAAATCTTTTGTTTCAGAAATAAGCAAGAAAAGGTCGAAAGCTCAAACCGAATGGCGACCAAAAAGGAAGGATGATGAGATAGCTGAATCAATTTCTGATAACTCTTGTAATAGATCAGTTAGTAGTGATAATGATGTAGTTGATCAATTTGCTTCACATAAACAAAACCTTGTAACTTCTTACAAGCGATATTCAATAAAGCAATTGATTCAATTATCTTCTATTACTACTAAATCTTATCATTATCGGGAAAATGATTTTGCTTATTCTCATAATTCTTCTGATTGGTTTGGATCTTATCATGTTTATTCTTCAAGAACAAATATTTTTAAAGGTTTTCAAAAGAACAGAGGGTCCATTTTCAAATGGATACCAAAATCTTGTACTAATATGTTAGGACCCGTTTTTAAATGGGTACCTAAATCTATTGTTTCCTGATTTCTCTTGCAGACCCGACATATGTGGTACTTGGACAGTGGATATTCCAAGCATATGACTGGGCAAAAAGCTTTATTGTCTAATTATATAGAGAAATTCAGTGAAAATGTCAGATTTGGAAACGATCAACTTTCACCAATCTTAGGATATGGTGACATCATTCAAGACAACATAACGATCAGTAAGGTGAGTTATGTCGAAGGCTTAGGGAACAACCTGTTTAGCATTGGTCAATTCAGCGATAAAGGGTTAGAGGTCAATTTCAAATCTAAGAGTTGCTCGGTTCGTACTGAAGACAACACATAACTCTTAGCTGGAAATCGAAAGACAAACCTCTATACCATCAACCTGTCCAAAGTTCAGATTGACAATCAAGTTTGCTTAATGACAAAAGCTTCAATGCAGCAAAGTTGGCTCTGGCACAGACGTTTAGCACACCTGAACTTTCATTATATCAACAATCTGGTTAGTGGGAAATTGGTAAAAGGACTTCCTGAGCTGAAATACGAGAAAGAACACTTATGTGCTGCATGTGAGAAGGGTAAGATGAAGAGAGCTCCGCATAAACCGAAGCCTGAACCAAGCACTAGTTCTCCGTTAGAATTGTTACATATGGATTTGTGTGGTCCAATGAGAACTCAGAGTTTGGGTGGAAAGAAATACGTGTTGGTTATTGTGGACGATTACTCAAGATACACGTGGGTCAAATTTCTTCGATCAAAAGATGAGATGCCGAAAGTCCTCATTACTTTCTTAAAGACGACCCAGGTGAAAATGCAACGACAAGTCAAGTTTCTTCGAACGGACAACGACATAGAGTTCAAAAACAAGATAGTTGAAGAATATCTCAAATCGGTCGGGATATCACATCAGTACTCTGCTGCTCGTACGCCTGAACAAAATGGAGTAGTCGAAAGGCGAAATCGGACGCTAGTTGAGGCCGCTCGTATTATGCTTAGCCAATCCAATCTACCTCTATTTTTGTAGGCAGAAGCTATGTTGACTGCATGTCATACTCAAAATCGGTCCATGATACACCGCCGTTTTCAAAAGACTCCATATGAGCTGATCAACAATAGAAAACCAACAATCAAGTATTTTCACATATTTGGGTGTAAATGTTTTGTGCTTAACGACAGATAGAGTCTGAATAAATTCAGTGATAAGGCGAACGAGGGTATCTTCATTGGTTATTCTTCAACATCGGTAGCATATCGTGTTTATCTAAAAAAGTCAAAGACAATTGTCGAGAGCGTCAATGTAACATTTGATGAAGACATGGCTTTTGAACAACTCAGTTTAGAACCCATGATCACTGGAGTATTAGCTTCTGGGCAGATCTGTCCAGAACCTGCTTCTACAACGAACAATTCGAATAACGCTTCTACTTCGATTTCACATTTATCTGATTTAGATTTGTTATTTGAATTCTTTTATGATGAGTTTCTAGGATCTAATGTACCTAAATCTGTTGTGACTGACAGGTCTGAAGACACACGTTGCAATCATCCAGTCACTTCAGAAGTTGTAACTGAACTTGAATCCCCCGTTCAGTTAGAAAATCACATTCCAACATCTACTCTTACAGTTGGAGATGTACAAGTAACTGCTGAGCCAGAAGTACCTGTTTTAGTTGGGTGTGATATATTGTCTACTCAACAGCTAGAGTCTGCTGTTCCAACTGATGCTTCTGCACCTGAAAGTTTAACTGCAAACCCCCTCCTATTATTCAAACTGAAGAGCCTGATAGTGGATTTTTAGATGATGATCATGTTCAAACTTCATCTACTCCACTCCCTCATGAGCATCGCTGGACCAAAGAGCATCCATTACATCAAGTAATTGAAGATCTTAACAAGCCTGTACAAACTAGGTCAACGACTCTTAATCAATGTATGCATGACTCATTCCTCAGTAAGATAGAGCCCACGCGAGTATCAGAGGCTCTTGCTGATTCGGATTGGGTATCTGCTATGCAAGAAGAGATCAATCAGTTTGAAGCCCTAAAGGTTTGGAGATTAGTTCCAAAACCAGAAGGTAAAACCGTGATAGGCACTAAATGGGATATTCAAGAATAAAAAGGATGAAGATGGTATCGTCATAAGAAACAAAGCTAGACTTGTTGCCAAAGGTTACCGGCAAGAGGAAGGCATAGACTATGATGAGACGTATGCTCCAGTAGCACGTATAGAGGCAATCCGCATGTTTCTAGCCTACGCAGCTCATAAGAATTTCACAGTCTTTCAGATGGATGTGAAAACAGCCTTTCTGAATGGCATTCTTAAAGAGGAAGTATACGTGTCTCAACCAGAAGGGTTCGTCAATCTAGATAATCCAGATCATGTCTATATCTTGGACAAAGCCCTGTATGGTTTGAAACAAGCCCCTCGAGCATGGTATGATGTTCTATCTAAATTCTTGGTCAAGTCAGGTTTTTCCAAAGGTAAGGTTGATACCACTTTATTCATCAAAAAGGAAAAAGCTGATATTATTCTTATTAAGATATATGTTGATGATATAATATTTGGCTCTACAAATCCTAAATACTGCAAAAACTTTTCTAACCTCATGGTGTCACATTTTCAAATGAGTATGATGGGATAAATGAATTTCTTTCTCGGATTACAAGTAAAACAGTTTTCAACGGGGATTTTCATTAACCAATCTAAGTACATTTTGGATATTCTTCGGAAGTACAAAATGGAAAATTGTAAACCAATTGGAACCCCGATGACACCAGGTACTAATATTAGCACTGATCGTTCGGGTAAAAGTGTTGATGTTAGACCTTATAGAGGTATGATAGGATCGTTAATGTATCTTACTTCAAGTAGGCTAGATATTATGTTTTCAACATGTTTATGTTCTAGATATTAGGCTGTTCCCAATGAATCCGATTTGGCTGATGTCAAACGAATTTTTAGATATCTGAAGGGGACTGGAGACCTTGGTCTGTGGTATCCTAAGGATACTGGGTTTCAACTGACTGCCTATTCAGATGCTGATCATGCAGGTTGCATGTTGGACAGAAAGAGAACTTCTGGTCACATTCAATTTCTTGGAGACAAGCTCGTTAGCTGGGCGTCAAAGAAACAATTATGCGTTTCCACATCGACTGCTGAAGCAGAGTATGTAGCTGCTGCCAGTTGCTGCTCTCAAGTCCTGTGGATGCGAACACAACTACGAGACTATGGATTCAAGTTCGACAAAGTTCCAATCTATTGTGACTCGAAGAGTGCAATCACAATATCTGCTAATCCTGTCCAACATACGAAAACCAAACACTTTGACGTCTGGTATCATTTTATTAAAGATAATGTAGAAAAAGGAACAATTGAACTATATTTTGTAAAAACAGATTATCAACTTGCAGATTTATTTACCAAACCATTAGATGAAAAGAGATTTAATTTTCTTATCTCTAAGCAGATTTATTTACCAAACCATTAGATGAAAAGAGATTTAATTTTCTTATCTCCAAGCTTGGTATGTTAAATCTGAAAACATAATCAATTATTACCTAATATAGTTACATATTGTTATTTTTCATCATTTTTCTTTATCGTTATTTTAAAAAGATATCTGCACTTTAATTGTTTGCTCATGATCTCAGGGGGAGAGTGAGATGCATTTTTAAGATGATCCACATTGTTTTGAGGGGGAGCATAACTAATTTATGCATTTTTCTTTAACTGACAAATTTTGTTCATGATGCATGATTTTAGGGGGAACATATAAATCATATCAAAAGGAGTAAGACTATGATTTCTGATTATTTCAGATCAAAACTTGTACTTTAATCGTTTTACTCCTTTATGTCTTCTATTTTTCGAATAAATTTGTGAATAAATTTGTTTTGACTAGACTTTGAGACTTATGCAGGATGAGAGAGGATGACACGATCATATCATTTTGACTTAAGAATGACTTCATGAGAATTAAGATTGACCGAAACGGTAAATTTCTTATCTTAATCTCAAATGTATCTGAAAGAAGGACAACTTTCAGATATAGAAAACATGTTATTAAATGTTCAAACCACTTTCCGATTCTTAATCAGATTTTATAATTTGGAAGTGTGATTTTAAATGTTTTCATTTTATTTGTGCTTAAATGTTTCTACAAACCGTGTGTTTTTAAAGATAATTACTTGTGTATTATCTTTTCTATATACTTTCAAGTATTCACACACACCGGTTTGAATTTTTGTTCAAATTGATCTTACCATGTCTCATATTGTAACCAATTTTTCGATGGTAAGACACTCCGCTTGTACTTCAATGAGTTTTGAGCGTTAATTCTTATCGAAACATTTTTTTTTCAAGAATGTCTATATTTTGTTTCGTATAGACACATATCCATTATTCTTGACCATAAGCCTTAATTGATTTATCATTCATTTATGATCATTTTCATACAATGTCAGATTTTCAAACAAGTTTTTGCATTCATATTCATTCATTCAATATACTTGTTTGAAAATATTTCAATGTTTCAAATGCTCAAATATTCATGATTATATTTTATGAGCTTACATTCATCTGACATTTGTATATGAGCTTTAACTGATAAAGTTAAACCATATTGAGCAACTTTATGCTTTCATAGGAAATATGGGTTCTTTGTGCTAGGACTTCAATGAACTTCTATGATATCACGTTAACCAGTGATTTCTACCCAAGAAGTTAATCCTTTAGTGATTGAGTGTGAGGAGTCAAAAAGAAATGAGTGTGGGTGTGATGAGGTAAAATGGAAAAGAGAGTTTGGTTAGATGTGAGCTTAATGATTAAAAGAAAGAGGGTGTGAGATCAGAGTAAAAGAATATCAAACTCTGCACCAACTACTTTCTTAGCCGGGCAACCACATTACTAATGATTCACAATTCTTTTGTGAACATTATTGAAACAGGCAAATAGCCCATGCCAACTCTTGATAAAACCCCACCATCTACTCATTTTCTTCTCAAAAAGAAAATATTTCATATTTTCTGGGGACGCAGCACATAATCTATCTGATTTTCATTTGGAAAATCTGGATATTGAAAAAGAAGGAAGTCTGCCCCACCTTCGCACTTCAATCATGCACATTGAGTCTGTGTTTATCTTCTGTTGTCTCAGTGGTTTACACAATGTTGAGCCTTATTAAAAGCAATAATTCGTTCTTAATTCTTTCTACAAATGCACGAACACACAAGGAATTGGTTTTCTTTTCATAACATTCATAGAAATTGCCTTTATGGTGTTTCGATGATTGGAAGGAAGCCCTGGGGAGTGAACATCAAAAAGCTCCTTTATATTGTGTATTCGTTACACACAGTGACTTTGTGTTACTGACAGGCATTTTAACTGATTCATTTGTTGATTCAGGAGTTACATGTTCTTATTTTGTCTAGATTTGAAAAGATCTGGATGAATACTTGGCTATGGATCACAGAACCAACGACTCAGTTTGACAGATCAGAATGGTCAAAGGCATTTCTTGGAAGAAAAGTTTTGATGATATAGATGCGCAAATCATCAAAAAGGGGGAGATGGTATCAAGAAATGATAAATTTTTAAGAGATGATTTTCAGAAATGTCCAAGTCAGAAAAGTTCAAAGTAAAGATTTGAAGATTTGAAGAAGATCAAAGAATTTCTGAAGATTTGAGGAAATTTTCTTTGAAGATTATCTGCTAAAGCAATTCGAGCTGATTCTGAAGATAATTTCTTTCCAAAGTCTGAAAGTATTACTGTGAAAGTTTTGGGGAGATTGTTAATCATTTGAAGACAATTTTGGAAAGAACACCGTCAAAGAAAAAGGGGAGATTGTATTGACAGAGCTTAAAGTGAAGACTGAATTGCTAGATCTTTCAATAATGATCTTGAATCCAAAGGGGGAGATTGTTAGAACATAAATATGTTGGATACAAGATCAAGAATACTGAAGGTCAAAGTTCAAGAAAGTAAAGCTGAAGAAAGTCAACTCTCATCAAAGTCAAAGTCTTTTGTAATAATGTCAATGTATTGTTTTTGTATTTTAGTTTCCTTGTTTTTAGATGTGGGTATAAATACCTTGTATTCTTTGTATTCCAAAAGTAGTTTTATTCAGTTGTCTGATTGAGAATTTGAGAGAGAGAGAGAGAAAATCTGTAGAGAGAGAAAGAGAGTTTTAGAGAGAGAAAGTTGTAATCGTTGGATTTGAAAGATTAATCAAACAGGTAATTGATTCATAAATCTTGTTTGTTGATTTGTTTGTGTTTAGAAACTAGAATCTGGGAATAATAGTAATGTTTTTGTATCAAAAGTTGCTTATGTTGATGGATTAAAACACAACTTAATAAGCATAAGTCAACTGTGTGACCATGGTTTTGATGTGAAGTTTGAAGAAAAACATTGTTCACTTATTCACTCAAAAACAGGTCAAGAAATGCTGAGAGCAGACAGAAAGGGTAAATTATATAGAATGAATTTTACCAAACACATAAACACTGGCTCAGAGAAACTCTATCTAGTATCTCTTAACAGTGAAGATGTCTGGCTCTGGCATAAGAAGTTCTCTCATCTGAACTTTTCTTCACTTGATAAGTTGGTCAAACTCAATCTGGTTAAGGGATTACCTTCTCTGAAGTTCAACAAAGATCATCTTTGTTCTGCTTGTGAAATGGAAAAAATGAAAAGATCTTCCCATAAAATCATAAGTGATAATAATTGTCCTAGACCTCTGCATATGCTACATGTAGACCTCTGTGGTCCTATCTCTTTGCATAGTGTATTAGGTAAAAAGTATATTCTGGTTCTGATTGATGAATACTCTAGATATACCTGGATAATTTCATAAGAGCCAAGTCTGATGTACCTGATATATTAATAAGGTTGTTAAAAAGATTGCAGGTTCTGTTCAACAGCAAAGTTCAGAAGCTTAGAAGTGACAATGGGACATAATTCAGAAATGTCAAAATCAACTCCTATCATTCAGAGGAAGGCATAACTCCCAACTTCTCTGCAGCAAGAACCCCTCAATAAAATGGTGTTGTTGAAAGAAAAAATAGAACACTTGTTGAAGCTGCAAGAACAATGCTTGCAGGATCTGATCTTCCAACCAACTTTTGGGTAGAAGCAGTAGCTACAACCTATTTTACTCAAAACAAAGCTACCATTGTCAAAAGATTCAAGAAAACATCTTATGAACTTATTAACAATAGGAAACCTAATGTTAAATATTTTCATATTTTTGGATGCAGATGTTACATTCTGAATGATAGAGAGTCTCTTGGAAAGTTTGACAAGAAAGCAGATGAAGGAAAATTCATTGGCTATTCATTAGCCTCAAAAGCCGTAAGAGTGTTTAATCTAAGAGCAAGAACAATCCAATAGAGTATCAATGTCTCTTTTGATGATACCAAAAGCCTTGATAACAGTGATGTCAACTCAACAACTAAGAATGTCTCTGGATCATCAAAGTTGAGAGAATCTGAACTAAACAAGATATTTGAAGATTTCTTTGATGATGATAACTCAGAATTTCTATTCAGAGATATTTACAGAGCAACTTCAAGGGAACCCCAAAATACAGGTACAACTTTTTCTGGTCCCTCTGAAATCACAACTTCTGCTTCTTTAAATACAGGTCCAAGAAATGAAACAAGACAAATTGAAGAACAAGTCTCTTCAGAAGCAGAAGATGAACAAGAGACATCTATTGAAGAGACTTCAGAGCATGCTTCACCATCTCTGGAACCCACTTCAGAGCCTCTGAATAGCACAACAGAGATGTCACCACCTGCCATCTCGAAGATCAAACTCCACCTCACATTCATGCTCCAATGACAAGATGGACAAAGGATCATCCCCATGATCATATCATTGGATCACCTTCAGATGGAGTCAAAACCAGATCTGCCGGAATCAATGAATGCTATTTTGTAAACTTTTTGAGCATTATTGAACCAAAGAAGGTAAATGAAGCTCTTGAAGATCCTAATTGGATCAGCGCCATGCAGGATGAGCTTCAAGAGTTTGAAAGAAATAAAGTCTGGGTCCTAGTTCCCCTTCCTAAATTTTTTTTACAATTAGGACTAAATGGGGTTTCAGAAATAAAAAGGATGAGGATGGCATTATAATCATTAACAAAGCTAGATTGGTTGCTAAGGGATATTGCCAAGAAGAGGGTATTGATTATGATGAAACCTTTGCACCTGTGGCTAGGCTAGAAGCAATTAGAATCTTCTTAGCCTATGCTATACACAAAGGGTTCAAAGTATATCAAATGGATGTTAAATCTGTCTTCTTAAATGGAAAATTGAATGAAGAAGTATATGTCCAACAACCACCTAGATTTGAATGTACAGAGTTTCCTAACTATGTTTATCATCTTGATAAAGCTCTGTATGAACTTAAACAAGCTCCAAGAGCATGGTATGCATCTCTGTTCACATTACTGATTAATAATGGTTTTGAAAAAGGTACAATTGATACAACCCTGTTAATCAAAAGGTACAAAAATGAGATGCTTTTAGTACGAATATATGTTGATGATATTATCTTTGGCTCTACAAATCTGAAGTATTGTGATAGGTTTTCAGAGTTGATGAAGAGTGAATTTTAGATGAGTCTCATGGGAGAATTAACATTCTTTATGGAATTACAAGTAAAACAAACGTCAGAGGGTACTTTTATAAGTCAATCTAAGTACGTCTCTGATATTTTGAAAAAGTACAAGCTCAATGATTCAACTTCTATGAAAACACCTATATCCATAGGAGTCAAACTTGACTCTGATCCTTCAGGAAAATCTGTAGATGTTAAGACTTACAGAGGCATGATAGAATCACTTCTATACTTAATTGCTAGTAGGCCTGATATAATGTTTGCAACCTGTCTCTGTGCTAGATATCAAGCAAATCCAAAAGAATCTCATTTATTTGCAGTCAAAAGAGTGTTTAGATACCTCAGAGGCACACCCTCAATGGGCCTCTGTTATCCAAAACTCTCTAGTTTTGATTTAACAGCTCATACTGATGCATATCACGCAGGATGCAAGCTAGACAGGAAAAGTACCACTGGATGTTGTCAATTATTGGGTAACAAGCTAGTGAGTTGGTCATCCAAAAAGCTGAACTGCGTTTCAACTTCTACTGCAGAGGAAGAATATGTTGTTGCTGCTAGTTGTTGCTCTCAAGTCATTTGGATGAAAACTTAACTCAGAGACTATGGATTACAATATGATAGAATACCCATTCTGTGTGATTCCAAAAGTGCCATAGACATCTCTGCAAATCCAGTAAAACATTCCAAGACAAAGCATATTGATGTCAGGTATCATTTCCTTAAAGATCATGTTGAGAAAGGTACAATTGAGATGTATTTTGTACCAACTGTTCTCCAACTTGCTGATATTTTCACAAAAGCCTTAAATGAACGAAGGTTTAATTTCTTAATTAGCAAGTTGGGAATGCTGAACATGTCTAAACTCAAAAGGACTTTAGAGTCTCTGATCACTACATCAGAGTCTCTGACATTGAAGACATGTTTAAACCCAGAGCCTCTGAGACCTGTTTCAGAGACTATGGACTCCCAACCAAGCATGGTCAAAATCATTTTTTTTTCCACTAAGCATCAATAAAAGGGGTGCAAAGAAAAGTAACCATCATCTGTCAAGGGGGAGCTTGAGAACATTGGAAGCTTCAGAGTCTTTGCCTTTCATCTCTGATATTCATGTCAGAGTCTCTGATCATTTCATGAAACATGTTGTTCAAAATACCAAGCATTATTCAAGGGGGAGAATGAAAATCAAACAATCAATTGTTAAGGGAGAGAATAAAAGTTCAAAGCAGACTATCTTTAGTCAATGGGGAGAAGACACAAAGCATCAATGCTTTTAAATCTTTTTACTTGTTTAAGCAATCTCTTATATCATTTGGCCTGAAAACTCAGATTCTCTGAATTCTTTCAACACTTGTGATATCTTAGATTACTTCACACTCAAAATATTCTTTCAAGAGATCAAGGTGAAAGGTTTGTCTAGTCAACGAAAATTAGCTATTAATTTCAAATATTCATAACTGGCTCCCATTCCTATTTTCTTGGCAACTATAAAACTTATGTGCAATAGTTACCAAGAACACGTGTCACCACAGGGTTGAGTGAAAGGTCAAACGACTTCATCCAAAAGGTCTAATCACTGTCGTTTCACCTTATGTACTCGAGTGTAAATTTTCTAAATGTGGATATAAAAGTAATTTTAAATCCGAATATCCATTTTTACACAAACAAATTACTCTCGAGCAATCTTTTCTCTCTCAAAGAACAAGAACTTCATCTTCTTCGACTCAAACTCTCAAATGGCTTCTTCCATGGACTGGTGCAAACTATTTCCCAAAACCGGTGAACCTTCGCGAGTGTATCGCTTTACAATCAAGGACAACAACCATATGGTACAACTTGATTCTCCCAAGTTCGAGGAACAATACCGCATCATCTGTGAGTTCTTCACAAACTGTGAACTCACTCAAGCCTTAATCATATCCACCACTGAATGCCCTCTCACATTCGTCCAAGAGTGGTTTTCTTTAAGTCACCACAGTGTAGACCATGGCGGAATCGTTGGCGAGTTTGAGATCTCTCAAACTGTGAAGTGTCAAGTTATCATCAATCCTGCTGTTCTCTGCGAAGTAATTCCATTCCTTACAATTAAAGAACTTCAAATCACTCGATTTGAGAAACGACCCTCCTCTGAAACCCTACTTTTGTTTGTAAAAATGCTTGGCTACAACACTGAAATCACAAGCCTAAGCAATTTAAGAAGACAACACCTTCCTCCTGTCTGGAACTTTTTGTTCTCTATGCTAAACCGAACCCTTACCTGCAAATTGGGAAGCATGGATCAAGCCACACCAGAAATACTGTCTATCATGTATGCTTTATTTTTTAATCGCAACATTGATATGGCAGGTATTATCTATGAACTAATTCTGACCTCCATTGAAAAGAAGAACAAGTGTATAACCAAGGACCTTGAGCAGATCACCCCATCTTCCAGAGTTCCCTCTATAACATTCCCACGATTCCTTGCCTTGATCACCAAAGCTGCAATTGACAAACTTCAGATTCTGACCTACTCTGATCAAAGCAAGACTCCATTCTACATCATGAACAAATTCAAACCAACTATCCTCTCTGAAGGATACCCAGAAGCAAGGAGGATCCCTCATCACATGCTGAACCAAGTAAATCCTAATTCTGTAGCCTTAGCTTCTTATATTCGTGTTGCCCAAGGACTAAAGCCAGTCCTGGGAACCCCAACACACTTAGATCCTATGCCTGAGATGGAGAGTCAGAGTAGCTCTACTTCAGAGGGATCAGAAGACCCTGAAGTTCAAAGCTCTATCAGGAGTGAACCAGAGGGTACTCCTAACAGAGACGCCGAAGTTCAGAGAGATTATAGCGCACCAGAAGAGGCTGTCAATGAGGGAGAAAAGGAAGTCCTTTCAGAAGCTAGTGAAGGGACTAGATATACTAGCTCTGAAGAGAGTGAGGATGAATCTTCAGAGTCTAGCTCTGAAAATTCTCAGAGTGAGAGGAGAGAGTCCCCTATGAACTTAGAGAAACAAGAGAGTTCTCACCCCTCCTCTGTAAAAGATGCCAAAAGGCACATTTACTTTAGGACTCCCACACCAACTCCCAGTGCATCCACACCATCTAACTAGACCGATCCAGAGGCAATGGTTATTGAATCAAAGGCGCACACCTTGATCCCAACCCAACAAACCACTTCAGAGGGGCCTCTTTCTACTTCTGAAGTACATAAACTTGAGAAAACCCACAATCTGAATGAGTCCTCTCAACATGACTTAGTCAATATCATAAGTACTTAGTTGCCTCAAAGTACGACACACATCCCCACACACGATGATGCCTCTGTGGCTCATCCCTTACCCTTTAGGTTTTTCCGTAGCAACTGTCCAACTCAGGGACATTGGTTGAACCATCAAGCACAAGGATTGACTTTCCTGGATCGCAAGGTCAACTCCCACATTAACTTCTAGTCCTCTGAATTTGAAGAGGAGGACTTGGATCTGAATAGAACGCTCAGAGATGATTCTCCGGAACATCGAGGACCGAGCGGAAGTCATTCCAGAGACAACATCCGACCATCTCTGAAAGAAGGCTCCTCTGGACTCGAGGAAAATTTGGCAACAAGTGTTATTACCAATGTACCCATCTCTAACATTCTCACTAAGTCAGAGTTCGAAAGGCTTTGTGAGGAACTCATGTTAGATCATGTTTTAAGTCAATTTGTTTAGTTAGTTTGTCTTTGAATGTTTGAATTTTTGTTGTAAACTTGTGTAGAGATGAAGGCTTTGTTTGACCCTATATAAGTCTTTCCTTTAGTCTTGTTTTGTGTAAGCTTTGTAATCAAGCATGTCATAAGCTAGTAAGTAATTTTGCATTCCACGCACTGTAACCTTTTCTCTAAGAGATATATGATTACACAGACTTGTGACTAAATTCTCTCTCTAGATTCTTATTGTGATTGTTCTTTAATTGTCATGATTGCTTGAAATCTAGGATGACAATTGGTATCAGAGCTACATCAAATTCAATTGGGAAAATCAACATTTTCAGGATTTCACAGAAAAACTCGATTTCCAGAAATAGAAAGTTCACTGTTGGATTGAATTCGAAATTGGGAGATCATGATGGGTTGAATGTAAATTTGAGTTCATTGTGATCGCCAAGTGTTATTGAATATCTTTCATTTAGAAAGATTGATCAATTAACCAATAGATTGAGAGAATCTGATCAATTTTTCCATTTTTGGAAGCTTTCCTTTCGCGTACTGTACAAGAATCAATTCTCAAAATCATGTTAGTTCTTGATGAATTTCATGTCAAAAGGTTATTCGAGATGCTACAGTGATCGATTCTACAAAGTTTCAGAGGCAAATTTGAAGTATTGAGTGGATTTGTGTTGAAATTTGTGAAAAAATGGTCAAGATTCATGGAATTTGCACAAGTGATAAAGAACTCGCATGAAGAACTCGCAGGCTGAAGACTTCACATATATGTTGTTTTTATTGTTTAAAGGACATAATTCGCACAAGGGTTCATATGAGAAGTGAAGATTTCACACAGAGCTACATACGAAAAGTGTGGAATTCGCATCTTAGTCTGAGAAAATATTCCAAGGGAGGAATTCGCACATAATCATACGAAGATTTCAGAATTTGCATCCTTATTTATGCGAAATGTGCAGAATTTGCACATAGATTTATGCGAAAAGCTCAGAACTCGCATACAAGTACATGCGGAAAGCTCAGAATTCGCACATAGCTTTATACGAAAAGCTCAGAACTCGCATATAAGCTCATGCGAAAAGTGAAGTCTTCTTACTTTCTTATGCGAATTGTGTGTCTATGCGAATTGTATTAGTTCATATGAATTGTTGCATGCGAATTGTTCTTTGTGAGTGCTATACAAATTCTGTGAGTGCTATACGAATTCCGTACTTGTGATATTTTTTAGTGATTTTCTGTGATTTTTACATTTGATTTTTCTGATTATCTGACTAACGATCTTTTCAAGTAATATGTTTCTGATAAATACTAATCATGCATTACATTGATGAGAAAGGTCATACTGTTCTAACCAACATAGATTGTGCTGTAAGGTATATGCCTGAGATACCTTTGATTGAAAAAAAGAATGCAAATCTTAAACGTCAGAACTCACAATTGAAAGCTGAGATAGAGACTTTGAATGTCAAGTTGACAAAAGCTGAGATACAAGTATCTACATATCAATCAAAAGGCAAAAAATGGCTGAAGAAAGTTGATGAGAGAAGTAAGATGGAAAAAGCTGAATATGAGAAAACTTTCAATCAGAAATTATCTGATCTTTCTAAGAAAGCTGAAACAGAATAGAAAGAGTTAGAAATCAGATGTGCCAAACTTTCCAAACAAATTTTTGAATTTGAGAAATTGTCATTTCTGAAAGAGATATCTTTGATAAAGAGAAGAAAAATACTTAAAAGAAAAATACTTTACTATTCAAAAAGATTTCTGAGAAAAATCAGAACTTGGAAAAGGAGTTTGAATCTGAAAGAAAATTTTTTGAAACTGAGATTTCTAAACTTACTAACAAGTTGGCTACCTTATCTTCAGATATACAAAAAGTGCAGAAGAGTAGATCTGATCTGCAAAGCAAATTTAATAAACTTTGCAATGAGAAAACCAAGTTGAATGACAAGATCAAACAACTTGAGAAAACTAATTCTGATTTATCTGACAAGATAACATCTAAAACACCTGTCTTATCTTCTTACAATGATGATTTAGTTGAATAAGTATGTTCATTTCAATCAGTATCTAGCTTGTTTCAAAAGATGGGTTTCAAGAAAAAGAATGTCAAATCTGAAATCTTGAAACCAGATCAGACTAAATCTTCTAATTCATTTTATGTCAAATCTGTTGATAATCATGCTTATTTTTCAAAATCTGGTTCTAAAGCGTTTAAGAAAGAGAAGATGATTTAGGCTGTTAAGGGATCTCCTGAATCAATAAAATACTAGAAATCATCTGCACAAGCTGCAAAGAGATACAAGAACAAAACTGCAAAAGGTAAAGCTTTTATTCATGATGCTGTCAAGTCAACTAAACATCTGATCAGGTTAGCTAAAAGCAAACTCTGCTGTTCTTATTGTTGCAATAATGATTTTGTACATAAAGCACACATCAACAAAAGGTATTATTCTTACAAAAAAGATTATGATACTTCATTTCACAAAGGTGAAAAACCACTCAAAGAAGTTTTCACATACTAACCAGAGTGGACCCAAATTTATCTGGGTACCAAAACTAGTAAAACCTGTGATGCAGGATACTGTACTCAAGAAGGAGTAAGAAGGGATATGACTTCTAGACAAAGCATTCTAGGACTCGTACCTTAGAGATCAAGATGACTTCTAAGTAAATAATCTCAGGACTCAGACATCAATCTCAAAGGATTATGACTTCTAAGTACAACAACTTAGGACTTATTCCTCAATGTTCAAGTGATGATCTTTGAATGTCAAATCATAACAGGGAGTTTTTCTCACTATTGAGTGTCATTGATTGTTCATTTTAAATGATTGAGGAGAATGTTTGTTTTAAATACTATAGATTGTACTTCAAAGAACATTTTTTTAAAAAGGGAGAAACAAATCTGAATTGTTATATTTGTAATGTATGCATATATGAATAGGGAGCATATCCATACATCAAGAAAGATCCATATCATGTCAAGGGGGAACCGGCAAGGAAATACATCAAGATACATCAAGAAAGAACAAATTCATGTCAAGATACAGAAGAAACAATTATCAAGTCAAGGGGGAGCTCAATACAGATTAACCTTAATAGGGTTGTAAGTGTGAGAGTGTGTGTAAATATTTTTGAAATTTAAAATAAGTGAAAAATGTCATTTTTGGAAAATTTCCATTTAAGGAAAGTTTCTATTTTTGGAAAATTTTGAAAAGTTTCCTAAAATAGCAAGTTTCCATGTTTAAAATGTTTTTCAAAAAGTTGGAAAGTTTGCTAAGTCCAGAATTCGCATAACACTATCATGCGAAATCTAAGGAATTCGCATGTGTGTGTTACACGAATTGTTGGAATTCGCATAACACCATCAAGCGAAATCTTAGGAATTCGCATGTGTGTGTCATACGAATTGTGTTCCTTTACACAGAATATGCATATTGTTTCATGCGAAATCTCACACACATTGTCTGTTCTTTCTAGACAATTCGTATCGGTGTCTTATGTGAAAAGTGTGAGGTCTAATATACTCGTGCCACGTGTCTTAATCATTCCAGGGTATAAATACATTTGTTGTCTACGAAATCCTCACTTTTCGTAAAATCTTTGAGCATACGAATTCTTTCAGAGCACAGACCCTTAAACCCTAACCTGCGACTTCAAGTTTTCTTCGATTTCTTCTTGATCTCTTTGATTCCAAGGTGTATATTTGTTCTTTTTATTTGTGTTTTGTTTGTTTGTAACGTATATTTCTTTGTTTCTTTGCAGGATACCCTTACTGGATTAGTGTTAGGATTTGAATTCATGGACTGTTCATCTTCAACACTTCGACTGACCTTTGAATTTTTGAACAAAATTTGAACTTGATTAGTTTCTATTTGTTGATTTAAAATGAAAGTAACATTCACATGACATAATCGAACTTCAGTGACCATAAATTTTAACCTAAATCATTTGTTTTTGGATTTGATTGGATTCAACTGTTCGACTGTTCTTCATATGTTCTTGTTGAATACTCAAAATTTAAGGGTCGATAAGTGTTTTAATCTTAAAGTTTCTTGATTAAAGTGTTTTTTAATCACAAATCAATCATAAAAATTCAAGATTTTGGGTTAAAATTCAAAATTTAAAATTTTGGTAATCTGGGTTCATATGAATGTTTGAAGATGTTCTTGATGTTTTTATTACAAAACTTAGAAAATTTTGAAGAATTTTTTTTAAGGCTCATACGAATTCTTGGATATAATGGTTCCATACGAATTCTGATATTCATTGTCAAACTTTTCTAAGTGAACAATTCTTATCCTTGTCCATACGAATTCTTGGTTTGTTTTGTTAAATTCTTCTAAGTGAAGAATTCGTATATAGTTTCATACGAATTCTGCTTCCATACGAATTCTGTGTCATACGAATTCTTGATTGTTTATGAGGTTTTCTAATTCCTAAGTGAGGAATTCGCATACCCCAGTCATGCGAATTCTATACTTAGAGTTTTTCAAAAAGTTGTTTTTCAAGGCTAAGACTTAAAATTTTTCACTAACCATTTGGACCCTGTCCAAAAGTGTTAATCTTTTTCAGGTACAAATGGCTGAACCATCAGTTGATCAACATGTTCAGACTGGAGAAAATTCACCACATAAGGCATCTGAACAATTTCCTATGCCATCATCTAGATCAGACTTCCATGTTCCATAAAATGCCAATCCTGATCTTTTCCTCATATCACCATCTGAGATGAAGCCTCAACAACCAAATAATCATCATCTTCAGTTCAACATCAAAACTGATCCACTGGTATTGGATATTCTGAGAAATCATCCTCTCAAGAATGCTCTAACAGCTCAAGCAGCAGCTCCTGAACTATATGTTCAACAAGCTTGGAAGACTATCCGCTTTAGTCATACAAAGGAACAAGGAGAGAGGATTCCAATCTTCAAGATGGAAATTGATCACTTTACTTCAGTCTTAAGTCTTGAAAGACTAAGATTCATTCAGAGTCTACCTTCTGAGACTGCAAGAGAAGGCATAACTTCTTATGATGAGCTACCACCAGACACTGAGGTCTTCAAAGGAATCAGGGACATGGGATACATTGGCCAACTTACACATGTCAATCACTTCAAGAAGAACAATCTTCCACCGTTCTACTACACCCTGTTATATGTTATCAACATATGTCTGACTGCCAAGATTTATGGAACTGACAATGCCAGCATTCATATTCTGAAGCTGTTCTACTCCATAGTCCATGATCTTCACATTGACTATGCATCTATCTTCTAGACTGAGCTTTATGAGAAGTTTGTTGCAAAGAAGACTTCCAAAGCTCCAAACTACATTCCATACCAAAGATTCATGGCCTTAATTGTTAGAAGCATGCTGCAAAGCAACCGACATATTCCTAAAAGGATCAACCATCCACTTGCACCGGTAAGTGAGATGAGGTACTTAATGAAGCAGAAGAAAACTTTCACATATTCTATGCCTATGCTAGAGAGCTTACTTGATTACGCTGATCCAGAGTGTGATAGTATTGTAGAGTATAGAGAGTCTATGGGACAACCAGGACCGGTTGACCCTACCCAAGGCTCAAACCCTAGGAAAGTGGAGTCGGTAAGGGTTTCCGATACTGTGGGAGTACAGAAACGGGGAGATAAGAGGAAAAATACCGAGAGGGGCTCTGGAGGGGGTCGGAGACCTAGACTAGAGGCATCAGGGTCATGGGTGATTACCCCACGTTCAGTGACACCTCTTGCTGATGAAGGTCAAGGATCCGACAATGAACTAGATCAAGCTAATCTGGCAGGTAATGAAAGTGAATCAAGTGAAGTTCCATCAGCTATAAGTGATACTGAGACTGCTTCAAAAGATGATGAGGAAACAGAGACTGATGTTGCTGGTGATTCCAATGATGATGATAATGATGATAACAATGATGGTGGTGCTGCTATTCAATCTGAGGAACAATCTGATGTTAAAGTTGATGAAGAAACTGATGTGTTTGAACCATTCTATGGTACTGATGCCATGGAAGTGGAAGATCAAGTTCATGTTGATACCATCGTTGGTGATGTTGTGGGAGACATAAGGAGACCCGAGGGAGTTTTAGTTGAAAATATTGAGAGAGAGAGAGAGTGAGATTGTAGAAAAAGAACATGGAGAGCATATGTACAAACGAACATACCTATCCCAAAGGGCAGCCAAATCTACCACTTTGCCGCATTTGTTGCGTGCAGGTGTTGAAAAAGACATAAGTAGTCCACTTATGCCTTTGCACACCTCAGCCACCCACTCTATCTCTTCTCAACAAGAGACCGTTTCATCTTTTCACGGGGAATTAGCTTATAATCTACTAGTTTCTCGCTCGGAGATTCAAGGTATTGAACAAAGAGAACAGTAGCCCCCGTTCTCGACTTCTTTGAATGCATAAATGAGTCTAGTGCCTTTTGAATTGCCTATTGTTATTCCTAGGACACTTTTTGAATCGGCTACTATCGGCAGTCTTAGTGAACCGATTGGAACATCCAGAGTAGATCCGCAATCCGGATTATGAGGAACGGATGGAAGTCCCATCATTGACATGTCATTGCCAATAATGAACACATGCCAAGCAGTTGATTCTACAGCTGTCATGGAAACAGTTAATCTACGTGATTCCGGTGTTACTCGCCCAGACTTTGTGTCTAAGGAAACTCTCGACGGCGCCTTAAAGGTTGTTGAAACCAAGATTTTTCAAAAGTTTGAGGATGAGTTAGTTGGTGTTAAACGTTTACTGAAAGGGAAGGATCCGATATCCGAACCTAAACCTACTCCACAATCCAAGTCACTTCCAAATACCTAGCCTGTTAACTTATCCATGGATGCGCTGAAGACGTTGCTATTTGCCAAACTTTTAGCACAAGCTCCGGATAACTAGCAAGATGCCGATCTTCTTACCCTTCTACAATCCCACCTTGAACAACAACCACCACAATCTGTGAAACCAACGGATTTGGTTAGTGCCTCAGAGTTTAATTCTATTAAATCTTACATTTTGTTTGCTATATCTGATTTGAAACAGGTTGTGCAAACTTCATGTAAAGCCCAAGCAGCTGTTTCTACAGAAAAGCATGATCATGATCCTGATAATGATCTTGAGGGGGAGAATAGGGAGAAACAGACAACTGCTGGTTATGGTGATGTTGTTTTGGTTGAGGAAAGAGCTGAAAGTGCTGAAAATGTGGAAAGGGATATTGATCATGGTAATGAGCAGAATGATCAAATGGAGTTAGTGTTATATATTAATGAAAGAGTTGAATCAAGGGTTGGAAAGCCTAAGATTGCAACTAGGCAGGAGATTATGGAGATTACTGGAATGCCAAATGCTGACATCATTGTTATGGAAAATGATGATAATGATGAAGTTGATGCCAAGTATGAGATGTACCGGAAGATAAAGGAGGAAGAAGAAAAGAATGATTTTTTTGACATAGTTTCTGATGATGAAGTGTTAGATATTACTGAAAATGTCAAAATAGTTGAGGAGATGCCAGCTTATGGAGAAAGTGTACTTGATGACTTATTTGAGGACAGAGATACTGAGGCTTTGAATGCTATGTTTACTTAGAGTACTCCAGATGATCTTCATCTTAGTCCGGTTCATGAGCAAGTGCCCGAGCCAAGTACAACTGCTATTTCAACTGTTCCATCCTTTAGTACGTTTGAATTCCCTGAAGCCAATGTAAGTCAAGCTGATGATGCTGAGCTAAATGTAAATATGAATTCTGATGTTAATGTTGAAGAAAAACTGCCTTATCAGAGAAAGTCTAATAGTCCTGTGAATCAACTAGAGTTTGTGAGAGCCGCTACATAAGCCTATTGTTCCAGAACCAGAAGCAGGTCCTTCAGGTACTGCTGTAGTGGGTTCTACTCCATATAAATGCTATGATGAATTTGGTCCTACTTTGGAAGAAATCAAAAGGATTAGAACAGCTTTAAGAGTTCCATATCTGGAGGAAGGTGTTAAGATTTTTGTAAGCTACATCAGGCTGATAGATCAAATCCAAATCTTGGGGATTCAAGATAAATCTCCAGAATTTCAGCAAGAATATGTCAGGTTACTTCAGGCTGTTGGAAGAACCTGTAAGGATGTTAGAAGCAGAGCAGGAATTTTGCAACTCGACAAAGTTATTTTGAAGAGATATCAAGAGATCTGGTATCCTGAATTTACACTTCAAAGAAAGGATTTAAAGACTTATATTTTTAATGAAGCTGACTTTGCAAACCTGAACTTCAGAGATATTGAATTTATGTATCATGAGTTCAGAGGAAGAACTAGATGTTTTCCTGAAGTAGTGTATGCTCTTGACACTATCAAAAGGTTCATTAAAAGACATATCTACTCTACCTATTGCTATGATTTTCAACTAGGTATTGAGACCAACCAGAGGAGAATCATCCTGCTTGCACCTGATATGACTCATCCTTTGCTTGAAGAAACTTCTCTCTACACAGTTCTCAGAAATCCAGAACTAGGAGTTGTGTATGAGAATGTTGATATGAAGCTGAAAAGGTTCATGAGAGTAGCTGAAATTCCTAAGTATTCAGACGGTACTTTGAAAGATGTCATTGAGAAACTGCAAGCTAAGCATGAAGAAAGTGAAAAACAAAGACTTGCTGAGAATGATCATATGCCAAGGTTAGAAAGGATTTGGACAGAGAATGTAATCAGTGCTATTAAAGACATAATCAAATTCAGACAAACCATCAGAAGGTTTGAAAGTTTTATGGGATTAAGGAGAATGTGCATGAATAAGTGGACCAGTTGAAGACTAGCAAATTGATCAAAAAGGGGGAAATTGTTAGATCATGTTTTGAGTCAACTTGCTTAGTTAGTTTGTCTTTGAATGTTTGAATTTTTGTTGTAAACTTGTGTAGAGGTCAAGGCTTTGTTTGACCCTATATAAATGTTTCCATTAGTCTTGTTTTGTGTAAGCTTTGTAATCAAGCATGTCATTAAGCTAGTGAGTAATTTTGTATTCTACGCACTGTAACCTTTTCTCTAAGAGATATATGATTACATAGACTTGTGACTAAATTCTCTCTTTAGATTCTTATTGTGATTGTTCTTTAATTGTCATGATGGCTTGAAATCTAGGATCACAACTCAGAGGCTCCTTGAACGAGCATAAACTTCAAGGAATTGACGGTTCAGAGACCTCTGCACTCACCTCTGAAAATGACAAACTCAGAGCAGTGGTCTCTACTCTGAAGACCCAACTTCTGCATTCAAATAACAGGATTCAGGGGTTGGAGAGACAACTGTTTGAACAGAAGGCTATTTCCTCTCTGGAGATTGCGGCTCTCAAAGCTCAGATTATCGAACTCTAAAGCCAATCCTCCACAGTGGCAGACATTCAGAAGGAGGTCAAGGATCTCAAGACAGAGGTAGTGGCTAATAGATCAACTTCACTATCTTCAGAACAAATGGCCTCTATCTCTGACCTGATCAATTCTACCATTCAAGCCTCCCTTCCCACTAAAGCAACAACTTTAGAGCTCCCACCTCCACTACCCAGAACTGTTGAAGACCTTGTGACCAAGGCTGATCTTGGCACATTTAAAGAAGGCATCATGAGTAGAATGCTCACCTACTCCTCCAAGATCAACATGGTTGCTCAGAAGAAGGTCCAAGCCTCTCTGGACGATTACAAGTTCCATTATCAAGATCAAGTCCATGACATCCTTCAAGCTGCCAATGATGCCATCAAATATCTTAGATAGGCGACGTTCAAAAGAAAGAGAATCGTGCCAAAACCTGAATTTCCAAAATTCAGAGTGTGCACTGACTCTGATGAAACCTGTAGTAGAGATGCGAAGAAGCCCAAGTTTGAGAACCCAGATGACAAAGATGATGAAGGTACCTCTGAGCCTCAAAAGGGGGAGATACAGGGGACAACACAAGGTCAATCCTCTGGAGCTGCCAAACCAAGTGGCTCTGCTCCATCTCCGTCCACAAACAAGGAAAAAGGAGCACAAGAGAAACAACTAGAGAGGCAGTCCACCTCTGCTGAAGATAACTAAACGATCTCCAAATCTCCAGTTCCAATAGTTCTTCTAGAACCATCAACATCAGAGGCACCTATAATCCAAGTAGTAGATGCTACTCTAGAAGCTATAGGTGCTCTTGATATAGAAGAAGAAGATGAACAGCTAGTTGACTTCTCAAGCTCTGAAGATGCATTCTCTTCTCCAGAACGACAAAATATAATTATGAGAGATGCATTCGGATCAGAATCAGAGGAAGAACAAGCAGCATCATCCGAGCATGTTCCTGAAGAAATTATTGATGTAGATGCCTATGTCTACAAAAATGCTCAGGCTCACCTACCTTCTACATCAAAGACATAACATAGAGCTGAATATACTGCTGAAGTGACAAACGTAATCTTCTCATTAGTCAGTGAAACCCCACCTCAATCCCCTCAAGTCCAAAATAAGGAACCAGAGATTGATCCACAACTATCTGTTGAAGAAACCCACATAGTTGTTAATGAACAGGCCCCTCTAGAGGTACCTATTCAGAAGACAAGCATTGGCGTTCCAGCTCTCTCAAAGTACACTCAGCCTCCATAATTTCTTACGTTTGAGCTAGAGACTTCAATTGAAGACCACTTTAGATATCTATACTGTGAGTTCAGCTTAGAAGATACCCAAGTTCTTCCTCTGAATCCAAGAATAAGAGAAAATATGGCAGACTATGAGCAGAGATTCATCAGAGACAAGACCAGTCCAAGAGCAAAAGTTCTCTCAAACTTTCATATCACAGATATAAATAAAGTCTCTAAAAAGACATTTGCTTACAATAAGATCATCTACAGACACTATGAGGTAATACGCTCTGATGGAAAAGTTTATGAATTAAATGACAATGATCTCGTAAATCTTAACCTCTATGATCTGCCTCATCTCTACGCCAGCTGCTCAGCCAAATTTGAACGAAATAGAGCATACAAAATGGGTCTCCATGAAGTCAGGCGTGCTATAGAAGCTCATATTAAACTAAGGGCTAGACTTGACTTTAAGATTGCTCTGAACTTGAGAGAAGAAAGACTTGGTGTAATTGAACCAGTGGAGAAAATTGCTGATCAGAACAAATAAAATACTGGATTAATAATTGCTGAGCCTCTGGGATGTGTCTACAGAGTCAACCTAATCAAGAAAATCTTCCTGGCTTCAGAGGTAGCAAAGTATTCAGATGAAACTTTGAGAGGCATACTGAAGATGATACATGTGAAGAAAGAACGACACAGAGCTGATCTATTGGGGAAACTAGACATGGAAATTAGCTCACTGATTAACTTCAGAGAGCTCATTATGAAATTCCATAGGATCTGCTCTAGTGATAGGCCTTAGTTCTTTTCTTTCTGTTTATTTTGATGATACATTCTCTGTTTGTAATTTCTATCTTTTGAGATGTGACATTTAAGAGGATGACTTTCTCTTCTATGCTTTCTAGATTAAATTTTTGTTAATATTGATTTTTTTTATTCTCAATACTTAGGGGGAGATTGTTAGCCCTAATTCTGAATTGTAAAAGTAATGAAAATAGCTCAAGTCTTCCTCTGAAGACATTCTAAGACATCGGTAGAGAAAGCCAAGTCTAACTCTGAAGTCAGTTAAGAGACAGACTCTTCAGACGGGAAGACATCAGAGATAGCTTCATCCGAGATCTAATTCAGAGCTCTAAAGGTGTTCTCTCTGAAGATCAAGAGTGAAGATTTACAAGTATTGACAGAAGAACAGATGACACGTCACTTAGTGATTAGATTTACTTTATAGAGTAGGTCACTGTTCAAGCATGTCTTGAGCTTACCATTTAGGTAAGACATTGTTCAAGCATGCTTCTTATGTCAGGTTAAGTACACTGTTCACTTTATGGTCCTATAAACAGGACCATCACTCCATTGAAAAAAGTGTGCTTTTTGATATCTTGTATATGAATCAACTTTTAATATACTGGAAAGTATTCTAAAGAAGATCTTGTACAATTTATATATATCTTATCATAAACTGTGATATTGAATCTGCTTTGATATTTAAACTATATTTCTTCCGCTGTTAATATTATTATCGTTTATATCATTGTTATAAGATTAAATCTGGGATCCAACAATGGGAATCCATATTGTGTCGGAAATCAACTATCTAGATTCTTTCTAGCTACCTGTTATCAAACTATGTCTCAACAATTTCCTCCTGAATATGGGGGTAGTGGGGGAAATCCATATGGTGGCAGTAGTTTCTTTCCCCAAAATAACTTTGTTTAAGCCACTAACGCCACTAAGGAGTTCCCACAAGAGTTTCAAACTCATCCAAACTTTGATTTTTCAACAAAACCTGCTAAGGTTTTTGAACCTATGTATGACAATGAAGATGGTAGGTTTGTTGTTCCTAATTTGAACGAGTCTCCATTCTGGGAGGTAAACATGGAATATGATGTTAAGGTTGCCGAAAATATTTTTAATATCCCACGAAGATGACAATGATGATCACTCAAATGATGAAGAAATCGGGAGAAGGAATAATTTTTAGGGTATGCTAGACCATTACCTTGTCCGTCCCTCGTTATCAAACCAACAAAACTGTTGGATCCCAGATTTAGTCTTATAACAATGATATAAACAGATAATAATAAAGACAACGGAAGCAAAACAGTTTAATATCGAAGTAGATTCAACTCACAGTAAATAAGAAGATATCCAATAAAGTAAAAACAAGAACAAACTTAATATTTACTAGATAAATCAGGTAGATTATCAAGAACACCAAAAAGGTGATTAGATCATACAAGATCTTCTTAGAATACTTTTCAGTATAAAAGAAATAATTCTATTACAAGTTGTAAAGAAAAAACACACTTTTAGCAAAGGAGTGATGGTCCTATTTATAGGACCATAAAGTGAATAGTGTACTTTCCTGACAAAAGAATCATGATTGAACAGTGTCTTACCTAATGGGTAAGCTCAAGACATGTTTGAACAACAACCTATCTAAAAAGTAAGCTAGTCACTCGGTGACGCGTCTTACGTTCTTCTATCAACACTTGTAGAATTCATCAACATAATCTTCAGAGAGGATGTATTTAGACCTCTGATGCAGGTACCTCTGATGAAGCTATCTATGATGTATTGCTGAACTTCCCTAACTCTGGAATATACTTCAGAGGCAAGCTTGCTCTCTGAAGTCTATCTTTGGAAGTCTTCAGAGGAAGACTTAGAATATTTTCAATACTTTTACATTTCAGAACTGGGACTAACAATCTCTCCCTAAGTATTGAAAATAAAAATTTGCAAAAATAACAGAGATAAAATTTAACTTGAAATCATGGAGGAGAAAATCATCCTCGTAAATGTTACTTCTCACAAATGATTTGAGTTACAAACAGAGAAGATAACAGCAAAAGAAATTACAAAGTAAAGAACTAAAGTCTATCACTAGAGCAGATCCTATGAAACTTCATAATAAGTTATCTGAAGTTAATCATTGAGCTAATCTACAAGTTTAGCTTTTCTAATAGGTCAACTCTTTGTCGTTCTTCCTTTACATGTATCATCCTTAGCACTCCCTTTCAATGTCTCATTAGAATACTTGGCCACCTCTGATGCTAGGAAGATTTTCTTTAGATTGTTCACTCTGTAGATGAATCCTAGGGGTTCTACAATGATTGAACCTATTTTGTATTTTTCTAAGTTTTCACAGGTCTCAACCGAAGTAGTGACCCCAAGTCTCTCTTCTCCCAGATTTAGAGCAATTTGGTAATCAAGTATGGCCCTTATCTTGATGTGAGCTTCCATTACACGTATGATTTCATACATGCCCATTCTGAACATCCTTCCTCTTTCATATTTTGCAGAGCAGTGGGCATAGAGGTGATGCAAATAATAGGGATTCAGATTTACAAGGTCATTGTCATTGAACTCATACACTAACCCATCAGTACGAATGACCTTGTAATGCCGGTATATGATTCTATTATAGAAATATGTCTTCTCAGAGATACTATGTACCTCTTTAATTGCTATATCTGAGAGAACCTTTGTTCTGGGGCTAGTCTTATCTCTGATAATTCTTTGTTCTACTTCGTCCATTCCATCTTTTATTCTTGGATTCAGAGGGAAGACTTGAGTATCTTCTAATTTGAACTCACAGTAGAGATATCTGAAGTCTGGCTCAGAAGCAAGGAACTCTGGTGGAGTTGTGAATCTTGATCACATAGGAAGTCCAATGCTTGCTTTCTAAACAAGTTCCTTTGAGGACACTTTTTCATCAACAACCATTGTTGGTTCTTCAGCAGATAGCTGTGGAGCTATCTATGGTTCCTTTATTTGGATTTGAGGGGATTGAGGTGGGGTTTCGTTGATGGCAGAGAAGATTAGATTTTCCATTTGTGTAGTGTCTTCATCTTTGTGCTCTATCTCTGATAAAGATGGTTGATGAGATTGAGCATTCTTGTAGACATACTCTTCTTCTTCTTCTTCTTCTCCTACTCCTCCTCCTCTTCCTCCTCCTCCTTCTCCTTCTTCTTCTCCTTCTTCTTCTCCTTCTTCTTCTCCTTCTTCTTCTTCTTCTTTAGCAGCTTCTTCTTCGGTTTCTGATTCGAATGCATCTAGTGATGATAATCGGGAGAAGTCGACAAGTTGTTCATCATATTCTTCTTGTTCTTCTTGCATAGCCCCTATTGTTTCTGGTGTAGCATTTATTACGTGAATGATGGGTGCCTCTGAAGTTGAAGGTTCTAGGAGTACAACTGGTGGTGGAGAGTTTAATATTGTTTGGTTGTCTTCAGCAGAGGTGGTGTGTCTCTCTGGTTCACTCTCTTGAACATCTTGTTCTTTATTTCTAGAGGGGGATGGAGCAGTGCTGCTTACATTCTCTGCTGCTCTGTTAGTAGTCTTCTCCCCGTTTTGAGGATCTGATGACCCCTGAGGTTGGTCATCATCTTTGCCCTCATCACAGCCATCAAACATTCTTTTCTTCTTGGCCTCGTCTGAGCAAGAAGTCTATGCGATATTTCTCTTTAACTTCCCTTCTTCTGAAGAGAAAGTCTGCTTTAATAGATTCTGAACTGTTGTGGTCTGATATCCTTCTTTATCAACAAACGTACTCAAAATTGTCATCATTTTGTCAGTGACAGATTTCGAGAAGTCTTGTAGATCGACCTTTGTGACAAACTGGGTTGGCTCTGAAGATTGTTGGGTGGTAGCCAGAGCAACAAGTGGAAAAGGGATCTTGGCAATTGATTCTTCTAGAACCTTGATCAGGTCACCCTTGAAATTTGAGAAATATTTAGAGGTGATAGAAGGTGCAGATCATGCTGGAATGGATTTGAGTAGCTACTCCTTTGCTTCTGAAATTTCCTTAGATAAGACCGAGGAATTGCCAATTACAAGCTTCTCCAGAGAGTCCAATCTTTTGTTACTGGAGTTCAAAGCTGCACGCAACTCAGAGACCTCTGAAGTAAATTTGACAACTTCAGAGTTTGAGGCAGAAGCCTAAGAGGTCTTTTCTAACTGAAATTTTAGATCCTTCAGGGATCCTTCTTTGGTGACATAGTCAGAGTGGGTAATCTTAGAATCAACACATAAGTCTAAGTTTCCCTCGAGAACAGAGGAGCCTTCTTTCAGAACTTGTTTGATGTTGGTTCTGGAAGGACTTCCCATTAATCCTTGAGAGTCCTTTTTCAAGGACTTCTCTATAATGGTTCTGATTGGTTGATCATCCTCTTAATCAGAATCAGAAGATGAAAAATGAATGTGAGTGGACATCTTGCTATCCAGGCAAGAGAGTCCTTATGAAACTAAGTCGTTCCATTGTCTCTCAGAGAGATAATCACTACGAGAGAATTTGAATCTCTCTGGTACTAGTGGACGAGCACCTAGATCATGAGCCATAGAGGCATCATGTTTGTGAATTGGTAGCGTACTCTGGGGCAACTGAGTACTTTTATCTTTAACTAAGTCCTTTTGGTAGGACTTAGCCAGTTTAGAGGTTTCCCCTTGGATGCATACTTCAGAGGCAGAAGGAGGTGCATCTGAGCGGATAGTTTGGGATGGGTTCGAGGGGTGCACCTCTTGTTCAATATCCATTGGTTCTGGACCACCTTGCATAGGAGATGTGGTAGCACGAGGAGTTAGGCTTGGGATGTTCTCAAATGTGCCTTCAGAGGCATCCTTCCTACCTTTCCTCCCTCGGCTCCTAAGTTAAGAGACTCACTCTCGGGTTGACTCTCATCCTCACTGTCCTCAAGTCTGACAAACCTATGTGTTTGGGATCATACCATCGACTCCGATGGTTGGGCAACACGACTAAGTAAGAGGCGGGTTTCATGGTTAGTAGTGATATACTTCAACATGGTTTGTGGAAATCTCCTTTCTTTGAGGTAAGGAGGGATAGTTGTGGGTTTGAAAGAGTTCATCACAAAAATTGGTGTCCTTGGTCCTTCTTCTGAAAATGATTTCCTCTCCATTGCTCTTTTGATCACCAAGGAAATGAATCTTGGAAACAACAAAGAGATTGGTTGTTTCCCTTTCTCTAGTGTTTTGTTTTTCCTGTCCACTGCAGTAAGTAGTTCGTAGAAAAGGATTCCAACCATGATAATGTTACAATTGAAGAAAAGGGCGTACATGATGGCCCAAATGGTTGGGTATATTTGGTCTTGATTACCTATTTTGCAAGTCAATATGCGATTCAACACACCGAACATGAAATTCCATGTCGGAGGGGGATGTTGACGTCTGAACTCACTTAATCGAGTGATCTCCTTGTTATAACCCAAGTGATGAAGAAACTGAAGAAGAACTTCAGGTGTTGGGGGGGTTTTTCAAATATTTGGATTTGAAGTTCTTGTGTGGTCAGTAGGTATAGACGTCGGGTCAAGGTGTCAGGAGTAATACAAATGTTGATTCCTCTATCGTCTAGGTCAATATGGCCTACAATTCCTTCATGTTCTTCACTGTAAGCGCTGGAGTACTACCATCGTTGAACGTATCTTAGAGGAACATCTTGATCGCATACAGTGAGAGCATGGTTTAGTTCACACCGTCGAAAGAATTCAAGGATGGGATGAAACTGTTCATCGAACTTGGAAGAGGTTATTTCCAGATAGTAGTTGTTTCCTTTGACTGGAACATCGAATTGTGCGAGATTTAGGCATGAACTATTCGACTGGAGTCCGCAGAGTTGTTTTCCTGATTCGCCATTGTTGCAGGTTTGAAGCTTGCTTGAATGCTTTAAGAGAGAAAAATATTGTTGAGGATATTTTTGAGAGCGTAAAGAAAGAAATGATGATGAAGTGGGTTTATATGGACGTGGAATGTGGGATAGGGGCTATGGAAACGGAGATTGTGAGTTCCCATGTCAGAAAATGTCCCATCAATTCTCCAATCAAAATGGTACACATGTAGAGGGAGGGTGAAAGGACGCTTGATGTCAGAAAACTGTCATTTAGATTTTTCTAATTTGAATTTGACAGTAATCTAAGAAAATAACCCACATGCACATCATTACTTTTGTAAAAATATTTTGTTCTTTTTTTAAAAAAATTTAAAAGAATTTTATTTACAAAAGAATTTAAACTTGATTAAAAAGATATCCAAGAAAATTAAAGTTTGGTGTTTGGATATTGCTTCAGAATATTGAATACCAGAGGCTTTGAAAGCAATATCAGAGATAAAATGTTAATATCTTGGATATATGGATTTGAAAAGAATCAAGTTTGATTTTCAAAAGAAAAGGGTAAAATATGAGATGAGAAACATACCTTTCCTTCTGAAATGATATATGATGAAATGATCAGAGGCTCTGATATGAGTATCAGAGATAAGATCAGAGGTTCTGATATAAAGAATAGAGACTCTGAAGCTTGGTTTTGTTGACAATCCATCATTTTCTAGCTCCCCCTTTGACAAATGATGAGTTCTTTTCTTTGCTCCCCCTTGATTTATGCTTAGGTGTAAAATTTAGATGAACATGCTTTCTAGAATTCCAGAGGCTCTGATTTCTATTATATGTTAATTCAGTATGTCAGAGGCTCTAAAAAAGGTATCAGAGGCTCTGTAACATGTTGAGTTTAAGTTGACTTATTTAGCATGCCCAACTTGCTGATCAGAAAATTGAACCTTCGTTCATCTAAAGCTTTTGTGAAAATATCAGCAAGTTGGAGATCAGTTGGTACAAAATACATCTCAATTTTACCCTTTTCAACATGATCTTTTAGGAAATGATACTTGACATCAATGTGCTTTGTTTTGGAATGCTGCTCTGGATTTGCAGAGATGGCAATAGCACTTCTGGAGTCACAAAGAATAGGAATTCTATCAAATTGAAGACCATAGTCTCTTTGTTGAGTTCTCATCCAAATGACTCATGAACAACTAGCAACGACAACATATTCTGCCTCTGCTGTAGAAGTTGATACACAATATTGCTTCTTTGATGACCAACTCACTAGTTTATTTCCTAAAAGTTGACAACATCTAAAGGTACTCTTCCCATCTAACTAGTATCCTGCTTGATCTGCGTCAATGTATGCTGTTAGCTCAAAGCTAGAGTGTTTAAGATACCAAAGACCCAATGATGGTGTGCCTCTGAGGTATCTAAACAGTCTCTTGACTGCAGATAAGTGAGATTCCTTTAGATTTGCTTGATATCTAGCACATAGACATGTTGCAAGCATTATATCAGGCCTACTTGTAGTTAAGTATAATAATGAACCTATCATGCCTCTGTAGGTTTTAACATCCACATATATTCTTGAAAGATCAGAGTCAAGTTTGACTCCAGTGGCAATAGGTGTTTTCATAGGAGTCGAATCATTGAGTTTGTACTTTTTCAAAATATCAGAGACATATTTGGATTGATTTATGAAAATTCCCTCTGATGTTTGTTTTACTTGAAGTCGTAGAAAGAATGTTAATTCTCCCATTAGACTCATTTCGAATTCACTATTCATCAACTCAGAAAACTTATCACAATACTTTTGGTTTGTAGAACCAAAGATAATATCGTAAACATATATCTGTACTAGAAGCATTTCATTTTTATATATCTTGGTGAAAAGTGTGGGATCAATTGTTCTTTTTTCAAACCCATTATCAATCAGAAAAGTAGACAAAGTTGCATACCATGCTCTGGGAGCTTGTTTAAGGCCATATAGAGCTTTATCAAGAGGAAAAAGATGGTTTGGAAACTCTACACTTTCAAATCCAGGTGGTTGCTGGACATATACTTCTTCAGTAAGTTTACCATTAAGAAAGGCAGATTTGACATCCGTTTGATATACTTTGAACCCTTTGTGTGCAACATAGGCTAAAAAGATTTTGATTTCTTCTAGCCTAGCCACAGGTGCAAAGGATTCATCATAATCAATACCTTCTTCTTGGAAATATCCCTTAGCAACAAGTCTAGCTTTGCTTCTGATGATTATGCCATCTTCATCCTTTTTATTTCTGAAAACCCATTTAATTCCAATAGCAAATTTTCCTTTAGGAAGGAGAACTAGGGTCCAGACCTTATTTCTTTCAAACTCTTGAAGCTCATTCTGCATGGCACTGATCCAATTTGGATCTTCAAGAGCTTCATTTACCTTATTTGGCTTAATGATGCTCAAAAAGTTTACGAAATAGCGTTCATTGATTGTTGCAGATCTGGTTTTGACACCATCTGATGGTGATCCTATGATCTGATCATGGGGGTGATCATTGTTCCATCTTGTCATTGGAGCATGAAAGTGGGGTGGAGTTTGATCCTCAGAGATGACAGGTGGTGACATCTCTGTTGTGCTATTCAGAGGCTCTGAAGTGGGTTCCAGAGATGGTGAAGCAAGCTCTAGAGTCTCTTCAACAGATGTCTTTGGAGCTTCTTCAAATGTCTCTTGTTCACGTTCTGCTTCTTAAGATTCTTGTTCTTCAACCTGTCTTGATTAATTACTTAGACCTGCATTTAATGAAGTAGAAGGTGTGATATTAGAGGGACCAGAAAGTGTAGTATATAAAGTTTGTGGTTCCTCTGAAATAGCTCTGTGAATATCTCCGAAAATAAATTCAGAGTTATCATCATCAAAGAAATCTTCAAATATCTTGTTTTGTTCAGATTCCCTTAATTTTAATGATTCCGAGATTTTCTTTGTTGAGGATTGGACATTTTGATTGTCAGAGCTTCTTGTATCATCAAAAGAGACATTGATACTCTCTTGGATAGTCTTAGTTCTGAGATTGAACACTCTGAAGGCTTTTGAGGCTAATGAATAACCAATGAATTTGCCTTCATCTGCCTTTTTATCAAATTTACCAAGAGATTCTCTATCATTCAAGATGTAACATCTGCACCCAAAAACATGAAAATATTTGACATTTGGTTTTCTGTTGTTAATGAGTTCATATGCTATTTTCTTGAATCTTTTGACAATTGTGGCTCTGTTTTGGGTAAAACATGTTGTTGCCACTACTTCTGCCCAAAAATTGGTTGGAAGATTAGATCCTGCACGCATTGTTCTTGCCGCTTCAACTAGTGTTCTGTTTTTCCTCTCAACAACACCATTTTGTTGAGGTGTCCTTGCTATAGTGAAGTTTGAAGTTATGCCTTCTTCTGAAAGATAAGAGTTAATTTTGGCATTTTTGAACTCTGTTCCATTATCACTTCTCAGCTTCTGAACTTTGTTGTTGAACATAACCTGCAATCTTCTTAACAATCTTATCAAGATACCAGGTACATCAGACTTAGCTCTTATGAACTCAATCCAAGTATATCTTGAGTATCCTTCAATTAGAATAAGAATATACTTTTTACCTGACACACTCTGCATAGAGATAGGACCGCAGAGGTCCACATGAAGCATATGCTGAGGTCTGGGACAATTATTATCACTTTTGGTTTTGTGGGAAGATCTTTTCATTTTTCCCATTTCACAAGCAGAACAAAGATGATTTTTGTTGAACTTTAGAGATGGTAATCCCTTAACCAGATTAATTTTGACTAACTTATCAAGTGATGAGAAGTTCAAATGAGAAAAATTCTTATGCCAGAGCCAGACATCCTCATTGTTCAGAGATACCGGACAGACCTTCTCTGATCTCGTATCTATTTCCTAGGTAAAATTCATTCTGTATAAATTACCTTTTCTGTCTGCTCTTAGCATTTGTTGACATGTTTTTGAGTGAAGTAATGAACAATATTTTTCTTGAAATTTCACATCTAAACCATGATCACAATGTTGACTTATGCTGATGAAGTTGTGCTTGAGTTCATCAACATAAGCAACCTTGGAAACAAATACATTACCTCTTGACAACTCACCATAACCTCTTATCTAACCTTGCATATTGTCCCCAAAAGTTACCGCTCCTCCAGATTTTTCTTTGAAAGAGGATAACAACTTCTTGTCTCTAGTCATATGCCTAGAGCATCCAGAATCTAAGTACCAGATGGGCATATGCTGTTTTTGTAAGACAGATTACAGAGTTTCAGATACCCATCTCATTATGGGTCCATTTTTGTTTGGCTTTAGAGGATTTTTATCAACATTTGGCATTCCATCTTTTGATGCTTTGCTAGAATGGTTTTTCTGTTGTTTATGAGTCTTTATCACTAAAATGTTGTTCAGAGACTGATTCAGAAGGTAATGAGAACCTCTGAAAAGATTCTTCAATTTTATCAAGAGATGAATACAGTTACAATTAAAAGAACAAGATGAAGTAGGAGCAAATCTTTTGATTTCATTGAAAACATTGGGTACATGATTCTTTTGAACTTTTCTAGAACTAGCATTAGGAATACTACAAGTATTCCTAACTACTTCTGACTTTTTGGCTTGGGAATTGGCTTTCTTTTCAATTTGCTTTTTCTTGGCACAAACAGGATCAGAATGGTTAATTTCTTGCCATTTGCCTTTTTGTTCAGGAGTGAATTTGATAGGTTTGTAGGTGAAGAACTGAGAAGTGTTAGTTTTATTCTTAGTCTTTTCCTTAAACTCTTTCTCTAACTCTAGAGAGGTTTTTGCTTGTAGACACATGTCTACAAAATCAGGACATATTGGAATGCTGGGTTTATCTTTTGAAATAGGAACAGGGATGTTTGAAATTCCAGAACCAACAGTCTGTTTGGTTTTATGAATTACCTTCTCTTGTGTAGAAAATTTGTTCATCTACCTCTAGATCAGATTCAAAATCAGAATCAAGAAAGTCTCTTTTAACCTTGTCAGAGATGATTATCTCTGAAGTTTTCTCAACATTTTTGGGTTTAGAGACCATGATTATCCTTTCCTTGCATGATTATTTGATTAAATCAGATATGACATTTTCTTTGTAAACCCTTCTAATGTCATCTTCAAAGTAGTTCTGATGCATTCATCTATCTTAGGAGAGTATAGAGGTGCTTATAGATCAAGTAGGCTCTGAAATTCTACTTCAGAGGGATTTGCTTCGAAGACCTTTGGTTCTTTAGTGATGAATGAATCAAATCTGAAGATTTCCTTGGGATCATTGCTCTATGGTTTTGTGAAATGAGCTTTTGAAGTTTCTTTTTCTGTCTTTAAGATAGGCTCTGAAATTGTTTTTACTTCAGAGTATTATGTAATTTTGAAATTTAGAGCTCTGGTTCTTGATCCCTCTGAGGTTTTTATTCGTTTGAAAATGTTAGAATTTTTCGGAGATGGAAAGTAAGGCCTCTGGACCTTTCCTATACAGAAAGTGGAAGAAAGTGAAGTTTTCTTCAATGCAATGAATGGATCCAAGTCATTGAATCCCAACCCTTGTGTATCCATCTGAGAATTGATTTTTATATGCACATCTTGTGTATCTAGATAACTTTTGATATGAAATTCCTTTCTTTCCAGGGATTGATGTAAGATTTCTCTTTCTTTTTGAAAGAAGTTGGTTAAGGCAACAAAATTGAGCCTTTCATTCTCAGACTTCTTAACTTCTTTTTCTTTTGCCTTTAAAGCCTTTTCAAGCTCTTTGCAAATTTTTGAAAAAGAATTTTCCTTTAGTCCTTGAGATTTTTCAAGCTCAAATTTTTCATTAAAAATTTCTTTCTTTTCATATTCCAGAAGATATTTTTCTCTTTTGTAAAAGTTCAAATCTTTTGTAATTTGTTTTCTCTTTTCCTTTTCTTCAAGCAATTTTTGCTTTAAGCTCTGAAATTCATTTTTTAATTTAAGAACATCCATTTCAAGTTCACTCTCAGTAGTAGATGGAGAATTTACCTTTTCATAGCTTTCCTCTGATGATCCATCAGTCTGATCACCATCTGCAATAGCCATACCACAGAGATTGGTGGGCTCTTCTTCTCCATCACTTGTTCAGTCAGAAAGCCAATCTTCCATTTCTTCTACAAGTACCCTATCTCTGACATTGTACTTGTATTTATTTTTGTAGTATCCTGTTCCTTGATCAGTTTACCTCTGCAGTTTGCAGAAAAATGGCCTGGCTTCCCACATCTAAAACATCTTCCATCATTCTGATTTGGTGGAATAGCAGCAACTGTCTCTGAATTCTGATGTGGAGGTTGAGAGTACCTTTAGGGTTAGGGATAGTTCTGTTGAAATGGTTGAGTAGGTCTTGATTGTTGTACTGGATACTCTTATGATCACTATGCAGAGTGGATATGGGTTCATGATGATATTCAGTTTTCTAAAATCTCTTTTCCTGATCATCTCTCCTTCCTTCAAACACTTTTTTGCCAAATTTCTTGTTGAATTGATGAGTAATCAATGCAAGAGATTTAGCAAAAACATTTATGTCTTCATCATCATCTGAGTCTGAGTTTTTGTCATCTTCAGCTAGCATGGCCTTCTGGATCTTCTTTTGGACTCCTTTCTTGAGGTCTTCTCTTTTGAATTTTTGGAATTTTCATCATAACTTTCTTTTGAAACACCTTTGTCTTTAGAAACTAATGCAAGTGTTCCATCTATAGATGTCTTTGTCTTTTGCTTGACAACTTCTTTTTCTTGGGCAACAAGGATGCCACAAATGTCAGTTAAAGACCAGGATTCAAGGTTTTGATTAGCCTGAATAGACATGGACAGTTGTGACCATTCTTCATTCAAGGTTTTTAGAAACAATACACTATTTTCCTCTTTAGTCTTTGTGACCCCAAACTTTTTGCATTTATTGATCAAAATGTTAAATCTGGAATAAGTTTGGTGCAGGGTTTCTTCAGGTAGTGCATTAAAGTCATGGTATTCATTTATGCATTGAGTTCTCCTATATTTCTGAGTTTCTAGGCCACCTTCAAGTTGGTTTAACAACTGATCCCATATTTCTTTAGCAGTTACACAAGAATCAAGTTCTTGGAAGATATTATTGGGAATGGTCATTATCAATAATCTAACTACTTTTGAATCATTTTCATCATTTCGGTTTCTTCCTCAGTGAAGTGCGATGTTTTATTTTCATAGTATGTAGGTATTTCAGCAGTATTTGCTGTTGTAGGTACTCTAGGTGCCAACACCATTGGTTGGTGAGATCCATCAGTCACAGATCTCAAAAGATCCCTGTCTATACCTTCCAAAAAATTGACCATCCTTATTTTCCATTAGGGATATTCATCCCTTAGAAGTGTAGAAGGTTTTGTTAATGATCCAACTGTATAAATGACACTTATACTAGAAGTTGCCATTTTTTTGTAGAAAGATGAACCCTTCTAAAAAGAGATGATGAAGGTTGTTTCGCTTTCAACAAATAAGTGGTACTGTGAATATTGTTCAAACCTCGAGCATATGAAGTTCTTTAAACAAAAGTTTATATGAACATGCACAGATTATGAAGAATTTGAATCAAAAAGACATAAATCTATCCGAGTATACAGATTTGATCTTGTTTGTTTTAAAAACAAATAAGGCTCTGATACCAATTGTTGGATCCTAGATTTAGTCTTATAATAATGATATAAACATATAATAATAAAGACAACAGAAGCAAAACAATTTAATATCAAAGTAGATTCAACTCACAGTAAATAAGAAGATATCCAATAAAGTAAATACAAGAACAAACTTAATATTCACTGGATAAATCAAGTAGATTATCAAGAACACCAAAAAGGTGATTAAATCATACAAAATCTTCTTAGAATACTTTTCAGTATAAAAGAAATAATTCTATTACAAGTTGTAAAGAAAAAGCACACTTTTAACAAAGGAGTGATGGTCCTATTTATAGGACCATAAAGTGAATAGTGTACTTTCCTGACAAAAGAAGCATGATTGAACAGTGTTTTACCTAATGGGTAAGCTCAAGACATGCTTGAACAGTAATCTATCTAAAAAGTAAGCTAGTCACTCGGTGACGTGTCTTCTGTTCTTCTGTCAACACTTGTAGAATTCATCAGCATAATCTTCAGAGAGGATGTCATCAGAGCTCTGATGCAGGTACCACTGATGAAGTCATCTTGGATGTATTGCTGAACTTCTCTAACTCTGGAATGTACTTCAGAGGCAGACTTGCTCTCTGAAGTCTATCTCTGGAAGTCTTCAGAGGAAGACTTGAATATTTTCAATACTTTTACATTTCAGAACTGGGACAAACAAAAACCAATGTCCTACCAAACTACATCACATGTGAATGTATTACAATTGTTCGACATGAAAGAAGCATTAAAACTAGCAGTAGGATTAAAATGCTTTCACAAAAAATTTCCAGATAAAGGTAAAAAAATCATTAACAACAAGGTACGAAACAGTATGTTACTCCGCAGGATGTGAATGACATTTAATGGTGGTTTTCTCGATGTTACTACTCTTATGTTCCACGTTAAAAAATTACAAGACGGAGACACTTGTTCAAGAACCTAAGTCAATCCCAATCACTGTGATGCGACAACAAAAGGTTTTGGATCATATATTGCAATCAAGTTTGAAGGACTGTATGAGAGTATATCGTGGAAACGAAATCATCGAAGATATTAATCAGTGGTTGAATATTAATATATCTTATTCTTAAGCATGGCAAGAAAAGATGCATGCAATCGAACTGCTGAGGGGGAGCCCAAAATCATCGTTTTCCCAAGTCCCGGTTTATTATCACAATATGAAGATAGTGAATGCTGTGACCGTGGCTAAAATCGCCTTGGATGAAGCAGGACAGTTTCTTATGTTGTTCGTGTCGCTTGGTTATTCGGTAAATTTATTGTTAATCCAAATTCTCTCATTGATTTGATGATGATCCTTATACATAAGTGAAAATTACTTAGGGTTATCTTAGTTTACTTGTTTCAGTGTCAACGATCAACATTGAGCCTGTTCAGTGATCGTTGAACACGTATTGCTAGAGCAAATATTGTTGTATCTGAGATCAACAAGATTAAAGTCAAAGCATCAAGTCCACAAGTGTAAAAGTCAAAGTCAATACTTAAAGAAGAAAGTCATAGTCAAGGACCTTATTTGTTAAAGGCAATGCTTTGTTAGTTGCTTAGTTTCCTTGTAAATATAGTAGGTATAAATAGTTTTTCATTTCTTGTAACTAGATGTAGAACACATAACCGAGATATTACATTGTAGAGAGAAAAATAGAGCTTTAGAGAGAGAAGTTGTAATTGATTGAAGATCAATAATATTGTGATTTGTGGCATTGAATCTGTGTTAACACTTGCAAATTGGGACTAAGAATTGGTATCAGAGCAATCAAGAATCAGAGAATTTGATCAAATCTACTATTTTTTGGAAAGTTTTTGTAGAAGTCGCAAGTTCTTACTTTGGAAAATCAAATTTTAGTGATTTGTGCAATTTTGGATTAAAATTTGATTCCACTGTATTCGATTTGTGTATTAGAACAAGTTTTGTTTGGATCATATTGTCCAAATCACAACAAATTTTGTGAATTTTGGATTCTTGTTCTAATTTTGTTCGAAAACTGTTAGAGTCTGTTCTTGGATCGAATTACGGATTGTAGTTGTTATTAGTTGAAGTGATCAACTAACAGTTTGTTCAGATTGTATTGAGGATAGATCTGCAAAATTTCAGAGTTTGATTCGAAGAATTGAAAGAGTTATGGAGATTTTTATGGTTTAGCATCGACTTCTTGCAAGATCTGAACAACTCGGAAGTTCATCAGGTTGACGCAAGCATCATCATAATTGTCGCAAGGTTTGTATTAGCCCCAAGTAGCTCTGTTAGAAAAGTATTGAAAATAACTAGGTCCAGAAGCATTAGAGACTGCATCAGAGACTACTTCAGAAGACACAAGTTAAGTTCAGAGATTGGGCCATCTCTAGACCATCCATCAGAGGAAGCCTAACCAGAGGATGATCCAGCTCCAGAGCAACAAGGCCCCCTCTGATATCTGCTCTGAAGTTCAACTGCTCAATTCTCTCAAGTACGGAACCTTCCCTCTTATATACCATGTCAGCACCAAAAGCAGCCACCTTACCTTTACACCTGGCACCTCAGGACTGGATAGTACTATCTTGTACCTTTATGTCCTTAGGCTATATATAGGTGACAAGGCTGCCACAATAGTATGAGAGCGCATACAACAATTCCACTACCTTATTTGTCGTGCTGGTGTACTATCTTGAGAGAGAATTATTTTAGTGAGATATTTTCACACACTACTGTGTGTGATTGGTGTTCATGTACATCCCTAAAAATACTGAAATATATATGACTAAATTTCTTGGAGTATCTTTCTTGTTCATTTATATTTCATTCTCTACTGTGATTGATCTTGTTTGACAAACATTCAAAGCTTCTGCCCATACACTCTTTATTTATTGAATACAAGTAAAATCTGGGAACCAACAAGTGGTATCATAGCGTATTGATTTGTTTCAAATCAAATCGATCCAATCTGATTTCCAGGTTGATTTTACGTTGGAAGATCATCACTCATTTAATCGAATCCTCAAGAGTAAACATTCTCTAGATAAAACTCCTTCTCTTTCAAACTCTCTCATCTTACTGTTCATCTTCTTCTCAAAATGGCTAATACTGGAATTAACGCCATTTACACTGTTGGATCTCTCACAATACCTCCAACTCTTCTTCGTGATGAGTATCCATAGTGGAAAATACGTATGATTAACTTCTTTGATGGAATAGACAAAGATTTAATGCGATCCATGACTGATGGATCTTATTCACCCATGGTTCTTGTTCCACGTGTTCCTGTTATTGCAACTACAACTGAAGTTCCAACTCATTTTGCTCCAAAAGAGCTTGCTGAATATATTGAAGAAGGCTGAAGCATGATTGAGAATGATGGAAAAGCCATGAGACTCATGATCATGGCTATTCCAAATGATTTGTTTCAAGAACTTGATTCATGTCGTACAACCAAGGAGATATGGGAACAGTTGTTAAATCAACTTGAAGGGGTTGTTAAAACCCAAAATAACAGACAAACTTAGTGCATCAACCAATAAAAGGACTTCAAGGCATTACCCAATGAATCTCTGTAACAAACTTACAACAAATTCAATGTTTTAATCAACAAATGCAAGAAGTGTGGAGTTGTTAGATCAAAGGAAGATAACAATGTGTTGTTCCTAAGAAGTCTGAATGATGAGTGGTTACAACTCTCCATGTCTCTACAAGAAAACCAAGAAAACCAGGATCTCGAAGCCTGAATGATGAGTGGTTACAACTCTCCATGTCACTCCAAAAGCTAATGACCTTCCTCAGAACCAGAATGATGGAAGATGCTTCAGATGTGGAAAAATAGGCCACATCTGTACAAATTGTAAAGGTCGTCTTATCAAAGACAAATACTACTACAAAAATAAATACAAGTACAACAACATAGAGAGAAGCTTGGTGGCTGAAATGAAAAATTGGGTGTCAAATTCATCCTCTGATGATGAAATAGAGCATGCTCACTTTTGTGGCATGGCTCACATGGCCTCTGATCACAGTGAAGACCGGTCCCAAGATGATAAAGCATCAGAATCATCAGAACCAGAAGAAAAGGTTTTCTCTACCTTTGACTCTTATAATGCACCATCGAAACTTGAGATGGAAATTTTAAAACTTTCAGAAGAATTTCTTAAACTCAAACAAAAACTCTTAAAAGAAAAGGATAAACGAAAACAAGCTCAAAAGGACCTAATCTTTTATAAAAGAGAAAATGAACTTTTAGAAGAAGAAAAGGAAACACTTTCAAAAGAGATCTCTGAGTTTGAAAAGAAGAAAGTTTTTAAAGAACAAACCCTTTCAGCTAAGTGTGAGAAGCTTGAAAAAACCATAAAGAAAAGGATGAAGAAGTGAAGAAATCAGAGTATGAAAGCCTCAACTCTTTGGCTCTGAAAAACTATTTTCAAAAGGAAAGAGAATTTTTGCATCAAAACCTAGAAAAAAAAGAAATTTTGATAAAAAAGTATCAAGATCCACAAGATATGCACATTAAGATCAATTCCCAAATAAACACCCAAGGACTAGGATTCAGTTATCTGGATCCCTATACTTGGAAAAATAAGAACTATCTATTAAACACATTTCGTGTTGGCAAAGTTCAAAAGCCTGACTTCCCAGCCCTAAGAGATGTATCTACATTCAAGAGATTGAAATCCTGAGAAAGATCAAAGGGAAGGAAATTAAAGTTTAAGAACATTCAATATGCATCTAAGCAGGTGCCTTTACAAAGAAAACGGACTCCCTGTTCAACTTTGACTCCTTCAAAGACCAGAACTCTATTACAACTGAACTAAGTCTCTCGGATAAGAGTAGTCTGAATTCAGATGCAACATAATTTTATCATTTGAATGAAAAAGATTGTGAAAAACAACTTGAAACGTCATTTGAAAAGAATCTTTTAGATGTTTTGAAGAAAAACTCATGCCTAACATTGCCATAGATCATTCCTTGCAACATCAGAAATACATTTCAACAGAATCGCTCAGATGAGCTTGGTACATCTGTTCTTGTTCAACTACCCAAGGAATCCCAAAAGGACTTCCTTGATTCTGACTCTGATTCAGATGAGACATCCTCTGTTGTTGGGAACTGAAGATGTGAACAAGTCTTTAATGCTGCTAGTTCAGAATTACTACTACTAGAAGACTTAAAAGTTAATACTGTTGAGTATTACTACTGCTAGTAGAATTAATACTGCTAGTCAAAGTTAGTGCTGCTTGAACAAAGTTAGTACTGCTTAGCTAGTTAGTACTGCTAGTGGTTAGTGCTGCTTAGTAGTTAATGCTGCTAAGACCAAGTTAATGCTGCTTGAAGAAGTTAATGCTGCTGGAACAAAGTTAATGCTGCTAGAAGAGATTAATGCTGCTGAGCATGGTTAGTACTGCTTATGACTTAAAGATCCGGATGGAAAGGATGACAGCTGGAAAGAATCAAGATATTCATGGAAGGCTTAAAGATAATGTTGGAAGATATACTGAAGATATTTTATTTATTGTAATTATCTTTTTGTTCAATATATGTATAGATTTGATAGAATAGTTAAAGATAAATTCATTCATTCTAAGTTTTTAGAGAAAATCAACCTCAAGGCATAGATCCTAATTCTAGAGAAGTAGAATTCGTATTGGTTAGCTTGTTAATCAATATTGAGGTTGTGTGTTTAATCTTGTAACTTTAAGCATTTAATACAAGTTTACAAGTTGTTGATTATATACTGTTTTGGTTTACTGTTTTATTGAATATCAAAGTGTTATTCCGCAACTTCTTTGATATTAGTTTCTGAGAATTTATTCTTGTTAAGAATTCGATCCTGACAAGTGGTATCAGAGCTAGTATTCTCAGAAACCTGCAATCATCATTCTTCCTTGAAATCAGAAATCATCAATGGCTAAAGTTTCAGATTCTTCAAGCACAGAAATCCCCACAGAGGTAATGTCTAATCTTTGCTCTAAAACTTGTATGGAAACTGTTAAAAGGTACATGGATCACAACCAGACAATGAGTGATGACCTTAAAAGATTAGAGAGAGATATAAAAGACTATGTAAAAATTGTTGAGAGTTTTGAGGAACAGATCAAAGTTTTCCAAGCCAATGAACTTCAACATTCTTATGATACAAATTACTGGAAGTGGGAGAAGAATGACCTAGAACTTCAGCTGAAAAAGTCTAAAGAGGAGAATGAGAAGATAAAGAGTGAGTTTGAGAAAGCCAAGCTGGATATTGAGAAATTTTCCAATGCTTCTAAAGCAATGGACTCTTTGCTCCAAACTCAAATCCATGACAAACTTAGAAGAGGAATAGGTATAACACCACACCACCACCATACAACCACAACTACATTCCTCCTATATCAGACTTACTAGAGACCAAGGATAGGAAGGAATTGCCTGTTGGAGCCACTAAGGTAGATCCTTTAGACAAAGTGGTGGTTGAAACAGACTCTGAAGAAGAGAACTCTAGTGAAAAGAGTAAGGAGAACACTGTGAGTGGTGAGATTCCTCTAGAAAATAACATTATCACCAATGAGGGATGTGGAAAGGCTTGGATCAAGTCTAAGGACATAGAAAAGACTGAGGGAAAGTCTGAGAAGGTCCATTATAAGCAAACCACAGTTGTGAATCCTATCCCTTGTAAACTGTGTTCTTGCAATAAATTTGAGCCCCAAAAACATGATAAACCAAGGGGAAATCATAGAAACTAGAATAATCAGTGGGCACAAAAACAAGGGGTTGATTTGAGTAAAATCAATAGACCAAAACCTTGTTTTATCAGTGGCAAATTGAATCATCTTGCCAAACACTGTTATTTCAACCCTATTAACCAAAGAGTCACTTTTCAAAGACAACCACAAAACTCTTTTGGTTATAGGAATCAGAGAAGGAATCATATGGCTGAGAAAAGAGCACCTATAAGATCACATGCTCAGAACAAGTTTGCTAAACCAAAGAAAATTACTCCAAATAATCCAAAGAGTAATTTAAAGACAAATAAAGCAAACAACTTTGTTCAAGTTTGGGTTCCAATTGTAAAGAAACCTGTTAGTACTGCTATCCCAGATAGTACTGCTAACAGAAATAGTGCTGCTGCAACCAATACTACTGCTAACAAGGATAGTGCTTCTAGTAGTATTAATGTTGCAAAGCCTATAATCTTAACAAAGTATTCCAGCCATGAGATTCCTAAACAACTCATCCAGACCAAACGGACAGATTATATAAATGAGAAAGGACAACCCAAGACCACTTTGGCTTGGGTTCCATCCAAGACTAAATGATTTATCAAGTGTGCAGGGCAACCAACATCTCAAGAGGAAAAACATTTGGCATGTAGATAGTGGTTGCTCTTGGCACATATCAAGTAACATGGACTGCCTTCAAAGCTTCAAAAGGTTTGATGGAGGACATGTTGCTCTATGTATGATACTCCAGATGGTGGTAAGTTCAAAGGTAAGTCAAGTAGTTAAAGAATGATGGAAAATAGAGAGATGGAATAAAAGTGTGAGGTATAAATGAAAGGTTATGGGCAACACAAGCTTAAAAGGTGTAAGTGGAGTTAATGCTGCCAGTGCAGTTTTACTACTGCCAGTACACAGTTAATACTGCTAGTAGTTAATACTGCTTTCAGTTAATACTGCTAGTGGTTAATACTGCTCTCAGTTAATACTGCTAGTGGTTAATACTGCTTTCAGTTAATAGTGCTAGTGGTTAATACTGCTTTCAGTTAATACTGCTAGGAGTTAATACTGCTCTCAGTTAATACTGCTAGTGGTTAATACTGCTTTCAGTTAAGACTGCTAGTGGTTAATACTGCTTTCAGTTAATACTGCTAGGAGTTAATACTGCTCTCAGTTAATACTGCTAGTTCAGTTAATACTGCTAGTGGTTAATACTGCTCTCAGTTAATACTGCTAGTGGTTAATACTGCTTATGTTCCGAATACTATAAATACTCTTTGCCCGCCTAAAAGTTCATAACGACTCTTTGCATACTATTCTCTTGCGCTCTAAACCCTCTTTCTCTCAAGTTCAAAGTTCTCAGGCAAGAAGTTTCAAAGATTCATGGCATCATTGGCGTTCATTGACGAGCACAATGAAATCGCGATGCTCCAAAAGCCAAAACAAGCTGAAGGTTTTCATCAGATAGTCGACTTTCTGAAGTCTAACCACATTGCCCATGCTCTCACTATGTCTCCTACTATCTTCATAGAGCATCAGAGGCAATTCTGGGCACATGCCACCATTGTTACTGAGGATGGTGTGCAAATGATCAAAACGACAGTATGTGATAAGCCATTGACAGTTACTGAAGAGGTAATTCGCATCAGTCTACGTCTAGACGATGCCTCTGGTATAACTTCTATCCCTAATGATGAACTGTTTTCTACTCTTACAAGAATGGGGTATGGAGGCCCATTGGGTATTTTTAAGTTCTCAAAAGCTAAATTCTCACCCCAATGGCGTTTTCTTGTTCATACCTTGATGCACTGCATTTCTAAAAAGACTACTGGATGGAGTGAGTTCAGCAGTCCCATTGCTTATGCTTTGGTCTGTTTGGCCACTGCCAGAAGGTACAATTTTTCACAAATGATTTTCAATGATCTTGTCTCAAACATGGGAAACAAAAAGAGCTTTTATATGTATCCCAGGTTTGTTCAAGCAGTAATCAACCATGAATTGACGGACATTCCTCATTCTGATGGAATATATGTACCAAAACCCCCTAAAGGCAAGGTTTTCTCAAATATGAGAAGATCTGCTGGGGACTCGGAAGGAGTAGACACCCCATTGTTCTCTACAATGATGGTGGTGTCCCAAACTAATGAAGGTGTGGTAGCAGGGTCAAGGCCCCCATTAGACCAACCCACTGCTAGCCAATCCCAACCTTCCCACTCTAAATCAATTCCTCAGTCTCTTCTTGACAAACCAACTTCACCAATCACCCAAACTTATCAAAGAAAACAGGTAAAGAAGGCTCCTTTCCTTCTTGTACCTTCACCCACTCAGCCTTTAAGCCCTCTAAGGGAGAATTCTCCCTTAGAGAATATCCAAAGGGAAACCAACAGGGTGTCTCCCAACCCTCAGGAGGTGCTCTCTAAGGAGATGGCAGAGCATATGGGTGAGAAGGCTGTCACTACTTCTGCTAGCTTAGAGAAGGATAGTGGTAACATCTCTAAGACCTTCCCCATGGCAACTTTGAATGATCAATCATTCAAAGGTCCCCGGTGCCAAGAAACCAAGGGGGTGGACAGTGCTTCTGCTAGGCAGAAGACTTCCACTACTAAAAGATCCCATGATCCTTCAAAAGGGGGTAACACTCCTGGAGAAGGTGAGGACAAATATGACTATAATGAATTGATGGAAACAATGGGCAACATCAATATGGATGTCATCAAACAAGGGAAAGAGATTGAAGAAATGAAGCTTGTAATCCTGTCACAACAAGTACAGATTGCTAAGTTGAAGAAGATGGTGACCAGGCTTGTATAGAGGAAGAAGAGAAAGCAGTTTGTTCTAAGAAGGAGAAATGGGGCAAACAAAAAGAAGGAGGAAAATGCTTCCAAAAAGGGGGAGAATTCAAGCTCAGAACAAATAGATCAACAGATTGAGGGCGAGTTTGTTGAAGAAAGGGCTGAATTTGTTGAAGAAAAGGCAGCAGCAGAAACTGTTAGTGCTGCTAAAACTACACAAGCAGCAGTAACAAGATTAACATCTGAAGAGGTTGAAGTAGCAGAGATGTTGGTAAAAGCAAAGAATGACACTCCCAAAGCAAAGGGAGTGGTCATAAATGAAGGGGGAGCAAAGAAATCAGAAAAGAAAGACATGGCTGCAAGTGTAAAAAGAAAAGGGAAAGAAAAGATGATAGAAACTGATCAACCAACCAAAAAGCAAAAGATAATTGAATCAGATGAAGCATTAGCCAAGAAACTGCAAGAAGAGTTAGACCAAGCAGAGAAAGAACAGGTTGAGAAAGACAGAGAGATAGCCAGAGCACTAGCCAATGAACTAAATGAAGCATTTCAGAAAGGGTTGGAAGCAGAGAAAGCTAAACAAAGAGCAATAAGCTTGAGAAAGGCTATGATGGCCAGATCAAGTGCAAAGAAGAGAAGACCTTCACAAACTTACCTTGCAACTCAGGAAAGGAACAAGATGATAACTTTCTTGAGGAGTGCAATTGGTGTGAAGAAAGAAATGTTCATAAAGATGACTTTTGATCAAGTCAAGGGACTATATGAGAAAGAAATGGGAAAGCTGAAGAATAATGAAAAGGACAGAGTAGAGTTTGAAAAGAAAGCTAAGGAGAGGCATGATGTGAATATCAATAAACCCTTCCCTGAAAGTGAAGAGGGAACTCCAACAAAGGAAAAGGCAGAGATTAAAGAAGAAGAGACTCTAGCTCAGAAGATCAAGAAGATAAAAAGAGTTAAGTCTATTGCTTCTAAAGGTCCTAGATCAGAAGAAAGGACAAAGGAAGAAAAGAAGAAGGAAGCTACTTTAGGGCAAGGGCAAAGGATACTGAAGAGAACCAAGATGATGGAAAACAGAAAGAGATTTGACAAGAAGCCTAGAGTAGAATAAGAAAAGAAAGCTGAAACTCAGGAAGAAGTACCACAGAGTTCAGATGCAAACATGTACATGGTGATAATGGATAAAATTCCAAAGCCTATCTCAGCTGAACCTGTTGGATTCAAACCTCCTGAAGTTATTCATTGGGATACTATGGAGGTGGATGGCAAGGAGTATAACAGATTAAAAAGAAAGGATGAGAAGTATGAAGTCTATAGCACCTGGAACAAAATTGTCAGAGAGTGTTCAAGATCTGATTTGGAAGAAATGTTTGAAGTGGGGATGAAAGTTCACGCAGATCAGTTGACAACTCTAGGGTTACCAATTGTGAAGTTAGTTATGGAATATTTGTGCATGTTGTTCAAACCAGAAGCAGTAAATCATTTGATAAAAGATGTATTTAAAGCTGTTAGAGGATGGACTCTATATGAAAGGAGTGGAGTCTATGAACTGGCATTGGATACTTTTCACATGGAGTATTACTTGGTGGATAGGGTCTACAATCACACAAATCTAAAGCTTCATGCCATGTTGAATAAGAAGTTGGGTTGTGCACCAAATTCAGAAATGGCAAAGTACCTAATTCAGAGAACTATCAATCAGAGTATGGGACTGGATCCTAACATTGGAGTAGATCAATGAAGATTTTGGAAGCATTTGAAGAACTTGACTTCTCTTTCTAAAAGTCAAGTTAGGGGGAGATTGTTGGGAACTGAAGATGTGAACAAGTCTTTAATGCTGCTAGTTCAGAATTACTACTACTAGAAGACTTAAAAGTTAATACTGTTGAGTATTACTACTGCTAGTAGAATTAATACTGTTAGTCAAAGTTAGTGCTGCTTGAACAAAGTTAGTACTGCTTAGCTAGTTAGTACTGCTAGTGGTTAGTGCTGCTTAGTAGTTAATGCTGCTAAGACCAAGTTAATGCTGCTTGAAGAAGTTAATGCTGCTGGAACAAAGTTAATGCTGCTAGAAGAGATTAATGCTGCTGAGCATGGTTAGTACTGCTTATGACTTAAAGATCCGGATGGAAAGGATGACAGCTGGAAAGAATCAAGATATTCATGGAAGGCTTAAAGATAATGTTGGAAGATATACTGAAGATATTTTATTTATTGTAATTATCTTTTTGTTCAATATATGTATAGATTTGATAGAATAGTTAAAGATAAATTCATTCATTCTAAGTTTTTAGAGAAAATCAACCTCAAGGCATAGATCCTAATTCTAGAGAAGTAGAATTCGTATTGGTGAGCCTGTTCATCAATATTGAGGTTGTGTGTTTAATCTTGTAACTTTAAGCATTTAATACAAGTTTACAAGTTGTTGATTATATACTGTTTTGGTTTACTGTTTTATTGAATATCAAAGTGTTATTCCGCAACTTCTTTGATATTAGTTTATGAGAATTTATTCTTGTTAAGAATTCGATCCTGACATCTGTGGAGCAGGGCATTATTATTGATGAAAATCAATCAGTCTCTGAATCAAAAAGAATTTCAAATGGTTCAGAACTAGTTGTTAACAAATCACAGGAGACTAAACTCCCTTCTGAGATTCAAAATAGAAAATTTTTAGTCAAAAGCGATGTGCCAAGAATTCCTATCTGTCCCAACTTTGATGAAATGTGTTTAAAAGCCAAATCCTCTCTAGAGTTAGAAAAAGAGACAAAAGAAAAAGCCAAGAGTAAAACCACATCTTTACCTCCCAAAACCTATCCTTTCAAGTTGATCAAGTTCACACCAGAGCAAAACGGAAAGTGGACTGTGAATGACAAAGTTGTTTATGATATTTCAGTGAATCATAGAGCTAGCAAGCATCCAAGAGAAGAAAGAAAAGTTTTAGAGAAAGCCAGATCTCACAAAAATAAATCTATGCTAGAAAGAAAGTTCCTTGGAATGTTTGAATAAAAATGGAAGTTTCTATCTGACAGGTGAGGAACTCCGCAATGTTTGAATAAAAATTACATTGGAACAATACAGGTGAGGAACTCCGCAAAGCTGAAAGAAAAGGAAATCTCTATCTGATGAACTTCACCTTAAAGAATAATTCAGAGCTAAATCTATGACACCGAGATATGTGGCACTGTAATCTTGTGACTTTAATACAAATGACATCTTGATAATCTGTGTGCATAATTAGTTTCTAGAATACTGGGATCACATTTGCTATCAGAGCTAAATCCAACAAATTGAAAGTTTTTGAGTTCGTAAACTGTTTTCAAGTTCTTGATCGAATTTTTGAGTTTGAAAGAGTTTTTGATCAAATCTTTGATTGAAAGATGTTCGATTTATGTACTAGAATGATTTCTTGTGATTGAATTTCAGTTTTAAATCACTTTAGATAACTTGATTTTGATTTTTGGAATGTTTTGTTCGAACGAAGTCGTACTCACTGTTAGATCATAATTCTTGAATTTGATTGTATTTTTGTGCTATTCATTTGATTTGGATTGTTTGTTATACTAATCTGAATGTTCTTGTGAGTTTACAACTTCCAATTTGAAGAATTAAGTGGATTTTGGATTAGAAATTGATTTTTAGGACTGATACTTAAAGAACTCGCAAGATCCCATCTTTTTGTATGAAGAACTCGCATGATTAGAATATATCATTTAGAATTCGCATATATTTGGATGTTATTTTGTTTAAGTACAGAATTCGCATAATCCATTGTACGAAAAGTAAGAACTCGTAAGTGTCTCTTATGCGAAAAGTGTTTTTGAAAAGATTCTAGGTACAAAATTCGCAGGTACCTTCATGCAAATTGTGAAGATCTCGCACATAGTGAGATACGAATTGTAGGAATTCGCACAAGCCCTTACACGAATTCTTGAGGATTTCACATATCTTTTCAAAAATCTTCTAAGTCCAGATTTCGTATCGATGCGAAAAGTTTTTGAGATTTAAAAAAAAAAATTTAAGTAAAGAATTCGTATCATCATATGATACGAAATCTTCATGAGAAATGTTTGATGCGGAAAGTTTTATCTCTCAAATATTTCTAAGGCAAGAATTCGCTTGAGTGTTTTATACGAATTGCAAGGAATTCACAGATAGCTATTTACCAATTCTTGAAATTCGCATACTGGATCATGCAAAAAGTGATATTTCTTGTATGCGAATTGTTATTTCATGCGAATTTTTACTTCAACAAAGCCTTAAGTTGTTTACTCTAAATGTCCTGAATACTTACCAAGTATCTATGAAAAACACGAGACTTAAGGAATCTTGAAAAATAATTCATCCTTGAAGAAAAAAACTATTAAAGTTTCTTTTCATGTTTAAGATCTGAATAAAGATGGTGGTAAAGGAGAGTTAAGAAAGAAAGATAGTGACAAGATAGTTGTTGAAAAAGAATGTATTGTTGCAAAGAGTGTTGATTTATCATGTAACAGTTCAAACGAAAACAAATATCAAAATTCTTTGAATAATTGTACGTCTTTTGATAAATCAAAGATGTTGACATTTGCTTGTAAGAACTTAATTTGCAAACACTGTGGTGACAATTCATTTTCACTATACTCCATTCCTTCTAGGCCAAAGGTTGTTAAAAGAGCATCTTAAGCTAAAACTGTATCCAAGTCCTCAACACAACAAATTAAAGTGTTTCAAGCTAAGCCTGCTAATCTTTCTAGGAAAAATCAATTTCATGATTTTAATGTTAAAATGATATAGAAATGGATACCAAAGCCTAGATATGAATGGAGAGTTAAGGCTAAGGTAGATGATGTAAAGAAATTGCTTGATGCTAACAAGAAAGGACCCATATGGATATGGGTACCTAAAAAGAAGTGATCTGTTCCTTTTACAGGCCTGTCATTTGTGGTTCGTTGACTCAAGATGTTAAAGACACATGACAAGATTTAAGCATTTACTGCATGATTATGTTGAAGAACCTGCAGGAACAATAAGCTTTGCTAATTCTGAGCTTCATGGAATCATCAGAGGATACGGTTCACTAAAGAATGACACTGTAACCATAAAGAAAGTATTGTACGTGGTTGGACTTGATCATAACTTGTTCAACACTAGTCATTTATGTGACAATCAGTATCAAGTGTGGTTTACAATCAATCATTGTTTTATAGAAGACTCGGTCGGTTATGAGATCTTTAGAGTTGAACGCTATGGAAATATTTACGCGGTGAATTATCCAACGCTTTTGGCTACACGTCCTGTATTTCTACTTGCAAAAGCATCGAAAGCTCAAAGTTGGACGTGGCATCGATGCTTGTCTCATCAGAACTTCAAAGCTATTGATAAATTAGCGAGACAAGGAATTGTCATAGGTCTACCTGAGATGAGATTTGAGAATATTCAGTTTGTCCCGCATGTGAAATGGGGAAGATGAAAAGGAGTTCACATAACGCAAAGACTGAATCTTCCTACTCAACACCTATGGAACTAATTCATATGGATCTTTGTAAGCCTATGCTTACTTTGTCTATTGATGGCAAAAAGCACATTCTTGTGATGATAGATGAGTATTCAAGATACACTTGGTTAGAATTTATGCGAAGCAAATCTGATGCACCAGAGCTGATCATTGCCTTCATTAAGAAGATCCAAGTTCGACTTCAATTGCTAGTGATAACATTGCGAAGTGATAACGGCACAAAGTTCAAAAACGATACTCTTCAGAGTTATCTCACATCTGTTGGGATTTCTCACAATTTCTATGTTGCCTACACCCCGCAACAAAATGGCGTGGTTGAAAGGAAAAATCTAACATTGGTTGAAGCATCATGAACAATGTTGGCTTATTCTGGTCTTCCAATGTATCTCTGGGCTGAAGCCGTTGCAACCGCCTGTTTTACTCAAAACTAGACGATTGTGGTCAAAAGGTTTCATAAAACAACGTATGAACTGATTAATAAGCGAAAATCGAACATTAAACTTTTACGTGTCTTTGGTTGCAGGTGCTATATATTGAATGACCATGATAATCTTGGGAAGTTTGATAAGAAAGCTAACGAAGGTTACTTTGTTGGATATTCTCTCATGTATGAAGCCTATCGTGTATACAACAGACGGACCAAGTGCATCATGGAAAGCATGAACGTGTCATTTGATGAAAATTCAACATTTAATTCTGAACAAAAAAGTTCATAACTCAAACTTAAGGAAAAGGCTTATGTTCAAAGCAGAATAGAACCCGAATCTACACAGACTAAGATTTCTAACTCATCAACTGTTACATCTGAGTTAGATTTATTATTTCTTGATGTTTTCATGGACATATGTGCAGACTTTGACAAATATGGAGTGCCCGCATCAACTTCAGAGGTCTAAGTCATTACTGAAGACATATCTGGACCTTATGAACCAGTCACTACTACAACCTTAGGTACATCTACACTAATTGTTTCTGAAAATGCTAATACTGATTCTGCTTCTGCAGATACAAGTTCTGGATGAGAAGTCCCGAGTAATACCTTTGTAGCTCCAGAATTACCAGAGTCAGAAACACAAGTACAACATGTTCCATCTGCATCATAGGTTATACCTACTATTTTTGATGAATATGATGAGCAAAATACGCAAGAAACTGTTCAACCACTTCCGAGCACAACACGTTGGACAAAAGATCACCCCTTACACAATATCATTGGTGACGTACACAGTGATGTCAAAATGCGTGCAACATTTGCAAACTTCTGCTTGTACACAAGTTTCCTTAGTTCCTTAGAGCCAAAAAAGGTGTCAGAAGCTTTACGATCCCGATTGGATTCTTGCAATGCAAGAAGAGCTTCTACAATTTGAAAGGAATAAGGTATGTTGATAAATCCCCAACAGAAAGGTAAATCCGTGATAGGCACAAAGTGGGTTTTTAGGAACAAAAGGGATAAGGCTGGAGTAGTTGTAAGAAACAAAGCTCGCCTGGTAGCAAAGGGTTACTGCCAACAGGAAGGCATAGACTACGATGAAACATTTGCTCCTGTTGCCCGGATCGAAGCCATCAGATGTTTCTTATCCTATGCAGCCCATAAGAACTTTACTGTTTATCAAATGGACGTAAAGTCGGCATTTCTTAATGGAATTCTACATGAGGAAGTTTATGTCGCTCAACCTGAAGGTTTCACTGATCCGAAACACCCTGACCATGTCTACGTATTAGACAAAGTGCATATGGTTTGAAACAGGCACCACGTGCTTAGTATGAAACTCTTACTTAATTATTATTTGCCTCTGGTTTTAAAAAGGGTACGATTGATACAACCTTCTTCCTTAAAAAGCAAGCTGAGGATTTAATTTTAATCCAGATTTATGTGGACGATATTATATTTCGGTCTACTAATCCAAAATTTTGCAATAACTTTTCTAAAATCATGGAGTCTCGTTTTGAAATGTCAATGATGGGTGAGTAAACATTTTTCCTTGGACTTCAAGTCAAACAGTCACCCGAATGCATTTTCATAAACCAATCAAAATACATAAGAGACATCCTGAAAAAGTTCAATATGACTAATAGTTCAGTAATGAAAACGCCGATGGCTACCAGAACACTTTTAGCCGCAGATTTGTCCAGAAAATCTGTTGATCAACAAGTGTACCGAAGTATGATTGGATCATTACTGTATCTAACAACTAGCAGACCTAATATAATGTTTGCTACATGCTTCTGTGCTAGATACCAAGCGAATCCTAAGAAATCTCACCTGATTGCTGTTAAAAGAATACTTAGATACCTTAAAAGCACTCCCGTGTTAGGCTTTTGGTATCCTAAGGATTCTGGTTTTGATTTAACTGCATATACGAACGCTGATCATGCACGTTGCAAACTCGATCGAAAGAGCACTTGTGGATCATGTCAGTTTCTAGGAGATAAATTGGTTAGCTGGACTTCAAAGAAACAAAAATGTGTTTCTACATCCACCACAGAGGCAGAATTCGTAGCTGCGGCTAGCTGTTGTTCGCAAGTCCTCTAGATGAAGACTCGGTTAAAAGATTTTGGCTATTCATACAAGAGAGTTCCTATTTACTGTGATTCCAAGAGCGCGATAGCAATAACTGTTAATCCAGTTCAACACTCGAAGACAAAGCACATTGATGTACGCTACCATTTTATAAAAAATCATGTGGAAAATGGTGGCATCAAAATGCATTTTGTTCAAACCGATTACCAATTGGCTGACCTTTTCACTAAACCGTTAGATGAAAAGTGTTTCAAATTCTTAATCAGCAAATTAGGTATGTTGAATGCCTGTTCATGATCTAAGGGGGAGTGAATATAAATCTTAATTAATTTGCATGTGTTCTCAAAATGTTTTATGAATTTTGAAGTGTGATTTTAATTTTTTTTGGATACTTTGATGACTAACTGACCGCGTGTTTCCAAAAGATCAATACTTGTGTATTATCTTGTCTATATACTGTCAAGTATTCATACACACATCGATTCAATACATTGTTTTTGACTTTGTTATTACCATGTCTCAAAAGATAAATCTTTCGATGGTAATACTCCTGGTTGTATTCAATGTGGATTGAGATCATACGTCATTTCTACTTAAAATGTGTGTTCATTGTTAAATTGTTTATATCGTGTTCATATAAACAACTTTCGTTCTTTGATACCCCATTATATTTTTCTTCATGATTTTTGATCTGATCGAATCATTATCAGATTCTCGAAACCATGAAATTGAATGACCTTAAATGTTCAATGTTTTGAGAGATCTTAAATGTTCAATTGCTCAAATTTCAGTCTTATTATTCTTGAGCATATATATACTGACTATGATTTCTTGTTCTTAATTGTCAAGATAATCATTGAGCAACCAAATTCAGTTAGGACAAAATACATGGGACTCAATGTGAGTGCTTTAATAGACTTCCATGGATTCACGTTAACCAGTGTTTCCTACCCGGAAGTAATCCGAAGAGTGATTGAGGGGAGAGGGATTAAAAGATTGAGAGTGGGAGTGTGCTGAGGTAAAATGTAAAAGAGAGATTGGTTAGAAGTGAGCTCAAATGTTTAAAAGAAAAAAAGGGTGAGAGATCAGAGTAAAAAAATATCAAACTCTGCACCAAAGTTTTTCTGAGTCGGGCAACCACAAAATCTGTTGGTTCACACTTCTTCGTGACCTTCATTGAAAAAGTCATCTAGCCCATGCCAACTCTCACATAAAACCCCACCTGCTACTCATTCTTTTCTTAACAAAAGAATATTTCAATTTTAAAGGGGAAGCAACACATACTATATCAGATCTTCATTTGGAAGATGATGATATTGAACAAGACGGAAAGTTCCCCACCTTCGACCCTTTTTCATGCACATCGAGTCTATAAAAGCAATCATTGTGCTAAATTTTTTCATACACAAGCACGAGCACACAAAAAATCTGTTTTTCTGTCAGAACGTTCATAAGGTTTTTCAATGATTGAATGGAAGTCCTGGGAAGTGAACATCACTCAAGCTCCTTATATAGTACATTCGTTGTACTCAGTAACTTTGTGTTCTGACAAACATTTTAACTGTTTCATTCGTTGATTCAGGTTTACCATTCTAAATTTGTCTGAATTTGAAAAGATTCGGATAAATACATTCATGAATTGACGGCAAATTATCAGATCAGATTGGGGGAGATAGTTTATTTTCCTACACGAGGAAATTGTTCACATCTTATCAAAGGGAAAATTGTTTCTGTTCATCATGGAGACTCTGCTTAGTTGTTTATAAAGGGGGAGATATTTGAAAGACTGTGTTGACCTTGAAATGTCTTGATGATTCTGAATCTCATAACTCATCAAAAAAGGGGAGAATTTCAAGATTTCAAAGTCAGAATCATTTCGAAGCGAGATGTTACAAAGGGGAGAATACAAGAATGTGAAATTAAAGTCAGATGGTTGATTGTTTTTAAGAGAGAGAGAGTTTATCAAAGTGATGATTCAAAGAAGGAGTTAAAGTCAAGAAATGTTGAGCTTATCTGAAACTGTATTTTTATTCAAAGGGGGAGATTAAAAGGAAAGCTAAAGGGGGAGATACATTTAAAGAGATATCAAAGAATAATCAACGATTCAATGATTTTAAGATTTCAAAGCTATGAAAGATTGTTTGCTGAAGATTTTTCTGAAGAAAAGAAGACCTGAAGATAATTGTGAATTTTTTTTAATCTTGAATCCAAAGGGGGAGATTGTTAGATTGAATTGTATTCAAGATTAAATGAGGGTCAAATTTGTAATTGTCTAATAGTCAAAGGGTTTTGTTGTAAAGTCAACCAAGGTTTACTAGGTATAAATAGCTTATTGTCTTTGTTAGATCTGAAGACACACGCAAAATTCAGAAAGACAAGTAAGATTGTAAACACAGTGAACTCACAAAATTCAGAAAGACAAGTAAGATTGTAAACACAGAGAACTCGCACACTTTGCAAGTGAGATCTGTGACACCGAGATCTGTGGAACTGTAATCTTGTGACTTTAATACAAATGACCTCTTGATAATATATGTGCATAATTAGTTGCTAGAATACTGGGATCACAGAAACCCCAATTGCTGATCGCTCTGATCAACTCACAGGGACCTGAGAACTACTAAATCAGATATCAGCATGGCAATTCCAGTGCAAGCCCCTGCAACACCACCAACTATCACCTCTGCTGATCTGGAAGCATTCAAAACAGACATAAAGCAGATGATTTTAGAAGCAATCGCCTCCATTCCGGTCTCTGCAGCTCCAGTAGTTTAAGTTCCAGCTCCACCTCGAAGGACTGCAGAGGACCTGGTTACAAAGTTAGACCTCGCCGACTTCAACAAGTAGATCACAAGCAGAATGCTAACCGTCTCTAGTAAGTTTGTTGCTATGTCTGGTAAAACCACCAAGGCTATCAAAGAATTACTTGAAGTCCACAAGTACAACGTGGATGATCAATGTTAGTGTCTTATTGTATCCAAGTGTAAAAGTCAAAGCTTGTAAAGTCAAACATAGTCAAAGTAAGATTAGTTTACTTTTGTTTGTACATGGTCCTTTGACCATATAAATACCTTAGTGTAAGTGTTTGCAAGAAGAGTAGAAGAGAAGATTTGTGAGCGAACCGTGTGAGTCAATGTTGTGAGAGTTTGTTTGTAATACTTGTGACCAATAGATATATGACATTCTCTCTCTAGTTTCTCTGTCTATGATTTTGTGCTTAATTGAGTGAATTGATTGTGTTTGCTTCAAATCTTGGACTTACAATAAAGTTAACGAGGTTCGACTGGTAGCCCATGAAGTGAAAGAAACAATAGAAATTGCGTCTGCCAAGCTCAACCTAACCAACTTGGCTCCAGAGGGAAAGGGTAAGAAGAAGATAGGAGAAATCTCTTGTGTAGAGGAGGCTTGTAAAAAGCCTAGGTTTGATGACTCTGAAGACGATGATGACGAGGTGTTGGATCCCAGATTTAATCTTATAACAATAATGATATAAACAACAAAAGTATAAACAGCGGAAGCAATATAGTTTAATATCAAAAGCAGATTCAAATATCACAGTTCATATATAAAGCAAGTAGAAAGAACAAGATATTCGTGAGATATATTCAGTTGAATCTTTTAATACAAGATATCAAAAAGCACACTTTTGTCAAAGGAGTGATGGTCCTATTTATAGGACCATAAAGTGAACAGTGTACGATTCTGACAAATAGAAGCGTGCTTGAACAGTGTTTTACCTAAAAGGTAAGCTCAAGACATGCTTGAACAGTAACCTACTCTATAAAGTAATTCTTATCACTAAGTGATTGGTTATCTATTCTGATACTTCAGGAAAATGTCTTCAACGCGCAGATGTAGTCTTCAGAGCCTCTGATGAAGCCATCTCTGATGTCTTCTGCTGAAGGAGTTCATCTCTGATGTGTACTTCAGAGGCAGGTATGTCCTTTGAAGTCTTCGTCCTCTGAAATCTTTGTTCTCTGAAGTCTGTCTCTGGAAGTCCTCTGAAGTAGGAATTGGATATTTTCAACACTTTAGCAAATGAAGATTTGGAGCTAACAATCTCCCCCTAAGTGTTGAAAATAAATGATGCAAGAATAGCAAAGAACAGAAAACTTAAACTAGAAAGCATAGAGGAGAAAAATCATCCTCTTAAATATTACTCAAAATATTTGAAAATTCATCACAGAGAAAGTAATTAACAAAAATAAGGAAACACACTAAATATTTTCACTTGAACAGATTCCATGGAACTTCATGATCAGAGCTCTGAAGTTGATCATCGACCCAATCTCCAAGTCAAGTTTCGCCAGTAGATCTGCTCTGTGCCTTTCTTCCTTCACATGGATCATTTTCTGTATTCCTCTTAATGTGTCATCAGAGTACTTCGATACTTCTGAGGCAAGAAAGATCTTCTTCACTTGATTGACTCTGTACACGAAACCCAGAGGTTCTACTATAATTGATCCAGTCTTCTGTTCCTCAAGTTTATCGATCGACTCCACAGGTTCAGTTACCTCCAACTTCTCTTCTCCCAAGTTTAGAGCAATTTGGAAGTCACGTTTTGCTCTGTGTTTGACATAGGCTTCCATTTCTCGTCTAACTTCAACCATGCCTATTCTGATTTCTCTTTTTCCATGATCATACCTGGCAGAGCAGTAGGCATATAAATGTAGTAAATCATATGGATTTAGATTTACGAGATCATTATCATTGAACTCGTAAATCTTCTGATAAGATCGAGTTACCACATAGTGCCTATAGACTATCTTGTTGTAAGCAAAAGTCTTCTCAGATATTTTGTTGATCTTGATGATTGCATCATCTGAGAGGAAATGTGCTCTTGGTCTGGTTTTATCTCTGACGAATCTTCTCTCATAGTCTGGCATGTCCTCTCTGATCCTTGGATTAAGAGGGATAACTAGAGTTCTGAAAAACTGAACTCACAGTAGATGTATCTGAAGTGGTCTTCAATGGAGGCTTCGGGATTTGATGCAAGGAATGTTGGAGGTTGAGAAAATACTTTGGCTGGTAGACCAATGCTTGCCTTCTGAACAGGATTCTCTGAAGGAGCCTGTTCATTAGCAACCATGGTCTCTGGTTTCGTTGTTTGTGGAGGATCTTCTTGAGTAGGTTCAGAGATGTACCCATCTATCTCTGGTGAGTCTCTCAATTCTGTTGCTGTTGAAGTATGATGAGGTTGAGCGTTTTTGAAAACTTATTCATCGACATCAATTACTTTGATTTGATCTTTAACAACTTCTTTCGTTCTTTCAGAGTCTGCCTTCTGTTCTTCCTCAGACTCTGATTCATAAGCATCTCTCATCACATGAGTTGGTCTTTCTGGTGATGAGAATGCATCTTCTGATGTAGAGAAGTCTACTAGCTGCTCGTCTTCATCTTCTTCCAGAGCTCCAATAGTTTCTGGAGATGCATCTATTATTGGAATTATTGGAGCACCTGAAGTAGATGATGCTAGGAAGATAACAGGTACTGGAGACTTTAAGGTGGCCTGGTTATCTTCAGCAGAGGTTGAGGTTGAGCGTCTTTCTGTTTCTTTCTCTTTGCCTCGGTTTGTTTTAGAGGGAGTGGACTCCTTTTGTGTTTCAATAGTTATTGGTGTTGGAGTCTTCTCCCCCTTATGAAGATCTGATGACCCCTAAGGTTGATCGTCATGGTCTTCAGAGCATTCATACCTAGCCTTTTTCCGGGCTTCCTCAGAGCATGCGACCTCTGGTTCCTTCCTCTTCAACGATCCCTCTAAAGATTTGACATTCTTCAGAAGGTCTTCAATTTTCTTGTTCTACTGAGTGGTCTTGGAGACGAACTTGCTGGAGATATTCATTACATTGCTGGTGATCTTCTTGGAGAAGTTGGTGAGGTCAACCTTTTTAACAAATTCGGATGTTGCAGGAGCAGCAACAGAGGAGGTAGGGATCTTTGTAATCACCTCTGCCAAAGAACGCAAGACTTCCTCTTTGAATAGAGAAAAGTTTGCATTTGATGGAGGTGGGGCAGAAGGAGTTGGAATCGCCTTGAGGAGCTCAGTTTTGGAGTTCAGAATTTCTCTGATAGAACCGAGTCATTTTTGATGACTAGGCTTTCCAGAGCATCAAGTTTGGCGTTCTGAGATAAAACGATTGTGCGTAGCTCAGAAACCTTTTAAGTAAGCTTTGCAACTTCAGAGCGAGAGGCAGAGGCCTCTGAGGTCTTATCCATTTGAAGTTTAATCTCCTTCAAGGATTCTCTAACTTCGTCACCAAAGATTTTGAACTCCTCTTTGGTGACATAATCAGAGAGGGTGACCTTAGAATCAACACATGATTCTAAGTTTCCATCGAGTTCAGAGGGGCCTTCTTTTGGAGGTGGTTTGATATTTTCTGCAGAAGGACTTCCCATTAATCCTCGAGAATCCTTTTTCAAGGATTTCTCTAAAATGGTTCCGATTGGTCTCTGATCATCAGAGTCAGAATCTGATGATGATGAGAACCGAATGTGTGTGGAAACCTTGCTGTCCAGGCTAAGGATTCCATGTACGAGAAGGTCCTTCCATGCTTTCTCTGACAGGTAATCCTTACGAGAGATCTTAGGTCTCTCCTGATTTAAGGGACGGTCCAAATTTTTATGAGCCACAAAGACATCATGTGTGGGAGGAGGTGACATACTCTGTGTTGAATGAGTATTTTTATCTTGGTCTAAGTCATGTTGGGAGGACTTAGCCGTATCAGAGGTTTCCCCTTTGGTGCGTGCTTCAGAGGAAGAAGAAGATTCCTCTGAGCGGCTAGTATGGGAAGGGGTCGAGGTGTGCACCTCTGTTTCAATGTCCACTGATGTTGGACCACCTTGGACAGTAAATGTGTTTGCACGAGGATTTGGTCTTTGGAATCGCTCATGTGTGCCAACAAGGACATCTTTTCCTACCTCGCCGCCCTCGGATTCTAGGTTTAGAAACTCACCCTCTGGAATTCTCTCTTCCTCACCTTCCTCTGCTCTGACAGAGTTATTCTCTTCGTCAGAGGGAGGGTTCTCTTGTCTTCTCTCTCTTACTCTTACAGAGACACCCTCTGGTTGCTATCTGTTAATGTTTTGAGCAGTATCAGAGATGTCACTCTCTGATTCAGGCTCAGGCTCAGAACCTAAGTGTGTTGGGGATCCCATCATCGGTTCTGATGATTGGGCAACACGATTAAGTAGGAGATGGGTATTAGAGTCAGTAGGAATTACCTCAAGCATGGTGTGTGGGAAACGTCGCTTATTTGGATAAGGAGGAACCTCTGTTGCTTTGAACGAGTTCATCATAAACAGAGGAATCCTTGGACCTTCCTTAGTGATGGTGAATTTCTCCATTGCTCTTTGATTGACCACATAGATGAATCTTGGCAACAATACCGAAATTAGTTGTTTACCTTTGGCCAAGTCTTTGTTATTCTTGTCCACCGCAGTTAGTATCTCACAGAAGAGATTGTGAGCCATATTTATGGTTATGTTGAAGAAGAGAGCATACATAATGGCAAGGATCGCTGGATGGGTCTGATCCTGACTTCCAATCTTGCAGGTAATTATTCGATTGAGAACACTAAACATAAAGTTCCACTTGGGAGGCAGGTACTGACGTCTGAATTGACTTAGGCGTGTGATCTCCCTGTTGTATCCTAAGTGGTGGAGGAACTGAAGAAGAACTTCCTGAGTTGGTGGTTTCTCAAATTTCTCTATTTGAAGGTCTGAGGTTGTGAGCAGGTTGAATCTGCGAGTTAGGGTTTGTGGAGTGATTCGGATATTCATGCTTTGGTCACCTAGGTCAATGTACCCAACAATGCCTTCCTTTTGGTCGTTGTATTCACTGGAATACCACCATTGTTGGACAAATCGTAAAGGAACATCGTTGGCATGTTTGGTGAGCACATCGTTGAGTTCGCAGTTGGTCAAGAAATCTAGTATGGGGAAAAACTGCTCATCGTATTTGGTAGGGGTGACATCCAGAAAGTAGTTGTTACCTTTCACTAGAACGTCAAACTGCGCCATATTCAAGCTTGGAACAAGTTTGCTGAAGTTTTCTGAGGTTTGGGAATGAGCCGCCATTGTTGCAGGTTTTGAGAAGTATGAGAGCTTAGAAAGAGAGAGATTTGGGATTTTGGATTCTAAGAGCGTAAAGAATAATGAGAAGAGAAAAAGGGTTTTTATGGACAAAAAGGTAGAGGGAGAGGTTATAGAAACATCGATTGAGAGTTCCAATGTTAGAAAGGATGTTCCATCATCCCCTAATTAATAGGTGACACGTTGAGGTGTGTAGGGGAGAGCCGCTTGGTGTTAGAAAACCGCCAACAGGGTTTTTGAAAAGAAACGAATGGTTATCCAAAAGTTTTATTATTTAAAAGAATTTCCTGGAATATTCGTTTAATGAGAAAAGATCAGAGGTTCTGATATGAGTATCAGAGACAATATCAGAGGTTCTGATACAAATATCAGAGACAAGATCAGAGGCTCTGATATAGAAATATCAGAGACTAGAGACTCTGATATGAGTATCAGAGAAGCTCACTTACTCCCCCTTGAAAGATGAAAGGTTCTTTGTCTCCCCCTTGACCAAAGAATAATGTCTTTTTATCTTCTCCCCCTTGATAGATGCTTAAAGATACAAAAGAATGATTTTTACCATTTATGAAAAGTCCAGAGGCTCTAAAATTAGTTTCAGAAGCTCTGGTTGAACATGCTACGCATGTCAGAGGCTCTGATGAATGGATCAGAGATTCTGATGTTTTCCTGTGTCAGTCAGACATGTTCAACATACCCAACTTGCTAATTAAGAAATTGAACCTTCGTTCATCTAAAACTTTTGTGAAAATATGAACAAGTTGAAGTTCAGTTGGTACAAAATACATCTCTATTGTTCCCTTTTCAACATGATCTTTCAGAAAGTGGTACCTTACATCAATGTGCTTTGTTTTGGAATGTTGTACTGGATTGACAGAGATGGCTATGAACTTTTTGAAACACACAGAATTGGAATTCTGTCATATTGTAAGTCGTAGTCTCTGAGCTGAGTTTGCATCCATATGACTTGAGAACTACAACTAGCAGCAACAACATATTCTGCCTCTGCTGTGGAAGTTGAAACACAGTTCTGCTTCTTGGATGTCCAGCTTATCAACTTATTTCCCAATAATTGACAGCATCCTGATGTACTCTTTTTGTCTAGTTTGCACCCTGCATGATCTGCATCAGTGTATGCTGTTAAATCAAAGCTAGACAGTTTTGGATACCAGAGACCTAAATAAGGTGTGTCTCTGAGGTATCTAAAAATTCTTTTGACTACAGACAAATGAGATTCTTTTGGATTTGCTTGATATCGACACAGAGACATGTTGCAAACATTATATCAGGCCTGCTTGCAGTTAAGTATAGAAGTGATCCTATCATGCCTCTGTAGGTTTTGACATCTACATATGTTCCCGAAAGATTAGAGTCAAGCTTGACTCCTGTGGCAATAGGTGTTTTCATAGAGGTTGAATCATTGAGTTGTATTTTTTCAAAATGTCAGAGACATACTTAGATTGAGTTATAAAAGTACCCTCTGATGTTTGCTTTACTTGTAAGCCTAGAAAGAATGTTAATTCTCCCATGAGACTCATCTCCAATTTACTCTTCATCAACTCTGAAAATTTATCACAATACTTTTGATTTGTAGAGCCAAATATAATGTCATCAACATATATCTGTACTAAAAGCATCTCATTTTTGTACCTTTTGATGAACAAGGTTGTATCTATTGTACTTTTTTCAATACCATTATTTATCAGAAATGTGGACAGAGTAGCATACCATGCTCTTGGAGCTTGTTTAAGTCCGTATAGAGCTTTATCAAGATAATAAACAGGGTTAGGAAACTCTGTATTCTCAAATCCAGGTGGTTGCTAGACATAAACTTCTTCATTTAATTTACCATTTAGAAAGGCAGATTTGACATCCATCTGATATACTTTGAACCCTTTGTGTTCAGCATAGGCTAAGAAGATTCTAATTGCTTCTAGCCTAGCTACAGGTGCAAAGGTTTCATCATAATCAATACCTTCTTCTTGGCAATATCCCTTAGCAACCAACCTAGCTTTGTTTCTGATTATAATGCCATCCTCATCCTTTTTATTTCTGAAGACCCATTTAGTTCCAATTGCAATTTTTCCTTTAGGAAGGGGAACTAAGGTCCAGACCTTGTTTCTTTCAAACTCTTGAAGCTCATTTTGCATTGCATAGATCCAATGAGGATCTTGAAGAGCTTCGTTTACCTCTTTGGTTCAATGATGCTTAAGAAATTTACAAAAAAGCATTCATTGATTGTGGCGGATCTGGTTTTGACACCCTCTGAAGGTGATCCAATGATCTGATCATGAGGATGATCTTTTGTCCATCTTGTGAGTGGAGCATGAATATGGGGTGGAGTTTGAGCTTCAAAGATGACAGTGGGAGACATATCTATTGTGCTGAGCAGAGGCTCTGAAGTTGATTCCAGAGGCTCTGAAGTTGATTCTAGAGGCTCTGAAGTTGATTCCAGAAGCTCTAAAGTTGATTCATTTCTTGGACCTGCATCCAAGGAAGCAGAAGTCGTGACTTCAGAGGGACCAGAGAGATTTGTACTTGACGTTTGTGGTTCCTCTAAAGTTGCTCTGTGAATATCTCTGAAAAGAAACTCTGAGTTTTCATCATCAAGGAAATCTTCGAATATTTTGTTTAGTTCAGATTCTCTTATCCTTGATGATTCAGAGATATTTTTAGCAGTTGGATTTATATCTTTGTTAGCTAGACTTTTATCATCATCAAAAGACACATTGATACTCTCTTGGATTGTTCTTGTTCTTTGATTGAACACTCTGAAAGCTTTTGAGGCTAATCAATATCCAATGAATTTGCGTTCATTTGCTTTCTTGTCAAACTTTCCAAGAGACTCTCTATCATTTAGAATAAAACATCTGCATCCAAAAACATGGAAATATTTAACATTAGGTTTCCTATTGTTAATGAGTTCATAAGATGTTTTCTTGAATCTTTTGACAATGGTAGCTCTATTTTGAGTGAATCAGGCTGTTGCCACTGCCTCTGCCGAAAAGTTTGTGGGAAGATCTGATCCTGCAAGCATAGTTCTTGCAGCTTCAACCAGGGTTCTGTTTTTCCTCTCAACAACACCATTTTGTTGAGGTGTTATAGCTGCAGAGAAGTTCGGAGTTATGCCTTCCTCTGAAAGATATCAGTTGATTTTCGCATATTTTAACTCTGTTCCATTATCACTTCTCAGCTTCTGAACTTTGGTATCAAACAGAACATGCAATCTTTTTAATAATCTTGTTAAAATATCAGGAACATCAGACTTGGCTCTGATGAATTCTATCAAAGTATATCTAGAGTATTCGTCAATCAAGACGAGGATATACTTTTTACCTGACAAGCTCTGCACAGAGATAGGACCACAGAGGTCCACATGAAGCATATGTAGAGTTTTTGGACAATTATTATCACTTTTGGTCTTATGGGAAGATCTTTTCATTTCTCCCATTTCACAAGCAGAACAAAGATAATCTGTATGTCCCTGATTCTAGTTTCTAATCTGTAACACAATCTGTTAGCTTAAATTAGTCCCCAATTTAATTGAATGTTTTATAAAGAATTGTATTTTGGGCTTTTTAATTAGTTTATGGGCTTGAGCCTTTTTATTGTAAATGGGCCTTATATAAAGGTGCCCATGGCTCTTATTCTCATTAGGTTTTGGGAGAACACTTTTCACACAAACAGACTAATGAGAGTCGTTTACTAGTTTACTGTGGAGTTCTTCCCAATATCCCCTCCATCTTTCAATCCAAGCATATGAGATAAGTTCTTGTTTATCACTGTTGTTAATTTCTATCCTATCTCTACTTTTCTATGGAGTATCTTCAATTGTTTGTCTGTACAGGGATCTAACAATTGGTATCAGAGCCAAATAAAGAAACTCTTCTTCATTTCGGTCATCTATGGCAACAATTGAAGATTAGATAATTATTTTGTTGTTTTGGTGCTTAGATTGATTCAATCACATGAGCCTTGACACAAATATCATTTCTGTGATTTATTCACTGTTTTGTGCTTACTTGAGATCTATCTTTTGATTTTGATATGATTTGGATGATTTTTGATAGATTATTTGCTTGATTCTACAGAAAATCTGTTTCTACACACCACATATTTGATGAAATGCCTAAGTGAACATTTAATTTCATTTTGGATTAAATCTGATCAGATTGATTACTTGTGTGTGTTTTAATCCTTTCTCATTCATTGGTCTAACATTTGATAAGCACTAAGTAGATGGTTGATCTATGATCCCATCCTTGTGTGTGCTTTATTCCATTGCTATTTTAGCATCTCGATAGTTAGGTTGTTGATCTCAGATCTGACCTTGATATCATTCGAGATTGGACTGTCTCTGATCCAGATTTTGTTCAAAATTCCGCTGCTCATAATCGATTAAATGAATGACTCATTCATTTGGGTCTTGGAAAATGTTGCTTGATCCAAATTCGGAGAGATAAGGTTGGATTCTCATTGAGATTAATTTCATTTCCAAATTTCAGATCAGAAAAATGTGGCTTGTATGAGAAAGATTTGGTGTTGTGTTGATAAAAGGTGGATAATTACAAGCAGATTTATTGAATTTGTTCATGTAATCCGAAGTTCTAGTTCATGTTCATGCAAGATTAAAAACGAAACAGAAAGTTTCTTGTTGTTCTGTGCAAAACAGCAAGTTGTTGTTGAGTTAATCATAACAGAAAGTTGTTGATTAGACAAAGTTGCTGCTGTTGAAAGAATGCTAATTTGTTGCTGTTGATTTGATCTTGAAGTTCATCTATGTTGTGATAGCAAATTCTTAGATTTGTGGATGTCAAAAGTGTGAAACCAATCGCAAAACAGATTGTCCATGCTACCGTCCAGATTTTGAAATATGCAGCAACAGTTGTGTATCGAAGAATCGAATCTATTTGCTGTTGTGTCCAGAGTTGCTGTCACATTTGCGCAGCTGTAGCATTTTGATCATATCTCTCTCATTATAGCTCCAAATTTCATGATTCTGGATGCGTTGGAAACCTAACACACAAATGTACAACTTTGATGTTTTGAGTTTTCTCAAAATAAAGTTGCTTACATGTCAAAAACTGTGTTGAACTTAAGTGACAGCTGTTGGACAGAATGTTGCAATTTGCTGCTGTTTGTTGCTGTCCATGTAAAAAAAAAATTGTGCAGCAACAGATTAAAAATCAGAATTATTTCAGATCTGTGCCTGTATCGAAAAAGAAACAACAGGTTTCTATCAAAGCAGAAAAATAACCGATGTCCAAACAGTCTTGTGTGTTGCTATTCCAGAATATGTGCAGCAAATGAACTAACAGATTTGGGAAAGTCTGTTCAGATGTGTTTGGATCGAAAGATTAAGTTATGGACATATTTGTGGCGAGTTTTGAATGAGATTGTTTTCGATCAGCTGCTGTGCTGAAAGCTAATACAAAGCAGATTATGTCCATCTGAAGTATGCAGGAGAATATAGATCTTGTTATTGCAGAATTCCAGGCGTGCAGCAGATTGGACAGATTCTTGATTAAGATGAAAAGTTCGAGATATCACTCACAATTTTGATTTGTTTGCTTCTGTGTTTGAATTGCTTTCAATCCAGAGTTGTCACATGTGCAGAGTTATGAACAGCTCAAAAATGTGCAAATTTCGAATTTCCTTTTGCTCAGTCCTGTTCATGATGATTCCAGAGTTTGGTTTAGTGCATCAGAGTTCGTGGATCATGTTTCCAGCAGGGATATCTCAGAATTTGATCCTTCACAGGAGTCTCAAGTCGAGTCAACAAATCTCTCAGACCAAGTTGTAATCACTTCTGAGCTAAATGAAGTGCAACAAGTTACTTAAGTCGTTTCATTGGGTGTTAAAAAATCTGCAGTCCATCAACATATGCAGATTCAAATATGCAAAAATGATGCAAATGTTGATTATGCATCTGCAAGTGCAGCAGAGATTCTGACATAAGGTATGGAGAGTACATGGGCTGTGTGCATAAATTTGGAATTACCTCGTTTAATAGCGGATACATTTATGCAAATTGAGCATGTTAATGGAGCAACTGCCAAGCCAACAACACATGGTTCATCTACATCTTTCGAGATTCGGGAGATCTGTTGTAGAGCAATCAGAACCACGTGACAGTACTTCTAAATATTGCAATGCTAACATGTCCGCAACTGGAAGTTCTTGTATGGAAGAAGAGATGTGCGCATAAGTTCATGGTAGTTCTGCATTCAAGAATTGAAAAACTAGTTCTGGCAACTCTTTAAATGGATTTGATCGGGACGGTCTACTTAAAAGTGCAGAGCTTATGTGAGTGAAGAAGCTATCCAAATTCAAAGAATGTATATACAGAGCCACTTCTATATGTCCAAAGCCTGAACCAAGATTGTTCAGAGATATGTGTAGAGGAAGAAATTGATCAGATTGTTGTCCAGAATTCAATTTTTAAGTTGTCCCATGTTAATCTTCTGTAGGTTTGCAACAGATCTTCAATATTTTTATATGCAAAGATTGATTACAGATCAGTCCAGAGATGTGCCTCTGCCATAAAGAAGCATATGCACAACAGTTCAGACTGTCCATTCGATGATCACAGAAGTTGCTGTAGCAGATTCAGAAAAGGCAATCAATCAGAGGGATCTGTCCATGAGTTCGAGAAGTGTGCAGAGGTAAGCCATGTTGGTCTAGAGGCTCTGAACACAAAAAGAAATATGGTTATTGACATTTTGATCAGAGGCATATACATAAGCTTTCCATATGAAATGTACAAAAGCATATTATAGAAAGATGCCATCCAGAAGCTTGTGCACGTGTAGAAATTCAAGTGTTAACATCAGAGGCAGATTGCAGAGCCTCTGAGGTTGATGCACAGAACCTCGGTACACTTACAGAAGTTTAGAGGTGTTGATTGCAGTTTTGAGTAAATTTAGAAAAGTTACAGAGGCAAATCACAGAGCATGTCTACGCTGTCCACAATAAGCTTCTGCTTTGCAAAAAGTTCAGAGTTGTTGTGTTCAATTTCAGGATTGCAGAGCGGCTATTACAACAGAATTAATATGCAGAGTGTTACCAGATTCTCGAAGAAGCAGCTGTCCTACTGTATGAAGGGGATGTCCTTGTATTCAATGTGTTAAGAGTTTCGTATGTGTTCAGAATTTCTTATCACGTTTATCCGCAAGTCGATCACAATACGTCTCGCTTCCATGTGCAGAGCCTCAGTAAGGCTGTCCAGAATGTTCAAAAGTAGTTCAAGTACTGCAGAAAACCACAAAGGTTGCGATAAATTGATCAGAGATGATGCAGAGGCAGTCAGATGCTATTATTATGCTCAGAGGCAGTGTAGAAGTTCAGTGGCTGAAGGTTCATATCAGAGGGCCTGCAAAGCCTCTGAGGCTGTCCAGATCAATGCATGTACAGAAGTTAAGAGATTATCCACAGAGGCTCTGACCGAGAGCAACGCAGCCACATGCTGAGCTCTGTGGACCAAAAAAACTTGAAAAAGAAGTTACCGAAGGGGGGACCAGAGGTAGACCTAAAAATGCATATCAGAGGTCGATGGTCCAGAGGTAGAAATGAGCCAAGAGCCCGAAGCCCGAAGCCCGAAATTTTCGAATATTTTGCCAGCATTGCGCTGTTTCAGAAACATGCGCACAACTTTTTACTCGAAGCTCCAATTTACATGAGTCCAGTTGCGTTGGATTTATAAAACACAGATGTACGACTTTGATGTTTTGAGTTTTCTTAAATTCCATGATCTGATATGCCAGAATCTGTGTCAAAGTCTGCGTGATGGTGCTGGACCGAAAGCATTGCATTTTCACTCGTGCTCTTTCCACTTTCAAGAACGGTGTTCTCTCGTCTATTCTTCATGGTTTCAAGCTACATATGTGACACATTGTTTGTCACTCCCTCCTCTGTTATTCAAGTTTAAGGCTCGGTGCTGAACGCTTACTCAACATGTTCTTAAGAGTCAAATTTTCTGTTTTGACGACCGTTATGCGCAGCTGTGGGAAAACTTGCACAATTCACTCATTTTCATCCAAAATGGATGAATAAAAGCTCATTGGAAATCTAAGAGGCTGAAGTTCAATGTGCATGTTTTATGTTTTCTCTAAATCAAGTTTCTTGATGGTCAAAAACAACGGTGAAGTTGAGACATGAAAGCTGGACAAAAAGGGGTAAATTGTCTCGGTCTTTCAAGAATATGTGCCTAAGTTTGAGAGGGAGCTTGTGATGCTTTGAAGACTCGATGAACGACACACTAAAGCTTCTAAAGAAATAAAGGGAAAGACTATATGATGATGCTTTCTTTATAAAACATTAGGGGGAGATTGTTAGCTTAAATTAGTCCCCAAAATATAAAGAATTGTATTTTGGCCTTTTTAATTAGTTTATGGGATTGAGCCTTTTTATTGTAAATGGGCCTTATATAAAGGTGCCCATGGCTCTTATTCTCATTAGGTTTTGGGAGAACACTTTTCAAACAAACAGACTAATGAGAGTCGTTTACTAGTTTACTGTGGAGTTCTTCCCAATATCCCCTCCATCTTTCAATCCAAGCATATGAGATAAGTTCTTGTTTATCATTGTTGTTAATTTCTATCTTATCTCTACTTTTCTATGGAGTATCTTCAATTGTTTGTCTGTATTGGGATCTAACACAATCAAACAAACAATATTGAACAATCAAATTTACCTGTTTGATTACTTTCTCAATCCAAGATTACAATATCTCTCTCTAGAACTCTCTCTCTCTCTCTACAATCTGACTTCTCTTAAATGTACAACTGAACTCTTCAATTTAGTTCATATACAAAATACAAAGGAAGGAAACTATTTATACTAACTACTAATACAAGGAAAATACAAATACAACTAAGTTTGACTTATTACAAAATAGACTTTGACTTTTAATGAGATTTGACTTTAGCAACTTTGACTTCCTTAACTTTGACCTTCAGTATGCTTGATCTTGTATCCAACAGATTTATGCTCTAACAATCTCCCCCTTTGGATTCAAGATCATTGTTGAAAGATCTAACAATTCAGTCTTCACTTTAAGATTTGTCAAAATAATCTCCCCTTTTTTATTGTAAGTTTTCTTTCCAAAACTATCTTCAAATGATGAACAATCTCCCCAAAACTTCATATAGAACGCTTTTAGAGTTATGGAAAGAAATTATCTTCAGAATCAGCTTGAATTGCTTCAGCAAATAATCTTCAAAGAAAATTTCCACAAATCTTCAGAAATTGATCATCTTCAAATCTTTACTTTGAATCTTCTATCTTGGCTATTTGAGAAAATCATCTCCTTTTAACTTCAAAAACTTTAACATTTCTTCATACCATCTCCAATCTTTAACATTCCATCATCATCTTTTCCAAATGATCCCACATCATTTTAGCAACATGCTTGTAACTATCAATCTTGATGTAGATATCATTTGGAATGCTTTGGAGTAAAAGAGATCTTGCTTGCTTGTCAGCTTTATACCTTCTTTTCTGTTCTTCAGAATACTGAGAAAATTCCACTTTAACAAGTTCTGTCTTTTCTTCTCTTTCCTCATCTTCATGTACATTTTCAGATTCATCATTAACAGGTACTCGAACCATGATAGGTGCCATAGGACCATTTGTAATTGACTCAAGAATATTCTCTCCATTTGCATGTCTGTCTAAGAAATCCAGAAAGCGATCCTTCCATTGTTCATACTCTCCTTTAAACAGTACAGGAGGCTTCACATCAGTACCGATTGAAAGCGCATATTTGGAAGTCATCTTCTTTGACCTGTTTGAAAAATATATCAAATAAGAAACTAGAACTGATCGTTAGTCCAGAATATGAAATCACAAGAAAAATCTTGAATACTAGAAAAATCAGAAAATTCAAAAAAAATGACTAAGTATCAGAACTCGCAAGTCACTATTGAACTAGCAAGCCCTAAAACTCGCAGACTAAAGAACTCGCAGACTAAGACTTGTGCGTTCTATAAGACTAAGACCAAACGCGCAGACAAACTCGCAAGTAAACTCGCAAGAAAACTCGCAGATATTTGCGCGTTTTGAGAAACTCGCAAGCAAATACGCAGATCAAACTCGCAGATAAAACTCGCAGATCGACGAAACTCGCAAGTGCCTAAACTCGCTAAAGACTATTCACGTTGAAACTCGCAGATTGAAGCGTGCGCGTTTCCCAAACTCGTACGTCGAAGCTTGCGCGTTTAAACCAAACTCTCTAGCTACTCTTGCGCGTTTCAACACTTAGAATTATTTCTTGAATCTTCAAACTCGCGGGTCGATGAACTCGCTAACTACTGTTCCTCCTGAAACTCGCTAGCTTCAATTAGCGAGTTTGTAGAACTCGCTGGCCACTACTAGCGCGTTTCTTAGAACTCGCAGATAGCCCTTGCGCGTTTCAGACCAAAATTCTTCTTTTTGACTTGCGCGTTTTAAGTGATGAACCTTGCGCGTTTCACGACGAACTTGCGCGTTTTGACGATGAACTAGCGCGTTTTAAAGATCTTGCGCGTTCTTCCGTTTGTCGACCCAAAAACCATCTTTTTTCACCTGCAATCGATCTTTTCTTGGTCCAAACACTTTGAAACTCTGGAATGATGCTCGATTACAACTCTAGAACAAATTACAATTCAAGAAATTTACAAACTTACAAATCAAAAGAATCGATGTAACAGTAAAAACTACTCGTGAACAAAAACTCAACCAAAATCACAAAAATTGTGAGAATTACAGTGCAATACTGAAATTAAAGTACATAGACTCGATCTATTACACTTTTCGACCACTTCCTAACACAAATCTGCTCCAAAAATACTCTGAAATTCAGAACTTGAATTTTCTTGAATGAACAGTGACGAATAACCCAAAAAAAATTTGATTTTCTTGATTCGATTTCACTTTGGATCTGCTCTGATACCAATTGTATGTCCCTGATTCTAGTTTCTAATCTATAACACAATCAAACAAACAATATTGAACAATCAAATTTATCTGTTTGATTACTTTCTCAATCCAAGATTACAATATCTCTCTCTAAAACTCTCTCTCTCTCTCTACAATCTGACTTCTCTTAAATGTACAACTGAACTCTTCAATTTAGTTCATATACAAAATACAAAGGAAGGAAACTATTTATGCTAACTACTAATACAAGGAAAATACAAATACAACTAAGTTTGACTTATTACAAAATAGACTTTGACTTTTAATGAGATTTGACTTTAGCAACTTTGACTTCCTTAACTTTGACCTTCAGTATGCTTGATCTTGTATCCAACAGATTTATGCTCTAACATAATCTTTGTTAAACCTCAGAGATGGTAATCCCTTAACCAGATTTAGTTTGACCAATTTATCAAGTGAAGAAAAGTTCAGATGTGAGAACTTTTTATGCTAGAGCCAAACATCTTCACTGTTCAGAGATACTATACAGAGTTTCTCTAAGTCAGTTCTTATGTGTTTGGAAAAATTCATTCTGTATAAATTTCCCTTTCTGTCAGCTCTAGGCATTTCTTGACCTGTTTTTGAGTGAAGTAATGAACAATGTTTTTCTTGAAATTTTACATCAAAACCATGGTCACAAAGTTGACTTATGCTGATTAGGTTATGCTTTAATCCGTCAACATAAGCAACCTTTGATATAGAAACATTACCTCTTGATAGCTCACCATAACCTTTAATCTAACCTTGTATGTTGTCTCCAAAAGTTACTGCTCCACCAGATTTAGCTTTGAAAGAGGATAATAACTTTTTATTAGGACTGAAAGTCCTATGTGTTAAAAGTGGAATAAAGTATTTATTAGGGTGCATAATGTAATTACTTAATAGTCTTATTAATTAGATGGGCCCAAGCCCATTAGCCCATTAGCCCATTAGCCCTTGTAAGCCTAAGTATATAAAGGCAATTTTAGTTCATTTATTCAGTTTGGAAGGTTAGATAGTGTGTTAGACATTTTAGAGAGTTTAGAAGTTTAGTCTCATAATTCCAGATTACTAGTCAATAGGTTTACTTTCTCTGATCAGAAATCCTTTCTGTAAACCTGTAACCCTTTGATTTCATATTAATCATATGACTAGTAGTTGTGGCTTAAATCTTATTCATCTGTGATATTATTTGCTGTTGACTGCACTATACTGGGATCTACAATTGGTATCAGAGCAAAGAGACTAAAGGTTTGATCCAAAAAAATTTGTCTAAAACCCTATAATCAATTATTTGTGTTAATCGTTTTTATCTGCTTTAATCGATTACTGTTCATGTGGTTTATCGATCAAATTTATTTTTGGAAAATCAGTAAGATTTTACCAGTCGTTTAATGTTCTTGAAAACAATTTTTTTTCGGTCGATTGAATTTTTGATATTTGGGTTGTTTATCGGTCTATGTGTGTTTATTAAAAATCAATTCTTATTGATTTTTATCGGTCTAAGTGTATTGGGTCTAAGTTTACTGTTGATTTTTTGTTGATTGGTCGATTTCTGAAGGAGGGCGCACGACCCATGCACCCTGTATACCAGCACAGTAAACCCCTTTTTCCTCTTCGCAAAAAGACCAAACAAAATTCGGGTTGTTACAATCCTCCCCAACTTGGGAATTGTTAGTGTATTTTTGTATACAAGATTTAATAGGAAAAGTCAAGTCTAGGAAAGTCAACAAAGTCAATGTATGTTTAGTCAATATGAGATTACTTTGTCATTAAGTTTGTGGTTTTATACTTTGGTATAAATAGCTTTTGTCTTTGTAATCATAAAAAGTAGTAGAGTTCATTATATACATTGTGAGATCTATGACAAGAACACTTTCTCTCTCTACACTCTCTCTCTAGAACTTCATTGTTAAATCTTGTTTAGATTGAATTGCTTGATTGTGTTTGGGATTTTCAATATCAATTGGTATCAGAGCAAACCAAACAATTTCAGAAGTGATTGGATTTATCAAACTGATTGATTTTCTGAATTTTTTTGTCAAGAACTCGTTTGTGAAAAAGTTACTGTTTGATCCGAAATTTCATTGTTTTTGTACAATTAAATCAAGAAATTGATTTGATTGTATACGTTTTATTAATTGGATCATATCTTATTCAGATCACAGAGTCAAATTCGAACTTTAGATCAATCAATTTGATCAAATTGCATTTTTCGAAAAAGTTGAAGTCGAACACTGTTTCTTGAATCAAATCGTTGTATTTTGTGTTTTTAATGAAAATCTTGTGAAGAAAAAGTGTTCTAATATGTTTTTCGAGTACACTGATGCATTTTGAGAATCAATTGCAGGTTTTAGAACGATTTGGAGTGATTTCGTGAACTGAAGTGTCGAAACGCACAAGATCCAGAAAACGCGCAAGTTCATCCTAGAACGCGCAAGCTTCATCAAGTGAAGAACGCGCAAGTTACTGAAGAACGCGCAAGCAAAGCCTGCGAGTTCACTATCAAACGCGCAAGTCAAAGGATTTGATTTTTTGGCTAAAACGTGCAAGCTGAAGCTAGCGAGTTTGCAAAACACGCAAGCTGAAGCTAGCGAGTTTGGTCGAAACGCGCTAAAGAGACGTGCGAGTTTCAGAAACGCGCAAGTGCTTGCCAGCGAGTTTTAGTGTGAATAGTGTTAAGCGAGTTCGTCTGCGAGTTTGCCTGCGAGTTCATCTGGGAGTTTGCCTGCGCGTTTGTCTAAAAGTTATCATCTGCGAGTTTCATAAAACGCGCACGGTTCAGCTAGCGAGTTTGTTTTGAAACAGTGATTAGCGAGTTCCAGTGACTTGTGAGTTCTAGAAACGCGCAAGCTACCTTCTGCGAGTTTTAACGTGAACAATGATCTGCGAGTTCAGTGTCGTGCGAGTTTCAAGACTAATTTTTTTTGTGATCCAAGTTTGACTTTTTAGTCAACATTTCTGATTTGTTTGGGAACGATCATTTTATTCAAGTATTTCTTTCTAGAGTCTGCGGAGGGGGACATATTTTGATAGTGGTCATATTTTTCTGATTTTTGACGAACATTTTTTTTACCTAATCTGTCAATATGCCTGTTACAGATGAGAGAGGAAATACCGTTTTGTCTGCAAGAGATATGGTTGTTTTGTACATGCCAGAAATTCCAAAGATGGAAGCTGAATTAGAAAAGCTGAAAAATCAGAATTCAAAGCTTCTAAATCAGATTCAGGAGTTCAAATCTAAATTGTCAAATTCTGATAAAACTCCTGATTGTATAAAATGTGCTAATCTTGATAAATCTGATTTTGCAGGTGTCATAAAGGAAAGAGAGAAAGAGATTAAAGATAAAGAGAATCAAATTGAAATGAAAGAAAAAATCATAGGGGTTAAAGAGAAGATTATTATGCAAAAAGAGAGAAAGATAAATAATCTTCAAAGCCAACTGAAGACGACTGAACAGAAGTCATCAGAATCACAAGATGAATCAGTCAAGCTTCAACATAAGTTTAAGGCTTTTGAAGATCATATATCTGTTCTGGAAAAGAAAAATGCTGAATTGTTAAAAAGCAATAAAGAAGATAAAGTCAAATAGAATATTCAAAGTCAACTGAAGACGACTGAAAAGAAATCATCTGAGCTGAAAGATGAGTCAGTCAAGCTTCAACAAAAGATTAAGGCTTTTGATGAGAAGATATCTGCTTTGGAGAACAAGAATGCTGAACTCCAAACAAGTCTCCAAGCAGAAAAAGAAAAAGCAAATGTGAAGACATCTTCAACTCAACAATCATCTGAGAATTCTAAGAAAGCTGACCAAGAGAAGAAAAATCTTGAGTTTAGATGTATTAAACTTTCAAAGCAAGTGTCTGATTTTGAAAAGGTTTTAATCACTGAAAGAGACACTTTTGCCAAAGAAAGACAAGTTCTTGAAGCTAAAAATACTGAACTTCCCAAGCAGATTTCTACTTTACAAGACTTGCTTGAAAAAGAAAGAAATATTTTCAAAGAAAAGAAGCAGTCTTTTGAGGAACAAAAGAAATTATTCGAAAAGAAAAATGCTGGGATTTTCAAGGATATTTCTGAGAAAAACAAGAACTTGGACACAGATTTTGAACAAGAACGTTCATATTTTGAATCTGAAATATCTAAGCTCACATCCAAATTATCTGTTCTGTCATCAGAAATTCTAAAATAACAGATGGCTAGATCTGATTTGAAACAGAAGTTTGACACACTTACTTCTGAAAGAAACATTTTATCTAAAAAGATAAAAGACTTGGAAGCTGCAAACGTCAATTTATCAGAAAAGATTTCAGCTGATGTGATTAATCAATCACCTGTTGATAATTCAATAGAATCAGTTTGTTCTTTCAAAACAGCTTCAAGTTCTATTCATGATAAAAATGTTTTAAAAAAGAAAAGTGTTAAACCAATCATTGTCAAATCAAGTCAGATCAGACCATCAAATCTATTTTATGATAAATCTGTTGATGGTTCAGTGAGCTATTATGTAAAATCTCGTGGAAAGCAATCAAAGAAAACTCAGATGGTTTGGAGAGTTAAAGATTCTTCTGAAAAGAAGAAGAATGATAAAGCATTCACATCCACATCCAAAGCCAAAGAGACAGAGCTTATAAAGGTAAATATTTTGGTAATTCTGATATATATTACTCGACTAATCATCTGATCAGGATTGCTCAAAGGAAGATCTGTTGTTCTTATTGTGGAGAGAATGACATCGTTCAAAGAGAAACTGCTCACAACTGGTACGGATCTTATAGAATAACTTCTCAGAATTCTGTTTTTAAAAGATATACATCTAATGAGAAGTGGATTCCTAAATCTAACATACCAGGACCCAAATATCAGTGGGTACCAAAACCTGTTAAATCTGTTTTGCAGGTACCACAGGTTTAGGGGGAGCATGAAGAATGACTTCTAGACAAAAAAAGTCTAGGACTCGTACTTCAAAGTACAAAATTATGACTTCTGAGTAAATCAACTCATGATTCGGTTTTCAAAGTCAAAGACTATGGCTTTTGAACAAAACAGTTCAAAACCCGAACTTAAGTGTAAAGATTGTGGCTTCTGATCACATGACAGACCAGGACCCGTTCTTTAATGTTACGATGAGGATGTTTTGTAAATATCCAGGTGGAGCTTATCTGACCTAAATCATTCTATAATGATTTGAGGGGGAGCTTAAATGTAAGTATCTTCTAATCTTACATCTCTGATTATTTGAAAGAAGAACAACTTTCAAGCATGAAAAACAATTTCTTAAATGTTCAAACCACTTCTCTATTCTCAAAATATTTCATAAATTAAGAAGTGTGATTTTAAATGTTTTTCATTATTGAGCTTTAATGTTTAACTGACCGTGTGTTTCTAAAGATTAATACTTGCGTATTATCTTGTCCATATACTTTAAAGTATTCACATACATCGGTTCAGTACTTCATTTGAATTTGTTATTACCATGTCTCTAAAAGAAACAATTTTTCGATGGTAATACTCCCGTTTGCTTTCAAATGTTGTTGAGCATCAATCATCATTTCTAATCTTGTGCGTTCATTGCAAAATTGTTTATATTCGTTCATATAAACAAAATATCCAATTCTTTGATACCCTAAACCATCTTATTTGATCTGATTGATACATTGTCAGATTCTCAAAACAATTCTCTTGATTTCATTTCATTCATTCAATATCCTTGTTTTGAGAAATCTTCAAAGTTCAATTGCTCAAATCTCATGAGTATACATTTTGACAATGTTATCATTTTTGTGCTTAACTGTTCAAGTTAAATTGTTGAACAACCATTCTTTATAGGACTTACATGGGATTCATGTGTGAGCTTAAACAGAACTTCCATGGATTCACGTAAACCAGTGTTTCCTACCCCGGAAGTTATCCTAGAGTGATTGAGGGGTGAGGGGTCATAAATCAAAGAGTGGGGGAGATAACTCATCCGGTTGAGTTTTTCTCATTGTGTGGAGCAGAAAAATGTAAATGAGAGTTTGGTTAGAAGTGAGCTTTAATGTTAAAAAGAAAGAGGGTGTGAGAACAGAGTTAAAAGAATATCAAAACTCTGCACCAACCACTTTCTGAGTCGGGCAGCCACATATTCTGATTGGTTCACATTCTTTAGTGATCATCATTGAAAATGGCAGTGAGCCCATGCCAACTCTTGCATTAACCCCACCAACCACTCGTTTCTTTCTTAACAAAGAAATGATTCATTTTCTTTGGGGACGCAGCATATCTGCTATCTAGTCTTCACTCGGAAGATTTAGATATTGAAAAAGAAGTAACGTTGCCCCACCATCGCACCTCTTTCATGCACATTGAGTCCATGTAATATTTGTTGCTGTCTCAACAGTTTACACAATTTGAGCCTTATGAAATACAATCGTTGTACTAAATTCTTTCATACACAAGCACGAGCACACAGAAAATTTGTTTTTCTGTCTGAACATTCATAGATAAACCTTGTGTTTTTCAATGATTGAATGGAAGTCCTGGGGAGTCATCATCAAACCAGCTCCTTAAATTGTACATTCGTTGTACACAGTAACTCCGTGTTACTGACAGGCACTTCTAACTGTTTCATTTGTTGAATCAGGGTTACAACGTTAATTATATCCGGATTTGAAAAGATTCGGGTATATACAGTTTATGATTCAGTGCAGATCAAAAAGGAGGAGAATGTATTTTCAAGGGGGAGAATCAAAGATTATGTTGAAATTGAAGATGTTTTGATGATTATAAAGCTCACAATAATCAAAAAGGGGGAGAAATCTACAGAGTTCAATTTCAAATAAATTTCAAAGTTCCGAAGAATGTTCAAAGTCAAGACTTGTGAAGAATTTTCTGAAAAGTTCAAATCAGATGAAAAGAAATCATTCTCAAAGATTTCTGAAGACAAAGAAGATTCAAGTCTTGAAGATGATTTGAGAAAGTTTGTTTTTCTGAAGAATGATCAGAGATTGCAGAAATGAAGATACAAAGATCATAGATTCCTCAAAGCAGTTTCAAAGCTCAAAGTTTTAAATTTCAAAAGATTTCAAGACTTGAAAGGTTTTGTTTTTGAAGACTTGTTGACTTTTCGAGCTGTAAAGTGCAAAAGACTTTTCAAGATTCTTCAACGACTTAAGAAACAACTTCAAAGTTCAAGACTGTCAGAGACAAAAGATTGAAGAATCAAGTGCTGAAGACTTATGTCAAATTTTTATTAAATCTTGAATACAAAGGGGGAGATTGTTAGTGTATTATTGTATACAAGATTTAATAGGAAAAGTCAAGTAAAGTAAAGTCAACAAAGTCAAAGTCTGTTTAGTCAAATCTGAGATTACTTAGTTGTTAAGTTTGTAATAGCATCCTTGGTATAAATACCTTAGGTGCTTTGTAATCATGTAGCTTGGTCATATATTCATTGTATCACATTGTCAAACATATGGATGAATACACTTTCTCTCACTACTCTCTCTCTAGAATAATACTGTCATATCTTGATTGAGAGTGTTTGAATAGCTTGATTGAATCTGGGAATTACATTTTCAGGAATGATTTCGTCCCCGTAATCCAACTATACAAAAAGCTGAGGATATCTTCGCTTCATATCCTTTTAGCTTCCCACGTCACATTTGCTCCCCGGTGATGCTTCCACTGCACTTTGACCAAAGTGACCTCTTTGTGACGCAACTTCTTAGACTTTCTCTATAAGATAGCATCGGGTTCTTCCACACAACGGTTACCTTCGTCCACTCTTAACTCTGAGAGGGGAATGATGCTGTCTTCTACCGCTAGACACTTCTGAAGGTAACAAACATGAAACGTATTGTGGATTCTGCTCAACTCCGGTGGCAGTTCCAACTGGTAGGCTTGCAAACCCACCTTTTTAAGCACTTTGAAAGGTCCGAGAAAACGGGGAATCAACTTCCCACGTTTTCCGAACCGTATAATACCCTTCCATGGCGACACCTACAGAAGCTTCTCCTGTGGAAAAGGAGGAAAGAGAGAGGGATAACAATATAGCTCAAAATTATATGACTAGTCGTATCTCTAATGATTTTTTTTCGTGACATTTTGAGTAAACTCTCTAGTCAAATATATTCTAACAAATTGACAGGAAAAGAGTTGTGGGATTGCATTGAATGGTTGATGCTAGGGCCAAGGGAACTGTTGAAAGGTAGAAAATTGGAAACTGAGAACTCTAAGCTAAAAGGAAAGATTTCTATTTTGGAAGCTAAACCTCAGCAAACAGTCTTTGTTGAAAGCTATGAGGAAAAGATCTCTGATCTGAAAGATGCAAATGCAGAACTTCAAAAGCGTTTATCTGATTTGGAGCAACTGCTAGCTAAACACAAATCTGATTTTGAGACTAAAGAGAAATCTTTCGCAAAGAAGTTCTCAGAATTCTCGAGAAAATGTGCTGATGTGAAGAAGGAAGTGGAGCTGAAATGCATAAAACTTTCTCAGCAAGTTTCTTCTTTCGAGAAAGTAATCGTTCTTGAAAGAGAAAAGTTTGCAAAAGAAAAGAAGGCCATTGAACAGAAGAATGTTGGATTTTTCAAGGAAATATCCGGCCAAAGAAATGATGTTGAGCAGGGATTTGAAGAAGAACGAAGCAACTTTGAGACTGAGATTAAAAAGCTGACTGCCAAGGTATCTGAACTATCTGAGAAGGCACTAAAAGAGCAGAAGACGAAGTCTGAGTTCACGAAGAAGATTGACCTGCTTGTTAAAGAAAGAGACAACTTTGCATCAACGATTAAAGTGCTTGAAAAGAATGTATCAAGCTCAAATCAGAAATCTGTCTCTTCACAAAGGTCAGTTAAATCTTTTGATCGGATTCGTAAAACTAACCTTTTCTATGATAGCAATATAGATGGTTCAGGTACATTCCAAAGAAGAAGGAGACACAAAGAAGAGAAACTGGTCTGGCAGAAGAAACCAGTTGAAGATGAGCTGAAAGAAAAAGAATCATGTGTACATGCGTCTAATGCCAAGAAGAACAAAGCGAGTAAAGGTAAACCTGATCATATCTACTCGAGAGATCATTTACTCAGGTTGTCAGGTAAGAAATACCACTGTTCCTATTGTCGTACACATGATCACATTCACAAAACCAGTGATTATTTCTGGTATGGTTCTTATTCTATATCCCGCACAAGAACTGCAACTAACGTTCATGGACCCAAATACTAGTGGGTACCAAAGCCGAAAACTGATTCTATGTTGCAGGCACCTACTGTCAAGGGGGAGTAGAAGAAGAAGGCTTCTAAGTAAAACAACTTAGAACCCGTACTTCAACGAAGTTTGGCTTTTGATCACATGACAGATCAGGACTCGTCCTTCAATGTTCAGACTTGGATATTCTGCAAATATCCAGGGGGAACTTATCTGATATATATATCTGTTTATCATGATTTAAGGGGGATCTTAAATGTAAGTATCTTCTAATCTAGATATCTGATTGTTTGAAAGAAGAACAACTTTCGAACATGAAAAACAGTTTCTGAAACATTCAAACCACTTCTGATTCTCAAAAGGATTCATGAATCTATAAGTGTGAATTTAAATGTTTTTCAATTCTTGAGCTTTAATGTTTAACTGAATGTGTGTTTCTAAAGATCAATACTTGCGTATTATCTTATCCTTATACTGTAACGTATTCACACACACAGGTTCAGTACTTCATTTGTATTTGTTATTACCATGTCTCATAATGAACCAATTTTTCGATGGTAATACCCCCGTTTGAAATTCAATATTGTTGAGCTTCAATCATAATTTCTAATATTGTGCTTTCATTGCAAAAGTGTTTATATTCGTTCATATAAACAAAATATCCAATTCTTTGATACCGTAACCAGTTTAGTTGATCTGATTGGTACATTGTCAGTTTTTCAAAGACCAATTGCTCAAATCTCTTAAGCATATTTTTTTGACAGTGTTATCTTATTTGAGCTTAAATGTTCAAGTTAAACTGTTGAGCATATATTCTTTATAAGAATTACATTGGTTTTGTGTGAGAACTTAAACATAACTTCCATGGATTGACGTTAACCAGTGTTTCCTACCCCGAAAGTTATCCTTGAGTGATTGAGGGGTGAGGGGTCTTAAATCAAAGAGTGGGGGAGATAACTCATCGGGTTGAGTTTTTCTCATTGTGTGGAGCAGAAAAATGGAAAAGAGAGTTTAGTTAGAAGTGAGCATAATGACAAAAAGAAAGAGGGTGTAAGAACAGAGTTAAAAGAATATCAGAACTCTGCACCAACCTCTTTCTGAGCCGGGCAGCCACATCTTCTGATTGGTTCACATTCATTGGTGACCATCATTGAAACAGGCACCTAGCCCATGCCAACTCTTGCATTAATCCCACCAACCACTCATTTCTTTCTTAACAAAGAAATGTTTCATTTTCTTTGGGGACGTAGCATATCTGCTATCTAGTCTTCAATCAGAGGATTTAGATATTGAAAAAGAAGGAATGTTGCCCCACCTTCGCACCTCTTTCATGCACATTGAGTCCATGTAATATCTGTTCCTGTCTCAACAATTTACACATTTTTTAGCCTGAGAAAGCTAAGTAGCTTCAATCATTCTACACTTGCACGTACACAAAAGGAATGAGCTTTCTTGTCATAACATTCATAGAAAATTATTTTGTGGTTTTTCGATGATTGAATGGAAGCCCTGGGGGAGTGAACATCACAAAAACTCCTTTCCAATGTACATCCGTTGTACAAAGTGCCTCCGTGCTACTTACAGGCATACTAACTGTATCATTTGTTGATTCAGGTTTACCATTCCTAATATATCTGAATTTGAAAAGATCCGGATATATACATTTCATGAATTGACGGATACTCAGATCACAGGTGGGAGAGTGTTAACTTATCATAAATGGGAGATCAAAGAAAGTGCTGAAATTGAAGAAGTTTTGATGATCATGATTCTCACAATCATCAAAAAGGGGGAGAAAAAGTTCAATTACAAAGTTTTAAAGAAAGAAAGAAAGTTATTTCTGAAGACAGTCTAGAGATCAAAGAGATGAAGATGCTATTTCATTTATCAAAGAGATGAAGATATGAGTTTAATGCAACTGAATTTTCAAAGATGAAGATTTTTTTAAAAGATTTTATTTCTTCTATCCCGTATCATGTGGTATTTGCTACAAGTTTGTTTATTATTCCTCCTACGAGCTGATTGAAACAAGTTCTTAAGCTGAAAGGATATTCAACTCGCGGTTCAAAGACAGATTCTGTGTTTTAAACTGAAGTTGCACCATGGAATATCACGTAACTCTCACATTATCTTTCTTATGCGCTGATCCGATTTGATTGAGTTTCTACAGTTAAAAACTGCGTGATAGTGCATTCAGTCGAGGCTACTGTACATTGAATCTGGTTACAAAGTTGATACTATGAAGACCAAGAGCTTTATTCAAGGGGGAGCGTGGAAAGACATGAAGTCAAGCAACACCAAAGTTCGTCAAAGATTCAAGAGGGAAAGAAGATCAAGGCCTAAAGTTTTTCATGTTGATAAATGCTTTATTCAACTTTAGGGGGAGATTGTTAGGACTACAAGTCCTATGTGTTGAAAGTGGAATAAAGTATTTATTAAGGTGCATAATGTAATTACTTAATAGTCTTATTAATTAGATGGGCCCAAGCCCATTAGCCCATTAGGCCTTGTAAGCCTAAGTATATAAAGGCAGTTTTAGTTCATTTATTCAGTTCAGAAGGTTAGACAGTGTGTTAGACGTTTTATAGAGTTTAGAAGTTTAGTCTCATAATTCCAGATTACTAGTCAATAGGTTTACTTTCTATAATCAGAAATCCTTTCTGTAAACCTGTAACCCTTTGATTTCATATTAATCATATGACTAGTAGTTGTGGCTTAAATCTTATTCATCTGTGATATTATTTGTTGTTGATTGCACTGTACTGGGATCTACACTTTTTATCTCCAGTCATATGCCTTGAACATCCAGAATCTAAGTACCAGATCGGCATAGACTGTTTCTCCAAGACAGATTAGATTTTCTTAGGTACCCATCTCATTATGGGTGCTATTTTGTTAGACTTTTGATTATCTCTTTGAAATTTTGCCTTCTTATCTTTTGATGTTTTGGCAGAATTGTCCTTTTTCTTTTGAGGCTTTGTCTCTGAATTTTTATTCAAAGATTGATTAAGAAAACAGTGAGAACCTCTGAAGTGATTTTTTAGTTTCATCAAGAGTTGGATGCAATTGCACTTTACAGAACAAGAAGAAGTAGAAGCAAATGATTTCATTTCATTAAATGCATTCGATACATTATGATTCCCTTTTGAATTAGTACTATGAATATTACAAGTATTCCTAACTACTTCTTTTCTTCTAGCTTGAGAGACAACCTTCTTTTCAAGTTGTCTTCTCTTGTTCAGAAACATCCTCTTCTCTTTGTTGCTCACTGCACAAACAGGATCAAAACGGTTAATTTCTTGCCATTTTCCTTTTTGTCTAGGAGTAAACTTGATTGGTTTATATGTGTAGAGTTGAGAAGTGATATTTTTATTCTTTGCCTTTTCTTGTAATTCTTTTTCAAGTTCCAGAGAAGTTTTTGCTTTAAGACACATTTCTGCAAAGTCAGGACATATTGGTATTCTGGGTTTATTTTTCAAAACAGAAATAGGAATGTTCAAAATTCTAGAACCAACAGTATTTATCTTTTTATGAATTACTTTCTCTGGTCTGTAGAATATCTGTTCATCTACCTATGGATCAAATATAGAATCAGAGTCAAGAAAGTCTCGTTCAATCTTACCAGAGATAACTACCTCTGATGGTTTCTCAATTTTCTTAGGTCTTGAGACTTTGATGATTCTTTTCATGCTTTCTTTCTTCTTTAAATCATCTATGATATTTTCTTTATTTATTCTCTTGATGTCATCCTCAAATGTAGTTTTGATGCATTCATCAGAGATTGGTGAATACAGAGGGGCATCTGGATTAAGTGAACTATGAGGTTCATCTTCAGAAATACTTGCATCACAGGTACTTTGTTCAGATGTCTCTGAGTCATCTTTGATAGATGCATTAAACTTAAAAATCTCTTTAGGATCATTGCTCTGAGGTTTTGTGAAAAATACCTCTGAAGTTTCCTTTCTACTTTTAAGATGGAATTTGGAAAGCTTTGTACTTCAGAGTATGCAACATTTTTAAAGTTCAGAACCCTTGTTTTTTTATCTCTCTGAGGTTTTTATTCTCTTGAAATTGTTTAGTGATTGACAGTCAGAGCTCTGGACCTTTCCTTTATAGAAAGTGGAAGAAAGTGAAGTTTTCTTCAATCCAGTGAATGGATCCAATTCATTGAATCCAAGCCCTTGAGTATCCATTTGAGAGTTTATCTTTATATGTACATCCTGAGCTTCAAGATAGCTTTTGATTTGAAGTTCTTTCCTTTCCAGAGATTGATGTAAGATTTCTCTTTCTTTTTGGTAAAAATTGGTTAAGGCAACAGAATTGAGTCTTTCATACTCAGAGTTTTTTACTTCTTCTTCTTTAACTTTTAAAACTTTCTCAAGTTCTTTGAATTTTTCTGAAAAGGATTTTTCTTTTTGTTTATGAGCTTTCTCAAGTTCATATTTTTCAAAAAAAAAAATTCTCTCTTTTCTGATTCAAGAAGATCTTTTTCCCTTTTGTAAAAACTTAGATCTTTTGTCATTTGTTTTGCCTTTTCTTTTTCCTCAACAAGTTTTTGCTTTAGGATTTGAAATTCATCTGTTAGTTTAATAACATCCAATTCAAGTTCACTTTCAGAGGTGGAAGGAGAGTTTACCTTTTCAGAGTAGTCCTCTGATGATCCGTCACTTTGATCATCTGTGAACGCCATACCACAGAGATTGGTAGGTTCTTCCTCTCCATCGCTTGTTGAGTCTAACAGCCAGTCTTCCATCTCTGCTACAAGTACTCTTTCTTTGACATTGTACATGTACTTCTTTTTGTAGTAGTCTTCATCCTTGATGAGTCTACCTCTGCAGTTAGCAGAGTAATGGCCTGGCTTTCCACATCAAAAACATCTTCCATCGTTTTGGTTTGATGGAAGAGCAGTGTCTGATTCTATCTTCTGTGCTTGTGCTTGTGGTTGTGGCTTGAAGTACCTCTGAGGTTGAGGATACCTTGGCTGAAATGATTGTTGAGATCCTGATTGTTGAGTAGAATCATGATTGGTGAAATGAACGCCCTTTTGATCACTATGTAGAGTAGATCTGGGCTCTTGTTGATAGTCAGTTTTCTGAAATCTTCTTTCTGGATTTCCCTTTCTTTCTTCACCATCTCTTCTTCCTTCAAAGACTTTCTTGCCAAATTTCTTGTTAAATTGATGGGTGATTAATGCAAGAGATTTGGCAAAGGCATTGATGTCATCATCTGAGTCATCATCTAAGTGTTCAGCTTCTTCAGACATCAGAACCTTCTTGGATTTTCTTTTAGATTCCCTTTTTGAACAGTTGTCTTTTTCTGCATTTCTGCATTCTTGTGATACACCCTTCTGTTTTGACATGAGTGCAAGTGGTCCACCTAAATTAGTTTTTGATTTTTGTTTTACTACTTCTTTTTCTTGTGCAACTAGGGTGCCATAAGTTTCAGTTAATGACCATGATTCAAGATTTTGATTGGCTTGTATTGACATTGACAGTTGTGACCATTCTTCATTTAGACTTTTAAGAAAAAGAACATTATTTTCTTCTTTAGTTCTCATGACACCAAATTTTTTGCATTTGTTGATGAGGATGTTGAACCTTGAGTATGTTTGGTGCAAGGTTTCTTCGGGTAATGCATGAAAATCATGATATTCATTGATACAAAGATTTTTTCCGTTCCTTTGAGTTTGTAGGCCACCTTCAAGTTGATTTAACAACTGATCCCATATCTCTTTTGCAGTTACACAAGAATCAAGTTCTTGGAAGATATCATTGGGAATGGTCATTATAAGTAATCTAACAGCTTTTGAATCATTTTCCATCATGTTTGTTTCTTCATTCGTAAGGTTTGAAGTTTTCTTTTCATAGTAAGTAGGGATTTCAGCTGTATCTGCTATTGCTGGAACTCTTGGTACCAACACCATTGGTTGGTGAGGTCCATCGTTCACTGATCTTAATAGATCCCTGTCCATGCCTTCTAAGAAATTTACCATCGTTATCTTCCATTGAGGATATTCATCCTTTAGAAGTGTAGGAGGTTTGGTTAATGATCCAGCTGTATAAATGGCACTTATGCTTGAGTTTTCCATTTTGTGAAGAAAAGATGAAGATTTGAAGAACTGATGCTTTTCTATGAAGATCTTTCTATTAAATGATGTAACTGTGATTTACTTTTAGATCAGGAGCATATGAAGTTAAATAAACAAGGGTTTATATAAACATGCACATATATTAAAAGCTTGAATCAATAAGAAATAAATCTATCCGAGTATGTAGATAAGATCTTTTATTGTTTTAGAAAACAAAGGAGGCTCTGATACCAATTGTTGGACCCCAGATTTAATCTTATAACAATAATGATATAAACAACAAAAGTATAAACAACGAAAGCAATATAGTTTAATATCAAAAGCATATTCAAATATCACAGTTCATATATAAAGCAAGTAGAAAGAACAAGATTTTCGTGAGATATATTCAGTTGAATCTTTTAATACAAGATATCAAAAAGCATACTTTTGTCAAAGGAGTGATGGTCCTATTTATAGGACCATAAAGTTAACAGTGTACTATTCTGACAAATAGAAGTGTGCTTGAACAATGTTTTACCTAAAAGGTAACCTCAAGACATGATTGAATAGTAACCTACACTATAAAGTAAATCTTATCACTAAGTGATTGGTTATCTGTTCTGATACTTTAGGAAAATGTCTTCAGCGCCTTCTTTAGAGAGAATGTCTTCAGAGCTTTGATGTAGTCTTCAGAGCCTCTAATAAAGCCATCTCTGATGTCTTCTGCTGAAGGTGTTCATCTCTGATGTGTATTTCAGAGGCAGGGATGTCCTCTAAAGTCTTCGTCCTCTGAAATCTTTGTTCTCTGAAGTCTGTCTCTGGAAGTCCTCTGAAGTAGGACATGGATATTTTCAACACTTTAACAAATGAAGATTTGGAGCTAACACGAGGACATACTAGAAGGGTCTTCAAGTCCTCAAAAGGAGAATAATACCAACAGAGCTCAACCAGTAAATACCTCTCCACCCTTAACCTCCTCTACACCTGTACCAAATCAATCCCAGTGTCAAGATCTCTAACAAACCCTTAGAATAGAGACTCCAGAACATGGTAGAACTGAACCAGAGAAGACCTCCACCTCTTCTGAAGACCAACCGATTTCACTCTTGCTCTTTCCGCTTTCAAGAACGGTGTGCTCTCGTCTATTCTTCATGGATTCAAGCTACATTTGTGACATATTTCATGTCACTCCATCCTCTGATTTTCAAGTTTAAGGCTCGGTGTTGAACGCTTACTCAACGGGATCTTAAGAGCCATATTTTATGTTTTGACGACTATTCTGCGCAGCTGAGGGAAAACTTTTACAACTTACTCATTTTTCATCCAAAATTGGTGAATCAAAGATCGTTAGAAAACTAAGAGGCTGGAGTTCAATGTGTATTTTTATGATTTCTCAGAATCATGCTCCTTGATGGTCAAAAACAACGGTGAAGTTGAGTCATGAAAGCTGGACAAAAAGGGGTAAATTGTCTCGGTCTTTCAAGAATATGAGCCTACATTTGAGGGGGAGCTTGTGATGCTTTGAAGACTCGATGGACGACACACCAAAACTTCTAAAGAAAGAAAGGGGGAGACTATATGATGATGCTTTCTTTATAAAACATTTGGGGGAGATTGTTAGCATAAATTAGCCCCCAATTTAATTGAATGTTTTATAAAGAATTGTATTTTGTCTTTTTAATTAGTTGTATGGGCTTGCATTTGATTCAAAAAATCGGATTCAATCATATCACATACCTCTTCGTTATCCTCTTTATCAGAATCAGCTTCCGTTTCCATCTCCATCTGACCCATCAAGCACAAGTGTGCTGTCTCTTTCTTCTTTTCTTTCTCATTGTTCTCAACAGAACCTTGTTTCTGGATTTTAGCTTTCAAGGCAGAAATATTTCCTTTTAGCTCAGAATTCTCAAATTCCAGAAACTTTACTCTTGAAGACATCTTTGGTCCTGTCATCATCTTTTCAATTTGTTCCCACAACTGTTTTCCTATGGTCTTTTTGCTTTCTAAACTTATAGAAATCTCTTTTGAAATCTCCTCAGAAATTCCTTGCAATATAAAAGATTTGGCTAAACTGTCAGCTTGATATCTTATTCTTTGCTCGTCTGAGTACATATCAAGTGGCAATGGAAGTTCTCCTTTTACTCTTTCCATTGATCCCTGTTTAAAATAATCATAAATCCTTGTTGGTGTTTTCATGTTTCCTTCTCTAAGAGATATTCTTATATGATCCCCTAATTCATGTCTGTCAACGAAATCCAGGAACATATGTTTCCATTGTTCGTACTCTCCTCTGAAAAGTACTGGTGGATTCACATCCGTACTAATTGCAGGAACTTCGCTGGAAATCATTCTGATTTGAAAATTATGCAATAAGAAACTTGAAAATGACCGTTAGTCCAGATAAAATCAAATGAATACAGAATAATACTGAAAATAAGAAATGAAAAATAAGAGAATCTGGCGCAAAACACAGAATGTGCTAAGGACAGTTTGCGCTAAGCAAAGCTGGCGCATAAGACAATTTGCGCTAAGAAGATCTGGCGCAAAAGACAATTTGCGCTAAGAGGAGCTGGCGCAAAAGACAATTTGCACTAAGTGAAGCTGGCGCTTGAGCTAAGTGAAGTTGGCGCTTGCCCTAAGTGAAGCTGGCGTAAAAGAGACTTAGCACTGAAAAGCCGGCAAGAATTCAGAAACTCGCAAAGGGCAATGGCGCAAAATATACTTTGCGCTAAACACATAGAACCACTTGAATCTGGCGCAAAATGGATGATCTGGCGAGTTCTTTAACTTTACTTTAAAGACCGACTTTGAATCAACCAAAAACTTATCTAGACTTCGATTTGCAATCCCAAACTTTGACAATAAGACCACAAATAAATCTAGAACATATTACAACCAAATAATCTCAAAAACAAACATTCTAAGTAAAATCAATCGATGGAACAATGCTCTTGAACTCGTGTAAACCAAAACACCAAAATCATCAAAATAACTACCGATTATAGTGCAATATTTGAATAAAGCAATACAATATCAATTTAAAACACTAATCGATCATTAAACAAATGATTTCAACTCGAAAAACACACTAACACTCAAAAATCAAATCTGACTTTCGAAGAACAGTGTTCGACCAAAATTTTTCTTTGATTTCAATCTGGTTAGGCTCTGATACCAATTGATGTTCCCTTCAAATCAGTTTTTTATCACATAAAACATATAATCACCAACAAGAGATTAACAAACCTGATTTCTCTGTAACACCCCAAAAATTGGGACTAACAAAAATTTCCGAAAGAAACGTGGTATAGAGACTATGCCAAAGCACGAGCTCGTCCCAAAAAGGGAATAACAAATGTAGTTAATTACAAGTTTGTAACAATGCCCAAAGAGAGATAACAACCTCTTAATCTAAATTCTAAAACAAGAAATAAGATTACAAGCAGTTGTTATCTACTTCCAAAAAGGTTCACGACTAAGATGGCATCCAAAAAATCCCCAAGCTCACATCTAGAGGTTCGCTAGTCCTTCTTCGCGGTCGCGCCGCTGAACCTAAGATACATACCGATTAAACAAGTGTTAGGCCAAACGAGCCTAGTGAGTTATACAGAAGCAGGGCATGACATTTATATACACACGAGAAAAAGTATGACAATATAATACTTGTAGGCCATACGGGAATCAAAGGGGGTGACCCATCACACCAATGAGTTATACCTCAATTCAATGTACCTTGATGTTCACTCGCATGAGCAACACCTCAAAGGCCCGACACACTTGGAGACTACCACACCGGCATTACTCCAAGTGGCGGAGGTTTAAGTGCATACCGTCACGGTGGCACCTAAGACTACATCCTCCTAGCACATAGTCACGGTTCCTCCAATATATATATATATATACATTATTCATCTCTATACATAAACCATATCAACAAGTTACATGTATAAGACTTCCCATAGTTCACTTTCCATTTTAGGTCCAAATGCCCAAAATATACCATTTTCATCAAGATGACCAACGAACTTATAAAGCATAAGAACATGACCTAAAGGTGTAAATTAATACTTCCACATGCTCTTCATAGTGATTACATGCCCAAAACACTCAATAACCCAAATATACAAGTTAGGGCAAAGTTATCAGGTGATCAGTTTATTCATGTACACGAGAAAGGAGATAAATAACACATAAAGTAAACAACAAGGATATGTATCTCATTTGAAAGATTTTTGATAGAAAACTCACAATCTAGGGTTTTACACAAACCCTAGAAAACTTGGATGGAACGAGGAGAAGGTGGGACTTGAAAGCTTCACTTGAATGAGTCTCTAGCTTCCTTTAATCCACAATAAATATCCCCAACTACCCTAGGCTTACAATAAATGTTGGGAGGGTTTAAGAGGGGAGAAAATCGCCTCAAGAATGGTAACAATCGGCCCCAAAACGAGAGTGATGAGAAAATGAGTCAAAATGGTCAAAATTGAGGTTTTAAACACCCAGACCCCGCCGGCGACAATGCCCATGGCATTGTCTCGGTATCACAGTCGCACACATGCCACCACCTGCGGTACATGTTTGGCGATTGTGCCCATGCGATTGTGCCATTGGCACAGTCGCGTGGAATGGTCACGCCACCCCCCGAGGTCCGAAAATCTGATTTTTCTAAGGTTCGACAAAGTGAGACTAAACATTCGGATTAACACATATATGGCAGATTGGAAAAATAATAGTTAAGCACATATTAGAGTTTTCAGTTCGATAAAATTAAGAAACGAGGAAAATACTTACCTTAGATTTTCGGGTGTTACAATCCTCCGCACCTAATTGGGGTTTCGTCCCCGAAATCTTACTCACTAAACAAACGAGGGTATATTTTCATCATGTCTTCTTCCGACTCCCATGTTATGTTGGCACCCCGATGGTGCTTTTATTGAACCTTCACCATTGACACCTCCTTATGTCGCAATTGCTTTGTCTTCGACTCCAAGATGGCCTCCGGCTCCTCTACGCATCGATTTCCGCTATCCACTCGAATTTCCGATAGGGGAATAACACTTTCTTCCTCGGCTAAACACTTGCGAAGGTAACATACGTGAAACGTTGGATGGATTCTGTCCATCTCCGGCGGCAAGTCCAACCTATAAGCTTGAAGTCCAATCTTTTCCAATATCGTGAAGGGCCCAAGGAAACGAGGACTAAGCTTCCCGCGTTTCCCGAAATGAATGAGTCCCTTCCAAGGTGATACCTTCAACATGACTCGATCCCCCACTTGGAATTCGATCGGTCTTCGCTTTTTATCCGTATTGCTCTTTTGTCGATCCTAGGCCGCCTTCAATCGTTCTCGGATATTCTTAACCTTATCCGCCGTTTCTTGTACTATTTCCGGTCCCGCAAAATTGTTTCTCAACTGCCTCGAGCCAACAGACGGGTGTCCTACACTTTCACCCGTAGAGTGCCTCAAATGGTGCCATTCCGATGCTTGAATGGTAGCTATTGTTGTACGCGAATTCTACCAACGGTAACTGTGAATCCCAATTTCCTCCAAAGTCTATGACACATGATCAGAGCATATCCTCAAGAGTTTGGATGTTTCTTTCACTTTCTCCGTCAGTTTGAGGATAATACGCCATGCTCAACTTGACTTTCGTGCCCAACTCTCTCTGCAATCCATCCCAAAACTTGGAAGTGAATCGACTATCACGGTCCGAAACTATGGATAATGGAACACCGTGCTGTGATACCACCTCATCTACGTATAACTTGGCCAACTTCTCCATTGGTAACGTCTCCCACATCGCCAAAAAGTGTGCGCTTTTCGTGAGTCGATCCACCACCACCCATATAGTGTCATGACCCTTCAAGGTCTTCGGCAATTTGGTGACGAGATCCATCGTGATGTTCTCCCATTTCCATTCCAGAATGGTCAAAGGTTGCAAACTTCCATAAGGCCTTTGATGTTCCGCTTTGACTTGAAGACAAGTGACGCATCTTTCCACGTATTTGGCCACGTCGAGTTTCATTACTGGCCACCAATAATGAAGTTTCAAATATCTATACATCTTGGTGCTATCAGGATGTATGGAGTACTTTGACTTATGTGCCTCTGCCAATAGCAACTCGCGGTTTCCCCTGATCTTTGGGACCAAGATTCTTTCTTGGAATAGTCTAAGACCCCGACTATCCTCCGTCAATAATTCCCGTTGCTTCACCATTATTTCGGCCTTGAAGTTTTCTTCGCGAAGTGCCTCGGCTTGACTTCTCTTGATGTCTTCCACTAAGCTTGATATCACGTCTATTCTCGAAAGAGTGACTTGGACTTCATTCCCGTAACCTTTGCGACTCAACGCATCCTCCACCACGTTGGCTTTACCCGGATGGTACAACAATTCGCAGTCGTAATCCTTTAGAAGCCCTAACCATATCCGCTGCCGCATGTTAAGCTCTTTTTGGTCAAAAATGTACTTTAGGCTCTTATGGTCGGTGAACAAAGTACATTTTGTCCCGTAGAGGTAGTGTAGCGACAACTTCAAAGCAAAGACTATCGCCGCTATCTCCATGTCGGGAGTAGGATAATTCTTTTTGTGGTCTTTGAGTTGTCGCGAGGCGTACGTGATGACTTTTCCCCTTTGCATCAAAACACACCCGAGTCCAAGCTTAGAGGCATCACTATAAACCACGAAGTCTTCGGAGCCTTCGGGTAAGGATAGGATCGGTGCTTCACATAGCTTCCTTTGGAGGGCCCGAAAGGCTTTCTCTTGAGTATCGGTCCACATAAATTTAGCGTTCTTCCTTGTCAAAGAAGTGAGCGGAGAGGCGATCTTCGAGAAGTCTTGAATAAAACGCCGGTAATAGCCGGCTAAACCCAAGAAACTTCTTATTTCTGTCGTACTTTTCGGTGGTTCCCAATTCATCATTGCCTCGATTTTTGCCGGATCAACTTTCACTCCACCCTTGGACACCACGTGGCCCAAGAATTGGACTTCTTGGAGCCAAAATTCACACTTTTAAAATTTCGCAAATAACCTCTCCCTTCGAAGGATTTCCAAAACTTCACGTAGATGCCGACGATGTTCCGCTTCGTCCCGGGAGTAGATGAGAATATCGTCAATGAAGACTATGACCGACTTGTCCAAGAAGGGTCGGCATACTCGGTTCATTAGATCAATGAAGACGGCCGGAGCGTTAGTTAACCCGAAAGGCATGACTAAAAACTCGTAGTGACCGTATCTTGTCCGGAACGCCGTCTTCGGAACGTCAACCTCCTTCACTCGTACTTAATGATAACCGGACCGCAAATCTATCTTAGAGAAACATCCCGCCCCTTGATGTTGATCAAAGAGATCGTCAATCTGATGAAAAGGATATTTATTCTTCACGGAGACCTTGTTGAGTTCACGGTAGTCGATGCACATTCGCATCGACCCGTCCTTCTTCTTCACGAATAACACCGGAGCTCCCCATGGCGAAGATCTTGGTCGAATAAATCCCTTCTCTAGAAGTTCTTGAAGTTGCGTCATCATATCTCGAATCTCTGTCGAAGCTAGACGATAAGGAGCACGAGCAATCAGAGCGGCTCCCGGAGTGAGGTCGATGTGGAACTCTACCTGACGCTCCGGTGGCAAACCGGGTAGGTACTCCGGAAAGACGTCCGGGAAATCTAGCACTACTTCCACATCTCCTACTTTCTTCTTTTCTATCTTCGCGTTGATAACGTAGGCCAAGAACGATTGAGGTGTTCGCTTCTTGGACGACCGGATTCTTGGTTTGCAAGTTCACTGGAGGGATTACATCAATGATTCCCTCTAGCATTCGGGGAACCGGTGGAATGACTCTGATTGCTGACGGGCCAACTTGCCTTGTAGTTTCCGGGGCGGTTACACTTGCCTCATTAGCCTCCCCGGTCGCCCCAATCCGACTCCTTGTGTTTACCATTGTGAACAGTCATACATGATACAAGTCATATCAGTTAATTCCTTAAAGGATAACCGGTTCGGTACGTACTACTACAAAGATTAATCATTACAATAATAATTTCCAAGCATGCCCACGTAATCATAAATTCAGAATAACACTGTCCAAGTGAAATTGTGAATGTACTTTACATAAGAACTCTCGTTGTCATCATCATAATTTCAACCAATGCAATTCCGTAATCCAAATACTCTCCCCACCTAGAAACGCGCTACCCGTTTGGACAGTGATAGGATATGCTCAAGTAGTCTAAGTCTAGGTATGCAACAAACAACACCTAGTTCGCTTAAACTAGAGCTCTGATACCAACTTGTAACACCCCAAAAATTGGGACTAACAAAAATTTCCGAAAGAAACGTGGTATAAAGACTATGCCAAAGCACGAGCTCATCCCAAAAAAAGAATAACAAATGCCTGTTAATTACAAGTTTGTAACAACGCCCAAAGAGAGATAACAACCTCTTAATCTAAATTCTAAAACAAGAAATAAGATTACAAGCAGTTGTTATCTACTTCAAAAAGGTTCATGACTAAGATGGCATCCCAAAAATCCCCAAGCTCACATCTAGAGGTCCGCTAGTCCTTCTTCGCGGTCGCGCCGCTAGAACCTGAGATACATACCAATTAAACAAGTGTTAGGCCGAAATAGCCTAGTGAGTTATACAAAAGCAGGGCATGACATTTATATACACACGAGAACAATTATGACACTATAATACTTGTAGGCCATACGGGAATCAATGGGGGTGCTTAACAAGTTTGTAGAAGGGGGGGGGTTGAATACAAACACATAAATTTAAAGTTTAATAAATTGTTTATTGATAAATCAAACACAATGTACAAGTTTGTTGCGGAATAAGATTAAGACAGACTCAATCTAAACAAACTTAAGAAACACTAAGATGGTTGCACAAGAATTTCAGAGAATGGGGGATTAAGGAATATAGAAAACAAAGGTTTCTATTTGGAGTTCAAGGATTGAGCACTCCCTCAGATGGAGAGGTGAACTTCCTATTTTTACCCTATGCATTAAATGCATGGCAGGGCACTTTACACGAGGCGTTCACTGATTGGCTTTGGAAGTATGACTTTGGGAGACATGCTTTCAGCCAGATCATGAACAATGTAGTTGACAGAGTTGTTGTAAGAATTGTGGCAGAGGCATGTCCTTTCTGACACATCGTACTGAGTTGTGCAAGGTAAGACAAAAAGAAGCTTGAGGTATAAGCTTTGGTATCATTTGATCATTGAATATCTCTTTCTTTAGAGACATCAAGAGTTCAGCGATCGCTGAAGCTTTCCTCATGTTCCTTCGCGTATAAGTAGAGTTGTCTTTGATTCACTGATATCCGCATCAGGTCACTAGTAGACTTATCTTGGTTCAGCAGCTTCGTCTTCGATTCATCTATGAACATCTGTTGACGCGAGACTTTTCTTCAGGGATTACGTTACTGTTTACATCAAAACTATCAGCGATAACTGAACAGACTCAGTTTGATAACTGATAGTGAAACACTAATACATATTAAATGTTTATAAGAAAGACTATCAACGATAACTGAACAGACTTAGTCTGATCGTTGATGGTGAAAGACTAATACATATTAAACGTAATTTTCACTAAGTATAGAAAAGGGTCGTTATCAAATCACTGAGAGAGTTTGGATCAACAATCTCCCCCTATTTGATAATGACAAAGTAACTGAAGAAAATTACTTTATAATTCAAAATGATGGAATAATCAGGACTCATAACATACATGTCCCAATTACTATTTTGAGGGATCTTTTACAGTACTGATAGAGTTAAGTACTTCACTGAAATTTTCATTAATTCAAGAAAAGAATTACAAGGTATGAAAATTACAAGTACAAGTGATGTACTAACTACTGTAAGTTGAAACTAATAGATTACAAGAAGAAAACTAATCTATCAGCTATCTAAAGAGGGTTTAGGAGGATTGATCAAATACTCAGGTATATCTTCTCCTTTTGCTTTCGCTCTAAAGATTCTTTGCTAATTATCACTTTGATTTGCTCAGCAGCAGGAGAGAGATCACACCATAAGCACATGAGATCCTTGAGAAGACCAAGGGGACAAATAGGGATTTTAGAGATTCTTTGAAATTTGAGTTGTTCCTCGTCATCTCTGAAAAGATTCCAAAAGGTTCTTCAAGTACTTGTCCTGCAACATATGGTCCACCAGGAGGCAAGGATAGATCCAGAACTGAAAGATCAGGAGGAGGACTGAACAGAGCTTCTCTTGAAAATTTGATGGAGGTTTCATTCCTGATCACCGCGACATTTTCAGAGGAGGAGGAGACAAGCTTTCTTCTGATCTGCTTTGAATTAGAAGGAAGAGCAGATGACACTTTTAGGATTGCAGCGACTCTGTTGATGAGAGAATCATTTATCCCTTCAACATAGCCTTTGTAAATTGACTTTGATTTCCTCAGTGCGTCTTTGAACTCAAGCCATCCCATATAGCTGAGGCTTTCCAGCTTTGAGACAAACATTGCCTTGCAGCTTCCATCCTCTCTGGTAATCTCCATAGTGACAGAAACTTTGTCCTTCTTCTTTCTTCCCGAGATAGTAACAGCTATGATCTTCATTGGGTCAGAGCGATAGTCGAGTTTATGTTTGCACCAATCGACTGATCTATCGCTGACAACTTTTTCTTTTGAGCGTTCCTCTTCAATCTCTTTCAAAAGAGCAGCCTGGACTTCAACTTGTTTCTTCTGCAGCTTCTTGTCTTTGACATAAGAAGACTGAATTTTGAGAGCCAGAGTGGCATCTCTTTGACAGTCAGCAATCAGCTTCTCAGCCCTGAAGGATTCTTCAATTTCAGCTTCAGCCAGGAACTCTAATCTGTTGATTGAGAGGGGATCTTCAGTCCTTGACTCTCCAGATGAGAGATCATCTCTGTTCTTTTCTTCATCTCTTCCTCTGACAAATGAAGTGGTCTAGAGGGCCTCCGTGGGTGTTGCAGGGACTCATCTTGTGGCCCAAGATTTACTAGCATAAACACATACAAATTAACACAAAACACTTTGTTTATTAATCACAAGAATTACATCAAGTCATAGATCTATGGTGATTAACCTTTCCAGATAGATTGTGTTTGTGTGTGTATTCAATGTGTGCAACAATGTGTTTCTCTCAACTACCACCAATATCACACCTTCACTTTCACACACTTAATCTCTTGCTTACACAAGTCTACTACAAACAACACAACTACTTGCTTATATATAGGTCAACATGACCAAGCAAGGTCAAACCATCTAAGCTCTCTTACAACACACACAAACAACTATTACAACAATTACAATAATGACCCTCATTTAATCTTGAATACAATTATAGTTTAACAATCTCCCCCTTTGGATTCAAGATTAAAAAAAATTTGGCAATAATCTTCAGGTCTTCATATCTTCAGAACTGATCTTCAACTTCGAATCTTTTCTGGCTTTGACATCTTGAAAACTTTGTCAATTCTTCAAACTTGTCTCCCTTTGAATTAACTTTTGCATAAACTCTGACTTTCTCTTTGATAAGCTTTCTTTGACAAGCTTTCTTTAATCTTTGACTTCATCCAACTGAAAACTTTATCTCCTCTGAAATCTTTAAAACTTCAATCTGATCTTGAACTTTGATTATTCTCCCCCTTTTTAATGATTTGTAAGAATCAAAATCATTAAAACACATTAAGGTCAGATCTGTCATTGAATGAACTTCCCACCATCTGATAAACACATTCTTCATGAACTTACATGTCCTCCTTATGATAATAGACATTCTCCCCCATATAGGAAAATTATGAATCTCCTTAAAGCATGATGTGAGAGAATCTGTGATCTGATATGAAAGAGCCATTGAACCATGAATGTATTCATTTGAATCTTTTCAAATTCAAATGAATTAAGAATGGTAACCCTGAATCAACATATGAAACAATTAGAAATGCCTGTCAGTAACACAAAGTTACTGTGTACAACGAATGTACAATATAAGGAGCTTGTTTGATGTTGACTCCCCAGGACTTCCATTCAATCATTGAAAAACACAAGGTAATTCTATGAATGTTCTGACAGAAAAACATATTCTCTGTGTGCTCGTGCTTGTGTTTGGAAAGAATTAGCACAATGATTGTGTTTCATAAAGCTCAAAGTATGTAAATCACTGAGACAACAATGATTGTACATGGACTCAATCGTGCATGAGAAATGGTCGAAGGTGGGGCAACTTTCCTTCTTTCTCAATATCAGCATTTTCCAAGTGAAGATCCGATAGATTATGTGCTACTTCCCCAGAAAATGTGAAACATTCTCTTTTTAAGAAAAGAATGAGTAGCTAGTGGGGTTGTATGCAAGAGATGGCATGGGTTATTTGCCTATTTCAATGATGGTCACGAAAGAAATGTGAACCAATCAGTAACGTGGCTACCCGGCTCAGAAAGATGTTTGGTGCAGAGTTCTGATATTTCTTTTAACTCTGTTCTCACACCCTCTTTCTTTTAAACAGTTAAGCTCACATCTAACCAATCTCTCATTTCCATTTTACCTCATCTCAATCCCACACTCAATTCTTTTAGACCCCTCTCCCCTCAATCACTCAAAGGATTTCTTCCAGGGTAGGAAACACTGGTTATCGTGAATCCATGGAAGATCTAGTAAGCACTCACACTGAATCCCATGTTCCTAAAAGTACATGCTGTTCAATGATTTTCTTGACATGTAAAGCACAAGAAATCATATGTCAGTGTTTGTATGCTCATTCAAAAATCAGAAATGAAATTTGAGCATTTTGAACATTTAAGATTTCTCAAAACTTTATATGAATGAAAAGAATAGAAATGTTTTGAGAATCTGACAATGATTAAGATCAGATCAAATTATCATGAAGAAAAATCTTTGGGAATTCAAAGATGTATGTTGTTTATATGAACAATATATAAACATATTATCAATGAAAGCACATTTAAAAATGAAATGACATTTGATTCAAACAATTATGAATACCAAACGACGAGAGTATTACCATAGAAAGATATATCATTTGATACATGGTAATAACATAATCAATTTGAAAAGACTGTACCAGTGTGTGTATGAATACTTGACAAAGTATATAGAAAAGAAAATACACAAGTATTATTCTTTAAAGAACACACGATCAGATAAACAATTAAGTAACCAAAAGTCATTTAAAATTCACACTTCTCAAATCAGAAAAACATTTTAAGATCGTGAAGTGGTTTGAACATTTTAAAAAACATTTTTCACAAATGAAAGTTGTTATTCTTTCACAAGTGTTAGAGTATAAGGATTTGAATGTTATACCTGTGAATTATATTCCTTAACTCCCCCTAGAATGAATATAGTAGTTAAAGTATCCTTGACTAGATATCCTCCCCCTTGATATCTGTAAAACATCAATCTTTTTAGAAATATAATTATAAAAAATATAGCAATAAAATTTCTAAACTCCCTTTCAAACGAAAAACTTTCTGAAAAGATGTAATCTTGAAAGCATCCTTCAGAAGAAAACATTTGAATACGGGTTTTGAACTGAATTGTCCAAAAGCCATTGTCACATAAAATATCCTGCAAGAAAAAGATTTTGGTAATCATTATAAAAATGATTCCGCTTTAGTCAGTCAACATATGATGAAATATCCAAAATATATTCAAATAAAGCACAAGATTAGAAAACTCCCCCTAGAATCATGAATTGGAGTTTAACATACCAAGTTTGCTAACTAAAAAGGTAAACCTCTTTTCATCCAACGGCTTGGTGAAAAGGTCATCGAACTGGTAGTCTGTAGTCACAAAGTGCATCTCGATATCGCCCTTTTCGACATGATCCTTTATAAAATGATAACGCACATCGATGTGTTTCGTCTTGGAATGCTGTACTGGATTAGTTGTTATCGCAATCACACTCTTAGAATCACAGTAGATAGGGACTCGTTGGTAAGTATATTTGAAATCTTTTAACTGGTTTTTCATCAAGAGGACTTGTGAACAGCAGCTTGCGGCAACTACGTATTCAGCCTCGGCGGTGGATGTAGAAACACAATTTTGTTTCTTAGATGTCCAGCTAACCAACTTATCACCTAAGAACTGACAAGAACCAGAGGTGCTCTTTCTATCCAGTTTGCAGCCTGCATGATCAGCATCAGTATAGGAAGTTAAATCAAAAGACGAACCCTTAGGATACCAAAGGCCTAACTCAGTAGAACCTTTAAGATACCTAAGAATCCTTTTTACAGCGACCAGGTGTGATTCCTTCGGATTAGCCTGATATCTCACACAGAAACATGTAGCAAACATAATATCCGGTCTACTGGCAGTTAAGTACAGCAGTGACCCAATCATGCTATGGTACACTTTTTGATCTACTGATTTGCCATAAAGATCTGCATCTAAAAGTGTGTCCGTTGCCATCGGTGTTTTCATCACTGAACTGTCACTCATGTTAAATTTCTTTAAAATATCTCCAATATATTTTGACTGATTAATGAAAATGCCTTCGGGTAACTGTTTCACTTGAAGACCAAGAAAAAAATTCAGTTCGCCCATCATTGACATTTCAAAACGAGATTCCATGATTCTTGAAAAGTTTTTACAAAACTTTGGATTTGTAGAACCGAAAATTATGTCATCTACTTAAATCTGAATTAGAATCATATCATCACCTTGCTTTTTCAAAAAGACAGTAGTATCAATTGTACCTTTCTTGAATCCTGAAGCGAGTAAAAATTGAGTTAGAGTTTCGTACCAATCTCTTGGTGCCTGTTTGAGTCCATACAAGGCTTTGTCTATGACGTAGACATGATCAGGGTTCTTTGGATCAACGAATCCTTCGGGTTGAGCAACATATACTTCTTCATGCAATATCCTATTTAAGAATGTTGATTTTACATCCATTTGTGTAACATCCTAAAAATCAGAGTAAAATAAAACATGCAAAACCTGGCAACATGACATTCGTATTGATAATGAACTCCCAAGAAGGGGATCAGTCCTTAAGACTTTACAAAAACCTGTATCGATAGAGTTTGTCAACAAAATAATCTAGACACCTATATCAATATTACATCAGTTGACGATCCATAAATGTACCAAAAGAATGGGACTTAACAAATGCCCTGAAACAATACTAGTCATCTCAAAATGCCTCGAGACCAAACCCATCTCTCAAAACCCCGACAACCCACCGCTAAGGGAAACCTGTTATACATATCATTTGAGAAAAAGTGTCAGACTTAAAGTCTGGTGAGAACATACAGTTATAAAGCTCAAAAGATATAAACATCAGTAACATAAGGAAATCTTTTCATAAAGGTTTAGTTTATAAAGATAACATTTCGCCACAACCGGGCCTTTTCGGTCCAAAACTCATTAGACGATGACAAAAGGGACCATTTTACCAAGGATTGTGGTGTAACGCAAAGTAGACCACGAAATCCGAGTTATGAGCTAAATACATGGAACCATGGCCACGAACTCTTCAGTCCGTACTACGATGTGAGGGAGGGCCCCGAAGGAACCATGTCATACTCGTTCATTAGACTACATCTGAACCATGGCTAGGATCGGGTCTCACATAACCGTACCTAAGTTGCCCCCGAAGATCAAATGTAGCTAACTACAACGGAAGGGGCATATCCTTCCCAGCCATAACAACGGAAGGGGCATATCCTTCCCAGCCATAAGTCGACTCGATACCTAGGTATCCACTAGTACAGTCAGGACTTTTCACAATATGTCATGTGACCAACAAAACTAGATAAATAGCTATCAACATATTTATATTTCAAAATGCCATTTTCCAGACCAACTGCTTGTAAGAAAGATAATCATAAATTCAGTTTATATACATTCTTTCAATAAGCCAACCACATGGGCAAGTAAAACATCACTTTACTTTTGATAAAGCGGAACCCGTCATTATAGTCAAAACTGATCGGGAACCCCGAAAATCACCAAAAACTTCATTTATATCAAAATGTAGAGAACATAAAATCATACCGTAGAAATACTTCAGATTTCGCAAATAAGAGTTTTGACATGTATAAAGTTTGTAAAATGGTAGTAGGAACTCACCGGTAGGTTTTCAGAATAAAACCCGGAAAACCAGATAACGATCACGACGTAGAGGTGAATCTTAAAACACCGACCCCTTGCTAGAAACACCGAAAACTAGCAACCAAACAAGACCTTGAAGATCAAAAGAGAAAAGAGAGAAAAAGGAAGAGAAAGAGAAAGATATCTGAGTTTTAAGATAAAACTCAGTAATCAAATGAAATGAGATATTTCAGCCAAGCATTTCACACTTTCCAACACAGCGCATGGCCCATGCTTTTTCCAAAGAGGGAGGGCGCACGGCCCGTGCGTTTATCACTGCCTCGCACCCTGATCCATACGCACGACCCGTGCTTTTTTCCTGAAGGAGGGCGCACGACCCGTGCGCCCTGTAGACATAAATAGGAACTTCAATTTCTCTTAAACAACCTCGCAAAACCAAACGAAAATTTTGGGGTGTTACAATCCTACCCAACTTGGGAATGATTTTGTCCCCGAAATCCCAACTACGCAAAAAGGTGAGGATATCTTCGCTTCATATCCTCCTCGGCTTCCCACGTCACATTTGCTTCCCGGTGATGCTTCCACTGCACCTTGACCAAAGTGACTTCTTTGTGACGCAACTTCTTAGACTTTCTCTCTAAGATGGCGCCGGGTTCTTCCACACAACGGTTACCTTCGCCTACCCTTAACTCTGAAAGGGGAATGACGCTGTCTTCTACCGCCAAACATTTCCGGAGGTAGCAAATATGAAACGTGTTGTGAATTCTGCTCAACTCCGGTGGCAGTTCCAACTGGTAGGCTTGCAAACCCACCCGTTTAAGCACTTTGAAAGGTCCAAGGAAACGGGGACTCAACTTCCCACGTTTTCCGAACCGAATAATGCCTTTCCACGATGACACTTTAAGCGTAACACGGTCGCCCACTTGGAATTCCATTGGTCGCTTCTTCTTATCTGCATAGTTTTTCTGTCGATCCTGAGCCGCTTTCATTCTTTCACAAATGCACTTGACCTTATCAGTAGTCTCTTGCACGATTTCAGGTCCGGCGAACTGCTTTTCTCCTGCTTCAAGCCAGCATACGGGAGTCCGACACTTTCGCCCATACAAAGCCTCAAAAGGTGCCATCCCAATACTCGAGTGGTAGCTATTGTTGTAAGCAAACTCCACCAAAGGTAGGTGAGAGTCCCAACTACCCCCGAAATCGATGACACAAGACCTTAACATGTCTTCCAATGTTTGGATCGTTCGCTCGCTCTGCCCGTCGGTTTGCGGATGGTAAGTCGTACTCAACTTCACTCGAGTACCTAGTTCTTTCTGAAACCCATCCCAGAAGTTCGAAGTGAACCGACTGTCGCGATCCGACACGATCGACAATGGTATCCCATGCCTTGAGACCACTTTGTCGATATAAAGCTTCGCCAACTTATCCATCGGTAAAGTCTCGCGCATAGCGAAGAAGTGAGCGCTCTTTGTCAATTTGTCAACTATCACCCAAATGGTATCGTGACCTCGAATAGTTTTAGGCAACTTCGTCACGAAGTCCATGGTGATATGCTTCCACTTCCATTCGGGAATCTCTAGAGACTGTAGAATCCCGTATGGTCGCTGATGTTCGGCCTTAACTTGCGAACACGTCACACAACGCTCAACGTAACGTGCTACATCAAGTTTCATTACCGGCCACCAATAGTGAAGCTTCAAGTCCTTGTACATCTTTGTACTTCCCGGATGAATGGAATACTTGGACTTGTGAGCATCCTCTAGCAACAGATCACGGTTACCCCCAAGCTTGGGTACCCACACACGACCGCTGAACAGTTTTACTCCACGGCTATCTTCCGTTAAGAGTAAACGTTTCTTCGTCATGACTTCATCTTTTAGATTCTCTTCTAACAGTGCTTCCATCTGTGATGTCTTGATCTTCTCAACAAGACTAGACACTAGCTCGATTCTCGAATGGGTAGCTCGAATACTTCCGCTATCGTCATTCCGACTTAACGCATCGGCCACCACATTCGCCTTACCGGGATGGTAAAGCAATTCACAGTCGTAATCTTTGAGCAACTCGAGCCACCACCTTTGCCTCATATTCAGCTCTTTCTGATCAAAGACATATTTCAGGCTCTTGTGATCCGTGTAAAGAGTGCATTTAGTGCCGTAGAGTTAATGTCGCCAAAGTTTCAAAGCGAACACCACCGTCGCTAACTCCAGATCATGGGTTGGATAATTCTGCTCGTGTATCTTAAGCTGTCTCGAGGCATAAGCGATCACCTTGCCTCGTTACATCAACACACATCCCAGTCCCATCTTTGAAGCATCGTTGTATACAACAAAATCTTCCGACCCTTCAGGTAACGTCAAGATCGGGGCTTCACACAACTTCTTTTGAAGGATCCGGAACGCTTTCTCTTGGGCTTCAGTCCATTCAAACTTCACATTCTTCCGAGTCAGAACTGTCAAGGAAGAAGCGATCTTCGAAAAGTCTTGGATAAATCTCCTATAGTATCCCGCCAGACCCAAGAAACTTCGGATCTCGGACGGACTCTTAGGAGGCTCCCAATTCATCATAGCTTCAATATTGGAGGGATCCACTTTCACTCCGTCCCAAGTGACTAGGTGCCCCAGAAATTGTACTTCTTTAAGCCAGAAGTCGCACTTGGAAAACTTGGCGTACAACCTCTCTCTTCTCAACACTTCCAGAACTTCACGTAGATGTTGCTCGTGCTCTGACTCACTCTTGGAGTATACGAGTATGTCATCAATGAATACAATGACCGACATGTCGAGGAATGGTCGGCACACTCTATTCATCAAGTCCATAAACACTGTTGGTGCATTTGTCAGGCCAAAACGCATTACAAGGAACTCGTAATGGCTGTAACGCGTTCTGAAAGCTGTCTTCGGAACATCTTCTTCTCTTACCTTCACTTGGTGATAACCTGAACGTAAGTCGATTTTGGAAAAACAACCCGCTCCTTGATGTTGGTCGAACAAGTCGTATATTCTCGGAAGTGGATACCTGTTCTTCACTGTAGCTTTGTTCAACTCACGATAATCAATGCACATTCTCATTGTGCCATCCTTCTTCTTGACAAATAAGACCGGAGCTCCCCAAGGTGACGAACTCGGTCTTATAAAGCCTTTCTCCAATAGCTCTTGGAGTTGTGCTACCATCTCTTGCATCTCCGATGGCGCTAAACGATATAGTGCTTTAGCGATCAGTGTTGCGCCAGGCACAAGATCAATCCGAAACTCTACCTGACGATCGGGTGGCAACCCGGGCAAGTCGTCCGGAAAGACTTCTGGGAACTCACGCACGATCTTCACATCTTCCAGCTTCGATTTCTTTAACTTGACATTGATCACATAGGCTAGGAAAGACGAACATCCTTTTACTAAGAACTTACGCTCCCTTGCCATTGTGATTATTGTCACTTCGCCCTTTCTCTTTTCACCATAGATGACAACGACTTCACAAGAGGGGTTGGGAAGTCGAATCAACTTCTTGGAACATACGATCTCGACATGATTGTTTGACAACCAATCCATGCCGACCACAACATCGAAACCCCCGATTAACATCGGCAATAGATCGATTGAGAATTATCTCCTTTCGATACTAAAAGTACACTACTTCAGAACCTCGTGGATCAGAACTTGACTACCATCGGCTATTTCTACCACTAATGCATCCTCAAGACTTGTAGTGGGCATAGAAATTTTCTGACGGAACAATTTAGATACGAAAGAGAAACTAGCACCCTTATCGAACAAAATACGAGTAGGTACAGAGTTTATAAGGAAAGTACCCGATACCACGTAAGCGGATGCCCTGGCCTCTTCGGCCGTCATCTGAAAAGCTCGACCCGGAACCCTCGGAGGGTTATCCTTCCTTGCATCCACACTACCCGACTTGAGCTTCGGGAAATCTCTCTTCACATGCCCTGGTGCCTTACACTCGTAGCAAACCATCCCCACGACAGAACAGTCACGGGCGGTGTGGTCATTCTTACCACACTTGTAACAGAATCTAGAAGTGAAGTTACAGTTACCATGGTACTTTGTTCGTCACTTCGGGCACCACTTTGCTTCCTAGTAACTGCTGAAGTTACGGTTTCCGACAAAAGGTCGGGCCCGTTTGGGAGGTACTGTACTGCTCTCCCACTTCCTCTTATCAGGCACCGCCACTGTTTTCTCAGATTTGCTCTTCGCGAACATTTCATCCATGAACTGAGCTTCTTCAACCATCTCTCCAAGGTTAGAAGCTTTGAAATTGTGGACCATAGATTGCATGTCCGCTGGTAACCCATTAAGATATGCTTTCATCTTGTCTTTCTCCGTTGGGGCAGCGTGCCCCACCAGACCAAGCTTATCCATGAACTGACGGGTATACTCTCTCACCGTCAGGCTTCCCTTTTCCAGAGACCGTAATTCTTTCTCAATTCGGTCCATTGTTCTTTCGTTGCAGAATTCCTCTAGCAACTTCTTCTTGAACTCGGCCCAAGACAACCGAGCCAACACTTCAGGAGATAGAGTGGATTGGATGATATTCCACCAAATGAGTGCAGTGTCCCTTAGCAGTTGGGTACTGAACCGCACCCTCTGATCATCACCGCATTTGGAAGAGCCAAAATCTTGCTCAACCGCTCGGATCCACTTTACACACACTGCAGGGTCATCTGAACCGAAGAATTCTGGTGGTCCACAACCCAGAAAGGACTTATAGGAACAACTCTTCTTGTTCCCCGGAGCACCTGAAATCCTGCGCTCTACCGCCGTGACCCTTATACCATCATCTCCCGTACCTGCTACGACGTTCTCTACCACCGTCTCACTTCTCCGATGATTTACGTCGCGGTCCTCCATCGCTTTCCGCAGAAACTTCTGCTGCTTTGCCATCTCTTCCATCATTGCCAACATTACGCTGGCCAACAACTCGGACTGGGGATTAGCATCCCTGATGATTGGGTGGGACGAAGCCAGGTCTACTCGCGGAATGACCTCTGGCCCCCACCTCTTATTTGCTGAACAGGTGGCCGAACGATAACCTCAATTCCTTCCTGATGACCAGCTGTAGAGGCTGTCGCTTCCAGACCATCAACACGAGTACGCGGTCTACCACGCGTATTCACCATAACTGAACTGCTTCACAGAACAGAGAAAGAGATAAGAGAGAGATAGGAAAACACGAAAGGAAAACGTACTACCACATTATCAATTGTCATAGCAATAGAAATTCAAGCACACTTACGTACGATATCTTCATAATAACATTAGCTAAGTGAGATTATGAACATATAACACATAAAAGTCTCGTCACGATCACCACGACGCCTGATAAACGTACTTTTCGTTGACTCTAAGACTAACCCATCTTAGAATCTCTACCCAAATCTCGCAGAATCATATCATCACCTTGCTTTTTCAAAAAGAGAGTAGTATCAGTTGTACCTTTCTTGAATCCTGAAGCGAGTAAAAATTGAGTTAGAGTTTCGTACCAAGCTCTTGGTGCCTGTTTGAGCCCATACAAGGCTTTGTCTATGACGTAGACATGATCAGGGTTCTTTGGATCAACGAATCCTTCTGGTTGAGCAACATATACTTCTTCATGCAATATCCCATTTAAGAATGTTGATTTTACATCCATTTGTGTAACACCCTAAAAATCAGAGTAAAATAAAACATGCAAAACCTGGCAACATGACATTCGTATTGATAATAAACTCCCAAGAAGGGGATCAGTCCTTAAGACTTTACAAAAACCTGTATCGATAGAGTTTGTCAACAAACTAATCTAGACACCTATATCAAGATTACATCAGTTGACGATCCATAAATGTACCAAAAGAATGGGACTTAACGAATGCCCTGAAACAATACTAGTCATCTCAAAATGCCTCGAGACCAAACCCGTCTCTCAAAACCCCGGCAACCCACCGCTAAGGGAAACCTGTTATACATATCATTTGAGAAAAAGTGTCAGACTTAAAGCCTGGTGAGAACATACCGTTATAAAGCTCAAAAGATATAAACATCAGTAACATAAGGAAATCTTTTCATAAAGGTTTAGTTTATAAAGATAACATTTCGCCACAACCGGGCCTTTTCGGTCCAAAACTCATTAGACGATGATAAAAGGGACCATTTTACCAAGGATTGTGGTGTAACACAAAGTAGACCACCAAATCCGAGTTATGAGCTAAATACATGGAACCATGGCCACGAACTCTTCAGTCCGTACTACGATGTGAGGGAGGGACCCTAAGGAACCATGTCATACTTGTTCATTAGACTACATCTGAACCATGGCTAGGATCGGGTCTCACATAACCGTACCTAAGTTGCCCTCGAGGATCAAATGTAGCTAACTACAACAAAAGCGGCATATCCTTCCCATCCATAACAACGGAAGGGGCATATCCTTCCCAGCCATAAGTCGACTCGATACCTAGGGATCGACTAGTACAATCAGGACTTTTCACAATATTTCATGTGACCAACAAAGCTAGATAAATAGCTATCAACACATTTATATTTCAAAATGCCATTTTCTAGACCAACTGCTGGTAAGAAAGATAATCATAAAATCAGTTTATATACATTCTTTCAATAAGCCAACCACATGGGCAAGTAAAACATCACTTTACTTTTGATAAGGCGGAACCCGTCATTTTAGTCAAAACTGATCGGGAACCCCGAAAATCACCAAAAACTTCATTTATATCAAAATGTAGAGAACATAAAATCATACCGTAGAAATACTTCAGATTTCGCAAATAAGAGTTTTGACATGCATAAAGTTTGTAAAATGGTAGTAGGAACTCACCGGTAGGTTTTCAAAATTTAACCCGGAAAACCAGATAACGATCACGACGTAGAGGTGAAGCTTAAAACACTGACCCCTTGCTAGAAACACCGAAAACTAGCAACCAAACAAGACCTTGAAGATCGAAAGAGAAAAGAGAGAAAAAGGAAGAGAGAGAGAAAGATATATGAGTTTTAAGATAAAAATCAGTAATCAAATGAAATGAAATATTTTAGCCAAGCACTTCACACTTCCCAACATAGCGCACGACCCCTGCGTTTTCCCAAGAGGGAGGGCGCACGACCCGTGCGTTTATTACTGCCTCGCACCCTGATCCATGTGCACTGTTAGGTCCAAATCATATGTTAAAGTGTTGAAAATACCAGTCCTATTTCAGAGGACTTTCAAGAAGATACACTTCAGAGGACACACCTGCCTCTGAAGTACTTTTCAGTAACTAAGACATCAGAGATGGCTTCATCAGAGGCTCTGAAGACATCGTCAGAGCTCTGAAGACATTCTCTGGATGTTCACGAGAATGAAGACATCAGAGATGGCTTCATCAGAGGCTCTGAAGACATTCTCTGAAGATGTTCTCTGAAGTTCAGAGAATGAACAGAAGAACAGATGACACGTCCCTTAGTGATAAGATTTACTTTCTAGAGTAGGTCACTGTTCAACATGCTCTTTCTCGTCATACAAGTACACTGCTTACTTTATGGTCCTATAAATAGGACCATCACCTTATTGTTCAAAGTGTGCTTAAGAAGTTATATATCTGATAATATAAGTTGAATACTTTATTCTAAGAATATCTTGTTTATCTTTATCTGCTTTATGAACTGTGATATTTGAATCTCCTTTGATATTAAACTGTATTACTTCCGCTGTCATTACTCTTATTGTTTATATCATTGTTACGAGATTAGATCTGGGATCCAACAATTGGTATCAGAGCTTCCTTTGTTTCTAAAACAAAGAAAGATCATATCTGCATACTCGGATAGATTTACATCTCATTGATTCTAAAACTTTCAATATCTGTGCATGTTCATATAAACCCAGTTTATTCAAGAACATCATATGCTCTAGATTTGACAGTAAATCACAGTTCATTACTCAAAGCATCTGCACTTAAATTTTTTTTATGGCAAACTCAAGCATAAGTGCCATGTATACAGCTGGGTCATTAACAAAACCTCCTACACTTTTAAGGGATGAATATCCCCAATGGAAAATAAGGATGGTAAATTTTCTAGAAGGTATGGACAGGGATCTTTTTAGATCTGTGAACATTGGACCTCACATTCCAATGGTGTTGGTACCAAGAGTTCCTGCAACAGCAGATACTGCCGAAATACCTGCATATTATGAAAAGAAAACCACAAACTTCACTGATGAAGAAATTAATATGATGGATAATGACTCAAAAGCTGTTAGATTACTCATAATGACCATTCCCAATGATATCTTTCAAGAACTTGATTCTTGTAAAACCGCAAAAGAGATATGGGATCAGTTGTTAAATCAACTTGAAGGTGGCCTACAAACTCAGAAAAACAGAAGAAATCTATGCATCAATGAATATCATGATTTTCATGCTCTACCAGAAGAAAAGTTACTCCACACTTACTCAAGATTCAACATTCTAATAAACAAATGTAGAAAGTTTGGAGTGATAAGAACAAAAGAGAAAAACAACGTTCTTTTTTTGAAAAGCTTGAATGAAGAATGGTCACAACTGTCCATGTCTATACAGGCTAATCAAGATCTTGAGTCATGGTCATTAACTGACATTTATGGTACTCTTGTTGCACATGAAAAAGAAGTTATGAAGCAAAAATCAAAAACCTCTTTGGGTGGACCCCTTGCACTTGTTTCAAAACAAACATCAAAAGAAAACAACTGTGAAGAGTCACAAAAATGTTTGGAAACAAAAAGAAGATCCAAAAAGGTTTTGATAGCAGAAGAAACCCATACTGATTCAGACTCAGATGAAGATATAAATGCCTTTGCCAAAACTCTTGCATTAATCACTCATCAGTTTAACAAGAAATTTGGTAAGAAGGTATTTGAAGGAAGGAGAGAGAATGAAGAAAGAAGAAATCCGGAGAGAAGATTTCAACAAGAACCCAGATTCACTCCATATAGTGATCAAAAGGGTGCAAACTTCAACCATGAAAATGCAACACCACAAACAAGACCACAACAGCCATTCCAACCAAAGTATCCACAACCACAAAGATACTTCAAACCTCAAGAACAGAAGCCAGAGACAAGCTCTACCACTCTTCCACCAAATCAAAATGATGGAAGATGCTTCAGATGTGGAAAATCAGGCCACTTCTCTGCAAACTGCAGAGGAAAACTTGTCAAAGATCAAGATTACTACAAGAACAAATACAAATACAATGTAAAAGAAAGAGTTCTTGTAGCAGAAATAGAAGACTGGCTATCTGACTCAACAAGTGATGGTGAGGAAGAGCCTACCAATCTCTGTGGTATGGCTTTTTCAGATGGAAATCAAACTGATGAAGCATCCGAAGATAACTCTTAAAAGGTAAACTCTCTTTACACCTCTGACAGTGATCCTGAAATAGATGCTTTTAAACTAATTAATGAACTTCAGGATCTAAAGCAAAAGTTTGTTGAAGAAAAAGAATAGAGAGAGCAAGTAACAAAAGAGCTCATTTTTTACAAAAGAGAAAAGAATCTTCTGGAATCATAAAAGAAAGAATTTTTTCTTGAAAAAACCAAACTTGAAGAAACCAACAAGCAAAAAGAAAAATCATTTTCGGAAGAAAGAAAAGAGATTGAAAAAGTTTTAAAAGGAAAAGAAGAAGAAGTAAAGAAATCTGAGTATGAAAGGCTTAATTCTATTGCCTTAACCAAATTTTTTCAAAAAGAAAGAGAAATCTTACATAAATCTCTAGATAGACAAAATCTACGAATCAAAAGCTATGTCAATGCACAAAGTGTTTTCGATAAAATAAAAACTCAAATGGACTCTCAAGGGCTAGGATTCAATGAGTTGAATTCATTTAATGGATTGGAGAAAACTTCACTTTCTTCCACTTTCTGTATAGGAAAGGTCCAAACCTTTGAAGATCCATCTCTGAATAATTTCAAAAGAATGAAAACATCAGAGGGATCAAAAGCAAGAGCTTTAAATTTCAAAAATACAAAGTACTCTGAAGTAAAAGACATGAAAGAATCTGTGTTACAGATAAAAGAAGAAACTTCAGAGGTACACTTTACAAAACCTCAGAGCTATGATTCCAAAGAAATTTTCAGGTTTGATGCTTTCATCTCAAGAGAATCAGAGACATTTGAACCAAGTACCTCTGATACAAGTACTTCTAAAAATGAATCTCAGAATTCACTTAATCCGAATGCTCCTCTGTATTCACCAAAGTCAGATGAAAACATCAGAACTACGTTTAAAGATGATGTTCAAAAGATTTGGGAAGAAAATGTCATGGAGGACGTGAAAAGAAAAGAAAGCATGAAACGGATCATCAAAGTCTCTAGATCAAAAGAAATAAAAAAACCAATAGAGATAGATATCTCTATTAAATCTAAGAGAGACTTTCTTGACTCTGATTCAGAATCTGATTTAGAGATTGATGAACAGATTTTTTGTAAACCAGGGAATGTAATTCACAAAAGAATAGAAACTGTTGGCTCTGGTATTTTGAATGTTCCAATTTCAGTATTGAAAACCAAAACCAGAATACCAATAAATCCTGATTTTGCAAATATGTGTTTACAAGCAAAAACATCTCTGGAACTTGAAAAAGATTTGCAAGAAAAGGCAAAGAATAAAACAAACACTTCTGGTTCTTACACCTATAAAACAATAAAATTCTCTCCTGAACAAAAAGGCAAATGGACAAAAGTTAACCATATTGATCCTGTCTGTGCAGTAAGCAGCAAAGAAAAGAAGATGTTTTGAACAAGAAAAAGCAACTTGAAAAGAAGACTGTCGATCAAGCAAAAAGAAAAGAACTAGTTAGGGATAAAAGTAATATTCCTAGTGCTAGTTACAAAAGAAGTCAAAATGTAACAAATGCTTTTAATAAAAGGAAAAACTTTGCTCTTACTTCTTCTTGTTCCATTAATTGTAACTGCATTTATCTCTTGATGAAACTGAAAAATCATTTTAAAGGATCACACTGTCTTTTGAATAAATCTCTGGAAAATATCTCAGAGACAAAATCTCAAGGAAAGACGAGGAAAGGCAAGACATCAAATGATGAGATGCAAAAAAGTCATACGAATCCACCAAAGTCTAACACAAAAGGACCCATAATGAGGTGGGTACCTAAGAAACAATAATCTGTCTTGCAGAAACAGTCAATGCCAATCTGGTACCTAGATTCTGGATGTTCAAGGCATATGACTGGAAATAAAGAACTGCTATCCTCATTCAAAGCAAAATCCGGAGGAGCAGTTACTTTTGGAGACAACAAGCAAGGACAGATTAAAGGATATGGTGAAATATCAAGAGGAAATGTTTCTGTATCAAAGGTTGCTTATGTGGATGGATTAAAACACAATCTGATAAGCATAAGTCAACTTTGTGATCATGGTTTCAATGTGAAATTTCAAAGAAAATATTGTTCACTTCTTCACTCAGAATCAGGTCAAGAAATGCTGAGAGCAGACAGAAGAGGTAACCTCTACAGAATGAACTTTACCAAAATCACAGACACTGATTCAGAGAAACTTTGTCTTGTATCTCTGAATAGTGAGGAAATCTGGCTCTGGCATAAAAAGTTTTCACATCTAAACTTTTCCTCACTTGATAAGTTAGTTAAACTTAATTTGGTTAAGGGATTACCATCTCTAAAGTTTAACAAAGATCATCTTTGTTCTGCTTGTGAGATGGGTAAAATGAAAAGATCTTCCCATAAAACCAAAAGTGAAAACAACTGTCCTAGACCTCTGCACATGCTTCATGTGGACCTCTGTGGTCCTATCTCTGTACAGAGTCTAGCAGGTAAGAATTACATTCTGGTTCTAATTGATGAATTTTCAAGATATACATGGATAGAATTCATTAGAGCTAAATCTGATGTACCTGAAATTTTAATAAGATTGTTGAAAAGATTACAGGTTCTATTCAGCAGCAAAGTTCAGAAACTAAGAAGTGATAATGGAACAGAATTCAGAAATGCCAAAATCAATTCTTATCTATCAGAAGAAGGCATTACCCCTAACTTCTCAGCAGCAAGAACTCCTCAACAAAATGGAGTAGTTGAAAGGAAAAACAGAACACTTGTTGAAGCTGCCAGAACAATGCTTGCTGAATCTAATCTTTCAACAAATTTTTGGGAAGAAGCAATAGCAACAGCCTGCTTCACTCAGAATAGAGCTACAATTGTGAAGAGATTTCAGAAAACATCTTATGAACTCATTCACAATAGAAAACCTCACATTAAATATTTTCATGTTTTTGGATGCAGGTGCTATATTCTGAAAGATAGAGAATATCTTGGAAAGTTTGACAAGAAAGCTGATGAGGGCAAATTCATTGGATATTCATTAGCCTCAAAAGCTTTCAGAGTGTTCAATCTTAGAACAAGGACTATCCAAGAGAGCATCAATATCACTTTTGACGACAATAAAAGCTTTGAACAACAAGAAAGTTCATCACAAATATTTGAATCATCAAGGGAATCTGAATTAAACAAAATATTTGAAGATTTCTTTGATGATGAAGATATCTCTGAAGTTATCTTCAGAGAAAGACAGGGAGAGAATTCAGAAGAACCTCAAGAAACAGGTACAACCCTTTCAGGGCCCTCTGAACTAACACCTTCTGTCTCACCAAATGCAGATCAGCAAAATGAATCAGAAGATGATCACGAAGTATCTGAAGCAACTCCAGAACCAAATGATGAACAAGACTATACATTTCTGGAACAAAACTCAGAGCCTCTAAACAGTACAACAGAGGCATCACCAACAGAGCCTCTGAACAATACAACAGAGGTATCACCAGACGTCAGAGCCTCTGAATCTTAAACTGCACAAATTATTGCTCCAATCACCAGATGGACAAAAGATCATCCAATTGATCAGATCATTGGATCCTCATCCGAAGGAGTTAAAACAAGATCTGCCACCATCAATGAATGCTTCTATGTAAACTTTTTGAGCATTATTGAACCAAAGAAGGTAAAAGAAGCTCTTGAAGATCCTCATTGGATTTTTGCAATGCAGGATGAGCTTCAGGAGTTTGTAAGAAACAGAGTCTGGACCCTAGTTCCCCTTCCTAAAGGAAAATTTGCAATTGGAACAAAATGGGTTTTCAGAAACAAAAAGGATGAGGATGGCATAATAATCAGAAACAAAGCCCGGTTGGTTGCAAAAGGATATTGCCAGGAAGAAGGCATTGATTATGATGAAACCTTTGCACCTGTAGCTAGGCTAGAAGCAATCAGAATCTTCTTAGCCTATGTTGCACACAAAGGATTCAAAGTTTATCAAATGGATGTTAAATCTGCATTTCTTCATGGTAAATTAAATGAAGAAGTCTATGTCCAACAACCACCTGGATTTGAAAGTACAGAGTATCCTAATCATGTGTATTATTTGGATAAAGCTCTGTATGGACTCAAACAAGCCCCAAGAGCTTGGTATGAGACTTTGTCCACTTTTCTGATTAACAATGGATTTGAAAAGGGCACAATTGATACTACCTTATTCATCAAAAGGTACAAGAATGAGATGCTTTTAGTACAAATTTATGTTGATGACATTATATTTGGCTCTACCAATCAAAAGTATTGTGACAAGTTCTCAGAGTTGATGAAGAGTAAATTTGAGATGAGCCTCATGGGAGAATTAACTTTCTTTCTAGGCTTACAAGTAAAACAAACTTCAGAAGGTACATTCATAAGTCAATCTAAGTATGTCTCTGAAATTTTGCTAAAATACAAACTCAATGATTCAACTTCAATGAGAACACCTTTATCCACCGGAGTCAAACTTGACTCTGATCCATCAGGAGAGAATGTGGACATAAAAACCTACAGAGGGATGATAGGTTCACTATTATACTTAACTGCAAGTAGGCCTGATATAATGTTTGCAACATGCCTTTGTGCTAGATATCAAGCAAATCCAAAGGTATCTCATTTAACTGCTGTGAAAAGAATTTTCAGATACCTCAGAGGGACACAAACATTTGGCCTCTGGTATCCAAAACTTTCAAATTTTGATCTAACAGCTTACACTGATGCAGATCATGCCGGATGTAAGCTTGACAGAAAGAGTACCTCAGGATGCTGTCAGTTATTGGGCAATAAGCTGGTAAGTTGGTCATCCAAGAAACAAAATTGTGTTTCCACTTCAACTGCAGAGGCAGAATATGTTGCTGCTGCTAGTTGTTGCTCACAAGTATTATGGATGAAAACTCAGCTCAGAGATTATGGCCAACAATTTGACAGAATTCCAATTCTCTGTGATTCAAAAAGTGCCATAGCCATCTCTGCCAATCCAGTACAGCACTCCAAAACCAAGCACATCGATGTAAGGTACCACTTTCTGAAAGATCATGTTGAAAAAGGAACAATAGAGATGTATTTTGTACCAACTGAACTTCAACTTGCTGATATTTTCACAAAAGCTTTAGATGAACCAAGGTTCAATTTTTTAATTAGCAAGTTGGGAATGTTGAATATGTCTAACTAACAAAAGAGCAGAGTCTCTGAATCGAGTAGAGTCTCTGATCCTTTCATCAGAGCCTCTAGACTTTCAAATATGGTAAAAATTACTCTTATGAATCTCCAAGCATGTGTCAAGGGGGAGACAATGACCCTTTCATCTTTCAAGGGGGAGAAATGATCTTGTCTCTGATATTTATATCAGAGCCTTTGATCTTGTCTCTGATGTTTCTATCAGAGTCTCTGATCTTGTCTCTGATGTTTATATCAGAGCCTCTGATCTTGTCTCTGATGTTTATATCAGAGCCTCTGATCTTGTCTCTGATATTTATATCAGAGCCTCTGATCTTGTCTCTGATGTTTATATCAGAGCCTCTGATCTTGTCTCTGATGATTTTATCAGAACCCAGATCTGGTCTCATTCAACAAATCCTCAAGGATTTTTTTTTAAAATCCTTTTGGATAACCACTCGTTTCTTTTCTGACGGTTTACTGACTCAAAGCGGTTCTCCCCTACACGCCTAAACGTGTCACCCATCAATTCGGGGATGATGGAACGTCCTTTCTGACATTGGGACTCTCATTCGCCGCTTCAATAACCTCTCCCTCTACCTTCCTTTTGTAGCTATAAAATACCCTTGTTCTCTTCCCATTACTCTTTACGCTCTCAAAATCCAAAAGCCGATTCTCTCTTTCTAAGCTTTCATCTTTCTCAACCTGCAACAATGGCGGCTCATTCCCAAACTTCAGATAACTCAAGCAAACTTGTTCCAAGCTTGAATTTGGTACAGTTCGACGTTCCAGTCAAAGGAAACAACTACTTTCTGGACGTAACCCCATCAAAATATGATGAACAGTTTTGCCCAATCCTCGACTTTTTCACCAACTGCGAACTCAATGATGTTCTAACCAAACATGCGTCAGACATTCCCCTTCGCTTTGTCCAACAATGGTGGTATTCAAGTGAATACGACGATGAAAAGGAAGGACTGGTTGGGCACATTAACCTAGGTGAACAAAGCTTAAGCATAAGAATAACCCCACAAACCCTAACTCGCCGATTCAACCTCCTCACCACAACTGATCTTCAAATAGAAACCTTTGAGAAACCCCCAACTCAAGAAGTTCTTCTTCAGTTCCTCCAACACTTAGGCTACAACAAAGAAATAACACGCATCAGCCAATTCAGACGTCAGTACCTGCCTCCCAAATGAAACTTTATGTTCAGTGTTCTAAACCGAACAATAACCTGCAAGATTGGAAGTCAGGATCTGACTCATCCAGCGATAATAGCCATAATGTATGCTCTCTTTTTCAACAGAAGCATCAATATGGCCCACATTCTCTTCTGTGAGATGCTGACAGCGGTGGACAAGAAGAACAAGGACTTGGCCAAAGGAAAACAACCAATATCGGTACTGTTTCCACGATTCATCTCAGTGGTCATTCAACGAGCAATGGAGAAATTCTCCATCACTGAGGAAGGCCCAATGACACCTCTGTTTATGATGAACTCATTCAAAGCCACAGAGGTTCCTCCGTATCCACATGACCGACGTTTCCCACACACCATGATTGAAATCATTCCTGCTGACTCTCCTACCCATCTCCTACTTAGTCGTGTTGCCCAATCATCAGAACCGATGATGGGATCCCCAACACATTTAGGTTCTGAGCCTGAGCATGAATCAGAGAGTGATATCTCTGATACTGCTCAAAACATCAACAGAGCGCAACCAGAGGGTGGCTCTGAGAGAGTGAGGAAGAGAAAACATGAGAACCCTCCCTCTGACGAAGAGAATAACTCTGTCAGAGCAGAGGAAGGTGAGCACGAGAGATTTCCAGAGGGTGAGTTTCTAAACCTAGAATCTGAGGGCGGTGAGGTAGAAAAAGATGTCCTTGATGACACAAATGAGAGAATCCAAAGCCCAAATCCCAGTGCAAACAAATTTACTGTCCAAGATGGTCCAGCATCAATGGACATTGAAACAGAGGTGCACACCTCGAACCCTTCCCATCCTAACCGCTCAGAGGCATCTGCTTCTGCCTCTGACGCATGCACCAGAGGGGAAACCTCTGATATGGCTAAGTCCTCCCAAAAGGACTTGGACCAAGATAAAAATACTCAATTACCCCAGAGTATGTCACCTCCACCCACACATGATGCCTTTGTGGCTCAAACTAAGTTGGACCATCCCTTAGAACGTAAGGATTGCCTGTCAGAAAAAGAATGGCACGACCTATTGCACAAGGAATCCTTAGCCTGGACAACAAGGTTTCTAAACACATTCGGTTCTCATCATCAGATTCTGACTCTGATGATCAGAGACCAATCGGAACCATTATAGGGAGATCCTTGAAAAAGGGTCCCCAAGGATTAATGGGAAGTCCTTCCGGAGACAACATCAAACCACCTCCGACAGAAGGCCCCTCTGAACTCGAGGGAAACTTAGAATCATGTGTTGATCCTAAGGTTACCCCCTCTGATTACGTTACCAAAGAGGAGTTCAAAATCTTTGGTGATGAAATCAGAGAATCTCTGAAGGAGATAAAACTTCAAATGGAGAAGACCTCAGAGGCCTCTGCCTCTAACTCTGGAGTTGAAAAGCTCACTTCAGAGGTCTCTGAGCTGCGAAAGACGGTTCTCAATCAGAACGAAAAACTGGATACTCTGGAAAGCCTGGTCATAAAAAATGACTCAGTTTTGTCTAGAGAGATTCAGAACTCCAAAACAGAGCTCCTCAAGGCGATTCCTCCTACCTCTGCCCCCACTCCAACACATGCAGACTTTTCTCAATTCAAAGAGGAAGTCTTGCGTTCTTTGGTAGAGGTAATTGCAAAGATTCCTACCTCCTTTGTTGCTGCTCCTGCTACAACAGAATTCATTACAAAGGCTGACCTGACCAACTTCTCAAAGAAGATCACCAGCAATGTTCTGAATATCTCCAGCAAGTTCGTCTCCAAGACCACTCAGCAGAACAAAAAGATTGAAGACCTTCTGAAGAATGTCAAATCTTCAGAGGGAGTATTGAAGAGGAAGGTACCAGAGGTCGCATGCTCTGAGGAAGCACGGAAAAAGTCAAGGTATGAAGATTCTGATGACGCAGATGACCAACCTCAGGGGTCATCCGATCTTCATAAGGGGGAGAAAACTCCTACACCAAAACCTGTTGAAACACAAAAGGAGTCCACTCCCTCTGAAACAAACCAAAGCAAGGAGAAAGGAATAGAAAGACGCTCAACCTCCACCTCTGCTGAAGATCTTCAGGCAACTTTAAAATCGCCAGTACCTGTCATCTTTCTAGCACCATCCACTGCAGGTGCTCCAATAGTTCCAATCACAGCTGAAATGACAACTGCAAATCAAGAAACTATTGGAGCTCTGGACGAAGACGAAGCTGAACAGCTCGTAGACTTCTCAACATCAGAAGATGCATTCTCATCACCAGAAAGACCAACTTATGTGATGAGAGATGCCTACGAATCAGAATCTGAACAAGAAGAAAAATCAGAATCTGAAAAAGAAGAAAAATCAGATTCTGAAAAAGAAGTTGAAGTAGTTGATGTCGAAGAATATGTCTTCAAAAATGCTCAACCACATCATACTTCAACAACGTCAGAGCTGAGGGAATCACCAGAGATAGATGGCTACATCTCTGAACCCTCAAAAGAAGATCCTCCACAAACAATGGAACTAGAAACCATGGTTGCTGATGAACAGGCTCCTTCAGAGAATCCTGTTCAGAAAGCAAGCATCGGTCTTCCAGCAAAAGTGTTCAATAAACCACCCACATTCCTCAAATGAAATCCAGAAGCTTCCATAGAAGACCACTTCAGATACATTTACTGTGAGTTCAACATGGCAGATACACTGGTCATTCCTCTGAATCCAAGAATCAGAGAGGACATGCCAGACTATGAGTGAAGATTTATCAGAGATAAAACAAAACCAAGAGCACAGGTCCTCTCTGATGATCCAATCATCAAAATCAACAAAATCAACAAAATCTCAGAAAAGACCTTTGCTTACAACAAGATAATCTATAGGAATTATGTGGTAACTCGATCTGATCAGAAGATTTACGAGTTCAATGACAATGATCTCGTAAATCTAAATCCATATGATTTACCACATTTATATGCCTATTGCTCTTCCAGGTATGATCATGGAAGAAGGGAAATCAGGATGGGCATGGTTGAAGTCCGACGAGCAATGGAGGCCTATGTCAAACACCGAGCAAAACGTGACTTTCAAATTGCTCTGAACCTAGGGGAAGAAAAGCTGGAAGTAACTGAACCTGTGGAGTCATTCGACAAACTTAAAGAACAGAAGACTGGATCAATCGTTGTAGAACCTCTGGGTTTCGTCTTCAGAATAAATCAAGAAAAGAAGATCTTTCTAGCTTCAGAAGTGTCGAAGTACTCTGATGAAACCTTGAGAGGTATGAAGAAATTGATCCATGCAAAGAAAGAAAGACACAGAGCAGATTTACTGGCAAAGCTTGACTTAGAGATCGACTCGATGATCAACTTCAGAGCTCTGATCATGAAATTCCATGGAATCTGTTCAAGTGACAAATAGTAGTCTGTTTCTTTATTTCTTTTATTATTACTTTCTTTGTATTAAACTTCCAAATGTTTAAGAAGTAATACTTAAGAGGATAATTTCCTCTATGCCTTCTAGTTTAAAATTCAATTCTCTGTTATTTTTTTTTTGTATCTTCTATTTTCGACACTTAGGGGGAGATTGTTAGCTCCAAATCATCTGTTATAGTGTTGAAAATACCAGTCCTATTTCAGAGGACTTTCAAGAAGATACACTTCAGAGGACGAAGACTTCAGAGGATGAAGACTTCAGAGGACACACCTGCCTCTGAAGTACTTTTCAGTAACTAAGACATCAGAGATGGCTTCATCAGAGGCTCTGAAGACATCGTCAGAGCTCTGAAGACATTCTCTGGATGTTCACGAGAATGAAGACATCAGAGATGGCTTCATCAGAGGCTCTGAAGACATCGTCAGAGCTCTGAAGACATTCTCTCTGGATGTTCACGTGAGAATGAAGACATCAGAGATGGCTTCATCAGAGGCTCTAAAGACATTCTCTGAAGATGTTCTCTGAAGTTCAGAGAATGAACAGAAGAACAGATGACACGTCACTTAGTGATAAGATTTACTTTCTAGAGTAGGTCACTGTTCAGCATGCTCTTTCTCGTCATACAAGTACACTGCTTACTTTATGGTCCTATAAATAGGACCATCACCTTATTGTTCAAAGTGTGCTTAAGAAGTTATATATCTGATAATATAAGTTGAATACTTTATTCTAAGAATATCTTGTTTATCTTTATCTGCTTTATGAACTGTGATATTTGAATCTCCTTTGATATTAAACTGTATTACTTCCGCTGTCATTACTCTTATTGTTTATATCATTGTTACGAGATTAGATCTGGGATCCAACATGCACGACCCGTGCGTTTTTTCTGAAGGAGGGCGCACGACCCGTGCGCCCTGTAGACAAAAACAGGAACTTCAATTTTTCTTAAACAACCTCGCAAAACCAAACGAAAATTTCGGGGTGTTACAATTTGGAAGACCGTAAATTTTTTATGCGCTCATAGGATAAGAAAATTCGTATCGCTTCCAGTCGTGCCACAGGAGGAAATGTTTCTTCATAATCAATCCCCACCTGTTGACAATAACCCTTTGCAACAAGGTGAGGTTTGGTTCGAACTACAACTCCAGATTCATCTCTCTTATTTATAAAAACCCACTTTGTTCCAATAACAGATTTTCTTTCTGGAAGTAGTATAAGTCGCCAAACTTTGTTCCTCTCAAATTGCAGAAGTTCATCTTGCATCGCCAGTATCCAAGTTTGATCGCGCAAGGCTTCTAAAGCTTTCTTCGGCTCGATAGAACTTAAAAAACTTGAATATAGACAAAAATTAGCCGATGTTGCACGCGTTTGTACACCCGACTGTGCATCACCTATGATATTATGAAGTGGGTGATCTCTTGTCCATTTCATTGTACATGGAATCGGATGAATTTCAGCTTGAGTATTATCTTCCTCATATTCATCATATACTGCAGGTAAGTCTTTATCAACCCCAGATGTGCTCGGGACATCTTGTACAGCCTCTTCTGAAGTAAATATTTCTGGAGCAATAGAAGAATCACTCGGAACTTCTGTTGCAGAATTTGGATCTGCATGCACAAAATCAACATTAGTATCTTCAGAATGTATATGTGTAGATGTACCTGATGTGGTTGATCTTGTGACATTTTCAGAAGGTCCTGAAATATCTGCGACTATAATTGGAACCTCTGAAGTTGATTCGGATATGTTTGATTTTTCAAAATCTACACATATATCCAGAAAAGCATCAAAAAATAATAAGTGTAATTCAGATGTAATTTTATTTGAATTAGAAGACTTATTCTGTTTGACTTCAGATTCTATTCCGTTTTGAATAGAAACTTTCTGTTTAAGCTTGAGTTCTGAACTGTTGTGTTCAGAAGTCAACGTTGATGATTCATCGAATGACACATTAATGCTCTCCATGATCGTCTTGGTTCGTCTATTGTAAATCCGATAGGCTTTAGATGTTAACGAATAACCAATGAAATAGCCTTCGTCAGCCTTCTTGTCAAACTTACCAAGATTGTCTCGATCATTGAGAATGTAACACCTGCATCCAAAAGTACGAAAAAATTTAATATTCGGTTTTCGATGATTAATAAGTTCATACGCTGTCTTTTTATGTCTTTTGATGACAATCGTGCGGTTTTGTGTGAAACACACAGTAGCTACGGCTTCAGCCCACAGAAACATTGGCAATTCGGAATAGGCTAACATTGTCCTTGCAGCTTCCACCAGTGTTCGATTCTTCCTTTCAAGTACACCGTTTTGCTGAGGAGTGTAGGCAGCAGAAAAGTTGTGAGAGATCCCAACAGATATGAGATAACTCTGAAGCTTTTCATTCTTGAATTCTGTGCCATTGTCACTTCTCAAAGATATAATCGGTAGTGGTAGTTGAACCTGAATCTTCTTTAAAAACTCAATGATCAGCTCTGCTGCATCTGATTTGCTACTTAAGAATTCCAGCCAAGTATATCTGGAGTACTCATCTATCATGACCAAAATATATTTCTTACCATTGATAGACTGAGTCCTCATCGGGCCGCAAAGATCCATATGTATCAATTCAAGAGGTGTTGAAGAAGAGAATTCTGTCTTTGCTTTATGAGAGGTTCGCTTCATCTTTTCCATTTCATAAGCGGGACAAAGAGAATTCTTCTCAAACCTTAGTTCTGGTAGACCTTTGACAATGCCTTGTCTCGCCAACTGATTAATCGCATCAAAGTTTTGATGAGACAGACGCCGATGCCATATCCAACTTTCAGCTCGTGAAGCTTTTGCAATCAGACAAACAGGTCTTGATGCAGAAAGTGTTGGAAAATTCACAGAATAAATATTTGCATTCCGCTTAGCTTTAAAAACTGCACGACCATCTTTATCTTCAATGTAACAGCATTTATCCGTAAACCGAACTTGAAATTTACTATCGCAAAATTGACTTGTACTGAAAAGATTATGATCAAGTCCTTCTACGTATAGTACTCTGTTGATCGTCACGATGCCATTTGTTAACGATCCGTGTCCTCGAATGTATCCAGTAACCTCAGAATTAGCATAACTTACAATACCGACAGGTTCCTCAACATAATTATGAAGTAGATGCTTAAATCCTGTCATATGGCGCGAGCATCCTGAATCTATATGCCATGTATGTGAGGCCTGCAAAAAGAACAACTCATTTCTGTTTAGGTACCCATATCCAGATGGGTCCTTTCTTGTTAGCTTTTTGCAACTCATCAACATCATCTACCTTAGCCTTAATTCGCCACTCATAGCGAGGCTTAGGTACCCATTTCCATACCATTTTAACATTAAGCTCATGAAATGTTTTCTTTTTCAAAAAATGATCAAACTTAGCATGAAAATTTTTAGCGTGATGAGTTAAGGATTTTGAAGCTGATTTGACATGAGATGTATTTCTGGCAACTTTAGATTTAGGATGAATAGAAGGAATGATAAATGCATTATGACAGTGTTTGCAAATAAAATTCTTACGTGCAAATGTCAAAATCTTCGATTTATCCAATGAAGTACAATCCTTCATACAACTTTGACATTTGGAAACATTTGAATTTTTACACATCAAACTACCACTATCTCTGATTTTACATTTATTTATAGCAACTTTATTTTCCTTCACATTCTTCACCCTTTATCCTTTACCATTTTGCCTTTTTACATCTGAAACAGGAAACAGAATCTTGTTAGCGTTCTTTGAAGAAGATGATTTTGCCTTTGAATTACAAGATGTTTCTCCTTTTTCAAAAATACTCGGAGGATATTCAGGAGTAGAAGTATAAACAACTGAAGATTTAGAATTAACAGTATCAAACTCTGGATTAGAATGAACATTCCAGTTTGTAGTGTCAAACATCTTTTTCTCCTTTAGATTTTGTTGAAACAAATCATTTTTTAAAATATTTAACTCTTTTGAGAGTTCTTTGTTTTCTTCAGAAGACTTGTCAAGTTTGAATTTGAGATCAACATTCTCATCTTCTAACTCTTCAATTGTATTTTGAAGATCTGTGATTTGCTTCTCAAAATTAGATGTTTGATTTACCTCAGAGTTTGATTCCATTTTCTCTATAATAGGAACAGGATCTGAAGCATTCATCATTTCTGTAAAAATCTCCTCAGTCATAATTTTTGAAAAATCAGAAGTAAGGTTTTGATTCATGATATTTTCACTTTCTGAGCCATTTGAGGAATTTGACGTGAATAAATCAGATGATAACACTTGATTATCAACATCAGTTTCTAAATCAGATTCATCAAACTGACACTGAGATTCAGTATTATTTTCTTCAACCATGGCTGATTCTGTTGGTAAACAAGGAGAAAATAGAGAAGTAAATTCACTAAATTCTATCTTTCTTGTTTTGTAACTTTCATTTAAATCTTTATAAGCAAAACCAACAGATTTTAAACTTGAAATAGAATCAGCACAAGATGGAATGTCATCATCATTCACAACTTTACCTTTTACAAAAGTATCATGAATATCAGGTTTTGTAGAAGTAGAGCCCATTTTATCAAAATTATACAAATTTTCTGGTGCTCTTTTCAAACCAGTATTTGGTTCAAAACCTAAACCTTTTTTAACATTATAAAATCTGACGTCTTGGAGTTTGTTTGTTAAAAGATTTAATGTTTGCTCACTCTGTCCTCTTTTCATATTTAAATCCTCCAGTTGCTTGATTTTACAATATGCCTCGTTTATTTCTTGGAAACATGCTTCAAATTTTAGTTGAAAATCACCTTTTTCAGCATTTAAGTTTACAAGATCTTTTTCAACCTTTTTCAACAATGTTTTAATTTAAAAACATCTTTCAACATTGAATTTTCATCACGAAAATTCAACATTGTTTGTCTTTCATGACTAAGTTTGCCTTTTAAAGATTTAAATTTTCTTTCATGAACTTAACTTGAGCCTTTAAGGATTGAATACGTACCTCGGAACTACAGTAAGAATGATCAGAAGATGATCCAATGTCCTCATCTACTTTGGCCATCATACACACCTGAGTAAAGTGTGCATATTCGTCATCAGAACTCTTGTACAACCAATTCTCTTCTTCCGCCATTAAGTTCTGACCTTCTTCCACCTTCTTTGCTAACAGTGTTTTCCGAGCATAATATTCAGAATTCTTTGTACGCTTGAACTTGCAATCCTTGGAAAAATGACCTGGTTTTCCACAGTTATAGCATCTTCCATATTTCGGCTCAGTCTCTTCTTTCTTTCCTTCTCTCGTCTCTTCTCGCTTTTCATCTCTTTTCTCTCCTCTTTTCTCATACTTCTTTTTAGATCTCGGTTTGTAATTGTCTTTCTTGTAACTCTCTTATTTCGGCTTGTACTTGTTCTTTCCAAAACTTTTAAACTGCTTTGTGAGAAGAGCCAGATTTTCAGCGAATCGTTGCATATCCTCATCTTAATATTCTTCACTTTCAGTAGAAAATTGATCAGTGCTTGAATCAGTAACTTCAGTTAGAAGAGCTTTGGATTTCCTTGACTTTGACTTGTAAGAAGAACTGGACTTGGAACTTGACCCTTTCTTACGTTCAGACATTAAGGCTAAAGAATCTTTGACCATCTTCTTTTCAGCACCAAGCTACTTTACTTCATCCTCATGCTGAGATAAAGTTGTGAAGATATCATTGACGTCTTCTTGTGCCATGTCCTTGGTCATCTGAATGTTGATAGCATAGCTTTTCCATTCTGGGTTCAAGTTCTTGATGAACTTATAATTGATCTCTGATTCTGAATTGTTCATCCCATTTCTCCTTAGATCATTCAGTATCACATTGAAACGATTTTATGTTTCCAACAAAGTCTCTCCTTCTTTCGCATGGAAACCTTCATTTGCATTTATACTCTGATTCAGCTTTGTCTGAATTGACTTCTTTGATCCTTGAAACTGTCTCTTCAATTCATTCCATAAATCTTTTGCAGATTCCCTACTATCTACGCGATTGTAGATGTCATTAGGAATTGCCATAGTAAGATAGATAAGTGCCTCTTCATCTATCTTGTGTCTTGCCTTTTCCACATCAGTAAACAATTGATATGGTTTTGGGACGTATCGATCTGCGATTGCTGGAGATGCAGCTGTGGTTGCTTGTCCAGGTACAAATGATTGTGGATTTCCCGGACCATCTATGATAGATGTCATATAATCTCTGTTCTTTAGATTTAAGAACTGAATCATTCTTTTCTTCCATTGTGAATAATCTCCGATAGACAAGACCGGAGGCTTCAGATGAGATCCCATAGAAAGAAATTCATTTGCCATGGTTGAAGAATGTATGTACCTACACAAGATGAAAAATATTAGCTAGTAAAGATCTTTAAATGCAATCAAATCAAGAAAACTTAAAAAAAATTCAGAGATTTTGATTACTCAAAGAACTTTTATCCCCCTGCGCAGACTTAGCACGGGGGTCCCGCTAAGTCCATATTACAGTTTTGAAAATTTCTCAGAAAAAAAATTCTAAGTACAACTCAATGTGAAACGCAAATCGAGTGAAAAGAATGAAACGCAAACCACACTTTGCGTTTGCAGTGTGGAACGCAAACCACACTTTGCGTGTGTAACGAGGAGCGCAAACCTTAGTTTGCGTTTGTAGTGTGAAACGCAAACGATACTTTGCGTTTGTGATGTGGTTTACTTTGCGTGTTCAGTTCGTGGAACGCAAATGCCACTTTGCGTTTATAGAGTGGAACGCAAACGACACTTTTCGTTTGTGTGGAGAAGTGCAAACCTACACTTTGCGTGTGTAGTGTGGAACGCAAACACAACTTTGCGTTTGTGCCATGAATCGCAAGACTCAGTTTGTGTTTGTGCCGTGAAACGCAAATGATACTTTGCGTTTGTGAAGTGATACGCAAAATACAAATCAAGCACAAAGAAACATTTGTTGAATAATACGCAAACCAGTATGAATCACACGCAAATCAAGATGAACACCCGTAAACTATGATGATCACACGCAAACCTGGATGAATGAAACGCAAACTTCAGATGAATAAAACGCAAACCTATAAAACCAACAAATTTGCACCAAAAACTCATCTAGACCTCGAATTTCGATCTGAAAGTTTTACAAATTCATTCACAAACACATTTCGAACACAATCATAACAAGAAACTTCGATTAGCAACACACAAATCATCACATTTAATTCAAGAACAGTACGTGAAACTCAAGAACTCGAAAAACACCAAATCTTCAAATTGATGATCAAATCACATCGATTTCAAGAATTAAAAGATACTAACTCGATCGATTTCACAAAACGAACATAACCTAATCGATTTCAACTCAGAATTTCCACTAAAATTCAAAATCGATTTGAACTTTTATGAACAGTGACGTGAACAGTACGACTCAAAACATTTTCTTGATTTTCAAACGGATTTGGCTCTGATACCAATTGTGGCCCAAGATTTACTATCATAAACACATACAAATTAACACAAAACACCTTGTTTATTAATCACAAGAATTACATCAAGTCATAGATCTATAGTGATTAACCTTTCCACATAGATTGTGTTTGTGTGTGTACTCAATGTGTGCAACTATGTGTTTCTCTCAACTACCACCAATATTACACCTTCACTTTCACACACTTAATATCTTGCTTGCACAAGTCTACTACAAAAAACACAACTACTTGCTTATATATAGGTCAACATGACCAAGCAAGGTCAAACCATCTAAGCTCTCTTACAACACACACAAACAACTATTACAACAATTACAATAATGACCCTCATTTAATCTTGAATACAATTATAGTCTAACACATCTTCTTCTTCATCCTCTTCATCAATCTCTCTTACAGAGATTGGGATTATCAGGTCATCAGCTTCAGCAGCTGGGATTATTTTGAGCTCTTTACTCTTAAGCAGGGGAGAGAACTGTCTGGTCAGAAAATAAAAAAGGTTAGTTTATTTTTCTGGAAGAAGTGAGATAAAGGCTGGAAAGAAACAGGGGTGGGATTTTTATAGAAGGATAAAGGAACGAGGAAAAGGCATACCTGAGAAGAATTCTCCTCAGATAGTGAAGTCATCTTCAGGCTTCCATCAGTAGTAGCACCTTTGCTTTGGGAAGGGGTTCCTGAAGATGTTCCATGGCTCCCCCTGCTTTGATAACTTCTTTCGAAGCTATCGCTGATGAAGTGAAAGCTGAAGAACACCTTAGCGATGGATCTTCTTCATCGTCATCATCATCATCTTGATGAGGTTCTTCCTCTTGATCTTCAAGATCAAGGGCTTCATTTTCATCGTCCTCCTCTTCCTCTCCATCGATTAACTCATCGATGGTAGGAGGGGATTTTTCAGCAGCTATCTCCCCCTCAACCTGAGAGGGAGTTTCCTTCTGTTGGACCTCAGCAGCAACTTCTAACTCCGTATTTTCTTCAGCAGCTTTCTCCCCCTCTTTGTCATTATTATTGAGGGAGAGATCTTTGAAAGGAGATGAAGCTTTTGCAGCGGCCAACAACTGAACTTCAGCCTCCAAACTGTCTAGACGACCTTCAATCGCAAGAAGATTTGACGTAGCCTGATGAATGAACTCCACGGCAATGTTCAGAGAGGTACGATCGTTCTCTGTGAATGAGGGAGTAGGAGTCAGAGCTGGTGCCTTCAGGTGAGTCAGGATTTGCTGAGGAAGAACTTCATAGGAATCAACCTTTGTAGCCAGGGCTGCAAACTGTTGCTGTGAGTCTTCCCTGACTTTGACAATTGTTTCTTGGAGAGTAGCGATTTGAGAAACGTCAGATTTGGAGGAGCATTGATCTGTCAACGTCTTCAGTGCTTCACCAGCTATATGAACAAGGTTGGTGGTGTTGTTGAGAGAGGTAGTCAGAGACTCCACCTTTGTTCTCAAACTGTTGACATTGGTGTCAACAGTCGCCAAACTAGGACCTGAAATATAAGTTAGTGTTTGAGAAACAGGCTTATATGGTGAGTTGGGAGAAGTGTTTAAGGTTATAGGTGTACCTGAATTATCAAACATTTTGTAGAATTGCAAAGATTCCTCAAAATATTGATGTTCAGGTTCTATGAGTCCAAACTGTGGTTGTGAGAAAGTAGATCGAGGGTTAGAGATCAAAGAAATAGAAGGATTAGAGATGGGGATAGAAGATGTAGGGATAGGGGTAGTTACCTCAGTTTGTTGTTGAACTGAGATCGTAGGTTGCATCACTGTTGTTGTGACAGCGACCGAGATCGCTGACACTATTGAAGTGGGTATCGCTGAGGATGTGGAGGAGAGACCCATGAATGCATCCAAGGAAATATGTTGATAAAAATCCTTTGGTATTGAGCTAGAGGTAGCTTTCTCCTTGGTCACCTTGGCCTTCTTTGAAGGACCAAGGGATCCAGTTGATGGTCGTTTGGAAGGGGTAGCGGCAGGGATAGCAGAAGAAGGAACCTCTTGCTTGGCCGCTGAAGACGAAGAAGTGAGGAGAGAGAGAGATTCGGGAGCGAAGTTCAGAGATACTTACCTCGTTGGGGAGCAGCTTGACCTTCATGGAGCGCTGACCCACTTTGGGAAAAGATGCATCAGCATTAGTGGGGTAATTACCAGGGTAGAGGAACTTCAGGTATGCACAGATGAAGCATACATATGGAATCTTAGGATCCCTCTCGGTCTTCCCTATCTTTGACCTTAAATCGTCAAAGATAGCTGTTGTGTAGTTGAAATTTCTTCCGGCGATCACTGAGTAAGTCATTTGGACCTGAATCTTGCTGGCCTGGTCCAGTGACCCACTCTTCCTGCTCATACACTGAATGAAGTTAGAGAAGATGTAGTTAAGCTGAGAAGGCATGAGCGCCTTCTTCACCAGAGTCAGCTTCTTGTTTGGAATCGTCGTCCTTGGCTTGGATGAGTTCCATAGCATCCAGGAATTGGATGAGTTCAACATCAGTGGGTAAGGCATCGAATCCATTCCTGGGTTTGTCGGGAAATCGCAAGGCTTTCCTCAGCCCTAAGGCCATCATCATCCCTGTTCCAAGTTCAGTGCTGAAGGAAATAGCAGAAACTAGTTCACCCTTTTTGTTGGTGAGAGACGTGTCTTCAGCGGTAAACCAGAATTGTTGGAGAAGAGCTTTTGAAGGTGTGGGATCCACAGTGATAGCATAGGCAATGCAGGATTGCTTCAGAAATTTTGTGGCTTCCACCAGATGTGGGTATTTGACACCATCAAAGTCAAGGCGAGCAAGATCATTGTTTTTAGGAAGCTCAGAGTCAGCGATGGAGAACTTGACGTTCTTAGAGGGGACAAGTGCAGATTGAGCCATTCTGAATATGAACAGATAGAAGAATAGAAGAATGGTTTTAGTCTAAAAATAAAGAAATTTTTTCCAGTTTCTATTTTGAGAAAGAAACATAGAAAAATCAACATATTTGAAGATTAAAAAGGTGTTCTTAATAGAAGATAGAAGAACAAGAAGAAAAACCAAAGATTTTGAATGAAGATAATCAAAAGAAAATGGTTTTGAATGAATAAAATCAAAAAGAAAGATGATTTTATGAAAAAAAAATCTTATAAACCCATAATGGAAGTCCATAAATGGAGTATTATGTAAAAAGATTTAGATCAAGAATAAGAAGAATATCAAGAATAACCTGTTGATCTTGAAGGAGGTGATGCAAATGCTTGAGAATGCTAGAATTCTTTTGAGAGAGTTTTCTTGCCTTGAAAGTATTTCTAGAAAGCATAAAATGATAAGAATGGAAAAACATTCTTTTTATACGTGAGAGAGAAGGAGAGAGAGTGTGAGAGGCGGGAAAACAAATGTTCATCATGACATGGACACGTCCCACGAAGTTGATTGGATGGAAGGGCAACGGACGAACGTGTCAGAAAAAAAAGGCATGTCGTGGATTGTCGGTTCAAATGACGTCAAAGAAGAGAGAGAGACTATTCATTTGTCCGTTTTGAAATTATCGCTGAAGAAAAGTCAGCGATAGATTTTCTTTAAAAGTATCCCTGATGGTAAAGTTAGGGATGAATTTTTTTAAGAAGGATCACTGACTAGAAATATCAGTGATAAATTTATTTTTCAAAAAGCTTTTAATTATTTGAAGAAAGTTCAGTGATTAAAGTTTATATTTTGAAAAACATCTTAACTGAATGAAGATTCAGTTGTAGGGATGGAGAGAACATACCTGAGAGTCAGAATGTTTATCAGAGTGATAAAAGGGGAACTTATGATTACTGACACAATGCATGAACGCTGAAGAATTATTCTTCGAGATTCAATATTCCAAGCTCACTGATGAGAAAGTTGAACCTTGTCTCATCAAGAGGTTTGGTGAATAAATCAGCAAGCTGATAGTCAGTAGGGATGAAATGAAGTTCAATATCACCGTTCATCACATGATCTCTGATAAAATGATATCTGATCTCTATGTGTTTCGTCTTTGAATGTAGCACTGGATTATTTGCTATAGCGATAGCACTAGTGCTGTCGCAATAGATTAGAATCTTTGATTGCTGAAGGTCATAGTGTAGTAGTTGATTTCTCATCCCTAAGATCTAAGAACAACAGCTTCCAGCGGCTACGTATTCAGCTTCAGCTGTGGAAATGGACACTGAATTTTGCTTCTTGCTTGTCCAGCTTACCAGTTTTCCTCCTAGGAGTTGACATCCACCAGTGGTGCTCTTTCTATCTAGTTTACAACCTGCAAAATCACTATCAGAATAACCAGTTAGATCGAACCCTGAGTCTTTGGGATACCAAAGACCGAGATTAGGAGTTCCTTTTAGATATCTGAAAATTCTCTTAACAGCAATCAGATGGGATTCCTTGGGTTCAGATTGATAGCGTGCACATAAACAAGTAGAGTACATGATGTCAGGTCGGCTCGCTGTAAGATACAGCAGGGAGCCTATCATTCCTCTATAGGTAGTGACATTAACAGGTTTTCCAGATGGATCTTTGTTAAGTGTCAGGGGAGGTGCCATAGGAGTTTTCATCGCTGAAGTTTGTGTAAGATCAAACTTCTTCAGCATATCTTTAAGATACTTACCTTGGCTGATAAAAGTACCTTTGTTAGATTGTTTAATCTGAAGACCAAGAAAATATGTCAACTCACCCATCATACTCATTTTATATTCTTTCTTCATTCTTTCAGCGAAGCGAGTACACAGAGATGGGTTAGTAGAACCAAATATGATGTCATCGACATATATTTGTACAAGAATAATATGACCTTTTATCTTTCTGAAAAACAATGTATTATCAATTTTGCCACGTTCAAATTTTTCAAAGATAAGAAAAGATGAGGGAGTGTCATACCAAGCACGAGGGACTTGTTTTAGACCATAGAGAGCCTTATCCAATTTATAAACATAATTAGGATACTTAGGGTCATAGATCCCTGGTGGTTGTTCAACATAGACTTCTTCATTCAGCTTTTCATTTAGAAACGCTGATTTTACATCCATTTGATAAACGATGAAGTCTTTATAGACCGCATAAGCTAAGAATAGTCGAATTGCTTCGAGCCTGAGTAAAGTGTGCATATTCGTCATCAGAACTCTTGTACAACCAATTCTCTTCTTCCGCCATTAAGTTCTGACCTTCTTCCACCTTCTTTGCTAACAGTGTTTTCCGAGCATAATATTCAGAATTCTTTGTACGCTTGAACTTGCAATCCTTGGAAAAATGACCTGGTTTTCCACAGTTATAGCATCTTCCATATTTCGGCTCAGTCTCTTCTTTCTTTCCTTCTCTCGTCTCTTCTCGCTTTTCATCTCTTTTCTCTCCTCTTTTCTCATACTTCTTTTCAGATCTCGGTTTGTAATTGTCTTTCTTGTAACTCTCATATTTCGGCTTGTACTTGTTCTTTCCAAAACTTTTAAACTGCTTTGTGAGAAGAGCCAGATTTTCAGCGAATCGTTGCATATCCTCATCTTAATATTCTTCACTTTCAGTAGAAAATTGATCAGTGCTTGAATCAGTAACTTCAGTTAGAAGAGCTTTAGATTTCCTTGACTTTGACTTGTAAGAAGAACTGGACTTGGAACTTGACCCTTTCTTACGTTCAGACATTAAGGCTAAAGAATCTTTGACCATCTTCTTTTCAGCACCAAGCTACTTTACTTCATCCTCATGCTGAGATAAAGTTGTGAAGATATCATTGACGTCTTCTTGTGCCATGTCCTTGGTCATCTGAATGTTGATAGCATAGCTTTTCCATTCTGGGTTCATGTTCTTGATGAACTTATAATTGATCTCTGATTCTGAATTGTTCATCCCATTTCTCCTTAGATCATTCAGTATCACATTGAAACGATTTTATGTTTCCAACAAAGTCTCTCCTTCTTTCGCATGGAAACCTTCATTTGCATTTATACTCTGATTCAGCTTTTGTCTGAATTGACTTCTTTGATCCTTGAAACTGTCTCTTCAATTCATTCCATAAATCTTTTGCAGATTCCCTACTATCTACGCGATTGTAGATGTCATTAGGAATTGCCATAGTAAGATAGATAAGTGCCTCTTCATCTATCTTGTGTCTTGCCTTTTCCACATCAGTAAACAATTGATATGGTTTTGGGACGTATCGATCTGCGATTGCTGGAGATGTAGTTGTGGTTGCTTGTCCAGGTACAAATGATTGTGGATTTCCCGGACCATCTATGATAGATGTCATATAATCTCTGTTCTTTAGATTTAAGAACTGAATCATTCTTTTCTTCCATTGTGATTAATCTCCGATAGACAAGACCGGAGGCTTCAGATGAGATCCCATAGAAAGAAATTCATTTGCCATGGTTGAAGAATGTATGTACCTACACAAGATGAAAAATATTAGCTAGTAAAGATCTTTAAATGCAATCAAATCAAGAAAACTTAAAAAAAATTCAGAGATTTTGATTACTCAAAGAACTTTTATCCCCCTGCGCAGACTTAGCACGGGGGTCCCGCTAAGTCCATATTACAGTTTTGAAAATTTCTCAGAAAAAAAATTCTAAGTACAACTCAATGTGAAACGCAAATCGAGTGAAAAGAATGAAATGCAAACCACACTTTGCGTTTGCAGTGTGGAACGCAAACCACACTTTGCGTGTGTAACGAGGAGCGCAAACCTTAGTTTGCGTTTGTAGTGTGAAACGCAAACGATACTTTGCGTTTGTGATGTGGTTTACTTTGCGTGTTCAGTTCGTGAAACGCAAATGCCACTTTGCGTTTATAGAGTGGAACGCAAACGACACTTTTCGTTTGTGTGGAGAAGTGCAAACCTACACTTTGCGTGTGTAGTGTGGAACGCAAACACAACTTTGCGTTTGTGCCATGAATCGCAAGACTCAGTTTGTGTTTGTGCCGTGAAACGCAAATGATACTTTGCGTTTGTGAAGTGATACGCAAAATACAAATCAAGCACAAAGAAACATTTGTTGAATAATACGCAAACCAGTATGAATCACACGCAAATCAAGATGAACACCCGTAAACTATGATGATCACACGCAAACCTGGATGAATGAAACGCAAACTTCAGATGAATGAAACGCAAACCTATAAAACCAACAAATTTGCACCAAAAACTCATCTAGACCTCGAATTTCGATCTGAAAGTTTTACAAATTCATTCACAAACACATTTCGAACACAATCATAACAAGAAACTTCGATTAGCAACACACAAATCATCACATTTAATTCAAGAACAGTACGTGAAACTCAAGAACTCGAAAAACACCAAATCTTCAAATTGATGATCAAATCACATCGATTTCAAGAATTAAAAGATACTAACTCGATCGATTTCACAAAACGAACATAACCTAATCGATTTCAACTCAGAATTTCCACTAAAATTCAAAATCGATTTGAACTTTTATGAACAGTGACGTGAACAGTACGACTCAAAACATTTTCTTGATTTTCAAACGGATTTGGCTCTGATACCAATTGTGGCCCAAGATTTACTATCATAAACACATACAAATTAACACAAAACACCTTGTTTATTAATCACAAGAATTACATCAAGTCATAGATCTATAGTGATTAACCTTTCCACATAGATTGTGTTTGTGTGTGTACTCAATGTGTGCAACTATGTGTTTCTCTCAACTACCACCAATATTACACCTTCACTTTCACACACTTAATATCTTGCTTGCACAAGTCTACTACAAAAAACACAACTACTTGCTTATATATAGGTCAACATGACCAAGCAAGGTCAAACCATCTAAGCTCTCTTACAACACACACAAACAACTATTACAACAATTACAATAATGACCCTCATTTAATCTTGAATACAATTATAGTCTAACACATCTTCTTCTTCATCCTCTTCATCAATCTCTCTTACAGAGATTGGGATTATCAGGTCATCAGCTTCAGCAGCTGGGATTATTTTGAGCTCTTTACTCTTAAGCAGGGGAGAGAACTGGCTGGTCAGAAAATAAAAAAGGTTAGTTTATTTTTCTGGAAGAAGTGAGATAAAGGCTGGAAAGAAACAGGGGTGGGATTTTAATAGAAGAATAAAGGAACGAGGAAAAGGCATACCTGAGAAAAATTCTCCTCAGATAGTGAAGTCATCTTCAGGCTTCCATCAGTAGTAGCACCTTTGCTTTGGGAAGGGGTTCCTGAAGATGTTCCATGGCTCCCCCTGCTTTGATAACTTCTTTCGAAGCTATCGCTGATGAAGTGAAAGCTGAAGAACACCTTAGCGATGGATCTTCTTCATCGTCATCATCATCATCTTGATGAGGTTCTTCCTCTTGATCTTCAAGATCAAGGGCTTCATTTTCATCGTCCTCCTCTTCCTCTCCATCGATTAACTCATCGATGGTAGGAGGGGATTTTTCAGCAGCTATCTCCCCCTCAACCTGAGAGGGAGTTTCCTTCTGTTGGACCTCAGCAGCAACTTCTAACTCCATATTTTCTTCAGCAGCTTTCTCCCCCTCTTTGTCATTATTATTGAGGGAGAGATCTTTGAAAGGAGATGAAGCTTTTGCAGCGGCCAACAACTGAACTTCAGCCTCCAAACTGTCTAGACGGCCTTCAATCGCAAGAAGATTTGACGTAGCCTGATGAATGAACTCCACGGCAATGTTCAGAGAGGTACGATAGTTCTTTGTGAATGAGGGAGTAGGAGTCAGAGCTGGTGCCTTCAGGTGAGTCAGGATTTGCTGAGGAAGAACTTCATAGGAATCAACCTTTGTAGCCAGGGCTGCAAACTGTTGCTGTGAGTCTTCCCTGACTTTGACAATTGTTTCTTGGAGAGTAGCGATTTGAGAAACGTCAGATTTGGAGGAGCATTGATCTGTCAGCGTCTTCAGTGCTTCACCAGCTATATGAACAAGGTTGGTGGTGTTGTTGAGAGAGGTAGTCAGAGACTCCACCTTTGTACTCAAACTGTTGACATTGGTGTCAACAGTCGCCAAACTAGGACCTGAAATATAAGTTAGTGTTTGAGAAACAGGCTTATATGGTGAGTTGGGAGAAGTGTTTAAGGTTATAGGTGTACCTGAATTATCAAACATTTTGTAGAATTGCAAAGATTCCTCAAAATATTGATGTTCAGGTTCTATGGGTCCAAACTGTGGTTGTGAGAAATTAGATCGAGGGTTAGAGATCAAAGAAATAGAAGGATTAGAGATGGGGATAGAAGATGTAGGGATAGGGGTAGTTACCTCAGTTTGTTGTTGAACTGAGATCGTAGGTTGCATCACTTTTGTTGTGACAGCGACCAAGATCGCTGACACTATTGAAGTGGGTATCGCTGAGGATGTGGAGGAGAGACCCATGAATGCATCCAAGGAAATATGTTGATAAAAATCCTTTGGTATTGAGCTAGAGGTCGTCCAGAGTCAGCTTCTTGTTTGGAATCGTCGTCCTTGGCTTGGATGAGTTCCATAGCATCCAGGAATTGGATGAGTTCAACATCAGTGGGTAAGGCATCGAATCCATTCCTGGGTTTGTCGGGAAATCGCAAGGCTTTCCTCAGCCCTAAGGCCATCATCATCCCTGTTCCAAGTTCAGTGCTGAAGGAAATAGCAGAAACTAGTTCCCCCTTTTTGTTGGTGAGAGACGTGTTTTCAGCGGTAAACCAGAATTGTTGGAGAAGAGCTTTTGAAGGTGTGGGATCCACAGTGATAGCATAGGCAATGCAGGATTGCTTCAGAAATTTTGTGGCTTCCACCAGATGTGGGTATTTGACACCATCAAAGTCAAGGCGAGCAAGATCATTGTTTTTAGGAAGCTCAGAGTCAGCGATGGAGAACTTGACGTTCTTAGAGGGGACAAGTGCAGATTGAGCCATTCTGAATATGAACAGATAGAAGAATAGAAGAATGGTTTTAGTCTAAAAATAAAGAAATTTTTTCCAGTTTCTATTTTGAGAAAGAAACATAGAAAAATCAACATATTTGAAGATTAAAAAGGTGTTCTTAATAGAAGATAGAAGAACAAGAAGAAAAACCAAAGATTTTGAATGAAGATAATCAAAAGAAAATGGTTTTGAATGAATAAAATCAAAAAGAAAGATGATTTTATGAAAAAAAAATCTTATAAACCCATAATGGAAGTCCATAAATGGAGTATTATGTAAAAAGATTTAGATCAAGAATAAGAAGAATATCAAGAATAACCTGTTGATCTTGAAGGAGGTGATGCAAATGCTTGAGAATGCTAGAATTCTTTTGAGAGAGTTTTCTTGCCTTGAAAGTATTTCTAGAAAGCGTAAAATGATAAGAATGGAAAAACATTCTTTTTATACGTGAGAGAGAAGGAGAGAGAGTGTGAGAGGCGGGAAAACAAATGTTCATCATGACATGGACACGTCCCACGAAGTTGATTGGATGGAAGGGCAACGGACGAACGTGTCAGAAAAAAAAGGCATGTCGTGGATTGTCGGTTCAAATGACATCAAAGAAGAGAGAGAGACTATTCATTTGTCCGTTTTGAAATTATCGCTGAAGAAAAGTCAGCGATAGATTTTCTTTGAAAGTATCCCTGATGGTAAAGTTAGGGATGAATTTTTTTAAGAAGGATCACTGACTAGAAATATCAGTGATAAATTTATTTTTCAAAAAGCTTTTAATTATTTGAAGAAAGTTTAGTGATTAAAGTTTATATTTTGAAAAACATCTTAACTGAATGAAGATTCAGTTGTAGGGATGGAGAGAACATACCTGAGAGTCAGAATGTTTATCAGAGTGATGAAAGGGGAACTTATGATTCCAAGCTCACTGATGAGAAAGTTGAACCTTGTCTCATCAAGAGGTTTGGTGAATAAATCAGCAAGCTGATAGTCAGTAGGGATGAAATGAAGTTCAATATCAACGTTCATCACATGATCTCTGATAAAATGATATTTGATCTCTATGTGTTTCGTCTTTGAATGTAGCACTGGATTATTTGCTATAACGATAGCACTAGTGCTGTCGCAATAGATTAGAATCTTTGATAGCTGAAGGTCATAGTGTAGTAGTTGATTTCTCATCCCTAAGATCTAAGAACAACAGCTTCCAGCGGCTACGTATTCAGCTTCAGCTGTGGAAATGGACACTGAATTTTGCTTCTTGCTTGTCCAGCTTACCAGTTTTCCTCCTAGGAGTTGACATCCACCAGTGGTGCTCTTTCTATCTAGTTTACAACCTGCAAAATCACTATCAGAATAACCAGTTAGATCGAACCCTGAGTCTTTGGGATACCAAAGACCGAGATTAGTTGTTCCTTTTAGATATCTGAAAATTCTCTTAACAGCAATCAGATGGGATTCCTTGGGTTCAGATTGATAGCGTGCACATAAACAAGTAGAGTACATGATGTCAGGTCGGCTCGCTGTAAGATACAGCAGGGAGCCTATCATTCCTCTATAGGCAGTGACATTAACAGGTTTTCCAGATGGATCTTTGTTAAGTGTCAGGGGAGGTGCCATAGGAGTTTTCATCGCTGAAGTTTGTGTAAGATCAAACTTCTTCAGCATATCTTTAAGATACTTACCTTGGCTGATAAAAGTACCTTTGTTAGATTGTTTAATCTGAAGACCAAGAAAATATGTCAACTCACCCATCATACTCATTTTATATTCTTTCTTCATTCTTTCAGTGAAGCGAGTACACAGAGATGGGTTTGTAGAACCAAATATGATGTCATCGACATATATTTGTACAAGAATAATACGACCTTTTATCTTTCTGAAAAACAATGTATTATCAATTTTGCCACGTTCAAATTTTTCAAAGATAAGAAAAGACGAGGGAGTGTCATACCAAGCACGAGGGGCATGTTTTAGACCATAGAGAGCCTTATCCAATTTATAAACATAATTTGGATACTTAGGGTCATAGATCCCTGGTGGTTGTTCAACATAGACTTCTTCATTCAGCTTTTCATTTAGAAACGCTGATTTTACATCCATTTGATAAACGATGAAGTCTTTATAGACCGCATAAGCTAAGAATAGTCGAATTGCTTCGACCCTAGCCATAGGGGCAAAGGTTTCATCATAGTCTATGCCTTCCTCTAGTCTGTATCCCTGACCAACAAGTCGAGTCTTGTTGTGGGTTACAGTTCCATGTTCATCTAACTTGTTTCTAAACACCCATTTGGTGCCTATAACAGTTTTATCAGATGGTCTAGGAACAAGATTCCAAACTTTGTTACGAGTAAACTCAGTCAGCTCTTCTTGCATAGCGCTGACCCAGTTTGGATCTCTGAGGGCATCATTAGTCTTCTTTGATTCTATTAAAGAGAGAAAGTTAACAAAGAAATAGATATTACCTGAACTTCGTCGTGTCTGAATACCTGCATCGGGATCACCAAGAATTTAATCTATTGGGTGATCTCTGGTCCATCGCTGAGCAGGAGCATGATCGCTTAACTGATGAGGACGTTTGAGGTTCATCAGCAATTATATGTTGAGTAGTGGACAGACTATTGTTATCAGACGAAGGTAGATCTGATGGTAGCAGTGTGTTAAGATGTTTAGCTGAAACCCATGAGTTGGATTCAGCGTTAGGATGTATGATGTTTAGATCATCATCAGCAGTAGGTGGATCTGTGTGCTGATGGATTGAAAAGAAGGTTCTGTTTCTCTGTAATGAGAAAACATCCAAGCATTTATCTCTTCATTGTCATCGATTGGTTTAGAGTTCGCTGAGCGAGTTTCATCAAAGGTGACATGAATTGTTTCTTCCACAGATTGTCTTCACTTGTTGAAAACTCAGTAGGCTTTGAAGATGGAGGAATATCCTAGAAATATTCCATCATCAGCTTTTGGGTCGAACTTTCCAAGATGATCTTTGTTGTTTATGATAAAGCAATAACAACCAAAGATATGAAGAAAGCTGATAGAGGGCTTTCTTCCATGAAAAAGTTCATAAGTTGTCTTTCCAAATCGCTTTACTATCAGCGATCTGTTTTGAGTAAAACATGCAGTATTTACAGCTTCAACCCAAAATTGTGTAGGGAGATGAGAATCACTGAGCATTGATCTAGCAGCTTCAATGATCGTTCTGTTTCTTCTTTCAGCGACTCCGTTTTGTTAAGGTGTTCTTACTAAAGAGAAGTTATGAGAAATTCCCTTGTTTTCAAAGAAATTGTTCAGGGAGCTGTTTTTGAATTCAGTTCCATGATCACTTCTTATTGAACGAACAGTAAGATTATTCAACACTTCCATCTTTTTAACAAAATATATTAGTTCTTCTGGAGTATCATTCTTGCAGTGAAGAAAGATAACCCAGGTATAGCGAGAGAATTCATCTACAATGACAAGTGTATATTTCTTTCCAGCTATTGATTAGATATTGACAGGGCCAAACAGATCCATATGTAAGAGTTGAAGAGGACTTGTCACTAAGGAAATTTGTGTAGATTTGAAACTAGCTTTTGTTTGTTTGCCTTTTTCACATGCTGAGTAGAGATATTCTTTAGCATATGAGTGCTGAGGAAGACCAGAAACCAGTTCCTTAGATGAGAGAGAATTCAGGGTTTTGAAGTTTAGATGAGAGAGCCTTTTGTGCCATAGCCAGTTGACATTAGAAGAGGCCTTAGAGAGAAAACATAAGTTTTCAGTGGTAGTAGAGTCCATATCTATTACATAGACATTTTCTCTGCGATAACCACTGAGAGCAAGTTTTCCTTTCTCATTCACCACTGAACATGGTTTCTTAGAAAAGCGAAGTTCGTAGTCTTTGTCACATAGCTGACTGATGCTTAGAAGATTGTGCTTCAGTCCATCTACATAAGCGACTCTTCGAAAGGTAGTTGTTCCATTGCTGAGAACATCAAACCCTCGGGTATATACTTTTTCATTTCCACCAAAGGTCACAGAGGGACCTTTCTCTTCCTTATATTCAGTGAGCAGGTCTTTTTGTCCAGTCATATGACGAGAACATCCACTATCGAGATACCAGATGCCCTTTGATCCCTGCACACATAAGGAAAATTAAGCGTTGTTTGGTACCCACTTTTCGATGGATCCTTTTGGGTTAGTGGAGATGTAAGGTTCAGTAATCTTCACAGCTGATGAAGATTCAACTTCAGTGGTGATCTTCACTTTGGTTAATTTCTTAACCTTAGTGGTATTTTTTACCTTGGTCGACTTTTCAGCTTTAGTGACCTTTTCAGGCTTAGAGGCATTTATCTTCACTTTAGCTGATTTATCAGCTTTAGTGGCATTGGACATTTGCTTGCAATATGGTCAGTAAAACCACAGTGATAGCATTTTCTATATTTGAAAATGGTTTTAGGACCAGAAGTAGAAGGTTTTGCAAGTTTAAGATGCGCAGGTCCAGCTCCAAAAATGCCTTCATCATGAGATCTGGGAGGAATTTTTATTTCTTCAGATCCCGTGGGTTTAAGGTCAATCTTTAGCTTTGAAGGTCAGAGATCGAAGATTTCTATCACAGAGCTAGAGGATTGATTCCTGAAGGTTTAGAAGGAACTTTCAGCTTTGCTTTCTTGGTAGCCTTCTGAGGAAGAAGAATGGATTTTCCTTTATCCTCATACTTAGGGGCTGTTTGGTTGGTTTTCCATTAATTTCTGTACGGATAAAGTTGTCTGTGTTGATTAATCTGTCTGTATAGATTTGGAAGGTTTTTATTTGAGAGAGTTTTTTCATATATGGAAGGAACGTGTTTTTAAATAGGATGGACTGGTTTAAAAATATTTGGCTTTCTGCATAAAGTTCCCCCTTGAAATCTTACTGAATAAGCCACTTTCTATATCATTAGGCTACTACCAAACAGTCATATATAGCTGACTGAATAAACTGTGAGTCTCATTAAGCTCATTAAGCTGCTAACAAACAGACCCTTAGAGTCTTTGGATTTTTCCTGATGGATAGAATTTGAAGAGGAAGGATAAAACTGATCATAAGAAGTGTGTTGGATCCCATATCTAATCTCGTAACAATGATATAAACAATAAGAGTAATGACAGCGGAAGTAATACAGTTTAATATCAAAGGAGATTCAAATATCACAGTTCATAAAGCAGATAAAGATAAACAAGATATTCTTAGAATAAAGTATTCAACTTATATTATCAGATATATAACTTCTTAAGCACACTTTGAACAATAAGGTGATGGTCCTAGTTATAGGACCATAAAGTAAGCAGTGTACTTGTATGACGAGAAAGAGCATGCTGAACAGTGACCTACTCTAGAAAGTAAATCTTATCACAAAGTGACGTGTCATCTGTTCTTCTGTTCATTCTCTGAACTTCAGAGAACATCTTCAAAGAGAATGTCTTTAGAGCCTCTGACATTGTCTTCAGAGCCTCTGATGAAGCCATCTCTGATGTCTTCATTCTCACGAGAACATCCAGAGAGAATGTCTTCAGAGCTCTGACGTTGTCTTCAGAGCCTCTGATGAAGCCATCTCTGATGTCTTAGTTGCTGAAAAGTACTTCAGAGGCAGGTGTGTCCTCTGAAGTCTTCATCCTCTGAAGTCTTCATCCTCTGAAGTGTATCTTCTTGAAAGTCCTCTGAAATAGGACTGGTATTTTCAACACTTTAACAAACAGATGATTTGGAGCTAACAATCTCCCCCTAAGTGTCGAAAATAGAAGATACAAAAAAATAACTGAGAATTGAATTTTAAACTTGAAAGCATAGAGGAGAAAATTATCCTCTTAAGTATTACTTCTTAAACATTTGGAAGTTTAATACAAAGAAATTAATAATAAAAGAAATAAAGAAACAGACTACTATTTGTCACTTGAACAGATTCCATGGAATTTCATGATCAGAGCTCTGAAGTTGATCATCGAGTCGATCTCTAAGTCAAGTTTTGCCAGTAAATCTGCTCTGTGCCTTTCTTCCTTTGCATGGATCAATTTCTTTATACCTCTCAAGGTTCATCAGAGTACTTCGACACTTCTGAAGCTAGAAAGATTTTCTTTTCTTGATTTATTCTGAAGACGAAACCCAGAGGTTCTGCAACGATTGATCCAATCTTCTGTTCTTTAAGATTGTCGAATGACTCCACAGGTTCAGTTACTTCCAGCTTTTCTTCCCCTAGGTTTAGAGCAATTTAAAAGTCACGTTTTGCTCGGTGTTTGACATAGGCCTCCATTGCCCGTCGGACTTCAACCATGCCCATCCTGATTTCCCTTCTTCCATGATCATACCTGGCAGAGCAATAGGCATATAAATGTGGTAAATCATATGGATGTAGATTTACGAGATCATTGTCATTGAACTCGTAAATCTTCTGATCAGATCGAGTTACCACATAATTCCTATAGATAATCTTGTTGTAAGCAAAGGTCTTTTCTAAGATTTTGTTGATTTTGATGATTGGATCATCAGAGAGGACCTGTGCTCTTGGTTTGGTTTTATCTCTGATAAATCTTCGCTCATAGTCTGACATGTCCTCTCTGATTCTTGGATTCAGAGGAATGACCAGTGTATCTGCCATGTTGAACTCACAGTAAATGTATCTGAAGTGGTCTTCTATGGAAGCTTCTGGATTTGATTCGAGGAATGTGGGAGGTTTATTGAACACTTTTGCTGGAAGACCGATGCTTGCTTTCTGAACAGGATTCTCTGAAGGAGCCTGTTCATCAGCAACCATGGTTTCTGGTTCCATTGGTTGTGGAGGATCTTCTTTTGAGGGTTCAGAGATGTAGCCATCTATCTCTGGTGATTCCCTCAGCTCTGACGTTGTTGAAGTATGATGTGGTTGAGCATTTTTGAAGACATATTCTTCGACATCAACTACTTCAACTTCTTTTTCAGAATCTGATTTTTCTTCTTTTTCAGATTCTGATTCGTAGGCATCTCTCATCACATAAGTTGGTCTTTCTGGTGATGAGAATGCATCTTCTGATGTTGAGAAGTCTACGAGTTGTTCATCTTCTTCTTCGTCCAGAGCTCCAATAGTTTCTTGATTTGCAGTTGTGATTTGTTCAGCTGTGATTGGAACTATTGGAGCACCTGCAGTGGATGGCCCTAGAAAAATAATCGGGACTGGCGACTTTAGAGTGGCCTGAATATCTTCAGCAGAGGTAGAGGTTGAGTGTTTCTCTGTTCCTTTCTCCTTGTGTGTTTCAACAGGTTTAGGAGTAGGAGTCTTCTCCCCCTTATGAAGATCGGATGTCCCCTGAGGCTGGTCATCCCCGTCATCAGAATCTTCATATCTAGCCTTCTTTCGCGCTTCTTCAGAGCATGCGACCTCTGGTACCTTTCTCTTCAATACTCCCTCTGAAGATTTGACATTCTTCAGAAGGTCTTCAATCTTTTTGTTCTGCTGAGTGGTCTTGGAGACGAACTTGCTGGAGATATTCAGAACATTGCTGGTGATCTTCTTTGAGAAGTTGGTTAGGTCAGCCTTTGTAATGAATTCTGTTGTAGCAGGAGCAGCAGCAGAGGAGGTAGGGATCTTTGCAATTACCTCTGCCAAAGAACGCAAGACTTCCTCTTTGAATTGAGAAAAGTCTGCATGTGTTCGAGTGGGGGCAGAGGTAGGAGGAATCGCCTTGAGGAGCTCTGTTTTGGAGTTCTGAATCTCTCTAGACAAAACTGAGTCATTTTTTATGACCAGGCTTTCCAGAGCATCCAGTTTTTCGTTCTGATTGAGAACCGTCGTTCGCAGCTCAGAGACCTCTAAAGTGAGCTTTTCAACTTCAGAGTTAGAGGCAGAGGCCTCTGAGGTCTTCTCCATTTGAAGTTTTATCTCCTTCAGAGATTCTCTGATTTTATCACCAAAGATTTTGAACTCCTCTTTGGTAACGTAATCATAGGGGGTAACCTTAGGATCAACACATGATTCTAAGTTTCCCTCGAGTTCAGAGGGGCCTTCTTTCGGAGGTGGTTTGATGTTTTCTCCGGAAGGACTTCCCATTAATCCTTGGGGACCCTTTTTCAAGGATCTCCCTATAATGGTTCCGATTGGTCTCTGATCATCAGAGTCAGAATCTGATGATGAGAACCGAATGTGTTTGGAAACCTTGCTATCCAGGCTAAGGATTCCTTGTGCAATAAGGTCGTGCCATTCTTTTTCTAACAGGCAATCCTTACGTTCTAAGGGACGGTCCAACTTAGTTTGAGCCACAAAGGCATCATGTGTGGGTGGAGGTGACATACTCTGGGGTAATTGAGTATTTTTATCTTGGTCCAAGTCCTTTTGGGAGGAGTTAGCCGTATCAGAGGTTTCCCCTCTGGTGCATGCGTCAGAGGCAGAAACAGATGCCTCTGAGCGGTTAGGATGGGAAGGGTTCGAGGTGTGCACCTCTGTTTCAATGTCCATTGATGCTGGACCATCTTGGACAGTAAATTTGTTTGCACTGGGATTTGGGCTTTGGATTCTCTCATTTGTGTCATCAAGGACATCTTTTTCTACCTCACCGCCCTCAGATTCTAGGTTTAGAAACTCACCCTCTGGAAATCTCTCGTGCTCACCTTCCTCTGCTCTGACAGAGTTATTCTCTTCGTCAGAGGGAGGGTTCTCATGTTTTCTCTTCCTCACTCTCTCAGAGCCACCCTCTGGTTGCGCTCTGTTAATGTTTTGAGCAGTATCAGAGATATCACTCTCTGATTCAGGCTCAGGCTCAGAACCTAAATGTGTTGGGGATCCCATCATCGGTTCTGATGATTGGGCAACACGACTAAGTAGGAGATGGGTAGGAGAGTCAACAGGAATAATTTCAATCATGGTGTGTGGGAAACGTCGGTCATGTGGATACGGAGGAACCTCTGTGGCTTTGAATGAGTTCATCATAAACAGAGGTGTCATTGGGCCCTCCTCAGTGATGGAGAATTTCTCCATTGCTCGTTGAATGACCACTGAGATGAATCGTGGAAACAGTACCGATATTGGTTGTTTTCCTTTGGCCAAGTCCTTGTTCTTCTTGTCCACCGCTGTCAGCATCTCACAGAAGAGAATGTGGGCCATATTGATGCTTCTGTTGAAAAAGAGAGCATACATTATGGCTATTATCGCTGGATGAGTCTGATCCTGACTTCCAATCTTGCAGGTTATTGTTCGGTTGAGAACACTGAACATAAAGTTCCATTTGGGAGGCAGGTACTGACGTCTGAATTGATTGAGGCGTGTTATTTCTTTGTTGTAGCCTAAGTGTTGGAGGAACTGAAGAAGAACTTCTTGAGTTGGGGGTTTCTCAAAGGTTTCTATTTGAAGATCAGTTGTGGTGAGAAGGTTGAATCGGCGAGTTAGGGTTTGTGGGGTTATTCTTATGCTTAAGCTTTGTTCACCTAGGTCAATGTGCCCAACCAGTCCTTCCTTTTCATCGTCGTATTCACTTGAATACCACCATTGTTGGACAAAGCGAAGGGGAATATCTGACGCATGTTTGGTTAGAACATCATTGAGTTCGCAGTTGGTGAAAAAGTCGAGGATTGGGCGAAACTGTTCATCATATTTTGATGGGGTTACGTCCAGAAAGTAGTTGTTTCCTTTGACTGGAACGTCGAACTGTACCAAATTCAAGCTTGGAACAAGTTTGCTTGAGTTATCTGAAGTTTGGGAATGAGCCGCCATTGTTGCAGGTTGAGAAAGATGAAAGCTTAGAAAGAGAGAATCGGCTTTTGGATTTTGAGAGCGTAAAGAGTAATGGGAGGTGAACAAGGGTATTTTATAGCTACAAAAGGTAAGTAGAGGGAGAGGTTATTGAAGCGGCGAATGAGAGTCCCAATGTCAGAAAGGACGTTCCATCATCCCCGAATTGATGGGTAACACGTTTAGGCGTGTAGGGGAGAACCGCTTTGTGTCAGAAAACCGTCAGAAAAGAAACGAGGGGTTATCCAAAAAGATTTATTATTTAAAAGAATTTCCTTGAGGCTCTGATATAAACATCAGAGATAAGATCAGAGGCTCTGATATAAACATCAGAGACAAGATCAGAGGCTCTGATATAAACATCAGATATAAGATCAGAGGCTCTGATATAAACATTAGAGACAAGATCGGAGACTCTGATATAAACATCAGAGATAAGATCTTTTCTCCCCCTTGAAGGATGAAAGGGTCGTTGTCTCCCCCTTGACACATGCTTACAGATTCAAGAGTAATTTTTACCATATTTGAAAGTCTAGAGGCTCTGATGAAAGGATCAGAGACTCTACTCGATTCAGAGACTCTGCTCTTTTGTTAGGTAGACATATTCAACATTCCCAACTTGCTAATTAAAAAATTGAACCTTCGTTCATCTAAAGCTTTTGTGAAAATATCAGCAAGTTGAAGTTCAGTTGGTACAAAATACATCTCTATTGTTCCTTTTTCAACATGATCTTTCAGAAAGTGGTACCTTACATCGATGTGCTTGGTTTTGGAGTGCTGAACTGGATTGGCAGAGATGGCTATGGCACTTTTTGAATCACAGAGAATTGGAATTCTGTCAAATTATTGGCCATAATCTCTGAGCTGAGTTTTCATCCATAATACTTGTGAGCAACAACTAGCAGCAGCAACATATTCTGCCTCTACAGTTGAGGTGGAAACACAGTTTTGTTTCTTGGATGACCAACTTACCAGCTTATTGCCCAATAACTGACAGCATCCTGAGGTAGTTTTTCTGTCAAGCTTACATCCGGCATGATCTGCATCAGTGTAAGCTGTTAAATCAAAATTTGAAAGTTTTGGATACTAGAGGCCTAATGTTTGTGTCCCTCTGAGGTATCTGAAAATTCTTTTCACAGCAGTTAAATGAGATACCTTTGGATTTGCTTGATATCTAGCACAAAGGCATGTTGCAAACATTATATCAGGCCTACTTGCAGTTAAGTATAATAGTGAACCTATCATCCCTCTGTAGGTTTTTATGTCCACATTCTCTCCTGATGGATCAGAGTCAAGTTTGACTCCGGTGGATAAAGGTGTTCTTATTGAAGTTGAATCATTGAGTTTGTATTTTAGAAAAATTTCAGACACATACTTAGATTGACTTACGAATGTACCTTCTGAAGTTTGTTTTACTTGTAAGCCTAGAAAGAAAGTTAATTCTCCCATGAGGCTCATCTCAAATTCACTCTTCATCAACTCTGAGAACTTGTCACAATACTTTTGATTGGTAGAGCCAAATATAATGTCATCAACATAAATTTGTACTAAAAGCATCTCATTCTCGTACCTTTTGATGAATAAGGTAGTATCAATTGTGCCCTTTTCAAATCCATTGTTAATCAGAAAAGTGGACAGAGTTTCATACCAAGCTCTTGGGGCTTGTTTGAGTCCATACAGAGCTTTATCCAAATAATACACATGATTAGGATACTCTGTACTTTCAAATCCAGGTGGTTGTTGGACATAGACTTCTTCATTTAATTTACCATGAAGAAATGCAGATTTAACATCCATTTGATAAACTTTGAATCCTTTGTGTGCAGCATAGGCTAAGAAGATTCTGATTGCTTCTAGCCTAGCTACAGGTGCAAAGGTTTCATCATAATCAATGCCTTCTTCCTGGCAATATCCTTTTGCAACCAACCGGGCTTTGTTTCTGATTATTATGCCATCCTCATCCTTTTTGTTTCTGAAAACCCATTTTGTTCCAATTGCAAATGTTCCTTTAGGAAGGGGAACTAGGGTCCAGACTTTGTTTCTTACAAACTCCTGAAGCTCATCCTGCATTGCAAAAATCCAATGAGGATCTTCAAGAGCTTCTTTTACCTTCTTTGGTTCAATAATGCTCAAAAAGATTACATAGAAGCATTCATTGATGGTGGCAGATCTTGCTTTAACTCCTTCGGATGAGGATCCAATGATTTGATAAATTGGATGATCTTTTGTCCATCTGGTGATTGGAGCAATAATTTATGCAGTTTGAGATTCAGAGGCTCTGACGTCTGGTGATACCTCTGTTGTATTGTTCAGAGGCTCTGTTGGTGATGCCTCTGTTGTACTGTTCAGAGGCTCTGATGGTGATGCCTCTGTTGTACTGTTCAGAGGCTCTGAGTTTTGTTCCAGAAATGTATAGTCTTGTTCATCATTTGGTTCTGGAGTTGCTTCAGATACTTCGTGATCATCTTCTGATTCACTTTGCCGATCTGCATTTGGTGAGACAGAAGGTGTTAGTTCAGAGGGCCCTGAAAGGGTTGTACCTGTTTCTTGAGGTTCTGAATTCTCTCCCTGTCTTTCTCTGAAGATAACTTCAGAGATATCTTCATCATCAAAGAAATCTTCAAATATTTTGTTTAATTCAGATTCCCTTGATGATTCAAATATTTGTGATGAACTTTCTTGTTGTTCAGAGATTTTATTGTCGTCAAAAGTGATGTTGATGCTCTCTTGGATAGTCCTTGTTCTAAGATTGAACACTCTGAAAGCTTTTGAGGCCAATGAATATCCAATGAATTTGCCCTCATCAGCTTTCTTGTCAAACTTTCCAAGATATTCTCTATCTTTCAGAATATAGCACCTGCATCCAAAAACATGAAAATATTTAATATTAGGTTTTCTATTGTGAATGAGTTCATAAGATGTTTTCTGAAATCTCTTCACAATTGTAGCTCTATTCTGAGTGAAGCAGGCTGTTGCTATTGCTTCTGCCCAAAAATTTGTTGAAAGATTAGATTCAGCAAGCATTGTTCTGGCAGCTTCAACAAGTGTTCTGTTTTTCCTTTCAACTACTCCATTTTGTTGAGGAGTTCTTGCTGCTGAGAAGTTAGGGGTAATGCCTTCTTCTGATAGATAAGAATTGATTTTGGCATTTCTGAATTCTGTTCCATTATCACTTCTTAGTTTCTGAACTTTGCTGCTGAATAGAACCTGTAATCTTTTCAACAATCTTATTAAAATTTCAGGTACATCAGATTTAGCTCTAATGAATTCTATCCATGTATATCTGGAAAATTCATCAATTAGAACCAGAATGTATTTCTTACCTGCTAGACTCTGTACAGAGATAGGACCACAGAGGTCCACATGAAGCATGTGCAGAGGTCTAGGACAGTTGTTTTCACTTTTGGTTTTATGGGAAGATCTTTTCATTTTACCCATCTCACAAGCAGAACAAAGATGATCTTTGTTAAACTTTAGAGATGGTAATCCCTTAACCAAATTAAGTTTAACTAACTTATCAAGTGAGGAAAAGTTTAGATGTGAAAACTTTTTATGCCAGAGCCAGATTTCCTCACTATTCAGAGATACAAGACAAAGTTTCTCTGAATCAGTGTCTGTGATTTTGGTAAAGTTCATTCTGTAGAGGTTACCTCTTCTGTCTGCTCTTAGCATTTCTTGACCTGATTCTGAGTGAAGAAGTGAACAATATTTTCTTTGAAATTTCACATTGAAAACATGATCACAAAGTTGACTTATGCTTATCAGATTGTGTTTTAATCCATCCACATAAGCAACCTTTGATACAGAAACATTTCCTCTTGATAATTCACCATATCCTTTAATATGTCCTTGCTTGTTGTCTCCAAAAGTAACTGCTCCTCCGGATTTTGCTTTGAATGAGGATAACAGTTCTTTATTTCCAGTCATATGCCTTGAACATCCAGAATCTAGGTACCAGATTGGCATTGACTGTTTCTGCAAGACAAATTATTGTTTCTTAGGTACCCACCTCATTATGGGTCCTTTTGTGTTAGACTTTTGTGGAATCGTATGACTTTTGGGCATCTCATCTTTTGATGTCTTGCCTTTCCTTGTCTTCTTTTGAGATTTTGTCTCTGAGATATTTTCCAGAGATTTATTCAAAAGACAGTGTGATCCTTTAAAATGATTTTTCGGTTTCATCAAGAGATAAATGCAGTTACAATTAATGGAACAAGAAGAAGTAGGAGCAAAGTTTTTTCTTTTATTAAAAGCATTTGTTACATTTTGACTTCTTTTGTAACTTGCACTAGGAATATTACTTTTATCCCTAACTAGTTCTTTTCTTTTTGCTTGATAGACAGTCTTCTTTTCAAGTTGCTTTTTCTTGTTCAAAAACATCTTCTTTTCTTTGCTGCTTACTGCACAGACAGGATCAATATGGTTAACTTTTGTCCATTTGCCTTTTTGTTCAGGAGAGAATTTTATTGTTTTATAGGTGTAAGAACCAGAAGTGTTTGTTTTATTCTTTGCCTTTTCTTGCAACTCTTTTTCAAGTTCCAGAGATGTTTTTGCTTGTAAACACATATTTGCAAAATCAGGATTTATTGGTATTCTGATTTTGGTTTTCAATACTGAAATTGGAACATTCAAAATACCAGAGCCAACAGTTTCTATTCTTTTGTGAATTACATTCCCTGGTTTACAAAAAATCTGTTCATCAATCTCTAAATCAGATTCTGAATCAGAGTCAAGAAAGTCTCTCTTAGATTTAATAGAGATATCTATCTCTATTGGTTTCTTTATTTCTTTTGATGTAGAGACTTTGATGATCCTTTTCATGCTTTCTTTTCTTTTCAAGTCCTCCATGACATTTTCTTCCCAAATCTTTTGAACATCATCTTTAAACGTAGTTCTGATGTTTTCATCTGATTTTGGTGAATACAGAGGAGCATTCGGATTAAGTGAATTCTGAGATTCATTTTCAGAAGTACTTGTATCGGAGGTACTTGGTTCAAATGTCTCTGATTCTCTTGAGATGAAAGCATCAAACCTGAAAATTTCTTTGGAATCATAGCTCTGAGGTTTTGTAAAGTGTACCTCTGAAGTTTCTTCTTTTATCTGTAACACAGATTCTTTCATGTCTTTTACTTCAGAGTACTTTGTATTTTTGAAATTTAAAGCTCTTGCTTTTGATCCCTCTGATGTTTTCATTCTTTTGAAATTATTTAGAGATGGATCTTCAGAGGTTTGGACCTTTCCTATACAGAAAGTGGAAGAAAGTGAAGTTTTCTCCAATCCATTAAATGAATTCAACTCATTGAATCCTAGCCCTTGAGAGTCCATTTGAGTTTTTATTTTATCGAAAACACTTTGTGCATTGACATAGCTTTTGATTCGTAGATTTTGTCTATCTAGAGATTGATGTAAGATTTCTCTTTCCTTTTGAAAAAATTTGGTTAAGGCAATAGAATTGAGCCTTTCATACTCAGATTTCTTTACTTCTTCTTCTTTTCCTTTTAAAACTTTTTCAATCTCTTTTATTTCTTCCGAAAATGATTTTTCTTTTTGCTTGTTGGTTTCTTCAAGTTTGTTTTTTTCAAGAAAAATTTCTTTCTTTTCTGATTCCAGAAGATTCTTTTCTCTTTTGTAAAAAATGAGCTCTTTTGTTACTTGCTCTCTCTTATCTTTTTCTTCAACAAACTTTTGCTTTAGATCCTGAAGTTCATTAATTAGTTTAAAAGCATCTATTTCAGGATCACTGTCAGAGGTGTAAAGAGAGTTTACCTTTTCAGAGTTATCTTCGGATGCTTCATCAGTTTGATTTCCATCTGAAAAAGCCATACCACAGAGATTGGTAGGCTCTTCCTCACCATCACTTGTTGAGTCAGATAGCCAGTCTTCCATTTCTGCTACAAGAACTCTTTCTTTTACATTGTATTTGTATTTGTTCTTGTAGTAATCTTGATCTTTGACAAGTTTTCCTCTGCAGTTTGTAGAGAAGTGGCCTGATTTTCCACATCTGAAGCATCTTCCATCATTTTGATTTGGTGGAAGAGTGGTAGTGCTTGTCTCTAGCTTCTGTTCTTGAGGTTTGAAGTATCTTTGTGGTTGTGGATACCTTGGTTGGAATGGTTGTTGTGGTCTTGTTTGTGGTGTTGCATTTTCATGGTTGAAGTTTGCACCCTTTTGATCACTATATGGAGTGAATCTGGGTTCTTGTTGAAATCTTCTCTCCGGATTTTCTCTTTCTTCATTCTCTCTCCTTCCTTCAAATACCTTCTTACCAAATTTCTTGTTAAACTGATGAGTGATTAATGCAAGAGATTTGGCAAAGGCACTTATATCTTCATCTGAGTCTGAATCAGTATGGGTTTCTTCTGCTATCAAAACCTTTTTGGGTCTTCTTTTTGTTTCAAAACATTTTTGTGACTCTTCACAGTTGTTTTCTTTCGATGTTTGTTTTGAAACAAGTGCAAGGGGTCCACCCAAAGAGGTTTTTGATTTTTGCTTCATAACTTCTTTTTCATGTGCAACAAGAGTACCATAAATGTCAGTTAATGACCATGACTCAAGATCTTGATTAGCCTGTATAGACATGGACAGTTGTGACCATTCTTCATTCAAGCTTTTTAAAAAAAGAACGTTGTTTTCCTCTTTTGTTCTTATCACTCCAAACTTTCTACATTTGTTTATTAGAATGTTGAATCTTGAGTAAGTTTGGTGTAACTTTTCTTCTGGTAGAGCATGAAAATCATGATATTCATTGATGCATAGATTTCTTCTGTTTTTCTGAGTTTGTAGGCCACCTTCAAGTTGATTTAACAACTGATCCCATATCTCTTTTGCAGTTTTACAAGAATCAAGTTCTTGAAAGATATCATTGGGAATGGCCATTATGAGTAATCTAACAGCTTTTGAGTCATTATCCATCATATTTTTTTCTTCATCAGTGAAGTTTGTGGTTTTCTTTTCATAATATGCAGGTATTTCGGCAGTATCTGCTGTTGCAGGAACTCTTGGTACCAACACCATTGGAATGTGAGGTCCAATGTTCACAGATCTAAAAAGATCCCTGTCCATACCTTCTAGAAAATTTACCATCCTTATTTTCCATTGGGGATATTCATCCCTTAAAAGTGTAGGAGGTTTTGTTAATGACCCAACTGTATACATGGCACTTATGCTTGAGTTTGCCATAAAAAAATTTAAGTGCTGATGCTTTGAGTAATGAACTGTGATTTACTGTCAAATCTAGAGCATATGATGTTCTTGAATAAACTGGGTTTATATGAACATGCACAGATATTGAAAGTTTTAGAATCAATGAGATATAAATCTATCCGAGTATGCAGATATGATCTTTCTTTGTTTTAGAAACAAAGGAAGCTCTGATACCAATTGTTGGATCCCAGATCTAATCTCGTAACAATGATATAAACAATAAGAGTAATGACAGCGAAAGTAATACAGTTTAATATCAAAGGAGATTCAAATATCACAGTTCATAAAGCAGATAAAGATAAACAAGATATTCTTAGAATAAAGTATTCAACTTATATTATCAGATATATAACTTCTTAAGCACACTTTGAACAATAAGGTGATGGTCCTATTTATAGGACCATAAAGTAAGCAGTGTACTTGTATGACGAGAAAGAGCATGCTGAACAGTGACCTACTCTAGAAAGTAAATCTTATCACAAAGTGATGTGTCATCTGTTCTTCTGTTCATTCTCTGAACTTCAGAGAACATCTTCAAAGAGAATGTCTTCAGAGCCTCTGACATTGTCTTCAGAGCCTCTGATGAAGCCATCTCTGATGTCTTCATTCTCACGAGAACATCCAGAGAGAATGTCTTCAGAGCTCTGACGTTGTCTTTAGAGCCTCTGATGAAGCCATCTCTGATGTCTTAGTTGCTGAAAAGTACTTTAGAGGCAGGTGTGTCCTCTGAAGTCTTCATCCTCTGAAGTCTTCGTCCTCTGAAGTGTATCTTCTTGAAAGTCCTCTGAAATAGGACTGGTATTTTCAACACTTTAACAAACAGATGATTTGGAGCTAACAAAGTGTCAGAGATAGGAGTGACAAACGTTCCAAACTTAAGCATGGAACATTCTTCTTTAGGCTCATCCTGTGGTGTCCAAAAACCAAGACCAGTTCTACCACTTTCAGGAGTTTGAGCATTTATTATCTCAGAGATCTTTGTTGATGATTTGCACCATTTTTCAACATGAGCCTTTTCTGCTTTTAGAGCAGCGATGGCTTGTTCGCGTTCAATGGTGATGATTTCATTTATAATGACTTGATCTTTAAACTTCTCTTCTAAAAGAGTTAGTTCTCTGATCTTTTCATGACATTTCTCTAGCTCTTGAGTTAAATGAACATTTTTATTCTCAGCTTGAGTTTTGTCGTTTAGAGCATTATAAAGATCAATCGTCAGCACATCAACAACGCGACTTCTCTCAGCTTCAGGCAGAGAGGGAATAGTAGAGATAGATACCTGAGATGATATGTAGCTCATAGAAGGTTCAGATGGTTCTTCCACTTTTTCTTTAATCTCAGCCATGAGACAGATATTAGCGACTTCTTCTTCATCAGAACTTGATTCTTCATCAGAACTTGATTCTTTTGATTCAGCCCAGTCATGTTCTTCAGCGATGAGACCTTTACCTTTTCGCTTGTAGCTTTTCAGCATTTTGATATTTGTTCTTCAGCATTAGGTATTTGTCATCACTGGATATTTTTGAGGTAGAAGGCTTGAAGACCTTTTTAGACCTGCACTCACTAGCAAAGTGTCCAATCTTTTCACAGTTATAGCAAGTGACAGTAGCATTATCAACAAGATTTGATTTTGGCTTTTCAATAAGAGAGAGAGGCTTATTTCATCGGAAATTGCTCTTTCTTGCAAATCTCTTAAAAGAGTTTGTCAAGAGTGCTAAGGACTCATCGAACTCTGAAAGATAAGGGTCTGATAGATCCTCAGATTCAAAATGTAACTCAGTGATGGTGAGAGTAGATCGTTGAGGTGAATTATCTCTGAAGAGACTAAAGCAATAGGAGTGCTTTTGGAGTCTTTAGAATCTTTAACAAGATTCTTCTTTAAGAGATTCGATTGCTCATAGTTGAGCAATATTCCTTACAGAGTGTTGAGAGAAAGATAATTTAAGTCTTTTGGCAGCTTAAGACATATTGAATAACTGTCCCAGCTTTCAGGAAGACATTCTAAGAATTTTGTTTGGACCTCAGAATTAGAATAGGTCCTACCAAATGTTATTAGATCAATGATTAAGTAGTTAAACCGCTGATGAACGTCATAGAGAGATTCATTCTTACCAGTGATGAAACTTTCATACTGTCTTACCAAGTTAATATTTCGAGTCTCTTGGATTTCAGTGGTGCCCTCATATTGAACACATATAGTTTCCCACATTTCTTTAGAAGTTTTCAGATGCATGACGGAATGAAAAACTCCATCAGGCAGAGCCATTGAGATAATGGTCTTTGCTCTTGCATCTATACATACCATCTTTTTGTGTTCATCACTCAACTGTCTTATTTCTTTAACAACATAGCGTTCAGGGACAGCTTCAGTGGTGGCAGTAGTGGGAACTGCAGCTATAATTCTAACAGGTTCATAGGGTCCATTTTCTATATATTCAGGTATAGTAGGATCAGCACCTTCAAGAAATAGCATCGTTCGATTTTTCCATAGAGAAAAGTTATCTCTGCTAAATCGAGGTGGTTTAGAAAGTGAACCATTATCATAGTAGTTTGTGTTTGTGTTAAGTGCCATTTAGAACAGCAAGGAAGAGAATAAAGCAAGATCTTGTTTATCAGATTAAACAGTCTGCTCTGATACCACTTGTTTGTCCCGGGGGTGCTTAACAAGTTTGTAGAAGGGGGGAGGTTGAATACAAACACAGAAATTTGAAGTTTAATAAATTGTTTATTGATAAATCAAACACAATTTACATGTTTGTTGCAGAATAAGATTAAGACAGACTCAATCTAAACAAACTTAAGAAACACTAAGATGGTTGCACAACAATTTCAGAGAATGGGGGATTAAGGAATATAGAAAATAAAGGTTTCTATTTGGAGTTCAAGGATTGAGCACTCCCTCAGATGGAGGGGTGAACTTCCTATTTATACCCTATGCATTAAATGCATGGCAGGGCACTTTATACATAGCGTTCACTGATTGGCTTTGGAAGTCTGACTTTGGGAGACATGCTTTCGGCCGGATCATGAACAATGTAGTTAACAGAGTTGTTGTACGAATTATGGCAGAGGCATGTCCTTTCTGACACATCGTACTGAGTTGTGCAAGGTAAGACAAAAGGAAACTTGATGTATAAGCTTTGTGATCATTTGATCGCTAAATATCTCTTTCTTCAGAGACATCAAGAGTTCAGCGTTCGCTGAAGCTTTCCTCATGTTCCTTCGCGTATAAGTAGAGTTGTCTTTGATTCACTGATATCCGCATCAGGTCACTAGTATACTTCTCTTTGTTCAGTAGCTTTGTCTTCGATTCAACTATGAACATCTGTTGACGCGAGACTTGTCTTCAAGGATTACGTTACTGTTTACATCAGAACTATCAGCGATAACTGAACAGACTCAGTTTGATTACTGATAGTGAAACACTGATACATATTAAATGTTTATAAGAAAGACTATCTGTGATAACTGAACAGACCCAGTCTGATCGCTGATGGTGAAACACTAATACATATTAAACGTAATTTTCACTAAGTACAGAAAAGGGTCGTTATCAAATCACTGAGAGAGTTTGGATCAACAGGGGGTGACCCATCACACCAATGAGTTTTACCTCAAGTCAATGTACCTTGATGTTCACTCGCATGAGCAACACCCCAAAAACCCGACACACTTGGAGACTACCACACCGGCATTACTCCAAGTGGCGAAGGTCTAAGTGTATACCGTCACGGTGGCACCTAAGACTACATCTTCCTAGCACATTCTCACGGTTCCTCCAATATATATATATATATATATATATATACATTATTCATCTCTATACATATACCATATCAACAAGATACATGTATAAGACTTCCCATAGTTCACTTTCCATTTTAGGTCCAAATGCCCAAAATATACCATTTTCATCAAGATGACCAACGAACTTATAAAGCATATGAACATGACCTAAAGGTGTAAATTAATACTTCCACATGCTCTTCATAATGATTACATGCCCAAAACACTCAATAACCCAAATATACAAGTTAGGGCAAACTTATCAGGTGATCAGTTTATTAATGTACATGAGAAAGGAAATTAATAACACATAAAGTAAACAACAAGGATATGTATCTCATTTGAAAGATTTTTGATAGAAAACTCACAATCTAGGGTTTTACACAAACCCTAGAAAACTTGGATGGAATGAGGAGAAGGTGGGACTTGAAAGCTTCACTTGAATGAGTCTCTAGCTTCCTTTAATCCACAATAAATATCCCCAACTACCCTAGGCTTACAATAAATGTTGGGAGGGTTTAAGAGGAGAGGAAATCACCTCAAGAATGGTAACAATCGGCCCCAAAACGAGAGTGATGAGAAAATGAGTCAAAATGGTCGAAATTGAGGTTTTAAACACCCAGACCCCGTCGGGCATTGTCGCGGTGTCACAGTCGCACACAAGCCACACCACATGCGGTACATGTTTGGCGACTGTGCCCATGCGATTGTGTCATTGGCACAGTCGCGTGGCAAGGTCGCGCCACCACCCCGAGGTCCGAAAATCTAATTTTTCTAAGGTTCGACAAAGTGAGACTAAACATTCAGATTCACACATACATAGCAGGTTGGAAAAATAACAGTTAAACACATATTAGAGTTTTTAGTTCAATATAATTAAGGAACGAGGAAAATACTTACCTAAGCTCTCTCTCTCTCTCTAGAAAAATGTGCGGCTCATTTCTTATATTTTGGGCACACCCTCCTTACAACCAACCCTAGCACACAAAATAGCCATATACCTATTTAGAGAAAAAGACAAAAAAAAACAAAATACAAGGAAATTAACTTTGACAATTTATTACAAAAGGACCTAGACTATTCTTGAGAGTTTGACTTTTCAGCTTTGACTTCAGATTTCCGTCTTCAGAATTGATGATCTTGAATCCAATAAATCTGTGACCTAACAACTTCGTTCTTAAAAATTTTCAGAAATCAATCCAATGTGATAATACAAACTCTCTGAAATCGATTGGGTAGGCTCTGCTACTAATTGTAAATGTCCAATTTAAGTAATGATATCAATTCAAACAAGATTAAGATCAAGATTTTAGAGAGAGAAAGTCACAAGTTTATTAGATCACAAGTGTTGAGCGTACAATTCAGGGTCTTACAAGAAACTCTCAAACAAAGCTATTTATATGACTAGACTTCTCTCACAACATTACAAAGAAAGCTCACTACATAGTTCACTCAAAACATTAAAGTACAATACTGAAAGTCAAATACAAAAGTCAAACTTACTTGATCTAAACAAACACAGGAACAATTATAACAGTACTAAGTCCATGAACTCGTTAACTTGGTTTACACGTTACCTACTGTTGGTCGAATATTAGTGGTCGACATTGCATCAATGGTATTTGTTGATTGAAACTCTCTTAGTGATTTGATAAATCTCCTTATGCTTAGTGAAAAATACTTGGTTTTGTTTTTTTCGTTTCAGTTTTAGCGATCAGATCAAAACCGAGTCTGTTCAGTGATTGTTGAATACGCATTGTAATAAATTAGAACCTAAGTAAAACCCAAGACAAAACTCACACTAAAGAAACATTCAGCGATGTCAAAGAAGTAGCTGAAGATAAAGACAAGTCTACTCATGATCTAAAGCGGCATTCAGTGATACCATGACTATCTACATCAAATGTCGAATCTGACCAGGACTCAATGATAGCTGAATAAGTCCTCAATGATCCTTCTCTATAAATGATATGAGTCTTGCGCATCAAGATTGTTTTTGTTTTACTCTCTTGCACAAAAGAACATACCCATATCTTCACCAGGCAAAGGTACAAGTATGGGTTATTTTTCTATATCCAAACATGCTTACCAACTATATGGTGCTACTGTTTATATACGGCCAAAATCCTGCCAAATATGAAGAATAAGGACATACATTCCACTCATATCTTGACACGTGGATTGTATTATCTTAGGTGCATTTAATGTAGTCAGTATAAATAGCTGTGAAGTCTCTTTTCCATTCTACGCCTTCCACTCTTTCTCACTCTCCTTTCTCTCTTATTATTATATTCTTTTGCAAGAAAAGCTTACTGATTCTAAGATTGTTTAGATTAGGATTTTTCCTTTTCTAGTTTTCGCAAAAATCTGTAAATTATGTATTTGTTCTTCTATAATCAATTAAAGAAATTAAAAAGTAAAAAATGTCTGTTTGTATTCATCCCCCCTCTACAAACTGTTTACTCTCGTAGAACCCATTTGGAACCAACAAGTGGTATCAGAGCAGTGTTTTCTTTTCTAAAAATCTTCCAAGCTTTTCTCAAATGGCTTTAGCTATAAACAACAACTAGCATGATAATGGCTCACTTGAAAAACCTCCACAATTCAACAACGACATCTTTTGTCTATGGAAGAATCGCATATCTCTCTTCCTAGAAGGTGCAGATCCTACTATCCCTCACTAAATCAAAAATGAACCTTATGTTCCATTTGTAATTGCTCCTTCCGTTCCTACTACTACTATTGATAATCCCAAAATCAACTAAATCTTTAGAGATAGAAAGTAGAGAGAGAGTTGTAAGCGCAAAGTATATTTTCTATGAATGTATGCGTGAGTTTCTTAAAAGACACAAAGCCACAAGGGACTTAAATACCCTGGACAATACTACACAAAATATGCACTCTAAACACGGTATTAGACCAAGCTTATAAATACAATGATTACTATAAAATCTGATTAAACAATCTCCCCCTAAATCAACTCGGACCATCTAAGCGACTTAGCGAAGAATCTTTCTTGACTAAAAAAAAATTCTTCTCAGCATCTTTCAATCTATGTTGCCTTTGCTGTCTTGACAAGACTGGACGTAATAAACTTGAAAGAACAGTCGGTTCATCAGCTTGTGCTCTAGACGACACACCTCTTTTAAATGTACTTGAATGAACTGTGGTGATCGGAGCAGAACAACAAAAGAATTAGTATCTGAGAGAATATAGAATCTTGAGCGAATCTTGATCAGCAGATAAACGTTTGAACTCTTTGTCTCTTTAACTTCTCCTTAATTTCTCCTTAACTTCTCCCCCTCATGACCTTGAAGATCTGGATCAACTTGGTCTTGCAAATGTTAGAGATGAGACAGGTTAAGATCTGTAAAATCAGAGTAAATGAAAAAGAGGAGAGGTTTGCGCTAACTATTGATGGTACAAAGACTGTTTTGTGCTAGCTGAAGGTGGTGCGAAGTTGAGTTTGGGCTACCAACTGTTGGCGCAAAGCTGACTTAAACTCATAAAAATTTAACTTGTTAAGCTCTTTGACTCCCCCTACACAAATGCACTAAATATGACAATTCAGGTTACCATATGTATAGAAAATCAGATACTCCCCCTCGAAATATGAGATAAGATCTTTTCAGAATATTTTCCTTATTCACTCCCCCTTGAATAATGCACAAACCAAGTGACACAGATATGAGAACACAAGAATTGAAACATCAATGTAGAAAGAAAAATATATTGAATGTGTATTTTGAAACAACTAAATACATAAAATTTTAAACACTAAACAAATTAAATTCTGCTTAGTAAAATATCACAGATTAATCCATCAGATGAAATCAAGTGTATGTTGTTAGATACATATACAAGTTTCATTGCATATCAAGTTAAGACATGTTTTGTTTCAAAAAAACTTTCATCAATCTATTCAGTGTGCTCGCATGCGAACTTCGATTAGCTTCAAGAAAATGCAATTCTAAAAATATAATAGAAAAATTATCATGTACTCACACTAAGCCATCAAAAATTAAGATTTTCACAAATTTATAGGTTTATCGCAACTCAAACATAACACCAAGTATCATGAGATGTGTGCTCATTGGCATCTTTTAGCATTGTGCACATTGGCATCTTCACATGAGTGTGCTCTTTGGCATTTTTTAATCAAAAAGTTTGGTAAGTAAAGAACATGCCGTAAACGTAACTTTCTATGTGACCCTATTGCAGGTTTGGGTCAGCCGCTCCCAGACCAATTAGCCTTAGGAGACTAGGTGTCAAGCACCGCTTGGAACTTCCTCTCCTAGATCAGAAAGGCTACATCGACACATCCTACACCCATTCATACCAGTAGAACATGACTTTCGATCTGGTTCTGTAGAAGAATTGCGTTTGATCACTCCCAGACCAATTGACCTTAGGGGACCAGATGACAAGCATCTCAGGAAACTTACTTTCCCAAAATAGAAAGGTCACAGGTATAAACTTTTAAACTTAGAGATTTCTGTATTTTATATATATACTTCATCTCAATCACCCAATTTTACATCTAAATGCTTAACCCATATTTTCATTACGATCCATAATTCAGATTTTTTAGGTTTTGCAAGCATTGTAAACTATAAATAATCCGAATCACATAACTTTAAAGCAATATCAAAAGTTTCAAACATGTTGCTGACCTTTCGACTTTTGTAAGACTTGAAAGTTGAACTTATAAAACTTTGATATAAACAAAGCAACTTGAAAATTTATCCTAGACACACATTTTATTCAAAAGAAAAAAAACCTGTAAAGCTTTTACTTTATAGAAAAAAATTGTAAAGATTTAAACTTTTAAATTCAACGTGCCGAGTTTTTGAAAGCATAAAAATAAAACAATTTTCATGAAATACTTTTGTAAAAAAAATATTGGAAAATTGATATTTAGTCGAAGCAAAATAAAATTCAATAATATTATCTTCCACATAATGTATAAAGAATTTGTGTCTCATATGAAAGATTTGGGTTGTACAAATTCAGGTTTTAGTTGAACTGGAACAACATCATAGTCAAAGATATATGTAGCGGAATTAAGTAGATGTACTCACATTTTCTCATTAGTCTAGAAGCTTTAAACAATGAAGAACGAGTCCTAAACTGACATGTTTAGAAGTCGAAGTCCATTGAAGTACGGGTTCTAAGCTGATGTACTTAAAAGCCAAAGTCTGTTGAAGTCCGGGTTCTAAGTTGATTTACTTAGAGCCATTTTTCTCTTACTCCCCCTTGACATTAGGTGCCAGCAACTCAGAAACAATCTTTGGTTTGGGAACCCACTTGTATTTGGGTTCAAATTTGTTAGATGCAGTTCTTGTGGGGAAATATTTGTTAGATTTAACATTGAAAACACGAGAAATATTATCAGAATAATGAACATAAGAATCAGTAGATGAGAAAGCATAATCATCTGAACTAGAATCACAAGAAGAATATGAAACATCTTTTGAAATTCGAATCAATTGCTTTATAGATTATTTTGAAATTTTATTACAAGTAGCAAATGAATTACTTTTATAGATTTTGTCTACAAATCTATCTTCATCAGTCGTAGATTTAGCAGATGTCCACTTGACCCTCCATATCTGTCTTGTATGAGTGCTCAAAGTCCTATCTGAAATATTCGAATCAGAAGAATTAGAATTTTCAGAAATAACAGTAACTTGTTTCTTTGAATTCTTTGACCTTCTTCTTTTCCGCTTTGGTTTATATTAATCATCATTTATCGTAAAAGATTCATCAAGAATTTTCGATTTAAGATTTGAATCACAAGAAAACAATTTTACCTAAGTAACCCAACTGATTAGTCAATAAATCTGAACTTACCTCGGAGTCAGAAAAATTTTGAGAAAAGTTTTCAGACTGTAGAAATTCCTTTTTGTTTTCCTTAAAATCAGAAGAAAGACCAGAAACAGAATCTTGTTTTTGAGAAATTAATTTTTCTTCAAAACTTGAAGTCATAAAAGAAAAAATAACATTTGTTTCAATTACACTTTGAATATTTTGATCTTCCATTTTATCTTCAAGGTCAATTATTTTACCTTATAATACTAATGGAGGTGTATATCTCTTGGAATCATAAAAGATTGGAGAGATATTTTCCTTATCAGATTTAGTGGCATATATATCAACATAATCATCAGACACTGAAGACTTCATTGGAGATATGTCATTTAAACTTTTTTGGCCCTTCTTTGATTTGTCAGGAAAATATTTGGCATTTTCGCTCGTGTAAACAAAAGAAATTTCCTTTCTCTTATTATTCATCCTTTTCTCATTTTCGATATCTAACACTTGCTTTTTATTCAACCAATTGTCAGGATCTTAATTCTTAACAAGAACACACACTCAGAAAACAATATTAAAGAAGCTGCGGAATAGCACTTTAATATTCAAACAAACAATGTAACAATGAATCAAAATCACAACTTGTAAACTTGTATTGACATATTGAAGTTACAAGATTAAACACCCAACCTCAATATTGATGAACAGACTCACCAATACGAATTATACTTCTCTAGAATCAGGGTTCTAACCTTGAGGTTGATTCTCTCTTCAAAAGCTAATACTCAGAATGAATATTTATTCTAAACAATTCTATACATATACTGAAGATAAAGATAATTACAAAGAAATAAAAGATCTTCAATATAGATTTCCATCTTTATCTCCAAGTTTTCCATAATATTCAGTCCATCCAGCTGTCATCCTTGCTATACTAATCTTCATCACATAAGCAGTACTAATCATTAGCAGCATTAACTCTGAGCAGTACTAAGTTCAGCAGTACTAATCATGCTCAGCAGTATTAATTTCTTCAAGCAGTACTAACTTTGAACTGGCAGTACTAATCTTGTTGAGCAACATTAATCTACAACAAGCAATATTAATATCAGAAGTACTAACCAGAAGTAGTAACCATGTTCTTCTAGCAGCATTAACTATACTTAGCATATCATCAGTTCCCAACAATCTCCCCCTAACTTGACTTTTTGGGAAGAGAAGTCAAGTTCTTCATCTGATCTTCTTCAAGATGCTCCCAAAACTTTATCATGGCTTATATTCCAGTATTTGCATCCAACCCTAAACTCTGATTGATTGTTATTTGGATCAAATATTTAGCCATCTCTGAATCTGGAACATATCCTAGCTTCTTCTTTAGCATTGCATGAAGCTTCAGTCTACTATGGTTGTACACTCTATCCACTAGGAAGTACTCTGTGTGATTTAAATCCAAAGTCACTGCATATACTCCACTAGTTTCATATAGAGTCCAATTGTTGACTGTTTGAAAAACATTCCTTATGATCTCCTCCACTTCATCAGGTTTGAACATCATACACAGATACTCCATTACCAGTTTTGTAATTGAAATCCCTGGAGCTTTTAACTGATCTGCATACAACTTCATCCCTATATTAAACATTTCTTCAATATCAGACCTTGAGCAGGTTCTAACAATCTTGGACCAAGTACTGTAAACTTCATACTTTTCATCTTTCCTCTTCAGCCTAATGTACTCCTTTCATCTACCTCCAGTACATCCCAGTGAATGACCTCAGGAGGTTTAACTCCTACAGGTTCTGCTGAAATTGGTTCAGGCACTTTGTCCATCACAACCATGTACATCTTTACATCCTCAGTGCTTAAAGGCTCTTTCTTTTCTGATGGCTCAGGTGCCTCTTCTTCTCCAACAACCTTTTTTCCCTCTTCTTCAGCTCTACTAGGCTTCTTGGTTATCTTTCTCCATGCCATCATTTTTGTCCTTTTTAAAGTCCTTAGACTTTCACCAATATTGGCTTCCTTCTTTGGAGTTTGTTGCTCATCTGGAAAAGGTTTTTCTATGAAATCATTGCTCTCTTTCATTCTCTTCTCCATCTCCACCTTGGCAGTTTCATTTCCTTAAAGCTTTGTCATCTCTGCATCATACAACCCATTGATTTTCTCAAAAGACATCTTTGAGAACATTTCCACTTTGACACCTACAGCACCCTTGAGGAAAGTAATCATTTTCTTTCTTTCTTAAGCACCAAGATATGTCTTTCAAGGTTGTCTTCTCTTTGCAACCATTTTGATCTTTCCAGGCTTCCTTAGAGATGTGACTTTCTGCTTGGCTTGTTCTGTTGCTAGGCTTTGTTGATAGGCTTTATTCAGTTCTGCAGCCATTGCTTTTTCTATCTCTCTATCTTTCGCCACTTGCACAGTTTCTGCTTCTTCAAGTTCAGCTTGTAACTTTCTAGCTAGAGCTTCATCTGACTCAATCAACTTCTGCTTTTTCATTGGTTGATCAGATTCAACTAGCTTTGCTTTTCCTTTCTCTTTACTCATCACCTTCTCAGTACTTGATTTCTTTGCAGCATCACTTCTTTCTTTTATGACAACTCCTTTGGCCTTTGAAATGACCTTGGGAGTATCATGTTTGGCTTTGATTAGAGTTTCTGCAATATCAAGATCTGTAAGTACTTCTTTCACTGTTTCTGCTGCTTCACTTGGTTTAGCAGCATTAACAGTTTCTGTTGCATGCTTCTCCTCAACATCATGTTTTTCCCCATCAAGCTCCCCCTTATCTATGGCTTCTTCCATGTTGAACTCCCCCTTTTTGGGAGCATCATCCCCTGATTTCCTTCTCCTTAGCACAAATTGTCTCTTCTTCTTTTGTAGAATCAATTTCCTCACCATCTGCTTCAAGTTGACAATCTGTTCTTGTTGTGACAGAACTATCATTTTAAGCTCTTCTATATCTTTGCCCTGTTTGATTACATCCATGTTGATGTTTCCCATGGTTTCCATCAATTCAAAATAGTTATACATGTCCTCACCTTCTCCAGAAGTGTTACCCTCTTTTGAAGGATCATTGGATCTTTTTGTAGTGGAAGTCTTCTGCCTAGCAGAAGCACTACCCACCCCCTTGGTTTCTTGGCACCTGGTACCTTTGGATGATTGCTCACCCAAAGTTGCCATGGGGAAGGTCTTATGTATGTTACCATATGCTCAACCTCCACCTCAGTGAGCACCTCCTTGGGGTTGGGAGACACCCCTGTGGTTTCCCTGTAGATATTCTCTAAAGGAGAATTCTCCCTTAGAGGGCTTGAAGGCTCAGTGGGTGATGGTACAAGAAGGGAAGGATCCTTCTTTACCTTTTTCCTTATATATGTTTGGGTGATTGGTGAAGTTGGCTTATGAAGAAGGGACTGGGGAATAGATATAGAGTGGGAAGGTTGGGATTGGCTAGCAGTGGGATGGTCTAATGAGGGCCTTGACCCTGCTGCCATACCTTATTCAGTATGCGACACCATCATCATTGTAGAGAACAATGGGGTGTCAACTCCTTCCGAGTCCAATTGGGATCTTTTCATTTTTGAAAAGACCTTACCTTTGGGGATTTTTGGTACATATACCTCATCAAAATGAGGCATATCCGTCAAGTCATGGGTGATAACTTCTTGGACAAACCTGGGGTACATATAAAAACTCTTTTTACTTCCCAGGTTTGAGACAAGATCATTAAAAATCATTTGAGAAAAATTATACACTATGGCAGTGGCCAAGCACACCAAAGCATAAGCAATGGTGCTACTGAACTCACTCCATCCAGTAGTCTTTTTGGAAATACAATGCATTAAGGTATGAACAAGAAAACTCCATTGGGTATAAAATTTTGCTTTGGAGAATTTAAAACCACCCAGTTGGCCTTCATACCCCATTCTTGATAAATTGGAGAACAACTCCTCATTAGGAATAGAAGTAATACCTTCAACATCGTCTAGACGTAGATAGATGCGTATCACCTCTTCAGAGACAGACAAGGGTTTGTCACACACCCTTGTTTTCAGAAACTGCACACCATTCTCTTTGACAATGGTAGCATTTGCCCATAATTGCCTTTGGTGTTCAATGTAGATAACAGGTGACACAGTTAGAGCATGGGCGATATGGCTGGACTTCAGAAAATCCACTATCTGATGAAAGCCTGCAGCTTGCTTTGGCTTTTGTAGCATTGCGATTTCATTGTGCTCGTCAATGAATGCCATGGATGCCATTGAACTGGAGTATTCTTGCCTGAAACTGACTAAGGAGCTTGAGAGAGAAAGGATTAGAGAGACGATGAATAGTATTCAAAGAGTCGTTATGATCTTTTAGGCGGGCAAAGGGTATTTATAGTATACGGGACATAAGCAGTATTAACCTAGAGTAGTATTAACTGACTAGCAGTATTAACTGAGAGCAGTATTAACCACTAGCAGTATTAACTAACTAGCAGTATTAACTGAGAGCAGTATTAACCACTAGCAGTATTAACTAACTAGCAGTATTAACTGAGAGCAGTATTAACCACTAGCAATATTAACTGAGAGCAGTATTAACTAACTAGCAGTATTAACTGAGAGCAGTATTAACCACTAGCAGTATTAACTAATTAGCAGTATTAACTGTGCACTGGCAGTATTAAAACTGCATTGGCAGCATTAACTAGACTTACACTTTTTGACACCATCCTTTTATTCATACTTTTTACTACTTTGTTTATCCCCTGATCCTCTTCTTCTTGATCCTATATGATCATCACTCCCTCTGGAGTATTACTAAATGCAACCTGAAACATTTAAACACACAGGTTAGTAGCATCATGCTCAATGAAATCTTCCACAGTCAACTTACCTTTTAACTCATGCCTTGAGCATTTATTATACCTCCTTCTGAATCAAATGCAACATGTTCTCCATCAAATCTTTTGAAGAATTTGAAGGTAGTCCATGTTACCTGTTGTGTGCCAAGAGCAACCACTGTCTGCATTCCAAATGCTCTTCCTCTTGAGCTTTTGGTTGCCCTGCACACTTGATAAATCAGTTAGTCTTGGAGGGAACCCAAACCAAAGTGGTCTTGGGTTGTCCTTTCTCATATATATAATCTGTCAGTTTGGTCTGGATGAGTTGCTTAGGAATCTCATGGCTGGAATACTTTGTCAAGATTATAGGCTTGGCAGTGTTACTACTAGAAGCAACACTAGCCTTGTTAGCAGTACTAACTTGGTTAGCAGTACTAACCTGATTAGCAGTACTAACTGAGTTAGCAGCACTATTTCTGTTAGCAGTACTATCTGGGATAGCAGTACTAACAGGTTTCTTTACAATTGGAACCCAAACTTGAACAAAGTTGTTTGCTTTCTTTGTCTTTGAATTGCTCCTTGGCTTATTTTGAGTATTTTTCTTAGAATTAGCAAACTTGTTCTGAGCATGATACTCTTTAGGTGCTCTGTTCTCAGCCATATTATTCCTTCTTTGATTCCTATAACCAAAAGAGTTTTGTGGTTGTCTTTGAAAAGTGACTATTTGGTTAATAGGATTGAAATAACAGTATTTGGCAAGATGATTCAATTTGCCACAGATAAAACAAGGTTTTGGTTTATTGATTTTACCCAGATCAATCCCTTGTTTTTGTGCCACTTATTATTTCAGTTTCTCTGATTTCCCCTTGGTTTATCATATTTTTGGGGCTCAAATTTATTGCATGTGCACTGTTTGCAAGGGACATGATTCACAACTGTGGTCTGTTTGTAATGGACCTTACCAGACTTTCCCTCTGTCTTTTCTATGTCCTTAGATTTGACCCAAGTCTTTCCACATCCCTCATTGGTGATAATGTGATTTTCTAGAGGAATCTCACCACTCACAGTGTTCTCCTTACTCTTATCATTAGAGTTCTCTTCTTCAGAGTCTGTTTCAACCACCACTTTGTCTAATGGATCTACCTTAGTGGCTTCATCAGACAATTCCTTCCTATTCTTGGTCTCTAGCAAGTCTGAAATAGGAGGGATGTAATTGTTGTTGTATGGTGGTGGGGTGGTGTTATAGCCTATTCCTCTTCTAAGTTTGTCATGGATTTGAGTTTGGAGCAAAGAGTCCATTGCTTTAGAAGCATTGGAAAATTTCTCAATATCCAGCTTGGCTTTCTCAAACTCACTCTTTATCTTCTCATTCTCCTCTTCTTTCTGTTTAAGCTTAAATTCATATTGGTCATTCTCCCACTTCCAGTAGTTTGTGTCATAAGAGTGTTGAAGCTCATTGGCTTGGAAACTCTTAATCTGTTCCTCAAAACTTTCAACAATTCTTACATAGTCTTTTATATCTCTCTCTAATCTTTTAAGGTCATCACTCATTGTCTGGTTGTGATCCCTGTACCTTTTAACAGTTTCAATACAGAATTTAGAACAAAGATTAGATGTTACCTCTGTAGGAATTTCTGAGCTTGAAGACTCTGAACCTTTAGCCATGATGATGTGATTTTGGATGTAGGTTTCTGAGAATACTAGATCTGATACCACTTGTCAGGATCTTAATTCTTAACAATAACACACACTCAGAAAACTATATTAAAGAAGCTGTGGAACAGCACTTTAATATTCAAACAAACAATGTAACAGTGAATCAAAATCACAACTTGTAAGCTTGTATTGACAGATTGAAGTTACAAGATTAAACACACAACCTCAATATTGATGAACAGACTCACCAATACGAATTCTACTTCTCTAGAATCAGGGTTCTAACCTTAAGGTTGATTCTCTCTTCAAAAGCTAATACTCAGAATGAACAATTATTCTAAACTATTCTAAACAATTCTATACATATACTGAAGATAAAGATAATTACAAAGAAATAAAAGATCTTCAATATAGATTTCCATCTTTATCTCCAAGTTTTCCATAATATTCAGTCCATCCAGCTGTCATCCTTGCTATACTAATCTTCATCACATAAGCAGTACTAATCATTAGCAGCATTAACTCTGAGCAGTACTAAGTTTAGCAGTACTAATCATGCTCAGCAGTATTAATTTCTTCAAGCAGTACTAACTTTGAACTGGCAGTACTAATCTTGTTGAGCAGCATTAATATACAACAAGCAGTATTAATATCAGAAGTACTAACCAGAAGTAGTAACCATGTTCTTCTAGCAGCATTAACTATACTTAGCATATCATCAGTTCCCAACACCAATCAATTTTAAATTGAGGAGCATATTTAGCAAGTGTTAGATACTCGAATTTATATAAAGTAGGGGATTTTTCGATGGCAGTGTTTAAATAATGAGGATTTTCAAAACCAAGTCTCCATTTTTCTTTTATAGACTCATAACTCCGTGGTTTGTTTAAATAAATAGTTTGCTCAGTCTGATTCGTTCGATATAATTTTTCTTCCAACTCATTTATTTTATCTGAAAATTTATCTTTTAATTTGGTCATTTCATTCAAAGAATCAAGATAAGTCATATTTGATTTTTCTAAATCATCCTATTTCTTTTGAAAGATGTTTTTTGTATGAGCCAAAATAGATTTTTTTATCTTTCAAAGAAGTTTGTAATTTATCAATCAAATTTGACTTTTTAGAATTTAATTGTTTTTCAGATAATAACTTCGAGCGTAAATCATGTAAAGCAGTTATAATAATATTCATCTGTGAAGAAATAAATGTGTAATCAAAATCAGAAAGTACCCCATCTTCATCAATGGAATCATAATCATCACTTTGATCATCTTCGATGAAGCACATATGAGCAGTCTCCACATTATCAGCTTCATCATCGGAGTGATCTAGCCAGAATTCTTCTTCGGCTAGCAAAGCAGTTCCATTCTCCCTCTTTTCAGCTAGTTCCAATTTCTTTCTTTAATAAGCCGAATCCCGAACCACCGTTGCTCGACACTCCTTTGCAATATGACCCGACTTTCCACAGTTTAAGCATGAACTAGCTTTCTTAGCCTCGGGCACTTGGACATTCTTAGACCCAGAAGTGAAGCGAACATTGTTGGAACCCGAACGAGGTTGGAACTTCTTCTGATAGTGTTGAGAGAGAAGAATCATAGCTTTCTGAAGAGCTTTGTCATCGTCATCAGTTGCACCGTCATATGTATTCTCGGATAATGCCTGTTCAGACAATTTGCTTGTGAGAAGTGCAACTGGATCCACTGTTTTCTTATTCTTCTTGTCAAGTTTAGCCTTCTTCTCAGTGACTATGCACTCATCTATCATCAGAATTTCGTACATCTCTTGGATTTGCATAGAAGATATCCGAACATCATTCCTCAAGCGATGGCAAGATTTATTCCATTCTGGTTGCAAAGCATTGAGGAACTTCAAATTTGTCTCCAACTCATTCTTTTCCACTTTTATCTTCCTCAGATCATTTATCACCGAACAGAATCTGTCGTAAACATTTTTCAGTGACTCCCCATCCTTGGCTTTGAATTCTTCAAAGTTGTTCATGTAGCGTGTATGCCGAAGTTGTGTTGCAACTGAAGACTGTTAGATCCCAATACAGACAAACAATTGAAGATACTCCATAGAAAAGTAGAGATAAGATAGAAATTAACAACAATGATAAACGAGAACTTATCTCATATGCTTGGATTGATAGATGGAGGGGATATTGGGAAGAACACCACAGTAAACTAGTAAACGACTCTCATTAGTCTGTTTGTGTGAAAAGTGTTCTCCCAAAAACCTAATGATACAATGAGCCATGAGAATCTTTATATAAGGCCTATTTACAATGAAAAGGCTCAAGCCCATAAAACTAATTTAAAAAGCCCAAAATACAATTCTTTATAAAACATTCAATTAATTGGGGACTAATTTAAGCTAACAATCTCCCCCTAATGTTTTATAAAGAAAGAATCATCTTGTAGTCTCCCCCTTGCTTTCTTTAGAAACTTTGGTGTGTCATTCTTCGAGTCTTCAAAGCATCACAAGCTCCCCCTCAAATGTAGGCTCATATTCTTGAAAGACCTAGACGAATTATCCCAATTTGTCCAGCTTTCATGTCTCAACTTTACCACTGTTTTTGACCATCAAGGAGTCTTATTGAGAGAAAACATAAAGAATGCACATTGAACTCCAGCCTCATAGCTTTTCAACAAGCTTTGATTCATACATTTTGGATGAAAACTGAGTGAGTTGTGCAAGATTTTCCTCAGCTGCGCAAAATGGTTGTCAAAACAGAAAATTTGACTCTTCGAACCTCGTTGAGTAAACGTTAAGCACCGAGCCTTAAACTTGAATAACAGAGGAGGCAGTGACAAATAATGTGTCACATATATAACTTGAAACCATAAAGAACCGATGAGAGAACACCGTTCTTGAAAGCGGAAAGAGCATGAGTGAAATGCGATGCTTTCGGTCCAGCACTCTAACGCAGACTTTGAAACAGATTCTGGCATATCAGCTCATGGAATTTGAGAAAACTCAGAGCATCAAAGTCGTACGTCTGTGTTTTATCAATCCAACGCAACTGGACTCATATAAATCGGAGCTTCGAGTAAAAAGTTGTGCGCGTGTTTCTGAAACAGCGCAATGCTGTCAGAAAATTCAAAAAATTCGGGCTTCGGGCACTTGGCTCATTTTGATCTCTGGACCATCGACCTCTGATATGCGTTCTTGGGTCTAGCTCTGGTCCTCCCCTTCTGGTCGATGTTCTTCAGAGGTTTTGGTCCACAGAGGCTCTGTGGACAAGTTAAGAGCTCTGAATTTTACTTCTGCACGTGCTCTGGACATCTTCTGATGCATTTTCTAACTTCTGCACATGCCCAGAGGTTCTGCACATGCCTCTGGGCATGACAACCTCTGCGCATGCCTGATCACTTTGTTGCACCCTCTTCTTGGCTTCTGGATTGTTACTTTGACAGCAACTTAAGTACCTCCGCAGACAGCCTATCGGCGGTTCTAGAAAATCTACAGAGGCGTTGTGCATTTTCTGAATAGCAACCTCTGCACACAAAAGCAAAGCTAAAATTATGAACATTCTGTACCAAAACTCTGGATAGAGTATGAACAATCTCTGAATAGTTCTTGACAGCATAAATTCGAGTTTGCTGTACTTTTTAACTTCTGCAACAATATAGAGTTTAGCTCTGAAGTTTCATCGAGCACCGCAAGTAGTCAACAACAACTTATCTTGATTTCTGGAAGTTTGAACATAAATCTGTTGTTGTTCTCGAACTCTGCACATAAACCGATTTAAGAACATGCTGTCATAAATTCAAAATAACAATCTTCATTCTGCACAAACGATCTGTAGTAGACCTGTACGTTCATAATCTGGAAATACAACAGCTCAACAACAGCTTAACAGCATCTATATTCTGATCGAATTCTGGATGGCCTATAGAGGCTCTGATATTTTTCACAGAGGCTCTAAACAGATCTGCAGAGGCTCTGCGATCTGCCTCTGTATAGCAACAACCTCTGTACATCTGAATTGTTGCTTTTCATAAAATCAGAGGCTCTGTAGATAGCTTCTGAACACAGCGTTTTTGCTTCTACAGCAACTTTTGTGGAGCATCTCTGGATGTTCTGATCTTTCTGATAGTTTCCCTCGATCAATTTCTGAGTACGCAACAACCTTGCTCTGAATTCATTTGTGCACCTCTGTATGCTTCTACACGACAGTCTTACAGAGGCTCTGCACAGACGCCTCTGCATTTCTGAGCAGTTTGTTGCAGCCTCTGCGTATAACCGTTAGCTTCAAAAAGAACAAGGACATCCTCTGTTGTAGAAGAAGGATTCCAGATGGGTGATTCACCATCTTCTAATCTTTCTTCTCTTGTGATCACACTTTCCAGATGGGGACATCCTTTCCCATTCTTGTAGAAACTATAATGACAGATTCTAAGCTAAATTCCTTAACAAGCAACGGGTGACCGCAAGCCTTTGAATTGGGATCTGAATGTTAGCTCATTGAAAGTCCAGAATTTCGATCAGAACTGCACTTTGTGCATGCATATGGATAGACATCTGGATACATACGATTGAAAAAAAAATGGAGTCTGCACAAATCAGAGAAAACATAATCATTGTTCTGAAGACATTGATTCAGAATTCTGAATGTGTACTGCAGAAGCTCTGTATGCACTTCTAAATCTCAAAGAATCATCAGTGGCTCATTATGGAACAATTTTTGAAACCATGAATTCTGCATATTTCATATGGGACAGCTTCTGTATCACTGTATATGCCTCTGATCAAAATGTCAATAATCACATGGTTTTGTGTTTAGAGCCTCTAGACCAACATGGCTTGCCTCTGCATACTTCTGGAACACATGGAAAGATCATTCTGATTGCTCTGATCGATTCCTTCAGCTCAATATGTCTCCTTCGGTTCCATTTCATAAATCCTTGATGTTTTTCAATTTATTTACAACAACAGTAAATCTGGTACCAACAAAAGGATTTCTGGACTATCTTTCAAACTTTAGAACACAGCAACATCTTATGTGATCTGCTTCTGCTTCTATAACTTCTGACCCATGTATATTTTCCTCGATTTGGTCCACACACTTCTGATCATTCTTTTCTTCCAGTTGGGAATTTTCTCCAGGACGTAATTCCTTTCGTCCATCATAAATTTCTGCACACAAGTCTTCTGCACAGACTTTCTGTTCTTAGCTGCTGTGTAGGCATTGGGGTCTGAGGTTTCAACTGTGACATGTGTTGCTGTTGCAGCAAACTTAACATTTGACGTTCTTGAGAGAATCCAAAAACAAGCAACTTCTCGGGGATTAATGAACCTGACAGATTATCAAAACCAAACTTCTGTCCACATTATTCTCAGTTTCCAGCTTCTGATCTATTGAATCTTCTAGACAGCCTTACATAGCTCTGTACGTCTTCATGATGCCTTTGAACTTCTGATCTTTAAGTCTTTTGCACATCGAATAGATGACTTTCGAATATGTGTCTGCAACACTTATTGAATTCCATTGTGACAACAATTTCTGCATCTTTCAAACTCTGTTGCACATTAGATCTGAACTTCCGTTTTGATCGGCTACTGCACCAGATCATGTTCTTCATGTTATTCAATTTACACAAGATTGTTGCACCATTTTAAGATTATAGAATACACCATATTTGGATCAACAACACTGCTACAGTCTGTTCGAATTAAGCTATGCATAGCAAATGAAGAATCTACAGGGTTCGAATCGATGTTGCCAACAAATCCAACAGCATATCCAGCTAAACATGTGACCCCAAGTTGATGTTGCCAAGTTGTTATGTGATCGAACAATCTTCCATTTTTCTTTGAATTGCCTGGATGTTGCTCAATGGAACAATCAATGAAAATAAGGACAACAGAAAAGAAACTTTCTGTTTTTATTCAACCAGCAGCAACTGTAGATCTTCTGCTTCAGAGTTTGAATACAAACAGCAGCAAAATGCACACAACTGTTGACACAATCCTGTTCTACATCTCAAACCAATCCTTATAACTTCATAATCCAAATCACCTTTATCCCTCCAAATTTGGATCAAAAGGCATTTTCTAAAAACTAAGTGAATTAGTTTTACATAGAATCATTTATGAGCAGCGGAAACTAAAAAAAATCTGAATAAAATGAAAGAAAGTCCAATCTCGAATGATAAAGCGAGATCAAAGATCAACAGCCTTGAATCCAAGATGCCACAAAAGCTATGGACTAAAACACACACAAGGACGAGATCATAGATCAATCATCTACTTAGAGCTTATCAAATGTTAGACCAATAAATGAGTAATGATCAAAACACACACATGTCGTAAAACTGATCAAAAATAATCCAAATAGAATCAAATCTTCACAGACACATTTCATCAAACATGTGGTGTGCAGAATTCAGATTTTGTGTAAAAACAATGAAATTTTCTATGAAAGATCATCCAAATCTCATCTAAATGAAGAAATAGATTTCCAATAAGCAAAAAACAGAAAATAAATCACATAAATGATATTTGGGACAAGGCTCATGTGATTGAATCAATCTAAGCACCAAAACAACAAAATAATCATCCAATCTTCAACTGCTGCCATAGATGACCGAAATGAAGAAGAGTTTCTTCATTTGGCTCTGATACCAATTGTTAGATCCCAATACAGACAAACAATTGAAGATACTCCATAGAAAAGTAGAGATAAGATAGAAATTAACAACAATGATAAACAAGAACTTATCTCATATGCTTGGATTGATAGATGGAGGGGATATTGGGAAGAACACCACAGTAAACTAGTAAACGACTCTCATTAGTCTGTTTGTGTGAAAAGTGTTCTCCCAAAAACCTAATGATACAATGAGCCATTAGAACCTTTATATAATGCCTATTTACAATGAAAAGGCTTAAGCCCATAAAACTAATTTAAAAAGCCCAAAATACAATTCTTTATAAAACATTCAATTAATTGGGGACTAATTTAAGCTAACAAAGACCCAATAATAATCTTCTCTAGTTGTGTCCACATTAGTTTAGGATTGTTTTTGTAGCAATCAATCCTGTTGTAGATAGAATTTGGCAGGGCTAGCATCAGATTAGCCTTTATATCATGATCGGCTTTATATTGCACCAATTCATCGGGTGTATACTCTTTGGTAGGCTTTGATAATACAGAAGCCAAAGTGGGTTGTACAAAAGATCCTTCAGCTAGAATCTTCATCATGTAATCTCCGTTCTTTTGATGCTCGATGAAATTAAGAAACCGATCTTGCCACTGAGTAAACTTATTTTCATCAACAAGAACCAGAGGACGAGTTTCTGTGCCCAATGACATCATGATATCACTCTTCTAGAACTAAGCTTGAAACGCAAACTTTCAGAATCCATATCTTCAGAAATCCAGGAAAAATTCTAAGTCTTGAACACAGAGAAACTGGCGTAAACTGAGATTCGCGCTAACAGTGGATGGCGCAAATTAGGTTTTGCGTGAACAATGACTGGCGAGAACTTTCTTTTGCTGTTTATGAAAATGGCGCAAACTTAGATTTGCGCGAAGCGTTGATGGCGCAAACTTGAGTTTGCGTGATGTACTGATGACGCAAAATAGTCTTTACGTGAAAAGATGTTGACGAGAACCTTCTTTGCTTGACAGGTAAGTGGCGCAAAACTGACTTGCGTGAATAGTAGATGGCGCAAAAGAGATTTACGCGAACAGTATGTGGCGCAAACTATGATTTGCGCAAGCTGTTGATGGCGCAAATATAACTTTACGGGATACAAAGTTGACGCAAAGATGTCTTGCACAAAGAACTGAACTTCTCGTGAGACTGAGATGGTGAAAAAATAACTTTGCGCGAGAAACTGATGAAGAAAACTTAGACTTTTCGCGAGAAGAAATCTAAACTTGATGAAAACTGAGATAAACTGGCGCAAAGTTTAGATCAACTAGCGCAAAAATCAGATGAAATTAGATCAAACTTGTATGAACTGGCGCAAAAATGTATGAACTAGCGCAAAAACAAGATCTAGCGCAAAACTCAGAGAATCAAGAAAAATCTTCTAAAATCTATTACAGAAACGAAATAAATAGAAAATTTCTCACACACAATTAATCGAAAACAGATTTCTAACACTTTTCAAACAAACAACTCGATCAAAAAACAAAAAAATTGAGAAATCTTGAAGTGAACAGTTCGTAAAACGACTTTTCCAGAAAATAGAAAATTTTCAAAATTGAAGATCAAAACCAGAATTTCTTGCATATTTATGTGAATCAAAAGTGTTTTACTAGTAAAATCGGATCCAACGAACCAAAATTCAAGAAAATTCGATCAAAAACCAGTCCGAATTTGATGAAAAATCAAAATATGAGATTTTCTTGAAAAATTCAAGAAAATCGATCAAATATTCTGATTCAAACACAAATTCAGATTTGAAACTAGTTTCTCTCAATTATCTCAGATTTAGAATAGCTCTGATACCAATTGATAATCTCAAAATCAACTAAATCTTTAGAGAGAGAAAGTATAGAGAGAGAGAGAGAGTTGTAAGCGGAAAGTATATTTTCTATGAATGTATTCGTGAGATGAGTTTTATTCAGGCTCTCTGATAAAAGACTTCATCAGAAATTACTGATCATGAATCTTACACTACAAGTTTCGTTTGTCTTATCCTTTGCACAAATAATACGATTTTTCAGAAGAGACATACTTTTGTTCAAGATCGTACAACAACTCTGAAGACTACACTGTTCACCATACGGCTAGGAGCATGTCGCTAAATGTCAGAAGCATGCACCCAACCACGTGATGACATGTGTAAAGTACATCTGCCACGCATTAAATGCTTTGGGTATAAATAGAGAGGTTTTACTTCATTTTGAAGTGTTGCCTTCTATCTTCTTTCTCTTAGTGTATCTTATAGAAACCATTGTTTTCTATAAGTCCATGAACCTATCTTTCTCTTGTTCTTGTGCAACCTACTTAATTAGTGTTTCTCAAGTTTGTTTAGATTAGGTTTACTTAATATACAATTTATTAAACATAAAATTTGTGTTTGCATTCACCCCCCCCCCTTTCTACACACTTGTATAACACCTTTAGGACCAACAAGTGGTATAAGAGGAAATTGTTTAATCCATAAACAAGATATTGCTTAATTCTCTTCCTAGCTATTCTCTAAAATGGCAGTGAACACAAACTCAAATTATTATGATAATTGCTCTCTCTCTAAACCTCCTCGATTCAGTAGATACAACTTTTCTCTCTAGAAAAATCAAATGATGCTATTTCTAGAAGGTGTAGATGCCAACCTGAATATGTTGCAAATAGACCTTATGAACCATTTGTCATCATAGTTGTTGTCCCTGCCACTGTAACTACTGGAGGTGTCCCTGAAAGATAAGTTGCCAAAGAAATAAGGCAATGGAGTGATGAAGAGAAGAAGAAAGTGGGCCTTAATGCTAAAGCTAAAACCATGATCTCTATAGCTTTCCCCGATGAGAAAGTTGAACATTTTGCCAGCGAATGCAGATCAAAGAAAGTCTTCAAACCTTCTTCATCCCAAAAATACAGTAATGACAAATACCTAAAGCTGAAAGAAAAATATTAGAAGATGAAAGGCTTCAAGCGAAAAGGTAAAGGTCTGATAGCGGAAGAACACGACTGGGCTGAATCAGAAGAGTCAAGTTTTGATGAAGAATATGCAACTAATGTCTGTCTAATGGCTGAGATTAAAGATGAAGTGGAAGAACTATCTGGGACGTTTAGAAGCTCTATCACCTCTTAGGTATCAATCTCTACTGACCCAACTCTTACTAGACGAGAGACATCGCATTGTTGATGTGCTGACAATTGACTTGTGTTATTCCCAATTTCAACAAGTTCTAATCAACACAAACAATCAAGATGAACAATTTCGTAATCACAAGTATTTGATTCAATCACAAATATTACAAACATTCACTTTCTCTCTCTACTTTCTCTCACTAGAATAATGTTCTGTTCAACTCTTCTCTAATATGCTCACTTACCACATCTGAATCCTACTACCCGCTTACAAGGACTAAAGGTATTTATACCCTCACACAATTACAAAGAAATAAAAACACATTACATTGACTTTGACTTTTATTACAAAATGACTTTCACTGAAAGTTGACTTTCCAGCATTGACTTCTTGAACTTTGGTCTTCAATCTTTATGATCTTGAATCCAACAAATTTGTGCTCTAACATTCTCCCCCATTTGGATCAAGATCATCTCTAAAAACATATTGCAAATCTATCTTCTCTTTTAAGCTCAATTTTGAATCTTCTCCATCTTTGTAGAAAAACGATCTTCTCAAACAATTAACATGCTCCCCCTATTAATATGAAATATTTACATTCTCCCCTTCTCTGATAAGCTCTATCTCTTCAAAAACTTTCAACAATGTTTTCTCAAAAATTTTCTTCTTCAAGAATATTAACATTCTCCCCCAAACCTCTTTCAGACTTGAAAAAAAAATTATCTTCAGATTTAGCACACTTTGCTCCAGCAAAATTATCTTCAACAATTATGTTGCTTTCATCTTTCAACAATCTTGAGAAATTCATCTTTCAATCAATCTTGAATATTTTTCCCAACTTTAACATTTCTTGATACAGTCTCCCCCTTTTTGATGATAAAAGCATGAAATCATCAAAACTTTCTCCAAGAAATGTCTCTGTAATATTTCTAACCACTAATCTTTCATACGGAGCCTCTGATTCGTTGCCAATTCGAACAAAGTATTCATCCAGATCTTTTCAAATCTAGACAAAATAGGAATGTAACACCTGAATCAACAAATGAATCAGTTAAAATGTCTGTCAGTAACACTAAGTCATTGTCTGTAACAAATACACATTGGAAAGTAGCTTTTTAATGTTCACTCCCCCAGGGCTTCCATCCAATCATCGAAACACCACAAAGAAAATTTCTATGAATGTTATGACAAGAAAACAAATTCCTTGTGTGTACGTGCAAGTGATAGAAAGAATTTTGTCATCAAATGCTTATAAAGGCTCAAAATTGTGTAAACCACTAAGACAATAGTAGATAAACACAGACTCCATGTACATGATTTAAATGCGAAGGTGGGGCAGACTTCCTTCTTTTTCAATATCCAGATTTTTCAAATGAAAACCAGATAGATTATATGTTGCGTCCCCATAAAGATATGAAACATTTTCTTTTTGAGAAGAAAATGAGTGGCTGGTGGGGTTATAATCAAGAGTTGGCATGGGCTTGGTGCCTGTTTCAATAATATTCACGAAGAATTGTGAAACATTAGTAATGTGGTTGCCCGACTCAGAAAGTAGTTGGTGCAGAGTCTGATATTCTTTTACTCTGATCTCACACCCGCTTTCTTTTTTATCATTGAGCTCACATCTAACCAAACTCTCTTTTCCATTTTACCTCCACGCACAACCCACACTCATTTCTTTTGACTCATCACACTCAATTACTAAGGATTAAATTCTTGGGTAGGAAACACTGGTTAACGTGAATCCATAGAAGTTACATTTAACTCCTAGAACAAAGAACCCATAACTTCCTATAAAGCATAGGTCGCTCAAAATGGTTTAACTTAAACAGTTAAAGCTCAAATACAAGTCAGATGTTTGTATGCTCACAATATAATCATGATAATTTGAGCATTTGAAACAGTGAAGTATTTTCAAACAAGTAAATTGAAAGAATGATCATGAATGCAAGAGACTTGTTTGAAAATCTGACAATGTATGAAAATAATCAGAATCAAATGATATGACAATTAAGGCTTATGGTCAAGAATAATAGATATTGTCTATATGAAACAAAATACAGGAATTCTTGAAATGAACGCTTTGAAAAGAAATAACGCTCAAAATTCTTTTAAGTACAAGCGGGGTGTCTTACCATCGAAAGAATATGAAAATCATATTGAACAATAAGTCATACCGATGTGTGTGAATACTTGAAAGTATAAAGAAAAGACTATACGCAAGTAATTATTTTTGGAAACACACGGTTTGTAAACATTTCAGCACAAAAATTATGAAAATCATGTAAAATCACACTTCTAATCCATGAAATCCATTTAAGAATCGGGAAGTGGTTTGAACGTTTTAAGAACATGTTTTCTATGATTGAAAGTTGTCCTTCTTTCAACCATATATGAGATTAAGATAAGAAATTAACCTTTTCATGTAGTCTTAAATCTCATGAAGTCAAGCTTAAAGTCATAAAGATATGATCTTGTAAGCATCTCTCAGACTGCACAAGTCTCAAAGTCATGTCAAAGCAACTTTATTCACTAAATTATTCAAAATTAAAAGACATAAAGCATTAAAACGATTAAAGTACGAGTTCTGATCTGAAATAATCAGAAGTCATCACCCTTACTCCCCCTAAAATTATTCATCTAAAATATGTCAGTCAAAAAGCACATGATAGAGATCTACAATTCTATTTTGAAATGTAGTTCATCATATCTATCAGATGCACAGTATTTTGGAAAAGTATGTACTCCCCTTGATGGTTGATTTCCTCATCTAAGTATATGAGTACAATCTCTTATCAGCTTGGGATTATCAAATTTTTTGATCTTTTAAGTACGAGTCCTAAACTGTTGTGTTTAGAAGTCAAACTTCGTTGAAGCACGGGTTCTAAGCTGATTTACTTAGAAGCTTTGGTTCTCTTACTCCCTGTTGGTCTGTGTGATTTGAACACGATCTTTACCAGACAATCAAACAACAAACAAGATAGATAAACCAACTTGTTTGATTAACAACAATCGATTACAAGGATGATACTTTGAAGCTGTCACTTTGTTTTTCTCTGTGAATACTAAGTTGGGTCGATGATGATGCTGATGAGATATTAAAAGTTATGAGGTTATAATATCTCAAAACCTTGTATATCTCTAACATAATATCTAGAAATATAATATCTAATAACATAATATTCTAAAATATCTATTATTTAGATATTTAGGAATAATACAAAATACAATAATTAAGACAAAAATTAACTTTGACAATTATTACAAACTTAACATTAGACTAATCTTGAGAGCGACTTTTCTGCTTTAGCTTCAGATTCCAAACTTCAGATTGGATGATCTTGAATCCAATAAATCTGAGATCTAACAATCTCCGCCTTTGGATCAAGATCATTACTAAAATGATTTAGCAATGCAGTCTTCTCTTTCAGCTCAGAAGTTGGAATCTCCTTCTCTGTCTTCAATATGTAATAATCTCCAGTTTTAGCTCAGAATGCTTTAGCAAAGTATCTTCAAAGAAAATTTCGCTCAAATCAACATGTCTTCAGAATACTTTGAAGAATTCTCTAAGCTTTTTATCTTTCCTATTTCTTGGTTAGCACTTCTCCATTCTATCTTGGACATTTGAAGAATACTTTTGATCTCTTTCATTTCTTGGTTAGCACTTTTCCATTCTATCTTGGACATTTGAAGAATACTTTTGATCTCTTTGATTTCTTGGTTTGCACTTCTCCCCCTTTTTGATGAAAAGTACAACGATTTGATCAAAACTTGATGCAAGAAATGTCTTTCATTTGGAGCCTTTGATCCGTCAATTCAAAGATATTCATCCAGATCTTTGCAAATCCAGACAAAATAATCGTGTAACACCTTAATCAACAAATGAATCAGTTAAAATGCCTGTCAGTAACACGAAGTTACTGTGTGTAACGAATACACATTGGAAAGGATCTTTTTGATGTTCACTCCCCCAGGGTTTCCATTCAATCATCGAAACACCCCAAAGGCAATTTCTATGAACGTTATGACAAAGAAACAAATTCCTTGTGTGTTCGTGCATGTGATAGAAAGAATTAAGCACGGATGATTTCTTATTAAGGCTCAAAATTGTGTAAACCACTGAGACAACAGTAAGTTAAACACAGACTCAATGTGCATGATTGAAGTGCGAAGGTGGGACAAACTTCCTTCTTTTCAATATCCAGATTTTCCAAATGAAAATCAGATAGCAAATGTGCTGCTTCCCTTTGAAAATGTGAAACATTTTCTTTTTAAGAAGAAGATGAGTAGCTGGTGAGGTTGGATCAAGAGTTGGCATGGGCTAGTTGCCTGTTTCAATAATGATCACCAAAGAGTTGTGAAACATTAGAACTTTGGCTTCCCGGCTCAGAAAAAGTTGGTGTAGAGTTCTGATATTCTTTTAACTCTGTTCTCACACCCTCTTTCTTTTAAACATTTAGTTCACTTTAACCAAACTCTCTTTTTCTGTATAACTCATCACACATTCCACACTCATTTCTTTTCGACTTCTTACACTCAATCACTATGGATTAACTTCTTGGGTAGGTAACACAGGTTAACGTGTATCCATAGAAGTTGTGTTAATTCCTAGCACAATAAAATCCATATTTTCCTAGAAAGCATATGATGCTCAAAATGGTTTAACTATATCAGTTAAAGCACAAAGTAGATCCTGAAAACATTTAAAATCACACTTTCAATTCATGAAATCAGTTTGAGATTCGGGAAGTGGTTTGAACATTCAAGAACAATGTTTTCTATGATTGAAAGTTGTCCTCCTTTCAACCATATATGAGATGAAGATAAGGAATTACACCTTTTGAGTGCAATCTTACATCTCATGAAGTTAAGCTTAAAGTTATAAAGATATGATCTTGTAAGCATCTCTCAAAAACTGCAAAAGTCTTATATCATAGTCAAAGCTAATTTATTCACTGAAAATTAAAATGACAAAAAGAAGTAAAACAATTAAAGTATGAGTTCTGATCTGAAATAATCAGAAGTCATAACTCTTTTACTCCCTCTGAAATTATGCATCAGAAAAATTATCAATGTAAAACATATGCATTAAAATTTCAGACAAATATGTACTCGCCCTTGATGGTTGATATCCTCATTGAATTATTGGAGTACAATCTCTTATCAGTACAAGAGTAAGGTCTTTTAATTACTGAAGTACGAGTCCTAAACTGTTGTGTTTAGAAGTCATATCTTCGTTTAAGTACAAGTTCTAAGATGATTTAGTTAGAAGCCTCTTGATCATTGAAGTGCGGGTCATGAACTGTTGTATTCAAGAGCCTTCTTTGGACATTGATGTCTGGATCTTGAGCTGATTTACTCCAGAACCATAGTTCTCCTACTCCCCTTGACAATAGGTACCTACAACACATAATCATCCCTTTTCTTAGGTATCCATTTGTATTTGGATCCAAGTGTGTTAGCAAACGATTTTGGCACCCATTGAAATTTGGTCCTCTTTGCTTTTGAGAATCAAATGAAGAATTAAAATTATAAGAGGGAACATGATATGTGCCAAACCAAACATCAGGATCTTTACGACAAGCATGATCATATCTACCATAATTTGAAAATTCTCTAGTAGATTGAGATAACTGGAATAATTGTTGTACGGAATATTTCATGCGAGAATCGACAAGTTTTGGTTTTATACAAGCAATATTCGAAAAAGATTTAGCAGTCTCGTTAATCTCCTGTTTTGGTTGCCATGCAGATTTAACTCCTAGCTTGCTCAGATCTGAAATATTTGAGTTACCAGTAGTGATCGGTTTCTGCGAATACTGAGATTTTTCTTACCTTTAGCATTCTTAGTTTTCAAAGAAACTGATTTATCAACTTTCGTTGATTTTGCACCTTTCTCAAACATACTGGATAATCCAAAGGAATTTACAAAAAACGATGAATGATTAGGAAGTTTGGCACTAAAATCAAATTGATCAAAACAATAATCTAAAACACCATCAGAGTTTAGAAAATCAAACCCTCCATCAGTTAGACCAAAACTATCATTAGATTTTGAAGCCTTTGATGATTAAGAAAGAACAATATTCTTAAGCACAGTTGAAAACACTTTTTGTTCAATATCAATCAAAAGTCTTTCATCTGCTAAAGATTTCTCAAGTTCAGAAATTTTACTTTCCAAAACGAGAGGAGGGACGCAAAGTTTACCTTCAATAGGCTTCGCCTCCATTTCTTTTACAGACTAACTTCCAAAGAAGTCATTTGAAAGAGATTTTGATTGATATTTTGGATCATCATTATAACTATTATTCAGCTTCACATAACGAAATGAAAGTTGAACTTTAGTTGTGTTCTTTCGTTTTTCCGTTTCCTTGGTTGCATCCTCTTTTGACAGTCGAGTCCAGAAAACTTTAAGATCAGGGATTCGTCGAGCTAGTTTCAAAAATGTAAAATCATAAAGTGCAGGCACTTCAGATATACCCTTTTTAAGATAGTATGGATTATCGTAACCGAGTCCCCAACTCTCTTTGTCCTTTTTGGGTTTGTTTAGATGAATGGTTTGTTCTCTTTGACCCATTGTGTATAACTTCTCTTCCAAAGCTTTTAATTTTGCAAGTAAAGACATGTTTTATTTGGAAGTTGAAGAATGCGATCTCGTAAGCTCTTTGAAATCAAACTCACTCTTTCTCAATTTAGACTTTGTTTCAGTATTCTATTTAAGAATTATGGTCTTTTCTTTTGCACTGGTGTCATTGTTTCTATGTAAAATCTCAATCAATACTTTATTCTCAGCAAGGTTATTACTAAGTTTCTGTATTGAGTGGTCTTTGTCTTTAATGATACCCTTTTCACGCTTGAGTTTCGACTCTAATTCTTGGAGTATTGTCATCATGGCATGCATTTGATTTAAGAAATCTGATTCAGCTAAAACACATACCTCTTCATTCTCCACTTCATCGGAATCAATTTCAACTTCTAGTTCCATCTTGCCCATGAAGCATAGATGTGTTGTCTCATCCTTCTCGTCTTTGTCATCTTCTTCGTCTAATTGATCTAGCCAGAACTCATCTTCTTCCATCAATGCCTTTCCAGTTTCATGTTGCTTGGCTAGAAGCATTTTATTTTTGTAGTAATCGGAGTTCCGGACTTTGGGTCTTCGGCAGTCTTTGGCAAAATGTCCAGGTCTACCACAGTTGTAGCACATTGGAGGTTCTAGATGTTTGATCTCTTCTGCTTTATACCTTCTCTCTTCTGGCTTTCTTTCCTATAACCTCTTTCCTTCAAATCTCTCCTTGTGAATATAGTTGCTCGGACCAGATGTATATCTCTAAATGTTTGAGCTCGGCTTTGTGTAAAACTTCTTTTGAAAATCCTTAGTCAACATTAGCATAACCTGCTTTAGTTGTTCACAGTCGTCAGAGTCAGAGTTCGCTTCAACATCATCTGATTCAGACACAATCATCTTCTTCTTCTTCTTCTGTTTCAAAACAAGAGCAACTGAATCATCAACCGTCTTCTCAGCCTGTATCTTGTCATCCATGATCTCATCCACCTCTTCCTCATTCTGCTTGAGGGTTTCATATACCTCGTGAAGTGGAATCTCGTTTAGATCTTTTATTTGCTTCATTTGTCTGGCAAACCTCTTCCATTCAGGCTGGAGAATGCTGAGGAATTTGACATTCAGCTCTATTTGTGATTTGTTGACCTTGTTCTTGCTTAGTTTATTCAGCAAGGTCACGAATCTGTCATATGTTCCTACTAGAGACTTTCTAACTCTTCCTTTGAATTGTTCATAGTTGTTTAGGCAGTTGGATATCTTGAGTTGGTTCCCAACCTTTGAACCTAGCATCATTTTCTCTAGCTGATCCCACATCTCTTTGCCAAAGGCTTTATAGCTGTCTATGTTCACATATATTTCATTTGGAATGCCTTGAAGAATATAATACTTTGCTAATCTATATCACCTTTTGCTCCCTTTAGGTCATCACCTTCGAGTTCTTCAAACTGAAGTTGTTATATCTCCCCAGTATCATCCATGCGAGTCTCCATAACAGGTGCCATAAATCCCTCCTCTAAGGAGTTCCTGATAAAATCACCCAAATCATGGCTTTCTATGAAGTCCATGAACCGATCTTTTCACTGCTCATACTCTCCCCTGAAGAGTACTGGTGGCTTTGTGTCAGTTCTGATAGCTAGAGCTTCTTTGGATGTCATCAAGTCTGGAACTAGCGCAAAAGCACACGTTTGCGCTAAGTGAAGGTGGCGTAAATATCAACTTTGCGCTATGAGGAGCTGGCGCAAAAAGAAGTTTTACGTGAGGAAAGGATCGCGCAAAATGTTTGGCGCAAAACAATGATTTGCATGAGATGAAGTTTGTGCGAGTAGTGAATGGCGCAAACCGGGGGTTTGCGTGCGTAGTTGATGGCACAAAAGTAGATTCTCGACCGGTATAACGTTGACCGGACCTTGACCGGTGTGTTACTTCGACCGATGAGATGCTTCGACCGGAGTGATGTGTCGACCGGTATTATGTGGTGACCGGTATCGTGTAGCGACCGGTGTATTGCGGACCGGTGATGTGTAGCGACTGGAGATGGTGCGACCGGGGTTGAGACCGGATTGGAACTTTCGACTGGGGTAGAGACCGGATTAGAACGACAGGTGTTTCGACCGGTATAGAACTGTGAGTGTAACCGGAGTGTACCTTCGACCGGTATTGAGACCGGTGTTGCGACCGATGTGCGTGTAACCGTTGTCGACCGGTGTGTGTTTCTTCTTCGATAAATCAGGTCTGTAAATCCCAAATTGACAAATCTAGAAAACGATTTACAGCACCAAAACTTGACACAATGATCGCCTAAAAAAATACAACATGTTACAACCTTTTGATTTAAAAAACAACCACTTTTTGAATATATGATCGATGATACAGTGAGTTTGAAGATGAAAAACACAGAGAGTTTTTAAAAGTTTGATTTGAATCTGGTTCAAGCTCTGATACCAATTGTCGGTCCATTTGATTTGAACACGATCTTTACCAGAATATCAAACAACAAACAAGATAGATAAACCAACTTGTTTGATTAACAACAATCGATTACAAGGATGATACTTTGAAGCTCTCACTATTGTTTCTCTTTGTGAATAGTAAGTTGGGTCGATGATGATGATGATGAGATATTAAGAGTTATGAGATTATAATATTTCAAAACCTTTTATATCTCTAACATAATATCTAGAAATATAATATCTAAAAACATAATATCCTAAAATATCTATTATTTAGATATTTAGGAATAATATAAAATACAATAATTAAGACAATAATTAACTTTGACAATTATTACAAACTTAACATTAGACTAATCTTGAGAGCGACTTTTCAGCTTTAGCTTCAGATTCCAAACTTCAGATTGGATGATCTTGAATCCAATAAATCTGAGATCTAACACTCCCCCTTGACAGTAGGTGCTTGCAACATAGAATCAGTTTTTGGTTTTGGAACCCACTGGTATTTGGGTACATATGTGTTAGTTGCAGTTCGAATAGGAGTAACTGAGTAATAACCATACCAGTAATGAGCACTAGTTTTGTGAACATGATCATTTCTACGACAATAAGAACTATAATATTTCTTACTTGACAACCTGATTAACTGATCTCTCGAGTAGACATGATCAGTTTTACCTTTTCGCACATTGTTCTTCTTGGCTTTAGTCTCATGTACACATGTCTTCTTTCCTTTCTTCTCAGCTTTCTTCTCATATTTCTTCTCATCTTCAACTGGTTTTACTTTCCAAACCATCTTGTCTTCTTCATATCTTCTTCTTCTTCTTCTGTATGTATCTGAACCATCGATATTTCTATCATAGAAAAGATTAGTACTACAAATCTGACTAGAAGATTTAACTGTCTTTTTGGAAGAAACAATCTTACGATGTGAGCTTGCAAGTGTCTTGAATGAGCATTCTGAATCAGCTGAATCATCTCTAGGTGTGTGAATAATTGACTCTGGAGTCTTGTACTTAGTCACCACCACCATTTTAGAAATGATATCTTCAAGCTCTTCTATCTTTGAAGCGAAACTGTCTCTTTCTTTGACAAGAAGGTCAATCTTCATCTCAAACTCAGACTTCATTTTCTTCTCTTTTGGTGCACTCTTAGATAGTTCAGATAACTTGCCAGTAAGCTTTCTAATCTCAGCCTCAAACATGCTTCTTTCTTCTTCAAATCCCTTCTCAACATTGTTTCTCTGGCCGGATATTTCTTTTAAGAATCCAACGTTCTTCTTTTCAATTGCCTTTTTCTCTTTGGAAAACTTTTCTCTTTCCAATATTATTACTTTCTCAAAATCAGAAACTTGCTGAGAAAGTTGTATACACTTAAGCTCAATCACCTTCTTTTCTTCACAACTCTTTCTGGAAAAAGTCTGAGAACTTCTTTTCTAACTCATCTTTGTCCTTAGCCATTTTTATCTCCAAATCTGATATTTTCTTCTGAAGCTCAGTGTTCTCAGTTATCAGACTTTGTTCCTTGTCTTCAACGCTTTCATCATTAATGACAAAAGAAGAATAATCTGGAAGTGGAGCATTGAAATCAAACATATCAACTTCCTCTACATACCCATTATCAGAGTTAAGAAAATCAATTTTAGATGCAAATAAGTCATTATAGTTATTAGTTGAAGTTTTAGGTGCCTTTGAAAATTTAGAACACTCTATAGATTTAGATTGAAAAACAACGTTCTTTATGACTGTAAAAAAATACACTTTGTTCTATATCAACCAAATTTTTTTCTTCAAACAAAACATTTTCAAGCTCAACTATTTTGCTTTCTAGAATAAGTGGAGGAACATAAACTTTTGTTGTTGCAGGTTTTGCCTCCATCTCAGTAACAGAATAGCTAACAAAATAGTCATCTGAAAGAACTTTTGGTGTGTCAGAATGATAACTATCATTCAGTCTTTCATAACAGAATGGTAGTTGCATTTTTCTTTAAATTCATTCTTTTCTCATCTTCTTTTGCCTCAACTTCTTCTGGTACTTTGGTAACAAATTTAGGTTTCAAATGAGGATATTTAGCAGCAGCATATATAAAATTGGCATTATATAAAGTTGGTTGTTTTCTGATAGCTTTTTCTAGGTAATGTGGATTATTATAACCTAGTCCCCATTTTTCTTTAAAATCAGCTTCTTCATTTGGTGTATTCAAGAAAATAGTTTGATCTGTTTGGCCTCGAACATATAATTTTGCTTCCAAACCATTTACCTTTTGCTCTAAAGTCTTGTTTTCATCCTTAAGTTTAAACGCTTTTAGAACACATTCTTGCTTTTCTGAATCAGACTTAGACAATTTAGATTCAAAGTCTAAAATCCTCTTTTCAAAACCATCTTTTTCATGTTCAAAAACCGAAGCATATTTACGTAGAGAATCAATTAGATCTTTGTTTCCAATAATGACTTGTTGAGCTCAAAGATCTTTTGATTTCGCCTAGCAACTCTGTCTTTTTCTTTTTTCAATTTATTTTGAAGGTCTTCAACTTCACCCATCATAGCTTTCATTTTGGTCATGAAGTCATTTTTAGTGAAATTTGTTACCTCCTTAGCTGAAAAACTCATCTTGAATATTTGTTACAAAAAGAACTTGACAAAAAGATCGTTAGTCCAAAATGAAATCAAACAATACAGAAACACTTAGACAGAAAATCAGAAATGAAATTTCCAAATTTCTCTAAATCTGAAATTCGCAAAATACCATAAAGATTCAAGAAATTCGCAGATAACACTGAGACTCACACAGAATTCACAAACTATACAAAGAAATCAAGGAATTCGCAAGTTACGAAAAGTTTCACTTTATGCACAAAGACACCTGCGAAATCTGATACCAATTGGTATTCCCAATTTCATCAAGTTCTAATCATCACAAACAATCAAGATGAACAATTTCGTAATCACAAGTATTTGATTCAATCACAAATATTACAAACATTCACTTTCTCTCTCTACTTTCTCTCACTAGAATAATGTTCTGTTCAACTCTTCTCTAATATGCTCACTTACCACATCTGAATCCTACTACCAGCTTACAAGGACTAAAGGTATTTATACCCTCACACAATTACAAAGAAATAAAAACACATTACATTGACTTTGACTTTTATTACAAAATGACTTTGACTTTCTCTGAAAGTTGACTTTCCAGCTTTGACTTCTTGAATCCAACAAATCTGTGCTCTAACAACTTATACAATGCACCTAAATGGTAAACTCTTGCTGAAAACAAAAATATTGATTTAACTGAACAGCTTGTAAAATGCCATTTAAATATCAAAGAAATAACTCTTCTAGAGGAATGTTTAAAAGATCAGGTCATTGTAAATGAGATTATCGTCATTGAATGCATGTGAACAAGCTATCGCTGAACTGAAAGCTGAAAAGGCTACAGTTAAGGGATGGTGTACATCCTCAGCTAAAGTCACTGAGATTATAGATGCTCAAATACCTTCTCAGGTTAAGAGTTGTCTTGGTTACGAGTCTGAAAATGATAGCCTAGACAGAGATCGTTCCATACTAAAAATCGGAATGTTTTTCTCATCGATCCCCAATACTTCCTCCTCTTAGTATTCTTCCTCTTGTACGCCCATCCCTGAGGGTCTATCAAAAATTTCTAAACTAGCTGATAAAGGTAAATCCATATCCCATCACCCTCAGAAGGTTACAAAAGTAGCAAAGCTGATGAAGGTTTCCTCCAAACCTTCAGCTAGTCAACACTCTGACTCTGGATCTAAGATCATTGATAATATTCAGAGATTTACTCCAAAGTTGAAGATTTACATTATGCCAAAGAAATCTGATGAACTAAAAGTTCTTCCAAGATCCAATGCAAAGGGAATTATTGGAGTTGTCCTGGCTCATTTGAAGTTTTCTAATGCAAATGCTTATGGTCTTAAGGCTACTTTTAGCTATAGAAAATGCTACCACTGTGGACTTACTGACCACATTGACAATAAATGCCCCAATTCCACCAAAGCTAAAAACTCAGCAAAAGTGAAGATGATTGCCTCCAAGGCAGATAAGGCCACAAAAGCTGAGAAATCTACCAAGGTGAAAAATGCCACTAAAGTTAAGAAATTAATTAAGGTGAAGGTTACCACTGAAGTCGAATCTTCAAATTTTGTGAAGACTGTTGAACCTTCCATTTCTACTAACTCCCCTGGACCCATTGAAAAGTGGGTACCAATCAAAACTTGATCTTTCTTATGTTTGCAGATGCTGTCGACATAAGACTGGCCAAAAGGACCTGCTCTGTTAAAGCAAGGTTTAGATCAAATAAGTTATTTTCATGTGTTGGATTTTTGTGTAAACTTGTGTAGAGATCAAGGGATGTTTTAACCCTATATAAGTGTTGTTTCCTTTGTGTCTTGTAAGTAAGCAAGTAAGAAGTAGTAAGATCTTGTAATTGGAAGCATTCAAGTGGGATATATGAATACGACACTTGTGAATAAATTCTCTCTTTATAATCTTTCTCTAATTTTGTTCTTTGATTGTTAATATTGCTTGAAATCTGGGATCACAATTGGTATCAGACCAAATCAGATTGAATTGGGAAGATCAACAACTTCAAATTTTGCAGAAAAATCGATTTCCAAGATTGGAAAGTTCACTGTTCATCGACTACTATTCCATTGATCATGATTATGTTTTTGTGATATTTTGTTTGTGAATTTCATTGCATTATAATCGCATACTACTATAGAACAAGTCTGGTTTACACTGTAATCACAATTGCACATTATATTAGCATCAATTGATCATGTTTGCAATTTTTAGAAAGTTTCCTGTTTTGAACTGTTCATGATCAAATTCAATTGATTGTAATTGTTCTTGGTGAAATTGATTCACAAGGGTTTTTCTCGATCATATTGTGAGCACAATGTCAAATTTTGGTGAGCTAATTCAAAGAATTAGGTAGAAATCAGTGAAAAAGTCATGAAAAAGTCAAGAAAAAGTCAAGAAAAAGTTCAAGATCTACAGAATTCACACATATCATGAAGAACTCGCACGAAGAACTCGCGTGGTGAAGATTTCGCATGATTGTGTGAAAAATGTTTCCAAGGACAGAATTCGCATAAGTCATCATACGAATTCTCAAGAATTCGCACACAGTCTTGTACGAAAAGTGAAGATTTCGCATCAAGGGTTATACGAGAAGCTTGGATTTCGCACAAAGATTCATACGAAAAGCTTGGAATTCGCATATGAAAGTGAAATTTTTTTCTAACGCAAGAATTTTCATCGATATGATATGTTCAAGCCTAGAAAACTCTCTAAGGGAGGAATTTGCATCACTGTTAGACTACTCATACGAATTGTTCAGAATTCGTATCCTCCTACATACGAATTATGCAGAATTCTCACATAGCTTTATGCAAAAAGCTAAGAAATCGCATACTGTTACGTGTGAAAAGTGAAGTTCTCTAATCTTTGCTAATGTGAATTGTGTGTGTTTATACGAATTGTTGAGTGCATGCAAATTGTGGTGTGTGAGTATCATACGAATTCTATACTTAGCATAATTTTTGAGTGATTTTTCTGGGATTTTAACAGTTGATTTTTCTGATTATCTGACTAACGATCTTTTTCAAACAGTATTTTCAGATAAATACTAATCATGCCTTATATAGATGAGAAAGGAAACAATGTTCTCACAAACAGAGATTTTGCATTGTCATATATGCCTAAAATTTCCAAGATGGAAGCTGAACTTGAACAGCTTAAACTTCAGAACTCAAAGTTGAAAGCTGAGATTGATATCCTGAATGTCAAACTGACAAAAGCTGAAATTTAAGTTTCTACATACCAGGCAAAAGGCATAGATTGGCTCAAGAGAGTTGATGAGAAAAGCAAGAAAGAGAAAGTTGAATTTGAGAAAACTTTCAACCAGAGATTATCTGATCTTTCTAAGAAAGTTGAAATAGAAAAGAAAAAGTTAGAAATCAGATGTGCTAAACTTTCTAAACAAGTCTCTGAATTTCAAAAAATTGTTACTTCTGAAAGAGATATTTTTGAAAAGGAAAGGAAAAATACAAAAACGAAAAACACTGTGTTTTTCAAAGAAATCTCTGAGAAAAATCAAAACATGGAAAAAGAGTTTGAATCTGAAAGAATTTTTTTTGAAAATGAGATTTCTAAATTCACAAGTAAGTTGGCTTCTTTATCTTCAGATATTCTGAAAGGACAAAAGAGTAGATCTGATCTGCAAATCAAATTTGATAAACTTTGCAATGAAAAATCAATGTTGAATGACAAGATCAAACAACTTGAGAAAGCTAATGTTGATTTGTTTGTTAAGATAACATCTGAAACACCTATCTTATCTTCCTATGATGATGATTAAGTTGAATTAGTATGTTCTTTTCAATCAGTATCTAGCTTATTTCAAAAGATGGGGTTCAAGAAAAAGAATTTCAACCCTGAAATCTTGAAACTAGATCAGATTAAAACTTCTAGTTCATTTTATGTCATATCTGCTGATAAATATGTTGCTTATTATTCAAAATCTGCATTTAAAGCTTTTGAGAAAGAAAAGATGATCTGGGTTGTAAAGGGATCTCCTGAATCAGTCAAATACCAGAAATCAGATGCACAGGATGGAAAGAGAAACAAGAACAGACATGCAAAAAGTAAATCTTTTACTCCTGATTTTGTCAAGTTTACAAAGCATCTGAACAGGTTGGCTAAAAGAAAACTTTGTTGTTCTTATTGATGTACTAATGATTTTGTACACAAAGCACACATAAATAACTACTGGTATGGTTCTTACAAGAAATATTCTGATATTGCATTTCACAGAGCTGGAAACCACTCAAGGAAGTTTTCACATACTAACCAGACTGGACCCAAATTTATCTGGGTACCAAAACCAGTTAAACCTGTGATGTAGGAGCCTACACTAAAGAAGGAGTAAAAGGGCTATGACTTCTGGGTAAAGCAACTCAGAACTCATTCTTCAATGTTAAAGAATGATGACTTATGAACACAACAGTTCAGGACTCAATCTTCAAAGAATTCTACTGAAAGAATCTTTGAATGTCAAATCATTTCAGGGAGTATTTCTTACATGTGTAATCATTTTGATTTTGGGGAGATTGATTTTATGAAGATTTTATTTCAAATAATATTTTTCTAAAGGAGAAATAAATCTAAAATGTTATATTTTTCAAAAAGGGAGAAACAGATCTACATGGTTATATCTTTTATTTCTAAAGGAAGAAACAGATTCATACTGTTATATTTTACTATGTATGCAGATATGAAGGGGGAACATATTTGTGCAATTTCTAAAAGATCCATCTCATGTAAAGGGGGAGCTGCAAGATATCAAACTGTCATATTATGGGAGAAACAAACAAGTGATGAACAAACCAGAGATTAAGTCAAGGGAGAGCAAAGTCAATCTAGTCATGTCAAAATTAAGGGGAGATTGGTATTAAGTCAAGGGGGAGCATAGACAAGAAAGATATGTCAAGTCAAGGGGGAGCATTTAACAGAAATATCATTTAAGAAGGGTTGTAAGTGTGTATGTGTGTGTAAAACCCTTTGAAGTTAAAATGAGATTAAAATGTAATTTTTGGAAGATTTCCATTTTTGGCAAAGTTTGAAAAGTTTCTAAAAATAGCAAGTTTCCATGTTTAGAATGTTTTTTCAAAAGTAGTGAGGTTTTGCGAAGTCCAGAATTCGCATATAGTGTCATACGAATTCTAAAGAATTCGCACACTAGTGCATGCGAATTGATGGAATTCCCACATTATGGCATACGAGTTCTAACTTTTCGCATGTCTTTATATGCGAAAAGTGAGGAATTCGCATCCTTTGCCATGTGAATTGCTTTTCTTTCACATAATTCGCATATCGTTTCATGCGAGTTCTCACACACAATGTCTTATCTCTTTGAAAGACAATTCGCATCCCTGAGTCATGCGAAAAGTTGTTGGTCACTCAAATCGTGCCACGTGTCTATGCACTCTTTGAGTATAAATACGTTCCTTATGACTTTTCTAATCACTTTTCGAAATATTTTGCTCTTGTACGAATCCTTTAAGTGCACAAACCCTTAAAACCCTTTCATACGACTTTTAATATTCTGACTTCGATCTTCAAGTTCTTCGTGTTCAAGGTTGACTCTTATTTTGTTTTGATTTGTTCATTGTTCTACTGTTGTTTGTTGATTGTTGTCTTGCAGGTTTTACCCCGAATGGATTAGATTAAGGGTTTAAAATCTTCCAATGGACTGTTCATATTCAAGACTTCGAACTGAACTTTGAATCTTTATTAAATTTGAACCTTGATTATATTCTATAAGTTGATTTGAACCGAATGGAACATTAATATGATATAATCGAATTCTAATGAACATAAATTTTAACCTAAATCATTTATTTTGGATTTGATTTGATTTTGGACTTGTCGATTGTTATTGATAATATTCTTCCTGTTCTTGGTGAAAAATCGAAAATTTAGGGTTGAAATGTGTTTTAATCTCAAAGGGTATTGATTAAAGTGTTTCTAATCTTAAATCGATCATAAATGATTCAAGATTTTGGGTTAAAATTCAAAATTGATTTTTTTTTTGAATCTGGGTTCATGTGGAATTTATGAGATTTTGAATATATTCATATGTTGTTCTTGATGTTTATATTTCAACACTTGGAACATTTTCAAGTAAAAACTTTAAGTGTTTAAAGTTCATACGAATTCTTGATGACAACAGTGTCGTACGAATTCTTGATGACAACAGTGTCGTACGAATTCTTGAAAATTCAATTTCAAATATTTCTAAGTCCTCAATTCGTATAATTGTGTCATACGAATTCCTTGATTTGTGGTGTTTAAAATTCTTCTAAGGGAAGAATTCATATATTGTCTCATACGAATTCTGAGTTCATTTCTTCATTTATTTCCTAAGTGAGGAATTCGCATACTTGGTACATGCGAATTTTGTACTTGGGGATTTTTCAAACTTGGTTTTCATTGTCAAACCTTATGTTTTTGCACTAACCACTTGGACCTTGTCCAAACCTGTTCATCTTTTTCAGATACCAATGACTAAACAATCTGTTGAACAACATGTTCAGATGGGTGAAAACTCACCTAATGAGGCATCCTAGGAGTGTCCAATGTCATCTTCTAGATCAGACTTTCAAGTGCCACCGAATGTAAAACCTGATCTATTCCTTATCACACCATCAAAGATGAAACCACAGCAGCCAAACAATCATCATTTGCAGTTCACCATAAAGATAGATCCTCTTGTACTAGACATTCTGAAGAATCATCCACTGAGAAATGCTTTGACAGTTCAAGCAGCCGTTCAAGAATTATATATTCAGCAGGCATGAAAAATTATTCGTTTCAGTCACATGAGGATAGAAGGTGAATGAATTCCCATACTCAAACTGGAGATAGATCACTTCACTTCTGTGCTGAATCTTGAAAGACTCAGATTTATGCTAAGTCTACCAGCTGCAAATGCCAGAGAAGGAAGAACCACTTATGATGAACTGCCGTCTGATGTAGAAGTTTTCTAGGGCATCAGAGAAAGGGGCTATGGTGGACAGCTGACTCAGGTCAACCATTTCAAGAAGAATAACTTACCTCCGTTCTACTACACCTTGTTCTCTATTATCAACTGTTGTCTAACTGCAAAAATCTATGGAACTTACAATGTATGTATTCACATTCTCAAATTGTTCTACTCATTGGTTCATGATCTTCAGTTTGATTATGCAAGCATTTTCTGGACAAAACTGTATGAAAAGGTTGTTGCTAAGAAGACATCTAAGGCACCGAAGTACATTCCGTATCAAAGGTTCGTGACAGAAGTATATTGAGGAGCAACCAACATATTCCAACAAGAATTAATCATCCACTTGCATCGGTAAGTGAGATGAGATATCTGATGAAGCAGAAAAGAGAGTTCAATATCTCTATGCCAGTCCCGAAAAGTTTGCTAGATTATGCTAATCCAGAGTGTGATAGTATGATAGCTTATAGAGAGTGTAATATCCCGTAACTTATATGGAAATATTATTCAAATATATGTATTGGTTCAAAATTGAAAACCTTATAATACTAGAGGGCTACATATGTCAATAAGCAAAACTTTGAAAAATAGGGATAAGTTCATATGGATGGCACCGTATGCATTGCTTCCTAACTAAATTAGGATTTTTTTTTATACTTATCCTTTTGATTGAGTAATAATTAGTTGAGGGGAATAAAAACGAGAGTTAGAGTTGAAATAATTGTAGTTTCAAGCATCAATATTAGGGTTTGAGGTTACGCGTGTTGGAAGTTTTGATCGTCACTCTAAAGACTCGTTGAAGAAAGCAGATGGGATTTTCATTAGCGATTTTTAGACGTTAGCTAAGGTACGGATTCCTTATTCTCCCCCTCATTAATCCGTGTATTTGAGTTGTTGCATATGTGTATAGATTCTTTATGTTCCTTCATTTGTAATATTTTTTTCTATCCGTTTGTATATGTTGAAATTGTACTCCCAGATTCAATTCAAGCTATTCTACAAACTCAATCAATGTTTGACAATGTATATTGTAGAGAGAGAGTAGAGAGAGAAATATTCATATTACAATGTAAGCTCTTACAAAATTACAAGTATTAAACCTATTTATACCAAGGGTAAAACTCTCAAGTAATGCAATGAAACTCTCAAGTACTTCAACACCTCTAATACTTATGTTGACTTTCTCACAATATGACTTTCATTGACTTCCTTTGACTATTCAATTACAAGGCTTTTGACAAGACTTTCCTAATTAAATCTTGTATACAATTAATACACTAACATTCTCCCCCTTTGTATTCAAGATTTAAAAAAATTTGACACTTGTCTTCATCGCTTGATTCTTTAACTTTTATCTCTGACATCTTTAAAACTTTGAAGCTTTTAACAATCTTCAGTCTTTGAAGAATCTTTGAAAAGTCTTTTGCACTTTGCATCTTTGTAAATCAACATGTTTTGAATGAATCTTTGAAATCTTTGAAAACTTCTTTGAAACTTCTTGGGATCTTTGAAAACTGTATCTTCATCTCTGTAATCTCTGATCAGTCTTCAGAAAAACAATCTTTCTCGAATCATCTTCAGAATCTGTCTCTGAAACATAGTAAGCATCTGAATTGTCTTAAACTTTCAGAATTATCTATTCTTGAACTTTCAGAATTCTTTAGAATCTTCTTGATCCAAACAAGCTTTCATCTTTCTTTATGACTTTGAAATTGATCTTTGTAGATATCTCCCCCTTTTTGATGATTGTGAGCGTCATGATCATCAAAACTTTTCAATTTAAACACATTCTGTGATCATCCCCCTTTGTACTCCATGTAACAATCTCCTCCTTTATGATAATTTGACATTTTCCATCATTTGATCTGAATATCTGAATCACGAACTTTATATACCCGAATTTTTTCAAATTCAGATATAATGAACTTGGTAACCCTGATTCAACAAATGAAACTGTTAGGAGTGCCTGTCAGTAACACAGAGTTACTGTGTACAACGAATGTACAATTTAAGGAGCTGGTTTGATGATGACTCCCCAGGACTTCCATTCATTCATTGAAAACACAAGGTTTATCTATGAATGTTCTGACAGAAAAACAAATTTTTTGTGTGCTCGTGCTTGTGTATGAAAGAATTTAGCACAATGATAGTGTTTCATAAGGCTCAAATTGTGTAAACTATTGAGACAGCAATAGATATTACACAGACTCAATGTGCATGAAAGAGGTGCGAAGGTGGGGCAACTTTCCTTCTTTTTCAATATATAAATCTTTCGAGTGAAAACTAGATAGCAGATATGCTGCGTCCCCAAAGAAAATGAAACCTTTCTTTGTTAATAAAGAAATGAGTGGCTGGTGGGGTAATTGCAAGAGTTGGCATGGGCTCACTGCCTTTTTCAATGATGGTCACCAAAAAATGTGAACCAATCAGTATATGTGGCTGCCCGGCTCAGAAAGTTGTTGGTGCAGAGTTTTGATATTCTTTTAACTCTGTTCTCACACCCTCTTTCTTTTTAACATTAAAGCTCACTTCTAACCAAACTCCCTTTTTCATTTTACCTCAGCTCAATGAGAAAAACTCAACCGAATGAGTTATCTCCCCCACTCTTTGATTTATGACCCCTCACCCCTCAATCACTCGAGGATAACTTCCTGGGTAGGAAACACTGGTTAACGTGAATCCATGGAAGTTCTGTTTAAGCTCACACACAAATCCCATGTAAGTCCTAAAAAGAATAGTTGCTCAACAGTTTAACTTTAGCAATTAAGTTAAAAAATGCATGATGACATTGTCAAAATGTATGCTCATGAGATTTGAGCAATTGAACAATGAAGATCTCTCAAAACAAGGATATTGAATGAATGAAATGAAATCAAGATAATTGTTTTGAGAATCTGACAATGTGTCAATCAGATCAAATAAAATGGTTAGGGTATCAAAGAAATTGATGGTTTGTTTATATGAACGAATATAAACAATTTAACAATGAAAGCACAAATTAGAAATGATGCTTGATGCTCAACAACATTGAATTGCAAACGGGAGTATTACCATCGAAAAATTGTTTTGTTATGCTTGAAAGTTGTTCTTCTTTCAAACAATCAGAGACCCAAGATCAGAAGATATTTACCTTTTAGCTCCCCCTCAAATCATTACAGAATGGTTTAGGTCTATTAAGCTCCCCCTGGATATTTTGCATAATATCCTTGTCTGAACATTGAAGAACGGGTCCTGATCTGTCTTGTGATCAGAAGCCACAATCTTTACATTAAAATTCGGGTTTTGAACTGTTTTGTTCAAAAGCCTTACTCTTTGACTTTGAAGTTCGAGTCCTGAGTTGATTTACTCAGAAGTCAAACATCTTGCTCTCCCTATACCTGTGGTACCTGCGAAACAGATTTAATAGGTTTTGGTACCCACTGGTATTTGGGTCCTGGTATGTTAGAATCCACTTCTCATTAGATGTATATCTTTTAAATCCATAATTCTGAGAAGTTATTCTGTAAGAACCATACCAGTTATGAGCAGTTTTTCTCTGAACTAAGTCATTCTCTCTACAGTAAGAACAACAAATTTTCCTTTGAGAAATTCTGATCAAATGATTAGTCGAGTAATATATATTAGAATTACCAAAAGATTTACCTTTGTGTGTACTATTCTGTTTGACAGTTGTTGTGGATTTGAATGATCTGACTTTCTTCTTCTCATCATCTGAAGAACTCTTCACTGTCCAGACCATCTGATTTTTCTTTTTCTTATATGTCTTTCCAAGAGATTTGATATAAAAATTTGCTGAACCATCAACAGATTTATCATAAAACAGATCTGATTATCAGATCTGACTTGATTTGACAATGATTGGTTTGACACTTTTCTTTTTGAAAATTGTTGGGAACTGAAACTGTCTTTGAAGCCTTTTTGTCCAGTCACAGCAACAACTCCTTGATTAATGATGATCTGAAACAACTTCATCCTGATGATCTGGAGGAGATGGATATTAAATGGCAGATGACCATGTTATCTATGAGGGTGAAGAAGTTTATTAAAAGAACAGGGAGGAACAACTTCTCTCAAAGAAGAGAAGATGGAGCTGGATTTGACAAGACAAAAGTGGAATGCTATAAGTGCCACATGAAGGGACACTTTGCTAGAGAGTGCAGAAGTGGTGTGTCAAATAACAACCATCAACAAGCTCAGAATAGAGGCTACAATCAAAACAAAAACTTTGCTCAAGCCCTTGTTTCTCAACAAGGAATGGGGTTTGACTGGAGTGACCAAGCTGAGGAAGCCATTCATAATCAAGCTCTTATGGCAGAAGTGTCTGATCTCCCCTCTGAGGTAATTTCTAATCTTTGTACTCAATCTTGCATAGACACTGTCAAAAGGTACAGGGATCATAACCAAAACATGTGTGATGACCTTAAAAGATTAGAAAAGGACAGAAGAGATTATGTGTTGATAGTAGAGAGGTTTGAAGAACAAATCAAAGGCTTTCAAGCCAATAAACTTCAGCATTCTTATGACACAAACTACTGGAAGTGGGAAAAAAATGATTTAGAGATCAAATTGTCTAAGTCTATAGAAGAGAATGATAGGTTGAAAGAAGAACTATCTAAGGTTAAGCTTCACATAGAAAAGTTTTCATATGCTTCAAAAGCAATGGATTCTCTTCTAAAGGCTCAGATTCATGATAAGATGAAGCCTGGTATTGGATACAACAACACACCCCCTCCTTACAACAACAAGTATATCTCTCCTACATCAGATTTGTTAGAGACATGGAGAAAAAGGACTTGTCTGAGAAAGCATTTAAGATAGATCCTTTGGATGAGGTAGTGGTCAAGGATATGACTGAGAAAGAAGCCAGTGAGAATAGGAACAATGCTGTAAGTAAAGAGATACCCTTAGAAAACAACATAGTTACCAATGACGGAGGTGGTAGGGTCTGGGTCAAGTCTAAAGAGATAGAGAAGACCAAAGAAAAGGCTAACAAGGTCCATTACAAACAGACCACTGTTGTGAATCCTGGCCCTTGTAAACAGTGTGCTTGCAATAAATCTTAGAGCCTAAATTCTGGTATAAAAAGAGGTAATCAAAGAAACTGGAATAATCAATGGGCTCAGAAACAAGGAGTTGATCTGAATAAAATAATCAGACCAAAACCTTGTTTCATATGTGGTAAGTTGAATCATTTGGCTAAGCACTGTTTCTTTAACCCTATTAACCAACAGATGAACGTTCAAAGATTTATGCAAAAACTTGTTGGTTATAAGAAGAATGGAAAGAAACATATGGCTAAGAAATCTGTTGTTACGAAAGGCCAAATGAAGAAAAAGGTTTTAAAAGAAAGTGTTTTAATGTGGGTGCCTAGAAGCACTAAAACTGTTAGTGCTGCTAACAGGGATAGTACTGTTAATAGCAATACTGCTGCTACCAGTGTTAGTACTGCTGAAAAGATTAATGCTTCTAACACTGTTAGTACTTCTTCAATGGTTACTACTGCTAATACAGTTACTGCTGCTAACACAGTTACTACTTCTAACAAGGTTAGTACTGCTAAGCATGCAAGTGCTGCCTATGCAGTTAATGCTTTTAAAACCAGTACTGCTTCTAGCAAATGTGCATCCAAACCCATTATTATGACTAAGTACTCCAGCAATGAGGAGTCAAAGTTTAAAAATCTTGTCAAGAATGAATGCAAATATTTTGATGAGAAAGGGGTATCTAAGACCACTGTGGCTTGGGTTCCTATTTCATACTAACTGATTTATCTTATGTGCAGGGCAACCAACAGCTCAAGGGGAAGAGCATATGGCATGTTCATAGTGGTTGCTCTAGGAACATGACAGACAACATGTCATGCCTTCAGGATTTCAAGCATATCAATGGAGGACATGTTGCATTTGGAGATAATCTTACAGGTGGAAAAATAAGTGGAAAAGGTAATGTTACAAAAGGTAAGATGACATTTGAGGATGTCTACTATGTTGATCAGCTAAAGTACAACCTGTTAAGTGTATCACAGGTTTGTGACAAACAACATAACATATTATTTACCAATACATAATGTATGATCCTTGCTCCAGGGTTCAAGGTAGTTGATGAAAGCATGATACTACTTAGAACTCCAAGAAAGGACAATGTGTATTGTCTAGATATGGACAATGTTTCAAGTGATTCATCCCTGAACTGTCTTGTTTCAAAAGCTTTTGTGGATGAATCCTCTCTTTGGCATAGAAGGATGTGTCACATGAACTTCAAGACAATGAACAAACTTGTTAAAAACAACCTTGTAAGAGGTTTACCATCAAAGGTCTTTTCATGTGATGATCATTGTGTGGCTTGTCTTAAAGGCAAACAGCACAAAACTTCTCATAAGTCCAAAGAGTTAAATACAATTTCTTCTTGTCTCCAGTTATTGCATATGGATCTGTTTGGTCCTACAAATGTTATGAGTATAGGCAAGAAATCTTACTGCTTAGTTATTATTGATGATTACTCTAGATTTACTTGGGTATATTTTCTAAGGACTAAGGATGAGACAAATGGACTGATCAAATCCTTTATTCTAAGAATTGAAAACCAAACTAATCAAAAAGTAAAAGTCATTAGGTCTGATAATGGAACTGAATTTAAAAATATTGATCTAAACACCTTTTGTGAAGAAAAAGGCATTGAGAGACAATATAGTCCTTCTAGGACTCCTCACCAAATGGTGTTGCTGAGAGGAGGAATAGGACACTAATAGAGGTTGCTAGATCTCTGTTGGCTGATTCTAAACTGCCAATTACTTTCTGGGCTGAAGTAGTTAATATTGCCTGTTATGTCCAAAACAGAGTACTAGTAGTCAAGCCAAAGAACAAGACCCCATATGAGCTTTTAAATCAAAGAAAACCCTTTATTGGATTTTTCAAACCTTTTGGGTGTCCTTGTACAATACTCAATACCAAATCTCACTTAGGTAAGTTTGATAGCAAGGCAGATGATGGATTTCTTGTTGGGTATTCATCTCAGAGTAAGGCTTACAGAGTTTTTAACTCTTCTTCTAGAATAATTGAAGAAAGTGAATAATCAAATGCAATGAGAACACACCAAATCCTATTGGGTCTGGTCCTCAGTGGTTGTTTGACATTGATTCACTAACTAACTCTTTTGGTTTCAGTAGTGATGATTATGAAGGTTCAGGAAGTGGAGGATCAGGGACTACACAAGTTCAAGATAGTATACCTCAATCTGTGATCTTTCCTATGCCTATAGAGGAGCCTGTTGAAGTCTGTGAAAAGGAGCCATCTACTGAACTAAATCAAAGTGAAGAAGAAAGAAGAGATGAGGAGAATCAAGAAAATAAAGAATCTGAAGTAGCTGCTGAAATCACCACAGTTGAGTTGAATGACTCTAATCTAGAGGTGGGACTCAATGAAGAACCTAGTCATCACACCATAACTCAAAAGAATCAACCTCCTCAGCTGGGAGATATATCTTCTCCTATGATGACTAGAAATCAGAGCAGGCTGCAAGATATGCAAGACCAACAGCACACAATGCTTTCTTGCTTTCTATCCCAACTTGAGCCTAAAAAGGCTGATGATGCTATGAAAGAGTCCAGCTGGATAGAAGCTATGAAAGAAGAGCTGCTACAATTCAATCTGCAAGAAGTTTGGGATCTGGTAGACCTTCCTAAAGGTCAAAGAGCAATAGGCACAAAATGGGTCTTCAGGAATAAGAGAGATGAGAGAGGAATAGTTATAAGGAACAAAGCAAGATTGGTGGCACAAGGGTATACACAAGAAGAAGGAATAGACTATGAAGAAGTATTTGCACCAGTGGCTAGGATAGAAGCAATCAGATTATTCCTGGCCTATGCTTCTTTTATGAGATTCAAAGTCTACCAAATGGATGTAAAAAGTGCATTTCTATATGGCTCAATTGAAGAAGAAGTATATGTGTGTCAACCACCAGGGTTTGAAAACCCAAGCTATCCAGACAGAGCATACAAATTGAAGAAAGCACTTTATGGACTGCATCAAGCACCAAGAGCATGGTATGACACTCTGTCATCCTATCTCTTGGAAAATGGCTTTGAAAGAGGAGTCATTGATAAGACTCTGTTCATCAAGAGAAAGAAAAAGGACATCTTGCTGGTCCAAATCTATGTAGATGATATTATCTTTGGATCCACAAGAAACACTATGTGCAAGGAGTTTGAGGAACTAATGCATCAAAGGTTCAAAATGAGTTCCATGGGGGAACTTACTTTATTCCTTGGACTCCAAGTTCAACAGAAGCCAGATGGTATTTTTATTTGTCAGTCCAAGTATGTGCAGGACATTCTATCCAAGTTTGGTTTCTCATACTCAAAACCTGCCAGCACACCTATGGAGACACACAAGCAGATAACAGCAGATCTTGAGGGGGAGGATATGGATGTTCATCTTTATAGATCCATGATTGGCTCTCTCATGTATCTTACAGCTTCTAGGCCATATATAATGTTTCCAGTCTGTGTATGTGTAAGATTCCAAGTTAGGCCAAAGCAATCACACTTTCAAGTTGTTAAGAGGATATTCAGATATCTCAAAGGGCAACCTATGTTGGGACTTTGGTATCCTCATGACTCATCATTTGACCTACTTGCATACTCAGACAGTGATTTAGGTGGAGCAAATTTGGACAGAAAATCTACTTCTGGAGGATGCCAGTTTTTAGGTGCAAGACTAGTTTCATGGCAGTGCAAGAAACAAACCACAGTGTCCACATCTACAACAGAAGCATAGTACATAGCAGCTGCAAGTTGCTGTTCTCAAGTGTTATGGATTCAGAATCAAATGCTGGACTATGGGATAACCTTTCTACACACTCCAATCTTTATTGATAATAGCAGTGCTATTAGCATTGTTAATAATCCTGTCAAGCACTCAAAGACAAAGCACATTGAGATCAGGTATCACTTTATAAGAGACTGCAATGAAAAGAAACTTATTCAAGTTGTAAAAGTTCATACTGATAACCAGTTTGCTGATCTATTCACCAAAGCCTTTGATGTGGGTATATTCACTTTCTTCGTAACAAGTGTGGGAATGATCAACTCTGAATAAGCCCCTTCTCAAAAAGTGGTTAAATACTTGTATATTGTTTATTCTTGGTGTTACAAATCTTCTTTGTCAGGAAATGTATAGCAGTACTCAGTTCATCACAAGCTTAAAAGTGTAAGTATGGTTAATACTGCTAGTACAGTTTTAGTACTGCCAGTACAATTTTACTACTGCAAGTGTTCAGTTAATACTGCCAGTTAGTTAATACTGCTAGTGGTTAATACTGCTCTCAGTTAATACTGCTAGTTAGTTAATACTGCTAGTGGTTAATACTGCACTCAGTTAATACTGATAGTTAGTTAATACTGCTTTCAGTTAATACTGCTCACTGTTAATACTGCTTTCACTAATTCTCTAGGTTAATACTGCTTATGTCACGAATACTATAAATATCCTTTGCCTGCCTAAAAAGTTCATAACGACTCTTTGCATACTGTTCACTTGCGCTCTAACCTTTTTTCTCTCAAGTACCAAGTTTTCAGGCAAGAACACTCAAGTTCAATGGCTTAAATGACGTTTATTGATGAACACAACGAGATAGACATGCTCCAAAAGCCAAAACAAGCTGAAGGTTTTCACCAGATAGTCGACTTTTTGAGGACAATTCACATTGCTCATGCGCTCACCGTGTCTCCTACCATCTTCATAGAGCATCAGAGGCAGTTTTGGGCTAATGCCACCATTGTTACTGAGAATGGTGTGCAAATGATAAAGACAAGGGTGTGTGAAAAAACCCTAACCGTTACTGAAGAGGTACTACGCATATGTCTACGTCTAGATGATGCTGCAGGTATAACCTCTATTCCTGATGAGGAACTATTCTCAACCCTTTCAAGAATGGGGTATGAAGGCCAAATGGGGATTTTCAAGTTTTTCAAAGCTAAGTTTTCACCCCAATGGAGGTTCTTTGTTCATACCTTGATGCATTGTATTTCTAAGAAAACAACTGGCTGGAGCCAATTTAGAAGTCCAATTGCCTATGCATTGGTATGTTTATCCACTGTTAGAAAATACAACTTTTCTCAAATGATCTTTAATGATCTTGTCTCAAACCTGGACAACAAGAAGAGTTTCTTCATGTATCCCAGGTTTGTTCAGGCAGTTATTACTAATGAATTGACGGACATAACTCACTTTGATGAGGTATATGTACCTAAACCCCCTAAAGGTAAGGTTTTCTCAAACATGAGAAGATCTTCTAGGGACTCGGAAGGAGTTGACACCCCATTGTTCTCAACAATGATGGTGGTGTCCCAACCACAAGAAGGTATGGCAGCAGGTTCAAGGCCCCCATTAGACCATCCCACTGCTAGCCAATCCCAACCTTCCCACTCTATATCAATCCCACAGTCTCTACTTCATAAGCCCACTTCTCCAATCACCCAAACTTACAAAAGGAAACAGGTAAAGAAAGCTCCTTCCCTTCTTGTACCTTCACCCACTCAGCCTTTAAGCCCTCTAAGGGAGAATTCTCCTTTAGAGAATATCCAAACGGAAACCAAGAGGGTGTCTCCCAACCCTCAGGAGGTGCTCTCTAAGGAGATGGAAAAGCATATGGGTGAGAAGGCTGCCACTACTTCTGCTATCACAGAGAAGGACAGTGGTAACATCTCTAAGACCTTCCCCATGGCAACTTTGGGTGAGCAATCATCCAAAGGTCCCAGGTGCCAAGAAACCACGGGGGTGGATAGTGCTTCTGCTAGGCAGAAGACTTCCACTAATAAAAGATCCAATGATCCTTCAAAAGGGGGTAACAATCCTGGAGAAGGTGAGGACAGATATAACTATGACGAATTAATGGAAACCATGGGAAACATCAACATGGATGTACTCAAACAAGGCAAAGAGATAGATGAAATGAAGCTGATAATCTTGTCTCAACAAGAACAGATTACAAAGCTAAGAAAAATGGTGCCAAAGCTAGTGCAAAAGAAGAGAAGAAAACAATATGTTTTGAAGAAGAGATCAACTGATAAAGATGCTTCCAACAAGGGGGAGAAAGAGTTTGAAAAAGAGACAGAAAGGTCTTCTGAAAAGGGAGTTGAAGTTGAGGGGGAGAAAGAGGATGGGATAGAAGCAGAAACAGATTTTGTCCAAGAAGCAGAAACGGTTAATGCTGCTGAAACAGCATAAACAGTTAATGTTGTTGAGGCAAAAGAAGCAGAAACAGGGCTCTCTGTAGAGGAAATGGAGATGGTAGAAACTTTAGTTAAAGCCAAGAATGATACTCCTAAGGCTAGTCAAAAGGACAAGGGAGTAGTCATCAATGAAGGAGGTATCTCAAAGAAGGGAAAAGAAAAGGCAACCTTGAAGGATACAAAGGGAAAAGGAAAGGAAAAGATGGTTGAAGCTGAACTGTCTACAAAGAAAAAGACTCAGATTGAATTAGATGAGGAAATAGCAAAGCATCTTCAAGATCAAATGGAAAAGGAGGAACAGCTGCAAACTTAGACAGATAGAGAACTTGCAAAGATCATGGCAAGAAAGCTAAATGCAGAGTATTAGAAAAGTATCAAAGAAGCAGCTCAGGCCAAGAAACTTCAAGTCAAAAAGATGCCAATTCAAAGGCAGAAAAGACAACCCTCCAAGACCTTTTTGGCCAATCAGGAAAGAAGGAAAATGATAAATTTCCTGAAAGGTGCAATTGGAGTCAAGGGGGAGATGTTCACAAACATGGCATACAATCAGGTTGAAGAGTTGTACAAGAAAGAGATGGAAAAGCTTCAAGGGGATTCATCTCAAAGGGAAGAGGCTGAGAGAAGAATGAAGGAGAGGCATGACCTCAATAATCAACAACCATTCCCTGAGGAGACCACACCCTCAAAGGACAAAGCTGAAGAGATGAAGAAAGAACATTAGAATGTTGATGTAGAAGCCAAATCTGGAAAAAAAGGTGAAGACAATTGCTTCCATAAAGCAGTCTAAAAGGCCAAGAGTGGAGGAAAGAGAAGAAACTGCAACAGAACCAGTGCATAATTCAGAACAGTCCAATAAGCAAACTGATGAGAATATGGATGTCTACATGACTATAGTAGAACCTATTAAGGTTGTTCCAATCTCCATGAAAGCTTCTGAGATTACCTTCTGGGACATTCTAAGAGATAATGGAAAGGATTTCTCCATAATCAAGAGAGCTGATGGTACATTTGAAGCTTTTTCAACCTGGGGGAGAGTGATCAGAAGTTGTTCAAGAGCAGACATAGAGGAAATGTACAAAGTGGGGATGAAACTCTATGAACCTGTGTTGAAAGGTAATGAAGAAAATCTTCTCAAGGTATCTATGGAATACTTGTGCATGATGTTTGATCCAGAGAGAGTAGCATACAGGATTAAAGATCATAATCATGAGTATTTATTTAAAAAGATAGATAACTGGATGTTATTTGAAAACTGTGGTGTATACATGATTACCATTGACCAATGTTATCATGAATAGTACCTGGTGGACAAAATCTATGAGCATAGCAAGGAGAAGCTAGTAGGGATGTTAAAAGCCAAGCTAGTATGCACAAAGGATTCAGAGATGGCCAAAATTATGGTGAGAAGAACTGTCAATCAAAGTTTGGGCCTAGATCCAAATTTAGGCAACTGAATCTGAGGTGTTGAAAGCATCATGAAGATCAGATTTGAAGAACTTAACTTCTCTTCCTAAAAGTCAAGTTAGGGGGAGATTGTTGGGAACTGAATAAAAGCTTAAGTGTTTAATGCTGCTAGTACAGAATTACTACTGCCAGAGGAATTCAAGTTTAATACTGCTAAGTATTACTACTTCTACTAGAATTAATACTGCTAGTCAAAGTTAGTGTTGCTTGAACAAAGTTAGTACTGCTTAGCTAGTTAGTACTGCTAGAGGTTAGTGCTGCTTAGTAGTTAATGTTGCAAAGATTCAGTTAATACTTCCAAGGTGATTAGTGCTGCTTATGAGATGGAGATCCGAATTACAAGAATGACAGTTGGATAAACTGAAGATATTCATGGAAGATATTCTGAAGATATTTTATTAATTGTAATTATCTTTTATTCAGTATATGTATAGAATTGATAGAATAGTTTAGAAATCATTATTAATTTTAAGTTTTTGTTCTAGAGAAAATCAACCTCAAGGCATAGTTCCTGATTCTAGAGAAGTAGAATTCGTCTTGAAAGAGCCTGTTCTTCAAGATTGAGGTTGTGTGTGTAATCTTGTAACTTCAATCATTCAATACAAGTTTACAAGTTGTTCATCAAATTTATACTGTTTGTTTACTGTTACATTGAATATCAAAGTGTTATTCCGCAAACTTCTTTGATATTGTTTCTGAGTATTTATTCTTGTTAAGAATTCGATCCAAACAAAAACATTTTTGTCATGAATAGAACTTGAAGCTGTTTTGAAAGAATAGACTGATTCTGTTGAGGTGTCAACAAATGATTGGCTAATCACATCAGCTGTTACTTTATCAGACAATTCAATGTTTGCAGCTTCCAAGTCATTTTTCTTTTTAGTCAAAATGTTTCTTTCATCTGATAGTACGTCAAACTTTTGTTTCAAATCAGATTTGACCTTCTGTTCTTTTTGATAATCTGATGACAGAGCAGTTAATTTAGATGTGAGCTTAGATAATTCATATTCAAAATGTGAACGTTCTTGCTCAAAATCCTTTTCCAAGTTCTTGGTTTTCTCTGAAATATCCTTGAAAATCCCAGTATTTCTTATTTCTGCGTTTTTCTTTTCAAGCTCATAAGACCTCTTGTTTTCTTTAAAGCATTTTCTTTCTTTCTCAAGTAGGTCTTGTAAAGTGGAAATCTGGTTGGGAAGTTCAGTAATTTTATTTTCAAGAACTAGTTTCTCTTTAGCAAATATATCCCGTTCAGTTATCAAAATCTTTTCAAAGTCGGATACTTGCTTGGAAAGTTTTATGCATCTAAACTCCAAATCCTTTTTCTCTTGGAGTGTTTTCTTTGAAAAGTCAGATATCTTTTGAGTTGAAGATGTCTCCAATTTTGATTTTTCTTTCTCTACTTGGATGCTTTTTGACATTTCAACATTCTGTATTTCCAAGGCAGATATCGTATCTTCAAAAGCCTTAAACTTGTTTTGAATTTCAACTGATTCAACTTGTAAATTTGAAGATATTTGTTTAGTTGTCTTCAGTTGGCTTTGAAGATATTCAATCTTTTTCTCTTTCAATTTTAATTCTTTTTCACATGTGACAATTGTTTTTTTCTTTTAGAACAATGATTTTCTCTCTTTCTTTAATCTCTTTCTCTTTCTCTCTTATGTCATTCTCTTTTGCACTAATGATACCTGCACAAGCAGATTTAGCATGATCAGTACATTTTGTACAAACAGGAATTTTATCAGAATTTGACAATTTAAATTTCAACTCCTGAATTTGCTTAAGAAGCTCTGAATTCTGATCTTTCAGTCTATCTTGTTCAGCTTCTTTTCTTGGTATCTCAGGCACACATCTCTGTAGAATTAGAGACTTGTCATTTCCATACACTATGACATGTGAAGTTAAAATGATAGGCTCCAAATCGTTGTTGATCATCTGCTTTATCTCTGCAGTAGACATCTTAAATGATTAGCTTGATTATGAAAGATCGTTCCCAAACAGTTCAGAATATTTTACTGAAAGTCAAACTTGAATTACAAATAAAAAAATTCAAAAAAAATTTATCTCTTGAAACTCGCAGTTCACTGTACGCGCTGAACACTAAACTCGCTAAGCACTATTCACTGAGAAACACGCTAAACGTTATGAGCGCGTTTGAAAAACTCGCAGGCCACTGTGTGCGCGTTTCGAGAACTCACTAATCAATAAACTCGCACGTTGATTAAACTCGCAAACACTTATTCACCACAGAACTCGCAAGCCTTGCTTAGCGCATTTCATGCAAACTCGCAAGCTTTGCCTTGCGCGTTTATGAAACTCGCTTGCCTCTGTTAGCACGTTTGTGATAAACTCGCAAGCCTTACTTAGCGCGTTTCTGGAACTCGCTAGTCTCTGTTAGCGCGTTTCTTGCCATAGAAAATTTTTGACACTTCTTAGAACTCGCAGGCCTTGCTTGTGCGTTCTTCACATGAACCTTGCGCGTTCTACGGATGAACTTGCGCGTTTCGTGAATCTAGCGCGTTCTTGGATTTTCTTGCGCGTTCTTCACCTGTTCGATCAAAAATCAAGTAACTCTTGATTTCTGATTCTGAAAAACTCACAAATAATCCACGATACAATACTAAACATGATTACAATACTGAATTTACAAAAGAAATCGAAAATTACAGTGATTTAATCAAATTACAGTGTATGACTTTCAACTTTTCACGAAACCAACATTTTGATCAAAATGATCAATCTAAAGTTGAAATTAGCCTATGTGATCTGAACGAAACTTGATCCTAGTGATAATATGTACACAATCAAATCAATTTCTTGATTTAATTGTGCAAAAACAATATGAATCGAAATCAAACAGTAAGTTTCAAGAAACAACTTCGTGAAAACCAAAAATCTCAAATCTAGCCAATCTGATCCTTCTGAATTGATTTGGTTTGCTCTGATACCAATTGAAATTGTAATTTCCCAAACACAATCAAGCTATTCTACAATCTTACTCAACATCTGACAATGTTTATTGTAGAGAGAGAGAGTAAACCTGATGTATTCATTAAGCTCTTACAAAATTACAAGTATTAAACCTATTTATACCAAGGGTAAAACTCTCAAGTAATCCCACTAAACTCTCAAGTACTTCAACACCTCTAATACTTATGTTGACTTTCTCACAATATGACTTTCATTGACTTCCTTTGACTATTCAATTACAAGGCTTTTTACAAAACTTTCCTAATTAAATCTTGTATACAATTAATACACTAACATATGTGTACAAATTCTTTATTTTCTTTCCGTTGTGTTACTCATCCGTGGTATATGTGGAACATTTCTAATTCCGTTTGTGTTTATTTTATTTATTACATATGTACATGGGTTCCTTGCTTTTGTCTCGATTGTTTATCGTTCGATCTAGTGTACAATGTGTTCCTTCTTCCATCAAATTGATTTTGTTCTCATTCGATTAGTTGATCTTGTCTATTTTTGGTGAGTTTTGTTTTGGTTTTTCATGCAGTAAATCGAGGTTTGAATATGTTAAAAACGTCAAATTCAATTTATAAATCTGCTGAATTTCACTCTGAAAATTTCGTGTTATTTGTAAAAATCATAACAAAACACTCGTTTATCGGATTACCGCGTATAATATGTTTTTGAAAACCTAGAGAGTTTTTTACAATTCATCATCACACGTGCAAACTGTGAATTTTAAGCTAAGGTGTTCAAAATCTGGATTTTTCGAAACTGCTCTAGTTTTAAACAAAAATAGGGCAATGTTTTTCGAAAATTCGTATAAAATCTATTTTAAAATCCGATTCAGTTCATTCTTGATCCGTTGAAATCCTAAGACATTTATTTAAAACTTTTATTTAGATATAGTTTTCTAAAACTTTCTTGGAGTATGAGAAAATATTAGAGTTATAAACGTGTAAAGTCAGTAGCTGAAGTTAGATGTGCAATGATTATACTCAATTTAGCTTTCGTAAACACTCAAAAATTCAAGGCTCTTGTCCAAAATTCAGATTTTTATTATATTCGGTATTGGGTTCGATTTTTCGTTTGTTATCTATTGTATCTGTGCACTGAGTGTTTGGCTCAGCCGCATTTCTTTGTTCACGGCAGGTATTCGAAAGGAACCTAAAGAGTTTAAGGGATTCAGAGCTTCATCCTATATAAGATGTTTGTTGGTAAGAAGTTTTAGGTTTTATTAATGTTTTGATGTAAGTATTGGAAGAAAGAAAGTGTATCGTTCGAGACAATTATTATTTATGGTGGTGCTTATTTTAATCAGGTTTAATATTGCTCTGTATGCTTTTATTTGGCGACTTGTTTTAGGTTCGGATGTAACCTCCTTTTCCATCTCGGGAAGGGGGTGTTACAAGAATGGTATCAGAGCTCTAGGTTCTATCTTGTAGAAAACCAAATAGGTTTGACCTGTGAGTATGTGTAGTTTAGAAGAGGATATCCGAATGGTGTAGCGGAAGCGTGGTGGTGAAATTATTTTGTTATCCTAGACAGGCTCCCTAGTTGGTATGAGGATTAAAGATTTATGGAATTGGATTAGCTTATTGGTTGAGGAATCTCATGGACGATATTGTAATAGATGGTATGTGTATTTTATGACATTTTGTTGAAGTCTTGTGGGTTAAAAATTGTTGATGTTTCTTTTAATGTTATAGGTAATCTAATTCGGATTGGTTTGCTAAGCCAATGGTCTTAAGTGATTAGATTTAAGAATACTTGAATTAATGATATGGTTGTAATTATTGACATCGATTTTCCGTAAGGAAAGTTGCGATTTAGTATATTTAGAACGTAGTAATATTGTTGAAATTGTTGTGTTATCTAAGGAATAAGAAAATTGGTTAGAATGTCTTATTAGTTGAAATATTGGATGGCATATTATTGACGGCAGTATGTGGTTTTGGGTAAATTGTTATAAGATACTTAACATTTCTCGGTATCATTTTTTTATATATGAACAAGGATGGAATTGTGGGTTACGTTTTTTTTAATTTAAAGATATTTAGTTGGGGATATTTGAATGCTCAAGTCAAATGCTTCGAGTTAGAATTTTATTTCTAAGGCGATATTAGATGTACAATTTTGTATCTAGAATCAAGATTTATGGTATTTAGAAATTGGTGTTCTTTGGTAGATATTTTTTTTATTTTCCGTTTTATAGTTGGTAGAGGAGTACTGGTGATGTGAGGTTAGTTGCCATATTGAAATATTATTTTTAGTGTTTCATTTGTTATATTATGATTGAATTGTCACTTGTGAGTATTGATAAGTTGAGACTTGGGGTATATACGTTTGTAGGATCAAGTTGTTTTAAGTAGACGTGAGTTTTAATAACCAAGGTTATTTATAAAATTTTGAGGACGAAATTTTATTGATGACTTAATAGACAGATGTCGTAAAGTGATTTCGTCTCTTATAAGAAATATCATGTGTGTTCCTAACTCAAGAGATGTGACATAAGAATGGTTTTCCATATCATTGGTTACTTAAATTCCGAGGACGGAATTCTTTTAAGGAGGGTAGATTGTAATATCCCGTAATTTATATGGAAATATTATTCAAATATATGTATTGGTTCGAAATTGAAAACCTCATAATACTAGAGGGGCTAGATATGTCAATAAGCAAAACTTTGAAAAATAGGGATAAGTTCATATGGATGGCTCCGTATGCATTGCTTCCTAACCAAATTAGGATTATTTGTTTTTATATTTATCCTTTTGATTGAGTAATAATTAGTTGAGGGGAATAGAAACGGGAGTTAGAGTTGAAATAATTGTAGTTTCAAGCATCAATATTAGGGTTTGAGGTTACGCGTGTTGGAAGTTTTGATCGTGACTCTAAAGACTCGTTGAAGAAAGCAGATGGGATTTTCATTAGCGATTTTTGGATGTTAGCTAAGGTACGGATTCCTTATTCTCCCCCTCATTAATCCGTGTATTTGAGTTGTTGCATATGTATATGGATTCTTTATGTTCCCTCATTTGTAATCTTTTTTTTTATCCGTTTGTATATGTATACAAATTCTTTATTTTCCTTCCATTGTGTTACTCATCCGTGGTATATGTGGAATATTTCTAATTCCGTTTGTGTTTATTTTATTTATTACATATGTACATGGGTTCCTTGCTTTTGTCCCGGTTGTTTATCTTTCGATTTAGTGTATAATGTGTTCCTTCTTCCATCAAATTGATTTTGTTCTCATTCGATTAGTTGATCGTGTCTATTTTTGGTGAGTTTTGTTTTGGTTTTTCATGCAGTAAATCGAGGTTTGAATATGTTAAAAACGTCAAATTCAATTTATAAATCTGCTGAATTTCACTCTGAAAATTTCGTGTTATTTGTAAAAATCATAACAAATCACTCGTTTATCGGATTACTGCGTATAATATGTTTTTGAAAACCTAGAGAGGTCTTTTACAATTCATTATCACACGTGCAAGCTGTGAATTTTAAGCTAAGATGTTCAGAATCTGGATTTTTCGAAACTGCTCTGGTTTTAAACGAGAACAGCGCAATGTTTTTCAAAAATTCGTATAAAATCTATTTTAAAATCCGATTCGGTCTATTTTTGATCCGTTGGAATCCTAAGACATTTAATTTAACCTTTTATTTAGATATAGTTTTCTAAACCTTTCTTGAAGTATGAGAAAATATTATAGTTATAAACGTGTAAAGTTCTAAAAGTAGTACGACATGATTTCAAAAAGTTGTGGGTGTGAAATTCTTAGTCTATGTTTGGATCTGATTCTCCGTATGTTTTTGGTTTCAACTCTTTGTAAAGGTTCATACATGAAGCTACGTCAACGGTTTACTAAACTTGTCCCATTTAATCTTCTTTTCGATTTTTAATTCTCTTAGTTTTAGAGTGTTGGAAAAATAAAGCTTTTAAGTGGAGCGGTCAATACCCTTTTTATTCGTTTAGTATGATTTGATATTCATTTAGTATGATCACATGTGTTGTGACATACTTTTGAAGTTTATACGTTAAGGTGTACCGAGCTACTAACCACATATGGGGGTACCATAGGCACGTCATTGTGGCACTGATGGCGTGACACCACCCGTGGCGGTGTGATCAGTCCACGGCGTCTCCTTTTGATTTTGTGTCCTCGGATGAGAGTTGTCATGGTGTGATGGGAGGCGTATGGGTCGGCCCTAGTTTGTAGGGTGGATGACGGTGTAGTGCCCAACACCGCATCTCACATTATTTAGTACAGTTGGATGAGAATGTCCAACGTACGTGCCTATGTGGCTTATGTCTAACACTTTTTGTATCTGTTTATGTGTGATATGAAACTCAAGTGTATGCGTTTATTTGTTCGAGCTCGTTATGCAATCTTATGATATTATTTTGATTTAAGCTTCTCAGATTAGTTTGGTATTTAGTTGACGATATTTGTTTTGATTTGGCATTCTTGAACTTTGACGAAATTACTGTCTCGATATATGAATTTGGATTTATTCATTTTGTTATGACTTTTGATTATGCAATTAAATTTGAGTCTTTTGGTCTAATTTCTTTTGGTTTGTTTTCTTTGTTTTGGGGTATTAAAGTCTGTAGTTGAAGTTAGATGTGGAATGATAATACTCAATTTAGCTTTCGTAAACACTCAAAAATTCAAGGCTCTTGTCCAAAATTCAGATTTTTATTATATTCGGTATTGGGTTCGATTATTCGTTTGTTATATATTGTATCTGTGCACTGAGTGTTTGGCTCAGCCGCATTTCTTTGTTCGCGGCAGGTATTCGAAAGGAATCTAAAGAGTTTTAGGGATTCAGAGCTTCATCATATATAAGAGGTTTGTTGGTAAGAAGTTTTAGGTTTTATTAATGTTTTGATGTAGGTATTGGAAGAAAGAAAGTGTATCGTTCGAGACATTTATTATTTCTGGTGGTGCTTATTTTAATCAGGATTAATATTTCTCTGTATGCTTTTATTTGGCGGCTTGTTTTAGGTTCGGATGTAACCTCCTTTTCCATCTCGGGAAGGGGGTGTTACAGAGAGTCTATGGGACAACCAAGACCGGTTGACCCTACGGAAGGCTCAAACCCTAGGAGAGCAGAGTCCGTCAGGGTTTTTGATATTGTAGGAGTTCAGAAACGGGAGAGAAGAGGAAAAATACTGAGAGGGGCTCTGGAGGGGGTCGGAGACCAAGGCTAGAGGAATCAGGGTCCCGGGTCATTACCCAACGTTTAGTGACACCTCCTGCTTATGAAGGTCAAGGTTCTGATATTGATCTAGATCAATCAAACAGATTAGCTGATGAAAGTGATCCTAGTGAAGTTCCTTCTGCAACTAGTGATACTGAGAATGTTTCTAATGAGAATGATGAGGATTCTGACACTGAGACTGCTGCTGATGATAATGATTCAGATAATGATGATGATGATAATGATGATGGTGTTGTAACAAATGCTGATACTCATGCTAAGACTGCTCAAGTTGATGTTGATTTAGATAATGATGAGAATGTTGATGTTTTTTAGCCTTTCTATGGTAATGATGCCCTGGAGAGTGATGACCAGGTTAATGATACAGTCAATATAGTGTTGGGAGATATAAGGAGAACTGAGGGTGTTTTAGTTGAAAATGTTGTGAGAGAGAGTGACAGGGGAGAAAAAGAGCATGGTGAAAGTGAGTGCCTTGTAACCTACCGTTTCAAAAGGGAAACCACATCAAATGCTTCATCGCATGTGTTGCGGGCAAGTATTCAAGACATAAGTATCCCACTTATGCAAATGCATACCTTAGCCAACCACTCTACCTCATCTCAACAAGAGATAGTTTTTTCTTCTCACGGGGATATAGTACAAAGTCTACCGCATTCTCAACTTCTTTCAATGCACCTTTGAGTCTAGTGCCTTTTGAGATTCCAATTATCGTTTCTAGGATACATTTTGAAATAGCTACCATCGGAAGTCTTCGTGACCCGATCGGAACATCCCAAGTAAATCCGAAATCCGAACTACGAGGACATGATGGAAGTCCTGTTATAGTTAAAACTGTGCGAGCTATAAACACTAGCGATGCAGTTGGTTCTACCACTGTCATGAAAATGGATAATCTATGTGATTTCGGTGTTACTAACCCTGACTATGTGTCAAAGGAAGTTCTCGATGGCACCTTAAAGGATGTTGAAACTAGGTTATCAAAGAAGTTGGAGGATGAGATGTATGAGATCAAAAGGATGATGACAGGGAAACACTGTGCGGAACCTAAGCCTATTCAACAAACACAGTCACTTACACAAAATTCTCAACCTGCTGACTTATCCATTGAGCTAAAATCCTTGTTGTTCGCTAAAATGTTATCACAAGCTCCGGATAACCAACAAGATGCAGATCTTTTTTCACTTCTGCAATCCCACCTTCAACAACAACCACCACATTCTGTGAAACCATCAGTTTTGGTCAGTGCTTCAGAGTTTTCTACTTTTAAAACTAATGTTTTGCATGCTTTATCTGATCTTAAATAGGTAGTGCAAACATCATGTGAAGCCCAGGCAGCTGTTTCTAAGCCTAGACATGATCATGATCAAGATCATGATCATGATCACGTGGGGGAGAAAAGAGAGAAATAGGAAGTTGCTGGATCTGAGGTTGTTATAGTTGATGAAAGAGTTGAAAATGTTATAGATAATATAGATCATGGTGAAAAGAAAAATGATCAAAATATGAATGATGAGGAGGAAGCTGAGGTTTTTGGTGATAGAAATGATGAGCTTGAGATTGTTGGTGAAGGAAGAGAGCTTGTTCTGTATGTGAATGAAGAAGTAGAACCAAGGGTTGCAAAGCCTTAGGTTGATACTAGGGAGGAAATATTGTTGCTTATTGGGATTGATGCTATAAATGTTATTTATCTATCATCTGATGAAGAGGAGACTGCTAATGAAAACTATGAAAACTTTTAGAAGGTAAAAGAAGAAGAAATGGAGCAGTTAATTGGATCAGATGATGAAGGAAATGAAAACATTTTGGATATTTTGGTAGATCATCTAGAGGATATTTAGTTGAGCCTGATGCAGAATGATTTACCTGAACCTTCAAGTTCTAAACCTGAAATTCCTACCTTTAAAGAATTTAACTTTTCTGAACAAGTAGAGATACCCCAAAGCATTCCAAGTCCTTTCAACCAACCAAGTCCTGACAGATTAACAAGCCAAAATAGAATTCCTAGTCCACTTCAAAATGACCAACCCAGAAATGATGACCAACTAAACCCTGAAGCTAAACCAGAATTGCATTTTCCATCTAACCCTGATGAAGCTCAAGCAGGTCTTTCAAATGAACCAGAAGTTCCTCTTGTGCCCATTGAAGCTTAGTTGAGACAAATGAGAAATGTTTTAAGATCAATTTTTCTTGACGAGGAGATGAAGAAGGTATTTGTTCATAAGCTCAGAAAGATGGATATTTACAAAGTTTTGGGGGTTACTAATCAGCCTATGGAATATCAGACTGAGTATGCAAGATTCGTGTGTTGGGAAAGCAAAGCAGAAAAGTATGTCAAGAACAAATCTAGGATTGTAACTGTGAAAGAAGTGAGACTCAGGAAATTTCAACGTATTTGGTATCCTGTCTTCTTTGTTCCGAGAAGAGATTTGACTTAATGTGAATTTTCTGAAGCAGATTTCAAGTCTTAAATGTTGATGATATTGAATATTTGTATCATTTGTTCAGGAATATGACTATAAGACCTGAAAACATCATTTTTGCTTTGGAAGCAGTGAATAGATTCATGAGAAGACAGGTGAATTATACTTACTGCTATGACTTTCAACTAGGAATTGAAACAAACCAGAAGAAAGTTAACATGATAAAGCCTAACCTGGATCTGGAAGACATTGATAGTTATGATTTGTTCACTATTCTTGAAACTCCTGAGCTTGGTGTGATTTACAAGAATGGAGAAAACAAAAAGATATTTTTCAGAGTGTCAGGGATAGCTAATTTTTCTGATGGAACTTTAAAAGTTATCAGACTTCAAATTAATCAGAGATTCAAGGACAATAAAGAAAAGATAAAGCAAGGAGATAAGACAATGTCAACGTTTGACAGATTAGCTTTTGAGAGAGTTCTTGATGCATTGGATGACATAATCCATTTCAGAAGAGGTATAAGGAATTTTGAATCTCTGCTTGGTATCAGACAAGGAAGTTTTTCAATATGGGGCTGTCAGGATTGAAACTCAAACAAGAATTTAAATACCACACTCAGAAACTTATGTTAAAGAAGTTGCGGAAAAAAACTTTAACAGAAAATCAATGGAACAATATATAGAACTTAAATCACATGTTATATTAATTCAACTTGATGATTACACACAAAACCTCAATTTGTTGAACAGGCTCAACAGACGTTCTATACTTCTCTATAGAAAGGATCTAAACTATTCTTGAGGTTAATTCTCTCTAAACAAAACGTATGAATAATTGTTAATTCTAACAAAGACTTCTATAATATATATACAGAGTTGATTACAAGATAATTATCAAAATAAAATTGATCTTCAGTATCAATACCATAATTATCTTCAACCTTATCTCCAGCTCATCTTTATCTTCAAGTCTTCTTTATCATTAGAAGCAGCACTAACCTTCTTTTAGTAGTATTAATCATCTTGCAGCATTAACATCCTCAGCAGTATTAATCCTTGAGCAGTACTAACCATGCTTGCAGTAGTAATCTTCAACAGTACTAACTACTAGCAGTACTAACTCTCCAAGCAGTACTAACTATTCAAGTAGCAGCACTAACTTTTCAAGCAGTATTAACTCTACTAGCAGTATTAAAATTACAAGCAGTAGTAATACCTTTCCACTAGCAGTAGTATCCATCCTTGGCATATTAAGACCCAACAATCTCCCCCTAACTTAACTTTTCAGAATGAGAAGTTAAGTTCTTCTGCATAGGGTCTTCATGATGCTTTCAACACTTCTTCTCATTTGCCCAGATTTAGATCCAGTCCCAGACTTTGATTGATAATTCTTCTGACTACTATCCTGGCCATTTCTGAATCCTTTGAACATATCAGCTTTGCATTCAACATACCTTGCAACTTGGCTTTGTTGTGATCATATATTTTATCCACCAGGTAGTACTCATGATAAGCTCTATCTACAGTGATGACATAGACTCCACACCTTTCAAACACCATCCAATTTTCTATTCTTTGGATTTTATTCTCAAGATGCAGATCTCTGATCACATGTTGAACTTTTCTAGAATCAAACATCATACATAAGTACTCCATGGATAATCTTATTAAGCTTCTTTCTTCACCTGTCAAAACCTTTTCATACAGGCTCATTCCAATCTTGAACATTTCTTCTAAATCTGATCTGGAACAGCTTCTGATGATTTTTCCCCAAGTTGCATACACTTCAAACTGATCACCCATTCTTTTGAATCTGAAGTATTCTTTCTTGTTGTCCTTCAAAATATCCCAAAAGATTATTTCTGGTGATTTCATAGAAATAGGATCAGCTTGTACTGGATCTTTATCTGTCACTTTCATGTACAAGTCAAACTGCTCATTTGATTACTGATTGGACTGCTCTGGATTCTGCTCTGGCTCTGCTAAAGGTTCATCAGTAGGTTCTGCTTCTATCTTCTTCAATTATTGCCCTTTTTGCCTTTGGCTTGGTGGCAATGGTTTTATTTCTTTTGATTACTCCAATTTGATGAGCCAATGTCTCTTCTTTCTTCTCTTCTTTCTTTTCCTTGACAGGAGTTCCTTCTTCACTTTCTGGGAAGGGTTGTTGTATATTGAGATCATGCCTCTCTTTCATCTTCCTTTCAGCTTCTTCCCTTTGAGTGGAGTCCCCTTTCAGATTGGCCTTCTCTTTTGTATACAACTCCTCTATCCTACCATAGGGCATGTTGGTAAACATTCCTTCAGGAATTCCAAGAGCTCCTTTTAGGAAGTTTATCATTTTCCTCCTCTGTTGGGAATTCAGAAATATACAAGTATGGTTAATGCTACTAGCACTAAATGGTTATTACTTCTGAAGTTAATACTGTTGAGAAAGATTAATGCTGCTAGTCAAGATTAATACTACTTAATGAAGTTACTACTGCTAAGCAATTTTAGTATTGCTAGTAGTTAGTACTGCTAATCTTAATACTGCTCAAAGTATTAATGTTGTTGATGACTTAATACTGCTTATGAGATGAAGACTTCATATGGCAAGGATGACAGGTGTATTGATTGAAGATCATGGAAGGCTTGGAGATAAATATGGAAGATTATACTGAAGATCTTTTATTATTTGTAATTATCTTTTATCTTCAGTATATGTATAGAATAGTTTGTATCTTTAGAATAGAGAATTAATTCTGAGTTTTTGTTTTCATAGAGAGAATCAACCTCAAGGTTTAGAACCCTAGTTCTAGAGAAGTAGAATTCGTATTGGTGAGCTTGTTCATCAATATTGAGGTTGTGTGTGAAATGTGTGTCCCTGATTCTAGTTTCTAATCTATAACACAATCAAACAAACAATATTGAACAATCAAATTTACCTGTTTGATTACTTTCTCAATCCAAGATTACAATATCTCTCTCTAGAACTCTCTCTCTCTCTCTCTCTCTACAATCTCTTTCTAAAAGACAACTGAATATACTTCAATTTAGTTCATGTACAAAATACAAAGGAAGGAAACTATTTATACTAACTACTAATACAAGGAAAATACAAATACAACTAAGTTTGACTTATTACAAAATAGACTGAGTTTTAATGAGATTTCACTTTAGCAGCTTTGACTTCCTTAACTTTGACCTTCAGTATGCTTGATCTTGTATCCAACAGATTTATGCTCTAACAATCTCCCCCTTTGGATTCAAGATCATTGTTGAAAAATCTAACAATTCAGTCTTCACTTTAAGCTTTGTCAAAATAATCTCCCCTTTTTCATTGAAAGTTTTCTTTCCAAAACTATCTTCAAATGATGAACAATCTCCCCAAAACTTCATATAGAACGCTTTTAGACTTATGGAAAGAAATTATCTTCAGAATCAGCTAGAATTGCTTCAGCAAATAATCTTCAAAGAAAATTTCCACAAATCTTCAGAAATTCTTTGATCATCTTCAAATCTTTACTTTGAATCTTCTATCTTGGCTATTTGAGAAAATCATCTCCTTTTAACTTCAAAAACTTTAACATTTCTTCATACCATCTCCAATCTTTAACATTTCTTCATACCATCTCCAATCTTTAACATTTCTTCATACCATCTCCCCCTTTTTGATGATTTGAGCATCTATATCATCAAAACTTTTCGCCAAGAAATGTTATTTACCATTCTGATCTGTCATACTGAGCCTCTGATTCTGTCAACTCTCCAAGATATTTATCTAGATCGTTTCAAATCCAGACAAAATAAGAACATGTAACACCTGAATCAACAGATGAATCAGTTAATATGCCTGTCAGTAACACAAAGTCACTGTGTGTAACGAATACACAATATAAAGGAGCTTTTTGATGTTCACTCCCCCAGGGCTTCCATCCAATCATCGAAATACCACAAAGGCAATTTCTATGAATGTTATGACAAAGAAACAAATTCTTTGTGTGTTTGTGCACGTGTAGAAAGAATTAAGCACGAATATTGCTTTTATAAGGCTCAACATAGTGTAAACCACTGAGACAACAGTAGATAAACACAGACTCTAAGTGCATGATTGAAGTGCGAAGGTGGGGCAGACTTCCTTCTTTTTCAATATCCAGATTTTCCAAATGAAAATCAGATAGATTATATGTTGCGTCCCCTTGAAAATGTGAAACATTTTCTTTTTGAGAAGAAAATGAGTGGTTGGTGGGGTTTAAGCAAGAGTTGGCATGGGCTATTTGCCTGATTCAATAACTTTCACCAAAGAATTGTGAAATGCTAGTAATGTGGCTGCCCGGCTCAGAAAGTAGTTGGTGCAGAGTTTGATATTCTTTTACTCTGATCTCTCACCCTCTTTCTTTTTAATCAATAAGCTCACTATTAACCAAACTCTCTTTTCCATTTTACCTCAGCACACCCACACTCATTTCTTTTGACTCCTCACACTCAATCACTAAGGGATTAACTTCATGGGTAGGAAACACTGGTTAACGTGAATCCATAGAAGTTTAGTTAATTCCTAGCACAAAGAACCCAATAATCCTAAAAAGCATGTGTTGCTCAAATGGTTTAACTATATCAGTTAAAGCTCATATACAAATGTCATATATAAGTATGCTCAGTGATATAATCATGAAGATATGAGCATTTTAAAACATTGAAGAATTTTCAAACAAGGAAATTGAATGAATGAACATGAATGCAAGAAACTTATTTGAAAATCTGACATTGTATAAAATGATCAGAAATAAATGATATAGCAATTAAAGCTTATGGTCAAGAATAATTGATATTTGTCTATACGAAACAAGATATAGACATTCTTGAAATGACGTTTCGAAATGAAATATCGCTCAAAATTCTTTGAATACAAGCGGAGTGTCTTACCATCAAAGAAAAATTGTTTCAATTTAGAGACTTGGTAAGAACATGTTGAACAAAAATTCAAACCAGTGTGTGTGAATACTTGAAAGTATATAGAAAAGACAATACGCAAATATTTATCTTTGGAAACACACGGTTTGTTTATCAATGAAGCACAAAAATAAAATGAAAACATTTAAAATCACACTTCCAAATTATAAAATCTGTTTAAGAATTGGGAAGTGGTTTGAACATTTAAGGATATGTTTTCTGTACCTGAAAGTTGTCCTTCTTTCAGATATATGTGAGATTAAGATAAGAAATTTACCTTGTCGCTCAATCTTAAATCTCTGAAAGTCAGCTATAGTCATGTAGATATGATCATGTCAGCTTCTCTCATCCTGTAAGTCTCAAAGTCTAGTCAAAAATTTATTCACAAAATTTATTCGAAAATAAACGACGTAAAACAGTAAAACAATTATAGAACGAGTTATGATCAGAAGTAATCAGAAATCATTGTCTTACTCCTTGTTACTTATAAGCTCCCCCTAAAATCATGCATTACAAAAATTTTGTCAGTTAAGTATAATGCAGAAGTTAGTTTTGCTCCCCCTCAAATGAATGTAGATCATTTAAAAATCTTCTCTAACTCCCCCTGAGATCATGAGCAAACCATTAAAGTGCATGTATCTTTCAGACATAAACATAAAGAAAATGATAAAAAAAAAATTTGTAACTTTAGTAGGTAATAACCGATTACGTCTTAAGATTTAACATACCAAGCTTAGAGATAAGAAAATTAAATCTCTTTTCATCTAAGGGTTTGGTAAATAAATCTGCAAGTTGATAATCTGTTTTTACAAAATAAAGTTCAATTGTTCCATTTTCTATATTATCTTTGATAAAGTGATACCTTACATCAATGTGTTTGGTTTTGGTGTGTTGGACAGGATTAGCAAATATGGCAATCGCACTCTTCGAGTCACAGTATATCGGAATTTTGTCATATTTGAATCCAAAGTCTCGTAATTGTGTTCGCATCCACAAGACTTGAGAGCAGCAACTGGCAGTAGCTACATATTCTGCTTCTACAGTCGATGTGGAAACACATAACTGTTTCTTTGAAGCCCAGCTAACGAGCTTGTCTCCAAGAAATTGAATGTGACCAGAAGTACTCTTTCTGTCCAACATGCAACCTGCATGATCTGCATCTGAATATGCAGTCAGTTGAAACCCTGTATCTTTAGGATACCACAAACCAAGGTCTGCAATCCCCTTCAGATATCTAAAAATCCGTTTGACAGCGGCCAAATGGGATTCTTTGGGATCAACTTGATATCTAGAACATAGACATGTTGAAAACATAATATCTGGTCTACTGGAAGTTAAATACATCAACGATCCTATCATACCTCTATAAGTTCTAACATCAACACTTTTTCCCGAAGGATCGGTGTGAATCTTAGTTCCTGGTGCCATCGGGGTGCCAATAGATTTGTGATTTTCCATTTTGTACTTCCGAAGAATGTCCAAAATGTACTTAGATTTATTGATAAAAAATCCCCGTAGAAAGTTGTTTAACTTGTAATCCAAGAAAGAAATCCATCTCTCCCATCATACTCATTTGAAAACGTGACACCATGAGATTAGAAAAGTTTTTGCAATATTTTGGATTAGTAGAACCAAATATTATATCATCAACATAAATCTGAATAAGAATAATATCAGCTTTTTCCTTCTTTATGAATAAAGTAGTATCGATCTTACCTTTTGAGAAACCAGACTTGACCAAGAATTTTGATAATACATCATACCAGGCTCGAGGGGCTTGCTTTAATCCATAAAGGGCTTTGTCCAAGATATAGACATGATCTGGCTTGTCTTGATTAACGAATCCTTCTGGTTGAGACACGTACACTTCTTCTTTAAGAATGCCGTTCAGAAAAGCTGTTTTCACATCCATCTGAAAGACTGTGAAGTTCTTATGAGCGGCGTAGGCGAGAAACATTCTGATTGCCTCTATGCGCGCTACTGGAGCATATGTCTCGTCATAATCAATGCCTTCCTCTTGCTTGTAGCCTTTGGCAACAAGTCTAGCTTTGTTTCTGATGACGACACCATCTTCATCCTTTTTGTTCTTGAATACCCACTTAGTTCCTATCACGGTCTTTCCTTCAGGCTTAGGAACTAATCCCCAAACCTTTAGGGCTTCAAACTGATTGAGCTCTTCTTTCATTGCAGATACCCAGTCCGAATCAGCAAGAGCCTCAGATACTCGTGTTGGCTCAATCTTGCTTAGGAACGAGTCATGCATACACTGATTAATAGTCGCTGACCTTGTCTGAACAGGCTTGTCAACATCTCCAATTACTTGATGTAATGGATGGTCTTTGGTCCAGCGATGCTCATGTGGGAGTGGAATAGATGTATTCTGAACATGATCATCATCTTGAAATCCACTTTCAAAATCTTCAGTTTGAATTACAAGAGGGGAATTTTCAGTTGAAGTTTCATGTGCAGAAGTATCAGTGGGAACAGCAGATTCAGGCTGTTGAGTAGACAAAGTATTACACCCAACTGAAACAATTACTTCTGACTCAGCATTTGTTTGAACATCTCCAACTGTAGGAGTAACAATAGGAATATGAGTTTCAGACTGAACGGGGGATACTTGTTCAGTAATAACCTCTGTTGAAGTGACTGGATGATTACAAGTTGTATCTTCAGACCTGTCAATCACAACAGATTTAGATATATTAGATCCTAGAAACTCATCATAAAAGAATTCAAATAACAAATCTAAATCAGTTAAATGTGAAGTAGATGTAGAAGCGTTATCCGAATTTATCGCTGTAGACACATGTTCTGGACTGATCTGCCCAGAAGCTAATACACCAGTGATAACGGGTTCTGAACTGAGATGATCAAAAGCCATATCTTCATCAAATGTGACATTGACGCTCTCAATAACTGTCTTTGACTTCTTTATGTAAACACGATATGCTGCAGAAGTTGAAGAATAACCGATTAAGATGCCTTCGTCCGCTTTAGCACTGAATTTATTCAGACTCTCTCTGTCGTTAAGCACAAAACATTTACACCCAAATATGTGAAAATATTTGATAGTTGGTGTTCTGTTGTTGATTAGCTCATATGGAGTCTTCTGAAAACGGCGGTGTATTATGGAACGATTTTGCGTATGGCATGCAGTCGATACAGCTTCCGCCCACAAGAATAGAGGTAGATCCGATTGACTAACCATAGTCCGAGCGGCCTCGACTAGAGTCCTACTACGTCTTTCTACTACTCCATTTTGTTGAGGAGTTCTAGCAGCAGAATACTGATGTGAAATCCCAACTGAATCGAGATATTCATCAACAATCTTGTTCTTGAATTCTGTGCCATTGTCAGTTCTAAGGAACTTGACTTGTCGCTGCAGTTTCACCTGGGTCGTCTTTAAGAATGAAATGAGAACTTCCGGTTTCTCATCTTTAGATCGAAGAAATTTGACCCACGTGTATCTTGAGTAATCGTCCACAATTACCAACACATATTTCTTACCACCCAAACTCTGAGTTCTCATTGGTCCACATAAATCCATGTGTATCAGTTCTAACGGAGAACTAGTGCTTGGTTCAGGCTTCGGTTTTGAGCAACTCTCTTCATCTTACCCTTCTCACAAGCTGCACATAAGTGTTCTTTCTCGTATTTCAGCTCAGGAAGTCCCTTTACCAATTTTCCACGAACCAGCTTGTTGATGTAACGAAAGTTCAAGTGAGATAACCGTATATGCCAGAGCCAACTTTGTTGTTGTGAAGCTTTTGTCATCAAGCATACCTGATTGTCAATCTGAACTTTGGACAAGTTGATGGTGTAGAGGTTTGTCTTTCTATGTCCACCCAAGAGTTCTGTTCCATCATCAGTACGAACTGAGCAACTCTTAGACTTGAAGTTGACCTCTAACCCTTTATCGCAGAATTGACCTATGCTAAATAAGTTGTGCCCCAAGCCTTCGACATAACTCACTTTACTAATCGTTATGTTGTCTTGTATAATGTCACCATATCCTAAGATAGGTGAAAGCTGATCGTTTCCAAATCTGACATTGCCACTGAATTTCTCTGTATAGTTAGACAATAAAGCTTTTTGTCCAGTCATATGCTTGGAACATCCACTATCCAAGTACCACATATGCCGGGTCTGCAAGAGAAATCAGACAATAATAGACTTAGGTACCCATTTAAAAACGGGCCCTAACAGATTAGTACAAGATTTTGGCATCCACTTAAAAATGGACCCTCTGTTCTTTTGAAACTTTTACAAACATTTGACTTTGAAGAATATACATGCTAAGATCCATACCAATCAGAAGAATTATGAAAATAAGCAGAGTCAGTTTTCCGATAATTATGATGAAATTTAGTAGTAATAGGAAATAATTGAATCAACTGCTTTATTGAATAACGCTTGTAAGAAGTTACAAGGTTTTGTTTATGAGAAGCACATTGATCAACTACATAAGAATCACTACTAACAGATTTAGTACAAGAATTATCAGTAACTGATTCAGCTATCTCAGCATCCTTCTGTTTTGGTCTCCATTTGGATTGAGCTTTCAGCTTTTTCTTCCTTAAATCTGAAACATAAGATGTAGATTTATTAGGAAAAATAGATTTCTGTGACTGAGGTTTCTTTTGTGTACTAGTATATTTCTGTTTCTGTAATCGCTGTTTCTTATGTTTCTTACCATTAGCATAGTAATCAGCAGTTACAGAAACTTTGTCATTACTAACACCACTTGGTAACACTTTGTCATTTTCAAGACAAGTAGAATGATCAGGAAGTTTAGTATGAATGTCAAACATATCAGATTCTTCCATGCTCCCATCATCAGAATTAAAAGAATCATTTGCAGACTCAAATAAGTCATCAGAATTATCAGAGAAAATTTGAGGTTCCTTTGAAACTGTAGAACACTTTGTTGATATTTCTTGAAAAAGAGTGTTCTTTATAACTGTAGAAAACACATTTTGTTCTATATCAACCAAAACTTTTTTATCAGATAAAACATTTTCAAGTTCAACTATTTTGCTTTCAAGAATAGATGTAGGAACATAAACCTTTGCAATCGCAGGTTTTGCCTTCATCTCAGATGCGGAATAACTAACAAAATAGTCATTTGGAAGAACTTTCGGTGTTTCTGAAAGATAACTATCATTTAACTTGACATAGTTAAATGGTAGTTGCATTTTCTTTTTATTCTTTCTGTTTTCAGTTTCTTTGGCCTCATCTTCATCTGACAATTTGGTAACAAATTTGGGTTTCAAATGAATATGTTTACCAGCACATGCAAGAAAATCATATTTATAAAGTGCCGGTTGTTTTCTGATAGCTTTCTTAAGATAATGGGGGTTGTTAAAACCAAGTCCCAATCTTTGCTTAACATCTACCTCTTCATTAGGAACATTAAGAAAGATGGTTTGATCTGTTTGATCTCTTTTATAAAGTTTAACTTCCAGACCATTTACCTTCTTGTTCAAATTCTTGTTTTCAACCTGCAGTTTATAAATAGTTAGTGCAGATTCATTTTTCTCAAACTCATATCTATTTACTTTACCTTCAAACTCAGAAATCTTCTTTTCAAAATTTTCTACTTTAGATTTAGAATCAGAATCAGATTTGCGTAAAGAATCAATTAGATCTTTGTTTGAAATAACAGAAGTATTAAGTTCAAAGATCTTGTTGTTCTTTTTAGCAACCTTTTCCTTTTCATTTTTCAGATTATTTTGTAAATTTTGTAGCTCAACCACCATGGTTTCCAACTTGGTAATGAAATCTTTTGGAGTTAAGTTTAATACCTCATTCACTTCTTCATCATCTGACTCGTCATTCTTGTCCTCTTTGCCCATGAGACATATATGAGCATTTTCTTCTTTATCTTCTCCTTCATCCTCGGAATGATCCAACCAAAACTCATCTTCAGCCATTAGAGCAATACCAGCTTCCTGTTGTCTTGCCAAAAGCAACTTATTCTGATAGTACTGAGAGTTGCGAACTTTCGGCTTTCGACAATCTTTAGCATAATGACCCATCTTGCCACAATTGTAGCACTTGATTGAGTCAGTTGCTGGCTTTTCAGCTTCAGTGTAATCATTCACGTACTTCTTCTTCTCATCGGGTTTCTTCTCCACATATATTTTCTCTTCATATCTCTTTCCTTCCACTCTTTCACGATGTTCATGGTTCTTAGAACTTGATGAAGAATATCTTTGAGAATTTGATCCCGGCTTCTTGTAGAATTTCTTTTGAAAAGCACGAGTCAATAAGATCATGGCCTGTTTCAGACTTTCTCCATCATCACCATCTGATGCAGATTCAGATTCAGAACTAATAAGAACTTTTTTCTTCTTCTTTTCTTTCTCCTTCTCTCCTGCTACCAACGCAATAGGTTCAGAAACTGTTTCTGCTTTCTTTTTCTCAGCTCTCTTTTCCTCCACTTCTTCTTCATTCTGCTTAAGAGTCTCATACACTTCATGTAAAGGAATGTCATTAAGATCCTTCATTTGCTTCATCCTACGAGTATGCTTTTTCCATTCAGGTCGTAGAATGCTAAGGAATTTGACATTGTTTTCTATCTGCTTCTTTGTCACTTTATTCTTTGATAATTCATTCAGAAGCACAGTAAATCTTTCATATGTCTCTTCCAAACTCTCATTCTCTTTGGCCTTGAATTCCTCGTAACGATTGATGCAGTTGGCCACTTTTATCTGATTCCCGATCTTGGAACCCATCATCATCTTTTCCAAATGATCCCACATCATTTTAGCAACATGCTTGTAACTACCTTCTTTTCTGTTCTTCAGAATACTGAGAAAATTCCACTTTAACAAGTTTTGTCTTTTCTTCTCTTTCCTCATCCTCATGTACATTTTCAGATTCATCATTAACAGGTACTCGAACCATGATAGGTGCCATAGGACCATTTGTAATTGACTCCAGAATATTCTCTCCATTTGCATGTCTGTCTAAGAAATCCAGAAAGCGATCCTTCCATTGTTCATACTCTCCTTTGAACAGTACAGGAGGCTTCACATCAGTACCGATTGAAAGCGCATCTTTGGAAGTCATCTTCTTTGACATGTTTGAAAAATATATCAAATAAGAAACTAGAACTGATCGTTAGTCCAAAATATGAAATCACAAGAAAAATCTTGAATACTAGAAAAATCAGAAAATTCGAAAAAAAAATGACTAAGTATCAGAACTCGCAAGTCACTATTGAACTCGCAAGCCCTAAAACTCGCAGACTGAAGAACTCGTAGACTAAGACTTGCGCGTTCTATAAATTCTCAACCAAACGCGCAGACAAACTCGCAAGTAAACTCGCAAGAAAACTCGCAGATATTTGCGCGTTTTGAGAAACTCGCAAGCAAATACGCAGATCAAACTCGCAGATCGACGAAACTCGCAAGTGCCTAAACTCGCTAAAGACTATTCACGTTGAAACTCGCAGATTGAAACGTGCGCGTTTCCCAAACTCGTACGTCGAAGCTTGCGCGTTTAAACCAAACTCGCTAGCTACTCTTGCGCGTTTCAACACTTAGAATTATTTCTTGAATCTTCAAACTCGCAGATCGATGAACTCGCTAACTACTGTTCCTCCTGAAACTCGCTAGCTTCAATTAGCGAGTTTGTAGAACTCGCTGGCCACTACTAGCGCGTTTCTTAGAACTCGCAGATAGCCCTTGCGCGTTTCAGACCAAAATTCTTCTTTTCGACTTGCGCGTTTTAAATGATGAACCTTGCGCGTTTCACGACGAACTTGCGCGTTTTGACGATGAACTAGCGCGTTTTAGAGATCTTGCGCGTTCTTCCGTTTGTCGACCCAAAAACCATCTTTTTCACCTGCAATCGATCTTTTCTTGGTCCAAACACTCTGAAACTCTGGATTGATGCTCGATTACAACTCTAGAACGAATTACAATTCAAGAAATTTACAAACAAACACTTACAAATCAAAAGAATCGAGGTAACAGTAAAAACTACTCGTGAACAAAAACTCAACCAAAATCACAAAAATTGTGAGAATTACAGTGCAATACTGAAATTAAAGTACATAGACTCGATCTATTACACTTTTCGACCACTTCCTAACACAAATCTGCTCCAAAAACACTCTGAAATTCAGAACTTGAATTTTCTTGAATGAACAGTGACGAATAACCCAAAAAAAATTTGATTTTCTTGATTCGATTTCACTTTGGATCTGCTCTGATACCACTTGTGTGTCCCTGATTCTAGTTTCTAATCTATAACACAATCAAACAAACAATATTGAACAATCAAATTTACCTGTTTGATTACTTTCTCAATCCAAGATTACAATATCTCTCTCTAGAACTCTCTCTCTCTCTCTACAATCTCTTTCTAAAAGACAACTGAATATACTTCAATTTAGTTCATGTACAAAATTCAAAGGAAGGAAACTATTTATACTAACTACTAATACAAGGAAAATACAAATACAACTAAGTTTGACTTATTACAAAATACACTTTGACTTTTAATGAGATTTGACTTTAGCAGCTTTGACTTCCTTAACTTTGACCTTCAGTATGCTTGATCTTGTATCCAACAGATTTATGCTCTAACATGAAATCTTGTAGCTTTACAATCATTCAATAAAGTTTACAAGTTGTTATTCTGATTCATTGTTTCATTGATCTTTAAATATTAAAGTGTTATTCCGCAAACTTCTTTAATATTGTTTCTGAGTGTTTATTCTTGTTAAGAATTCCGATCCTGACAAGTGGTATCAGAGCTAGTATTCTCAGAAATCTTATTCGTCATGGAAAACACAGTTGAATCAAACAGTACTCTGGTCTCAAAGGTTCCAATGCTCAGATCTAATGAATTTGACATGTGGAAGATTAGAATCAAGCAATACATTCTCCTCACATATTACTCCATGTGGGACATCATTGAGAATGGCCCATTTGATGCAGGAAAGATTGGTGAAGATGGAAAAATAACCCCACCAAAGACGGATGCAGAAAGAAAGACAAGGCAGACAGAGATGAAAGCCTTGAGCACACTGCTCTTGGCCATTCCCAATGAGTATCAACACCAATTCTGTAATTGCACTGATGCACAGATGCTTTGGAATGCTCTAGAAAAGAGATTCTCTGGTACTAAAAGTACCAAGAGAAATCAAAAGGCAATCTTGAAACAACAGTATTAAAACTTTATGTCAACTAAGAATGAGTCCATGACTCAAACTTTTGACAGGTTTAACAAGTTGATTTGTGAACTAGCTACTATGGGAGTACAAATTGATCAAGATGATGTAAACAGAAAGTTCTTAAGGTCCCTGGGAGATGAATGGACCATGTACACTGTTTCATTCAGACAGAATGAACAATTGGAAGAAAAAGAACTTGATGATTTGTACAATGACCTTAGAGTATTTGAAGCTGAGGTGGAGGCAAAGAAGAAACCTTCTGGATATATTCATAATGCTGCACTCCTATCAGCATCAATTGATTCTACTGCTAACCCTGAATCAATTAATGCTGCTAATGGAGCAACTCAAGAAAAAGGCACTGAATCTGTGTTTGAAGCCTTTCTTTCCAGCCATGGAAACTCCTCTTTAATCAATGATGATTTGGAACAACTTCATCCTGATGATCTTGAAGAGATGGATATTAAATGGCAGATGGCCATGCTTTCCATGAGGGTGAAGAAGTTCATCAAGAAAACTGGGAGGAACAACTTCTCCCAAAGATGAGAAGATTGAGCAGGCTTTGATAAATCAAAGGTGGAGTGCTATAAATGTCATCTGAAGGGACACTTTGCCAGGGAATGCAGAAGTGGAGTGTCTCACAACAACAACCACCAACAAGCACAGTCTAGAAACCTCAACCATAAAAGAAACTTTGCTCAAGCCCTTGTTTCTCAACAAGGAATGGGGTTTGACTGGAGTGATCAATCAGAAGAGGCTATCCAAAATCATGCTCTTATGGCAGAAGTATCTAATCTCCCAACTGAGGTAAGTTCTAATCTCTGTTCTAAAACTTGCATAGACACTGTTAAAAGGTACAGGGATCACAACTAGAAGATGAGTGATGACCTTAAGAGGTTAGCAAAAGATGTAAAAGACTATGTGAAAATTGTTGAGAGGTTTTAGGAACAGATTAAAGGTTTTCAAGCCAATGAACTTCAACACTCATATGATACCAATTACTGGAAGTGGGAGAAAAAGGATCTAGAACTCCAACTGACCAAATCTAAAGAGGAGAGTGAAAAGTTGAGAGAGGAGCTAACCAAGGTTAAGCTTGATGTGGAAAAGTTTTCCAATGCTTCTAAAGCAATGGACTCTTTACTAAAAACTCAGATTCATGACAAATTGAGAAGAGCAATTGGGTACAATACCACACCACCACCATACAACAACAACTACATTCCTCCTACATCCGATTTGCTAGAAACCAAAGATAGGAAGGACTTGCCTGAGGGAGCCACTAAGATAGATCCCTTAGATGAGGTAGTTGTTGAGGATAAGACTGAGAAAGAGGTTGGTAAGAGTAAGGAGAACAATGTGAGTGGTGAGATTCCCCTAGAAAATCACATCATTACCAATGAGGGGTGTGGAAAGATTTGGGTCAAATCAAAGGACATAGAGAAGACAGAGGGAAAGTCTGGTATGGTCCATTACAAACAAACCACAGTTGTGAATCCAGTTCCTTGCAAACAGTGTGCATGTAAGAAGACTGAGCCCCTAAAACATAATAAAAAGATGGGAAATCAAAGAAACTGGAATAATCAGTAGGCACAAAAACAAGGGGTTGATCTGAGTAAAATCAATAGACCAAAACCTTGTTTTATCTGTGGCAAATTGAATCATCTTGCCAAATACTGTTATTTCAATCCTATGAACCAAAGGATGAATTTTCAAAGATCTATGCAAAAACCCTTTGGTTATAGGAAGATTGAAAGGAACCATGTGGATAAGAAATCTGTTAAATCTAAAAGCCACATGAAGAAAAAGACTATTAAAGAAAGTGTCAATATGTGGGTTCCTAAATGCACTAAAACTGTTAGTACTGCTACACCAAATAGTACTGCTGATAATGTTAGTGCTGCTAAGAGTATTAGTACTGCTAAAACTAACATGGTTAGTACTTCTTCAAAAGCTAATACTGCTAACTCTGTTAGTGCTTCTAACAAGGTTAGTACTGCTAAACCTGTTAGTGCTACTAACTCTGTTAGTACTTCTAAAGTTAGTACTGCTCCTAGTGTTTGTGCTGCTAGACCAATCATATTGACAAAGTACTCCAATAAAGAGAGCTCTGAGTTTAAAAACCTTATCAAAAAGGAATGTAAATACTTTGATGAGAAAGGGAGACCCAAGACCACTTTGGCTTGGGTTCCCAATCAATACTAATTGTTTAATCTTATGTGCAGGGCAACCAGCAGCTCAAGGGGAAGAGCATCTGGCATGTTGATAGTGGTTGCTCTAGGCACATGACAGGGAACATGTCATGCCTCAAGAATTTCAAGAAAATTGTTGGTGGGCATGTTGTCTTTGGTAATACTCCAGATGGAGGTAAGATCAGTGGTAAGGGGGATGTAACCAAAGGTAAAATGACCTTTGAAGATGTATTCTATGTTGAGCAGTTAAGGTACAACCTGTTAAGTGTATCACAGGTTTGTGACAAACAACATAGTATATTATTTACTGATTCTGAATGCATTATCCTTGCTCCTGGATTCAAGGTAGTTGATGAAAAGATGATACTACTAAGAACTCCTAGAAAGGATAATGTATATTTCTTAGATATGGAAAGTGTTTCAACTGATTCATCCCTAAACTGTCTTGCTTCAAAAGCTTCTTTGAATGAATCATCACTTTGGCACAGAAGGATGTCTCACATGAACTTTAAAACAATGAACAAACTTGTTAAAAACAACCTTGTAAGATGTTTACCTTCCAAAGTCTTTTCATGTGATGATCATTGTGTTGCCTGTCTCAAAGGCAAACAACACAAAACTTCTCATATGTCCAAAGAGTTGAACACAATCTCTAATTCTCTTTAGTTGTTGCATATGGATCTGTTTGGTCCTACAAATGTTATGAGTATAGGTAAGAAATCATACTTCCTAATTATTGTTGATGATTACTCTAGATTTACTTGGCTATATTTTCTAAGGACTAAGGATGAGACAAGTGGACTGATCAAATCCTTTATTCTAAGAATTGAAAACCAAACAAATCAAAAGGTAAAAGTCATTAGGTCAGACAATGGTACTGAATTTAAAAATCAGGACCTAAACACCTTTTGTGAGGAAAAAGGAATTGAGAGGCAATACAATACTCCTAGGACTCCACATCAAAATGTTGTTGCTGAGAGAAGGAATAGGACACTAATTGAGGCTGCTAGATCTCTGTTAGATGATTCCAAACTACCAATTACTTTCTGGGCTGAAGCAGTTAATACTGCTTGTTATGTCCAAAACAGGGTTCTAGTAGTCAAGCCTAAGAACAAGACACCATATGAGCTTTTAAATAAAAGAAAGCCATTTATTGGATTTTTCAAACCTTTTGGGTGTCCTTGTACCATTCTCAATACCAAAACTCACTTAGGAAAGTTTCATAGCAAGGCAGATGATGGTTTTCTTGTTGGTTACTCATCTCAGAGTAAGGCTTACAGAGTTTTTAATTCTTCTTCTAGAATAATTGAGGAAAGTGACAATGTCAAATGCAATGAGAACACACCAAATCCTATTGGGTCTGGTCCTCTGTGGTTATTTGACATTGATTCACTAACTAACTCTTTGGGTTTCAGTAGTGATTATCATGCAGGTTCAGGAAGTGCAGGATCAGGGGATGAACAAGTACAAGTACAAGACATTATTCCTCATTCTGTGATCTTTCCCATACCTACAGTAGAGCCTGTTGATGTCTGTGCAAAGGAAACTATGACTGAACCAATTCAGAGTGAAGAAGAAGGAAGAAATGAGGAGAATCAAGTGCATGAAGAGCCAGAAGCAGCTGATAAGATCCCCTCAGCTAACTTAAATGATTCCAATCTAGATGTGGGAATCAATGAAGAACCTAGTCATCAGACTAGAACTCAAAAGAACCATCCTCCAGAGTTGGTCATAGGAGACATCTCTTCTCCTATGATAACAAGGAATCAAAGCAGACTTCAAGAGCTGCAGGATCAGTAACACACAGTACTCTCTTGCTTTCTATCTCAGATTGAGCCTAAGAAGGTTTATGATGCAATGAAAGATTCCAGTTGGATAGAAGCTATGCAAGAAGAGTTACTGCAGTTCAAATTTCAAGAAGTTTGGGACTTGGTGGACCTTCCAAAAGGTCATAGAGCTATTGGCACCAAGTGGATTTTCAGGAATAAAAAGGATGAGAGAGGAATTGTGATCAGGAAGAAAGCAAGGCTTGTGGCACAAGGGTACACTCAAGAAGAAGGCATAGACTATGAAGAAGTGTTTGCTCTAGTGGCAAGGGTAGATGCAATTAGGCTATTTTTAGCCTATGCCTCATACATGAAGTTCAAGGTATACCAAATGGATGTGAAGAGTGCCTTTCTTTATGGTACAATTGATGAAGAAGTATATGTCTGTCATCCCCTTGGATTTGAAAATCCATCATATCCAGACAGAGTATACAAACTGAAGAAAGCACTTTATGGTCTTCATCAAGCCCCAAGAGCATGGTATGATACACTGTCTACCTATCTCTTGGAGAATGCGTTTGAAAGAGGAATAATTGACAAGACCCTCTTCATTAAAAGAAGTAAGAAGGATATCCTACTTGTTCAGATTTATGTGGATGATATCATCTTTGGATCCACAAAAGATCAGATGTGAAGAGACTTTGAAAAGTTGATGCACAAGAGCTTTAAAATGAGTTCAATGGGTGAACTTACCTTCTTCCTTGGGCTTCAAGTGAAACAGAAGAAAGATGGGATCTTCATAAGTCAATCAGAATATGTGAAAGACATCCTGGATAAGTATGGTATAACAGACTCAAAGCCAGCAAGCACACCTATGGAGACTCATAAACAGATCACTGATGATCTTGAATCGGAGGATGTTGATGTCCATCTATATAGATCAATGATTGGATCTCTCATGTATCTCACAACCTTAAGACCGGACATCATGTTTCCAGTGTGTTTGTGTGCCAGATTCCAAGTCAAGCCAAAGAAATCACATCTTCAAGCTGTTAAAAGGATTTTCAGATACTTAAGAGGGCAACCTAGATTAGGTCTTTGGTATCCTTATGAATCCAACTTTGACTTGATTGCATATTCAGACAGTGACTTGGGTGGTGCTAACATGGACAGAAAGTCTACTTCAGGTGGATGTCAACTTTTGGGTGCAAGACTAATATCTTGGCAGTGTAAGAAAAAAACCACAATGTCCTTATCAACAACAGAAGTTGAGTATATTGTTGCTGCAAGTTGCTGCTCTCATGTTCTATGGATTCAGAATCAGATGCTGGACTATGGGGTAACCTTTCTTCACACTCCAATCTTCATTGACAATAGCAGTGTTATAAGCATTGTTAACAATCCAGTCAAGCACTCCAAAACAAAGCACATTGAGATCAAGTATCACTTTATTAGATATTGTAATGAAAAGAAGCTAATTCAAGTTGCTAAAGTTCATACTGACAACCAGTTTACTGATCTATTAACTAAAGCTTTTGATGTGGGTAGATTCACTTTCTTGGTCACAAGTGTGGGCATGATCAACTCTGAATGAGCTCATGTTTTAAAAAGTGTTTTCATACCTGTTATTGGTTTATTCTTTGGTGCTACTAACATCTTTCTCAGGAAGTTATTACCTTGCTCAGAGTACCTAAAGCGTCAAAAAGTGTAAGTATAGTTAATGTTGCCAGTGCCGTTTTAATACTGCAAGTGCAAAGTTAATACTGTTAGTTAGTTAATACTGCTAGTTAGTTAATACTGCTAGTGGTTAATACTGCGCTCAGTTAATACTGCTAGTAAGTTAATATTGTTAGTGGTTAATACCACTCTCAGTTAATACTGCTAGTTAGTTAATACTGCTAGTGGTTAATACTGCTCTCAGTTAATACTGCTAGTTTGTTAATATTGCTAGTGGTTAATACTTCTTATGTCCCGAATCGTATAAATACCCTTTTTGCCCGCCTAAAAGTTCATAACGACTCTTTGATTTCTATTCATCTGCTCTCTAACCCTTTTCTCTCAAGCACCAAGTGTTTCAGTACAAAATACTCAAGCTCGATGGCAGCTATGGCGTTCATTGATGAACATAATGAGATTGCAATACTACAGAAGCCTAAACAAGCTGCTGGATTCCATCAGATTGTGGATTTTCTCAAGTCCAGCCACATTGCCCATGCTCTTACAGTGTCGCCAACAATCTACATAGAGCATCAAAGACAATATTGGTGGAATGCCACTGTAGTCACAGAAAATGGTGTGCAGAAAATCAAGACAAGGGTGTGTGACAAACCCTTGCCATTTTCTGAAGAGGTGATTCACATTTGTCTATGTCTAGACGATGCTGCAGGTATTACCTCTATTCCTAATGAGGACTTGTTCTCTAACCTTTCAAGAATGGGGTATGGAGGCCAATTGGGTGGTTTCAAATTCTCAAAAGCTAAATTTTATACCCAATGGCGTTTTCTTGTTCATACCCTGATGCACTGCATTTCTAAACAGACTACTGGATGGAGTGAGTTCAGCAGTACCATTGCTTATGCTTTGGTCTGCTTGGCCACTTCAAGAAAGAACAAATTTTCAAGAATGATTTTCAATGACCTTGTGTCAAACTTGGGAAGCAAAAAGAGTTTTTATATGTACCCAAGATTTGTCCAGGTAGTTATAACCAATGAATTGACGGATATGCCTCAATTTGATGAGGTATATGTACCCAAAATCCCCAAAGGTAAGGTCTTTTCAAATATGAAGAGATCTCCATTGGACTCAGAAGGAGTTGACACCCCATTGTTCTCTACAATGATGGTGGTGTCCCACAATGAAGAAGGTATGGCTTTAGGGTCAAGGCCCTCATTAGACCATCCCACTGAAAGCCAGTCCCAACCTTCAATCACCATATCAATCCCACAGTCCCTTGTTCAAAAACCAACTTCACCAATCACCAATACATACATTAGGAAAAAGGTAAAGAAGGTTCCTTCCCTTCTTGTACCTTCACCCACAGAGCCTTTAAGCCCTCTAATGGAGAATTCTCCATTAGAGAATATCTATAGGGAAACCACAGGGGTGTCTCCCAACCCCAAGGAGGTGCTCACTGAGGAGATGAATGAGCATATGGGTCCAAAGGCTGCCACTACTCCTGCTAGCACAGAGGAGGTCAGTGGTGACATCAATAAGACCTTCCCCATGGAAACTTTGGGTGAGCAATCATCCAAAGGTCCCAGGTGCCAAGAAACCATGGGGGTAGCAGGTGAGGACAGATATGACTATCTTGAATTGATGGAAACAATGGGCAACATCAATATGGATGTAATCAAGCAGGGAAAAGACATAGAAGAGCTGAAACTGATAATTTTGTCTCAACAAGTACAGATTACCAACCTGAAGAAAATGGTGAAGAGATTGGTCCAGAAAGAAAAAAAAACAGTTTGTGCTCAAAAGAAGGAAACTAGTGACTGATGCTCCCAAAAAGGGGGAGTCAGAAGCTGATGTCAACATGGAAGATGCCAAACTTGAGGGGGAGATTGATGAGGTTAGTGGAGATAAAGTTCAAGCAGTGGAAACTGAAACAGAGCTTGTACAAGCAGCAGAAACATCAAGCAAAGCAGCAGAAACTGTTAATACTGCTGAATTGAATGAAGCAGCAGAAATAGTGCAAGAAGTATTAACAGACCTTGAGATTGCAGAAACTTTGATCAAGGCTAAGCATGATACTCCCAAGGTCACCTCAAAGGCCAAAGGAGTTGTCATCAAAGAAAAAGGTGAGGCTATCAAGAAAGCAAGTGTTGAGAAGGTAGCATGCAAGGATAAAGGCAAACCAAAGTTAGTGGAATTTGATCAACCAATTAAAAAGCAAAAGTTGGTTGAGTCAGATGAAGCATTGGCCAGGAAGATTCAATCTAAACTTGACCAATAAGAATTAGCTCAAGTGGACAAAGATAGAGAGATGGCTAAGGCTCTAGCTGCAGAGTTAAATGAAGCTTATCAACAAAGTTTGGCAACTGAGATAGCACAGAAGAAAGCTGTAACCCTAAAGAAGTCTGTGTTGGTCAAAATGGCTGCAAAGAAGAGACAACCTTCAAAGACCTTCCTTGGTACTCAAAAGAGAAAAAAGATGATTACTTTTCTCAAAGGTGTTGTGGGAGTCAAAAAGGAGATGTTCTCAAAGATGACATTTGAACATATCAAAGGGTTGTATGATTCAGAGATGATTAAGCTTCAAGGGAATGAAAAAGCTAGAGTTGAAATGGAAAAGAGGATGAAAGAGAGTAATAACTTTCTGATAGAAAAACCTTTCCCTGATGAGCAAGAAACACCAAAGAAGGAAGCCACTTTAGGTGAAAGTTTGAGAACTTTAAAAAGAACTAAAATGATTGCAAGAAGAAAATCAGCCAAGAAGCCTAGAGTGGATAAAGAAGAAACTGAGATGGTTGCTGAAGAAGAAGGGGCACCTAAGTCAATTGAATAGAAAGAACCATCAAGTACTGATGATGTGAATCTGTACATGGTAGTGATGGACAAAGTGCCTGAACCTATTACAGCTGAACCTGTTGGTGTTAAGCCTCCTGAGGTCATTCTCTGGGATACAATAAAGGTTGATGGAAAAAGGTATATCAGGCTCAAAAGAAAAGATGAGAAGTATGAAGTGTATAATACATGGGCCAAGATTGTCAGAACATGTTCCAGGTCTGATCTAGAGGAGATGTTTGAAATAGGAATGAAGTTGTATGCTGATCAATTAAAAGCTCCAGAGATTTCAATCACAAAACTTGTGATGGAATATCTGTGTATGATGTTCAAACAAGAAGAAGTGGAGGAAGTTATGAGAAATGTGTTTCAAACAGTTAACAACTGGACTCTATATGAAACTAGTGGAGTGTATGCACTGACTATGGACATAAATCACATAGAATACTTCCTAGTGGATAGAGTTTACAACCACAGTAGATTGAAGTTGCATGCAATGTTGAAAAAGAAGCTTGGATGTGTTCCAAATTCAGAAATGGCAAAGTGTTTGATCCAAAGAACAATTAATCAAAGTTTGGGGTTGGATGCTAATACAGGGATATGAGCTATGAAGTTTTGGGAGCATCTTAAATACCATCTGAAGAACTTGACTTCTCTTCTTAAAGGTCAAGTTAGGGGGAGATTGTTGGGAATTCAGAATTATACAAGTATGGTTAATGCTGCTAGCACTAAATCGTTATTACTTCTGAAGTTAATACTGCTGAGAAAGATTAATGCTGCTAGTCAAGATTAATACTGCTTAATGAAGTTACTACTGCTAAGCAATTTTAGTACTGCTAGTAGTTAGTACTGTTGATCTTAATACTGCTCAAAGTATTAATGCTGCTGAAGACTTAATACTACTTATGAGATGAAGACTTCATATGGCAAGGATGACAGGTGTATTGATTGAAGATCATGGAAGGCTTGGAGATAAATATGGAAGATTATACTGAAGATCTTTTATTATTTGTAATTATCTTTTATCTTTAGTATATGTATAGAATAGTTTGTATCTTTAGAATAGAGAATTAATTCTGAGTTTTTGCTCTCATAGAGAGAATCAACCTCAAGGTTTATAACCCTAGTTCTAGAGAAGTAGAATTCGTATTGGTGAGCCTGTTCATCAATATTGAGGTTGTGTGTGAAATCTTGTAGCTTTACAATCATTCAATAAAGTTTACAAGTTGTTATTCTGATTCACTATTTCATTGATCTTTGAATATTAAAGTGTTATTCCGCAAAGTTCTTTAATATTGTTTCTGAGTGTTTATTCTTGTTAAGAATTCAGATCCTGACAAGCTCTTGATTAGCCAAAAATATCTTTGAAGACTTTCTTTGCCTTTGCACAGCAGCTCTCTTTATTACTTTCTTAACAACAGCAGGCTTTAAACTCCTTTGATATTCTTCATTCAACTTTTTAGCCATATCCAATGCAAGCTCTCTGTCTTTTGCAAATTGCATTTCTTCCTCCTTTTCCATCTCTTCTTGAAGCTTTTTGGCCACTTCTTCATCCAACTCAATATGTTTCTATTTCTTCAATGGTTGCTCAGATTCAACCATCTTCTCGTTTCCCTTCTTCTTTGCATCCTCCACACTGATCTTTTTCTTTCTCTGATCTACTCCTCTTTCTTTAATGACCTCTCCCTTAGCCTTTTGAGTGGACTTGGGAGTGTCAGTCTTTGCCTTTAATAAAGTCTCTACAATTGCTATTTCTTCTATAGTCAGCCCTGTTTCTGCTGCAGCTTTCTCTGTTTCTACTTCTGTTGTTACTACTTATGGGGTAGTAGTTACTGATGTTGGTGTGGTTTCTACTTCTTTTTCTTTTTCTGCTGCTAGTTTAACTATTTTTGTTGCTTTGTTACTTTCTGCTTCTGTATCCAACTCCCCCTTAAATTTAGATTCCATGTCAACATGCCTTTGTTTCTCCCCTTCAGCTTGTCTCTCCCCCTTGTTGAAAGTAGGGGTGCTCACGGGTTGGGTTGACCGGGTTGAAGGTACTTGAACAACCCAACCCAATGTTTGCGGTTTGAAAAATCTCAACCCAACCCAACCCAAACCATGTGGGTTGGGTTGGGTTGGTCGGGTTGAAATTTAATACATCATTTCACAATTTAAGTAAGTGATTCCGCTTAAAAAAACTAAAATCAAAACGAATATATAAAAATAAGGTTAATAAAGGAAGAGAATAGTAGAAGCAGAGTATCCTTTGCCTCTTGATTCTATCGATTTTGAAGATTTTTTAAGACTTGAAGGTTTGATTCGTGCGATTTTAATCGACGTGGTCTCGTAGACAGATCTAAACTACGACTAAGATTGGAAGACTTAAAAATTAATAGAAAGAAAAGACAATAAAAATCTAAAACCATTATAAAAAAAATAAAAATGTAAGTTTTGGTCGGGTTGGCGGGTTAGTCGGGTTACTTTGGGTTCAACCCGTTTCCAATCCAATAGATGCGGTTTGGAAAAAATTGTATCGATTATGTATCGGGTTACCTCGGTTTGAGTTTTTTTGCGTTTTTTCGGGTTGGGTTGGCCGGGTTGGTCGGGTTGGTCGGAAATTTGAGCACCCCTAGTTGAAAGCATCTCCCCTTTTCTTCAATACATACTGCTTTCTTTTCTTTTTCTGCACCAACCTCAGAACCATTTTCTTTAGTTTGGTAATCTGCACTTGTTGAGATAGAATCACTAGTTTCATCTCCTCTATATCAGCACCCTGTTTGATGACATCAAGACTGATATAGCCCATAGTTTCCATCAATTCCTCATAGTTATATCTGTCCTCACCTCCTTTGGGTATGTTGACCACCCTTGAAGGATCCTTGAATCTTTTAGCAGAGGTCTTCTGCCTAGCAGAAGCACCCTCTACCCCCTTGGTTTCTTGGCACCTGGGACCTTTGGATTATTGCTCACCCAAAGTTGTCGTGGGGAAGGTCTTAGGGATGTTTACACTGTCCTGCCTTGCACTTTGTGCAAAGTCAGTAGTGTGAGCCTCACTGCCCACATGCTCAACTTTCTCCTTAGTGAGCACCTTCTTGGGGTTGGGAGATACCCCTGTGGTTTCCCTATCGATATTCTCTAATGGAGAATGCTCTATTAGAGGGCTTGAAGGTTGTGGGGGTGAAGGTACAAGAAGGGAAGGAACCTTCTTTACCTTTTTCCTTATATAGATTTTGGTGATGGGGGATGTGGGCTTTTCAATAGGAATCTGAGGAGGATTACTATAATGGAATGGTGTGGGTAGGTCATCAGTTGGGTGGTCAGATGTGGGCTATGACCCTGATGCCTCACCATGGGAAGGAGACATAACCATCATTATAGAGAACAATGGTGTCTCTTGTCCAGAAAAGTCCTTGCTAGGCCTTTTCATGTTTGAGAATACCTTCCCTTTGGGAGGTTTTGGTACATACACCTCTTGAAAAGAGGGTAGATCCGTCAATTCCTTTAGTATAATATCTTGTACAAACCTAGGATACATATAAAAGCTTTTGGATTTGCTATCCAGGTTTGACATAAAATCATTGAAAATCATTTGTGAGAAATTAAACTTTCTAGAGGTGGCTAAGCAGATCAAAGCATAAGCTAAGGTACTGCTAAACTCACTCCATCCAGTTGTTTTTCGTGAAATTCAATGTTGTAGGGTATGAACAAAAAATCTCCACTGTGGTGAAAATCTGTTCTTGAAAAACTTGAATACGTTAGTGGGACCTTCATACCCCATATTACTAAGATTTGGAAAAGATCTTCCTTAGGTGAAGAGGTTATACCTGAGGCATCATCTAAGCATAGATGGATGCGAATACACTCCTCTAAGATGGTCAGGGGTTTATCACACACCCTTGTTTGAATGACCTGAGTCCCTTCTTCAGAGTGGATGATAGCATTGGCCCAGAACTGTCTTTGATGTTCCACATAGATTGTGGGATTGACAGTTAGAGCGTGGGTGATGTGTGAGGATTTGAGGAAATCCACTATGACATGGAAACGTTCAACTTGCTTTGGTTTCTATAACATGGCGAGCTCGTTGTGTTCATTAAAGAATGCTCGTCCTGCCATCTTTCTGATTGATTCTAGCATTCGAATCGTGACTAGGGTTGACACTGGTAAGCAATAAATCAAGAGAGAGAGAAAAGACGCAATGGAAGTTCAAAGAGCCGTTTATATTTTGGCGGTCACACAAGGTATTTATAGGTGGAAGGATTCAGTTAGAAGCAGTACTAAGTACCCTAGAAGTATTAACTAACTCGCAGTATTAACTCATATTAGCAGTAGTAACACATACTGGCAGTACTAACACGGACTAGCAGTATTAACACAGACTAGTAATATTAACACAGACTAGCAGTATTAACACATATCAGCAGTAGTAACACTGATTAGCAGTATAAATAAGGCAAGCAGTAGTAACTTTGTACTGGCAGTATAAACCACCTAGCAGTAGTAACCATACTTAACCATTTTTGAAAAGTTATCATGAGTAATATAGCGAGCAGTATTAACTGATTTAGAAGTACCAAGTGTCCATTTGAAGCAATCTGAAACACTTAAACACACAAGGTTAGTAGCACCATGCATAATATAATATGAGAAAGTAGATAGGAAGGAATCTCTACAGGTACATGAGACAAAAGATAATAGGATTATTCAGAGTTTATCATGCCCACACTTGTGACCAAAAATGTGAATCTACCCACATCAAAAGCTTTGGTGAATAGATCAGCAAATTGGTTACTTGTATGGACTTTCACAACCTGAATTAGCTTCTTTTCATTACAATCTCGGATAAAATGATACCTGATTTCTATATGCTTTGTTTTGGAGTGCTTGACTGGATTATTAACAATGCTAATAGCACTGTTGTTGTCTATGAATATTGGAGTGTGAAGAAAAGTCATACCATAGTCCAGCATTTGATTCTGAATCCAGAGTACTTGAGAACAGCAGCTTGCAGCAGCTATGTACTCTGCTTCTGTTATAGATGTGGAAACTATAGTTTCTTTCTTGCACTGCCATGATACTAGTCTTGCACCCAAAAACTGACATCCCCCTGAAGTTGACTTTCTATCCAAATTTGCACCACCCAAGTCACTGTCTGAATAAGCAAGTAGGTCAAATGGTGAGTCATGAGGATACCAAAGACATAATCTAGGTTGGCCTTTGAGATATCTGAATATCCTCTTGACTTTTTGAAAGTGTGACTGCTTAGGCCTTACTTGAAATCTTGCACACACACAAACAGGAAACATGATATCTGGTCTTGAAGTAGTTAGATACATGAGGGAGCCAATCATGGATCTATAGTGATGAACATCCACATCCTCCCCCTCAAGATCTGCAGTGATCTGTTTGTGTGTCTCCATGGGTGTGCTTGCAGGCTTTGAGTTTGAGAATCCAAACTTATTCTGAATGTCCTGCACATATTTGGATTGACTTATAAATATCCCATCTTTCTTCTGTTTAACTCGTAGCCCTAGGAAGAAGGTAAGTTCACCCATAGAACTCATCTTAAATCTCTTGTGCATCAAATCTTCAAAATCTTTGCATATTTGATCTTTTGTGGATCCAAAAATAATATCATCCACATAGATTTGCACTATTAGGATGTCCTTCTTCTTCCTCTGAATGAACAGAGTCTTGTCTATGATTCCTCTTTGAAACCCAATCTCCAAGAGATAGGTAGACAGAGTGTCATACCATGCCCTTGGTGCTTGATGTAGCCCATAGAGTGCCTTCTTCAATTTGTATACTCTGTCAGGATAGTTTGGATTCTCAAATTCTGGAGGCTGATAGACATACACTTCTTCCATATAGAAAAGCACTCTTTACATCCATCTGGTAGACTTTGAACTTCATGAAAGAAGCATAGGCTAAAAAGAGCTTGATTGCCTCTATCCTGGCCACTGGTGCAAATACTTCTTCATAATCAATACCCTCTTCTTGAGTATACCCTTGTGCCACTAGTCTGGCTTTGTTCTTTATTACAATCCCTCTCTCATCTTTCTTGTTCCTGAAGATCCATCTTGTGCCAATTGCTCTGTGTCCTTTTGGAAGATCCACTAGATCCCACACATCTTGCAGTACAAACTGCAGTAGCTCCTCTTGCATTGCTTCTATCCATCTTGGATCTTTCATTGCATCATATGCCTTTTTGGGTTCAACCTGGGATAGAAACCAAGATAATAAACCTGATTGTAGATCTTTCAATCCCCCTATCTTGCTTTGTTGCCTTGTGATCATTGGAGAATTGATGTCACCAATCACTAATTAGGAGGATGATTCTTCTGAGTTCTTGTAGCATTGACAGCCTCCTCTTTAAGATTGACTTCAAGATTGGTGTCATTCTTTTCTGGAGTGCTTCCACCATATACTGAAGAATCATCATCTGTGTCATCCTCTTCCAAAACTGGCATCACAGGACCTTTGATTCCTGAATCTGAGGGTTGATCTTCCTTTTCACCTCTGTCCTCTTCATTCTGAGCTGGTTCAGTGTCCTTTGAATCTGAAGTATCTTTCTTATCTTGGTCACAGAATTCAACAGGATCAGCACTAGGTGTTGGGAACAGCACAAACTCTTGTCTTTGTACTCACTGAAACCCAAAAAATTAGTCAGTGAATCAATGTTAAATAGCCAATCAGGACCTGAACCAAGTTGATTTGGTGTGTTCTCATTGCATTTGACATTTTCACTTTCCTCAATAATCCTAGAAGAGGTGTTAAAAACTCTGTAGGCCTTACTTTGAGATGAATAACCAACAAGAAACCCATCATCAGCTTTGCTATCAAACTTGCCTAGGTGAGTTTTGTTATTGAGAATTGTGCAAGGACACCCAAATGGTTTGAAAAATCCAATAAAAGGTTTCTTCTTTTTAAAAAGCTCATAAGGTGTCTTGTCTTGGGATTTTACTACTACAACTCTGTTTTGAACATAGTAGGCAGTATTAACTGCTTCTGCCCAAAAAGTGATTGGAAGATTTCAATCTGCCAACAGAGATCTAGCAGCTTCTATCAGAGTCATATTTCTCCTTTCAGCAACACCATTCGGTTGAGGAGTCCTAGGAGCATTGTATTGTTTCTCAATGCCTTTTTTCCTCACAGAAGCTGTTTAGGTCATTATTTTTAAATTCAGTTCCATTATCAGACCTAATGACTTTAACTCTTAGATTTGTTTGGTTTTCAACTCTAAGAACAAAGGATTTGATCAGTCCACTTGTCTCATCCTTTGTCCTCAGAAAATAGACCCAAGTAAATCTAGAGAAATCATCAACAATAACTAAGCAATAGGATTTCTTACCAATACTCATCACATTTGTAGGGCCAAACAGATCCATATGAAGTAAATTATGAGGTGAAGAGATTGTATTTATCTCTTTGGACTTATGAGAAGTTTTGTGTTGTTTGCCTTTAAGACATGCAACACAATGATCATCACATGAAAATACCTTTTGTGGCAAACCTCTTACAAGGTTGTTTTTCACAAGTTTGTTCATTGTGTTAAAGTTCATGTGACACATTCTTCTGTGCCATAGAGATGATTCATCTACTGAAGCTTTTGAAAATAAACAATTTAAAGATGAATCAGAAACTACACTCTCCAAGTCTAAGCAATAAACATTGTCCTTTCTAGGAGTTCTTAGTAGTATCATGCTTTCATCAACTACCTTAAACCCTGGAGCAAGGATAATACATTCACTATCAGTGAATAATATGTTATGTTTCTTGTCAGAGACTTGTGATACACTTAATAGGTTGTATCTCAATTGTTCAACATAGTATACATCCTCAAAGATCATCTTATCTTTTGACACATTACCTTTTCCACTTATCTTACCACCTGCTGGATTATCACCAAAAGCAACATGTCCTCCATCAATTCTTTTGAAGTTTTGAAGGCAGGCCATGTTACCTGTCATGTTCCTGGAACAACCACTATCAACATGCCAAATGCTCCTTCCCTTGAGCTGTTGGTTGCCCTGCACATTTAATAAAGCAGTTAGTTTTTAATAGAAACCCAAGCCAAGGTGGTCTTGGGTTTTCCATTCTCATCAACATATTCATATTCAGACTGGATAAGATTATCAAACTGAGAAATCTTATTGCTTGAATGCTTTGTCATAATAATGGGTCTGTCACTAGAAGCAGTACTAACTTGATTGGCAGTACAAACTTTGTTAGTAGTACTAACATCATTAGCAGTGCTAACTGGGTTAGCAGTACTAACTTTGTTAGCAGTACTAACTGGGTTTGCAGTAGTATTGCTTTCAGCAGCATTATTTCTGTTAGCAGTACTATTTGAAGTAGCAGTACTAACAGATTTGTTTACTTTTGGAACCCAAACTTGGACAAAGTTGTTTGCTTTCTTTTTCTTTAAGTTACTCCTTGTCTTATTTGGAGTATTTTTCTTTGAATTAGCAAACTTATTCTGAGCATGAGATTTTACAGGTGCACTATTCTGAGTCATATGATTCTTTATCTGCTTCCTATAACCAACAGGATTTTGTATATTTCTTTGAAAAGTAATCCTTTGGTTGATAGGATTGAAATAATAGTGTTTGGCTAGATGATTTAACTTGCCACAGATAAAACAAGGCTTTGGTCTGTTAATTTTTCTTAGATCAATTCCTTGTTTTAAAGCCCACTTATTATTTCTATTTCTTTGATTTCCCTTGTTTTATCATGTTGTTGGGTTGATTCTGTTTACAAGTACATGGATTAACAACAGTGGTTTGCGTGTAATGAACTCCCTGTGCCTTTCCCTTCCCTCTCTTAGAGGTCTCAGCTTTTTCATTCTTAACAGTTTCTTCCCCAGACTTCACTTTCTCACTCTTGACAAAAGGTTTACCCCCTCTTTCATTTGTCAGTATGTGGTTTTCTAGGGGAATATCTTTTTGGTCTTTCTTCTTCTTACTCTCAGAGTCCTCTTCTTCAGAATCTGCCTCAACCACTACTTTGTCTAAAGGATCTACTTCAGTGGCTCCTTCAGGTAATTCCTTCTTGTCCTGTCTTTCTAAGAGATCAGGGTTGGGAGGAATATAGTTATTGTTGTATGGTGGAGGTGTAGTGTTGTAGCCTATTCCTCTTCTAAGTTTGTCATGGACTTGAGTTTTTAAAATGAGTCCATTGCTTTAGAAGCATTAGAATATTTCTCAATGTCCATCTTTACTTTCTCAAAATCACTCCTTATCTTCTCACATTCCTCTTCAGACTTTTTAAGCTTAACCTCTAACTGATTTTTCTCCCACTTCCAATAGTTTGTATCATAGGAATGTTGAAGTTCATTAGCCTGGTAAGACTTAGTTTGTTCTTCAAACCTCTCAACAATCAGAACATACTCTCTTCTATCTTTCTCTAACCTTTTAAGGTCATCACACATACTCTGATTGTGATCCCTGTACTTTTTAATAGTTTCAATACAGGTTTTAGAGCAAATATTATAAGTTACCTCTGTAGGAATATCAGTGCTTGCTGACTCTGAGACTTTAGCCATTAAAGCTTGTTTCTGAACTGCTTCTTATGCTTGGTCACTCCAATCAAATCCCATTCCTTCTTGGGAAACAAGAGCTTGAGAAGAGTTCCTACTGTTGAAGCTAGTGGACTGTGATGGTTGATGGTTGCTAGTATGCTGTTGAGGCATTCCACTTCTGCATTCTCTTGCAAAGAGCCCCAGCTTGTGACCCTTGTAACATTCAACCTTCGATTTATCAAATCCAACCCCATCTTCTCTTTTTTGAGCAAAGTTGTTCCTTCCAGTCCTTTTGATGAATCTTTTTACCCTCATAGTCAGCATAGCCATCTGCCACTTGATATCCATCTCTTCCAGATCATCAGCATTTATCTGTTCTAAGTCATCATTAATTAGAGTGGAATTAGCATGACTGGCTAGAAAATCTTCTAAAACTGAGTCATTGGATCCATCTTGCTTTTCCATGGGGAACACTAACTGATTCTATATTAGCAGTTGAATCAGTAGAGGATGATAAAAGGGCAGCATTGTATGAGTATCCAGAGGGCCTCTTCTTTGTTTCTACCTCTGCTTCAAACACCCTGAGGTCATTATAGAGGCCATCCAATTCCTTGTCCTCCAATTGGTCATTCTGTCTGAAGGAGACAGTGTACATAGTCCATTCATCACCAAGAGATCTTAGAAATTTTCAGTTAACATCATCTTGATCTATCTAGACACCAACAGTAGCCAATTCACCAATTAGCTTATTAAATCTATCAAAAGTTTGAGTCATGGACTCATTCTTTGTAGACATGAAGTTTTCATACTGCTGCTTTAGGATGGCCTTTTGATTTCTCTTGGTACTTTTGGTACCAGAAAATCTTTTCTCCAGAGAATTCCAAAGAATTTGTGCATCAGAACAGTTGCAGGATTGATGTTGGTACTCATTAGGTATAGCCAAAAGCAGAGTGCTCAAAGCTTTCATCTCTGTCTGCCTCAACTTTCTCTCTCCATCTGTTTTTGGTGGAGGTCTCTTTCCTTCTGCATCCATCTTTCCTCCATCAGAAGGACCATTCTCAATGATGTCCCACATTGAGAAGTCTGTGAGAAGAATGTACTGCTTGATTCTGATCTTCCACATGTCAAACTCCTTGGGTTTGAGCATGGGAACCTTTGATACCAAAACACTGTCGCTTGAATTGTCCATGATTAAAGGTTTCTGAATTTTCTAGCTCTGATACCACTTGTCAGGATTGAAACTCAAACAAGAATTTAAATACCACACTCAGAAACTTATGTTAAAGAAGTTGCGGAAAAACACTTTAACAGAAAATCAATGGAACAATATATAGAACTCAAATCACAAGTTATATTAATTCAACTTGATGATTACACACAAAACCTCAATCTGTTGAACAGGCTCAACAGACGTTCTATACTTCTCTATAGAAGGGATCTAAACTATTCTTGAGGTTAATTCTCTCTAAACAAAACGTATGAATAATTGTTAATTCTAACAAATACTTCTATACTATATATACAGAGGTGATTACAAGATAATTATCAAAATAAAATTGATCTTCAGTATCAATACCATAATTATCTTCAACCTTATCTCCAGCTCATCTTTATCTTCAAGTCTTCTTTATCATTAGAAGTAGCACTAACCTTCTTTTAGCAGTATTAATCATCTTGCAGCATTAACATCCTCAGCAGTATTAATCCTTGAGCAGTACTAACCATGCTTGCAGTAGTAATCTTCAACAGTACCAACTACTACCAGTACTAACTCTCCAAGCAGTACTAACTATTCAAGTAGCAACACTAACTTTTCAAGCAGTATTAATTCTACTAGCAGTATTAAAATTACAAGCAGTAGTAATACCTTTCAACTAGCATTAGTATCCATCCTTGGCATATTCAGACCCAACAGGGGCAAATAAAGTTTTTGGTTATTTGATCTAAAAGGGGGAGATTGTTAAAGCAAGGTTTAGATCAAATAATTCTTTTCATGTGTTCACTTTTTTGTGTAAACTTGTGTAGAGGTCAAGGGATGTTTGACCCTATATAAGTGTTGTTTCCTTTGTGTCTTTTAATTAAGCAAGTAAGAAGTAGTAAGATCTTGTAATTGGAAGCATTCAAGTGAGATATACGAATACGACACTTGTGACTAAGTTCTCTCTCTAGAATCTTTCTCTGATTTTATTCTTTGATTGTTAATATTGCTTGAAATCTGGGATCACATGCTCACTAAATACAAGGAAGAGAAGGGTCCATCAGTGACCTTTGGTGGAAATGGGAAAGACTATACCAGAGGGTTTGGTGTACTCAGCAATGGTACAACTACCTTCCGAAGAGTCGCTTACGTAGATGGACTGAAGCATAATATCCTCAGAATTAGTCAGCTATGTGATAAAGACTTTAAAGTATGATTTACTAAGAAAGCATATTCAGTCTTGGACAAAGATGGAAAACTTGCTCTCAGCGGTTATCGTTTGGAAAATGTTTATGTTATAAACCTGGACTCAACAACCACTGAAAATATTTGTTTTATGTCTAAAGCCTTATCAGATGTTAACTGGCTATGGCATAAAAGGCTCTCTCATCTCAACTTTATGATGCTGAACACTCTATCTTCAAAAGAGCTAGTCTATGGTCTACCTCCGCACTCTTATGCTAAGGAATCTCTTCACTTATCTTGTGAAAAGGGAAAGCAGATTAAATCTAGTTTCAAATCAAAGCAAGTTTCGTCAATGACAATCCCTCTTCAACTCCTGCATAAGGATTTATTTGGCACTGTCAATATTCAATCCATTGCTGGAAAGAAATTCACTCTTGTTATAGTAGATGAATACTCTCTCTATACTTGGGTCATGTTTATATGTTCTAAGAGTGATACCCTAGATGAACTTATCTCTTTTGCCAGAAAGATGGAAGTACTGAATGAGATTTGACTAGCTGAAGAAATCCTCAGCAAAATGGAAGTACAATTCTCTTGATAAGTTCTTTAAAGACAAGGGAAGTTCTCACAATTTCTCAGCTATGAGAACTCCTCAGCAAAATGGAGTCCCAGAAAGAAGAAACAGAACGATCACCGAAGCTGCTCGATCGATGCTCAACGATTCTCATATGCCAACTCAGTTTTGGGCAGAAGCTGTCAACACTGCTTGTTTTACTCAAAATAGCTCGCGGATTGTCAAAAGTTTTAACAAGACTGCCTATGAACTTTTCTATGGGAGAAAGCCCTATTAAACAACAAATATACCCTTGGAAAGTTTGATCCAAAGGCTAATGATGGAATATTTCTCGGATACTCTTCAGTATCTAAAGCCTACAAAGTCTTCAACAAAAGAAGACAAACAGTAAAAGAAACCATTCATGTCACCTTTGATGAATTCAGATCAGCAAACTCAAAGCCTTTCGCTGGTAATTGTGAAATTAATGCCTGGATGTTTTCTCACTATGGAGAAGTTGAACCTTTCTTCAATACACATCATCATGAAAATCCTACGAATGTTGATGATGATCTAGTCATTGTTCCACCAAACATTGAATCCACTTCCTGGCTTTCAGTTGTTCCCTTAAGCACAATACCACCCTCTGTACCTCCATGTATGTCCCACAATACGTGCAAATCAATCCAGATGAAAACAAGATTCAATCAAACTGTTAGGTCTAATTGAGATCATGATTGGTATTGATGAATGATAAACAAGAGATTAGGGATAGAAATCAGAAGTTTATTATGCAGAAAAGTAAAACTACACTAAGAGAACAATGGAAGCCGTATGACTACATTGTATTAGATGGAAGGGATACAAAATGAAAGATTAACCCTAAAACAATACTACATGATTCCTATATATACTCCCATATCCCTTGAATACAATGTAAGCCCAAACCAAATACAAGGCCCAATACATTAAATGTAGATTACTTTATAAAACTTCTAAATAGAACATAAAATATGTTCTAACATTCTCCCCCTAAGTTTTGTAAAGTAATCATAATCTTTTAAGCTCCAGCTTCAGCTCTTCTCCCCCTTGATTTCTTTATAAAACATAGTGTTGCATAGACTTCAAAGCTCTTGTTGCTCCCCCTAGAATGTAGCCTTTATCCTTGGAGTTTCAACTGATATATCAGATCTGATGTAGATGACTGAGTGCACATGAAGACAACTTTTTTCTCTAGTAAATCCAACAAATTCCTTAACGCCCACAAGAATGATATATGTGGATTATGGAATGACAACCAAGTGCATATTCAGTTTATAACATCTGATATGTCTTTGAACCATGAGTTGAAATTAGAATTCAACTTAAGAACTTCATCTGATAAGCATACGGGCGGTAGCATCCGGTAGCAACACTACAAGGCAAGGGTTAGAAGGCAAGAAATGTTCAACAACTGATAGAAGATACTCATACTGACTTCTTTCCAGAAAACTGAATAATCAAACCCAGAACTCCTTTCTTCACGAATCAGCTGGATGATTATAAGTGCTCAGGATTCTGAATTACAACTCAAATAGCAGAACAATGATTGCAGTCGCTCACACTACTGAGTGATCAAGCTAGAAGAATGATAAAGTACTCTCAACAGTCGAACCACAAAAGAAGCTTTCCAGACTGATGATTACAGATGCTCAGGTAGCTAACTCAATCCAAGCAGAGACCAAATCATCAAATCAAGAAACTGAAAATCTTGACAGGCATAAGTACTCGAGTAAGAATAGATCAGTTGCTAATGATATGTGACCAACAGAAGATAGGAGTGATGTCACATATGCATTCCACGTATAAAGCTCAAGAAGAGGACAAACTTGTATAAAACAGGGTTCAGAATAGTCAGAATTCTCAAAATAATCACCAACTTTCGCAAAAAAAAAAATCCAATAAGTTTGTGCACAATAAGTCTGCGTGTTCTTATACTTAGAAAAATTTTCCCAACTTCACTTCGCGCAATGCGTCTGCGCGTTCTAATATTTAGAATATTTTGTAAGATTTAACTTCGTGCAAAATGAAACACTTCTCGTAGATTACCTACTTCGCGCAGATCAAACAAACACCAAAAGTCGCACAGAAGTTTGTGTGCGTTCCTACTTCTCGCAAGCTGAGTCTTGCGCGTTCTTCACCCTCTGCGTGTTTTAGCTTTCTGTGTGTTCTTGCCTAAGAACGTTGCACGTTCTTCAGATCTTGCACGTTCTTCACCATATGTCCATATCGACCAAAAACTATCTTTTTCAACTTGAAATCATTTCAAACCTTCGAAATCATTTCAAACCTTCGAAATACACTTTGATACTTTGCAGATTTGCTCTTATATCAAATATCGAATAGGTTACATGCAATTGATTACAATCAAAAACACCAAAAATTACAAATTTGATCAAGATACAAAACGTTTTAAAACTCGAACAAAAATTAAAATGAAATCCAAAATTCACACCGAAATGTTGTGAATTAGGCAAAGTAATACAAACCAAATGTAATCTAGATACAAAACTGTGTATTAAGGAATCAAATTTAGATCAAAAGCATCACTAAATGTGACAGCTGCCTAATAACCAGTATGATAAGGTTAGCAATCTCTGACCTATTAGAAATTATTTATGAAGTTAAATTCCTTAATGTCTAGTTAGAATGATTAAATTAGAAGTTTACCCGAAAAATTCGGAAGTCGCGTAAAAATACCCGGTTCGGGCTGATAACTGACCGTTACATCTCAAAAATGCCAGAAATTATGTTGTGAGTCTAAAATACCCATAATAATAGGATTTTTTTTTTATTTTCATAGTAAAATATATTTATCCATTTATAATGTTTATTTTAGATGTAAACTGAGAATTTAGGGTTACTGTTCTCAAATTTATCTGATTTTAAATCAAGTATACATCATAATTATATATATATTTTTTTTATCTCTTTGAGTGTGTCATCAAGGCCACATGGCCGAATTTTACACCACCACTCCCTTCCTTTCATCATTTTTAAAATTTAAAAATTGAGAATTAGAGGCTATTAGTTCATTTTATGCTTCCAAGTAAACTCCTCACCTCCTCTCTTCTCCTTCTTCTCTCTTTCTCACGCCGGCCACACACACCACCACCACCATAATTGATTTTCAAAAAATTTCCAAAAAGAAATCAAGATTTAAACCCCCTTCTACTTCAAGAATTCAAGTTCTCATCTCCAAGTAAGAAGGTAATCACTTTATGTCTTCATTTTTCAAGTTTTTATTCAAAATATGAGGGTTTCATACCATTTCATGTAGAAGTTATAAAATCCTTGTTCTAGAAGAGAAATGGGATACCTTTGGTAAATATTACATTTGCCAAGTAAACCATTGAATGATCTTCCCATAAAACTTGGAATTTAAGTGAGATTTTTGAGATTTTATCAAAATATTAGTGTTATGAAATGTGGTACTTTGGTCCACGAAATTTTGGTGATACTTGGACTGAAATTTATATATTTACAACCATTTTGAGTATAAAGAAACTCTTAGAATGAGATTACTCAAATCTCAAATGATTAAGAGCATCTAAAATGGGGTAATATCACTTATTTAGTGATTATGTTGTCATGCATGGGATTGGATGAGCACTTGAAGTTGCTATGAATCCATGATGTATATTTGAGTTATTAGAATCTTTGTATATTCATTTAAGATGTGAGGCCATGAGTTTTTTAATGAAAACCATGCCAAATGATCATCATTTTATGTTAATACAAACTTCATCATGTCAACAGCTTGCTGTCATGGTTTGTGCCTTCACTTACAAGCTTTATAAGTCAGTTCATACTCCTTAAAAATTTAGGATTTTTGTTACAAAACTTCAATTTAAGGTATTAGTGATTTATAGCATCAAGAATCACTCAAAATTATGGAGGTTTGGTCACTCATTTGTATTTTAGAAGAAAGTGGTGTAATCTGTCCAGAATTGGCAGAATCATATACCCAACTTTCAAAGACCATAACTCCCTCAATTCTTGTCCAAACTGAGTGAATCTTTTTCCACATGTTAGATTTTTGAGTTAGTTTTACAACCATATATGGCTCATTGCTTAATTCTGAGATTTGATATCCCAAATGTAAGCTGCAAGTGAAGTGTGTCACTAATCTGAAAATTAGTGACAATCTGTTTTGTGGAATTTATTTGGGACACCTAAACATTTCCTTAAATCATAAAATTTTGCAGAATAGTTCATAACTTAATATATTGATTACTGTAAGAATATGGTTATTTTTGGTATTTGGGAAATGTTATTTTGAAGCTTATTTTGAGATCACAAAATTTGGACAGCAAGTGCTGAAATCCAAAAAGTGATCCTAAAACTTTAAAAGCTTATGTTTTGGTGATTGGTTTGGTATAGTAAATTCTAAAATCTTATTCTAAACAATAAGTTAAACATAATGGCATGTGTATATATATATATACATATTGAGATGTAAGAATGGTCGAGTTAGGTTTTGAGGATGGGTATTAATTTTTGGTACAATTACTCTATAGGGATTTAAGGACCGGGCTAAGAGAATTGTGTTGTTATACTCTTGCATCATCATAAAAGGTGAGTATTCACAACCCCTATTTTACTGTTTTATATATTTTGGGGTGAAAAGCATGTTAATTATTTCAATAATTCACGAAGATGTTTACAATTATCATGGATGATTTTGGTTGCTTTGGTGATAAAGCGTTTGTTTTGGGATATTATATGACATATATGCGGATATTAGTATGTTGGATTGTTTCTTTAAGTCCCCGACTCTACTAGTTAACTCCTGCGGGAGCCTATAGTCTTAGTGGATAGCGCTATTTGGTGTGACAAACCCACCTTATACTGACGAGTAAGGGTGCACTAATTCTAGAGAAATAGGATCTATCAATGTGATTCATGGCCACAACGGTAGTTCTTTTTGGGGCACATTTGTTTGGTCAGTGGACGGTCTAGTAGAGGTTCAACATACGAAAGGTTTTTGAGGCATATTTTCTGTCATATAATTTAAAAATTTGTAATCGTGAATTATGGTTCAAAGGTTGATTTGATATTATGTTTTTAATTGGTCAATCCTGCATATAAAAATTTATTTTTGTGCATCTTTAAAACTTGTGAACTCACCAACTCTTTGTAGTTGACCTTGTTTTATACATGCTTTTCAGGGAACAAGAAGGTATCCGGATAATGATTGAGATTAGTTTTTGCGCTTAATCGTTTAATAGTATCATGTAATTTAAATTTGGGTTTTGTAAAGAAAGCTTATTTTGGAACAGGATGTAAACTATGGTTGATATGTATGAAGGTATTATATCATTTCCTAATGCTATGTTTATCGAACTGTCATGTTTCGTATTTCCGCTTTAGCGGGGTGTGACACTAAATCCTAGAAATCAAATCTGCACAGAAACTTTGCCAGTTCTTGAAAAATGTCGACCAAGAGATCAGATTTAGATCTTGATTCTGAATTCTTGTATGCTCTGATACCAATTGTGTGTCCCACAATACGTGCAAATAAATCCAGATGACAACAAGATTTAATCAAACAATTTCTATTAAACTTGATTTTGATTACATAGTGCTCTCACTATTTATCTCTCTAAACAAACGCGTACATCCTTAGTCTAATGATTCCCTCAAAGCCTAATGAGTCTACAAACATAAAAATACTATGTATACCCTATCACAAATTACAAGACAATACACAAAATACACTTTGACTTTTAACATTGTCTTATTATAAAGACTTTGTCTTTATGCTTGAGACGCTTTGACTTGAGCTTTTGACTTTGACTTTCATCTTTCATCTACATGATCTTGTATCCAACACATTTGGTGCACTAACACTCCAACCCCTGAATCACCTCTCATCTCTAAAGAACTCTTAGTGAATGTCATTCAACCTGAACCTCAACAGTTGATTGTTGATGAACCTCAGGCTGAAGCTTCTTCCTTGGAAAATATTCTCATTTTTGATCCAATATCAAACATGGATGCTCAAGCCCCTGCACAGAGATGGACTAAGAATCACCCAATCAATCAAATCCTTGGTGATCTAGATCCAGGTATTCAGACTCGACGAAGTTCAGGTAACATATGTCTCTTCGTAAACTTTCTCTCTCTTCTCGAGCAATAGAAGGCTGATGATGCCTTCAAAGATCCAAACTGGGTCAGCGCTATGAAAGAAGAGCTGATTGAGTTTCAAATAAACAAAGTTTGGAGTCTTGTTCCCCAACAATCTGATAAAATTGTTATAGGCACCAAATGGGTGTATCGAAACAAGTTAGATGAAAATGGGACTATGACCCACAACAAAGATAGTCTAGTTGCTCAGGGATACAGACAAGAGGAAGGCATAGACTATGATGAAACCTTTGCCCTAGTGGCTAGGATCGAAGCAATTCAATTATTCTTAGCCTATGTAGTTCACAATGACTTCAAAGTACATCAAACGGATGTCAAATCATCTTTCTAAATGGAAAGCTGAGTGAAGAAGTCTATGTTGAACAACCTCAAGGTTCTCTGACCCTAAACATCCAAATTATGTATTTAAGATGGATAAGGATCTTTATGGGTTAAAACAAGCTCCTTGTACTTAGTATGACACCCTATCTTCTATTCTAATCTCTGAGAAATTTGAACGTGGAAAAATTGATAATACTCTATTTTTCAGAAAGATTAAATGTCACATTATTCTTGTTCAAATATATGTTGATGACATTATATTTGGTTCTACTAACCCCTCTCTATGTACTCGATTTATTGAACGAATGAAGAAAGAATATAAAATGAGTATGATGGGTGAGCTAACTTAATTCCTTGGACTTCATATTAAGCAATCTGATAAAAGAATATTTATTCATCATGGTAAGTATGTTAAAGATATGCTGGAAAAGTTTGATCTTACTCAAACATCAACGATGAAAACTTCTATGGCACCACCGCTGATATTAAATAAGTATCATCCTGGAAAACCTATTAATGTAACTACCTATAGAGGAATGATAGGCTCCCTTCTGTATCTTACAGCGAGTCGAATAGATATCATGTATTTTACTTGTCTTTCCGCACGATATCAATCAGAACCCAAGGAATCCCATCTGATCGCTGTAAAGTGAATTTTTAGATAAATGAAAGGATATCCTAACCTAGGTCTTTGGTATCCCAAAGACTCAGGATTCGATCTAACTGCCTATTCAGATAGTGAATTTGCAGGTTGCAAACTGGATAGAAAAAGCACCACAGGAGGCTGTCAGCTTCTAGGTGGAAAGCTGGTAAGCTGGACGAGTAAGAAGCAAAACTATGTGTCCACCTCCGCTGTTGAAGTTGTGTACGTAGCTATTAGTAGTTGTTGTGCTCAGGTCTTATGGATTAGAAATCAACTATTAGATGTTGACCTTCAGCTATCAAATATACCTATCTGTTGCGACAACACTAGTGCCATCGCTATAGCAAACAATCCCGTGATACACTCAAAGACTAAACACATCGAAATCATATATCATTTTATCAGAGATCATATGATGAATGGATATATCAAACTTCATTTTTGATAAACCCCAGAGTTCAAGTTCTAAACATTACAAATAATCAAGATGAAAAAAATTGTGAAATCACATGTCATTGATTTAAGAACAAAGATTACAATCTCACTACTTTCTCTCTCTACAACTTGTTTCGCTCACTAGAATGATTTTCAATCTGCTCTTCTCTCATATGCTCCGTGTGTACATACATACTGATTACAAAGACTTAAAGCAATTTATACTAAGCAACATAATAAGGAAAACTAAAATACAAGACACTTTGACTTTTATTACAAAGACCTTGACTTTGATGCTTGAGAGTTGACTTTGAAGCTTTGACTTCCTTGACTTTCATCTTCAGTATTAATGATCTTGTATCCAACAAATCTGTGCTCTAACATTCTCCCCCTTTGGATCAAGATCATCTCAAAAAGATATTGCAATTCAATCTTCTCTTTTAAGCTCAAATTGAATCTTCTCTCTTTGATGTAAACAAGATCTTCTCAAGCAATCAACATTCTCCCCCTATTCATATGAAAATTTTACATTCTCCCCCTTTCTTTGATAAGCTCAGTATCTTCAAAAACTTTCATCAATCTTCCAAAAAGACTGTTCACCATGAATATTAACATTCTTCCACAAGGTTGACAAAAATATCTTTCAGACTTGAAAAGAAATTATCTTCAGAATTTAGCTCAGATTACTTTAGCAAACTATCTTCAAATAAAACTTCTCCAAAATCTGCTCGCTTATGGGATTCTTTGAACTTTTTCAGCTTTGAACAAACTTCAATTCTGAAATCTTTGAATTCTTTCTTTCACAATCAATTCTTGAATACTTTTCAATAACTTTCTTTATCTTCTCTCCCAACTTTAATATTTCTTAAACAAACATTTCTTGATTCTGTCTCCACCTTTTTGATGATTGCGGCATAGAGATCATCAAAACTTTCAGCAAGAAATGTCTTTATCAATTCTGACCACTGATCTTTTGAACTAAGCCTCTGATTCTCCGTTGATCTAAAAAGATATTCATCCGAATCTTTGCAAATTCAGACAAAATAGAGTGTAACACCTGAATCAACAAATGAAACAGTTAATAAGCGTGTCAGTAACACAACGTCAGTGTGTGTAACGAATACACATTGGAAAGGAGCATTTGTGATGTTCACTCCCCCAGGGCTTCCATTCAATCATCGAAACACCACAAAGGAATTTCTATGAACGTTATGACAAGAAAACAAACTCCATGTGTGTTCGTGCAAGTGTTAGAAAGAATTAAGCACATGATGATTGCTTTTTATAAGGCTCAACATTGTGTAAACCATTGAGACAACAATAGTATAACACAGACTCGATTGTGCATGATCGAAGTGCGAAGGTGGGGCAGACTTCCTTCTTTTTCAATATCCAGATTTTCCAAATGAAAACCAGATAGATTATATGTTGTGTCCCCTTGAAATATGAAACACTTTCTTTTTAAGAAGAAAATGAGTGGCTGGTGGGGTTTTTCTCAAGAGTTGGCATGGGCTAGTTGCATGTTTCAATAATGTTCACGAAGAATTGTGAAACACTAGTAATGTGGTTGCCCGACTCAAAAAGTAGATGGTGCAGAGTTTGATATTCTTTTACTCTATTCTCTCACCCTCTTTCTTTTAAATCATTGATCTCACTTCTAACCAATCTCTCATTTACATTTTACCTCGCCACACAACCCACACTCATTTCTTTTTGACTCCTCACAATCGATCACTAAGGATTAACTTCTTCGGTAAGAAACACTGGTTAACGTGAATCCATTGAAGTTTCGTTTAAGTCCTACACAATGAACCCATATTATCCTATAAAGAACATGTTGCTAAAAAATGGTTTAACTTTATCAGTTAAAGCACAAATATATTAGTCAAATATATGTATGCTCAGAGATGTAATCATGAAGATTTGAGCATACATATATTTGAATGAAAGAAATGAAGACAAGAAACTTGTTTGAAAATCTGACATTGTATGAAAAAGATCAATATCGAAATAATGTATCGATTAAAACTTAGTTCAACAAAAATTGGATGTTGTCTATATGTTAGTGTATAATTGTATCCAAGATTTAATAGGAAAAGTCAATGTATTGTTAAGTCAACATAGTCAATTTTAGTATCTTGAGAGTTTCTATCTTGTAAGAGTTTAGTTGTATGAGAGAAGTAATGTAGGTATAAATAGCCTTTGTGTGAGTCTAATCTTGTAACCAACTCTATGCATTGTACGAGTATTAACATTGTCAGATCAATAATAGACGTGTGACTATTTCTCTCTCTCTACTCTCTCTCTCTCTCTAGAATAGTAATTGTCATATCTTGAATTGATTGTGCTTGATTAAATTGAGAAATTACACTTTCAATTGGTATCAGAGCGAGACCAAATTAATTCAGAAAGGATCACTTGATCAGATTGATTTCTTGAAAAATCAAGAACATGCAGACTTTTTCTGAAAGTTACTGTTCAATCGAACTTTCATTGGAAAATCGTTTTTGCTACAAGATAATAGACTCATTGTATTCGATTGGTGTTTTAGATTGTTTCTTGTATTGATTGTATCACGAAATTCGAACTAAAATGGATTCAATTTTGAATTTTAGTGGAATTTTGTTTTTGAAATGTTCGATACTGTTTGAATCAAATTTGTGAGAATTGTTGTTTTTAATCAAAAAATGATATTATAAATGTGTTCTATATGTTTAATCGATCATTCCTGTGCATTATCAAGTTTTAATTGCAGGTATTAAACATTTTGGATCGATTTCTGAAACACAGAGTCAAGAACACGCTTGATCCAGACTTCGCGCAAATGAAGAACACACACCAACTCAAGAACGCGCACGATGATTTCTGAGATTTTGATATTGGTTCGCGCATAAGGTTATTACGAGAAAAGGCAAAAGCGCGCATAAGCAATCTGCGAGTTCATCGTTCGTGCACAAAGCATGTAGCGAGAAGTTGTATGAAAAGTATGGAACGCGCGTTTCTACTTAGCGAGTTTTGATATTGTCAAAAAATTTCTACCTATGGAACGCGCAAGGATTTGTTGACGTGCGAGTTTACATTCTCTTGCGAGAAGTTCAAAGTTCGAAATTATTCCAAGTCTACTTCGCGCACGAAGCATCTTGCAAGAAGTAACTTCGCGCATAACGTTGTTAGCGAGTTCCTCAGTTCACGCACCTAGTGTCCTGCGAGTTTTAGTTTCGCGCATATGCCTTCTAGCGAGAAGTGTGGTGAATAGTGACTTGCGTGTTTCTGAACTTTGCGAGTTTTAAGTGTTTGCAAGTTTCAGGGTTAGAATTTTTCTGGAAATATTTTTTTTCAAGTGGTGATCTGATTTTGACTTTCAGTCAAATTTTCTTAATTGATTTGGGAACGATCATTCATTCAAGCTCATCTATTATTCACGATGCCAACTACAGATGAGAGAGGAAATACTATACTGTCTGCCAGAGATGTTGTTGTTATGTACATGCCTGAGATACCGAAAATAGAAGCTGAAAAGGATAAACTGAAAAATCCAAATTCAGTTCTTCTAAAACAAATTCAGGAGTTGAAATCCAAATTGTCAAATTCTGATAAAACTCCTTATTGTATTAAATGTACTAATACTGTTAAATCTGATTTTGCAGGTATCATCAGTGAAAAAGAGAAAGAGATTAAAGAGAAAGAGAAAATGATTGCTTTAAAAAAAATACTATTCAGACATATGAGAAAGAGCTAAAGCTGAAAGAAAGAAAGATTGTGAATCTTCAAAGCCAACTAAAGACAACTGAACAGAAATCATCAGAACTACAAGATGAATCAGTTAAGCTTCACCAGAAGTTTAAGGCTTTTGAAGATCAGATATCTGCGTTGGAGTTACAAAATGCTGATCTGAAGAAGAGTCTCCAAGCAGATAAAGTTAAAGTTAATCGAAGAAATCTTCTGCTCAAAAGCTGTCTGATATTTCTAAGAAAGTTGACCAAGAGAAGAAGGATCTTGAGCTAAGATGTTTAAAACTCTCAAAGCAAGTGTTAGAGTTTGAAAATATTTTGATTACAGAAAGAGACACTTTTTCCAAAGAGAGAAAAGTTCTTGAAGACAAAACTGTTGAACTTCCCAAACAGATCTCTATTTTACAAGACTTAATTGAGAAGGAAAAGAAATTTTTTCAAGAAAAGAAAAAGTTTTTTGAGATTGAAAACAAAAAATCTGAAAAGAAAAATGTTGGGATCTTCAATGAAATTTCTGATAAAACCAAGAACTTGGAAAAAGATTTTGAGCTTGAACGTCAAAATTTTGAATCTGAAATATCTAAACTCTTATCCAATATCTCTGTTCTATCTTCAGATGTCCAAAAAGAACATATGGCCAAAACTGATTTGAAACAAAAGTTTGACACACTTACTACTGAAAGAAATATTTTATCCGAAAAGATAAAGAACATGGAAGCTGCAAATGTCAATTTGTCAGAAAAGATTTTAGCTGATGTGATTGATCAATCACCTATTGATAATTCAACAGAATCAGTTTGTTCTTTCAAAACAACTTCAAGTTCCATTCATGACAAAAATGTTTTCAAAAAGAAAAGTGTCAAACCAAACATTGTCAAATCAACTCAGATTCGTCCATCTAATCTATTTTATGATAAATCTGTTGACAGGCTAGCAAGCTTTTATGTTAAATCTCTTAGGAAGCAATCAAAGAAAGAACAGATGGTCTGGAGAGTGAAATATTCTGATGAGAAGAAGAAAGACAAAACATCTGCATCCACATTCAAAGCTAAAAAGAACAAAGCACATAAAGGTAAATCTTTTGGTAATTCTGATGTGTTTTATTCTACTAATCATTTGAACAGAGTTGCTCAAAAGAAGATTTGTTGTTCTTACTATGGAGAAAATGACTTTGTAAGTAATAATTTTGTCAATTAATGGTATGGTTCTTTTTATGAAACCCCCACAAGAACTGCAACTAACATATCAGGACCCAAATACCAGTGGGTACCAAAAGTTAAATTTGTGTTACAGGCACCCAAAGTTTAAGGGGGAGAAAGAACATCGACTTCTGATTATATACAGATCAGGACTCGTTCTTCAAAGTTTAAAGAATTATGGTTTTGAACAAAGCAGTTCAAAACCCGGACATAAATGTCAAGAACAATGGCTTTTGAACAAAACAGTTCAAAACCCGAACTTAAGTGTCAAGATTATGGCTCTTGAATAATTCAGTTCAAGGGCCGCACCTCAATGTCAAGAGTGTGGTTTCTGATTACAACCGATCAGGACCCGTTCTTCCATGTTCAGATAAGGATATTATGCAAATATCCAGGGGGAGCTTATATGAATTAAATCATCATTTCATCCTTTGAGGGGGAGCTCAAACGTTTGTAAGTATCTTCTGATCAAGATCTCTAATTATTTGAAATAAGAACAACTTTCAAGCATGAAAAACGCTTTCTTAAATATTCAAACCACTTCTTATTCTCAAAAGATTTATTGAATTTAAGAAGTGTGATTTTAAATGTTTTTCCTTATTGCGCTTTAAAGTTTAACTGACTGTGTGTTTCCAAAGATCAATAATTGTGTATTATCTTGTCTATATACTGCCAAGTATTTATACACACCGGTTCAGTAATTCATATTGAATTTGTTATTACCATGTATCAAAAGTTTAATCTTTCTATGGTAATACTCCCGTTTGTATTCTATGATTGTTTGAATCAGACGTCATTTATATCTTAAATGTGATTTCATTGCAAATATTTTTATATATTGGTCATATAAACAACATTCGTCTTTGACATTCCTTATTATTATTCTTCATGAATTTTTGATCTGATCTTAATCATTGTCAGATTCTCAAAACATTTCTATTCTTTCATGATTATTCATTCATACAAAGTTTTGAGAAATCTTTAATGCTTAACATGCTCAAATTTCATTCTTATCTTTACGAGCATACATACATTGACAAATGATTTCTTGTGCTTAAATTGTCAAAATAATCATTGTACATCACGTTCTTTTAGGAAAATACATGGGATTCAGTGTGAGTGCTTAACAGAACTTCCATGGATACACGATAACCAGTGTTTCCTACCCTGGAAGTAATCATTTGAGTGATTGAGGGGAGAGGGGTCAAAAGATTAAGAGTGGTGTGTGAAGCGGTAAAATGAAAATGAGAGATTGGTTAGATGTGAGATAAAATGTTTAAAAGAAAGAGGGTGTGATAACAGAGTAAAAGAATATCAGACTCTGCACCAAACTTCGTTCTGAGTCGGGCAGCCACATTACTGTTGGTTCATAATTCTTTGGTGACCATCATTGAAATAGGCAACTAGCCCATCCCAACTCTTGCAAATACCCCACCAACTACTCATTCTTATCTCAAAAAAGAGAATGTTTCACATTTTCTGGGGAAGCAGCTCATATGCTATTGGTTCTTCATTTGGAAGATACCAATATTGAAACCTTCGACCCTTTCTCATGCATATTTGAGTCTATGTATAATCATTGTTGTCTCAACGGTTTACATAATTTGAGCCTTATGAAACACAATCATTGTGTTAATTCTTTCATAACACAAGAACGAGCACACAGAAAATCTTTTTTTCTGTCAGAATATTCATAGAAAATACCTTGTGTTTCAATGATTGAATGGAAGTCATGGGGAGTCAACATCAAACCAGCTCCTTAAATTATACATTCGTTGTACACAGTAACTTTGTGTTACTGACAGGCATTCCTAACTGTTTCATTTGTTGATTCCGGTCGGTTACCAATGTCAGTAATTGACGATTACACAATTCGAACAATTTTAAATTTGCCTGAAATAAAAACTTAAGAAAAATTCCCGATTACAACTCATAATTTTTTTGAATTTGAAAAGATTCAGATAAATACATTCATGAATTGACGGCTCGTTATCAGATCAATTGGGGGAGAATGTTCAGATCATGAAGACTGTTCTACATTGTTTAAAAGGGGGAGAAATTTCAAAGACTGAGCTGAAATTGATATGAGTTTTGATGATTTTGATTCTCACAATTCATCAAAAAGGGGGAGAAATCTACAAAAGTTCAATTTCAAATTATAAAGTCAAGACTTGTGGAGAAGATCAGAAAGTTCAGTTCATTCAAGTCTGATGAAAAGAAATCATTCAAAGATGATTTTCAAAGACAAGTCAAGATGATTTGAGAAAGCTTGTTTTTCTGAAGATGATTCAGAGATTACAGAGATGAAGATATGAGATCAAAGATTCTTCAAAGTTCAAAGATGAAGTTTTCAAAGAAGTTTTTAAAGATCAAAAGAATTTCAAGAATTCAAATTCGTTTTCAAGACTTATTGATTTTTCAAAGATGCTAATTGTGAAAGACTTTTCAAGATTCTTCAAAGCATCAGAGACTAAAGACTGTTAGAGATTCAAAGTTTAAAGTTGTCAGAGTCAAAGTTTGAAGAATCAAAGCGCTGAAGACGATTTTCAAATTTTTATTAAATCTTGAATACAATAGGGGGAGATTGTTAGTGTATAATTGTATCCAAGATTTAATAGGAAAAATCAATGTATTGTTAAGTCAACATAGTCAATTTTAGTATCTTGAAAGTTTCTATCTTGTATGAGTTTAGTTGTATGAGAGAAGTAATGTAGGTATAAATAGCCTTTGTGTGAGTGTAATCTTGTAACCAACTCTAAGCATTTTATGAGTATTAACATTGTCAGAACAATAATAGACGTGTGACTGTTTCTCTCTCTACTCTCTCTCTAGAATAGTAATTGTCATATCTTGAATTGATTGTGCTTGATTAAATTGGGAAATTACTCTTTCACTATACGAACCAAAAATATAGACATTCTTGAAAGAACGTTCAGAAATTAAATCATGCTCAAACATTGAATAACAAATGGGGTGTCTTACCATCGAAAAGTTTGTTTCAATTTAGAGACATGGTAAGAATGAATTCAACAAAAAATAAACCGGTGTGTGTGAATACTTGACAGTACATAGACAAGATAATATACAAGTATTAATCTTTGGAAACACACGGTTTATATATCATGAAAGTACAAATAAAGTTGAAAACATTTAAAAATCACACTTCTAGACTCATGAAATCGTTTAAGAATCAGAAGTGGTTTGAACATTTAACAATATATTTTCTATGATTGAAAGTCGTGCTTTTTTCAACCATACTAGATATTAAGATAAGAAATAAACCTTTCGCTCGATCTTAAATCTCATCAAGTAAAGCTTCAAGTCATAATGATATGATCATTAAGTATCCTCTCAATCTGCATCAGTCATAAAGTTCGTCAAAGCAACTTTATTCACAACATTTATTGAAAAATAAAATGACATAAAGTAGTAAAACATTGAATGTACGAGTTCTGATCTGAAATAATCATAAATCATATACAGTACTCCCCCTGAAAATATGCATCTAAAATATGTCGGTGAAAAAGAAAATGATAGAGATCCACAACTTCCCCTGAAATGTAGATCATCATATCTTCCGAATGCATATTTTCAGATAAATATGTACTCCCCCTTGAAGGTTGATTTCCTCATTGGAGTATCGGAGTACATTCTCTTATCAGCACAAGAGTATCATCACTTTTGATCGTTGAAGTACGACTCCTAAACTGTTGTGTTTAGAAGTCAAACTTCGTTGAAGTATGGGTCCTGAACTGATTTATTCATAAGCCACAGTTTCTTTACTCCCCATTGACTTCAGGTGCCTGCAACACAGTTTCACTTTTCGGTTTTGGTACCCACTGGTATTTGGGTCCATGTTTGTTAGTTGCAGTTCGGTTAGGAGTAATAGAGTAAGAACCATACCAGTAATGATCACTCGATTTATGAACAAAATTATATGTATGACAGTAAGAACAATACTTTTTTCTAGACAACCTGATCAATTGATCTCTCGAGTAAACAAGATCAGGTTTACCTTTCAGCACTTTGTTCTTCTTTGCTTTTGATCCATGTACAAATGATTTGTTACTTTTCTTCTCTTCCTTCTTTCCTTTCTTTTCTTCCTTCTTCACATCATTCTTCTCTTCATCTACTGGTTTCACCTTCCAAACCAGCTTCTCTTCATTATAATTCCTTCTTCTTCTTCTATGTGTACCTGAACCATCTATTTTCCAAACAAAGAAAATGTTAGTTGTACGAATTTGATCAAATGAATTAACTGACCTTCTTGAAGAAACAGTTTTTTGTTGTGAGCTTGAGACTGGCTTGTTAGAACCAACTGAACTATTTCTAGGTTTGTGGATTTGTGACTCTTGAGTCGTTTGCTTAGTCACCGCCACCTTTGAAATAATGTTCTCAAGCTCTTTTATCTTGGAAGATAAACTGTTCTTTTCTTTTATGTGCAGGTCAATCTCTTTCCTGAATTCAAACTTCGTATTCTTCTCTTTCAGTGTACTTTCAGATAGTTCAGATAACTTCTCAGTTGGTTTCGTAATCTCTTTTTCAAACGTATTCCTTTCTTCTTCAAAAACCTTCTCAGCATTTGTTCTTTGACCGAATATTTCTCTGAAGATTGCAACATTCCTCTGTTCTATGGTCTTCTTCTCTTTGTCAAACTTTTCTCTTTCCAAAATGATGACTTTCTCAAAATCTGAAATATGTTGAGAAAGTTTTATACATTTGAGCTCAACCGCTTTCTTCTCTTCACCACTCTTCCTAGAAAAATCTGAGAACTTCTTTGCAAATGTTTTCTTTTCACTCTCAAATTCATCTCCATCTTTGACCATCTTTTGTTCCAAATCTGATATATTCTTTTGAAGCTCAACATTAGCATCTTCCATATTCTTAATCTTTTCCTCATAACTCTCAACAGAAGATGCTTGCTGGATTTGGAGCATCTGATATTCCAAGTCAAAGATTTTATTTTTTAGCTCAGTGTTCTCAGTTTCCAAACTCTTAACTCTTTCTCTTGAAGACATCTTTGATTCTCCCATCAACTTTTCAAGTTGTTCCCACAATTGTTTTCCTGTAGCCTTATTTCTATCTAAATTGATAGAAATCTCATCTGAAATTCCTTGTAAAATGAAAGCTTTGGCCAATCTGTCAGCTTTACGTCTCCATCTTTGCTCATCTGTTTATTCCTGAAGTGGTAATGGGTGTTCTCCTCGTTCAGTTTTTCCATTTTCTCCCATAAACAAGTAAGTCTTTGTTGGAGTTTTCATCTTTCCTTCCTTCAGAGATGTTCTGATATATTCTCCCAAATAATTGCGATCAATGAAATCCAGAAAACTATCCTTCCACTGCTCATATTCGCCTTTAACAAAAACAGGAGCTTTCTCATCAGTTTCAATCGCAAGAACTACTATAGAAGTCATCCTGTAATGATTAGTACAACATTAACTTAATAATGATCGTTAGTCCAAATGAAATCAAGTAAAAATGTAGAATACTTGAAAGAAAATTAGAAATGAAATTTTCAGAAAAACTCCAAGTCTAGAATTCGCAAATTAAAGTGAAGTACTAAGAATTCGCAGATGGAACAATTCAGTCAGAATTCGCAAACAATAAGAATTCGTATGTCACCAGAATTCGCAATCATAAAAGACTTAGAATTCGCAGATAAGATTTTCAAACAAGAATTCGTAAACACTAAAAGATTTAGAATTCGCAAACAAGAGATCTGATAATCCTACACTTTTCTTAAACTAATGTCCTGCGAATTCTATCCTTGAAACATTTTTAAGAACATTTCGGAAACTAAAGATCTGCGAATCCTTTCCTTCAAAAACTTCACAACACTTTACGTAAATCAAACTTTTGCGAATTTTATGAAATTCGCAGATTACACCCTTGCGAATTCAACACTTGTGATTTTCAGAATCAACAAATATGAGTCCTGCGAAAACTTCAAGATTTATGCGAAATCTAATATGAATTCTGCGAATTCTATCAACTCTGCGAGTTCTTGAAGATCTTGCGAGATCTTCACATATTGAATGAAAATTCGATCTGATTTGCACAAAAACCTATCTAGACTTCGAATTTCAATTCGAAATTTTGACAATACAATCACCTAAACATCTAGAATCAATTTTTGTCAAAGAATTACAAAAAAATTCATTTAAACAAACAAAGTGATCCAATTACAGTGCGTAGAACTCATGAAAATAAAACTCTAAAAATCTCAAAATTGATGATCAATTACAGTGCAATTCGATACAAAACATATACAAACTCAATCTAATACTCAAATCGAACTCAAACCAATTGATTACAACTCGAATTATACACAAAAGCTCAAAATCGAATCTAGACTTCGATGAAACAGTGTCGACTTTCTAGTTTTCTTGATTTCAATTTGAATCTACTCTGATACCACATGTTAGGATCAAGCGCTTACCACTACGCCAAAAGCAATTGTTGATGGAGAAGGCACAACTTTTTTTCCTTATAGTGTAGCAGCCAACGCCACGTTTCGATTTAGAAAGATGTTGGTCAATGACCCAACAATCCCCCCCCCCAGCATCTGCCAGCACAAACAAGATCTTCGCTAGAAGCCAATGGCTGCACAACATGCCTTTGGTATTTAAATGCACTCCATGGGATTCGAACCCGTGAGCTGCTCTGATACCAATTGATAAACCCCTGAAATCAAGTTCTAAACGTTACAAACAATCAAGATGAACAAAACTGTGAAATCACATGTCAATGATTTAAGAACAAAGATTACAATCTCACTACATTCTCTCTCTACAACTTGTTTCTCTCACTAGAATGATTTTCAATCTGCTATTCTCTCATATGCTCTGTGTGTACATACATACTGATTACAAAGACTTAAAGCATTTTATACTAAGCAACATAACAAGGAAAACTAAAATACAAGACACTTTGACTTTGACTTTTATTACAAAGACCTTGACTTTGATGCTTGAGAGTTTACTTTGAAGCTTTGATTTCCTTGACATTCATCTTTAGTATTAATGATCTTGTATCCAACAAATCTTTTCTCTAACAATTTTATTCCCACTGACTATCAGTTAGTTGATCCCTTTACCAAACCTCTTGATGTGACAAAATTCATCTTTCTCATCAGCGGGCTTGGAATGTTGAACTTTGAAGATTAATTCTTTAGTTATCACGCATTATGACAACAATCAAATTCTTTTCTTATATTCATCCCATAATCTCTGAGAATATTTTCTCTGTTGTTCAGGTATGTCTCCTAACCTTAACCACTGAATCTTTATTCAGCGAGGTGTTTACAAAATTCTCCAAACTTAATCACTGACTTTCTTCAAGTGATACTGACTTTCTTCATCAATGATATTCTTTTCGAAATACAATCCATCACTGGCATTTCTCATCAGTGATATTTCAAAATAAAATACATCATTGATTTTCTATCAGAGATGTCTTGAAAAATGAAGAGTCATTTTTGTCTGACAAGTTCGTCCGTTGCACTTCTTGACCAATCATCTTCGTGGGACGTGTTCATGTCATGATGAGAAACTTTTTCTCGGTCATCACATTTTCTCTCTCATCACTCACACCTATATAAACAATCCTTTGTTCATATTTCACTTTTTTACGCCACAAGACTCTCTCAAGGCAATTATTCTCTCATGGCAAACAAAGCTTTTTCTTCACGAACCTAAGAACTAATCCTCAAAACTCAATCACAGGTTCTTATTCCTTCTCTTGAATCTTCTTACAAAAACCTTTTTGATCTTAAAATTTGTGTTTAGAAGATCAAATACTTGTTATTCCTCAAAAATCATATTTCTGATGATTTTCAATTCAAAAACCCTAAACGGTTTTTGAGGTTTAAAACCGTTTTTAAACTTTTCCTATTTCCTTCTTCAAAGGATTTTCAATCTCCTTCGTAAAAAGGAAACTGGTAAACCTCCTTTGTTTGAAAATTCTACTCAAGAAAACTGGAAAATTATTTTGCAAGTTCCTTTCCCAAAAAGGAAACTGGTATTATTTCCTGTTTTTATTCTAAAAATCCTTGTATCTGTTATTTTCTTATTTTCCTCAGAAATGGCATCTCAGGAAACTTACATCATGTCAAAGAACATCAAGTTCGAACTCGGCGAGGTGCAGTTCTCTGGCAACAACCATCTTGCTCTCCTATCTTTCCCTACAAAAAACCCATCATTGTATCTTCTTGACGCTGTTGCTGCCCTGAAAGCGTCTTTTATCGCTTATGCGCTGCCTGTCTCTTCGCCATCACATAAGCACCTTTTTCAGCAATTCTGGTACACTGCTGAGAAGACTGAGAAGACCACCAAATCTGGAACGAAGATGACGGCGATCTTGATAAGTACCAATTTCTATACATTTTTACGTCAAAATGAACCTACAATTAGTGTTGTTTTAATGCATAAGATACCCCTTTTAATTTAGTATCTTATTATTTTGATTTAAATTAAAGTTGAAAAGAAAAACAAAAACAAATTTTAATTATAGATTTAGTCTTTAAAAAAAATGTTTTTTTTTAACTATGATGTGCCGTGTGTGTGTTGTAGGTTGAAAGAAAAAAAAATATTTAAATATGATTTGTGTGGTTTGTTTCTTATGTTTGGCAGCCCACAATTTGGAGTAAAGAAAAAAAAAAAAGAAGAAGAAGAGGCCCAACGTGGAGAAGAAAGAGTGAGAGCCCAGCGTCCAGTAAATGAACGCCTCCACATCCAGTGTCCAGGGTCCTTTTGCTCGTGAGTTTCTCCAGCGATCGAAGCCACGACCAACTCGCGTTAGCCACTGCCATTTTTACGTTCCCAGATCAGTTCCGCGTGGGTTTCTCGTGGGTTTAACCCGCCCCCAAACTTGCATGCATCAGAAATCGAGGGCCACGTTCATTTTAAGCGGTTCGTCGATTGAGGTATAAGGGGCTTTTCGTTTTCGGTTCTTTGGGGGAGATCGAGAAGGAAATAGAGAGCAAGGGGAAGAGACGAATTTTCAGATTCGTTTGGTCGATTTTGGGGATTTTTGTTAGGGTTCTTCATCAATTTCTATATTCACAACCCTTTTGTAAGTTTTAATTTTAGACATGATTAGTAGTTAAGTTTTTTTTTTCTAGCAATGGGTACGTAATCTACTTTGAAAACTTGGATGTGTTGAGATTTAATTGGTTTTTAACGTCATTAGAATTCGTTTATGTAACCTTTGATTACATTGTTCTTCGAGTTTTTGTTAATGATTTCGAGTTGGATCCCTCGTTTTGTTTAACTCAAATTCGAATGGCTAGTTAAATCTTTGAATCCGTAATTGTTCATTGATTTACTTTGGTAGCAACCAATACATGTTCGATGTTTTATCGAATATTAGTGTTGTAAGGTTACGTAATTTGATCATAATAATCGGCTTCGATTATTAGTCAAGAGTGGTAAGTTGTTTGTTTTTAGTGCGGCTAGCATTTGAATCCAAGTCTGTGACTTGATTTATTTAGCTAGTTAGAGGCTAATCACTGAGCTTCTCGTGATAGTCATGTTTTTGGGGACAACAGAACTTCGATGCGTATCACTGTTCAGAACCATTCCGAATTCTTTTGAAAGGATATTGTTGATTAAGCCTCTAATACACTATCCAAGACATTAGTTGATTTCTGCTCATTGCTAGAATTCATTTTATCATTGTTTAAATTTATAGTTTGGTTGTTACATGTTTAGAATTTTTATTAATTATCCAACCCCCCTTTTTATAATTTTTATGTTTCCGATGAATTTGCACGTGATTATATCTTGGACTTACGGTTAACACCGAGTCCCTGAGGAGACGACCCTACTTATCACTATCACAATTTATTGTGGTTTAGCGGTAATAGGCCTTAATTATATAAACTTTATAATTTGCCGGACTCGACTCCCGTCAAATTCCCCACACTTAGATCATTGTCCGTCCCGGCAATAACTTAAGTTAGCATGAAGAGATACAAATGAATCAAACGAGATCACCAACGCATATAGCATGTCATAAAATTGAGATTTGCAACTTAGCGTCAAAAAGTGAGCACACACAATCAAATAGACACAAGCTAATCACGAGAACTCTCACGAATTGGAAAATTAAAACAACACTCAATTCACTCCTTGGGGTTAAAGTATATCACTCAAACCGTCACTGCACTAGCATGTATCTACCATAAGCTTGAAAAATCTCTCACTCTCCACTACTTTGATAAAATACATGCATATAAATCAAAAGGGCTTTTATGGGTGAAACGTAAACCAAGGCTTTGGGTAAGGTGGGGATACATTTGGGAAGAGTGACTAAAGACCTTACACCAATGGAGAAACCGGTTAACTAACTTAAAGTTTTCTTTCTACGAATGACCATTTTATATATCTTTGAAGTGCATTTCCCTTTGGATGATAGGAAGAGAGATGAAACGCTTAATTTTAACCTTATCATCATTTCCGTCGTCTTACTTTTTTTTTTTTTTTTTTGACGACTTATTTTCTCATAGATTTTTTTTTTTTTGAATTTTTCTCCATATTTTTTTTCATTCTTCCTTTTCAATTTTTTTCTTTCTTTCCCAACATATGAGTTCTACTTTCGAGCTTACGGGGATACCGAGAATACTCCATTGGTGATTGGTCGGGTGGGTCGTGTTTGGATTGGTTTACGATGTGGTTGACAAAGGAAATAGGCTAAGGCTCAAAGTGGTGTGCAAAAAGGGTAATAGTGACATAAAGGGTAGACTTAAGGCTAATGGGTTAATAAAATGAGCAAACGATGGCCTTTGTCACTTTTATTAGCATGTAAATATCATGTAGTCTTAAGGAGAGACAAGACAAGTTCTAGAGATACATAACTAGGCATGACGAAATCATAGAAGAAATGAAATAGAGACTAATATCAAGTGTTTAGTCTAATAGGCTCAAAGTCTTACGGTGTTAAAGACTAGTTCAAGAGATTAGCAATAGTCTAACTTTGACCGGCATACTACCACTAATCAACTCTAAGTGCTATCAATCAAACTCAATCATGCTATACATGCATCCAAACTCATCATCATCAACAAATTAAGCTCATTAAAACATGCTAACACATTTTCAAGACGGACAACGACCCACATTTAAGCCCAAAGTTTTCAAAAAAAAAAAAATTTACCCCTATAAGCATTTATATGCCCAAACAACCCCAAATCATGCAAATGACCCACACCCCCACACTTAATTCCTACATTGTCCTCAATGTGCTCAATATGTAGAGGACACTCTAAGCATGCAAAGAAGAGGGAAAACAGAAAACTCCCCTGATTTGGTGAGTGACCTTCCAATGTAGGAATCTGTGAAGATGGGCACGTCCCTTTTGAGCTTCCAATATCCGGGGTGGAACCTGAGAGAGCACAAATAAAACTTGGAGCGAAATTGGAGATTCTAACAAAACAAACTAACACCAATGCAATAAAAACAAGAAATTGAAATCCGTGGGTTGCCTCCCACGCAGCGCCTTTCTTTTCGGTCTTTGGCTAGACCATACTCATTTCAATCTGTGTAGCTTGGTGTGTCCAAGGCTACTCTCTCTAAATACCCTCCATCAAAGCCCTCATAGAACGGCTTCAGTCTATGGCCATTAACTTTGAAAATCTGCCATGTAGATAGACTTTGGATCTCAACTGCACCATGCTCAAAAACATTAATAACCACAAAAGGTCCTATCCATCTGGACCTTAATTTACCTGGAAATAGCTTTAATCTAGAATGGTAGAGGAGAACTTTCTGACCTTTAGTGAAAGACTTACGTGATATGCGCGAGTCGTGAAACGCCTTAGCCTTTGCTTTATAGATGTGAGCGTTCTCGTAGGCGTCGTTCCGGATCTCCTCTAATTCTTGGATTTGTAGCTTCCTATGCGATCCTGCTTCGTCCAAATCCATATTGCACGTCTTCACCGCCCAATAAGCCTTATGCTCTAACTCCACCGGAAGGTGGCAAGGCTTCCCGTAAACTAACCGAAAGGGTGACATTCCTATGGGTGTCTTGTAGGCCGAGCGATAGGCCCACAAGGCGTCATTAAGTCTCAAACTCCAATCCTTTCGGTTAGGACTCACCGTCTTCTCTAGAATGGACTTTATCTCTCAGTTGGACACTTCCGCTTGTCCATTCGATTGTGGGTGATAGGCGGTTGAGATGCGGTGGATAACCCCGTACTTCTTGAAAAGAGCGCCAATGACCTTGTTGCAAAAATGGGTGCCTCGATCACTGATGATGGCCTTCGGTGTCCCAAACCTGGAAAATATATGAGACTTGACAAACTCTGCAACTACACGAGAATCATCAGTCCGAGTGGCCTTTGCCTCAACCCATTTTGAGACATAGTCAACGGCCAAAATAATATAGAGATTACCACAAGATGCGGGAAAGGGGCCCATGAAATCCATGCCCCAAACATCAAAGATCTCACAAATAAGCATAGGGGTTTGGGGCATTTGATTCCGGGAACTAATATTTCCCGTCATCTGACATCTTTGACAGCTTTTACAAAATAAATAACTATCCCGCATAAGGGATGGCCAGAATAAACCACACTCTAAGACCTTCCGATATGTCCGTTTGTGGCCGAAGTGGCCCCCACAAGCATGAGAATGGCAAAAACGTAAAACGGATTGAAACTCATCTTGGGGCACACAACGCCTAATCACTTGGTCTGGACAATGTTTCCACAAATATGGCTCGTCCCACATGTAGAGACGAGCCTCTCTCTTGATTTTTTCTCTCTCGGATTTAGACAACTCACCTGGAAAGGTCTTAGAGACCAAATAGTTCACAATGTCGGCATACCAGGGGTGTTCTCCCGAGATGGAGAAAATATGCTCGTCAGAAAATTCATCAGTGAGTGGGCTCGGTTCTCCATCCAAAACAAGTCGGCTAAGGTGATCCGCTACTAAATTCTCAGCTCCGCTTTTGTCCCGTATCTCCAAATTGAACTCTTGGAGCAAGAGAATCCACCTTATCAGTCGCGGCTTAGCATCCTTCTTTTTGAGCAAGTACTTCAATGCAGCATGATCTGAAAAGACAATCACTTTAGTGCCTAGCAAATAGGATCTAAACTTCTCTAAAGCAAAAACAACCGCTAGCAACTCTTTTTCGGTAGTCGAGTAGTTGCATTGTGCACTATCAAGTGATCGTGATGCATAGTATATGACATGAGAGTTCTTACCATCTTTCTGTCCCAATACCGCCCCAACCGCGTGATTGCTAGCATCACACATGATCTCAAATGGCAATTGCCAATTGGGCGGTTGGATGATAGGGGCAGAAGTAAGCATATCTTTCAACAAATCAAATGAACTCTTACATACCTCATTGAAGTCAAAGTCTACCTCTTTTTGTAGGAGTTCACATAGGGGTCGGGTGATCTTCGAGAAGTCCTTTATAAAACGTCGGTAGAAACCTGCGTGACCAAGAAAAGAACGGACCTCTCTAACACTCGAGGGGTAAGGCAAGGATTTTATGACATCGATTTTTGTCTTGTCAACCTCTATACCCCTCTCCGAGATAACATGACCAAGTACTATACCTTGGTTGACCATGAAGTGGCATTTTTCATAATTCAAGACTAAGTTGGTTTCAATGCACCTCTTTAAAATTTTGGTCAAGTTATCTAGACACACACTAAAAGAATCACCATAGACCGTGAAGTCGTCCATAAAGACTTCAATAATGTTCTCAACATAATCAGAAAAGATACTCACCATACATCGTTGGAATGTCGCCGGTGCGTTACAAAGACCAAAAGGCATCCTTCGGTAGGCGAATGTACCGAAGGGGCAAGTAAATGTAGTCTTCTCTTGGTCTTCTCTTGCCACCGGAATCTGATGGAAACCTGAATAACCATCCAGAAAACAATAGTGAGTACGACCTGCTAATCGTTCTAACATTTGATCTATAAAGGGTAAAGGAAAATGATTTTTCCTAGTTGATGCATTAAGTTTACGATAATCAATACAAACTCTCCACCCGTTTTGGACACGGGTGGGCACCAACTCACCTTCGGCATTCTCTACCACAGTAATGCCAGATTTCTTAGGGACTACCTGGACCGGGCTTACCCACTTGCTGTCGGAGATCGGGTAAATCATGTCGGCATCTAAAAGCTTCAATATCTCCTTCTTTACCACTTCCATCATAGGTGGGTTCAACCTCCGCTGCGCCTCTCGGAATGGCTTGTACTCGTCTTCAAGTAGGATCTTGTGCTGGCATAGTGAGGGACTAAGACCCTTGATGTCGGCAATGGTCCATCCTATTGCCCTCTTGTGCTCTTTCAACACTCCAATAAGCTCCCCTTCTTCCTTGGGTGATAAGGTAGAGGATATGATCACGGGAAGAGTCTCCTTATCTCCCAAGTAGACGTACTTTAAATGATTCGGTAACGTCTTCAACTCTAACTCGGGTGCCTGTTCAACAGAAGGTAGAAGTCTAGTGTGAGATAAAGGCAATTCAATTTTAGAAACTTCATACCTTGGCTTTGGTGCTCGCCCTTTTTCCATCCAAGACACCAATTCTTCAAAATCATTATCAAGCTTGTACTCTTGGGCAAGCCTTTTCAAGCTCCCGTTGGTTAAGTCCCTGTCTAGGATCACTTCTAAAACATCATCATTAGATAACTCATACATAGTATCATATAATGACTCAATAATATCAACAAAACATAAAGAAGATACGTCACTTGGATATCGCATGGCATCATATATATTAAACTTAATTATCTCGCCATCAAATTCCATAGTCAAATTTCCATCATGAACGTCTATCTTAGTCTTAGAGGTTTTCAAGAATGGTCTACCTAGCAAAATCATACCGTCCTTGGAGGTATTATTCTCCTCCATGTCTATAACATAAAAATCTGCCGGAAAGACCAACTCGTTCACTTGAACAAGTACATCCTCTAACACTCCTTTAGGATAGACGGTGGACCTATCCGCTAGTTGGATTACCACACCGGTTGGCTTTAGGGGGCCTACATCCAAAGATGAGTAAATGGCATATGGCATAACATTAATTGATGCCCCCAAGTCCAACATGGCTTGATTGACCGAGACATTGCCTACCTTACATGGTATGGTAAACATGCCCGGGTCATTGCATTTTGGTGGTAACCGCTTTTGCAAAACGGCGGATACATTTTGGCTCATGCTTATCTTTTCATTCCCTTTTAACTTCCTTTTATTAGTGCAAAGCTCTTTAAGAAATTTAGCATATCTAGGCACTTGCTTAATAGCATCTAATAAAGGGATGTTTACCTGAACCTTGCCAAATGTCTCTAGTATCTCCTTCTCTTCATTCTCTCGCTTTGTCTTCTCGAATCGGCACGGGAAGGGTGGTGCTTGCACTATCACCTCGGTTGTCTTCTTCTTTGCCTCCTCCTCTTTGACATCCTTCTCACCCGAACTAGATGCCTTGACCTCTAACTCCTCCTCATCATCATGAACCTTCATCTTCTTCTTGTCGACCGTATCTTTAAGCTCTTTTTCGCTCCTCAAGGTGATGGCATTCACGTTAGCCTTCGGATTAGTTTCCGTTTGGGAAGGCAATTTGCCTTTGTTCACCAATTGGCCAACGGTAGCCTGAAGGTCTTGAATGCTCGCTTGTGTATTCTGTGACTCCTGTTGAAGTTTGGCCATGTTAGTAGCTAAAGACTTCACTATATCCTCTAATGACATACCTGAGCTACTAGGCGCTTGAGGTGGCACTTGATGCTGCTGTTGGGCACCCGGTTGAAATGGTGCCTTCGGTTGAAATTGTTGCTGAGATGGTTGTTGGAAACCAGGTGGTGCTTGGAACTGTTGGGCTTGCTGAAATGGAGCCTTTTGCTGAAACTGCTGACCTTGACCTTGTCCTTGCCTTGGGGCATAGCTTAGATTCGGATGTTGCCTCCAACCGGGGTTGTATGTGCTCGAGAAGGGATCATGAGCCCGGTTGTTTGAGTGCTGGAAATTGCCACCACCTATGGCATTCACTTGCTCTTCTTCTTCATGGAGAGTCGGGCATGCATCGGTTGGATGTGCTACCGATGAGCAAAATCCACATGCCTTCACTTGAGACACATTCCCCATAGCAAGCTGTTTCACAAGGTTAGTTAAATCAGTTATCTTAGTTTCAATGGATTTAACATGTACCTCACTGGCTCCTCGACCAACGTCACTCCTAACTCCAAACTGCTTGGAGTTTTCCGCCATAGTGTCTATAAGATTCCTTGCTTCAGTTGGCGTCTTGTTCACAATAGCTCCACCGCTCGCGGCATCCATAATCTTCCTCTCCATCGGTAGCAAACCTTCATAAAAATATTGTATTAGTAATTGTTTAGAAATACCGTGTTTAGGGCAACTTACACAAAGGCGCTTAAAGCGCTCCCAATACTCGTAAAGTGACTCCGTGTCCTTTTGCTTGATCCTGCAAATCTCTCTCCTGAGCCCGGCGGCTTTGGATGCGGGAAAGAACTTGTCTAGGCAAGCTCTCGCCATTTGTGGCCATGTTGTGATGGAACCCGGCGGTAGATAGAAAAGCCACTCCCTAGCCGCGTCAACTAGGGAGAACGGGAATGCCTTTAGCTTTAGATTCTCCACGGTCGTACCTTGCGGCTTCATCCCCAAGCATACCATATGGAACTCGGTCATATGCTTGTATGGATCTTCATTAGCTAAACCATGGAAACGAGGTAGTAAGTGAATTAAACCAGTTTTGAGTTCGGCACTTACCTCTTCGGCCGGATATGTTATGCAAAGGGGTTGTTCGTCAACGTTGGGTGCTGCCCATTTCCTTAAAGTACGCTCAGCCATATCCTCTTCTTCTACTTCGGTCTCGGTGACCGGTTCTTCTCTTTCAGAATGAGGCTTTTCTTCTTCGAAATGTAACTTCTCCTCGCTCTCAGAATCAGTAGACAAATCAATGTCTTTCCAAATATTAACCACCGGTGAAGAAGTTGACTCGCCTTTCTTCTTTCGGAGTTTAGCTTGCTTCCTTAGCTTTTTAGCGGTTTTCTCGATCTCGAGATCTATAGGTAGAGGTGCACCTGCACGAAAAGACCTTGGCATAAACAGTTAAACCTTGCCGAGTCCCCGGCAACGGCGCCAAAAATTTGACGGGAGTCGAGTCCGGCAAATTATAAAGTTTATATAATTAAGGCCTATTACCGCTAAACCACAATAAATTGTGATAGTGATAAGTAGGGTCGTCTCCTTAGGGACTCGGTGTTAACCGTAAGTCCAAGATATAATCACGTGCAAATTCATCGGAAACATAAAAATTATAAAAAGGGGGGTTGGATAATTAATAAAAATTCTAAACATGTAACAACCAAACTATAAATTTAAACAATGATAAAATGAATTCTAGCAATGAGCAGAAATCAACTAATGTCTTGGATAGTGTATTAGAGGCTTAATCAACAATATCCTTTCAAAAGAATTCGGAATGGTTCTGAACAGTGATACGCATCGAAGTTCTGTTGTCCCCAAAAACATGACTATCACAAGAAGCTCAGTGATTAGCCTCTAACTAGCTAAATAAATCAAGTCACAGACTTGGATTCAAATGCTAGCCGCACTAAAAACAAACAACTTACCACTCTTGACTAATAATCGAAGCCGATTATTATGATCAAATTACGTAACCTTACAACACTAATATTCGATAAAACATCGAACATGTATTGGTTGCTACCAAAGTAAATCAATGAACAATTACGGATTCAAAGATTTAACTAGCCATTCGAATTTGAGTTAAACAAAACGAGGGATCCAACTCGAAATCATTAACAAAAACTCGAAGAACAATGTAATCAAAGGTTACATAAACGAATTCTAATGACGTTAAAAACCAATTAAATCTCAACACATCCAAGTTTTCAAAGTAGATTACGTACCCATTGCTAGAAAAAAAAAACTTAACTACTAATCATGTCTAAAATTAAAACTTACAAAAGGGTTGTGAATATAGAAATTGATGAAGAACCCTAACAAAAATCCCCAAAATCGACCAAACGAATCTGAAAATTCGTCTCTTCCCCTTGCTCTCTATTTCCTTCTCGATCTCCCCCAAAGAACCGAAAACGAAAAGCCCCATATACCTCAATCGACGAACCGCTTAAAATGAACGTGGCCCTCGATTTCTGATGCACGCAAGTTTGGGGGCGGGTTAAACCCACGAGAAACCTACGCGGAACTGATCTGGGAACGTAAAAATGGCAGTGGCTAACGCGAGTTGGTCGTGGCTTCGATCGCTGGAGAAACTCACGAGCAAAAGGACCCTGGACACTGGATGTGGAGGCGTTCATTTACTGGACGCTGGGCTCTCACTCTTTCTTCTCCACGTTGGGCCTCTTCTTCTTTTCTTTTTTTTCTTTACTCCAAATTGTGGGCTGCCAAACATAAGAAACAAACCACACAAATCATATTTAAATATTTTTTTTTCTTTCAACCTACAACACACACACGGCACATCATAGTTAAAAAAAAAACATTTTTTTTTAAAGACTAAATCTATAATTAAACTTTGTTTTTGTTTTTCTTTTCAACTTTAATTTAAATCAAAATAATAAGATACTAAATTAAAAGGGGTATCTTATGCATTAAAACAACACTAATTGTAGGTTCATTTTGACGTAAAAATGTATAGAAATTGGTACTTATCAGATCTCTTTCCAAACTCAGTATGGGGAGGGAAGCATCACTCCTAACGGTATTCGTCAGAGCTTGTGCCTTCCCACATCCCCTTATAACGCCATCCCAACTAATCAATAGTTGATCAACATCCTTGATCATATGGAGTACGAATGGGAGACAAATCCCAGGTCCAAGACCTTGGACAAAAGACTAATGAAGATCTTGAAAGCCAAAATCCCTTCAGATATCAACTACGTTTTCTCTCATCCCATTCACGGCATGAGCGGAATGACGGAATCGCTAGATCAGGTCAAACGGGCCCAACTTCAAATGGGATACAACATCATCTCTAGCCGAAACATTGAATTCGCAGTGATGATCTTCGACGATATGATGGCGATGGTCGAGAAACCCGACAGGGAAGTCAAAGTTCCCTATGTTCGGTTCGTTTCAGCAATTCTCAACTTCTTCCTTCAGACGCTTTACCCGACCGAGGGTGATTATCAGCTTCCAAAACTCGGGGTTCACATCCTCGATGTGGAGCGACCTGATAATGAGATAAGTCTCACTGAACTCCGCCGCCGCCTCTCCTCAACTTTTTCTTCTTCAACAGCTAGGCCTTTGGCAATTCCCACCTAGGCTACCCAAGCTGGTACAACCCCTCCAAGAGAAAACTCTCTACTACTTTTCTTGGCAAGCCCACAAAGGCCAAGAAGGTCAAGGAGTTAGCCCTCCCGCAGCTGGATCAACCAACTTCATGGATCGACTCTCAACAGATATCCCATGAGACCTTCTTGGAATGCTCCTCCACTACTGCATCCATCACTACTTTAGTGCTTCCAAGCACTAATTCTACGCTGGTGCATACCCAACAACTCTCAATGCCTCTAACCACTGCTGAGGTAATTTCGGGCAACACCAGTGCCCTACCTTCTATTTTCTCATCCCTGACTTCTTCTTCTTTGGTCACTAATGTTTTTACTTCACAGTTGCTGGATCCATCTCGCAACACTGTAGGACCTGATGGCCACCCTCTCGGAGTCTCTCAACAGGTACCCGCATCCCAGACTCTTCTTGAGCGGGACATGGAATTTTTAAATTTATTTTCTGCCCCATCAGGTATACCTCAAATCCCATACACCTCTTCCCTCCTACTAAATAAGCTTGAGTGTACTTTTGCTCAACCCTTTAATTTTCTTACAGGTCATACGTTGACCACTCTCAACACCTCTATCACCGAGGTCAGTGAGAAAGTGGACTCTCTCTCCACTACCATCAACAACAACACCCGTCACTGTGAACATAGCTGATGAAGCGCTGAAGAACCTCACCACCTCCCTATCCTCCAAGGCTGATAGTTCTCAGCTATCAACGCTTATGGAGGAGGTCTCAAAGCAAAAGGAGAACGTGACCCAGAACTCTATAACACTGACATTCCTTGTTAAGTCAAGAATTGTATTCAAGATTAAAAGGTCAAAGTTGTATTATTGTTGTAATTGTGTAGAGAGTCAAAATGTTTGACTTTAGTGCTTATTGTGAGAGGTCATGTTGACCATATAAAAGGTTCTATCTTTGTTAGATTGATAGACACGAACTGAGAAACGAATACATGCACGAGAGAGTCTTGGGACTTTAGAGATAGAAATATTTGTACATATTCTGAGAGATCATATGTAATCAATTCATATCAAATACAAATGACTCGTGATTGAATTTGTGTGTGGATAATCTGTATTGTGCTTGAATCTGTGACTATCAATTGGTATCAGAGCTTGGGAGAAAGATTTGTGCACCGAATTGTCATGTTTTCATCTAGATCTGAAGAAATCAAGGAAGTTTTTTCTAAATTTTTTTTGTGATTTGTTTTGAAAATTTCTTTCCAATCTGTCAATTTCATGATGATTTGATCAAAATGTATGTTGTTTGATTTCGTTTTTGATACTAAAATCATCTTCGTTTGTTTGTGTTCAAAGATTGAGAAGAATTTTAACAAATTTGACCAAAACCTAAAATGTTGAGTTCTTGAAATTTTTGATCTGTTCTTAATCATTTCAGTGATTTTGATGTCTTTGATCCGATTTTTGTGATTAATCCTACTTGTTTTGTGTTTGTATACATAGTTCGTGATAAATTCCAAATCTTAACAACTCTATTTTGTTTTTAATTTTGTTTTGCAGATTTCAGATTTTTATATGATATTCTCGAAGAACTCATATGATGAATCACTTTTATGGAGCTTATGAAACTTATGATTCTGAAGTAGTTGAAAAGAATTTACATATGATGGAGAGAAGAAAGTGTTTACTGTAGGTGCAATTTCAAGAAATAAACTCAAGTTTACTGCTGAATTTGGATTCAACATGATGAACACGTATACAATTACCAAGAACTCGCATGATGATCTTCAACTACGAAGAACTCGTACGTCCAGGAAGAACTCGCACCTTGATGATTATGAAATCCGCATGATACATGATAAGGATTCTCCACAATTCGCATGAGGCATTCAACAGAATTCGTATGAAGCTGAAAAGAAATACGCAAGGATTCACATGAGGCATTGAACAAATTTCGCATACAACCATTGAAAATGAATTCACACACTACATCAAGGAATTCGCATAAAGCTATCTACGAAATCCATACTTCCCACATGGCATTATACACAAATTTCTTAACTTTTCGCATGAGGCACATATGAATTCCATACTTTTTGCATGGCATTACTCCCTTAGTTTTTGAAATCCCTTCAAGAAATTCGCATCGATACGAATTCTTAACTTTGAAATTTTTCTGATCGTGTTCTTGAAGTGGGTTTTCGAGTAACTGTTTTTTGTTCGATTTCGTTGTTCCTAATCTGTTCCTTTGATGTTCTAGAGCACAACTCAAGTTTCAGGTTCAATTTTCTTCGAGAAATGAGCAAGATACAGTGATTTGAAGTTTCGCCGGACACATCGCCAGAAAACCGGGTTTCGCCGGAGTTTGTTTTTAAGCGATGATTTTTGTTGATTTAGCTTATAAACATGATCCTTAATTGATTATCATTATTTTTCAGGTGTTTACAACTCCTAAACGAGTGAAAAACGGTCGCCAGAATATGCGTTTCACCGGAATTCTACATCTCGAGAAACATATTGTAATTTGCTGCATGATGTAATTTTGTTCACGGGAATCGATTGAGAATTGAAAAAGGAGTGTTTTGCAACAAACCTCATTGATTTTGGTTAACAAATGAAGAAGTTATCGTGACTTGAAGGTGTCTGATCGAGAGGTTGAAGATGAACAGTACTTTAACTGTTCTCCGTTAGTACCGTTAATTTTGTAACAAATTTAGTCCCTGGCGTTAGTTTCTTAATATTTGTTACATTTTTAGTCCATTTTGTCGTTAGTTTTGTTAGATCAGTTAGTATCTTTTAAAAGTTGTCATGTTTAACCTTTGTCATTAGTCTTTTGTTAAATTTTGTTAATTTTATTTTCAATTTTAGTCCTTTTTGTGAAGTTTTGTTAATTTCGTTAAATAGTTTTCATTTTTGGCAGATTTAGTCCCTGTAATTTTAGTTTAGGGGTTTTGACAGATTTGGTCCTTCAAGTTTTAACTTTTAGAAGTTGTCACTTTTAGCCCCTGTAGTTTTTAAATTTTTAGTTTTTTGTCATGTTTAGTCCCTCTAGTTTGTAGTTTCATTCTTTGTCATTTTTAGTCCTTCTAGTTTCTAAGTTTAGTGTTTTTACACTTTTAGTCCCTAGACTTTAGAATTTTAGTCATTTTTGTTCGTTTTTAGTCGTTTTTTTGTTGATTTTTCCTTTGTGTCTTGTTTAGTCATTGTTTTTCATTTCCTTTTCATTTTTAGTCTGTTTTGTGTCATTTTTGGCTGTTTTATCTGTTTCTGATCGTAACTGATATATTTTTCATATTTTTGCAGGTTTGGAGATCAAAGTTCAAATTTTTCCGCGCTGATTTTTTCAGAATTAATTTTTGGAAGACAAAATTATAATTTGTTTCTAAAAATTTAATTTTCTGAAAATATTTCTAATTTTAATAATTGTATTCATATTTTTCAAGAGTGTGCACATAATTCAACTTCTAATCGAAGTTTTCTCTTGACGATCACATCTTTTACAGATTTCAAGATGTCGTTTACTGATGAGAAGGGAAATATGATCTTAACCAAAAAGAGATTGTGCAACCGCATACATGCATGAGATACCTGCTCTTGAAGCTGAGAATAAGAATCTGAAAATTCAAATTTCATCTCTTCTTGATCAGATCAATATATTGAAAGAAAATTCTACATTTTTAGAAAAAAAAATTATTTGCTCATATTGCATTTCTAATTGTAAAATTAATTTGTTGGGTCAGAAATAACTAAGTCTGGTTAGTACTGCTAGGTGAAGAAAGATTACTACTGAAGCAGCAATATGAAAACTTTATGTCTACAAAGAATGAGTCCATGACTCAAACTTTTGATAGATTTAATAAGTTAATTGATGAATTAGCTACTGTTGGTGTCCAGATAGATCAAGATGATGTCAACAGAAAACTTCTAAGTTCTCTTGGTGATGAATAGACTATGTACACTGTCTCCTTCAAACAGAATGACCAACTGGAGGACAAGGAACTGGATGACCTCTATAATGACCTTAGGGTGTTTGAAGCAGAGGTAGAATCAAAGAAGAGGCCCTCTCGATACTCATACAATGTTGCTCTTTTTTCATCTTCTACTGATTTAGCTGCTAATACAAAATCAGTTAGTGCTGCCCATGGATCAAAGCAAGATGGAGCTAATGACTCAGTTTTAGAAGCTTTTCTAGCCAGTCATGCTAATTCCACTCTAATTAATGGTGACTTAGAACAAATAAATGTTGATGATCTGGAAGAGATGGATATCAAGTGGCAGATGGTTATGCTCACAATGAGGGTAAAAAGATTTATCAAAAGGACTAGAAGGAACAACTTTGCTCAGAAAAGAGAAGATGGGGTTGGATTTGATAAATCCAAGGTTGAATGTTACAAGTGTCACAAGTTGGGACACTTTGCAAGAGAATGCAGAAGTTGTTAGTGTATTAAATTGTATCCAAGATTTAGTGAGAAAAGTCATGTAAAAGCCTTTATTCTTGAATAGTCAATGAAAGTCAATGATAGTCAAATTGTGAGAAAGTCAACATAAGTCTTAAGAAGGGTTTTAAGTACTTGAGTGTTTAAGTACTTGAGAGTTTGAGTGGATAGCCTATTCAAGTTACTTGAGAGTTTAGTTGGATTACTTGAGAGTTTAGTTGGATTACTTGAGAGTTTCTAGATCATATAAATAGGTTTGTTTTTTGTAATTTTCTAAGTGCTTAATGTCATAATTCAGATTTACTTTCTCTCTCTACTCTCTCTCTAGAATATATACACTGTTATATCATGATCTTGATTGAGAGTGTTTGAATAGCTTGATTGTAATCTGGGAATTACATTTTTCAATTGGTATCAGAGCCAAACCAAATCAAATTCAGGAGGATCATCATATCAAATTTGGATCGACTCTCTGGAAATTCAAGAACATGCAGAAACGATTTTACAGGACACTGTTGAATCAAAAAATTTCTTGTGTTTGTTGTTTTAAATTGTAAAAATGATTCAATTGGATGCGTTTGATGTTGTAGAGTCTTTCTTGTTCACATAAATTCACAAATCAATCACTTAAACTGATTCAATTTTTGGATTTTAAAAATTTTCTTAAAAAGGTTCACGAAGAAAAATGTTCATTGTTTGAATCAAATTAAGTGTGATCTTGTTATTTTTTAAAAAAATTCTTATTTCAAAAGTGCTATAGGTTGTATTTCGATTGCTGTGGATTTGTTGGAAAATCAAATTGCAGGATATTTGATAATTTGGATCGAATCTGCAAACTCAAGGACCAAACGTGCAAGCTAGATCATGAAGAACACGCAAGTTCAAATGACCATGAACTTTGTGTGTTTGAATTGAAACAAGTCACTTGAAACCTCAAAATCAATTGAAACCTGCACAGATCAAATAATAATAAATTTGCAAATCAAATGAGCTTTAAAAAGTGCATATCATGAATTAAGCAAACTCGCACAGGCTGTGTAAATGAAACGATTAACAGACAGATTGATGCAAGCTATGCACAGATGCTTTGAACATATTAATGCAAACTTGCAGGCTGTGTATTATGAACTGCAATCAAATTGAAACTTGGATTTTCACAAAATTTGAACTTGTAGGCTGTGTTCTGAGAGAATTCAAAACTTGCATAATTTGTGTGGATTTTGATTCAACTCAGCAGACCCTATGAATTAAGATTTGCAGACAACTTGGTTTTAGACTCAATGGTGCACTGAAAGAAGTCAAACTCAGGGGTAACTGAGTTCTTGTTTCAATACCTGCCATTTCCAAGTGAAAGGCAGATAGAGTATGTGCTAATTCCCCGTGAAAAGTTGAGACTATAGCCTGTTGAGAGGCAATAGAATGGTTGGCTGAGGTGTGCATATGCATTAGTGGGCGACTAATGTCTGTTTCAATACCTCTTGCTCGCAACATATGCGGCGAGGTAGTGGATGTGGCTACCCTTCTAGAATGGTAAGTTCGGATACACACACTCTCACCATGTTCTTTTTCTACATTCACACTAGTCCTCACATTTTCTGAGTTTTCAACTAATACGCCCTCTTCCTGCCTTATAACTCCAGAGTCAGAAACAATGTTCCTGATTATTGAATCAACACCTTCCAAGTCAGGATCTCTTGCAGTAGAACCAAGACTTTGGTGTAATGAAACATTTTCCAAAAATCCAAAACTATGACCCAAGTTATCATCAGTATTAACATTTTGATCATTTCCTTGATCTGCTGCATCCTGTGCTGATGTTGTTGAAGGTACCGAAGTACTAGAAGAACTTGCTTGTCCAACCGATATTGTTTTCTCAGAGTTCTGGCTTTCATTGGGATTCTCTTCCTGAGTGCCCAATTGAGGAATGATGGCAATCTCAGGTTGAGATGTAGGAATCACTAAATGTGTGGCAGATTGTGCCTGTGTTCCCACACCCTCCAGTACAGAAGTCCGACCCACTTCTGAACCCCTCTCTATATTTTCTCTCTGCTCACTTTCCCGTTCAACTACTCCCGTAGTATGTTGAACCCTCACTGACTCCGCTCGACTAACAGGTTCTAAGTCCTGGGTAGGGATCTCCGGCTCTGGCATTCCCATGGACTCCCTATATTGCCTAACACTCGGAGCATTCTGATTGGCATAAGCAAGTAGTGCACCAGGGACTGGCATCTCAAAAGGGAAGGATTGCTTCTGCTTTTGAAGATGAGTCATTTCATTTTCGGGGGCACTTTCATGATGTGATCTCTTTGGAACATCTCGGTTGGATCTCAAAATGCCTCGGACAATAATTTGTAAAAATCTCTGATAAGGGACATATTTTGGCTTCTTTGTATGTCTCTTGCTCAGAACTTTCTCATACAGTTCAGTCCAGATGGCCACATCATAATCAACATGCAGATCATAAATGATGGCATGGAACAGTCTTAGAGTATGAATATTTGTATTGTCGTGCCCAGAGTGTCGTGAAGTCAAGCACTTGTTGATCACTGAGAAAAACTGATAGTAGAATGGTGGCAAGTTTGACTTCCGAAAGTCACTCATCTTTGTAAGATTTCCAACATAACCAAGAGCACGAATACCAGCAAACATTTCATGATCAGACGGATAAGGATCAAAAGTTGTCTGTCCTTCTCTGGAATCTGGCAAAGGTAGATCAAGAAGCAGACGAAGTCTTTGAAAGGTCAGGATGGATGTGAAGTTGTCAATGCAAATGGTGAAATACTTTCTGTTGCCTTGCACTACATGCTCAATGGTTCTCCATGCTTGTTGTAAATAGATCATTGGCACAGTACCAGTTGTAGTTAAGGCAGTACAGATTGGATGGTTTTTCAGTATCTCCTTTATCACTGGCTTGACCATGAGATTTTCAAATATTACATGATGATTATTTGGTGACAAAGAAAGATATTCTTGAGGATTGATCAATTGGAGATCAGGATTAGCATCAACTGCAGAAAAATGAGATCGGGAAGAAGGCATGGGCATTTCCCGTGAAACATTTGGATCATGTTCATCCATCTGAACACTTTGGTCATGAAAATTTTCCTCCGCCATTGATTTTCTGCAAAATCATAAAATGTATTGGATAAAATCCAATATGTCAGTATAGCTCCAAAAACCTGTTTTAAAAAAATTTAAGTACAGAACAATGTACTTGATATCTTGCAATGAAAGCACAGTAAGTTGCAGAAAACAAATTGCAACTTTGAATGAACAAACTTACACAACAACACACAAAAAAATTTTAAAAAAAAATCACCAAGTTCATTATATCTGAATTTGAAAAGATTCGGGTATATACAGTTCATGATTCAGCTATTCAGATCAAAGTGCAGAGAATGTTAAATGTATCTCAAAAGGGGAGAATATTTGTAAAAGGGGGAGATTCAAAGAAGATGCATAAATTGAGAAAGTTTTGATGATTATGATGTTCACAATTATCAAAAAGGGGGTGACATCTACAAAGATCAATTTCAAAATGATAAAGAGATGTCAAAGTGAAAAGACTTGTGAAGAAATTCTGAAAGTTCAAGTCAAATGAAGATCAAGTGTTGTTTCAAGACAGATAAAAAGAAATCATTCTGAGATTATTCAAAGTCAAATTAGAAGATTTGTGAAAGTTCGTTTTTCCAAAGACGATCAAGAGATCACAGTGATGAAGATAAAGTTTTTGAAAGATTCCTCGAAGTTTCTCAAAGGCAAAAGATTTCAAAGAAGTTTCAAAGATGAAGTTTTCTAGTATTGTTTCAAGACTTTAAATGATTCGTTTTCAAGACTTGTTGACTTTCCAAAGCTGCAAAGTGCAAAAGAATTTTCAAGATTCTTCAAAGACTGAAAGGCTGAAGATTGCCAGAGCTTCAAAGTTTAAAGATTGTCAAGGATAAAAGTTGAAGATTCAAGCTCTGAAGACAAGTGTCAAATTTTTATTAAATCTTGAATACAAAGGGGGAGAATGTTAGTGCATTAATTATATACAAGATTTAATTGGGAAAGCCTTGTAATAGAATAGTCAATGGAAGTCAAATAGTGAAAGTCAACATTAGTCTTAGAAGGGTTTTAAATACTTAGAGTGTTTCAAGTACTTGAGAGTTTGTTCAAGTTACTTGAGAGTTTAGTTGGACTACTTGAGAGTTTCATAGTTGGTATAAATAGGTTTGTTTCTTGTAATTTTGTAAGAGCTTAATGAATAAATCAGATTTACTTTCTCTCACTACTCTCTCTCTAGAATAATACTGTCATATCTTGATTGAGAGTGTTTGAATAGCTTGATTGAATCTGGGAATTTCATTTTCAATTTAATACACTAACAACTTCTGCATTCTCAAATTCAGATGATTTGAGAAAGTTTTTCTGAAATCAATTTCGACTTGCGCGTTTCTTTAATCCAAACGATTTGCAAGTTTGAATCACAAATTGGTTTGATAAATTGCAAGTTCTGATTGATTTCAATTTCAAATTGGTTTCAATTTGGTGTTTCAAGTTCTAATTAATTGAATCAAATTGATGTTTCAGGTTGAACAGGACACCGGTCGAGTTCTTCATGAGTTTGATTTGCGGGTTTCACAAGAAGAGTCGATAATCAAGTGGATCTACGTTTGAACGTTTCTTCATCGATTTAACTACATCTAACCTCTTCCTTTGATGATTTAGAACTCGTAGCAACTTACAAAATCGATTTTCATCAAGAAATAAGCAAGTTATCGAAGTTTGAAGTGTCGCCGGAGCTCTCGTCAGAAAAACGGGATCGTCGGAAAAACTCATTTCATGGTTTTAGCTTTTGTTCTCGATTGGTTTAGCTTGTAAATATGTTTCTAATTGGGTTACCATTGTTTTTCAGGTGAACTAAGATCACATATCGTTCAAAAAGATTCGCCGAAAAATCAACTTCACCGGAGTTCATCACATCGAAATACCGATCTCAAATTTGTTGCATGCTCGAATTTGTTTCGTTGGATCGATCAAGAATTGAACAAGGATTGTTTTGAAACAAGTTTTATCAATTTTGGTTGAGTTTTGAAGAAGTAATCACAAGTTGAAATTTGCAAATCGTCGAATGAGAAAGATGATGATGAACAGTACTAACGGACTTTCGTTAAGTCTGTTAGTTTTCTAACAAATTTGGTCCCTATTCGTTAGATCTGTTAACTTTGTTACAAATTTGGTCCAAACTCGTTAGTTCCTTGTTATCCTGGTTAAGTAGTTTTAAATAGTATCAGTTTTAGTCCCTGTTATTAGAATTGTTAGTTTTTCCGTTAAATTCTTTACATTTTTAGTCTTTTTGTTAAGTGTTGTTAGTTTTGGTTAAAGTCTTTTAGATTTTGGCAGATTTGGTCCCTCTAGTTTAGATTTCTATTGTTTGTCAAGTTTAGCCCTTGTAGTTTTTAGTTTAGGTTTTTGGCACTTTTAGTCCCTAGATTTTATATTTTGTGTCTTTTTGTCATTTTAGTTCTCGTTTTTCGTCGAGTCTTAGTATTTTTCATTTTTATTCCTCGTTTTTCGTATTAGTTTCATATTTTGTAGATTTTAGTCCCTATTTTCATTTTTTCTTTCATTTTTAGTCACTTTTATGTAGTTTTTGAGCTTATCTGATATTTTTTTGTGTGCTAATCCAAGTTTGACTTTCACTCAAATTTTCTGAACTGTTTGGGAACGATCTTTCACATCAAGCTAATCATTCAAGATGTTTTCTACAAGTAAACATTCTACAGAGAGAAAGCGAATGATCAACAACAAATATTTGGAGCCAATCGTTTTAATTCCACGTATAATTGAGACAGGGACTACCTCAGTGACATCAGGAAATGAATCTAAAACTACATCACTAGTTTCTGATTCATCTGAAATCATAATTACATGTCCAATTATAGTGGATGGCAATGAAACTGTGCCTGAGATACCAAGAAAAGAAGCTGAACAAGATAGACTGAAAGATCAGAATTTAGAGCTTCTTAAGCAAATTCAGGAGTTGAAATTTAAATTGTCAAATTCTGATAAAACTCCTGTTTGTACAAAATGTACTGATCATGCTAAATCCGACTGTGCAGGTATCATCAGTACAAAAGAAAACGAGATAAGAGAGAAAGAGAAAGACATAAGAGAGAAAAAGACAGACATAAGAGATAAAGAGAAAGAGATTAAAGAAAGAGAGAAAATCATTGTTTTAAAAGAAAAAACAATTGTCACATGTGAAAAAGAATTAAAATTGAAAGAGAAAAAGATTGAAAAACTCCAAAGCCAACTGAAGACGACTGAACAGAAGTCATCAGAGCTACAAGCTGAATCAGTTAACCTTCAAACCAAGTTTACGGCTTTCGAAGAGAAAATATCTGTGTTGGAGAAGAAGAATGCTGATCTGATGTCAAGTCTTCAAGCAGATAAAGAAAAAGCTAATCTGGAGAAGGATTCCATTCAAAAGCTTTCTGATTTTTCAAATAAAGCTAACCAAGAGAAAAAGGATCTAGAGCTTAGATGCATAAAACTTTCCAAGCAAGTATCGGAGTTTGAAAATATTTTAATAAACGAAAGAGACACGTTTGCAAAGGAAAATCTGTTGTTCTTACTGTGGAGAGAATGACTTCATTCGAAAAGAATCTGCTCATAACTGGTACGGATCTTACAGAATTACTTCTCAGATTTCAGATTTTAAAATATATAAATCTAATGAGAGGTGGATTTCTAAATCTAACATACCAGGACCCAAATACCAGTGGGTACCAAAGCCTGTTAAATCTGTTTCGCAGGTACCACAGGTTTAGGGGGAGCAAGATGATTGACTTCTGATCATGTACAGATCAGGACTCGTACTTCAAAGTACAAAATGTTGACTTCTGAGTAAATCAACTCAGGACTCGGACTTCAAAGTTAAAGAACAATGGCTTCTAAACATTTCAGTTTAGAACCCTGACTTTAATGTCAAGATTATGGCTTCTGATCACATGACAGATCGACCCGTTCTTCAATGTTCAGATATGGATATTTTGCAAATATCCAGGGGAGCTTAAAAGAAAACAAATCATGATATAATGATTTGAGGGGGAGCTCAATGGTAAATATCTTCTAATCCTAGATCTTTGATTGTTTGGAAGAAGAACAACTTTCAAGCATGAAAAACGTGTTCTTAAATGTTCAAACCACTTCTCTATTCTCAAAAGATTTAATGAATTTAGAAGTGTGATTTTAAATGTTTTTTCATTTTTGAGCTTTTAAATGTTTTTCATTATTGAGCTTTCATGTTTAACTGGCCATGTGTTTCCAAATATTAATACTTACGTATTATCTTTTCTATATACTGTCAAGTATTCATACACATCGGTTCAGTACTTCATTTGATATTGTTATTACCATGTCTCTAAAAGAAACAATTTTTCGATGGTAATACTCCCGTTTGTAAATCACTGTTGTTGAGCAACAATCATCATTTCAACTTGAGCGTTCATTGATAAATTGTTTATATTCGTTCATATAAACAAAATATCCAATTCTTTGATACCCTAACCATTTTATTTGATCTGATTGATACATTGTCAGATTCTCAAAACAATTCTCTTGATTTCATTTCATTCATTCAATATTCTTGTTTCGAGAGATCTTCATTGTTCAATTGCTCAAATCTCATGAGCATACATTTTGACAATGTCATCATACATTTTTTGTGCTTAACTGCTAAAGTTAAATTGTTGAACAACCATTCTTTATAGGACTTACATGGGATTCATGTGTGAGCTTATAAGAACTTCCATGGATTCACGTTTACCAGTGTTTCCTACCCAGGAAGTAATCCTAGAGTGATTGAGGGGTGAGGGGTCAAAATCAAAGAGTGAGGGAGATAACTCATCCGGTTGAGTTTTTCTCATTGAGCTGAGGGAAAATGAAAAAGTGAGATTGGTTAAAAGTGAGCTTCAATGTTTAAAAAGAAAGAGGGTGTGAGAACATAGTTAAAAGAATATCAGAACTCTACACCAACCACTTTCTGAGCCGGGCAGCCACAAAATCTGATTGGTTCACATTCTTTGGTAACCATCATTGAAAAAGGAAGTGAGCCTATGCCAACTCTTGCATTAACCCCACCAACCACTCGTTTCTTTCTTAACAAAGAAATGTTTCATTTTCTTTGGGGACGCAGCATATCTGCTATCTAGTCTTCACTCGGAAGATTTAGATATTGAAAAATAAGGAACGTTGCCCCACCTTCGCACCTCTTTCATGCACATTGAGCCCGTGTAATATCTGTTGCTGTCTCAACAGTTTACACAATTTGAGCCTTATGAAACACAATCATTGTGCTAAATTCTTTCATACACAAGCACGAGCACACAGGAAATTTGTTTTTCTGTTAGAACATTCATAGATAAACCTTGTGTTTTTCAATGATTGAATGGAAGTCCTGGGGAGTCATCATCAAACCAACTCCTTATATTGTACATTCATTGTACACAGTAACTCCGTGTTACTGACAGGCACTTCTAACTGTTTCATTTGTTGAATCAGGGTTACAACGTTTATTATATCTGGATTTGAAAAGATTCGGGTATATACAGTTCATGATTCAGCTATTCAGATCAAAGGGCAGAAAATGTCAAATGTATCTCAAAGGGGGAGAATATCTGTAAAAGGGGGAGATTCAAAGAAAGTGCTGAAATTGAGGATGTTTTGATGATTATGGTGCTCACATTCATCAAAAAGGGGGGAGATATCTACAAAGATCAATTTCAAAGACAAATGGTGAAGATAATCCTGAAGAGATAATTCTGAAAGTTCAAGACAATTCAGATGCTTACTATGTTTCAGAGACAGATTCTGAAGATGATTCAAAGACAAATTCAGATGATTTGAGAAAGTTCGTTTTTCTGAAGACGGTTCAGAGATTCCAGTGATGAAGATACATGATTTTTCAAAAATTCCTCGAAGTTTGCAAAGTTTCAAAGAAGTTTAAAAAGTTTCAAATATTTGTTCAAGACTTGTTGACTCTACAAAGATTCAAAGTGCAAAAATACTTTTCAAATATTCTTCAAAGACTGAAGATTGTTAAAGCTGCAAAGTTCAAGACTGTCAAAGATAAAAGTTGAAGAATCAAGCGCTGAAGACAAGTGTCAAATTTTTTTTAAATCTTGAATACAAAGGGGGAGAATGTTAGTGTATTAAATTGTATCCAAGATTTAGTGAGAAAAGTCATGTAAAAGCCTTTATTCTTGAATAGTCAATGAAATTCAATGATAGTCAAATTGTGAGAAAGTCAACATAAGTCTTAGAAGGGTTTTAAGTACTTGAGTGTTTAAGTACTTGAGAGTTTGAGTGGATAGCCTATTCAAGTTACTTGAGAGTTTAGTTGGATTACTTGAGAGTTTCTAGATCATATAAATAGGTTTGTTTCTTGTAATTTTCTAAGAGCTTAATGTCATAATTCAGATTTACTTTCTCTCTCTACTCTCTCTCTAGAATATATACACTGTTATATCATGATCTTGATTGAGAGTGTTTGAATAGCTTGATTGTAATCTGGGAATTACATTTTCAGAAGTGGATTGCCTCAATAGCATACTAGCAACCATCAACCATCACAGTCCAGTAGCTTCAACAACAGGAACTCTTCTTAAGCCCTTGTTTCCCAAGAAGGAATGGGATTTGATTGGAGTGACCAAGCAGAAGAAGCAGTTCAGAATCAAGCTTTGATGGCCGAAGTTTCAGAGTCATCAAGCACTTCACTTCCCACAGAGGTAACATCTAACCTTTGCTCTAAAACCTGTATTGAAACTGTTAAAAAGTACAGGGATCACAATCAGAGCATGTGTGATGATCTTAAAAGGCTAGAGAAAGATAGAAGAGAGTATGTTTTGATTGTTGAGAGGTTTGAAGAGCAAACTAAGTCATATCAGGCTAATGAACTTCAACATTCATATGATACCAACTACTGGAAGTGGGAGAAGAATCAGTTAGAGATTGAACTAGAGAAGGCCAAAGCAGAATGTGAGAAAATTAAGAGTGAATTTAAGAAGGCCAAACTAGATATTGAGAAATATTCCAATGCTTCTAAAGCAATGGACTCTTTACTCAAAAATCAAGTTCATGACAAACTGAGAAGAGGAATAGGCTATAACACCACCCCTCCACCATACAACAATAACTATATTCCTCCCACCTCAGACCTCTTAGAAAGACAAGACAAGAAGAAATTACCTGAAGGAACCACTGAAGTAGATCCTTTAGACAAAGTAGTGGTTGAGCCAGATTCTGAAGAAGAGGACTCTGAGTGTAAGAATAAGGAAGACCATGAAGATATTCCCTTAGAAAACCACATTCTGACAAATGAAAGGGGGGTAAAGCATTTGTCAAAAGTGAGAAAGTGGAGAAGTCCAAAAGTGGAGAAGTCCAAAAGTGGGGAAGAGACTGTGAAGAGTGAGACAGCTAAGACCTCTAGGAAAGGGAAGGATAAGGTACAGGGAATTCATTACATGCAAACCTCTATTATAAATCCCTGTACTTGTCAACAGAACAAGCCCCATAACAATGATAAAACAAGGGGAAATCAAAGAAACAGAAATAATCAGTGGGCTTTAAAACAAGGAATTGATCTGAGAAAAATTAACAGACCAAAGCCTTGTTTTATCTGTAGCAAGCTAAATCATCTAGCTAAACACTGTTATTTCAATCCTATTAACCAAAGGATGACTTTTCAAAGAAATATACAAAATCCTGTTGGTTATAGGAAGCAAATAAGGAATCATATGGCTGAGAATGTGAGAAGGGAACCTATAAAATCTCATGTTCAGAATAAGTTTGCTAATTCCAAGAAAAATACTCCAAATAAGCCAAGGAGTAATTTAAAGAAAAAAAAGAAAGCAAACAACTTTGTCCAGGTTTGGGTTCCAAAAGTAAAGAAATCTGTTAGTACTGCTACTTTAAATAGTACCGCTGACAAGAATAGTGTTGCTGCAAGCAATACTACTGCTAACCCAGTTAGTACTGCTAACCCAATTAGTACTGCTAATGATGTTAGTACTGCTAACAAAGTTAGTACTGCAAATCAAGTTAGTACTGCTTCCAGTGACAGGCCCATTATTCTGACAAAGTATTCAAGCAATAAGATTCCTCAGTTTGATAATCTCATCATGTCTAAATATGAATATGTTGATGAGAATGGGAAACCCAAGACCACTTTGGCTTGTGTTCCTATTAAAAACTAACTGCTTTATTATATGTGCAGGGCAACCAACAACTCAAGGGAAGGAGCATTTGGCATGTTGATAGTGGTTGTTCCAGGCACATGACAGGTAACATGGCCTGCCTTCAAAACTTCAAAAGAATTGATGGAGGACATGTTGCTTTTGGTGATAATCCAGCAGGTGGAAAGATAAGTGGAAAAGGTAATGTGTCAAAAGGTAAGATGACCTTTGAGGATGTATACTATGTTGAGCAATTAAGATACAACATGTTAAGTGTATCACAGGTCTGTGACAAGAAACATAGCATATTATTCAATGATACTGAATGTATTATCCTTGCTCCAGGATTCAAGGTAGTTGATGAAAGTATGATACTACTTAGAACTCCTAGAAAGGACAATGTTTATTGCTTAGACTTGGAGAGTGTAACTTTTGATTCATTTTTAAATTGTTTATTTTCAAAAGCTTCAGTGGATGAATCATCTCTTTGGCACAGAAGGATGTGTCACATGAACTTTAAAACAATGAACAAACTTGTGAAAAACAACCTTGTAAGAGGTTTGCCACAAAAGGTATTTTCATGTGATGATCATTGTGTTGCATGTCTTAAAGTCCAAAGAGATAAATACAATCTCTTCACCTCTTAATTTACTGCATATGGATCTGTTTGGTCCTACAAATGTGATTAGTATTGGTAAGAAATCCTACTGCTTGGTTATTGTTGATGATTTATTTAAGATTCACTTGGGCCTATTTTCCGAGGACTAAGGATGAGACAAGTGGACTGATCAAATCCTTTGTTCTTAGAGTTGAAAACCAAACAAATTTAAGAGTTAAAGTCATCAGGTCTGATAATGGAACTGAATTTAAAAATAATGACCTAAACAACTTCTGTGAGGAAAAAGGCATTGAGAGACAATACAGTGCTCCTAGGACTCCTCAACAAAATGGTGTTGCTGAAAGGAGAAATAGGACTCTGATAGAAGCTGCTAGATCTTCGTTGGCAGATTCAAAACTTCCAATTACTTTCTGGGCAGAAGCAGTTAATACTGCCTGCTATGTTCAAAACAGAGTTCTAGTAGTGAAATCCCAAGACAAGACACCTTATGAGCTTTTTAAAAAGAAGAAACCTTTTATTGGATTTTTCAAACCATTTGGGTATCCTTGCACAATTCTCAATACCAAAACTCACCTAGGCAAGTTTGATAGCAAAGTTGAGGATGGGTTTCTTGTTGGATATTCAACTCAAAGTAAGGCCTACAGAGTTTTCAACACCTCTTCTTGGATTATTAAGGAAAGTGACAATGTCAAATGCAATGAGAACACACAAAATCAACTTGGTTCAGGTCCTGATTGACTATTTGACATTGATTCACTGTCTAATTCTTTGGGTTTCAGTAATGAGCATAATACAGGAACAGGGACAGACAAGGTACAAGTACAAAGACAAGAGTGTGTGTTGTTTTCAAGACCTACTGCTGATCCTATTGAATTCTGTGACCAAGATAAGAAAGATACTTCAGATTCAAAGGACACTGAACCAGCTCAGAATGAAGATGACAGAGGTGAAAAGGAAGATCAACCCTCAGATTCAGGAATCAAAGGTCCTGAGATGCCATGTTTGGAAGAAGATGACACAGATGATGATAACTCTTCAGTTTTTGGTGGCAGCACTCCTGAAAAGAATGACTCTAATCTGGAAGCAGACATTAATGAAGAGGTTGTTCATCAAACAAGATTTCAGAAAAATCATCCTCCTCAATTGGTGATTGGTGACATCAATTCTCCTATAGTCACAAGGAATCAAAGCAAGTTGGGAGGATTGAAGGACATACAATTAGGATTACTATCTTGTTTTCTATCACAGGTTGAACCCAAAAAGGCATATGATGCAATGAAGGATCCAAGCTGGATAGAAGCAATGCAAGAGGAGCTACTGCAGTTTGTGCTGCAGGATGTATGGGATTTGGTTGACCTTCCAAAAGGATACAGAGCTATAGGCACTAAATGGATCTTCAGTAACAAGAAAGATGAGAGAGGAATTGTAGTAAAGAACAAGGCCAGATTAGTGGCACAAGGGTATACTCAAGAAGAGGGAATTGATTATGAAGAGGTATTTGTACCAGTGGCCAGGATTAAGGCAATCAGGCTATTTTTAGCGTATGCTTCTTTCATGAAGTTCAGGGTCTATCAGATGGATGTAAAGAGTGCTTTCCTGTATGGGAGAATTGAAGAAGAAGTGTATGTCTGTCAGCCTCCAGGATTTGAGAATTCAAATTATCCTGACAGAGTATACAAATTGAAGAAGTCACTCTATGGGCTACATCAAGCACCAAGGGCATGGTATGACACTTTGTCTACCTATCTCTTGGAAAATGGTTTTCAAAGAGGAATCATAGACAAGACTCTGTTCATTCAGAAGAAGAAGAAGGACATCCTTTTAGTACAAATCTATGTGGATGATATTATCTTTGGATCCACAAAAGATCAAATGTGCAGAGATTTTGAAGAATTGATGCACAAGAGATTCAAGATGAGTTCTATGGGTGAACTTACTTTCTTCCTTGGGCTACAAGTTAAGCAGAAGAAAGATGGGATATTTATAGGCCAATCCAAGTATGTGCAGGACATTCTTACTATGTTTGGATTCTCAGACTCAAAGCCTGCAAGCACACCCATAGAGACACACAAACAGATCACTGCAGATCTTGAGGGGGAGGATGTGGATGTTCATCACTATAGATCCATGATTGGCTCCCTCATGTATCTCACTGCTTCAAGACCAGATATCATGTTTCTTGTTTGTGTGTGTTCAAGATTTCAAGTAAGGCCTAAGCAGTCACACTTTCAAGCAGTCAAGAGGATATTCAGATATCTCAAAGGCCAACCTAGATTAGGTCTTTGGTATCCTCATGACTCACCATTTGACCTACTTGCTTATTCAGACAGTGACTTGGGTGGTGCAAATTTGGATAGAAAGTCAACTTCAGGGGGATGTCAGTTTTTGGGTGCAAGACTAGTGTCATGGCAGTGCAAGAAACAAACCACAGTATCCACCTCTACAACAGAAGCAGAGTATATAGCTGCTGCAAGCTGCTGTTCACAAGTACTCTAGATTCAGAATCAAATGTTGGACTATGGTATGACTTTTCTTCACACTCCAATCTTCATAGACAATAACAGTGCTATTAGCATTGTTAATAATCCAGTCAAGCACTCTAAAACAAAGCATATAGAAATCAGGTACCACTTTATCAGAGACTGTAATGAAAAGAAGCTCATTCAGGTTGTGAAAGTCCATACAAGTAACCAATTTGCTGATCTATTCACCAAAGCTTTTGATGTGGGTAGATTCACATTCTTGGTCACAAGTGTGGGCATGATAAACACTGAATAAGCCTCCTTTGATCTGCTTTATGTACCATTTCTGTATAAACTCCTTCCTGTCTACATTCTCATAGTGTATTGTGCATGGTGCTGCTAACCTTGTGTTTAAGTGTTTCAGATTGCTTAAATTGAATACTTGGTACTTCTAGTTAAGTTAATACTGCTCTCTATATTACTCATGTTGATAGTTCAAATATGGTCAAGCATGGTTACTACTGCTAGGTAGTTTATACTGCCAGTGCAAAGTTACTACTGCTTACCTTGTTTCTATTACTAATAAGTGTTACTACTGCTGGCATGTGTTAATACTGCTAGTCTGAGTTAATATTGCCAGCCTGTGTTAGTACTGCCAGTATGTGTTACTACTACTAATATGAGTTAATACTGCGAGTTGGTTAATACTGCTAGGGTACTTAGTACTGCTTCTAACTGAAACCCTCCACCTATAAATACCTTTTGTGACCGCCAAAATACAAACAACTCTTTGAACTTCCATTGCTTCTCTTTCTCTTTCTCTCTCTCTCTCTCGATTTCTTGCTCACTAGTGTAAACCCTAGTTGCGATTCGAACCCTAGAATCAATCAGAACGATGGCAGGACTAGAATTCTTTGATGAACACAATAAGGTTGCTATGCTGCAAAAACACAAACAGGCTAAAGGTTTTCATCAAGTTGTGGATTTCCTCAAATCGTCACACATTGCCTATGCTCTCACTGTCAATCCCACAATCTGTGTGGAACATCTACGACAATTTTGGGCAAATGCTACCATCCACACTGAAGAGGGCACTCAAGTCATCAAAACAAGGGTGTGTGATAAACCCCTAACCATCTCAGAAGAGTGTATTCGCATCCATCTACGCTTAGATGATGCCTCAGGTATTACCTCTCTTCCTAAGGAAGATCTCTTCCAAGTTCTTAAACGAATGGGGTATGAAGGTCCCACAGAGGTATTCAAGTTCTTCAAGACAAATTTTCACCTCAGTGGAGATTCTTTGTTCATACCCTACAACACTGCATTTCAAGAAAAACAACTGCCTGGAGTGAGTTCAGCAGCACCATAGCCTATGCTTTGGTCTGCTTAGCGACCTCTAGAAAGTTTAATTTCTCACAAATGATCTTAAATGATTTAATGTCAAACCTGGATACCAAATCAAAAAGCTTTTTTTATGTATCCAAGGTTTGTACAAGAAGTACTTGATAAGGAATTGACGGATTTACCTACCTTCAAAGAGGTATATGTACCAAAACTCCCAAAAGGGAAAGTGTTCTCAAATATGAAGAGGTCCAGTAAGGACTTCTCTGGTATAGACACACCATTGTTCTCTACAATGATGGTTGTGTCCCACCCTCAAGGTGAGGCATCAGGATCAAAGCCCACATTAGACCAACCCACTGATGACCTACCCACACCTTCCACTACAAAGCATATCCCTCAGTCCCTTCTAAAGAAGCCAACATCATCCATTACTCATACATACACAAGGAAAAAGGTACAGAAGGTTCTTTCCCTTCTAGTATCTTCACCCCCACAGCCTAAAAGCCCTCTGATGGAGCATTCGCCATCAGAGAATATCGAAAGGGAATCCCCTGGGGTGTCTCCCAACCCCATGAAGGTGCTCTCTAAGGAGAAGGCAGATCATGTGGGCAACAAGGCTCATACTACTGATTCTGCACAAAGTGCAGGACAGGACATTATGAACATCCTTAAGACCATTCCCATGACAACTTTGGGTGAGCAATCATCCAAAGATCCCAGGTGCAAAGAAACCAAGGGGTAGAGGGTGCTTCTGCTAGGCAGAAGACTCCTACTAAAACTTCCAAGGATCCTTGAAGGGTGGTCAACACACCCAAAGGAGGTGAGGATAGATATACTTATGATGAATTGATGGATACACTTGGTACCTTAAGTTAGAAATTAATGATTAAGCACTGGAGATAAAAGATATGCAACAGGTGATACTTTCCCAACAACTTCAGATCACCAAACTAAAGAAACTGCTTCTGCGGCTAGTGCACAAAAAGAAGAAAACCAAATTTGTGCTAAAGAAGAGGAGCATAGATCATGATGCTTCCAAAAAGGGGGAGACAACTGAAGCTGAAACTGAAAAACAAAGTCTTGTTGGCATGGAATCTAAATTTGAGGGGGAGTTGGGTACAGAAGCAGAAGGTAGCAAAGCAGCAGAAACCTTTAAGCTAGCAGCATAAATAAGTCTAGCAGCAGAAACTGAGAAGGCTGCAGTAGAAACTGAAAAAGTAGCAGCAGAAACAGGGCTGACTATTGAGGAAATACAGATTGCAGAAACACTAGTGAAGGCCAAAGCTGACACTCCTAAGGCTAAGGGAGTGGAAATCAAAGAAGGTGGTATAGCAAAGAAAAGAAAAGAAACTAGTATTGCTGAGATTAAGGGAAAGGCAAAGAGAAGGTAGTTGAATCTATAAAAGCATCAAAGAAACAAAGTCAAATAGCTCTGGATGAATAATTGGCAAGGAAGATGCAAGCAGACCTTGAAAAGGAAAATGAGATTCAATCTGCCAAAGACAGAGAGATTGCATTGGAGTTGGCCAAGAAGATCAATGAAGAATATCAAAAGAGTCTAAAGTCTGCAGTTGCTGCTAAGAAAGTCACAAAGAAGCCTTCAAGGCAAAGGCTACCACTTAAGACTAGACAAAGACAGCCTTCGAAGACATACTTAGCCAACCAAGAAAGAAGGAAGATGATAAACTTCCTGAAATGAGCTATTTGAGTTTCTGAGGGAATGTTTACAGGTATATCTTTTGGAAAGCTTGAAGAACTTTACAAGAAGGAAATGGCAAAGCTGGAAGGAGACTTTTCTCAAAGGGTTGAGGTTGAAAGGAAAATGAAAGAAAGGCATGATCTGCATATCCAACAACCTTTTCCTGAGAATGAAGAAACCACTCCTACAAAAGAAGTAGACGAAGAACAGAAAGAAGAAACTCTTGCTCAAACAGTCAAAGCTGTCAAAAGAATGAAAACCTTAGCTTCAAAGAAACAGACCAAAAGGCCAAGGATTGAGAAAGCTCAAAAAGAAGTTGAACCTGTTGTTGCAACCCCTGAAGAAAAATTTAGTGAACAAGGTGCAGAACAATCTGAACAATCTGAGGTAAATGTTGGTTTGTATATGACAGTGACTGATAGTGAACCTGTACAAGCTGACCCAATATCAATCCAAGCCCCAGAAATTATCCACTGGAATATCCTGGAAGATCAAAGGAAAAAATACTTCAGGATTAAAAGGATGGGAGACAAGTATGAGGTTTACTCTACTTGGGGCAAAATCATCAGAAGCTGGTCCAGATCTGACTTAGAAGAAATGTTCAAGGTTGGGATGAGCTTGTATGGTGATACTCTGAAAGAAGCAGGAATGAACATAAAGAGGCTGGTAATGGAGTACTTGTGCATGCTATTTGATCCTAGCAAAGTTCAACATGTTGTCAGAGATCTGCATCTGGAGAATAAATTCCAAAGAATAGACAATTGGATGTTATTTGAAAGGTGTGGAGTCTATGTCATCACTATTGACAGATCTTATCATGAGTACTACCTGGTGGATAGAATTTATGATCACAGCAAAGCCAAACTGCAATCACTATTGACAGATCTTATCATGAGTACTACCTGGTGGATAGAATTTATGATCACAACAAAGCCAAATTGCAAGGTATGTTGAATGCTAAGATGGTATGTTCAAAGGATTCTGAAATGGCCAAGATAGTAGTCAGAAGAACTATAAATCAGAGTTTGGGTCTGGATCCTAATCTATGCAACTAAGATGGAGTTTTGAAAGCATCATGGAGGAACACATCTTGAAGAACTTAACTTCTCAATCTGAAAAGTTAAGTTAGGGGGAGATTGTTGGGTCAGAAATAACTAAGTCTGGTTAGTACTGCTAGGTGAAGAAAGATTACTACTTCTTAGCATGTTAATACTGCTATGCAATATTTGTACTACTAGTAGTTAATACTGCTTGGAAATTACTACTGCCATAAGAGATTAATATTGCAAGCATGGTTAGTACTGCCAGAGACAAAGTTAATACTTCTATTGAGTTAATATTGCTTCTGAAGATAAAGATGGATTGATGTGGAAGAGTAGGAGATGAAGATAATTATAGACTGGATTCTGAAGAATAATATTTCCTTTGTAATTATCTTGTAATCAGTTTTGTATATATAGTCTAGATAATTTTAGATTATAGAATGAGTTGTTTTTGTTTTAGAGAATTAACCTCAAGACTAGTATTGATCCTTTCTATATAGAAGTGTAGAACGTCTGTTGAGCCTGTTCAACAGATTGAGGTTGAGTTTGTAATCATTAAGTTAATCAATATAACTTGTGATTTGCATTCAAGTATTGTTTCATTGATTGAGTGTTAAAGTGTTTTTCCACGACTTCTTTAACATTGTTTCTGAGTGTGTTAATTAAATTCTTCATTAGAATTTTTCGATCTTGACATAATTTCAGAGGAATAATTGCTTCAAAAGGGAAAGAGATTTCTAATCTTCAAATCAAATTGAAGAAATCTGAAGAGGAATCAACAAGATGGAAAGCAAATAGTTTAAACAATACATGGTCAAAAAAGAGTTAATGCAAAGAGAAATTGATGATCCTAGGAAAAGGGAAAACATTATTGGAGAAACTTGTGATGGACTGAGAAAGATAAATTCACAAATCTTCTCTGAAATAGACCAGTTTAGAGACAAAGCGTTTAGTCTTGAGGTTGAGATAAACATGTTGAAAGAGAAAGCCACACAAGAGATAAACAACTCAAGAGCTCAAGAGGAGGTAAAGAAGATTGATAAGCAAAGAAATGGTTTAGAAAAAGAGAATGCTGAGTTGAGAAATAAAATCTCTGAATTGGAAGTTCAAGTTGACAAAGAGAAGGATTTGAAAGAGAAAGAAAATATTTTGCACATAAATTTTCTGATTTTTCAAGGAAATCTTTTGAAGGGAAGAAATCCGTGGAGCTCAAATGTACAAAACTTTCTCAACAAGTGTCAGATATTGAGAATGTCATCATTATGGAAAAAGATAAGTTTGAAAAAGAGAAGAAGCTAACAGAACAGAAAAATGTCGGATTATTCAGAGAAATATTTGATAAAAGAAAAAAAAATGTTGAAAAAGACTTTGAGGAAGAAGGAAGGTTTTTGAGACATATATTACTAAGCTTTCAAAGAAGCTATCTGAACTATCTGCAACAAACAAACTGCATTGAAAGAACATAATACGAAGTCTGAATTACAAGAGAAGATTGATACATTGTCTGAAGAAAGAAACAGTTTGTCAAACAAGATCACAGAACTTGAAGGAATCATTTTCAAGGTTGAATTGAGACATAAAGAAGTCCCGATACAATTTCTCAATCACCCATGAATGATTCAGCTGCATCAGAATGTTAATTCAAATCAACTACAAGTTCAGTTTTTGCAAATGTTTCTAAGAATCCTTTATTTGTTGATTCAGATGATATTGTATCTAATCATGAAGATCAGATTCGTCCTACTAACCATTTCTATATCAAATCTTTTATTGGTTCAGGTAACATAAGAAAGAACAAGTCTCAACAGAAAATGATTTGGAAAAGGAAAGATGAGAAAGACAATTCAAAGTCATTTGTTCCTACACTTCAAGGGAACAAAAAAGACAATGCTCCAAAAGGTAAATCTTTTGGTAAGTTTGGTTATTCATATTCTGTAAATCATTTAATCAGACTTGCACAAAAGGAACTTTGTTGTTCTTACTTTGGAACTAATGATTTTGTTGATAAGAATTGTGCTCATAATTGGTATGGAACTTACATAATCACTTCTCAGCAAAATGAACTTAAAAGGTTTGAACCTAATGAGAAGTGGATTCCAAAATCTAACTAGTCTAGACCCAAATACTAGTGGGTAACAAAACCTGTCAAATATGTTTTACAGGTACCACATGTTTAAGGGGAGTAAGAGCATTGGTTTCTGATTTTTACCAGATCAGAACCCGGTCTTCACTGTTTAAGAGCTTTGTCTTTTGAACAAAGCAGTTCAAGACCCGGTTTTCAATGATAAAGATGGAAGAGTTAAAAAGATAACTTGATTGTTACATTTAGGGGAGATACTATTCTTACCGGAGAATATGTAACAATGGCTTCTAGATAATTTTGTTCAGAACCCAGACTTAAATGTTTCTCTGCTTAAGGATGCTGATAAGATACATTTTTTTAGGAAGTTTGTTGTCTATTTGAGGGGTGTTTGTTTAAATTTTCACTGTTATATTTTTTTAAGAGGGAGAAAAGAAAAGAAAAATAAATTTCATTGTTATATTCATATTGTTCTTTTCTAATGATTTGACTTTTTACAGATACATAGGGGGAGTATCTGATGTTTTGTCAAAGGGAGCTTAAAAGATAAAATAATCATTAAAGGGGGAGAATCCTATGTTGAATGTGAGTATTTCTGATTCTTTATCTTAGACATGATGAAAGACGAACGACTTTCGGATGTGAAAAATGTTTTTCTAAACGTTCAAACCATTTCGTGTTCTCAAAAGTTTTTATGAATTTCGAAGTGTGCTTTTAAATGTTTCTCATATCGATGCTTTGATGGCTAACTGACCGTGTGTTTCTCAAAGATAAATACTTATGTATTATCATGTCTTTGAACTGTCAATTATTCTTACAGACATTGGTTCAATACATTTTTACTGAGTTGTTATTACCATGTCTCAAAAGATAAATCTTTCGATGGTAATACTTCCGTTTGATATTCTAGATTGTTTGAAATCAGGCGTCATTTCTTTATCATGTGCTTTCATTGTCAAATTGTTTATATCTTTTTCATATAAATAAATATTCATTCTTTGATATCCCAATATTTTTCTTCATGATATTTGATCTGATCAAATCATTGTCAGATTCTCAAAACACTTCGCTTGAATTTGTTTCATTCATTTAATTTCATTGTTTTGAGAGATCTTAAATGTTCAAATTGCTCAAATTTTATTCTTATCTTCAATGAGCATACTTTTTCTGATAATGATATCTTTTGCTTAACTGTCAAGATAACTATTGAGCAACATATTTCTTTTAGGACAAAATTCATGGGATTCAGTGTGAGTGCTTAAAAGACTTCCATAGATTCACGTTAACCAGTGTTTCCTACCCCGGAAGTAATCCTTATGTGATTGAGGGGAGAGGGGTCAAAATATTAGAGTTTGGGAGTGTGCTGAGGTAAAATGTAAAAGAGATGTTGGTTAGAAGTGAGCTTAAATGTTTAAAACAAAGAGGGTGAGAGATCAGAGTAAAAGAATAATAAACTTTGCACCAAATTTTTTCTGAGTCGGGCAGCCACATTATCTATTGTTTCACAATTTTTCGTGAACTTCATTGAAAAATGCAACTAGCCCATGTCAACTCTTGCATCTAACCCGAACAGCTACTTATTCTTTTCTCAACAAAAGTAGGTTTCAATTTTAAAGGGGAAGCAACACATTATCTATCAAATCTTCATTTGGAAGATGTTGATATTGAAAAATAAGGAGCGTTGCCCCACATTCGACCCTTTTCTCATGCACACTGAGTCTATGTACTACTTGTTACTTTCTAAAAACTTTACATTCTTTGAGCCTGTTAAAAAGTTTTAAAAGCTTCAATCATTGCTACACTTGCACAAGCACACAAGGAATAAGTTTTCTTCTCTTAACATTCATAGAAAATTCCTTTGTGATTTTTCAAAGATTGAATGGAAGCCCTGGGGGAGTGAACATCAAAAAGCTCCTTTCCCATGTACATTCGTTGTACACAGTGCCTTTGTGCTACTGACAGGCATATTAACTGATCATCTGTTGATTCAGGGTTATAGATTATTATTTGTCTGAATTTGAAAAGATTTAGATGAATACATTTTATGAATTGACGACAGAATTTCAAATCATATCAGAAGTAGATCATATTTTCTTTGGGGGAAATTGTTCATATTTTTCCAAAGGGCGAGATTATCTTGGTTACTCATGAAGACTGTGCTTATTTGAGTATAAAGGGGGAGATATTTCAAAGACAGAGCTGACGTTGAAATGTTTTGATAGTTCTGATTCTCATATATCATCAAAAAGAGGGAGAAATTTCAAGATTTCAAAGTCAGATTATTGTTTGCTACAAAAGGGTGAGAAATTTTTAAAGAGTTCATTCATAGAAGGAAGCAAAGTCAAGTGAAAGTCGTGAGGCTGATGAAATTTAAATTTCATGTCAACGAAAATTCTGATGATTGCCGTGATAAAGAGATTTTATGAAAGCTAGTTGCACATTACAACAAGTGTAGGAGATTGTTGAAAATTTTAAAGTTTTGAAGATTTCAAACTTTTGTAAAGAAAGTCAAAGTTGTTCAAGATTTGAAGATGTTAAAGAGTCAAAAGCTGAAGATTTTTCAAGAGAAACAAGACCCGAAGATTAGTGTCAAAAAATTTTAATCTTGAATACAAATCGGGAGATTGTTAAGTTAAGAATTGTATTCAAGATTAAAAGGTCAAAGTTGTCATTGTTTGTATTTGTTTGTAATTGTCAAATGTGTCAAAGTCAAAGTTGTAAAGTCAAATTAGCCTAAGTCAACAAAAGTCAAAGTAGCTTAGTTGTAATAGTCAAGGTAGTTTAGTTTCTTGTAATATTAGGTATAAATAGGGTTTGTAAGCATGTAATTATTAAGAGAAACTCTTTGATATTGTCATACGTTTAGAGAGATAAAGTCATCTTGTAGAGAGAGAAAGTCAAGATTCATGAAATACAAGTTAAATTTGTGATGAAATCTTGTTTGATTGTTTGAATGTGTCAAATGTGTCAAAGTCAAAGTTGTAAAGTCAAATTAGCCTAAGTCAACAAAAGTCAAAGTAGCTTAGTTGTAATAGTCAAGGTAGTTTAGTTTCTTGTAATATTAGGTATAAATAGGGTTTGTAAGCTTGTAATTATTAAGAGAAACTCTTTGATATTGTCATACGTTTAGAGAGATAAAGTCATCTTGTAGAGAGAGAAAGTCAAGATTCATGAAATACAAGTTAAATTTGTGATGAAATCTTGTTTGATTGTTTGAATATGGACCTATCATTCCTGAATGGCCAGGTCAACAATCTCAACACCGCTGTCAACACCCTCAGCACAAAGGTTGGCACAACAAATCAACTATTAGCTGACATCCTAAAATAGTTGAAGGAATCGGTTTCGGCACCTGCTCCTTCATTCATAGAAGTTGATAGAGAGTCCCTTCAACTCAATGTCGACTATGTATTCGAAGAGACCAAGGTCATCACTGGCCTTCAAGCCAGGGTGAAAACGCTGAAAGTTGATGGTTCTTTGTTCTCAATAGAAGTTGTTGTTGTTGATGCTGTTGATGTTCCTCCCCCAAATGATGATGACAAAGAAGGGAGAAGACAACTAAGGAAGTTGGTAAAGACCTCCCTTGGTTTTAGCGGGAGAAAGACGCTGCCCAAGCCTCTCCTTACTCTTCTAATATGGTGATCCCTGATGAAGAAGAAGAGGAAGACGAAGAAGAGCTGGAGCTTGAGGATCAACAAGTCTCCAGGGGCGCTGATGGTGGTGACGATGACGAAGATGATGAATCTGCCTTATGGTTCACTCCAAACCCCATCAGTGTCCCTTAGATCAAGGGCGTGGTCATCAATGAAGCAGGGGGGAGACAAGAGAAGAGTTCAAAAACCAACCTCCCAAGGAAAGCAAAAGAGGATTTTTGCCTCTAGGAATTTGAAGACTATCTCTGCATCTGAGGAGGAGAAACCTTCTTAGGTATGCCTCTCCATAGTTCCTTTCTCAAATTCTTTTTCTCACCTTAAACCCCAACTTCAATTCTAAACCTTTATCTCTCTCCTACCAAGCTAACTTTTTCTTCTTTTTCAATCAGCTAGTTCTCTCCCCTGCTTGAGAGACAAGTTGATCAACAAATAATCCCAACAACCAAAGATAAAGATAGGCAAATAATCCCTTAAGGTATTGTGCAACTTGGTCTCTTACAAGAAGCTGAAAAAGAATCCGATCAGAGGTCAAGAATCCCTGCTAAAAGAAATCGAGGAGGAATTCCAAAAAGAAAAAGTTGTTAAGTCTGATTTTATAGTAATCATTGTATTTATAGGCTTCGTCTAATACAGTGTTTAGAGTCTCATACTATGTTGTATTGACCAAGGGTATTTAAGTCCCTTTGGTCCTTGTGTCTTGTAAGACTTTACACTGATTCTATCTAGATCATCTAACTTTGCGCTTACTTGCTCTCTTTCTCTCTACTTTCTCTCTCTAGGATTTAGAGATCTTGGATTATCAATTGGTATCAGAGCCAATCTAGATCTTGAGAGAACTGAGAGAATTGATTTTCGTATCTGAATTTGTGCATTAATTTGAAATTTTGACTGATTTTCTTGAATTGTTTCAAGAAAATCTTGTTTTTGGATTTTTCATCAAATTCGGCCTTGTTTGTGATTGAATTTCGTTGATTTTTGGTTTGTTGGATTCGATTTTGCAAGTAGAACACTCTTGATTCACACCAAATTTCAAGAAAAACAGTTTTTGATAATCAATTTTGAGATTTTAAATGTTTCTGGAAAACTCGTTTTACGGTTCTGTTGAGTATACGAGTTCTTGATTTTGTGGATTTGAATCGAAAAGTTTGATTGAAAATTGTTAGAATCTATTTTTCGATCAATTCTGTGTGAAAAAGCTTTATCAAATTCATGACTATAATCGATTTTGGTGATTTTTACTGATTTTCAGGTGGTTTGCGCTAGATCTCAACTTTGCACGAGTTCATAGTGATTTGCTCGAGTTCATCCTATTTTGCACAAGTTCATCCCGAGAAGATTCAGAGTTTCGCTAGTTGTTCATCACGCAAAGTTCAAACTTTGCGCCACATTCTTATCACGCAAAGTATACTTTGCGTCTTCTACACATCACGCAAACCTAGTTTGCGCCTTTAACCTCTTGCGCAAAGAGAAGTTCTCGCCATATACTTGTCACACAAAGTTAGCTTCACGCAAAGTCAAATTCTCGCCACGCTCTACTCACGCAAAGTAACATTTACGTATTACTCGACTCACGCAAATCCTTGTTTGCGCTTCCTTCGTCTCATGCAAACCCACTTTGCGCTATCTGCTTCTCACGCAAACTTCAAGTTTGCGCCAGTTCTCAGTCAAGACTTAAAATTTTTCTGGATTTCTGCCATGGATTCTGCCAAGTTAGCCTTTCAAGCTCAGTTCTACAAGAATGACCTCATGATGTCATTGGGTACAGACACTCGTCCTCCAGTGCTGATAGATGAAAACGAATTCACTCAGTGGCAAGATCGATTTCTCAACTTCATTGAACGTCAAACTAATGGAGCAAACATGATGAAGTCTCTAACTGAAGGACCTTTCATAAAGCCTAACAAAGAGATTCCCGCAACACCTGACGAAGTTTTACGAATAAAAGCTGATCGAGAATTAAGTGCTAATCTGATGCAAGCTTTGCCAAACTCTGTTTTATAACCGTGTTGATCATTACAAAAATTATCCAAATCAGATGTTGGAACAGTTAGAAAAGATCATGCTTGGATCTTCAGTTGCAACTCAACTTCGACATACTCGCTTCATGAACAACTTTGAGGAGTTCAAGGCCAAAGAAAGTGAGTCTCTAAAGAGTGTTTTCGACAAATTATGTACAGTGTTGAATGATCTGCGAAAGATAAATGTGAACAAGACAGAGCTTGAGACGAATCTGAAATTCCTCAATGCTCTTCAGCCTGAATCGAACAAATCTTGTCACAGATTGAGGAACGATGTTCGGGTCTCCACTATGCAGATTCAGGAATTATATGAGATTCTGATGACTGATGAGAGCTTGGTGCTAGAGAAGAAAGCAAATCTTGAAAATAAGAACAAGAAATCAGTGGACCCGGTTGCTCTCCTCACGAAAGAACTGGTAGAACAAGCATTGTCTGATAATGCTTACGACGGGTCAACTAATGATGATGGCGAGGCACTTCAGAAAGCAATGATCCTTCTCTCATAACATTATCAGAAAAAGTTCCAACCACGTTCGAGTTCCAACACTTCTCGCTTCACTAATGGGTCCAAGAATACTCAAGTACCCGAGGCAAAGAAATCTGCTGCATGTTACAACTGTGGTAAGCCGGGTCATTTATCAAAGGAGTGTCGAGTGAAGAAGGTTCGGGATTCAGCTTATTATCGAAAGAAATTGGAATTGGCTGAAAAGAGAGAGAACGGAACAACTTTGCTAGCAGAAGAAGAATTCTGGCTGGATCACTCCGATGATGAAGCTGCAAATGTAGAGACTGCTCAAATGTGCTTCATCGGAGATGATCAAAGTGATGATGATTCTGACACAGATGAAGATGAGGTATATTCTGAGTTTGATTTCACGTTTATTGCCTCACAAATGAATATCATCATATTTGCTTTACATGATCTTCGCTTAAAGTTATTATCTAAAAAGAACTTAAATTCAGAAAAGTCAGATTTGATTGACAAATTGAATATTTATTTGAAAGATGAAAAATCTATTTTTGAAAATACAAAAGACATTTTTCAAAAGAAATTAGATGATTTGGAAAAATCAAATAAGACTTATCTTGAATCTTTGACTGCTATGACCACTTTAAAAGACAGTTTTTCGGATAAAATAAATAAATTAGAAGAAAAGTTATATCAAAGAAACCAATCTGAGCAAACAATTTTCATGAATAAACCAAAGAGTGATGAAGCTTTAAAAGAAAAATGGGGACTTGGTTTTGAAAATCCACATTGTTTAAACAATGCGATCGAAAAATCCCCGACTTTATTTAATTAAATACGATTATCTAACTCTTTCTCAATATGCTCCTCAATTTAAAATTGATTGGATGAATGAGAAGCAAGTGTTAGAAATCGAAAATGAGAAAAGGACGAATAACAAGAAAAAGGAAATTCCTTTTGTTTACACATATGAAAATGCAAAATATTTTCCTGATAAATCAAGGAAAGGCAGAAAAGCTTTAAATGATATATCTCTTGTCAAATCTTCAATATCTGATGATTTTGTTGATGTTTATGCCAATGTTTCTGATAAGGAAAATATTTCTCCAATCGTTTATGATTCTAAGAAATATATTCCTCCTTTAATTTTAGAAGGAAAAATCATTGACCTTGAAAATAAGATGGAAGATCTAAATATTTTAAAAGAAATTGAATCTGATATTATTCTTTCTTTCATGACGTCTAGTCTTGAAGAAAATTTATTTTCTCAAAAACAAGATTCTATTTCTAGGCTTTCTTCTGATTGTCAAGTAAACAAAAAGGAAGTTTCTAAAACTGAAAACCTTTCTCAAAATTTTTCTGACTCCGAGGTTAGTTCAGATGTATTGATTGATCATATTGGTTGCTTAGGTAAAATTATTTCTTCTGATTTAAATATTAAATCCCAAATTCTTGATGACTCTTTTATGCTTAATGATCAGTATTATAAACCAAAGCGTAAACGAAGAAGGTCAAAGAAGTCAAAGAAACAAGATAAAATCATTTCTGATAATTCAAATTCTTCTGATTCTAATCTTTCAGATAGGACTTTGAGCGCGCATTCAAAGCAGAAATGGAGGGTGAAGCGGACATCAGATGATTCTGCAACTGATGAGGATTTATATGTAGACAAACATTATAAAAGTGATTCATTTGTTGTGTGTAATAAAATTTCCAAATATTCTATAAAGCAAATGATTCAAATTTTAAAAAATGTCTCATATTCTTCTTCTGATTCGAGTTCAGATGATTATGCTTTCTCTTCTTCTAATTCTTCTGTTCATTCTTGTGCTTATAATTCTGATAATTTTTCTTGTGTTTTCAATGTTAAATCTTACAAATATTTCCCCATAAGAACTGCAACTAACAAACTAGGCCCAAATTCAAGTGGGTACCAAAATCTCAATCTGACTCAAAGTTGCAGGCACCTCATGTCAAGGGGGAATAAGAGAAATATGGCTTTTGAACACAGCAGTTCAAAACCCGGACTTCAATATCAAGATTATGGCTCTTGAGTAAATCAGCTCAAGACCCGGACTTCATTGTCAACATTACGACTTCTGAGTACTTCAGCTTAGAACCTGTAATTCAATGGTATTCAACTTCTAGACAAGTCAGTCTAGAACTCGTTCTTCAAAGAATTAAGCTTCTGACTAATGAGAAACTGTGAGTGCATCTACTTTATTCCGCTGCATTTTATCTCTGATAATGATGTTGTTCCAGTTTTCTCAAATGTTTTTAAAAGAATCTGAGCATTTCAATTCAACTCTTGAATTTGTTCAACCAAATTTTTTTCAAACGAGACACAAATTCATTTTATATTTTGTGAAAGATGGTATTATTGAATTATATTTTGTTTCAACTGAATATAGACTTGCCGATCAAATGTTTCTATTTTCAAATATCGGCATGTTGAATTTAAAAGTTTAAACCTTCACAAATTTTATTCTATAGAGTAAAAGTTTTACAATTTTTCTTTCTTTTAAATAAAATGTGTGTCTAAGATAAATTTTCAAGTTGATTTGTTTATATTAAAGTTTTTATATGTTCATCTTTCAAGTCTAACAAAAGTCGAAAAGTCAGCAACATGTTTGTAGCTTTTGATATTGCTTTAAAGTTGTGTGATTCAGAATATTTATAGTTTACAATGCTTAGAAAACCTAAAAAGTTGGAATTTTGGATCGTAATGAAAATATGGGCTAAGCACTTAGACATAAAACTTTATGATTGAGATGTTTATTAAATTCTTATAAAACAGAAATCTCTAAGTTTAACAGTTTATACCTGTGACCTTTCTGGTTTGGGAAAGTAAGTTCTGTGGGATGCTTGTCATCTGGTCCCCTAAGGTCAATTGATCTGGGAGTGATCGAACCCAAATCCTTCTATAGAATCAGATCGAAAGTCATGTTCTACTGGTATGAATAGGTTTCAGATATGTCGATGTAGCCTTTCTGATCTGGGAGAATAAGTTCCAAGGGGTGCTTGACACCTAGTCCCCTAAGGCCAACTGGTCTGGGAGCGACTGACCCAAATCCTGCAATAGAATCAGATAGAAAGTTACGTTTACGACATGTTCTTTACTTACCAAACTTTCTGATTAAAAGATGCCAATGTGCACAAGCTTAAAATATGCCAAAGAGCACACTCATGTAAAGATGCCATAGAGAACAATGCTAAAAGATGCCAATGAGCACACTTCTCATGATACTTGGTGATATGTTTGAGTTGTAATAACCCTATAAATTTGTGAAAGTCTGAATTTTTTGATGGCTTAGTGTGATTATTTGCAACGTTCTCTATTATATTTTTAGAATTGCATTTTCTTGAAGCTAATCGTAGTTCGCATGCTAGCACACTGAATAGATTGATAGAAGTTTTTGAAACTGGCCATGTCTTAACTTGATATGCAATAAAACTTGATTCTGTATCCAAACACTTACATTTGATTTCATCTGATGGATTTTATTGTGATATTTTACTAAGTAGAATTTTTTTTGTTTCTGTTTAAATTTTTATATATTTAGCCGTTTCAAAATACATATTCAGTATATTTTTCTTTTTACATTGATGTTTCATTTCTTGTGTTCTCATATTTTCTTTATAAATGGGTTTGTGCATTATTCAAGGGGGAGTGAATAAAGAGATTTTTCTGAAAAGATCATATCTGTTTTTGAGGGGGAGTATCTGATTTTCTATATGAATGCTAACTTGAATTGTCAAATCTAGTGCATTTGTATAGGGGGAGTCAAAGAGCCTAAAAAGGTAAAATTTTCTGAGTTCAAGTCAGATTTGCGCCAATAGTTGGTCGCACAAACCTCACTTTGCGCCACCTTCGGCTAGCACAAACCTCCCTTTGCGCCACCAATGTGTCGCGCAAACCTTCTATGTTTTTCCTTTAATCTGATTTTGCAGATCATCAGATGTCTCGTCTCAAACATTTGCATGACCAAGTTGATCTAGATCATCAAGGTCATGAGGGGGAGAAGTTAAGGAGATGTTAAAGAGACAAAGAGCTCAAACGTTTATCTGTTGATCAAGATTCGCTCAAGATTCTATTTTTCTCAGCTATACTAGTGTTTTGATGTTCAAGCTCCGATCACCAAAGTTCAGTCAAGTTTATTTGAAAGAGGTGTGTCGTTTAAAGCACAAGCTGATGAACCAATTGTTACTTCAAGATAATTACAAACTGGTCCAGTCTTGTCAAGACAGCAAAAGCAACTGAGTCTGAAAGATGCTGAGAAGAATTTTTTTTTTAAGACAAGAAACTGCTTCTCCAAAAAGTCGTTTGGATGGTCCGTGCTGTTTTAGAAGATTGTTTTTGAAGACCACATCGCCAATGATTACTAAGGGGGAGATTGTTAAGTCTGATTTTATAGTAATCATTGTATTTATAGGTTTGGTCTGATACAGTGTTTAGAGTCTCATATTGTGTTGTATTGACCAAGGGTATTTATGTCCCTTTGGTCCTTGTGTCTTGTAAGACTTTACACTGATTCTATCTAGATCATCTAACTTTGCGCTTACTTGCTCTCTCTCTCTACTTTCTCTCTCTAGGATTTAGAGATCTTGGATTATCAAAAGTGTTCAGCGACTCTGAGCTTTCTTGGTGCAAAAGAAAGCTTGCTCACAGAGTTGATGCATACAAGATCTCGGTCGTGACCATAACGGGGAAGAGCAAAATTAATTCAGTGATAGTGACAATGGAAGTCTTTAGGATAGATGGCACAGTGAAGACAATGTACCTGTCAAAGCTGGAAAACATTGGGTTCTATGAATGGTGGAGTTCAGGGAAACACTGAAGAAATCAAAATCTAAGTGCAAAGGCCATGTTGATTCGCTGCACATTCTTCTCATCAACAGGATCTCTGCAAAGATTGATATCCCTGCTTCTCTACCATTTAATTCAAAACCAGATAGACAAAAGAAGCGTGCATCTACTTCTGACAACAACGCAGTGATCCAGAATGAAACGACAATCAAATTCTCCATAGATGCAATCGTTGGACCTCTACCTGATCCGTTAACTCAAAACTTATTTATGCCCTTGTAGACCTTTTGAACTTGGGCAGGTGATAAGTAATCCCTATGGAATTATCTTCCTTGATGATGGCGATTTCATCAGATTGCAAAAAGTCTCATAGATTACTCTCTGCCCTCTTGCACATCTGAAGGATCGTCTTTATTCCTAGTGCGACAACTCAACATCAGGGATCCTCATCTCTCATTCGAAAGGAGGCAGCCATTAGAAGACAGAGAGGAGAAGAGATACCTGATCATATGATCGGTGAAGAAGAGTTCGAAGTTAAGGAAGAACCAACCTAGTTGATAGATTATCTTTTCTTCTTTTAATCTATTAGTTATACTTATATTACTTGTATATATTTTCACTTCTACTTGAAATTTTCATATTCCCTATGTAATCTTTTTACGAATTAATGGAAATTTTCAATGAAGTACTTTACTCCATCAGTACTGTAAAAGATCCCTCAAAATAGTAATTGGGAAATGTATGTTATGAGTCCTGATTATCCTTATATTTTAAACTTAAGTAATTTTCTTATATTGCTTTGTCATCATCAAATAGGGGATATTGTTGATCCAAACACTTTTAGTGATTTGATGATGACCCTTTGAAATACTTAGTGAAAATTACATTTAACATCTGTATGTATTAGTGTTTCACCATCAGCGATTATATACTGAGTCTGTTCAGTATCGCTGATGATCTCTGATGTATTCGTTGAATGTAATCCCTTAAGACAAGTTTCGCAACAAAGACTTTCATCGTTGACAACGAGGACAATGCTAATGAACCAATGACAAGTCTACTCATGATCTGATGTGGATATCAATGACAAGTCCACACAAGCAACGATTCAAGAAGCAAAGCTACAGTGATGGCTAACTTTTATTCAGGCTTTCTGATAAAAGACTTCATCAACGATCACTGATCATGAATCTTACACTCCAAGGTTCATTTCTCTTATCCTTAGCACAAATAGTACGATTAGTCAGAAAAGACATACTTCTGTCAAAGATCTTACAACAACTCTGAAGACTACACTGTTCACCATACGGCTAGGAGCATGTCGCTAAAATTCAAAAGCATGCACCCAACCAAGTGATGACACGTGGAAAGTACCTCTATCATGCATTAAATTCACATGGTATATGTTATGTCCAAATCTATCAAGTTCTAATCAAAGACAATCAAACAAACAAGAAATGTAATCTACCTGTTTCAAATTCAATTTCACGAATCAAGATTACAAACTATTTATGACTTTCTCTCCCTAGCCACAACTCTTTCTCTCTCTACAATCTGTTTTCTTTAATACACGCAACTCCTCTGGAAAATTACTTCTACGTCTACACTTACACGCAGAAAGAAAAACCTAGTTATATACCTATTTACAAGGATCACAAAAACTATGTTAGATCACAGATTTACTGGATTCAAGATCATCAAGATTGAAGAAGAAAGTTTCAAGAAGTCAATGCTGAAAAGTCACTCTCAATATTAGTCTAGGTTATTTTGTAATAAATTGTCAAAGTTATTTTCCTTGTATTTTTGGTAATTTTAGTTTTTTTCTCTAAATAGGTATATGACCTATTATATGCTCTAGTCTTGTGTGTGCAAGGTGAGCCCCCAAGAAGAGAAATCAGCCGTCATTCTCAAGATAGAGAGAGAGAGAGAGAGGCGATTCTAGAAAGAGAGCTTCAAGAGAGAAAACTGTTAAGAGAAAAACCTTGTAATCATTGATTGAGAAATCTAAAACAGGTTTGCTATTCTCTTGTTTGTGATTATATCATTTATGTGATAAGAACTTGTTTTTATAGGGACAATCAATTGGTATTAGAGCTTAACCAGATTGAAATCAAAGGAAATATTGAGTTCAACACTGTTTCATTGCAAGTCCAGATCTGTTTTGGATTTTTGCATGAAATTTGATAAGAAATCACTTGGGTTGAGGTCGAAAAGTGTTTTAGATTGAGTTTGTAATGATTTATTTGAGTATTGCACTGTATTCGATCTTCAATCTGTGTTTTTGTTAAGTTTTTATTCACGAGTTCTTTAGCACTGTTTCATCGATCGAGTCATTCTTAGAGTGTGTATTTTTGAAATTATTTGGTTGTAATCTGTTCTAGATGTGTTTGTGGTTGTTTTGTCAAAGTTTAGGATTGCAAATCGAAGTCTAGATAGGTTTTGAATGATTAAGGGTCGATTTTTTGAAGGACAAGTGAAGAACTCGCAAGGTTGGGCAAGAACTCGCAAAGGTCAAAGGTTTCGCAGGAAGCTATCAAAGGATTCGCAATCCTTTGAATTAGGATTCATAGTGTGTTTATTTTTTCTGAAATTGCTTAAGTGTAGAATTCGCAGGCTTATTGTCTGCGAAAGGTAAAGATTCCCAGGTTATTTGGTTGCGAAATCCTTAAGATTCGTAGTCCTCTATTTTGAGAATCCTTAGGATTCGCAGGTGTTTTAATAGATTTTCGAAAATTTTCTAAGTGAAGAATTCGCAGTTGTGTGGTTTGCGAAAACTAAAGGTTTCACAGGTGTAAGGATTGCGAAATCCTAAGAATTCGTAGAGTGTATTGCGAATTCTGAGTGCTTGCGAATTCTGTGTGTTTTTCAAATTTTTCTTAAGTAAAGAACTCGCTAGAGTGTTGGTTGCGAATTCTGAAAGAGTTTTTGCGAATTTTGTGTGCTTTCTATAGCTTGCGAATTCTGAGTGATCTTCAGTTTTGCTTGCGAATTCTATGGTTGTTTTCTTATATCTTGCGAATTTTGAGTGTTTTTCATATATCTTGCGAATTTTGTGCTATTTTTTGTATATCTTGCGAAATCTAACCTTGGTGTTTTGAGAAACTTCATTTCTGATTCTTATTTTCCGTATTATTCAATATTCATTTGATTTCATTTGGACTAACGATCAATTTCAAGTTTTCTTATTGCATATTTTTTAAATCTAAAACAGGATGACATCTAGGGAAGCTCTCGCTATTGGAATTGATGTGAAGCCACCAGTACTCTTTAAGGGAGAGTACGAGCAATGGAAAGACCGATTCTTGGATTTCATCGATCGAAATGATTTGGGAGATTACATCAGAAAATCCTTAAAGGAAGGAATCATGACACCTCCAACCAAGATACTCACTGTAGCTGGAGAGAATGGTGAAGAAGAACAGAGAGAGTATCGTTTACCGCTTGATGAATACTCGGATGAGCAGAAAAGAAGACATAAGGATGACAAACTGGCTAAATCATTCATTCTTCAAGGCATACCGAATGAGATTTATGTCAAAATTGATAACTACAACGCTACTGGAAAGCAGATGTGGGATCAATTGGATAAGATGATGCTCGGATCAAAGGTCGGCAACCAACTCAAAATATCCAACTGTCTGAATAACTATGAAGAGTTCAAAGCTAAAGTTGGAGAATCTCTAGAGGCTAAATATGACAGATTTGTGACCTTACTAAATGAGCTAAGTAAGAATAAGGTCAACAAATCTCAAATTGAGCTGAATATAAAGTTACTTAAAATCCTCCAACCAGAATGGAAAAGGTTCACTAGACAAATGAAGCAAATAAAAGACCTGAATGAAATTCCACTTCATGAAGTCTATGAAACTTTAAGGCAGAATGAGGAGTAAGTGGATGAGATCAAGGATGAAAAGAAAAAGGCTGAGAAGACAGTTGCTGATCCACTCGCTCTTATTGTGAAGAAGAAAAAGAAGAAGATGATAGTTTCTGAATCAGAAGAGGATGAAAGAGAGATTAACTCTGACTCTGATGACTGTGATAACCTGAAGCATGCTATGCTTATGTTAACCAAGGCCTTTCAAAAGAAGTTCTATAAAAAGCCTAGTTCGAACAGTCATAGGTATTCATCTGGTTCAAATAACTACAATCACAAGGAGAGAGTTGAAGGAAAAAGGATAGAGGAAAGGAGACCAGATAAGAAGAAGTACAGAGTTGAAGAGACCAAACAGGCAGAACCTCCAAAGTGCTACAACTGTGGCAAACTGGGTCATTTTGCAAAGAACTGCAGCAAGCCCAAAGTCAGAAACTCTGAGTACTAAAAGAATAAGCTGCTTCTAGCCAAGTAACAGGAGGCTGGAAAGGCATTAATGGCCGAGGATGAGTTCTGGCTCGACCATTCTGATCAAGAATCTGAGGAAGGAGAGAAGGATGAGCCAGCACACTTGTGCTTGATGGGTCATATGAAGACAGAAACAGAAGCTGATTCCGATGGTGAAGGTAGCGAAGAGGTATGTGATTTAACCGAATCAGATTTCCTTAAACAAATGCATGCTATGATGACTAAACTCCAAGAATTATAGTCTAAACTTAAGTGTGAAAGAGGTCTTATTAATGATAAAAATCAATCTATACAGAAACTTAGCAATGATATTGCCGAGAAAAATGTATTGATTGAAGCATTGCACAAAAATATTGACACCAACGCGAAAGAGAAGACTATAATTCATAAAGAGTTATCTGAAACTGTTTCAAAGTATAAAATGTGTGAGTTTGAATCAAAAGAGCTTTCTAAATTGTATTCTTCAGTTTCAAAAGAAAATAAATCTTTAACTGCTAAAGTGGATGGTTTGATGGAAAAGCTTTATACTTTGGGTCAAACTGAACACACTATTCATTTGAACAAACCTAAAGAGAATCATGATTGTTGGGGACTTGGTTACAAGAACCCACATCACCTTAAAAAGGGTATTTCTGAAGCGCCAGCTCTTTATGATTTTGGATTTATGAAACTGGCACCTCAAAACCCTGAACTCAAAGTTTTCTGGACTAGTCTGTCTGAAGAGGATAAAGCCAAGGAATATGCTAAAAGAGAGAACACAACTAAAGTTCAACTTCCGTTTCGTTATGAGAGGTTGAATAATAGTTGTAGTTCTGATAAATCAAAATCTCTTTCAAATAACTATTTTGAGAGTTATTCTGTAAAAGAGATGGAGGCTAAGCCCATCGAAGGTAAGCTCTACGTTCCTCCTCTCGTTTTGGAAAGTAAAATTTCTGAACTCGAGAATACTCTCACAGAAGAAAGGATTTTGATAGATTTAGAACAAACAATTTTTTCTACCGTGTTCAAATATACTGATTTTTCTAAATTCTCCAAGGCTTTAAAATCTAATGATAGGTCTGGTTCTCTTGATAATGAGGTTGGTTTCTTAAACTCTGAAGGTGTTTTGGATGATAGTGTTGCTCGATTTGATTTTAATACCAAACTTCCTAATCATTCATCTTATGTTGTTAATTCTTTTGGATTACCTAGTGTGCATGAAAAAGGTGAAACATCAACGAAAGTTGATAAATCAGTTTTTGTGAAATCTAAGAATGCAAAATGTAAGAAAAAGAAATCTCAGCATTAACAGAAACCGATCACCACTGGAAAGCCAAAGAAGAAACCTTCTTTTGATTCTCACCATTCTAACTCTAAAGGTTCAAATGTTTCAGATTTGAGAAAGAAAAGGCTTGGAGTTAAGTCAGAATGGCTACCGAAATAGAAGATAGACGAGAATGCTAAATCATTTTCTAGTTTTGATTGTAATAAGAAGACTAGTAGTAAAGATGATTTGATTGTGAATGTTGCTATTTCTAAACCAAAACTTGTTGATTCTCGCAAGAAATATTCCTTTCGGTAATTATTCCAGTTAGCTCCATCTACTAGAATGTTTTCAAATTATGATAGATATGATTATGCTTCTCAAAAATATGCTGATGTTTGGTTTGGCACATATCATATTTACTCTTCTCGTTCTAATGTTTCATATGGTTTTCAAAAGAAAAGCGGGTCCAAATTTCAATGGGTGCCAAAATCATGTGCTAACACAGTTGGACCCAAGTACAAATGGGTACCAAAGAAAAAGGATGAATCTGTGTTGCAGGCACCTATTATCAAGGGGGAGTAATTGAACCAAGGCTTCTAAGTAAATCATCTTAGAACTCGTACTTCAACGAAGTTTGAGTTCTAAACATAACAGTTTAGGACTCGTACTTCAGTGATCAAAAGACCTTACTCCTGTGTTGATAAGAGATTGTACTCCAATACTCGAATGAGTAAATCAACCATCAAGGGGGAGTACATATTTTGTCTGAAATTTTATGCATCTGACAGATATGTTGATTAACATTTGAGGGGGAGTTAATGCATATATTTTACACTGATAATGTTTTTGATGCATAATTTCAGGGGGAGTAAAAGGTGATGACTTCTGATTACTTCAGATCAGAACTCGTACTTTAATTGTTTTACTGCTTTACGTCTTTTAATTTATATGAATAAAGTTGCTTTGACTATGACCTTAAGACTTTTGCAGTTTGAGAGATGCTTACAAGATCATATCTTTATGACTTAAAGCTTGACTTCATGAGATGTAAGACTGTACGCAAAAGGTATAATAGTTTATCTTCATCTCATATATGCTTGAAAGAAGGACAACTTTCAATCATAAGAAAACATGTTCTTAAATTTTCAAACCGCTTCCCGATTCTTAAACAGATTTTACAATTTGGAAGTGTGATTTTGAAATGTTTTCATTTTATTTGTGCTTAAATGCTTAACAAACCGTGTGTTTCTAAAGATATATATACTTGCGTATTATCTTGTCTATATACTTTCAAGTATTCTCACACACCGGTTTAATTCTTTTGTTGAATAAGTTATCACCATGTCTCATATTGACAAAGTTTTCGATGGTGATACACCCCACTTGTATTTCAAAGAATTTTGAGCGTCATTTCATTTCGAAACGTCATTTCAAGAATGTCTGTATTTTGATTCATATAGACAATATCCATTTTTGTTGACCATAAGCCTTGATTGCCATATCATTTCTGATCATTTTCATACAATGTCAGATTTTCAAACAAGTCCCTTGCATTCATGTTCATTCATTTCAATTTACTTGTTTGAAAATACTTTAATGTTTCAAATGCTCAAATCTTCATGATTATATTCTGAGCATACAAACATCTGACTTGTATTTGAGCTTTAAATGATAAAGTTAAATCATCTGAGCAACTCATGCTTTATAGGAAAACATGGATTTCTTTGTGCTAGGACTTAACTGAAACTTCTATGGATTCACGTTAACCAGTGTCTCCTACCCAAAAAGTTAATCCTTAGTGATTGAGTGCGAGGAGTCAACAGAAATGAGTGTGGGATGTGTGATGAGGGAAAATGGAAAAGAGAGTTTGGTTAGATGCGAGCTTAATGATTAAAAGAAAGAGGTGTGAGATCAGAGTAAAAGAATATCAAACTCTGCACCAACTACTTTCTGAGCCAGGCAACCACATTTCTAATGTTTCACACTTCTTCGTCAACCTTATTGAAATAGGCAACTAGCCCATGCCTACTCTTGACATTAACCCCACCAGCCACTCATTTTCTTCTTAACAAGAAAATGTTTCATTTTTCAAAAGGGAAGCAGCACATTTACTATTTGATTTTCATTTGGAAAATTTGGATATTGAAAAGAAGGAAGTCTGCCCCACCTTCGCACTTCAATCATGCACATTGAGTTTGTGTTTATCTACTGTTGTCTCGATGGTTTACACAATGTTGAGCCTTTCTAAGCAATCATCCATGCTTAATTCTTTCTATCACATGCACGAACATACAAAGAATTTGTTTCTTTGTCATAACGTTCATAGAAATTGCCTTTGTGGTGTTTCGATGATTGAATGGAAGCCCTGGGGGAGTGAACCTCAAAAAAAGCTCCTTTACAATGTGTATTCGTTACACACAGTGACTTTGTGTTACTGACAGGCATTTTTAACTGATTCATTTGTTGATTCAGGTGTTACATTCCTACTTTGTCTGGATTTGAAAAGATCTAGATGAATATCTTGGCGTATTAACGGTGAATCAGAGGCTCGTGAAAGATCAGAAGTCAAAACGTATAAAGACACTTCTTTGAGAAAAGTTTTGATGAAATCGTTGCTCTTTTAATCAAAAGGGGGAGAAGAAAGGTTAACCAAGAAATGGGGATAATACAATTTTTAAAGAAATGTCCAAGTCAGAAAGTTCAAATTTTGAGGAAATTTTCTTTGAAAATATTCTGCTAAAGCATTCTGAGCTGAAATCGGGGAGATAATTTCTTTCCATCATATGAAAGAGATTTTATCTACATCTTTTGGGAAGATTGCTATATTTTGAAGACAAAGAGGGAGATTGTTTTCTGAGCTTAAAGAGAAGATTGAATTGCTAAATCTTTTTAGTAATGATCTTGATCCAAAGGGGGAGATTGTTAGATCACAAATTTATTGGATTCAAGATCATCAAGATTGAAGAAGAAAGTTTCAAGAAGTCAATGCTGAAAAGTCACTCTCAATATTAGTCTAGGTTATTTTGTAATAAATTGTCAAAGTTATTTTCCTTGTATTTTGGGTAATTTTAGTCTTTTTCTCTAAATAGGTATATGACCTATTATAGGTTCTAGGGTTGTTTGTGCAAGGTGAGACCCCAAGAAGAGAAATCAGCTGTCATTCTCAAGATAGAGAGAGAGAGAGAGGCGATTCTAGAGAGAGGACTTCAAGAGAGAAAACTTTCAAGAGAGAAACCTTGTAATCTTTGATTGAGAAATCTAAAACAGGTTTGCTACTCTCTTGTTTGTGATTATATCATTTATGTGATAACATCATTTATGTGATAACAACTTGTTTTTACATGGACAATCAAACTAAAAATACAAAACATTGACTTTGACATTTCTTGAGAGTTGACTTTCATCTTTGACTTGCTTGACTTTGACCTTCTGTCTTCTATGATCTTGTATCCAACATATTTCTGCTCTAACAGTATAAATAGAGAGGTTTTACTTCATTTTGAAGTGTTTCCTTCTATCTTCTTTCTCTCATTGTATCATAGAAACCCTTGATTTCTATAAGTCCCTTAACCTATCTTTCTCTTGTTCTTGTGCAACATACTTAGTGTTTCTCAAGTTTGCTTAGATTAGGTTTACTTAATCTTATTCCGCAACAAACTATAAATTGTATTTGATTTATCAATAAACAATTTATTAAACTTAAAATTTGTGTTTTTATTCATCCCCCCCCCCTCTACAAACTTGTATAACACCTTTGGGACCAACACTATTCTACTCTAACTATCACCGAGTTAGATCGTTCAAACTCTAAAGACTTGACAAATGCTGATCTTTAAGAGTTTGATGAGTCGCTGGAACTTCTAACTAACTCCCATAGAAGATTTTCCTGAAAGAGTAACTTTTGAAGAACCTAACCTCTATCCATCACCGATAAGCCTAAATCAACACTTGTTGTTAAAGCTTCAGCGATATGCTTTAAATGTTATTGGAAAGGACACTCTGCTAGTGAGTGAAGGTCGAAGAAAGTCTCGAAACCCTCCTCTTCTCTCAGACCTAAAGATGATAAGTACCTGAAACTGAAAGAAAAATATAAAAAAAAATGAAAGACTACAAAAGAAAAGGTAAAGGTCTTGTCGTTGAAGATCATGACTCGGCTGATTCCGCTGATGAATCTTCCTCAGACGAAGATGATACAACCTATCTCTATTTAGTAGACGTGCTTCTAGTTTGGCGACAAAATCTTGTTCACTTTTCAAACGACCTGTTAGATCTTGTAGCTTAACCATCATTATTTTCATCTGATCAAGTAAAGCAGTATAAGTAGAAGAACTTACCTTAGAGCCATCTTAAGAAGATTGTGATGCACGATCATCGTTTTCTGAGTTGTATGCCTCAGAATTCTTTGCCATGAAACACAGGTGGGCATGTGCATCTTCTTCCTCTTTATCGTCAGTGAGAGTCAACCAGTGATGATCTTCAGCTAACAGTGCTTTCCCAACCTCCTTCTGCTTGGCAAGGAGCATTTTGTTCTTGTAGTACTCTGAATTTCTGACTACTGGTTTCCGACATTCTCGATCAAAGTGGTCTGTATTTCCACAATTGTAGCACTTAGGTGGCTCGTCAGTTCCATTGATTTCTAGCTTAGCTTCACTTGGCCTTTTTGCATCAAACCGCTTCCTTCCCTCATACATTTCCTTGTACTCATGATATTTACCACTTATAGCGTACCACTGATTGTTGGGAGTAGAGCGCTTGAAGAACTTCTTTTGTACGGCCTTGGTTAGGAACAACATAGCTTGTTTGATGTCTTGAAGTTCTAGATCTACATCACTGTCAGCATCTTCCCCTTTTGATTCATTAGGATCCCGTTCTTTCCTTGACATTCGAGACGATCCTCGTTCCCTTTTATCAGACACAAGTGCAAGAGTATTTGTTGGTTTCTCCACTTTTCGGTTTGCCTCAACAAGTTCCAAGACCTCTTCCTTGTTTTGCTTCAATATCTTATACACCTCATGGAGTCCGATTTCAGACAAGGCCTTGTTTTGCCTTATCAGAGAGGTGAAACGCTTCCATTCTGGCCACAGGTTGTTGAGAAACTTGACGTTGTTCTCAAATGGCGTTTTGTGGATCTTGTTCTTGCCGAGTTCATTTAACAGAAGACAAAACCGATCATAAGTCTCCTCCATTGATTCTCCTTCCCTGACTTTGAAGTCTTCATAGCTGTTGATGCAGTTGGTAACTTTCAGTTGATTTCCAACTTTGGTTCCCATCATCATCTTCTCTATCTGTTCCCACATACCTTTGGCAGTTTCTTTGTAGCTATCAATGGTGGTGTAGATGTCATTTGGAAGACTCTGAAGCAGGTAGGATTTTGCCAGTTGATCACCTTTAGTCCTTTTCTTTTCTTCTTCTGAGTATTTCTCTTTTTCCTTTACATTCACGCGTGCTGGTCTAGGTGGTTCCGTGTTCGGTAGAGGAGGTGTGTCAGAGTCAAATACTGCTAGTCCATTGGTGAGGGAAGTGAGAATCTCCTCACCAATATCATTCCTAGCAATGAAGTCAAGAAAATTGTCCCGCCACTGAGGATATTCACCTTTGAACAGGACGAGAGGTCTAGTGTCTGTACCCATAGCTAAAGCCTCGCGGGTAGACATCATTCAATCACTTGCAATTGACCATAAAACGATCGCGATTTGATTCAAGAAAGGTTAAATTAAACGAGAAACACACTAAGACAAGGGTTTTGATGATACTAAAAAATTAGTTTAAAATAACAAAAACTCGGAACACACAAATGAACCAAATACAAAAAGGGTGAGGAACCGGATCTGGGAGGAACCGGGTCCGAGAGTAAGCAGGGAACCGGGTGGAACTGGGTCCGGGTGTATCCGGGTCAGCGGACAAGCAGTAAAAAAGTAAAAAAGAAAAAAAAGTAAAACAAAAATGTAAACAATGTAATTTAAAGATAAAAATGTAAAAGTTGGAATACTACAAGGACAAGATATGTAATTTTTTTGGATGAATTAACGTTTATATTTAAAGGAATTGGATGGAGGGACGAAAATGGAAGCAAAATAAAAATCATGGGGATGAAAAAAGCAGTTTTTAAAGAACAGGGACGAAAATTGTTAGAAACATCAAACCACAGGGACGAAAATCGTAGTTTACTCTAAATTTTAAATTAAAATCTTACCTTTTTTTGTCAATAATGATTTTCCATTTTAATTTTTCAATTTTGTCAATACGATTTATTTTAGTAGTGTATATTTATCTATTTTTCTAAGAAATTTGCAAATTTCATTAATACTAGATTCGTCCCCGTGTATTACACGGGGTAATTTAAAAAATTAAATCATGCCAAAAAACTTATCTTACAGATATTAATGATCATCGAAAGTACGATGCTATTTTTCCAAGTTTTTTTGCTTTTAGAGTTGTTTTTTTTTTTTGCAACTGGTTACAAAATGTTCTTGTTTTAGGCAGTTTTCACAAAGGATGTTTTACAAAAAATTAATAAAAAATATTAACAATTTATAATAGAACGTAAATGAAATTATGGAAAATGCATAGTTAAAATATTAATAAAATAAGAATCACGTATACAAAATTACCAGATACTTCTTTATATACAACGCATAGCAACCGCAGCAACATCAAGGATAAAATTTAATACATTGTCACTCATCAAGGATAAACGCATAGCAACCGCAGCAACATCAAGCATAAAATTGAAGATGGCTTGGAGAAAACCAAGGCATCGGCTTCAACTGGATTCAAGAAGATCAAACGAGGATCAACGCTAGGATTTCACTGGATAAAACACAAGTACCAGAAACACTCCTAACTCATCGCCTATGCGTTTCTGAATGTCATGGAACTCTCATAAAAACACCAATATGATTGTGTTCTTTTTTCTTTTTCGATTGATATTTTTGTATTATATAATTAATGTAAAGAGTGGTGTAAAAATTAAAATTTTTTTTTTCTTTTTCTTGTTGTTTTGTACAACCAAACTCTTCTTGTACTAATTTATAATGAGTGACAATGTATTAGATTTCTCAGAACCCATTTCTTCCTCTCATTTTTGGTAGGAAACAAGTTTGGGAAGAAGGGGGGGGTGTTTCCCGGACATAACCCCGGGATTCCCGGACTTAACCCCGGGATCGAGTTCTTTCCCGACCGAAACACAACAACCCCGGGATCGATGCTCATCCCGGCCACATTTCCCGGACTTAAAGGGTATTTCGGCAAAGTCGACGAGATTTGGGGCATTTCGGTAATACGATGTTCAAATATGGTTATTTTAATTAATTTCCCATTATAAAAACTTCATGATAAAAATCAAAATTCTTGTATAAAAATTTAAAGACGATGAGGTTTTTATAAAAAACTCTTGAAGTAAAAATTGATATTAAATAGCCAAAAGAAAATTAAGACAATTTAGTGATTATTTGTATCAAATCTTATACTAATCACGACATATTAATTCGTATATATTTATGATATTTAATTATATAATTAAATCCAAAAATATTCAATATTTGACCCATTTCGAAGATATTGACGAAACGATTACAATGGTATAATTTGTAAAAAATAAAAATGTTTTTTTCAATGAAATTTAGTTCATATACATTATTTATGTTTATATGATAAGAGTCTAAAATGAAAAATAAAAAAGTAAAGGATTAAAAGTAAATTACCTATCTAATTATAAGGGTAGTAAATATAAGGTATAAATTAAAAAATTGAATTAAGGAAATATTAAATAAAGTATGAATGTGGATTTGATAAATGAACTTATAGTGTAAAATGCGTCCAGGTTCATGTTTAGGTGGGAAAATGAAAAAAAAAATGGACTCACCAGAAGGCGGCACGTGTCCCTCCAGTTACTTATTTATTATATGTAGAGATTTGCATCCAAATTTTTTATTATTATTATTTGCATCTAAACTTTCTTCATCGTTATATTAACAAAGGATACAAATTTGATGATTATAACTTCATGAAAAAATGAATCTATTGAGACTTAATGAAATTGTTTCCTGGATTCATGATTTTTGATGCAATTGATGAAACTGTTGATATAATTGATGAAATTGTTTCAGATATATATATATATATATATATATATATATATCTTTTTCGATGCAATTGATGAAACAACTCATGAAACATGTGAAATTGAATTTATGAAACAGTTTCACTGCCATAACTTATCTGGTTTATCACAAGTGAAATTGATTTTATCTTTAAAAATATTTTTTTTTGATAAAATAAACATTAATTTACGTTTAATTTTCCTTAAATAAAATATTAATTATCATTAATTAAAAATATTAATATGGAAGGTTTTGTAATTAATTAAAAATATATTAATTGACTTTGGATGATTTTGTTCTTCCAAGATATATTCATCAATTAAAAATATTAAATTCTAACTTTTATCAACATAAATAACTCAAATAAATTTTGACCGTTGATTGATACAATATATGGTGGTTAGATGGGTTGCAAAATTTTCATTATAAAGGTGGTTTACAAATGAAACCACTTATATATATATATATATATATATATATATATATATATATATATATATATATATAGAGAGAGAGAGAGAGAGAGAGAGAGGTGGTATCAATTGGAAACCAAGTTTCATTGAAAACTTTGGAAACCAAATTTCAGCCATTGATCTTTATAATCAATGGTTAAGATTCATTTGAATTATATATGGTACTAAATTAATTAATTTATTAATAATAAATAAAAATAATAGATGAAAAGGGTAAATATGTCTTTTGATTTTGTGTCTCAAATATGGCAAGAAAGATTTATTTTATTTATATTACTTGAAACCAAAATAAAATTTCCCACGCAATCTAAATTTTGATTTTTTTTACTATGAAAACGAGGAACATTTGTCTTTTCATCAAAAAAATTATTTTTCTTTTAAAATGTAAGAAAATATTTTTTTAATTTCATTTTATTATAAAATTTCCCACGCAATCTAATATTGTGATGAAACAGAATGAATTTGTGGATTACATATTTCATTGGATTACAGATTTCATCAGGTTCATCATGTTAACATTATTATTTCATAATGAAAATAGATTCATCAGGTTCATCGTGTTAACATTATTGTTTCATAATGAAACATGATGAATTTGTGTCATTTTTGTTAACTTCCCATTTTTGTTTCATTACCTATTCAGTTGCATATCCGTATATGAAAATAGATTCATCAGGTTCATCGTGTTAGCATTATTGTTTCATAATGAAAATAGGTTCATCTGGTTCATCGTGTTAGCATTATTGTTTCATTATTACCATATATAAGCTAAATTAAAATTAAATAATTTACCTAAATTAAATATCTCATTTTTAAATTAATCAATGATTATTATTACCATATATAAGCTAAATTAAAATTAAATAATTATTAATATAATAATAATAATAGTTACCATATATATTATGAAATAATTTAAAAGACAAAAATAACCTTTTCAATTAAAAATAAAAATAAAAAAAAGAAATTCACTGATTGGTTGATTTCGATTTCCAAAGTTTCCAATGTAATACTGGTTTCCAATTGATCGCTCGCATATATATATATATATATATATATATATATATATAACATGGACTGACGAATACATATAACACACATAAATGTATACATATAACACATAAACGTACACATACACCTACACATACAAATGAGAAGAAAAAACTCAATCCCTCACTAATTAAGTATTATTATCTATATCTATACTATCTATACTATACTATAAAGATGGTATAAAAAACTTTTAAAAACAAGTCTTAAAGCTTAATGTACTGCTATTTAATGCTAATTACTTAAAAAACAACCATTAAAGCTGTATGTACTACATTTAATGCTATTTATTAATTTTCAATCATTATCTCTAACCATTTTAACTCTCCTAAAATCATTTCTCAATTTAACTCCCTAAAATAACTCTCAGCATAATTAAATATATAATAAAAATCAAATTTTAAATATAAAATTATAAAATATAATTAAAAAAATCTAACAAAATATTTTATAAAAAAATTATATTATTAAACCAAAATAAATTACATTATATTATTAAGTCTAAATTAAATAAATCATTATCTCTCTCTCACAACCAACCAAAATCGTAATATAAATCGACAAAAAATAAAAAATAAAATGAAACATTAAAATCGTGATGTATCTATCGGCATTGCGCGAGTACACTTCTAGTATCATAAAGAAGACATAAAAAACTCTTAAAAACAAGTCTTAAAGCTTAATGTACCGTCATTTAATGCTAATTACTTAAAAAACAACCATTAAAGCTATATGTACCACATTTAATTCTATTTATTAATTTTCAATCATTATCTCTAACCATTTTAACTCCACTAAAATCATTTCCACTTTAATTTTTCTAAAATAATTCTCAACATAATTAAATATAGAATAAAAATCTATAATCTATACTATATTATAAAGATGACATAAAAAACTTTTAAAAACAAATCTTAAAGCTTAATGTACAACTATTTAATGCTAATTACTTAAAAAACAATCATTAAAGCAGTATGTACTACACTTAATGCTATTTATTAATTTTCAATCATTATCTCTAACCATTTTAACTCTTATAAAATCATTTCCCACTTTAACTCCCCAAAAATAACTCTCAGCATAATTAAATATAACTCCCCTAAAATAACTCTCAGCTCCTAAAATCATTTCCCACTCCCCTAAAATAACTCTCAGCATAATTAAATATAACTCCACTAAAATAACTCTCAGTATAATTAAATATAGAATAAAAATCAAATTTTAAATATAAAAATATAAAATATAATTAAAAAAATCTAACAGAATATTTTATAAAAAAATTATATTTTTAAACCAAAATAAATTATATTATATTATTAAGTCTAAATTAAACAAATTTATATAAAAAAATCATTATCAATCTCTCACAACCAATCAAAATCGTAATGTAAATCGACAAAAAATAGAAAATAAAACGAAACATTAAAATCGTGATGTATCTAGCGGCATTGCGCGAGTACAGTTCTAGTATATTATAAATAACACATAAAAAACTCTTAAAAACAAGTCTTAAAGCTTAAAGTACCGCCATTTAATGCTAATTACTTAAAAACAACCATTAAAGCTATATATGTACTACATTTAATTCTATTTATTAATTTTCAATCATTATCTCTAACCATTTTAACTCCTCTAAAATCATTTTTCACTTTAACTTCCCTAAAATAACTCTCAGCATAATTAAATATAGAATAAAAATCAAGTTTTAAATATAAAAAATATAAAATATAATTAAAAAAATCTAACATAATCTTTTATAAAAAAATTATATTATGAAACCAAAATAAATTACATTATATTATTAAGTCTAAGTTAAACAAATTTATATAAAAAAACATTATCACTCTCTCACAACCATCCAAAATCGTAATGTAAATCGACAAAAAACAGAAAATAAAATGAAAATTAAAATCGTGATGTATCTAACAGCATTGTGCGAGTACACTTCTAGTATTATAAAGAAAACATAAAAATCTCTTAAAAACAAGTCTCAATCTTAATGTACCGTCATTGAATGCTAATTACTTAAAAAACAACCATTAAAGCTATATGTACTACATTTAATGCTATTTATTAATTTTCAATCATTATCTCTAACCATTTTAACTCCTCTAAAATCATTTCTCACTTTAACTTCTCTAAAATAACTCTCAGCATAAGTAAATATTGAATAAAAATCAAATTTTAAATATAAGAAATATAAAATATAATTAAAAAAATCTAACATAATATTTTATAAAAAATTATATTATGAAACCAAAATTAGTTACATTATATTATTAAGTCTAAATTAAATAAATTTATATAAAAAAACATTATCACTCTCTCACAACCATCCAAAATCGTAATGTAGATCGACAAAAAACAAAAAATAAAATGAAACATTAAAATCGTGATGTATCTAGTTGTATTGCGCGAATACACTTCTAGTTATTATTACAATGTCGAGAAATTGAGGAGTGTGATTTATATTATTATTATTATTATTATTATTATTATTACACCATATATCTTTTCTAATTGTATTTTTTTAACCATTTTTAAGATAACTATATATACTCTTAAAAGTTACTAGAAGCGTACTCGTGCAATGTAGTGAAATACATCACGATTTTAATGTTTTCTTTTATTTTTTGGTTTTTGTCGATTTACAGTACGAATTTGGATGGTTTTGAGAAAGTGATAATGTTTTTTTTTATAAATTTGTTTAATTTAGGTTTAATAATATAATTTTTTTGTATAAAATAAACATTAAATATTCTGTTAGATTTTTTTAATTAGATTTTAGATTTTTTTATATTAGATTTTGATTTTTATCCTGTATATAATTATACAGGGAGTGATTTTATTTGAAGGAATGAGTGATTTTTGATTTTTAGGGAAGTTAAACTTGTTAGAGATAATAATTGAATAGGAAAAGATTTTAAGTTTTCATTCTTTATTTAAGTTTTAAGTAATTTGTATTAAATAACGGTACATTAAGTTTTAACAGTTGTTTTTAAAAGTTTTTTTTCCTTACTTTATAATATAGTATAGATATATATAGTTTAAAAAAAAAGATAATTTGTACCTAATATTCAATATATGGAAATTATTTTTAAACCGTTTTTGCACCATTATTAACATCATATATCCAATATACCATTAAGGTAATATATCTATATCTATACTATATTATAAAACACGGATAAAAAACTCTTAAATACAAATTATTAAGCATAAGATATCATCATTTTATGCAGTATTTTAAAAATCTCTTAATTTACAAGTATCAAAGCACAAGATACATATTACTACTGCAGTCTTCTAACACCCACCAATTTGGTATGTGCAGGACCTTCATTTTATGCAGATCTTTCCATGTATCACTATTAATTAATATATTATATTACTATAATTTTGTTTTAATTATATTACTAAATATGTAATTGGTTATTTTTTTTAAATGTCATTAAAATATATAAGATAATCATTGAATTATAACAAAATACTTAATTTTTTTATATAAAAAACATTATATAATTAAGTCTAAATTAAACAAATTTATAAAAAAAACATTATCATTTTCTCAAAATCATCCAAAATCGTACCGTAAATCGACAGAAAAACAAAAAATAAAACAAAACATTAAAATCGTTATGTATCTCGCTGCATTGCGCGAGTACTACTCTAGTATATATATATATATATATATATATATATATATGTTTTTTACACGTTTTAAAAAACAACCATCTAAAAAGGTTTAAAACATGTTACAATGTTCAAAACTGTGTAAAAATGTATATTAACATTAAAATAGTCTTTTTACACGGTTTTGAAAAAAAAAACCGTGTAAAAACTCCCAGCCTTTTTACACGGTTCATGTTCCAAAACCGTGTAAAAAGGTATATGTTTTTTACACGGTTATTTTAAAAAACCGTGTAAAAATGTTTCGTGACCTCTTCAAATGGGTTTTCTCAAATAACCGTGTAAAATGATTACCCATTTTTACACGGTTTTGGAAACAACCGTGTAAATTTGTGTTCGAACCTTTTTACACAGCTTTGTTAAAAAAAAAAACGTATAAAAAAGTCATTAAAAAAACACGGGTATATTTTTACACGTTTTTTTTAAACCATGCAAAAATAGGTGTGTAATAAAGTCATTTCTATAGTATGCTTTGCAATTTGATATGTTTTCTATTGTGTTGGCAAAGACAGGTTGGCTAAGAGGTTTTATAGGAGATTATGTGGTTCCTCCATCAAGTTATGTTTTCTATATCATTATTTACATTTTGATCTTTCAAATCTGGTCTATATTGCTTTGTATTGGGAATTACATGTGGTTTATCGCCAGTAAAGCATTTTCTTGGTGTATATATTCTCATTATCATGATCAATGTTGGGAAGCTATGGATTACTTACTTGATTGAAGGGTTGAGGTGAGCATCGATTGGACAAATTGCTAGATTATCAACAACAAAGGGACATTCCCTTTCTTTTGTTGAGTCATCTTCGTTATACGACTTTACTTTCCATCAGTCGCGTTGTGAACATTAGTAACTAACAATATATGATATTTATTTTTAATGTTCAATGATTAATTTGTGATATCTCTGTTTGTAGTTGTTTAGGTAGAAATACATCAAATTTTCGACGGATTTTCGATAGAATTTCGTCTAAAATCCCATGAAAACCCATACAAAAATCTGTCGAGGGGGTCAAAGGTCGAAAATCCCTCGAAAATCGGTTACTTTGACCCTCAAGAATTCCCTTGAATTTATGTCGAAGACCCAACAAATGGTCAAGTATCATTGACCAAGTTCGTCGAAAATCCCTCGCAATTTTCTTGGATTCGTTGACTGTTTCCTCTAAATTACTTGTCTGTTTTGTAGTGTTTGTTACTACATGAGTTAGTGGTTCGGTTCAGAGGGAAACATAAAAATTGAAAATACACCGACACTACACCAAATGTCACTTAGGCAACAAATGAAAAATGTTGCCTAAGAGGGGTTTATGTGTTGCTTAAGGCTTAGGCAACATGCCTATGTTGCCTAAGCAGTGTTGCCTTCTCAATGTTGCATAAGAACCTAGGCAACATATGCAAACACCGTATATTGCCTAAGCATAGAAAAAAGAAAATAAGTTATTACACTTTCAACTACCTATATTTATTCATATTTTTGACCTTAGACAACATAGAAAAAAGAAAATATGTTGTCTAAGATAACTTTCATTTATTAACAAATTAAAACCATTATAAAACGTTCCAAATTTAGACGATATAAACATGAAATAACTACAAAATTATACAAAATAAAATAAAGTAAGAGCTAAACGTATTTTAGACACGTAATAATCCAAATTTAAACGAGATAAACATGAAATAACATAAAAATTATAATTACCAAAGAAAATCTAAATGTATTTTGATGACGAAAACGTTTGTTGGAAGCCAAAATCACTCCAAATCACTTTCCAAATTTAAATGATATAAACATGAAATAACTACAAAATTAGGCAAATAAAATAATAATTACCTAAGAATCTTTAAACGTCATTTGATGATGAAAACGATGTTTGTTGGAAGCCAAAAGTCGTCAAAATCGCATCCCAATTCATTTGAAACAATTTTTTTTTGAAATAGTGAAGAAATGTTGGAATGAAGATGAAATGTTGGAAATGGGGGAACTATCATTTTATAACAATGACTGTGATCTTAGGCAACATAGAAACAAGAAAATATGTTGGTTAAGCTAGATCTTAGGCAACAAACATAATATATTATATGTTAACTAAGTAAAAGTATGTGTGATCTTTAAATCACCCGTCAACATACTTATTACACTTTCAACTACCTATATTTATTCATATTTTTGACCTTAGGCAACATAAAAACAAGAAAATATGTTGTCTAAGATAACTTTCATTTAAAAAAAACATTATAAACGTTCCAATTTTACATGATATAAACATGAATTAACTACAAAATCATACAAAATGAAATAAAGTAAGAGCTAAACGCATTTTAGACACGTAACAATCCAATTTTAGAAGAGATAAAAATGAAATAACAACAAAATTATGATTACCTAAGAAAATCTAAATGTCTTTTGATGACGTAAACGTTTGTTGGAAGCCAAAATCGCTCCAAATCACGTTCCAAATTTAAATGATATAAACATGAAATAACTACAAAATTAAACAAAATAAAATAATAATTATTAGAACAAAATAATAATTTAAATGATTATATATTGCCTAAGTAAAAGTGGGTGTGAAATTTAAATAATGCTTCAACAAGTTATTACACTTTCAAATAACTACATTTATTTATATTTTTGATCTTATGCAACATAGAAACAAGAAAATATGTTGTCTAAGATAACTTTCATTTATTAAAAAAAAACATTATAAATTTAAGGCAACATAAAGGAAGATGTTGCTTAAAATAATCGAGGCAACATATAATTATTCATATGTTGCATAAGGTCTGACTTAGGCAATATAGAACTACATGTTGCCTAAGAGGAAACTTAGGCAACATATATTAGCGTTTGTTGCCTAAGCTTATCTTAAGCAACATAGGCAATTAGCATTTGTTGTCTAAGCCAACATTTGATGTAGTGCGATAAAGTAGAATTAAAATGAATTAAGTTGAAATAAGTATTGGCAATGTCAGACTTATTAACATAGTTAACATTTACCCATAAAATTGGATACTAAAATATCTTTTTATTTAGAGTTATTCTTATAATGTTATATAATATTTTTATTGTAAATTACAAAAACCTACATGTTTTTATTGACCAAAAACCATCTATGAAAACAAGAACAAGCTGCAAACAATATTCTAATTGTTAATGATAGTGGTTTACGTCATCACAATTACCAATAATCGATCTTGATGACTCCAGCTACGGGATTTGCTATCGTTGCAAAAGCTTCTTTTGATAGATCAAGAGTTCCACCACATCCCGGATAGTGATCGACAATTTTGACAGTGACTGTTTTACCGTCAAAGCAAGGGCGAGGAACGGGATTCGTGGCACCAGTGCACTTAACGGTGAATATCTTTCCACAAATAGCTCCGTTGTTCCATAGAGGATCACTTGTGGCGGCTATCATCACACCATGAGGCTTGTCCCCGTAACACGCTGACGTTGTCGTAAAAGTCATATCGAAGAACGATGTTAGAAACGACAATAATAGGTTGAGTTCGTTTCATCATATATATCTTAATCAGAAAAAATGACGCAACCAAAGTTTAACTAAATAATGAAACGAATATAAAATTTATATTTTAAATATGGATAATATAAACCTAAAACAACATATTTTACGTTTAAAAATAGAAGTTTGTGGTTTGGTTCCGGTCAAAACCAAACCAAGAAACGAACCCTATAGTAACCATTTTTACCCCTAATCGAATAGTTTGGGATTCAGAAGTGAAAGAAATCATTTTATCTACTAATAGTGGATAAATTGGCATATTACCAAATCACGCTCCTATTGCCACAACAACCCCCTAAAAAAAACATTGGATCTTAAATTTAATGATCTAAATTCAAATGTAAACAATCCCTAAAATCTATGTATTTAGTTTTGGCAAAAATTTAATTGCCCCCATCGAAATCGTTGACAACCATTGGATTAAAATAGATGGTTCGGATGGAATATTTTTTCTTTTTTATATTTTCTTTTTAACTCATCTCTCTATTTTTTTTTGAAAGACAAGACATTTTATTACCAAAGCAAAACCAACCGGTACAAAGACACCACCAAGATCCGAACCGAACAAGAAAACACGAAGCAAGGACCAAACCAAACATCAATACCCAAAACTAAGCAAAAACTAAACAAAAACACAGCAACCCCTATGGTGGTTCGCAAGAGGCGAACCTTACAACGAGCCGAAGAAAACACAACCTCCCTAATTACCCAATATCAAAGATGGCTCACCGCACCGCCGCACCGAAAAGCTAAAATTCGCCGAGCTGCAACACCTCGCCGACGCTGGGTCCGATAACCAACATCGTTTATCAACTTTCCTCCCTTTTCCCCGAAAAGCAATCCACTCGAAGCACTTACATTGAAATTCGAAAAAAAGGTCCTCCGTCTTTCTTTTATCTCCTTTGAACACGATTTGGTTCCGATTTGCCCAAATAAGGTATCCGAAGCTCCACACCGTCTCCGTCCATATCAAAGGTCGAGAAGAATTTTCTGTTGCGTGAGAAGGAATATCCAAGAGATCCTTAAGCGAATTAAAATTATCCTTCTAATTTTCCACCACCGAAGCAACGAACGCCACAAATCGTAAACTTCTTGACCTTTTACCAAAGCATGATCAACGGTTTCCACTTCCAAATTACATCTTGGACAAAGAACCGACTCTACATCCAACCCCATGTTGTCTAAAACCACTCTACACGGGAGTCTACCCATGCTGGCCTTCCAAAAAAAGATACAAATCTTCTTTGGGATCTCCCGTGACCAAATAGTTTCTTCATATTTGTTAGAAGATGAATATGATTGAAGGAGACGATAAATATGCTGAAGGTTTGATACCTCGATATATTGATTGAGAGAAAACGTACAATATGAAAAGTAAATAATGAGTAATCTAACCTAGACTACAAGATACAATATATTTATACATAGACTCTATGGGCTTGGGCCCTATACTGACATGGGCCTGGGCCCTCTACACATATACATTAACATCCCCCCTCAAACTCAATCGGGAGAAGAATGAGCCAGATGGAGTTTGGAAACTAGATCACGAAACCGTCCTGGTAGATGAGCTTTAGTGAAAATGTCGGCCGGTTGATCAAGAGTTGAAATAGGAAGAAGCTGGATAGTCTTACGAGTCACATGTTGACGAACAAAGTGACAGTCAATTTCAATATGCTTCGTTCGCTCGTGAAAGACATCATTGTGAGCAATCTGAATCGCACTGTTGTTGTCACACCACAATGGAGTTGGAGACTGTTGAGGAGCCCCCATGTCAGAGAGTAGCCAGCGTAACCACACAAGTTCTTGAGCTGTGTCAGCTAGTGCTCGATACTCCGCTTCAGTACTGGATTAAGCTGTGAGAGATTGTTTCTTGCTCCGCCAAGATATAAGAGAGTCTCCAAGAAAGAAACAGTAGCCGGTAGTGGAGCAACGATCAGTCATGTCACTGTCCTAATCAGCATCAGAAAAACCTCGCAAAGTCAATGATGATGTGGATGAAAAATGAAGACCATAAAACATGGTCCCTTTTAAATATCGAAGAATGCGTAGGACAACAGCGTAGTGATCAGAACAGGGTGCAGACATGAACTGACTGACAATATGAACAACATAGGCAATGTCAGGTCGAGTTACTGTCAGGTAGACAAGTGACCCCACTAACTGGCGATATAAAGTAGGATCACGCAGAGGAGGTCCAACATTCGGAGCTAAATGAAGATTGTGCTCAAGAGGAGTGGATGCAGTTTTGTTGTCAGTAATCCCAACTTTTGACAAAAGATCTGAGGTGTATTTGGCTTGACAAAGATAAATTCCCGATGGATCTGAGAGCACCTCAAGACCAAGAAAATAGTGTAAAGAGCCAAGATCCTTCATCTCAAAACAGGAGCTGAGAGATGTCTTGAGATTAGATATTCCTGTAGAGTCACTGCCAGTAATAATCATATCATCCACATACAGGAGAAGTAAGATTGTACCAGCCTTAGTGGTCCGAGTAAACAATACTGAATCATAGTTTGTTGATCCAAGCTCTCTTTGTGATTTGATAACGACCCTTTTCTATACTTAGTGAAAATTACGTTTAATATGTATTAGTGTTTCACCATCAGCGATCAGACTGAGTCTGTTCAGTTATCGCTGATAGTCTTCTTATAAATATCTCGTATGTATTAGTGTTTCACTATCAGTGATCAAACTGATTTTGTTCAGTATCGTTGATAGTTTCTGATGTAAACGGTAACGTAATCCATGAAGACAAGTCTCGCGTCAACAGATGTTCGTAGCTGAATCAAAGACGAAGCTGCGGAACAAAGAGAAGTCTACTAGTGACCTGATGCGGATATCAGTGAAGCAAAGACAACTCTACTTATACGCGAAGGAGCATGAGTAAAGCTTCAGCGATCGCTGAACTCTTGATATCTCTGCAGAAATAGATATTCAGCGATTGAATGATCATTTAGCTTCTACCTCAAGTTTCCTTTTGTCTAACCTTGCACAACTCAGTACGATGTGTCAGATAGGACATGCCTCTGCCACAATTCGTACAAATCCTCTGTCAACTACACTGTTCATGATCCGGCCGAAAGCATGTCTCCCAAAGTCAGACTTTCAAAACCATTGAGTGAATGCCACGTGTAGAGTGCCCTGCCATGCATTTAATGCATAGGGTAGAAATAGGAAGTTCACCCCTCCATCTGAGGGTGTGCTCAATCCTTGAACCCCAAATAGAAACCTTTGTTTTCTATATTCTAAATCCCCCATTCTCTGAAATTCTTGTGCAACCATCTTAGTGTTTCTTAAGTTTGTTTAGATTGAGTCTGTCTTAATCTTATTCCGCAACAAACTTGTAAATTGTGTTTGATTTATCAATAAACAATTTATTAAACTTTAAATTTCTGTGTTTGTATTCAACCCCCCTTCTACAAACTTGTTAAGCACCTTCGGGACCAACATAGTGGCTGGGTGAGAAGCCCATAGAGGTGACTGTGGAACTGAATTTCTCAAACCAAGCTCGCGGAGCTTGCTTGAGTCCATAAAGAGCCTTCCGAAGACGACAAACATGACCTTGTGGAAGTCGAACGCATGGAGGAGGTGTCATGTAGACTTCCTCAGATAAGTCACCGTTCAAAAAGGCATTCTTAACATCCATATGAAAGAGAGGCCATTGTTTTGTAGCTGCGATGACTAAGAGACTGCGAACAGAAGTGACTCGAGCAACAGGTGCAAATGTCTCCTCATAATCAATGTCGTACTCTTGATTGAAGCCCTTGGCCACAAGACGAGCTTTGTACCGATCAATAGAGCCATCAGATTTTGTCTTGATTTTGAACACCCATTTGGAGCCAATGGGTGACTTGCCTGGTGGAAGAGAGACAGATTCCCATGTCTGAGCTTTGTCAAGGGCCTGAAGTTCCTCATCCATAGCTTTCTGCCAATCAGGTTTAGAGGAGGCTTCCTTGTAGGAAGTAGGTTCGTGATTTGACAGCAGAGTAGCATAAACATGATAATTATGAAGATGAGAAGGAACTTGTCTTACCCGATCTGATCGTCTAACATTCTGAGATCGAGAAGTTCCAGGAGCCAAAGACTCAGCAGGAACCTCAGATGTTGGCTATGTGGATGAAGCTGATGATTGATGTTGATCAGGAAAACTAGGAGAGGCAGGCTGTGTGGGGGCAGGAAACTCTGAAGGAGAGGCAGACTCATAAGGAGTTGGAACAACAGGTAGAGATGATATGATGTCAGATTGGAGTGAGTCCAATGAGACGGAAGCATCAGTGAAGAATGGAGTGGTGAAGTTAGGACACTCACGAAACTTGGATATAGAAGAAAAAGGAACATGTTCCAAGAAGGTAACATGACGAGATATACGAAGACGCTGGGAGATAGGATCCCAACAGCGATAACCCTTGTGCTCAATACCATATCCAAGGAAGCAGCAAAGTCTGGAGCGAGGTTCAAGTTTGGTATGTTCATGAGATTGTAGTTGAACAAAACAAGCACTGCCCCAAACTTTTAGAAGTTCATAGGCAGGGGTGACCTCATGAAGAGCCTCATAAGGAGACTTATTATTAAGGATGGGAGTAGGATGACGATTGATAGTATAAACTGCAATGAAAGTAGCTTCACCCCAAAAATGTTCTGGACATTTAGCAGAGATGAGAAGAGTGCGAACCGTATCAAGAATATGACGGTGTTTGCGTTCGGCACGACCATTTTGAGGAGATGTGCCGGGACAGGAATACTGAGAGAGAGTCCCCTGAGATTGAAGAAAGGAGAGAAGAGATGACTCCTTGTACTCCATAACATTGTCAGCTCTAAGAATCTTTATAGATTTTGAGAATTGGGTGTGATTCATCCGGGCAAACATAATATAAATTTTGGGTAGTTCCGAACGATGTTTCATGAGATATATCCATGTGAAGCGTGTATGGTCATGAATAAAAATAACAAAATATCGATCACCCCCCATGGATGGATGTGGTGCTGGTCCCCATACATCAGAATGAATAAGATCAAAAGAAGAAGTACAATTAAACTCATTCATTTCAAAAGGTAAAGCATGATGTTTGCCAAGTTTGCATGATAAACAAGAAATATTGTCAGTTGATACACAATTTCCTAACACCCCTAAATGAGCTAATGATTTTATTCTGGCTAGAGACAAGTGACCTAGCCGGGCATGCCACAACTCAAAAGAAGAAGTGCTGGAAACTGAGGCAACAAGACTTGAAGAGGGTAATGGAAGACGAAGGTAGACCACTTCAATCATCCGTCCAACTTTACGGCCGAGTCCAAGGATCTTCTTGGTTTTTCGATCCTGTACAACACAACCAGAAGAATGAAATAAAATGATCAAATTAGATTCAAGAAGCTGCGCAATCGAAACTAAGCTCAGAGATAGTTTCGGAACATTTAGAACATCCGGTAATTGTAGATGAGGAGTGGAAACATTTCCACTAAAGGATACCTGTAGGCCAGTGTTGTCAGCATTTCTTACTGACGTAAATTGCTGAGGTGGTTTCTTAGAAACGAAACCATCAGGGCAAGGTGTCATATGATTGCAACACCCAGAGTCAAAAAGCCATACATTACCTGATGCAACTGAGTGTGGAGAATTCATACCCATAGCACCAGACATGATCTGCTCCATGAGTTCCTGATTGCGACGCATCAGTTCCATTAGGTCAGGTGAGGAGGCTGGAGAAACCTCGGTATCAGCAATGGTAGGCCCAGCAATAGCGTGAGTCCGGTTCTAAGAACCAGTGTGCTTTGAGTTCTTCGGGCAGTCAGACTCATAATGACGTGGATGAGTGATGCCATACCTACGACACTTACGGATAGGACAATCAAGGAGAAGATGAGCAGTAGAATGGAAAAGGCACACTCAGTTGTGTTCGTCTTTCCCACAGATTTGGAATGATTGTTGTTGGTCCATTTGCCTTTGGAATTAGGATGAGACGTGTAGAGAACACTATCAGTAGCGGGCATCGGTGAGCGCTTGTGAAGACGGGTTTCTTCACTTATCAATTCTGATATTGCTTCTTCAAGAGTAGGTAATGGCTGCCTATGAAGAAGAGAAGCACGAACATTCTCAAATTTATCAGTAAGACCCATCAGAATAGTGATCAAATGTAGCTGGTTGAAGTAGGCAGTGAATTGTTGAGTTGTTTCATCAAAGATCTGTGGTGCTCCAAGACTTATATGATCTCTGAGAGACTGCATTTCAGAGATATAGGAGTTTATGGATTGATCAGGAAGCTGACGTTTGCTCTGAAAGGTGGTCCACAGTTGATACTAATGAGATAGGCCCGATGACGTATACTGCTTGACGAGAAAATCCCAGAGACTTTTGGCGGTAAGATAACCAAGAAACTGTTGGTTGATCTCAGGAGTAGTGGAGGCATTAATGAAGCCCAGAATACGAGTATTATTGATGTCTCACTCATTCATGCGTTTTGCAAAGTCAACAACATTCTCAGTTGCTTCGTGAACTGGAACTTTGGATGCACCAGTAACATAGGTGTAAAGGCCATAGGATTTTAGCAGAATTGTCATATGATGATGCCAGAGAATGTAGTTGCTACCATTGAAAATAGCCGAGATGGGATTTGAGTGACTGAGATTGGCAGCAATGGGAGCGAGAAACTGTTCAGATATGCACTAGAGTCCGGTATGGACCGGGAGATGCGACCGGTATAGACCGGTAAAGGGTCGTCCGGTATGAACCGGGAGGTGCGACCGGTAAAGAAGTGCGACCGATATAGACCGGTAAAAGTTGCGACCGGTAGAGTGCTTCGACCGGTAAAGGGTTCGACCGGTAGAATGTTTCGACCGGTAAAAGTTGCGACTGGTAGAATGTTTCGACCGGTAAAGAGATGCGACCGGTAGAATGCTTCGACCGGTAAAGGGTTCGACCGGTAGAATGTTTCGACCGGTAAAAGTTTTTGACAGGTAAACTTCCGGTTCTGCGGCAAGGGTTTCATAAAACAAACAAACAGCGGCGGGAGGAATTCAAAACACACAGATCGATCGATAAAATCTCACAGCTTTATACAAAATCAATTCAAAGGCGATGGCAAGCGATCGATTCAAAACAAAATCGATTCAAAACAAAATCGATTCAATTGATACGGTTCAGATGAACAGTGATGAACAGTAAACCGATGAACAGTGAAATCGAAGAATAAACCTACAGCTCTGATACCATGTTAGAAGATGAATATGATTGAAGGAGACGATAAATATGCTGAAGGTTTGATACCTCGATATATTGATTGAGAGAAAACGTACAATATGAAAAGTAAATAATGAGTAATCTAACCTAGACTACAAGATACAATATATTTATACATAGACTATATGGGCTTGGGACCTATACTGACATGGGCCTGGGCCCTCTACACATATACATTAACAATATTGATCCCCTCCCTCCTCCACCCTCCAATCAATCAAAGACTTTAACTCTTGCACCTAAAAGGACCCCTCCTCACTCACCAACCACTTCACCTTATCATCTACCTCTCTTTTTGGACTCCATCCTTGAAGCACCTCTCTAAGAGAAACTAACTCCCCTACTTACCTACCTCGCGATTCCCTCCTCCAACTCCATTTCCACTCCCAATTATCCCTAGACCACACCCCTTTTCTGCTATCGACCCATCTTTCTTTGAATCAAGATGATAGAGCCTCTTGAATCTATCCTTCAACCTTTCACCCCCGACCCACTTGTCCGACCAAAAGATCGTCTCACTACCCTTCCCCACATCCATCCCAAAAGAGGTTTCAAAGTTGATACCCATCTCTCCCAACTCTTTTCCCACTTTAATTATGTTGCACCAAACCGAACTACCCATCCCACCACCTCTCCTACCACTTTCGGCCAAGCCCCCCTCCCTCCCATAAATGCTTTTAATGACTTTTACCCATAGAGCGGCCTTCTCCGTTTTGAATCTCCACCACCATTTACCCAAAAGACCCCAATTAGAAGTTTAAAGACTCCCCACGTTAAGACCCCCTCCCTTATATCCTCTCAAAGTCCTCTCCCATTTTACCCAACCCACCCTTTTTTTATAATCCATACCCTTTCCTCCCCCCCCCAAAAAAAAAAAACGATTTCTCACATTTTCTAACTCACGAATCACACCTCTCGAGGCACGAAAGAGTGAGAAGAAGTACAAGGGAAGGCTACCTAGAATCGACTTGACCAAAGTTAGTCTACCACCAATCGAGATCAATTTTGATTTCCACGAACCAAGTTTGTTTTTTACCTTTGCAATTACTTCTTTCCAACTATCAATCTTGCTCATGGATCTTCCCATCGGAAGTCCAAGATATGTGAAGGGCACCTCACTACAACCGCATCCCAATCCTTTTGCCCATAGTTGCACCTCCGCCAACTACATGCCCAATCCATATAATTTACTCTTTGCTATGTTAATTTTTAGCCCCGACGCCATTTCGAAACACTTAAGATTTTTCATGAGATTTTTTAAATTTGTGATGCTCCATTTACCAAAAAATATCACGTCATCGGCGTATTGAAGATGTGTTAAAGATATATCTTCTTTACCAATCCTTATGCCTTCAAAGATCCCTTTTTCTTTTGCTTCTGTCATTAGAACATTCAAGCCTTCCGCCACCACTAGGAAGAGAAATGGTGCCAACGGATCTCCTTGTCTAAGACCTTTCTCCATAACAAATTCCTTAGTAGGTGACCCATTAACTAATACCGAGACCGACGATGATTCCAAACACGTTTTGACCCACTTACACCACTTACTCCCAAAACCCATTTCACTCAATAACTTTAACAAGAAGTGCCATTCCATACTATCATATGTGATTTTCCCTGTAAATCAAGTTCTTATCGCATAAACATATATAATATAATCACAAACAAGAGATTAGCACACCTGATTTGATTTATCAATCAAAGATTACAAAGATTTATCTCTTGAATGGATTTTCTCTCTATAATCTCTCTCTCTCTCTTTCTCTCTATGTTGGCGGCTGATATTTCTAATTTTGGGCACACCCTTACACTTACAACCCTAGAGCCTAGAATAGGTCATATACCTATTTAGAGAAAAAGACAAAATTACCTTAAATACAAGGAAATTAACTTTGATTATTTATTACAAAGGACCTAGACTATTTTTGAGAGTTTGACTTTTCAGCTTTGACCTCAGATTTCAATCTTCAGATTTAATGATCTTGAATCCAATAAACCTGTGCTCTAACAATCTCCCCCTTTGGATCAAGATAATTACTAAAAATATTTAGCAATTCAATCTTCTCTTTAAGCTCAGAAGATGCAATCTCCCTCTTTGTCTTCAAAATATAACAATCTCCCCAAAAGATGTAGATAAAATCTCTTTCATATGATGGAAAAAAATTATCTCCAGTTTCAGCTCAGAATGCTTTAGCAAAGTGTCTTCAAAGAAAAATTTCTCTCAATTCAGCATATCTTCATTCTTTGATCTTTGCTCTTTCAGATTTGCATTCTTTCACAACTAACTGAAATCTTCAAACTTGGACATTTCTTTAATCTTGTGTTCTCCCCTATTTCTTGATTAGCTCTCCCCCTTTTTGATGAATTGAACATCGATATCATCAAAACTTTGTTACAAGAAATTACTTTGACCATACTGATCTTTCAAGAGCCACTAATTCACTGCCAATCTGCCAAGATATTCATCTAGATCTTTTCAATTCTAGACAAATTAGGAATGTAACACCTGAATCAACAAATGAATCAGTTAAAAATGCCTTTCAGTAACACAAAATCACTGTGTGTAACAAATACATATTGGAAAGGAGTTTTTTGATGTTCACTTCCCCAGGGCTTCCATTCAATCATCGAAACACCACAAAGGCAATGTCTATGAACGCTACGACAAGAAAACAAATTCCTTGTGTGTTCGTGCAAGTGATAGAAAGAATTAAGCAAGGATGATTGCTTTTAAGGCTCAAAATTGTGTAAACCACTGAGACAACAGTAGATAAACACAGACTCAATGTGCATGATTGAAGTGCGAAGGTGGGGCAAACTTCCTTCTTTTCAATATCCAGATTTTCCAAATGAAAATCAAATAGTAAATGTGCTGCTTCCCCTTTGCAAATGAAACATTTTCTTGTTAAGAAGAAAATGAGTGTCTGGTGGGGTAATTTCAATAGTTGGCATGGGCTAGGTGTCAGTTTCAATAATGTTCACCAAAAAATTGTGAAACATTAGTAATATGGCTGCCCGTCTTAGAAAGTAGTTGGTGCAGAGTCTGATATTCTTTTACTCTGATCTCACACCCTCTTTCTTTTAATAATTAAGCTCACATCTAACCAAACTCTCTTTTCCATTTTACCTCAACACACATCCCACACTCAATTCTTTTAGACTCCTCACACTCAATCACTAAGGATTTACTTCTTGGGTAGGAAACACTGGTTAACGTGAATCCATAGAAGTTTCAGTTAAGTCCTAGCACAAAGAAATCCCATGCTATTCCTATAAAGCATGTTGTTGCTCAAAATGGTTTAACTTGAACAGTTAAAGCTCAAATACAAGTCAGATGTTTGTATGCTCAGAATATAATCATGAAGATTTGAGCATTTGAAACATTGAAGTATTTTTCAAACAAGTAAATTGAATGAATAGACATGAATGCAAGAAACTTGTTTAAAAAATCTGACATTGTATGAAAAATGATCAATAAAGAATGATATAGCAATCAAGGCTTATGGTCAACAATAACAGATATTGTCTATACGAAACAAAATACAGACATTCTTGAAATGAACGTTTCAAAATGAAATGACGCTCAAAATTCTTTTAAATGCAAGCGAGGTGTATCACCATCGAAAAGATGGTCAATATGAGACATGGTGATAACGTATTCAACAAAAAGAATTAAACCGGTGTGTGTGAATACTTGAAAGTATATAGACAAGATAATACGCAAGTATATATCTTTAGAAATACACGATTTGTTAAGCATTGAAGCACAAGATAGATCTTGAAAAACATTTAAAATCACACATCCAATTCATGAAATCTATTGAAGAATCGGGAAGTGGTTTGAACATTTAAGAACAATGTTTTCTATGATTGAAAGTTGTCATTCTTTCAACCATATATTAGATGAAGATAAAGAATTATACCTTATGTGTGCAATCTTACATCTCATGAAGTCAAGCTTAAAAACATAAGGATACGATCTTGTAAGCATATCTCAAACTGCAAAAGTCTTAAGGTCATAGTCAAAGAAACTTTATTCTCAGAAATTAAATGACATAAAGCAGTAAGGCAATTAAAGTACGAGTTTTGATCTGAAATAATCAGAAATCATTGCCATACTCCTTTGACTTGAAAAACTCTTAAGCTCCCCCTAAATTCATGCATAGCAAAAATATGTCAAGAACATTGATCATCTATGAACTTCTTCTCACACTCCCCCTGAGATCATGAACAAACTATTAACGTGCAGATATCTTTCAGAAATAATGATAAAGAAATGATGAAAAAAAATTACGATAAGAAAACTTTAATAGGTAACCACTTAGTATGTCTTAAGATTTAGCATACCAAGCCTAGAGACAAGAAAATTGAATCTCTTTTCGTCTAAGGGTTTGGTAAACAAATCTACAAGCTGATAATCAGTTTTTATAAAGTAAAGTTCAATTGTTCCTTTTTCTACATTATCTTTTATAAAATGATACCTGACATCAATGTGTTTGGTCTTCGTATGCTGAACAGGATTAACTGATATCGCGATAGCGCTTTTCGAGTCACAATAGATCAGGATCTTATTGTAGTGATAACCATAGTCTCGCAGTTGCGTTCTCATCCACAAGACCTGAGAACAACAGCTAGCAGCAGCTACGTATTCTGCTTCGGCCGTTGAAGTGGAGACACATAATTGCTTATTCGATGCCTAACTGACGAGTTTATCACCGAGGAAATGTATATAACCCGACGTGCTCTTCCTGTCTAGCATGCAACCAGCATGATGTGCGTCTGAATATGTTGTTAGTTCAAAGCTAGTATCTTTAGGATACCACAGATAAAGATCTGCAGTCCCCTTCATATACCTAAAAATACGTTTGACTGCAGACAAATGGGATTCTTTAGGATTGACCTGATATCTAGCACATAAGCATGTAGAAAACATTATATCCGGCCTACTGGAACTAAGATTGTTAGAGCATAAATATGTTGGATATAAGATCAAGAAGACAAAAGTCAAGGTTTAAGAAGTCAAAGCGAAGAAAGTCAACTCTCAAGGGAAAGTCAAAGTCTTTGTAATAAAAGTCAAAGTCAACATTTGTATTAGTTTTGTTTCCTTGTTGTTTTAGTTGTATGTATAAATAGTTTCCTTTCCTTTGTAATTAGTAGTCAACAAAAGTGGAGCGTATTATTTAGTTGTACTTTAGAGAGAGAAAGTTTGAGAGAGAAAGAGAAGTTCTAGAGAGAGAAAGTGTAATCTTGTGATTTCTTGAAATAAATCAAACAGGTAATTGGATCAATCTTATTTGTTTGATTAATTGTTTTGTGATTAGAAACTAGATTCAGAGACAAACAATTGGTATCAAAGCAGATCCAAATCGAAATCAGATCAAGAAAGTGATGTTGACTCTGTGTTCTTGGCCGAAGTTTGGATTTTGAGTTTTTGTACGAATTAGGAGTTGTAATCAATCAGGTTTTGTTAGAAAAGTAATTTCGATCGAGTTTGTATAGAAAAATTCGTGAATTGCACTGTAATTGGATTGAATTTTCGAATTTTTGTGGTTTTTCGTGTTCACGAGTTCTTGGCACTGTTCTTGATTCAAATTTGTATTTTTGAGTTTTAGATAGAAATCAATTGTTCGTTTTGTGTTCTAGAGGTTTAAGCGAGTAAATGGTAAAAGTTTCATTCTAAAATTCGAGGTCTAGATAGGTTTTTGGTGTAATTTTGATCTAGTTTCATCGTTTGCGCAAGATCTGAGGTTTGCGCAAGTTCATCAAGCTTTGCGCAAGATCATCTGAGGTTTGCGCAAGATTCATCGAGAAAATAGAAATGCAAGTTGAACTTTGCGTAATCAACGAGTCACGAAAAATCGAGGTTTGCATATTCAACAGGAAACGCAAGATAAGGTTTGCGTTTTAAACGGGAAACGAAAAGTTGAAGATTGAGTTCGGATCGTCAAGACTACTTTGCGCAATCAGTGGGTTACGAAAAGTTCAAGTTTGCGTATTTCACATGACACGCAAAGTAAACTTTGGGCATTACATTTGACACGCAAAGTGAATTTTGTGCAAGTAACTAGACTCGCAAAGCTACTCGACATACATGACTTAGTTTGCATAACCTTCTCGAAACGCAAACTTTCGTTTGCGTAAGCTTCTTGACATGCAAAGTAAGGTTTGCGTAACCCGTTCAACACACAAAGTAAGATTTGCGTAACCTGCTCGACACGCAAAGCGTGGTATGCGCAACACCCTGGATACGCAAAGCGTGGTTTGCGTAACACACTTGTCACGCAAAGCTTGGAGTACTTGGAATATTTTTTTTTGTTTTGTGATTATTGCATTTCGATCTTTAATGAATATTTGTGTTTTACATTTGCCTGTATTTTTCTTATTGTTTCATTTGGACTAATGATCAGTTCTAGTTTCTTATTGCAAATATTTTTCAAACAGGTTTTATCAAGATGACTTCTAAAGGTACACTTTCCATTGGCATTGATGTCAAGCCTCCTGTTCTGTTCAAAGGAGAATACGAACAATGGAAAGACAAATTCCTTGATTTTGTGGATCGGCACACAAATGGAGAAAATATTCTTCTGTCTATCATGGAAGGTCCTATGGTACCCGTCACAGTTCAAATCCCTGATAATGACTCATCTGATAGTGAAGATGGTACTGAGGAAAGAGAACAGAAGATGAAAACAGTTCCGATAGAGTATAGTCAATATTCAGAGGGACAGAAAAGCCGATATAAAATAGACAAACAAGCAAGATCTCTTCTTCTTTAAAGTATCCCGAATGACATCTACATCAAGATAGACAGCTACAAGGGAAATGCTAAGAAGATGTGGGATCAGTTGCAGAAAATGATGATGGGATCCAAGGTAGGGAATTAGATGAAAGTGGCTAACTGTATCAACAGTTATGAGGAATTCAAAGCCAAAGATAATGAGAGATTAGAAGATACTTATGAACGGTTGGTCTTGCTGTTAAATGAATTGTCAAAGAACAAAGTGAAGAAGAAGCAGCTTGAGAACAATGTCAAATTCCTGAGTATCCTACAACCTGAATGGAAGAAGCATACACGTAGGATGAAGCAGATGAAGGATCTGAATGACATACCGTTACATGAGGTATATGAGACTCTGAGGCAAAATGAAGAAGAAGTGGAAGAGAAAAGAGTTGAGAAAAAGAAGGCAGAAAAAGTTCCTGATCCTATTGCATTAGTAGCTGGAGAGAAAAAGAAAGAAAAGAAAGAGAAGAAGAAAAAGAAGAAAGTGATTACAAGTTCTGAATCTGAATCTGAATCAGATGGTGATGATGGAGAAAATCTCAAACAAGCCATGTTTTTACTGACCCAAGCTTTCCAAAAGAAATTCTACAAGAAGCCGGGATCCAATTCTCAAAGATATTCTTCATCCAGTTCCAAGAATCATGAACATCGAGAAAGAGTTGAAGGAAAGCGATATGAAGAGAACCGGTATATGGAAAGAAAGCCGGAAGAAAAGAAGAAGTTTGTGAATGATTACTCTGTTGCTGTAAAGCCAGCAAATGATCCAATCAAATGCTATAACTGTGGCAAGATTGGACATTTTGCTAAAGATTGTCGAAAGCCGAAGGTTCGAAACTCTCAGTATTATCAGAACAAACTGCTATTGGCCAAACAGCAAGAAGCAGTCATAGCATTAATGGCTGAGGACGAATTTTGGTTGGATCATTCTGATCAAGAGGATGACAAAGAGAAGGAAGAAACTGCTCATCTCTGTCTAATGGGAAAAGAGGTCAAGTATGATGAGTCAGATGACGAGACAGCTGATGAGGTATTAAACTTAACTGGAAAAGATTTTATAACCAAAATGGAAGCTATGATGGTTGAGCTTAATGATCTTCAAGTAAAACTGAAAGAAGAAAAAGACAGAGTTGCTAAAAGAAACAACAAGATCTTTGAGCTTAATAAGTCTGTTATTGGGAACAAAGATCTAATTGATTCTTTACGCAAGTCTGCTTTTGATTCTAAACTTCAAGTAGATTGTTTTGAAAAGAAGATTTCTAATTTTGAAGTTAAATTTTCTAAGTATGAGTTTGAGAAGAAAGAATCTGCACTAACTGTTCATAAATTGCAGGTTGAGAACAAGCTTTTGAATAAGAAGGTAAATGGTCTGGAAGCCAAACTCTATGCAAGAGGACAAACAGATCAAACTATTTTTTTTAATGCACCTAATGAAGAGACTGATGTTAAGGAAAAATGGGGACATGGTTTTCAAAACCCCCATTACTTAAAGAAAGCCATCAGAAAACAACCAGCACTTTATAATTTTGATTTTCTTGCCTGTGCTGGTAAACATACTCATTTAAAACCCAAATTTGTTACCAAATTACCAGAAGAAGTTGAGGCAAAAGAAACTGAAAATAGAAATAATGTAAAAAAAATGCAACTACCATTTAACTATGCAAAGTTAAATGATAGTTATCTTTCAGAAACACCAAAAGTTATTTCAAACGATTATTTTGCTAGTTATTCTGTTTCTGAGATGAAGGCAAAACCTGCAGTTGCAAAGGTTTATGTTCCTCCACTAATTCTGGAAAGCAAAATAGTTTAGCTTGAAAATGTTTTATTTGATGAAAAACTTTTGGTTGACATTGAACAAAGTGTATTTTCTACCGTTTTAAAGAACACTGTTTTTCAAACTAAATCTACAAAGTGTTCTACAGTTTCAAAGACATCTCAAACTTCCTCTGATAATTTTGATGACTTATTTGAGTCTGCAAATGACTTTCTTAATTCTGATGACGGGTGCATAGAAGAAATTGATATGTTTGACTTCAATGCTCCTCTTCCTGATCATTCTACTTGTCCTTCAAATGAAAAAATGTTACCAAGTGGTTTTAATATTGGTGAATCATCAACTAAGGTTGGTGAATCAGTTTCTGTAACTGCTGATTACTATGCTCTAGGTAAGAAACATAAGAAACAGCGATTACAAAAACATAAATACATTGGTAAACAAAAGAAAACTCAGTTTCAGAAATATGATTTTCCTAATAAATCTAAATCTTTTATTTCAGATATAAGCAAGAAAAGGTCGAAAGCTCGAACCGAATGGAGACCAAAATGGAAGGATGATGAGATAGCTGAATTAGTTTCTGATAACTCTTGTAATAGATCAGTTAGTAGTGATAATGATGTAGTTGATCAACTTGCTTGTCATAAACAACACCTTGTAACTTCTTACAAGCGGTATTCAATAAAGCAATTGATTCAATTATCTCCTATTACTACTAAATCTTATCATTATCGGAGAAATGATTTTGCTTATTCTCATAATTCTACTGATTTGTTTGGATCTTATCATGTGCATTCTTCAAGATCAAATATTTTTAAAGGTTTTCAAAAGAACAGAGGGTCCATTTTCAAATGGATACCAAAATCTTGTACTAATATGTTAGGACCCGTTTTTAAATGGGTACCTTAAGTTATTGTTTCCTGATTTCTCTTGCAGACCCGACATATGTGGTACTTGGACAGTGGATGTTCCAAACATATGACTGGGCAAAAAGATTTATTGTCTAATTATACAGAGAAATTCAGTGGAAATATCAGATTTGGAAACGATCAACTTTCACCAATCTTAGGATATGGTGACATCATTCAAGACAACATAACGATCAGTAAGGTGAGTTATGTGGAAGGCTTAGGGCACAACCTGTTTAGCATTGGTCAATTCTGCGATAAATGGTTAAAGGTAAACTTCAAATCTAAGAGTTGCTCGGTTCGTACTGAAGACGGCACAGAACTCTTAGGTGGACATCGCAAGACAAACCTCTATACCATCAACCTGTCCAAAGTTCAGATTGACAATCAAGTTTGCTTAATGACAAAAGCTTCAATGCAACAAAGTTGGCTCTGGCACAAACGTTTATCACATCTGAATTTTCGTTATATCAACAAGCTGGTCAGTGGGAAATTGGTAAAAGGACTTCCTGAGCTGAAATACGAGAAAGAACACTTATGTGCTGCATGTGAGAAGGGTAAGATGAAGAGAGCTCCGCATAAACCGAAGCCTGAACCAAGCACTAGTTCTCCATTAGAATTACTGCATATGGATTTGTGTGGTCCAATGTGAACTCAGAGCTTGGGTGGAAAGAAATACGTGTTGGTTATTTGTAAACGATTATTCAAGATACACATGGGTAAAATTTCTTCAATCAAAAGATGAGACTCCAGAAGTTCTAATTACTTTCTTAAAGACGACCCAGGTGAAAATGCAGCGACAAGTCAAGTTTCTTCGAACGGACAACGACACAGAGTTCAAAAACAAGATAGTTGAAGAATATCTCGAATCGGTCGGGATATCACATCAGTACTCTGTTGCTCGTACACCTGAACAAAATGGAGTAGTTGAAAGGCGAAATCAGACGCTAGTCGAGGCCGCTCGTACTATGCTTAGCCAATCCGATCTACCTCTATTTTTGTGGGCAGAAGCTGTGTCAACTGCATGTCATACTCAATATCGGTCCATAATACACCGCCGTTTTTAAAAGACTCCATATGAGCTGATCAACAACAGAACACCAACAATCAAGTATTTTCACATATTTGGGTGTAAGTGTTTCGTGCTTAACGGCAGATAGATACTGAACAAATTTAGTGCTAAGGCGGATGATGGTATATTCATTGGTTATTCTTCAACATCTGCAGCATACCGTGTCTATCTAAAGAAGTCTAAGACAGTCGTCGAGAGCGTCAATGTCACATTCGATGAAGAAATGGCTTCTGAACAACTCAGTTCAGAACCCGTTATCACTGGAGTATTAGCTTCTGAACAGATCAGTCTAGAACCTGTTTCTACAGCGAATAATTCGAATAACGCTTCTACTTCAGTTTCTCATTTATCTGATTTAGATTTGTTATTTGAATTTTTTTATGATGAGTTTCTAGGTTCTAATATACCTAAATCTGCTGTGACTGACAGGTCTGAAGACACAAGTTGCAATCATCCAGTCAGTTCAGATGTCATAACTGAACAAGAATCCCCCGTTCAGTCAGAATCTCAAATTCCTACAATTATTCCTACAGTTGAAGATATACAAGTAACTGCTGAGCCAGAAGTAACTGTTTTAGTTGGGTGTCATACATTGTCTACTCAACAGCCAGATTCTGCTATTCCAACTGATACTTCTGTACCTGAAATTTCAACTGCAAACCTCCCTCCTATTAATCAAACTGAAGAATCTGATAGTGGATTTCTAGATGATGATCATGTTAAATCAATATCTATTCCACTCCCTCATGAGCATCACTGGACCAAAGAGCATCCATTACATCAAGTAATTGGAGATCTCAACAACCCTGTACAAACGAGGTCAACGACTCTTAATCAATGTATGCATGACTCATTCCTCAGCAAGATAGAGCCCACACGAGTATAAGAGGCTTTAGCTGATTCGGATTAGGTATCTGCTATGCAAGAAGAATTAAATCAGTTTGAAGCCCTGAAGTTCTGGAGATTAGTTCGAAAACTGGAAGGTAAATCCGTGATTGGTACTAAATGGGTATTCAAAAACAAGAAGGATGAAGATGGTATCGTCATAAGGAACAAAGCTAGACTTGTTGCCAAAGGTTACCGGCAAGAGGAAGGCATAGAATACGATGAGACATATGCTCTATTAGCGCGTATAGAGTCAATCCGCATGTGTCTAGCCTACGCAGCTCATAAGAATTTCACAGTCTTTCAGATAGATGTGAAAACAACCTTTCTGAATGGTATTCTTAAGGAGGAAGTATACGTGTCTCAACCAGAAGGGTTCGTCAATCCAGATAAGACAGATCATGTCTACATCTTGGACAAAGCTCTGTATGGTTTAAAACAAGCCCCTCGAGCATGGTATGATGTTCTATCTAAATTCTTGGTCAAGGCCTGTTTTTCTAAAGGTAAGGTTGATACCACTTTGTTCATCAAAAAGGAAAAAGCCGATATCATCCTTATTCAAATATATGTTGATGATATAATATTTGGCTCTACTAATCCTAAATTTTGCAAAAACTTTTCTAACCTCATGGTGTCACGTTTTCAAATGAGTATGATGGGAGAGATGAATTTCTTTCTCGGATTACATGTTAAACAGTTTTCAACGGGGATTTTCATTAACCAATCTAAGTACATTTTGGATATTCTTCGGAAGTACAAAATGGAAAATTGTAAACCAATTGGAACCCCGATGACACCAGGTACTAAAATTAGCACTGATCCTTCGGGTAAAAGTGTTGATGTTAGAACTTATAGAGGTATGATAGGATCGTTAATGTATCTTACATCTAGTAGAACATATATTATGTTTTCAACATGCTTATGTTCTAGATATTAGGCTGCTCCTAAAGAATCCCATTTGGCTGTTGTCAAAAGGATTTTTAGGTATCTTAAGGGGACTGCAGATCTTGGTCTGTGGTATCCTAAGGATACTGGTTTTCAACTGACTGCCTATTCAGATGCAGATCATGCAGGTTGCATGTTGGACAGAAAGAGTACTTCAGGTCACATTCAATTCCTTGGAGATAAGATCGTTAGCTGGGCATCAAAGAAACAATTATGCGTTTGCACATCAACTGCTGAAGCAGAGTACGTAGCTGCTGCCAGTTGCTGCTCTCAAGTGTTGTGGATGCGAACACAACTGCGAGACTATGGATTCAAATTAGATAAAATTCCAATATATTGTGACTCGAAGAGTGCAGTCGCGATATCTTCTAATCCTGTCCAGCATACGAAAACCAAACACATTGATGTAAGGTATCATTTTTGTTAGGTCTGATTTTATAGTAATCATTGTATTTATAGGTCTTGGTCAAATACTGTGTTTAGAGTCTATCTGTGTTGTATCTGACCAAGGGTTTTTAAGTCCCTTCGGTCTTTGTTCCTTGTAAGATTCTCACGCACACATCAATACAATACTACTTTGCGCATACTTGCTCTCTCTCTCTCTACTTTCTCTCTCTACGATTCATAAGATCTTGGACTTTCAATTGGTTTTCGAATCTAGTTTGAAACACAAAGCTTCTCTTGCGTATCAAGAAAGAAAGGATTTCAAGTTTGCGGTTCTAGCTTCATACGCAAACATCAGTTTGTGTATCACTCAGTAAACGCATAGTCTTCTTTGCGCTTCTCTCACCAAACGCAAAGCTTACTTTGCTCTTCTCACCTCACCCGCAAAGTCTTCTCACGTAAAGCTTCATCTTGCGTTTCTCTAAGCAAACGCAAAGTTCAGTTCGCGGTTCTCTCTTGAAACGAAAACCTTTGTTTGTGCATTCTCCTTAGTGCGCAAAGTCAAGATTGCGCTTCCTTCTCAATCCGAAAAGCTTGGTTTGCTCTTCCCTCTACATACGCAAAGATAACTTTGCGTATCCTTCTTCACACGCAAAAGCCTGTTTGCGTTTCGGTCTTCACACGCAAAGCCGTGTCTTAATACGCAAAGCTCTTGTTTGCGTTCTCTTCCTAACACACAAAGATCTACTTTGCGCAAGCTCCAGACTTAGAATATTTTTTGAACATCTGCAATGGATTCCGCCAAGTTTTCTTTCCAAGCTAGATTTTACTCAAATGATCTGATGATGCAATTGGGAACATATACTCGTCCACCAGTTTTAATCAACGAAGATGAATTTACACAGTGGCAAGATAGATTCATAAATTTAATTGAGCGTCAGACTAATGGAGAGAATATGATGAAATCTTTATCTGAAGGACCATTTGTCAGGCCGAAAAATGACATTCCTTTGACTGCTGAAGAAATCAAACGCGAAAAAGCCGATAGAGAAGCAAAGTCCAATTTGATGCTAGCTTTTCCCAACACAATCTACAATCGAATTGATTGTTTCAAACATGATCCAAATATGATGTGGACTCAGTTAGAAAAGATCATGCTTGGGTCATCAGTTGCTACTCAAATACGCCAGGCACGATTCATGAATAACTTTGAGGAATTTAAGGCAAAGGACACTGAATCTCTGAAGGTGATTTTTGACCGGTTTTGCACTGTGATTAATGATCTAAGAAAGATTAAAGTGGAAAAGACTGCTCTTGAGACGAATCTGAAATTCCTTAATGCTCTTCCGCCTGAGTGGAATAAAACTTGTCATAGACTAAGGAACGATGTTAGAATCTCAATAATGCAGATTCAAGAACTGTATGAGATTATGCTAACTGATGAGAGCTTGGTGTTAGAGAAAAAAGAGAAGATGGATAAAAAGAAGAAAACAGTAGATCCGGTTGCTCTTCTCACGAAGCAAATATCTGAACAAGCATTGTCTAAAAATGCTTACACCGGATCAACTGAAGATGATGGCGAGGCTTTACAGAAAGCAATGATCCTTCTTTCTCAGCACTATCAGAAAAAGTTCCAACCATGATCGAGTTCCAACTCTTCTTGCTCCACTTCCAGCTCTACAGTCAAAGTGCCTGAACCTAAGACTGCTTCTTGTTATAACTGTGGAAAGCTGGGTCATTATTCAAAGGAGTGTCGAGCGAAGAAGGTTAGGGATTCAACTTACTACAGGAAGAAAATGTAATTAGCAGAAAAGAGAGAGAACATAACTGCTTTGCTGGCCGAGGAAGAATTCTGGCTGGATTATTACGATGATGAAGCATCAAACGTCGAGATAGCTCAGATGTGCTTAATCGGAGAAGATCATTCAGACGATTCTGAAACAGATGAAGACGAGGTATATTCTGAATTTGATTATAACTTCATTACCTCTCATATGAATATCATAATTAATGCTTTGTCTGATTTTCGTTCTAAGTTCTTATCTGTAAAGAATATAAATTCTGAAAAGTCAAATTTGATTAACAAACTGAAAATTTCTTTGAAAGATGAAAAATCTATTTTGGAAAACACAAAAGACATCTTTCAAAAGAAATTGGATGATTTGGAAAATTCAAATAATTCTTATCTTGAATCTTTGACTGTTATGACTAATTTAAAAGATGATTTTTCAGATAAAATAAATAAGTCAGAAGAAAAACTTTATCGAAGAACCAATCTGAACAAACAATTTTTATGAACAAACCAACGAGTGAAGAAGCTTTAAAACAAAGGTGGGGACTCGGTTTTGAAAATCCTCATTGTTTAAACAATGCGATTGAAAAATCCCCAACTTTATATAAATACGATTATCTGACTCTTGCTCATTATGCTCCTCAATTTAAATTTGATTGGATGAATGAGAAGCAAGTGTTAGAAATTGAACATGAGAAAAGGACAAATAACAAGAAAAATGAAATTCCTTTTGTTTATACGTCCGAAATTGCAAAATATTTTACTGAAAAATCAAGAAGAGGAAGAAGAGTTTTAAATGATATATCTCCTATCAAATCTTCAATGTCTGATGATTTTATTGCTACTTATGCACCTGATTCTGATAAAGGAAATATTTCTCCAATCATTTATGATTCGAAGAAATATACTCCTCCAATAGTATTAGAAGGAAAAATCATAGATCTTGAAGATCAGATAGAAGATCAAAATATTTTGAAGAAAATTGAATCTGATATTATTCTTTCTTTCATGACGTCTAGTCTTGAAGAAAATTTATTTTCTCAAAAATCAGATTCTATTTCTAGCCTATCTTCTGATTCTAAGGAAAATAAAAAGGAAGTTTCAAATTTTAATATCTTTTCTCAAAATTATTCAGACTCCGAGGAAAATTCAGATTTATTAGTTGATCAGATTGGTTGCTTGGATAAATTTATTTCTTCTGATTTAAAATATTAAGTCTAAAATTCTTGATGATTCTTTTACGCTCAATGATCAATATTATAAACTTAAGAGTAAAAGAAGACGGTCAAAGAAGTCAAAGAAACAAGATAAAGTTATTTCTGACAGTTATAATTCTTCCAATTCAATTTTTACAGATAGGACTTTGAGTGCTCAGTCAAAGAAGCAGATATGGAGAGCTAAGCAGACATCTGATGAACATATTTTTGATGGAGATTTATATGTAGACAAATATTATAAAAGTGATTCATTTGCTGTTTGTAATAAAGTTTCAAAATACTCTATAAAGCAAATGTTTCAAATTTCCAAAAATGTCTCGTATTCGTCTTCTGATTCTAGTTCAAATGATTATGCTTTCTCTTCTGATGGTTGTGATTACTTTTCTGATCATATTCCTCATGCTTTAAATGCTAATTCTAACAAATATTTCCCCATACGAACTGCAACTAACAAACATGGGCCCAAATACAAGTGGGTACCCAAATCTTTATCTGATTCAAAGTTGCAGGCATCACATGTTAAGGGGGAGTAATAGAACATTGACTTCTGAGTAATTCAGCTCAAGACCCGCACTTCATAGACATTGACTTCTAAACAAATCAGTTTAGAACTCGTTCTTCAATGATTAAGCTTCTGACTTAATGAGATACTGTGAGTACATCAATTTTATTTCCGCTGCATTTATCTCTGATTATGATGTGTTCCAGTTTTTCTCATTATTTTTCAAGAATCTGAGCTTGTTTTTTTTATCTCATGAATTTGTATAACCCAATTTTTTTTTAATATGAGTCACAAATTTATTTTATAAAATGTAAAAGATGAAATAGTTGAATTTTATTTTGTTCTGACTAAATATCAATTAAAAGTTTAAATCTTTACAAATTTTAGTCTATAAAGTAAAAGTTTTACAAGTTTTCTTTCTTTTGAATAAATTGTGTGTTTAGGATAAATTTTCAAGTTCTTTTGTTTATATTAAAGTTTTTATATGGTCAAATTTCAAGTCTTACAAAAGTCGAAAAGTCAGCAACATGTTTGAAACTTTTATTACTGCTTTAAAGTTGTGTGATTCGGAATTTTTATAGTTTACTTTGCTTAGACTACCTAATTAATCAGAATTATAGATCGGAATGAAAATATGGGCTAAGAATTAGATGTTGACCTGAGTGATTGAGATGAATAATAATTTCATAAAATACAGAAATCTCTGAGTTTAAAAGTTTGTACCTGTGACCTTTTTGGTTTGGGAAAGTAAGTTCCGTGGGATGCTCGGCATCTGGTCCCCTAAGGTCATTTGGTCTGGAAGTGATCGAACAGAAATCCTTCTATAGAACCAGATCGAAAGTCATGTTCTACTGGTATGAATGGGTTTAGGATATGTCGATGTAACCTTTCTGATCTGGGAGAGTAAGTTCCAAGGGGTGCTTGACACCTAGTCCCCTAAGGCCAACTGGTCTGGGAGCGGCTGACCCAAATCCTGCAATAGGGTCAGATAGAAAGTTACGTTTACGACATGTTCTTTACTTAATAAACTTCTTGATTAAAAAGATGCCAAAGTGCACGAGCTTAAAAGATGCCAAAGAGCACACTCATGTTAAGATGCGAATGTGCACAATGCTAAAAGATGCCAATGAGCACACATCTCATGATACTTGGTGATATGTTTGAGTTGCGATAAATCTGTAAATTTATGAATATCTTAATTCTTGATGGCTTAGTGTGAGTACATGCAAGAAATATCTGAAATGGTATTTGAACTTGAACTTCTTGCTGAATCGGGGAGTTAGATTCTGTAGAGATATCTGAAATGGTTGGATGAGTATGCATTGAGTCTTCTGTCCTGTCAACCACAACAGATTTAATCATTTTAGATCCAAGAAATTCATCATAAAATAGTTCAAATAGTAAATCTAAATCAGATAAATGATTAGTAGACGTTGATGCGCCATCTGATTTGTTCACTTGAGACACAGGTTCTGGACTGATTTGCCCAGAAGCTAGTACTCTTGTTTTCACGGGTTCTGAACTAACATGTTCAGAAGCCATCTCTTCATCAAATTTAACGTTCACGCTCTCAACCACAGTCTTTGACTTCTTCAAGTACACTCGATATGCAACAGATGTAGAAGAATAGCCGATAAATATACCCTCATCTGCCTTAGCACTGAACTTATTCAGACTCTCTCTATCATTTAGCACAAAACACTTAGATCGAAATATGTGAAAATACTTGATTGTTGGTGTTCGGTTGTTGATTAACGCATACAGAGTCTTTTGAAATCTGCGGTGTATCATGGACCGATTTTGAGTGTAACACGCAGTCGACACAACTTTAGCCCACAGAAATAGAGGTAAGTCGGATTGACTGAGAATAGTACGAGCGGCCTCGACTAGCGTAAGGTTTCACCTTTCGACTACTCCATTCTGTTCAGGCGTACGTGCAGCAGAGTATTGATGTGATATCCCGACCGATTCGAGATATTCTTCAAATGTTCTGTTCTTAAACTCTGTGTCATTGTCAGTTCGGAAAAGCTTGACTGGTTTCTGCAGATTCACCTGGATCGTCTTTAGAAATGTAATGAGAACTTCGGGCGTCTCATCTTTAGACCGTAGAAACTTGACCCATGTGTATTGCGAATAATCATCAACAATAACTAACACGTATTTCTTTCCGCCTAAGCTTTGCGTTCGCATAGGACCACAGAGATCCATATACAACAGCTCTAAAGGAGAGTTGGTACTCGGTTCAGGCTTCGGTTTGTGTGGTGCTCTCTTCATCTTCCCTTTTTCACACGCTGCACAAAAGTGTTCTTTTACGTACTTGAGCTCAGGAAGTCCATTCACTAGCTTTCTACTGAACAGTTTGTTGATGTACCGAAAATTGAGGTGAGAGAGCCGTCGATGCCATAGCCAGCTTTTTTGCATTGAGGCTTTTGAGAGTAGACACACCTGATTGTCAGTCTGGACCTTTGACAAGTTGATGGTGTAGAGGTTTGACTTGCGAGTACCGACAAGAGTTCTTTCCCATCCTCAGTGTATATCGAACACCTCTTGGCCTTGATATTCACCTCTAAGTCTTTGTCACAGAACTGCCCAATACTAAAAAGGTTGTGTCCTAATCCTTCTACGTAACTCACCTTCTTAATCGTTACGTTGTCGTGTACCACATCACCATACCCCAGAATTGGTGAAAACTGATCGTTACCAAATCGAACTGTTCCGCAGTATTTCTCTGTATAGTTAGACAACAAATTTTTCTGCCCGGTCATATGTTTGGAACACCCGCTATCCAAGTACCACATATGACGGGTCTGCACAAGAGAAATCATGAAACAAGCGGTTTAGATACCCATTTAAAAAAAATGAAGTAAAGACTTTTGAGCATTGAAGTACGAGTCTTGAACTGTTGTATTCAAGAGCCATCATTTCTTTCACTCAATCTTGACTTGGCATTCCTGTAGCACAGATTCAGCCTTTTTCTTTGGTACCCATTTGTATTTGGGTCCAACTGTGTTAGCACATGATTTTGGCATCCATTTAAATTTGGGTCCACTTTGCTTTTGAAAACCATATGAAGAAGTAGAATGATAAGAGTTAACATGATATGTACCAAACCAAACATCAGAATATTTTCAAGAAGCATAATCATATTTATCATAATTTGAAAACTTTCTAGTAGATGGAGCTAACTAGAATAATTGACGTATGGAATATTTCTTGCGAGAATCAACAAGTTTTGGTTTAGAAATAGCAACATTCACAATCAAATCATCTTTACTATTAGTCTTCTTATTACAATCAGAACTAGAAAATGATTTAGCATTCTCGTCTCTCTTCTGTTTTGGTAGCCATTCCGACTTACCTTCAACCCTTTGCTTTCTCAAATCTGAAACATTTGAAATTTTAGAGTTAGAATGGTGAGAATCAAGAGAAGGCTTCTTCTTTGGCTTTCCAGTGGTGATCGGTTTCTGTGAATGATGAGATTTCCTTTTCTTACCTTTTGCATTCTTAGATTTCACAAAAAACTGATTTATCAACTTTCGTTGATGTTTCACCTTTTTCATACACACTGGTTGATCCAAAAGAATTAACAACATAAGATGAATGATTAGGAAGTTTGGTATTAAAATCAAATTGAGCAACACTATCATCCAAAACACCTTCAGAGTTTAAGAAACCAAGCTCATTATCAAGAGAACCAGACCTATCATCAGAATTTAAAGCCTTGGATAGTTTAGAAAACTCAGTATTTTTGAACACAGTAGAAAATAATGTTTGTTCTAAGTCTATCAAAATCCTTTCTTCTGTGAGAGTATTCTCGAGTTCAAAAATTTTTATTTCCAAAATGAGAGGAGGAACGTAAAGCTTACCTTCGATGGGCTTAGCCTCCATCTCTTTTACAAAATAACTCTCAAAATAGTCATTTGAAAGAGATTTTGATTTATCAGAACTGTAACTATTATTCAACCTCTCATAGCGAAACGGAAGTTGAACTTTAGTTATGTTCTTTCTTTTAGCATTTTCCTTGGCTTTATCCTCTTCAGACAGACTAGTCCAAAAAACTTTGAGTTCAACGTATTGAGGTGCCAGTTTCATAAATCCAAAATTATAAAGAGCAGGCACTTCAGATATGCCCTTTTTGAGGTGGTGTGGGTTCTTGTAACCAAGTCCCCAACAATCAGGATTCTCTTTAGGTTTGTTCAAATGAATAGTGTGTTCAGTTTGACCTAAAGTATAAAGCTTTTCCTTCAAACCATCCACTTTAGCAGTTAAAGATTTATTTTCTTTTGAAACCGAAGAATACATTTTAGAAAGCTCTTTTGATTCAAACTCACACATTTTATACTTTGAAACAGTTTCAGATAACTCTTTATGAATTATAGTCTTCTCTTTCGCGCTGGTGTCAATGTTTTTGTGCAATGCTTCAATCAATACATTTTTCTCGGCAATATCATTGCTAAGTTTCTGTATAGATTGATTTTTATCATTAATAACACCTCTTTCACGCTTAAGTTTAGACTCTAATTCTTGTAGTTTAGTCATCATAGCGTGCACTTGTTTCAGGAACTCTGATTCGGTTAAATCACATACCTCTTCGTTATCTTCTCCATCGGAATCAGCTTCTTTTTCTGTCTTCATATGACCCATCAAGCACAAGTGTGCTATCTCATCCTTCTCTCCTTCCTCAGATTCTTGATCAGAATGGTCGAGCCAGAACTCATCCTCGGCCATTAATGCCTTTCCAGCCTCCTGTTGCTTGGCTAGAAGCAACTTGTTCTTGTAGTAATCGGAGTTTTGGACTTTGGGCTTGCTGCAGTTCTTAGCAAAATGACCCAGTTTGCCACAGTTGTAGCACTTTGGAGGTTCTGCCTGTTTGTTCTCTTCAGCTCTATACTTCTTCTCTTCTGGTCTCCTTTCCTCTATCCTCTTTCCTTCAACTCTCTCATTGTGATCGTAGTTACTTGAACCAGATGAATACCTCTGACTGTTCGAACTAGGCTTTTTGTAGAACTTCTTTTGAAAAGCCTTGGTTAACATAAGCATAGCCTGCTTCAGGTTATCACAGTCGTCAGAGTCAGAGTTATTCTCACTTTCATCCTCTTCTGATTCAGAAACTATCATCTTCTTCTTTTTCTTCTTCAGAACAAGAGCAAGTGGATCACCAACTGTCTTCTTAGCCTTTTTCTTCTCATCCTTGATCTCATCCACCTCCTCCTCATTCTGACTGAGAGTTTCATAGACCTCATGAAGTGGAATTTCGTTTAGATCTTTCATCTGCTTCATCTGTCTAGTAAACCTCTTCCACTCAGGCTGGAGGATGTTGAGGAATTTTATATTCAGTTCAACTTGAGATTTGTTGACCTTATTCTTATTTAGTTCGTTCAGCAAGGTCACAAATCTGTTATATGTAGCCTCTAGAGATTCTCCAACTTTAGCTTTGAACAATTCATAGTTATTCAGGCTGTTGGATACTTTGAGTTGGTTGCCGACCTTTGATCTGAGCATCATCTTCTCCAATTGATCTCACATCTGCTTTCCAGTAGCGTTGTAGCTATCAATTTCTCATTCGGTATGCCTTGGAGAATGAATGATTTTGCCAGTTTGTCACCCTTATTTCTCCTTTTCTGCTCATCCGAGTATTCATCAAGTGGTAAAGGATACTCTCTCTGTTCTTCTTCACCATTCTCTCCAGCTATAGTGGAGGTGTCATGATTCATTCCTTTAAAGATATTCTGATGTAATCTCCCAAATCATGTCGATCGATGAAGTCCAAGAATCGGTCTTTCCATTGTTCGTACTCTCCCTTGAAGAGTACTGGTGGCTTCACATCAGTTCCAATAGCGAGAGCTTCCCTAGATGTCATCCTGATTTTGGAAAATATGCAATAGGAAACTTGAAATTGATCGTTATTCCAGATAAAATCAAATGAATACAAAATAATCCTGAAAAATAAGAAATGAAAATAAGAGAAACTGGCGTAAAAGACAGATTGCGCTAGGAACAGTTTGCGCTAAGTGAGGTTGGCGCAAAAGACAATTTGCGCTAAGACGATCTGGCGCAAAAGGCAAACTTGCACTAAGTAGAGCTGGCGCAAAAGTCAACACGCGCTAAGAGTAGCTGGCGCAAAAGACGATTTGCGCTACGAGGAGTTGGGGCAAAAATCAACTCGCGCTAAGAGAAGTTGGCGCGAAATCCTGAAATTCGCTAAGGCAGGAAACAGAGATACTAGCGCAAGATGGTTTTGCGTGAGAAGTAGGTGGCACGGAGAAATACTTTGCGCGAAGAGAATGTGGCGCAAAGTTGAAATTCTCGCTAATGGCAATGGCGCAAAATACACTTTGCGCTGATCACTTTGAAGCACTTGAATCTGGCGCAAAGATCTACGAACTGTCGCCAAACTTCACCTTTACATCGAAATTCGACTTTTGAATCACCCAAAAACCTATCTAGACATCGATTTGAAATACCAAGCTTTGACAATAAGACCAAAAACACATCTAGAACTGATTACACTCAAGTAATTTAAAAAACAAACACTCAAAAAAGGATTCGATCAATGAAATAGTGTCGTGGACTCGTGAAAACCAAAACAACAAAATCATCAAATAGATGATCGATTGCAGTGGAATACTGAAATAAACCAATACCAACTCAAACTAAAACACTTTTCGAGCAAAACCTGATCGATTACAATTCAAAATATGCACTAAAACTCAAAAATCGATCTGGACATTGAAGAACAGTGCCGAACATTATTTTTCTTTTTGATTTCAATCTGGATATAGCTCTGATACCAATTGTTTGTCCCTTTTTTAATCAAGTTCTTATCAAACAATACTAATAAACACAACAAGAGAATAATCAAACCTGTTTTAGATTTCTCAATCAAAGATTACAAAGATTTCCCTCTTGAATGGATTTTCTCTCTCTAAGCTCTCTCTCCCTATGTTGGCGGCTGATGTTTCTAATTTTGGGCACACCCTTACACTTACAACCCTAGAGCCTAGAATAGGTCATATACCTATTTAGAGAAAAAGGCAAAATTACCCTAAATACAAGGAAATTAACTTCGACTATTTATTACAAAGGACCTAAACTATTCTTGAGAGTATGACTTTTAAGCTTTGACCTCAGATTTCAATCTTCAGATTTGATGATCTTGAATCCAATAAATCTGTGCTCTAAGAATATGCCTTTTCAAAGTCCACTTTGAACATCATCCCTTTTCTTTTTGATTTTCGAATAAAATTCACCGCTTCATTCGCAATTAGTACTCCATCCAAGATGAATCTTCCTTTTATAAAAGCTGCTTGCATTTCTCCGATCACTTTTCCAATCACCTTCTTAATTCTTTCCGCTAACACTTTGGAAAGGATTTTGTAGAAAACTACAATTAGGCTTATAGGCCTATATTCGTTAAGACTCATCGGATTTCCGTTTTTTGGAATTAGAGTTAAGAACGATGCATTACAACCTCCACTTATCTCCGACACTTCCCAAAATCTCCCGATCGCCTTCAAAAGATCGCTTTTGATTATCGACCAATATCTATTTATAAATGTGAAGGATATTCCATCCGGGACCGGAGATTTGTTGTTACCACACGAATTTACCGCTTCCCAAATTTCCTCCTCCAAAAAAGGTTTTTCCAAGTTAACTGCGTCTTCCGGATTCAATTTCTTCAAAAAACGAGCTTTTGATACTTGGCACTACCTTCTTCTTTGATGAAAACTTGTTTTTGAAAAATTCTCAAATATGATTTTTAATCTCTTCCGGATCTTCCGACCAAACCGTATTAATATTCAAACCTCGAATTCCATTTTTCCTCTCTCTATGCCTAATTGCCGCATGGAAGAGTTTGGAATTCTCATCTCCTTTTTCAACCCAATTAACCTTGGCTTTTTGACTTTCAATTGCCATCTTTTTTTTCTCCGCCTCTAACCATTTTTCCCTTGCTTCCGACCATCTATTTCTTTCTTCTTCCACCAAATTTCTCACTTCGTCTTCTTTTTCCAACTTCTTAACTTCTTCTTTATATTTCTCCAATTCACCTTCTAGATTTTTAAAATCATCCACACTTTTATTTTTCAGCACCATCTTTACTCTCTTCAACTTTTCTCTAAAGATAAAATCCGGTTTACTTGAGTTCACCTCCTTGCTCTATTCCGTCCTAATTAGTTCTTCCGTATGATCGCCGGTCAACCACACATCAAAAAGTTTAAAAGGGTTTGGCCCGAAGTCTATTTTGGATTCGGAAAGCAAAATCGGACAATGGTCCGACCATTTCCTTTCCAAAGCCCTTACACCCAAGTTTTTCCAAGCCGAGCAAAAATTGTTTGACACTAAAAACCGATCCAACTTGCTTAATTTCCTCCCGTCATCACTTACTCTCGTATATTTTCGACCTCTCATCGGAATTTCAATCAAATGGCAATCTTGTATAAACTCATTGAAGGCTTCAACTGCTTTGACATTTGTGATAGAATTTAGCCTTTCATGGTTACCTCTAACTTCGTTAAAGTCTCCGAACACACACCATTTTAATTTCTTCCCTAGTACATAGTTGTTCAATGTTTTTCCACACCTCTATCCTCACATTTTGATCTCTCGGTCCATAAACATTGATAAAACCGAACAAACCATCCTTTCCTTTCCACGTACCAATCGCTCCCACAAAACCTTTTTCAATAATTGTGAATTGGCAAGAAAATATCTTCTTATCCCAAATAAAAATCAACCCACCCGAATTTCCCATCGAAAGTTCATGAATAAAGCCAAAGTCATCTTTACCCCACAATTTAGCTACTTGAGCCTCTTCCCATTTTTTCACTTTTGTCTCTTGAATTCCAATCATGTCCACATTTTCTTTTTCACTCATCTCTTTGATCCACTTCCTTTTTTCATAAGTACCCAAACCCCTCACATTTACTGAAATTAACTTCATCTACACAATAACATGAACGAAACAACTAGGAACACTAACCTGATCGGTTACCCACCACCTGGGTCTGTGGACCTTTGATCAAATCTGCCTCCCCCACGATAAGCCAATTTTGCCGCCGAAGTCTTCTACTTTTTCTGATCCATCCACACTGTTAATTTCATTCGACGTTGACCGCAGATTTCCAGAACGACTTCCTTTTTCGACTTTTTTCTGTTCTTCCCTGCCCTATCTGTATCCCCTTCTTATGATTACTCTTTTGTATATAAGAGGGGAAAGAGTGAGCACTTACGAGTATATTTCTGGTAGAAAGTGGTTGTGCCTGGAGTTGCACATACCACTGAGATAAGGCTACAAAAGACAATAATAATGTAAGAAACATCATTTTTTTGGAATAAAATATGCAAAGAACATGGTGTTTTGAAGCTACGGTTTCTGTGTCCCGTAATGCATCTTTTGGGTCCTTTAAATACAAGAAGTTTTAATACTAAGATGGTAATAATACTTAAAGCAATTTTAATTACATTTATTTTGATTACATTTATTTTTGAACTATAATGGATTTTAATTACATTTATTTTGATTACATTTATTTTTGAACTAAATGTTGTATGTATTTATGGAATTTAAATTTCAATAATATCAGCCTCATCAGTTATAATTCGATATGGTTTTTGTTAAGTCTAAATATTGTATCCAAGATTTAATATAGAAAGTCAAAGTTGTAAAAGTCAACATAGTCTTTGTGTTGTTAGAGTCAAAGCTAGTTTAGTTTACTTTGTCTTTAAGTCTTGTATTAGTAGGTAGTATATATAGAGTTTGTCTTCTAATCATGTAACAACGAACAAGAGACTTATGCATATTGTAATATCTAGAGTTGGTTAAATACAAGATCTACTTTCTCTCTCTAGATTCTCTCTCTAGTTCTTGAGCATTATTAGATAAATCTTGAGTAATTAGCTTGATAGATTGGGATTTTATGATTAACAATTGGTATCAGAGCTGAACCAAACTTTTCAGAAATGATTTGATCAGAGTTTGAATTGAAATTTGTTTGATTTGAATAGAAAAATCGATTTTTTCAAAAGTTTTTTCAAGAAATTGAGTTGGTTACTGTTCATCCGAATTTCATGTGAAAAATCGTTTTTGATGAAAGAAAATGGATTCATCGTGTTCGATTTGGTGTAGTGATTGATTGTTGTTTAGATTCCATATCGAAATTCGTTCAAAATCAATGTCAATTTTTGATTTTTTTTAGTTTTTCTTCAAAACGAGTTTGACCTCTGTTCTTGATCGAATTCCTTTGTTTTGTTGTTTTAATCGAAAATTGAATGTATTTGTATGTTTAGAACTGTTTTTCGATGATACTGACAAATTTTTGAGATCAATTTTGTAGGTTTCGATCGGTTTAAGTTTGAATCTGTCAAAAACATGGTTTGCGTTTCATTCATGAAGAATGCGGGTCATTCATCCTGAAATGCGGGTTATTCATCAGGAAATGCGGGTCATTCATCATGTTATGCGGGTTGTTGATTCTTTGGAAACGCTTTTCTTCAATTGCGGGTCTGCCTTAACACGCGTTTCTACAAGTGCGTGTCAGCCTTAACACGCATTTCTTCAAGAGCAGATCACTCTAGGCACGCATTTGTCTTAGACGCAAGACCCGAATTTCTCTCAACACGCATTTCTTAGTAGTGCGGGTCTTCAAGACTTAGTTTAAAAAAAAAAAAATTGGTCATCTTTGGAAATATTTTTTTTAACACTGCGAAATAACAAGTATTGTTCAAATTTCAATTTTCATGAAATATTTTTTTTAAGATTTCAATTTGATCTGATTTTTGATTTTCTGATATACAGTTTGGGAACGATCATTCATTGCAAGCTGATGTACTCATTCAAGATGGGATATTTTGCTGAACTTGAAGAGAAGATTAGAAAGCTGGAATTAGAGAAAATTAATTTGGGTTATGCGGTTGACTTTCACTCACAAAAGTCAAAAGAGCATTATGAAGAAAGCATTAGACTGAAAGAGGAAATTAGTGCTTTAAAGATTATTAATGAAGATCTTCTGAAAAGATCTTCTGGGCAGAATGAAGAGAAGATAAAGAGATTGGAATCTGAGAATGTTGAGCTGAGAAAGAATTTATCTTATTTGGAAAAACAGCTTGATGCAAATAAAGTTGATCTTGAAAATGAAAATAAAATTTTTTCAAAGAAGTTCTCAGATTTCTCAAAGAAGAGTTATGAAGAGAAGAAGTCAGTGGAGCTTAAATGCCTTAAGCTTTCTCAACAAATCTCAGATTTTGAGAAAGTACTGATATTAGAAAGAGAGAAGTTTGAAAAAGAGAAGAAGGCCATAGAATAAAAGAATGTAGGGTTCTTTAAAGAATTATCAGGCCAGAGAATAGAGTCAGAAAAAGGATTTGAGGAAGAAAGATCCATTTTTGAATCTGAAATCAAGAAGCTAAATTCAAAATTGTCTGAACTGTCTGCAGCTGCGCTGAATGAACAAAAGACGAAGTCTGAATTCAAGTCAAAGGTTGACAAGCTTGTGAAAGAAAGAGACGACTTCGCCTCAAAGATCAAAGAGCTTGAAAAATCTGTTTCAAGTTCAAATCATAAATCTGTCTCTTCAAAAAGGTCAGTCAAATCATTTAATCAGATTCGTCGCACTAACCTTTTCTATGATGAATTTTTAGATGGTTCTTATACTTATCCAAGAAGAAGTTTCAAGAAAGAGAAACTGGTTTGGCAAAAGAAACCAGTCCAAGATGATAAGGAAAATGAGCTGAAAGAGAAGAAATCATGTGTACCTGTACACAAAGCAAAGAAGAACAAAGCACCTAATGGTAAGAAATTTTATTGTTCTATTTGTTGTACACATGATCTTTTTCACAAAACAAATGATCATTTCTGGTATGATTTTTACTCTGTTTCCCCCACACACACTGCAACTAACATTTCTGGACCCAAATACCAGTGGGTACCAAAACCGAAACCTGAATCTGTGTTGCAGGCACCTCGCTCCAAGGGGGAGTAAGAAAGACAATGGCTCTTGAGTAAATCAGCTCAAGACCCGGACTTCAATGTCAAAATGGCTTTTGAACACAACAGTTCAAAACCCGGACTTCAAAGCTGAAAGAATTTGGCTTCTAAGCACATCAGCTTAGGACCCGTTCTTCAACGGAGTTTGACTTCTAAACACAACAGTTTAGGACTCGGACCTCAGCGATCAAAAAGACCTTACTCCTGTATGCTTTCATCCGATGGATATTGATGGTCTTCATCCCAAGTGAATTGATCTGATCTCTATCCTAAATTTTTTCTTTGCTAGATTTTTCTGATATTGATGGTCTAACAATTCAAAGGGAGTGTTTGATCTCTATCCTGTTTTAACTAACATATTTCAGATGCTTAATTTAAGGGGGAGTAAAGGTGATGACTTCTGATTACTTCAGATCAGAACTCAGTCTATAAACTGTTTTACTGCTTTCTGTCTTTTATTTTTGAATAAATAAAATGAATAAAGTGGTTTCTGATCACATGACAGATCAGGACCCGTTTTTCAACGATCAAAGAAGGATATTATGCTAATATCCAGGGGGAGCTCATAAGAAATAAATCATTTGATCATGATTTGAGGGGGAGCCAAAAAGGTAAAAATCTTATGATCCTAGATCTCGGATTGTTTGAAAGAAGGACAACTTTCGAACATGAAAAACAATTTCTGAAATGTTCAAACCACTTCTTATTCTCAAAAGATTTCATTAATTTAGAAGTGTGCTTTTAAATGTTTTTCTAAAATTTTTGCACTTTATTGTTTAACTGAACGTGTGTTTCCAAAGATCAATACTTGTGTATTATCTTGTCCATATACTGTCAAGTATTCAAACACACCGGTTCAGTATTTTTTTTAAAATTGTTATTACTATGTCTCAAATTCGAACCAATTGTTCGATGGTAATACCCTCGTTTGCTTTCAAAGTTGTTGAGCATCAATCATCTTTTTCATATCTGTGCTTTCATTGATAAATTGTTTATATTCGTTCATATAAACAAAATTACCAATTCTTTGATACCCTAACCATTTGATTTGATCTGATTGATTCATTGTCAGATTCTCAAAACAACTCTCTTGACTTCATATTCATTCATTCAATATCCTTGTTTTGAGAAATCTTCATAGATCAAATGCTCAAATTCCATTCATATTTTTAAATGAGCATACATACACTGACATATCATTTATTGTGTTTCATTTCAAGAAAATCTTTGATAAGCATGTACTTTTAGGAACATGGGATTCAGTATGAGTGCTTAATAGATCTTCCATGGATTCACGATAACCAGTGTTTCCTACCCCGGAAGAAATCCTTTGAGTGATTGAGGGGAGAGGGGTCTAAAAGAATTGAGTGTGGGAGTGAGCTGAGATAAAATGGAAATGAGAGATTGGTTAGATGTGAGCTTAAATGTTTAAAAGAAAGAGGGTGAGAGAACAGAGTTAAAAGAATATCAGAACTCTACACCAAACATCTTTCTGAGCCGGGCAGCCACATTACTGATTGGTTCACATTTCTTTGGTGACCATCATTGAAATAGACAAATAGCCCATGCCATCTCTTGTATACAACCCCACCAACTACTCATTCTTTTCTTAAAAAGAGAATGTTTCACATTTTATGGGGAAGCAGCACATAATCTATCGGATCTTCTTTTGGAAGATACTGATATTGAAAAAGAAGGAAAGTTGACCCACCTTCGACCCTTTCTCATGCACATTGAGTCCATGTATAATCATTGCTGTCACAGTGATTTACATATTTTGAGCCTTTATGAAACACAATCATTGTGCTAATTCTTTCATACACAAGCACGAGCACACAGAGAATATGTTTTTCTGTCAGAACATTCATAGAATTACCTTGTGTCTTTCAATGATTGAATGGAAGTCCTGGGGAGTCAACATCAAACCATCTCCTTAAATTGTACATCCGTTGTACACAGTAACTTCGTGTTACTGACAGGCATTTCTAACTGTTTCATTTGTTGAATCAGGGTTACACACTCATTATGTCTGAATTTGAAAAGATTCGGATATATACTGTTCATGATTCGACTCTTCAGATCAAAAGTACAGCAATATCAAGGGGAGATTGTTTGTTGTTCACAAAAGGGGAAAATCAAAGCTTATGCTGAAATTGATGATATTTTGATGATAATGATGCTCACATCATCAAAAAGGGGGAGAATTATAAAGATTCAGTTTCAGAGTTCAAAGTTCAAAGTTCAAGCCTTAAATTCAAAATGTTTCCGCTGCTGTTTCAAAGACTGATTCAAAGTCAAAAGTTTCTGATAAAGAATTTCAAGTTTCAAGAAGGTTTGTTCTTCCGAAGACGATTCAGTGATCAAAGTGATGAAGATACAAGTTTGATCAAAGACAAAAGATTTTTCAGTGTTAAAGTTTTCCAAAGCTGTTAACAACATTTCAAGAAAGCTTGTTTTGCGTTCAAGGCTTGTTGACTTTCAAAGCTATAAAGAGAAAAAGACTTTCCAGGATTCTTCAAGAGCTGAAAGAGTAAAGACTGTGAAAGCTTCAAAGAGACAAAAGCTGAAGAATCAAGAGCTGAAGTTCAGTATCAATTTTTTATTAAATCTTGAATACAAAGGGGGAGATTGTTAAGTCTAAATATTGTATCCAAGATTTAATATAGAAAGTCAAAGTTGTAAAAGTCAACATAGTTTTTGTGTTGTTAAAGTCAAAGCTAGTTTAGTTTACTTTGTCTTTAAGTCTTGTATTAGTAGGTAGTATATATAGAGTTTGTCTTCTAATCATGTAACAACGAACAAGAGACTTATGCATATTGTAATATCTAGAGTTGGTTAAATACAAGATCTACTTTCTCTCTCTAGATTCTCTCTCTAGTTCTTGAGCATTATTAGATAAATCTTGAGTAATTAGCTTGATAGATTGGGATTTTATGATTAACAGTTTTCAAGTTCCAAAAATGAAAGAAAAAAAATCAGAACGTAAAGAGTCTTGATTCTTAGATTATTATCATTTTTTCTTATTCTAATGATTAGATGTTAAGAAATTGCGTTTGGACGTAAGAATGGATAAAACTGTGGTTTTAAGACTCATGTTACATTACACCAAACGTGTACAACTTAGATGTTTCCCTTTGTTGTCCTCTCTCCAAATTCAAAATAGTAGGTTGTCTTGGCCATGATTCGTGTTCGTGTAACGATTGCTAAGCATTTCTTTGTAATATCTACTTATTTTGATGGTATACATCATATGGGGTTCATGTGTGGATGTACTCAACCATAAAGGTTTAGAACCACGTATAGACCTTGTCCTTCAAAATTACTTCCTTAAGGGTGCGTTTGGTACGCAGACAGGACAGAACAGGACAAGATGGAACAGGACAGGACGGAACTATTCAAGACAGTTGTCCAACGTTTGGCAAGACATGACAGAACTAGACAAAATTGGACTATACTGGTTAAATGACGAATCTACCCCTAATGAAAAATCATAGATTACATCACATAAAACTAATTTACAACACTAATACATAGTGTAATGGATTATCAAAAACATAAAACCAATTTATCACGATTGGATTTTGGATATGGAAATCAAAACCCAAATTTTAAGTTTCGGATTTGAGGTTGTTTCGGGTTTGGGTTAGTCGAGTTTCAGATTGATATCGGTCGGTTTCGGGTATTATATAATGCAAAAGCTATATATAAATTCAATCTTTTTTTAGGATGAATCAATCGATTGAAAGATTAATGAAATCGATAACATGTTTAAAATTTAGAAAATATTTCAATAGATTATAATTTATAAATTTCAAAAAATAATTAGATAAATAAATATATATATATAAATAGTATTTAAAATATAGATTTATGTTATTTTGGGTTTTCGGACGGGTTGGTGGCCAACAATCAAACCCAATCCGAACCCAGATATCCTCCCAAATGTTGGGTTTCGGATTATCGGATTTCGGGGTATTTGATTTTTGCAAAAACACCTTATTTTCGGTTTGGATGTGGACTCGGATTTCGGACTATTCAGGTTTTGCACACCCTTAGCTTGGAGGCGTGGATGATGAGAAGACATGTTTTATGTTTTTGTTTTTAACAAAGGGTATATTAGTCAAAATATTGTTGTTCTACTTAGTTCTAGGGGGTTAGAGTGGGACAGGTGTGTCCCATGTTTGTTCCACTTAGTTCTAACGTGTCCCACATATGGTCACGCCAAACATGGGACAAGTCTGTTCTGTTCTGTCTTGTTCCACTCTGTTCTGCATACCAAACACACCCTAACTGCAACAAATGAAACGTGTGTAGTGACCTCTTCAATTGGGAATGAAGGAAATTTTATGATATATACTAAACTTGTCCATGATGTCCAGATGGTTTAATCTAAGTGTTTAAATACATACCTTTAATCTTTGCTACTAGATAAAATCACAATCACTACAATAAAATAGGTCTTTACAGTTCACAATCTTATATGAGCAAAATCACATGTCTTATCTAAGGACGTTACAGTTAGTTATTTAGACGAAATTAGGCGACCAAACAAATTTTATCAACACGGTTGGGCAAACAAGACAAAAAAATAAAGCGCGTATTATATAACCTTATTGTACGATACTTTAGAAAAATGTCTTATTATGCATTTTATATATAAGATCCTTTAACTAAAAAATGTCATATAAAAGTTCTAATAGAATGATTTACAACTTTCGTTCGATTTACGTTGCCTAATTTTGTTGATAAAACTTGCGGCCTAAAATTTATTGTAACTTTTATAACTAGGACACACGCTTTTTGGTGCATAAATTTAAAGCCTCATCAAGTACTTATTCTGACACCTGTCATTCTAAAGAAGTAATTTATTGTAAGGCTTCTAATTAAAAATAGAGCACGTCCATCAACTTCTCGAACTTAGGTTGATATGTTAGAGATGACCAAAAATCGGTTCCAATCAGTCCTGGTCCTGGATCAGTCCTCGTATGGAGCAAAAAAGTGGGGCTAAATGTTGGAATTTGAGTGTGAGGTTGAAAGTTTTCCATCCCACATTGCTAGAGACTCAAAAGAATTCTATGTTTATAAGCCTATCCTCCCAAGTGGGTATTGAGTAAAATGGTGGGCTTATGGTGGGGGTTTCAAAGAACGCACACGTACGCGTGGTCGAGGCCGAGGCCGCGGGCGCGGGTGCGGTTCTGGCGAAGATTCGCGCACTTTGCACTTCGCATCGGAGCTGAGGAGCCTCGCCCCGAGCTTTCTTTTAATAGGTCGATAAATATAAATAATTAATTAAGTGAAGTTAATTAATTTGAGCAGATAATTATACCTAAGAAGATAAATGTTCGATTTTTTTTTTATTTTCAGATAAACTTTCGTTTTAACTTATTAAAAACGTGGGCTTTTTTAATCTGAAAATCAGTTGGAGACTTAGTCTCCAAATCAATCTCTTAATCCGATTCTTGGGGATTAATTAAGGAATATTTTCAGATTATTCCTTGGTTTTTCAAGTATAATTTGAAGCTTTTGGTTATTGATTAAGCACACTGGAAAACACATCTCTTTACTGCTTTCTTCTCCATCTCGATCTATCTGCTCTCTGCCAAAACTTTCTGTCTCAAACTTGCATTAAATTCAACCACTATCGTTGTTAGTGTTTGAATAAGCTGCATCAAATCTTGGAGGTTTTGTGTCTATAAGTCTTACAACGTTAAAGAGATCCGCGAAAACCTTTAAGAACAGGTTTATAGAACCGTGCAGTTCTGGTTTGTTGTTGTTGTTCGTAGAGGATCATATAAACAGGTTAGTTTTACAATTTCTGTTCCGTCTTTATTTTTCCGTCCAGTAGAGTGGACACACTGTTTCTACCCTTTCTTCTAACGAATCTATCGCGAAGGATAGTTTCGTTATTAGGTTCATCTAATAATAAATCATAACAGTTTTCGTCTAATTTAAATTATTAAACTATATAAATAAAGTTTATAACTTTATAAATAAAGTTTGGATTTTTTATAATTAAATTACTGTTTTATATATAAATCTTGTTGGTTTATTTATAATTGAATTTTACTAATTAGAAAAATTCAACAATCTTAAAGGTGATACCGGCAACGTTCGTTTGATGCAACAAGAATAGGTAAAACTGGATAGCTTTGACGGGTCAAACTATACCCGTTGGGCTGAAAATGTCAAATTCATGCTCATGGTTAAAAGTTGTTTTTTGTCTTGGACCCTATTCTGCCACCCATTCCCGATAACCCTATTCCCGAAGCCGGCAGAGAACCTGATTTCGCCAGAATAGCCGATCTAGATAAGCAGCGGCTACTCCATAAGGAGTTTGAAACACTGGCGTGTGGGTACATAAAAAGTGCCCTATCTGATAGACTGTATGACTTTTATGCCCCGATAACTTGTCCTAGAGAACTTTGGACAACTTTGGAATTTAAGTACAAGGCACAAGAAGAAGGAACCAATACATATCTTGTGTCTCGATACTTAAGATTTCAAATGGTAGACGATAAGCCAATACTTGAACAAATTCATGAACTTCAAGTATTGGAAAATAAAATGAGAGTTCTCAATATTCCTCTTCCGGAGATCTTCCTTGTGGGGGTTGTTGTTGACAAATTTCCCCCATCATGGAAGGATTTTCAGAAACGTATGATGCACAAATCCGAAGATTATTCTTTGGATGATTTGATAAAACACATCAGGATTGAGGAAGTGGTGAGAAATCGGGACAAGAAGGGCAAGGCCATTATGAGTGCCAACAGCGTGCAGACTGGTGGCAAAGGAAAGGGAAAGTCTTCTGGACCCGCCAAAAAGTGGAATTTGGGTCCACAAAAGAAGAACTTCAAAAGGCCTGGTCAGTCAACTAGTCAGGGACCAAAGAGAACTGGGAAGTGTCACGTCTGCGGAGAGACGGGACATTATGCAAGGGAATGTAGGCAGTGAAAGTCTGGCCCACCGGCCGCAGCTAATGCGGTTGTAGACTTAGAACATCTAGTGGCCAATCTGAGCATGAATGAGATCGACATGATAGCTGAAGATTCAACCAGGGTGATAGCTGGGAGAGGTGGTTGGTACTTGGATTCTAGAGCCACGGTTCATGTGTGTGACTCCAGATCCAAATTTTCTGAGTACAATCCGGTTGGTGACGAAAGGCATATTGTGACTGCAAACCGCGGTAGAGCAGATATCGCGGGTATTGGGAATGTGCATCTAAGGTTTTCTTTGGGAAAAACCTTAATTTTGAGAAATGTGTTACACGTGCCTACTGTATGCAAGTGTCTGGTATCCCTAAGCAAGCTTGATGAAAATGGGATTGGAATTGCTATGGAGTCTGGGAAGATTGTGTTTCACAAGCGACAACACTACTTTGGCAAGGCATTCCGTCAACTGGGTATGTATCGCCTTAGTTTGTTCAAGGATGGTGATGACAGTTCCGGTGCTAGTACTAGTGAGTTAGTTGGTAGCAATGTTTCAAATTAGTCTGAGAATAATATAGGTTATTCTGTTTCTATGATTGATGTAATTTCTTTTGATTTTAATGAAATTAATTCTTTTGAGTATTTTTGCTTGTTCAATATCGTTATGGCATAATCGTTTAGCACACACAAATGTTAAAAATATTGAAAAAAATGCAAAATAAAGGATTAATTAAAAATGATAACAAAGATTTTGGAAAATGTGAAACTTGTGTAAAATCGAAGTTTACAAAGAAACCTTTTCCATCAGTCAAAAGGGATACAACTATTTTAGAGTTGATTCACTCTGATATCTGTGAATTGAATGGAATACTTACCCGTGGTGGTAAAAAGTATTTCATTACATTCTGTGATGACTTCAGTCGGTTTTTATACGTTTATTTATTACATTCAAAAGACGAAGCTTTTGATGCTTTTAAACTTTATAAAGTTGAAGTAGAAAATCAACTCGAAAAACAAATAAAAATACTACGCTCTGACAGAGGAGGTGAATACTTCAATAGAGAGTTTGATACATTCTGCGAAGAGAATGGCATCAAATATGAACGCACCTCACCTTTTACTCCTCATCAGAATGGTTTGGCGGAACGTAAGAACAGAACCCTTGTTGAGGTGGTTAACTGTATGTTGAACCAATCGGGTCTACCAATCAATCTGTGGGGAGAAGCATTACTGACTGCTTGTCACATTCATAATCGAATCACTAGTCGTGTGATTCCAACCAGCCCATACGAGCTATGGAAAGGTAGAAAGCCTAACTTGGACTACTTTAGAGTTTGGGGTTGTATTGCTTACTATCGTACCCCTTATCCAAAACGATCTAAATTGGGAGCCCATGCCATTAAAAGCATATTCGTAGGATATGCTAGAAATAACAAGGCTTATAGATTATTGAATAAAGAAACAGGAGTGATAGTGGAATCCAGAGATGTGGGATTTTTGAAGACAAGTTTTCAGAAGATGCTGAAAACTCGGATAGAACATTGGCTCCAAATCTTTCTAGCACATCTCGTGACAGTTCGAAAACGTCAAACAAGGTTGACGAACCACGTAGAAGTACTAGAGTAAGAAAAAAGAAAAGTCTAGGAGATGATTTTTTCTCCTATCTAGTGGAAGGAACACAAAAGAAAGTGCTAGAGAAGTCATTTTATCGATTAACATCGAAGATGATCCTAAGACTTTTAAAGAGGCTACGTCTTCAAGAGATGCTCCACTGTGGAAAGAAGCAATAAACGATGAAATGGACTCTATTGTGGGAAATGGAACTTGGGAATTACCTGATTTAACCAAGGAAGCAAAACCCATAGGTTCCAAGTGGGTATTCAAAAGAAAGCTACACCCAGATGGTTCAATCTCAGCATTTAAAGCTAGATTGGTAGCTAAAGGATATAAACAGAAGGAGGGTATCGATTATTTCGACACCTACGCTCCAGTTGCTAGGATTAGTTCAATTCGAACTCTTATAGCAATCTCAGCCATAAAAGGACTGCATATTCATCAAATGGATGTGAAAACAACCTTTTTGAATGATATTCAATCAAAGATTACAATATCTCTCACTTTCTCTCACTACTCTCTCTCTCTCTCTCTCACTAGAATGATATTTAATAGCCTCTTCTCTGATTCATGTACATCTGATTACAAAGACAAACAAAGACTATTTATACCCTTGACAATTACAAAGAAAATAAACAAATACAATTACATTGACTTTGACTTTATTAACAAAAAACTTTGACTTTGATGAGAGTTGACTTTTCCAGCTTTGACTTCTTGAACTTTTGTCTTCAATCTTTATGATCTTGAATCCAATAAATCTGTGCTCTAACAATCTCCCCCTTTGGATCAAGATCATTACTAAAAGATTTAGCAATGCGATCTTCTCTCTTTAAGCTCTGTCAGATTAAGCTCCCCCTTTTAACAATCTTTATCTTCTCTTGTAATCTCCCCTTTTATACAAAGACGATATACAAACTCCCCCTTAACACGATGAAATTCTTCTTTGATAAGCTTTGTCTTCAAAAACTTTCAGCAATCTTCCCAACGTCTGATCTTCAAAAATAGTAACAATCTCCCTAAAGAATATAAACAAACCTCTTTCAGACATTGAAAGAAATTATCTTCATTTACAGCTCTGAATGTTTTCTCCAACTTTCTTCAAATAAAATTTCTCCAAAATCTGCTTTCTTTCGAAATTCTTTGAACTTTCGCTTATCAACTTTGAACAAACTTCAATTCTCCATATCCACCCGCTAACCGGGTAGCGGGACCCCCGTGCTAAGTCTGCGGAGGGGGGACAAAGTTCTTATTGTGATCTACTGTTTTTGAATTTCTAACGATCATTTCAAGTTCTTTTTGGTAACAGATAATTCAAGATGAGATATCATTCTGATGATGATGAAATGAAGATTGAAAAGCTCATATTAGAGAACAAAAATCTTGTTTCTTCAGTTGACTACTACTCAAAGCGGTCAAAGAGATACAATGATGAAAGAAAGATACTGAGAGTAGAAGTTAGTGCTTTAAAGACTATTAATGAAGATCTTCTGAAACAAACTTCTGGGCTAAATGAAGAAAAGGTCTTGTTTTTGGAAGCTGAAAACACTGAGTTAAAGAACAAGATTTCAGAATTAGAAGATCACATTGTCAAGTTTGAGCAAACAGGGTGTGCTAATGAAAATAAGATATTTGAATTAGAATTTCAAATTGTTGAAGACAGATCAGTTTTTGAGAAAGAAAAGAAAGAGTTTGCTAAGAAGTTCTCTGAGTTTTCCAGAAAATGTGTTGATGAAAAGAAGACAGTTGAGCTGAAATGTTTAAAACTTTCTTAACAAATCTCTGATTTTGAGAAAGTAATCATTCTGGAAAGGGAAAATTTTGCCAAAAAGAAGAAGTTAATAGAGCAAAAGAATGTTGGGATATTCAAAGAAATATCTGGTCAGAGGACAAATGCTGAAATGGGCTTTTAGGAAGAAAGAAGCTTATTTGAAGCAGAGATAAAGAAGCTAACTGCAAAGCTATCTGAGCTATCTACTTGTGTGATTAAAGAGCAGCATACAAAGTCTGAATTTGAGACGAAGATTGATCTTATTGTAAAAGAAAGAGACAGTTACTCTTCAAAGGTAAAAGTGCTTGAAAAGATTGTTTCAAAGGTGGTGGTGACTGAGCAAACGACTCCAGAGTCAAAAATCCACACACCTAGAAATAGTTCAGCTGGTTCTAACAAGACTTCCTCAAGTTCACATCAGAAAACTGTGTCTATAAGAAGGTCAGTTAAATCTTTTGATCAAATTCGTACAACTAAATCAAAATGTAGATGCTTCAGGTGCACATAGAAGAAGAAGAAGATATGAAAAAGAGAAGCTTGTTTGGAAGATAAAACAAGTTGAAGATGAGAAGAATGATGAAAACAAGGAAGAAAAGAAAGGAAAGAAGGAAGAGAAGACAAGTAACAAATCATTTGTACATGCATCAACAGCCAAGAAGAACAAATTGATGACAGGTAAACCTGATCTTGCTTATTCGAGAAATCAAATGTTCAGGTTATCTAAAAAGAGGTATTGTTCTTACTATCATACATATGATTTTGTACATAAAGCAAGTGATCATTACTGGTATGGTTCTTATTCAGTTACTCCCATACGAACTGCAACTAACACACATGGACCCAAATACCAGTGGGTACCACAACCAAAGATTGATTCTATGTTGCAGGCACCACAAGTCAAGGGGGAGTAAGAGAAAAATGGCTCTTGAATAATACAGTTCAAGACCCGCACCTCAATGTCAAGAACCAAGGCTTCTAAGTAAATCAGCTTAGGACCCATACTTCAACGGAGTTTGACTTCTAAACACAACAGTTTAGGACTCGTACTTCAATGATTAAAAAGAGATGTTACTCCCGGGCTGATAAGAGATTGTACTCAGATACTTAAAAGAGGAAATAAACCTTCAAGGGGGAGAACATCAATTTTTCTGGAAATATGTATTCGGATGATATGACGAACTACACTTCAAAGGAAGTTGTAGATATCTATCATGTGCTTTTTCACTGATAAATCTTAGATGCATATTTTCAGGGGGAGTAAAAGGATTATGATTTCTGATTATTTCAAATCAGAACTCGTACTTTAATCGTTTTACTATTTTATGTCTTTTACATTTGAATAAATGTTGTGAATAAAGTTGCTTTCACTAGACTTTGAGACTTATGCAGGATGACAGAAGCTTACATGATCATATCTTATTGATTACAACTGACTTTATGAGAATTAAGATTGAGCGAAAAGGTAAATTTCTTATCTTAATCTCAAATGTATCTGAAAGAAGGACAACTTTCAGATATAGAAAACATGTTCTTAAATGTTCAAACCACTTCCCGATTTTTAAATCATTTTTAAAATTTGGAAGTGTGATTTTAAATGTTTTCATTTTATTTGTGCGTAAATGATTACAAACCGTGTGTTTCCAAAGATAAATACTTGCGTATTGTCTTTTCTTTATACTTTCAAGTATTCACACACACCGGTTTGACTTTTTGTTCAATTTGTTCTTACCATGTCTCATATTGAAACATGTTTTCGATGGTAAGACACCCTGCTTGTACTTTAATGAATTTTGAGCGTTATTTCATTTCTAAACGTTCATTTCAAGAATGTCTATATTTTGGTTCATATAGACAATATCCATTATTCTTGGCCATAAGCTTTGATTGTTATATCATTCATTTCTGATCATTTTCATACAATGTCAGATTTTCAAACAAGTCTTTTGAATTCATGTTTATTCATCCCATTTCCTTGTTTGAAAATTCTTCATTATTTCAAATGCTCAAATCTTCATGATTATATCACTGAGCATACATATTTCTGACATTTGTATTTGAGCTTTAACTGATCAAGTTAAACCATCTTGAGCAACATATGCTTTATAGGAAATATGGGTTCTTTGTGCTAGGATTTAAATGAACTTCTATGGATTCACATTATCCAGTGTTTCCTACCCAAGAAGTTAATCCAGTAGTGATTGAGTGTGAGGAGTCTAAAAGAAATGAGTGTGGGTTGTGTGTTGAGGTAAAATGGAAAAGAGAGTTTGGTTAGATGTGAGCTTAATGATTAAAAAGAAAGAGGGTGTGAGATCAGAGTAAAAGAATATCAAACTCTGCACCAACTACTTTCTGAGTCGGGCTACCACATTACTAGCGTTTCACAACTCTTTGGTGAACGTTATTGAAACATGCAAATAGCCCATGCCAACTCTTGGCTAAACCGCACCATCTACTCATTTTCTTCTCAAAAAGAAAACGTTTCACATTTTCAAGGGGACGCAACACATATGCTATCTGGTTTTCATTTGGAAAATCTGGATATTGAAAAAGAAGGAAGTCTGCCCCACCTTCGCACTTCAATCATGCACATTGACTCTGTGTTTATCTACTGTTGTCTCAGTGGTTTACACTATGTTGAGCCTTAAAAAGCAATTTTCCGTGCTTAATTCTTTCTACACTTGCACGAACACACAAATAATTTGTTTCTTTGTCATAACATTAATAGAAATTGCCTTTGTGGTGTTTCGATGATTGGATGGAAGCCCTGGGGGAGTGATCATAACAAAAGCTCCTTTCCAATGTGTATTCGTTACACACAGTGACTTCGTGTTACTGACAGGCATTTTAACTGATTCATTTGTTGATTCAGGGGTTACATGTTCTTATTTTGTCTGGATTTGCAAAGATCTAGATGAATACTTGGTTGTGGATCGACGAATCAGTGGCTCTTGGATAGACCAGAATGGTCAAAGACATTTCTTGGTGAAAAGTTTTGATGATATAGATACTCAAATCATCAAAAAGGGGGAGAAGATATCAAGAAATGTGTATTTCAAAGAAATGTTAAAGTTGAAATAATTGTTCGGAAAGAAGTATTTGTATTGGATATGGAGAGAGATATTTCAGAATTGAAGTTTGTTCAAAGTTGATAAGCGAAAGTTCAAAGAATTTCGAAAGCAAGCAGATTTTGGAGAAATTTTATTTGAAGAAAGTTGGAGAAAACATTCAGAGTTGTAAATGAAGATAATTTCTTTCAATGTCTAAAAGAGGTTTGTTTATAATCTTGAGGGAGATTGTTACTATTTTTGAAGATCAGACGTTGGGAAGATTGCTGAAAGTTTTTGAAGACAAAGCTTATCAAAGAAGAATTTCATCGTGTTAAGGGGGAGTTTGTATATCGTGTTTGTATAAAAGGGGAGATTACAGGAGAAGATAAAGATTGTTAAAAGGGGGAGCTTAATCTGACAGAGCTTAAAGAGAGAAGATCGCATTGCTAAATCTTTTAGTAATGATCTTGATCTAAAGGGGCAGATTGTTAGAGCACAGATTTATTGGATTCAAGATCATAAAGATTGAAGACAAAAGTTCAAGAAGTCAAAGCTGGAAAAGTCAACTCTCATCAAAGTCAAAGTCTTTTGTTAATAAAGTCAAAGTCAATGTAATTGTATTTGTTTGTTTTCTTTGTAATTGTCAAGGGTATAAATAGTCTTTGTTTGTCTTTGTAATCAGATGTACATGAAACAGAGAAGAGGCTATTGAATATCATTCTAGTGAGAGAGAGAGAGTAGTGAGAGAAAGTGAGAGAGATTGTAATCATTTTCCTGATATTTCAAACTCGCACGTCGAAAGAACTCGCAGATCACTACATGCGCGTTCTGGTCCTTAGAAAATTTTCCAACGACTTCAACTAGCGTGTTTCTAGAACTCGCTAGTCGTTGCTTGCGCGTTTTGATCAAAAACTTTCCTTTGACTTGCACGTTCTTGCGGATGAATCTTGCACGTTTGAACGATGGACTTGCGCGTTCTTGCGGATGAATCTTGCACGTTCAACTTTTGTCACTAAAATCGATCCAAACCTTGTCCAATTATCTTGAATTTTTGTATGGATGCTCGATTACAATAATAGAACAAATTACAACTCAAGAATTTCACAAACAAACATTCACACTTCAAAATGAATGATGAAACATTGAATAACGACTCGTGAACAAAACTCAACAAAAATCACAAATTCGTGAGAATTATAGTGCAATTCAGAAATTAAAGTACATAGACTCGATCTATGACACTTTTCGAACAATTCCTAATCAAAATCTGCTCCAAAAACACATTAAAAATCAAAAACTTGATTCTCGGCTCAACAACAGTGACGAACCAACACTTTCTTGGATTTCTTGATCTGGTTTCACTTTGGATCTGCTCTGATACCACATGTTAGGATTAAGCGCTTACCACTACGCCAAAAGCAATTGCTGATGGAGAAGGCGCAACTTTATTTCCTTATAGCGTAGCAGCCAGCGCCACGTTTCGATTTAGGAAGATCCTGGTCAATGACACAACAATCCCCCCCAGCATCTGCCAGTACTAACAAGATATTCGCTAGAAGTCAATGGCTGCACAACATGCCTTTGGCATTTAAATGCACTCCATGGGATTCGAACCCGTGACCTGCTCTGATACCACATGTTATTCCCAATTTCAAGTTCTAATTGATCACAAACACTCAAGATGAGAACCACAAATCATATGTATTAATCTCAATCAAAGATTACAATCTCTCTCACTTTCTCTCACTACTCTCTATCTCTCTCTCTCTAACTAGAATGATATTCAATAGCCTCTTCTCTGATTCATGTACATCTGATTACAAAGACAAACAAAGACTATTTATACCCTTGACAATTACAAAGAAAACAAACAAATACAATTACATTGACTTTGACTTTATTAACAAAAGACTTTGACTTTGATGAGAGTTGACTTTTCCAACTTTGACTTCTTGAACTTTTGTCTTCAATCTTTATGATCTTGAATCCAATAAATCTGTGCTCTAACAGAGTCCACTATAATTATCTGTCTTTACGTCGATGATATGCTGATCATCGGAACCAATCTAGAAGGCATCCGTGAGACGAAAACCTACTTATCCTCGAACTTTAAGATGAAAGATCTTGGAGAAGTAGACACAATTCTTGGAATTAAAATTAAAAGGTCAGGATCTCAAATATCTCTTAGTCAATCTCACTATATAGAGAAGATACTGACTAAGTTTCAACATTTGAATATAAAGGAGTTCAATACTCCATTTGATTCAAGTGTGAAACTTAACAAGAATTATGGTAGAGAAGTGGCTCAACTAGAGTATGCTAGTGAAATAAGTTGCATGATGTATGCAATGCATTGTACTAGACCAGATGTTGCTTTTGCTGTGAGCAGGCTAAGTCAATATACAAGCAATACGGGACCAAATCACTGAAAGGCAATAAGTAGAGTATTGGGATACTTGAAAAGAATCAGTGATCTAGAGTTGACATACACGACGCATCCTGGAATCTTAGAAGGATATTCTGATGCTAGTTGGATAGATCACTTAAGTGATTCTAAATCCACAAGTGGGTAGATTTATACACTTGGTGGTGGAGCGATTTCTTGGGCAAGCAAGAAACAAACATGTATCGCTCATTCGACTATGGAAGCCAAATTCATAGCCCTAGCTGCTGATGAATCTTCCTCAGACGAACATGGACTCCTCTCTCACTGAAAACATATGTTTTCTCTCTAAAGCCTCTTCAGATATCAATAGTGTAACACCCTAAAAATAGGGATAAATTTAAACCTGGATAAGGATACAATTGACTTGTTTGAATTTTTATGTAAAAGATTTATAGACGGTGTTAACCATTTCGATAATATATACAAATTAACCCCGTCTTGACTGAAAGGAATTCCTAAGAATCCAACGAACAAAGTAAATATAATCAATATAAGTATTGGGAATAACATCACCCAGGTTCGGGTCCATAAGCAGTGACAATTGCCCTATGAAGACTCGCTTTCGCTACGGCTCCGGTGGGTTCCCTTAACCAAGCCACTGCCTATGAGTCGCCTACTCATTCTTCAACAGGCACGCGGTCAGAACCCCGGGATCCTCCCACTGCTTGGGAGCTTACGGTTTCATGATCTATTTCCCTCCCTGATGAATAGATTTTAAGCACCCTTGAAGGGGAAACTATAACAGCGTATACAAATACTATGAATGGACAACAAGTTAACAACAAGCTAATCTAAATCATTAAATCTAGATTATAGTGGTTGTCAACCCAATTCTCCCAAAAGTATCTATTCCTTGATGTATACCAATGTCCAAAAGATATGTCCCCAAAAGATGCCATAATGGCCAGCATTCGTCCCTCAATTCGTGGGAACCCCAACGCTAACAAAACTTGTTATACATGTCATTTGAGAAAAAGTGTTAGGCTTAACGCCTAGTGAGAGCAAACATTTTATATCAATAGTATTTAAATGATTTGAAGTGGAATAAATAAAGTATAACAAACACATAAGGGCCTTTCGGTCCAAAAACATCTTGCGATGACAGGGGAGACCCGGTTTTCCAATGATCATGGCAGAACATAAAAGTAAGACACTTTCCAAGTTAATGAGCTCACCATACTTGTATCAAGGCCACGAACTCGCCGGCTCGTACTCGGATGTGGGGGAGGGCATCCAATGATTCTAGTCATGCTCATTCGCTAGGATTTACTTTTACGACCCATGGCTAGTACTCGATCCCACATATCCCTACCAAGTTGCCTTCCGGTGGTCCAATGTCTCAACTAGTTACAAACGAGAATTTTCCCAAAATTAAGCCGACTCTATACCTACTGGATCCACTAGTAATAGTCTAAGGCTTGTCATTATTATATTAGTGACAAAACTATAATCGCACATATAGTTCTCATAATACATTTCCAAATATGAATCGATTTCCCAAATGGATAATTTTTCCAAAGTTATCAATACTCTGCAATGCTCATTATTAGTACAAACATAAAGTGAAACCCATGTATATAACCATTCAAATCCACTTTTAACAAGTAAATCCCTAAAATATTGAGAATTCCACATATAACCAAGATGGCATCATTTCAAGAGTTTTTGACCATCAATACACGAGTTTTATTTAATAATGTATTACAAAGTATAAAAATCTTTGATATATCTCAAAATGGTAAAAACCCTAAAATCTCCAAAAATACCCAAGTTAGGTCAAAATGGTTAAGATCAAGAATATGTAGTAAAGGGGAGATCAAGAGTTCAAAATATATAAGTTTTGACATGTATAAGGTTTAGAAAAAGTTAGATTGAAATCACATATTAGGTTTTGTTAGAAAACCTAGAAACCCTAGTTGGAGTTTGACGTTGAAGATGAAGATGGTGAATTGGTAGCTTGTTGAACCCTAGGCTTCCAATACCTTGAAAATGGAGAAAAAAACTTGAAGAAGTGGAGAAATGGAGCAATAAATGACCCTTAGGTCGGATTTAACGAAGAGGGAGAAAAATAGAGAGTTCCTTGAGAAGAGATTCAGGTCTTATGAGGTTTGGGAAAATTTATTTATTTAAAACGACCAGGAGTCGCGCACGGATGCTCGTGCAGATGGACACGCGTGAAGAGTCGCGCGAAGCACTAAAGTCGCGCAAGGGCAGAGCACCGCGCGAATGGTGGCGCGGCTCGAGACGCGTGGATCACTGTCATCACTTGTCCTCTTTTTTGTCAACCTCGCTCAACCTCCAATTAAGACAGAACTCACGGTTACACCAATAGCAAAACCTATACTACGAATGATATACAAATTTAAGGAATTATTTGCTTACCCAAAAATCGAGGTGTTACAATCCTCCCCAACTTGGACAGGATTTCATCCACGAATAGGTGAGGATAACTCTGCTTCATGTCCTCTTTGGCTTCCTACGTCATGTTGACCCCACGATGATGTTTCCATTGCACCTTGACCATAGTGATTTCCTTGTGGCGAAGTTTCTTGGACTTCCTTTCTAGAATCGCGTCTGGTTCTTCCACACAATAATTTCTTTCATCCACACTTATCTCCGAGAGTGGAATAACGCTCTTCCGCCAAGAACTTTCGGAGATAAAAAACGTGGAAAGTGTTGTGGATTCCATTCATTTCCGGTGGTAACTCCAACTGATAAGCTGGAAGTCCTACGCGCTTGAGTACCGTGAATGGTCCAAGGAAACGGGGACTCAATTTCTCGTGTTTTTTAAAACGGATAATGCCATTCTAAGGTGACACTTTAAGCATCACACGGTCACCCACTTGAAACTCCATCGGTCGCCTTTTTTTTGTCGGCATAGATTTTTTGCCGATCTTGTGGTGCTTTCAACCGTTCCCTAATGCCTTTCACTTTATCGGTCGTTTCTTGCACAATTTTGGTTTCGGCGAACTGTTTCTCGCCCGCTTCAAGCCAACACACGAAAGTTCTGCACTTCCGCCCGTACAAAGCTTCAAACGGTGCCATCCCAATATTCGAGTGGTAACTATTATTGTAGAAGAACTCTACAAAATGTAGGTGAGAGTCCCAACTACCCCCGAAATTGATCACGTAAAATCTTAGAATGTCTTCTAGCGTTTGATATGTTCTTTCACTTTGGTCGTCGGTTTGGGGATGGTTGACCGCACTCAATTTTACTCTAGTACCAAGCTCTTTCTGCTGGCCATCCTAGAAGTTTGAAGTGAACCGACTATCGCGGTCTGCACAATAGACAAGGGCACTCCGTGCCTCGAGACGACCTCATCGATCTAAAGCTTCGCCAACTTGTCCATCGGTAGGGTTTCGTGCAAGGACAAGAAGTGCGGGCTTTTGGTCAGACAATCAACTATTACCCATATAGTATCGTGACCTCATAAGGTTTTGGGCAACTTAGTCACGTAATCCATGGTAATATGTTCCCATTTCCACTCGGGGATCTCTAGGGATTGAAGGCTCCCGTAAGGTCGTTGATGCTCGGCTTTCACTTGCAAGCAAGTCACACAACACTCCATGTAACGTACTACATCCAATTTCATTACCGGCCACCAGTAATGAAGCTTCAAATCCCTGTACATCTTCGTACTCCCCAAGTGAATGGAATATTTGGACTTTTGGGCGTCTTCAAGAATAAGTTCCCGGTTGCCACCAACTCTGGGCACCCACACATGTCCGTTGAACAACTTCACCCCACGACTATCCTCCGTCAAGAGGAATCCTCGATTTGTCATCACTTCATCCTTGAGGTTCCCCTCCAACAAGGCCTCCACTTAAGATGTCTTGATCTTCTCAATGAGACTTGACACTAACTCGATTCCCAAAATACTTGCTCGAATGCTTCCGCTATAGTCCTTCCGACTCAACGCATCGGCCACCATGTTCACTTTATCAGGGTGGTATTGTAGCTCGCAATCATAATCTTTGAGTATTTCAGGTCACCGTCTTTTCCTCATGTTCAACTCCTTTTGATCGAAGACGTATTTCAAACTCTTATGATCCGTATAGAGTGTACATTTCGTGTCGTAGAGATAAGGTCTCCATAGCTTCAACGCGAACAATACTGCCGCCAATTCTAAGTCCTGGGTAGGGTAATTCTTCTCGTGACCCTTGAGTTACCTCTATGCGTAAGCGATCACCTTACCACTTTAGATCAAGACACACCCTAAACCCATCTTTGAAGCGTCACTATAAACCACAAAGTCTTCTGATCCTTCAGGTAGAGATAAAATTAGAGGTTCGCACAACTTGTTTTGTATGGTCCGAAACGCTTTCACTTGTGCTTCGGCCGAAATAAACTTCACGTTCTTCTTGGTTAAAGTGGTCAAGGCGGAGGAAATTTTGGAGAAATCTTGGATAAATCTCCGGTAATAGCCCGCTAAACCCAAGAAGCTTAGTATTTCGGATGGAATCTTGGGAGGTTCCCAATTCATCATCGCTTCAATTTTAGAGGAGTCCACCTTCACTCCATCTCGAGTGATAATGTGGCCCAAAAATTAAACCTCCTCAAGAAAAAAGTCGCATTTGGAGAACTTGGCATACAACCTCTCCTTTCTCAACTCTTCTAGGACTTCATGAAGGTGTTGCTCGTGTTCTACTTTGCTTTTGGAATACACAAGTATGTCATCAATGCACAAGATGATTGACTTGTCAAAGAATGGTTGACACACTCTATTCATCAAATCTATGAACACCGCCCGGTGCGTTAGTTAGGCTAAATGGCATTACCAGAAATTCGTAATGACCGTAACACATCCTAAAAGCCATCTTCGGATTGTCGTCTCCCTTTCTCCCTTACTTGGTGGTATCCCGAACGTAGATGAATCTTCGAAAAGCAACCCACTCCTTGCAGTTGATCGAACTTTTGATCCATACACTCTCAGTGATTTGAAAATGACCCTTTCTATACTTAGTGAAAATTACATTTAATATTATGTATAAGTTTTTCACCATTAGCGATAAATCTGAGTCTGTTCAGTTATCACTGATGATCTCTCTTGTAAACATTCACATGTATTAGTGTTTCACTATCAACGATCAAATATTGAGTATGTTCAGTATCGCTGATGATTTCTCATGTAAACAGTTAGACGTAATCCCTGAAGACAAGTTTCAACACAAAAGATGTTCACTGCTGAATCAAAGACAAAGCTGTTGGACAAAGACAAGTCTACTCATGACCTGATGCGGATATCAGTGAAGCCAAGACGAATCTACCCACGCGAAGAAAACTGAGGAAAAGCTTCACTGATAGCTGAACTTCTTTGTATCTCTAAGGAAAGAGATATTCAGCGAATGATGGTCACTTAGCTTATGCCTCAAGTCTCTTTTGTCTTACCCTTGTACACCTGTACGATCTGTCAGAATGGACATACCTCTGCAGCAATTCGTACAACAACTATGTTTTGGGTCCAACAATACTATATCAAGTTCTTAGATTAACAACACAGTAAGATTACCAACCTGTATTGATTATAACAAATGGTTACAAGGTTGATCAGATTTAAGCTTTGATTGTGTTCTCTGTTTTCTCTCTATTACACCTTTAAGTGTTTGTTTGTATGTGTGAAATCTTATCTGATATTGTTAGAGAGATTGAGAGATAACACAAAAATCTAATCTAACTAGTGTGTTGAACACACTTCCTAAGATAATATCTGGATATTAGATCTAGATATTATTTCTAATATAACTAACTAAATACTAGAAACTAACTTTATCTAACTAAGTTAACTAAATCTAATATCTATTAGAAATAGATATTTAAACTAAGTTAACTATTACAATAACAAACAATTACATTGACATTTATTACAAACGACATAGACTTTAATATCGAGAGTCGACGTTTCGGCTTTAGCTTTAGATTGCGATCTTCAGATTGGATGATCTTGAATCCAATGAGACTGTGTCTTAACAATCTCCCCCTTTGGATCAAGATCATTACGAAAATGATTTTAGCAATTCAGTCTTCTGTTTCAGCTCAGAAGATGCAATCTCTTTCTCTAGCTCTGAAATCAGCATGTCTTTAGAATAGTTGCTTTTGAAGATTTCAATCTTTGACGTGATTCTTGAAACATGTGATCTTTGCCATTTCTTTTGTAGTCATTCTCCCCCTTTTTGATGTTAAGTGCAACAACTTCATCAAAATTATTTGTAAGAAATGTCTATCTTGCGGTTAGAGCCCCTGATCCGTCAATTCAAAAGATATTCATCCAGATCTTTTCAAATCCAGACAAAATAGTCGTGTAACACCTGAATCAACTAATGAATCCGTTAACATGCCTGTCAGTAACAATAAGTCACTGTGTGTAATGAATACACATTGGAAAGGAGTTGTTTGATGTTGACTCCCCCAGGGCTTCCATTTAATTATCGAAACACCACAAAGGTAATTTCTATAAACGTTATGACAAAGAAACTAATTCCTTGTGTGTTCGTGTTAGAGCATAAATCTGTTGGATACAAGATCAAGAATACTGAAGGTCAAAGTTGAGAAAGTCAAAGTTGAAGAAAGTCAAATCTCATTCAAAGTCAAAGTCTATTTGTAATAAGTCAATGTATTTTGTATTTTGTATTTTACTTGTATTAGGTGTTAGTATAAATAGTTTCCTTTCTTTGTAATATATATACGAATTAGAGAGAACTTAATTGGAACATTATTCAGTTGTATTTTTAGAGAGAGAGATATCAGAGAGAAAGAGAGTTCGTTAGAGAAAGATTGTAGAGAGAGAAAGTGTAATATTGAGATTGAAAGTGAAATCAAACAGGTAATTGATTCGTATATGTATTTTGTTTGATTAATATTGTTTAGAAACTAGATTCAGGGACAAACAATTGGTATCAAAGCATATCCAAATCGAGAAAAAAAAATCAAGAAATGCGTATGTTCGTACTGTTCATCGAAGTCCAGATTGATTTTTAGTTTTAGTGAGTTTTTGGAGTTGTAATTGATTATGTTTTGTTAGGAAAGTGTAATCGATCGAGTCTGTATAGGTGTTATCAAGAATTGCACTGTAATTCATTCTAATTTTTGAATTTCTGTGGTTTTTCGAGTTCACGAGTCCACGCATTGTTCTTGATTCAAATTTGTAATTTTTGTGTTTTTGATCGAAAATTAGTGATAGTATTGTGTTCGAGTGGTATAGAAGATCAAATTGTCGAAGTTTCGAGTTAGAATTCCTGGCAGAAATGAGTTTTTGGTGAATTTGAACGTATTTCATCGAGGTATGCGGGTGATTCATAAGTTGTGCGTTTGATTCATCGGATTGTGCGGGTCTATCGTCAAGAAATGGAAAAGTTATTTAGAAGAATACGGGTCATTCAAAGTTAGAAGAATCGGTTTCATACACACCGGTTTCAATCATTGTTCAACATGTTCTTACCATGTCTCAAAATTGAAACAATTTTTCTTCGATGGTAAGACACTCCGCTTATATTCAAAGAATTTTGAGCGATATTTCATTTCGAAACGTCATTTCTAGAATGTCTGTATTTTGATTCATATACACAATATTCATTATTCTTGACCATAAGCCTTAATTGATATATCATTCATTTCTGATCATTTTCATACAATGTCAAATTTTCAAACAAGTCTTTTGCATTCATATTCATTCATTCAATATACTTGTTTGAAAATACTTCTATGTTTAAAATTGCTCATATCTTCATGATTATATCGTCTGAGCATATATTCATCTGACATTTGTATATGAATTTTAACTGCTATAGTTAAACAAGTTGATCAACAAATGTTTTATAGGAAATATGGGTTCTTTGTGCTAGGAATTACATGAACTTCTATGAAATCACATTAACCAGTGATTTCTACCCAAAAAGTTAATCCATAGAGATTGAGTGTGAGGAGTCAAAAAGAAATTAGTGTGGGTGTGATGTGGTAAAATGGAAAAGAGAGTTTGGTTAGATGTGAGCTTAATGATTAAAAAGAAAGAGGGTGTGAGATCAGAGTAAAAGAATATCAAACTCTGCACCAACTACTTTCTGAGCCGGTGTTGGGAACTGAAGAATTCACCAAGTATGGTTAGTGCTGCTAGTACAAGATTACTACTGCTAGAGGACTTCAATAGTTAATACTGCTGAGTATTAATACTGCTAGTAGAATTAATACTGCTAGTCAAAGTTAGTACTGCTTGAACAAAGTTAGTACTGCTTAGCTAGTTAGTGCTGCTAGTGGTTAGTGCTGCTTAGTAGTTAATACTGCCAATTAATTAGTGCTGCTTATAAGATGAAGATTTTAGTTAGAAGAATGACAGCTGGATATTCTGAAGATATTCATGGAAGATATACTGAAGATATTCTATTTATTGTAATTATCTTTTTGTTCAGTATATGTATAGAATTGATAGAATAGTTTAGTTTTTAATTCATTCATTCTAAGTTTTAGAGAAAATCAACCTCAAGGCATAGATCCTAATTCTAGAGAAGTAGAATTCGTCTTGAAAGAGTCTGTTCTTCAAGATTGAGGTTGTGTGTGTAATCTTGTGATTTTAATACAAGTTTACAAGTTGTTGATTATACACTGTTTTGTTTACTGTTATATTGAATATCAAAGTGTTATTCCGCAACTTCTTTGATATTAGTTTCTGAGAATTTATTCTTGTTAAGAACTCGATCCTGACAAGTGGTATCAGAGCCTAACTCTCTCAGAAACATCTATTCATTCATCATGGAAAACCTTGCAGAATCAAACAGTACTCTGGTCTCTAAGGTTCCAATGCTCAAACCCAATGAGTTTGACATGTGGAAGATCAGAATTAGACAATACATTCTTCTCACTGACTACTCAATGTGGGATATCATTGAGAATGGTCCTTCTGAAGCAGGAAAGATTGGACCAGATGGGAAAAGACCTCACCAAAGACAGATGGTGAGAGGAAGATCAGACAGACAGAGATGAAGGCCTTGAGCACTCTGCTCTTGGCTATCCCAAATGAATATCAGAATCAATTTTGCAACTGCACTGACGCTCAGATTCTCTGGAATGCTCTAGAGAAAAGATTTGCTGGAACTAAAAGCATCAAAAGAAATCAAAGAGATGTTCTAAAGAAGCAGTATGAGAACTTCACTTCTTCAAAGAATGAGTCTATGACTCAAACTTTTGATAGGTTCAACAAGCTCATTGGTGAACTGGCTACTGTAGGAGTAAAGATGGAGCAAGATGATATCAACAGAAAGTTTCTCAGATCTCCTGGGGATGAATGGACTATGTACACTGTCTCATATAGGTAGAGTGACAATCTGGAAGAGAAGGAACTTGATGATCTATATAATGATCTAAGAGTTTTTGAAACTGAGGTAGAAACCAAGAAGAAGCCCACTGGTTATATCCACAATGCTGCACTTCTATCAGCATCTACTGATACTACTGCCAACCCTGAAGCAGTTAGTACTGCCAGTGGAGTGAATTCAGAAAAAGGCATTGAAACTATCTTTGAAGCCTTTTTGTCCAGTCACAGCAACAATTCATTGATTAATGATGATCTGGATCAACTTCACCCTAATGATCTGGAGGAGATGGACATTAAATGGCAGATGGCCATGTTATCTATGAGGGTGAAGAAGTTTATCAAAAGAACAGGAAGGAACAACTTCTCTCATAGAAGAGAAGATGGAGCTGGTTTTGACAAGACAAAGGTGGAATGCTATAAGTGCCACATGAAAGGACACTTTGCTAGAGAATGCAGAAGTAGTGTTCCAAACCACAACCACCAACAAGCTCAGAATGGAGGCTACAATCAAAACAAGAATCCTTCTCAAGCCCTTGTTTCTCAACAAGGAATGGGGTTTGACTGGAGTGATCAAGCTGAGGAAGCCATTCAGAATCAAGCTCTTATGGCAGAAGTGTCTGATCTCCCCTCTGAGGTAATTTCTAATCTTTGCACTCAATCTTGCACAGACAATGTCAAAAGGTACAGGGATCACAACCAAAGTATGTGTGATGACCTCAAAAGATTAGAAAAGGACAGAAGAGACTATGTGTTGATAGTAGAGAGATTTGAAGAGCAAATCAAAGGTTTTCAAGCTAATGAACTTCAACACTCTTATGACACAAACTATTGGAAGTGGGAAAAGAATGAATTAGAGACCAAACTGTCTAAGTCCTTAGAAGAGAATGATAGGCTGAAAGAGGAACTATCTAAAGTTAAGCTTGCCATAGAAAAGTTTTCATATGCTTCAAAAGCAATGGATTCTCTTCTAAAAGCTCAGATTCGTGATAAGATGAAGCCTGGTATTGGATACAACAATACACCCCCTCCTTACAACAACAACTATATCTCTCCTACTTCAGACTTGTTAGAGACCAAGGAAAAAAAGGACTTGTCTGAGGATGCTTTTAAGATAGATCCTTTGGATGAGGTAGTAGTTAAGGATTTGACTGATAAAGAATCCAGTGAGAATAAGGATAATGCTGTGAGTAAATAGATACCATTAGAAAACAACATTATCACTAATGAGGGATGTGGGAAAATCTGGGTCAAGTCTAAGGAGATAGAGAAGACCAAAGGAAAGGATAACAAGGTCCATTAAAAACAAACCACGGTTGTGAATCCTGGACCTTGTAAACAGTGTGCTTGCAATAAAGCTAAAAGCCTAAATTCTGGTATAAAAAGAGGTAACCAAAGAAACTGGAATAATCAATGGGCTCAGAAACAAGGAGTTGATCTGAATAAAATCAATAGACTAAAACCTTGTTTCATATGTGGCAAGCTGAATCATTTGGCTAAGTATTGCTTTTTCAACCCTATTAACCAACAAATGAACTTTCAAAGGTTTGTGCAAAAACCTGTTGGTTATAGGAAACCAAAGAAATCTGTGGAAACCAAAGGCCCTATGAAAAATAAGGTTTTAAAAGAAAGTGTTTTAATATGGGTGCCTAGAAGCACTAACAGTGTTAGTACTGCTGAAAATATTAATGCTGCTAACACAGTTACTACTGCTAACAGTTTTAGTACTGCTGAAAATATTAATGTTGCTAACACAGTTACTACTGTTAACAAGGTTAGTACTGCTAAGCATGCAAGTACTGCTCATGCTGTTAGTACTTCTAAAACCAGTACTGCTTCTGGAAAATGTGCTTCCAAGCCTATCATTGTGACAAAGTACTCCAAAAATGAGGAGTCAAAGTTTAAAAATCTTCTCAAGAAAGAATGCATGTATTTTGATGAGAAAGGGGTACCCAAGACCACTTTGGCTTGGGTTCCTAATTCATACTAACTGATTTATATTATGTGCAGGGCAACCAACAACTCAAAGGAAAGAGCATATGGCATGTTGATAGTGGTTGCTCTAGGCACATGACAGGTAACATGTCATGCCTTCAGGATTTCAAGCATATCAATGGAGGACATGTTGCTTTTGGAGATAATCTTACTGGTGGTAAAATAAGTGGAAAAGGTAATGTTACCAAAGGTAAGATGACATTTGAGGATGTCTACTATGTTGATCAATTGAAATACAACCTGTTAAGTGTATCACAGGTTTGTGACAAACAACATAGCATATTATTTACAAATAATGAGTGTATGACCCTTGCTCTAGGGTTCAAGGTAGTTGATGAAAGCATGATACTACTTAGAACTCCAAGAAAGGACAATGTTTACTGTCTTGATATGGACAATGTTGATAGTGATTCATCCCTGAACTGTCTTGTTTCAAAAGCTTCTGTGGATGAATCCTCTCTTTGGCACAGAAGGATGTGTCGCATGAACTTCAAGACTATGAACAAACTTGTTAAAAACAACCTTGTAAGAGGTTTACCTTCAAAAGTATTTTCATGTGATGATCATTGTGTTGCATGTCTTAAAGGCAAACAGCACAAAACTTCTCATAAGACCAAAGAGTTAAACACAATTTCTTCTTGTCTCCAGTTACTGCATATGGATCTGTTTGGTCCTACAAATGTTATGAGTATAGGCAAGAAATCTTACTGCTTGGTTATTGTTGATGATTACTCCAGATTTACTTGGGTATATTTTCTAAGGACTAAGGATGAGACAAGTGGACTGATCAAATCTTTTATCCTAAGAATTGAAAACCAAACTAATCAAAAAGTAAAAGTCATTAGATCAGATAATGGAACTGAGTTTAAAAATTTTGATCTAAACACCTTTTGTGAAGAAAAGGGAATTGAGAGACAATATAGTGCCCCTAGGACTCCTCAACAGAATGGAGTTGCTGAGAGGATAAATAGGACACTAATAGAGGCTGCTAGATCTCTGTTGGCTGATTCAAAACTACCAATTACCTTCTGGGCTGAAGCAGTTAATACTGCTTGTTATGTCCAAAACAGAGTTCTAGTGGTCAAGCCAAAGAACAAGACCCCTTATGAGCTTTTAAATAAAAGAAAACCTTTCATTGGATTTTTCAAACCTTTTGGGTGTCCTTGTACAATTCTCAATACCAAATCTCACTTAGGTAAGTTTGATAGCAAAGCAGATGATGGATTTCTTGTTGGGTACTCATCTCAGAGTAAGGGTTACAGAGTCTTTAACTCTTCTTCTAGAATAATTGAAGAAAGTGACAATGTCAAATGCAATGAGAACACACCAAATCCAATTGGATCTGGTCCTAAGTGGATATTTGACATTGACTCACTAACTAACTCTTTTGGTTTCAGTAGTGATGATTATGCAGGTTCAGGGAGTGGAGGATCAGGGACTACACAAGTTCAAGAAAGTATATCTCAATCTGTGATCTTTTCCATACCCACAGTGGATCCTGTTGAAGACTGTGAAAAGGAACCATCTACTGGACCAAGTCAAAGAGAAGAAGAAAGTAGAGATGAGGAGACTCAAGAAAATAAAGAACCAGAAGTAGCCACTGAAAACACTTCAGTTGAGTTGAATGACTCTAATCTAGAGGTGGAACTTAATGAAGAACCTAGTCATCACAGCAGAATTCAAAAGAATCATCCTCCACAGCTGGTAATAGGGGATATATCTTCTCCTATGATGACTAGAAATCAAAGTAGGCTTCAAGAAATGCAAGATCAACAACATACAGTGCTCTCTTGCTTCTTATCCCAGCTTGAGCCTAAAAAGGCACATGATGCTATGAAAGAATACAGTTGGATAGAAGCCATGCAAGAAGAGCTACTGCAGTTCAAGCTGCAAGATGTTTGGGATCTGGTAGACCTTCCTAAAGGCCAAAGAGCAATAGGAACAAAATGGGTCTTCAGGAATAAGAGAGATGAAAGAGGAATAGTCAAAAGAAACAAAGCAAGGTTGGTGGCTCAAGGATATACACAAGAGGAAGGAATAGACTATGAAAAAGTATTCGCACCTGTGGCTAGGATAGAAGCAATTAGATTATTCCTAGCTTATGCTTCTTATATGAAATTCAACTTCTATCAAATGGATGTCAAAAGTTCATTTCTTTATGGCTCAATTGAAGAAGAAGTATATGTCTGTCAACCACCAGGGTTTGAAAACCCAAGCTATCCAGACAGAGTATACAAATTGAAGAAATCACTTTATGGACTACATCAAGCTCCAAGAGCATGGTATGACAGTCTGTCATCCTATCTCTTGGAAAATGTCTTTGAAAAAGGAGTCATTGAAAAGACTCTATTCATCAAGAGAAAGAAGAAGGATATCTTGCTGGTCCAAATCTATGTTGATGATATTATCATTGGATCAACAAGAGACACCATGTGCAAGGAGTTTGAGGAACTAATGCATCAAAGGTTCAAGATGAGTTCCATGGGGGAACTTACTTTCTTCCTTGGACTCCAAGTTCAACAGAAGTCAGATGGAATCTTCATCTGTCAGTCCAAGTATGTGCAGGACATTCTAACCAAGTTTGGTTTCTCAGATTCAAAACCTGCCAGCACACCTATGGAGACACACAAGCAGATAACAGCAGATCTTGAGGGGGAGGATATGGATGTTCATCATTATAGACCCATGATTGGCTCTCTCATGTATCTTACAGCCTCTAGGCCAGATATAATGTTTCCAGTCTGTGTATGTGCAAGATTCCAAGTTAGGCCAAAGCAATCTCACTATCAAGCTGTTAAAAGGATATTCAGATATCTCAAAGGGCAATCCAGATTGGGACTTTGGTATCCTCATGACTCATCCTTTGACCTGCTTGCATACTCATCCTTTGACCTGCTTGGACAGAAAATCTACTTCTGGAGGATGTCAGTTTTTGGGTGCAAGACTAGTTTCATGGCAGTGCAAGAAACAAACCACAGTATCCACATCTACAATAGAGGCAGAGTATATAGCAGCTGCAAGTTGCTGTTCTCAAGTCTTATGGATTCAGAATCAAATGCTGGATTATGGGGTAACCTTTCTAGACACTCCAATTTTTATTAATAATAGCAGTGCTATTAGCATTGTGAATAATCCTGTCAAGCACTCAAAGACAAAGCACATTGAGATCAGGTATCACTTCATAAGAGACTGTAATGAAAAGAAACTTATTCAAGTTGTAAAAGTTCACACTGATAACCAGTTTGCTGATCTATTCACTAAAGCTTTTGATGTGGGTAGATTCACTTTCTTGGTAACAAGTGTGGGAATGATCAACTCTGAATAAGCCCCTTCTCAAAAAGTAGTTATATACCTGTATATTGTTTATTCTTGGTGTTACTAATCTTCTTTTTCAGAATATATATAGCAGTACTTAGTGTATCACAAGCTTAAAAGAGTAAGTATGGTTAATACTGCTCTCAGTTAATACTGCTAGTTAGTTAATACTGCTAGTAGTTAATATTGCTCTCAGTTAATACTGCTAGTTAGTTAATACTGCTAGTAGTTAATACTGCTCTCAGTTAATACTGCTTTCAGTTAATACTGCTTTCTGTTAATACTGCTTTCTGTTAATACTGCTTTCAGTTAATACTGCTTTCAGTTAATACTGCTCTAGGTTAATACTGCTTATGTCCCGAATAGTATAAATACTCTTTGCCCGCCTAAAAGTTCATAACGACTCGTTGCATACTGTTCTCTTGCGCTCTAAACCCTCTCTCTCTCGAGTTCAAAGTTTTCAAGCAAGAAACTTCAAGGTCAATGGCATCCATGGCGTTCATTGATGAGCACAATGAAATCGCGATGCTCCAAAAGCCAAAACAAGCTGCAGGTTTTCATCAGATAGTCGACTTTCTGAAGTCCAGCCACATTGCCCATGCTCTCACTATATCTCCTACTATCTTCATAGAGCATCAGAGGCAATTCTGGGCACATGCTACCATTGTTACTGAGAATGGTGTGCAAATGATCAAGACGAAGGTGTGTGGCAAGCAATTAACAGTTACTGAAGAGGTAATTCGCATCAGTCTACGTCTAGACGATGCCTCTGGTATAACTTCTATCTCTAATGATGAACTGTTTTCTTCTCTTTCTAGAATGGGGTATGGAGGCCCATTGGGTGTGTTCAAGTTCTTAAAAGCAAAATTTTCACCTCAATGGCGTTTCTTTGTCCATACCCTTATGCATTGTATCTCTAAAAAGACTACTGGATGGAGTGAGTTCAGTAGCACCATTGCTTATGCTCTGGTATGCTTAGCCACTTCCAGAGAGTATAATTTTTCTCAAATGATTTATAATGATCTTGTCTCAAACTTGGGGAACAAAAAGAGCTTTTATACGTACCCCAGGTTTGTTCAAGCAGTTATCACCCACGAATTGACGGATATTCCTCATTTTGTTGGGATATATGTACCAAAACCCCCTAAAGGCAAGGTTTTCTCAAATATGAGAAGATCTGCTGGGGACTCGGAAGGAGTTGACACACCATTGTTCTCTACAATGATGGTGGTGTCCCAAACTGATGAAGGTATGGTAGCAGGGTCAAGGCCCCCATTAGACCAACCCACTGCAAGCCAATCCCAACCTTCCCACTCTAAATCAATTCCCCAGTCTCTTCTTGATAAACCAACTTCACCAATCACCCAAACCTACAAAAGGAAACAGGTAAAGAAGGCTCCTTCCCTTCTTGTACCAACAACCCCTATGCCTTTAAGCCCTCTAAGGGAGGATTCTCCCTTAGAGAATATCTACAGGGAAACCACAAGGGTGTCTCCCAATCCATAGGAGGTGCTCTCTGAGGAGGAGGTTGAGCATATGGGTCCTGAGGCTGCCACTACTCCTGCTAGCACATAGGAGGACAGTGGTAACATACATAAGACCTCCCCCATGGCAACTTTGAATGAGCAATCATTCAAAGGTCCCCGGTGCCAAGAAACCAAGGGGGTGGATAGTGTTTCTACTAGGCAGAAGGCTTCCACTACTAAAAGATCCCATGATCCTTCAATAGAGGGTAACACTTCTGGAGAAGGTGAGGACAGATATAACTATCAAGAATTGATGGATGCTATGGGTAACATAAACATGGATGTCATCAAGCAGGGGAAAGACATTGAATAAATGAAAATGGTGATCCTGTCTCAACAAGTACAGATTACCAAATTGAAGAAAATGGTAACTAGATTGGTGCAAAAGAAGAGGAGAAGGCAATTAGTTCTGAAGAAGAGGGCAAATGTTCAAGATCCTTTCAACAAGGGGGAGAAGCCAGAGGGAGAAACAGAGAAAGAAAGCTCAACTGTAAAGGAAGTTGAAGTTGAGGGGGAGACAGAACATGGAACAACAGCAGAAACTGTTAATGCTGCTAAAATTCAAGAAGCAACAAAAACAGAAGCAGTAGAAACAGGGCTTTCTATAGAGGAAATGGAGATAGCTGAAACCTTGGTTAAAACCAAGAATGATACTCCTAAGGCTACTCAAAAGGCCAAGGGAGTAGTCATTAATGAAGGAGGAATCTCAAAGAAGGAAAAAGAGAAGGAAGTATTGAAGGAAATAAAGGGAAAAGGAAAAGAAAAGGTGGTTGAAGAAGCTGAACTGCCTACAAAGAAGAAGTCTCAGATTGAAATGGATGAGGCAATAAGAAAGCAGCTTCAAGACCAAATGGAAAAGGAGGAACAGTTGCAAACAGAAACTGACAGAGAACTTGCAAAGATTATGGCCAGAAAGCTAAATGCAGAGTATCAGAAGAGTATACAAGAAGCAGCTAAGGCCAAGAAACTTGAAGTCAAAAGAATGGCAAGTCAAAAGCAGAAAAGACAACCTTCCAAGACCTTTTTGGCCAATCAGGAAAGGAGAAAAATGATAATTTCCTGAAAGGTGCAATTGGGGTCAAGGGAGAGATGTTTACCAATATGGCATACAGCAAGGTTGAGAAGCTGTACAAGAAGGAAATGGCCAAACTTCAAGGGGACTTATCTCAAAGGGAAGAAGCTGAAAGAAGAATGAAGGAGAGGCATTACCTCAATATTCAACAACCATTCCCTGAGGAGACTACACCCTCAAAAGACAAAGCTGAAGAAAAGAAGGAAGAATATGAAAATGTTGGTGTAGAAGTTAAGTCTGCAAAAAGGGTAAAAACCATTGCTGCAAAAAGGGTTTTCAAAAGGCTAAGAGTGGAAGAAAAAGCAGAAACTGCAGCAGAAACTGAAGCAGAATCAGTGCATAATCCAGAACAGTCCCATAAGCAAACTGATGAGAATATGGATGTCTACATGACTATAGTAGAACCTATAAAGGTTGTTCCAATTTCCATGAAATCTCCTGAGATTACCTTTTGGGACATTCTAAGAGATAATGGAAAGGATTTCTTCAGAATCAAAAAAGCTGATGGTTCATTTGAAGCATATTCAACATGGGGGAGAGTTATCAGAAGTTGTTCAAGAGCTGATATAGAAGAATTATACAAAGTGGGGATAAAACTCTATGAGCCTGTGTTGAAAGGTACTGAAGAGAATCTTCTCAATATAGCAATGGAATACTTGTGCATGATGTTTGATCCAGAAAGAGTGGCTTATAGGATTAAAGATCATCATCATGAGTTTATATTCAAGAAGATTGATAAATGGATACTTTTTGAAAACTGTGGGGTATACATGATTACTATTGACAATTGTTATCATGAATACTATCTAGTGGACAAAATCTATAAGCATAGTAAGGAGAAGCTAGAAGGGATGCTTAAAGCTACATTGGTATGCTCAAAGGATTCAGAGATGGCTAAACTTGTGGTGAGAAGAACTGTAAATCAAAGTCTGGGGCTAAATCCAAATTTGGGAAACTGAATCTGAGGTGTTGAAAGCATCTTGAAGATCAGATCTGAAGAACTTGACTTCTTTTCCTAAAAGTCAAGTTAGGGGGAGATTGTTGGGAACTGAAGAATTCACCAAGTATGGTTAGTGCTGCTAGTACAAGATTACTACTGCCAGAGGACTTCAATAGTTAATACTGCTGAGTATTACTACTGCTAGTAGAATTAATACTGCTAGTCAAAGTTAGTACTGCTTGAACAAAGTTAGTACTGCTTAGCTAGTTAATGTTGCTAGTGGTTAGTGCTGCTTAGTAGTTAATACTGCGAATTAATTAGTGCTGCTTATAAGATGAAGATTTGAGTTAGAAGAATGATAGCTGGATATTCTGAAGATATTCATGGAAGATACACTGAAGATATTCTATTTATTGTAATTATCTTTTTGTTCAGTATATGTATAGAATTGATAGAATAGTTTAGTTTTTAATTCATTCATTCTAAGTTTTAGAGAAAATCAACCTCAAGGCATAGATCCTAATTCTAGAGAAGTAGAATTCGTCTTGAAAGAGTCATTCATTACTAGCATTTCACAATTCTTTGGTGAATGTTATTGAAATAGGCAAATAGCCCATGCCAACTCTTGCTTAAACCCCACCAACCACTCATTTTCTTCTTAAAAAGAAAATGTTTCATATTTTCATGGGGACACAACACATAATCTATCTGATTTTCATTTGGAAAATCTGGATATTGAAAAAGAAGGAAGTCTGCCCCACCTTCGCACTTCAATCATGCACATTGAGTTTGTGTTTATATACTGTTGTCTCAGTGGTTTACACTATGTTGAGCTTTTATAAAAGAATTTATTCGTGGTTAATTCTTTCTACACTTGCACGAACACACAAAGAATTCGTTTCTTTGTCATAACATTCATAGAAATTGCTTTTGTGGTGTTTCGATGATTGGATGGAAGCCCTGGGGGAGTGAACATCACAAAAGCTCCTTTATATTGTGTATTAGTTACACACAGTGACTTTGTGTTAAGGACATGCATTTTAACTGATTCATCTGTTGATTCAGGAGTTACCTATTCTTATTTTGTCTAGATTTGCAAAGATCTAGATGTATACTTGGTTATGGATCACCGAATCAGAGGCACAATATGACAGATCAGAATGGTCAAAGACATTTCTTGGACGAAAAGTTTTGATGATATAGATGTTCAAATCATCAAAAAGGGGGAGATGATATGAAGAAATGTTAAAGTTTTGAAGTTTGGAAGAGATGATATCAAGATCTGAAAAAGTTTTTGTGAAGATTGATTTTCTGAAATATTCAAGTCAGAAAGTTCAAAGGGAAGATTTGAGGACAATGAAAGAATTTCTGAAGTTTTGAGGAAATTTTCTTTGAAGATTATTTGTTAAAGCAAGGTGAGCTGAATCTGAAGATAATTTCTTTCCAAAGTCTGAATATGTTGTGTGAAAGTTTTGGGGAGATTGTTACTCGTTTGAAGATAGTTTTGGAAAGAAGATTGTTAAAGAAAAAGGGGAGATAATTTTGACAGAGCTTAAAGTGAAGACTGAATTGCTAGATCTTTTTACAATGATCTTGAATCCAAAGGGGGAGATTGTTAGAGCATAAATCTGTTGGATACAAGATCAAGAATACTGAAGGTCAAAGTTGAGAAAGTCAAAGCTGAAGAAAGTCAAATCTCATTCAAAGTCAAAGTCTATTTGTAATAAGTCAATGTATTTTGTATTTTGTATTTTCCTTGTATTAGGTGTTAGTATAAATAGTTTCCTTTCTTTGTAATATATATATATATATATATACATATATATATATATATATATATATATATACGAATTAGAGAGAACTTAATTGGAACATTATTCCGTTGTATTTTTAGAGAGAGAAATATCAGAGAGAAAGAGAGTTCGTTAGTGAGAGATTGTAGAGAGAGAAAGTGTAATCTTGAGATTGAAAGTGAAATCAAACAGGTAATTGATTCGTATTTGTATTTTGTTTGATTAATATTGTTTAGAAACTAGATTCAGGGACACACAGTTCGTGCTTGTGGTAGAAAGAATTAAGCACTTGATGATTGCTTATAGGCTCAAAATTGTGTAAACCACTGAGACAATAGTAAGTTAAACACAGACTCAATGTGCATGAGTGAATTGCAAAGGAGGGGCAGACTTCCTTCTTTTCAATATCCAAATTTTCCGAATGAAAATCAGATAGCAAATGTGCTGCATCCCCTTTGAAAATGTGAAACACTTTCTTGTTGAGAAGAAAATGAGTAGATAGTGAGGTTTGATCAAAAAGTGGCATGGGTTAGTTGCCTGTTTCAATAATGTTCACCAAAGAATTGTGAAACACTAGTAATGTGGCTACCCGGCTTAGAAAAAGTTGGTGCAGAGTTGTGATATTCTTTTTAACTCTGTTCTCACACCCTCTTTCTTTTAAACGTTTTGCTTACTCTAATCATACTCATTTCTTTTCGCTTCTCACACTCAATCACTAAGGATTAACTTCGTTGGCAGAAATCACTGGTTAAGGTGATTCCATAGAAGTTGTGTTAATTCCTAGCACAATGATTCCTTGTTTTCCTATGATGCACGTGATGCTCAGATTGGTTTAACTATTTCATTTAAAGCACAATTTAGATCATTGAAAACATTTAAATTCCACTCCCAAAATATAAAATCTGTTGAAAAATCGGGAAGTGGTTTGAACATTAAAAACAATGTTTTCTATGATTGAAAGTTGTCCTTCTTTCAACCATATATGAGATGAAGATAAAGAATTATACCTTTACGTACGATCTTTCATCTCGTGAAGCTAAGTTTTAAGTCATAAACATATGAACTTGTAAGCTTCTCTCAAAATTCTGCAAAAGTCTTATGTCAAGTCAAAGTAAAATTTATTCACTTAAATTGAAAAGACAAAAAGCAGTAAAATTTTTTAAAGTACGAGTTCTGATCAGAAATAATCAGAAGTCATATCCGTACTCCCCTTTGTCTTAAAGAGCTCCCCCTAAATTCTTGCATTACAAAAAAAAAAATTTGGCATTAAAAGGTACATGCAAAATTTTATGAGCTCCCCCTCGAAGTAATATTGACCACTTGTCAATTTCTTCTCATTCTCCCCCTTGGATTATGAACATTATATAGAAGTGCAGATATCAATCAGAGTTAAGAATTTAGAAAACTTTTATAGATAACTACTGATCAGTTTTTACAAAGAAAAGTTCAATTTTTCCTTTTTCAACATGATCTTTAATAAAATGATACCTGACGTCTATGTGCTTAGTTTTGGTGTGTTGAATAGGATTCGCTGATATTGCAATGGCGCTCTTGGAGTCACAGTATATCGGGATCTTGTTGAAGTGGAAACCGTAGTCGTGCAATTGAGTTCTCATCCATAAGACCTGAGAACAGCAATTAGCAGCAACTACATATTTTGCTTCGACCGTGGAAGTTGAAACACAAAGTTGCTTCTTCGATGCCCAACTTACGAGTTTGTCATCGAGGAACTGTACGTGTCCTGACGTGCTCTTCCTGTCTAACATACAACCTGCATGATCTGCATCTGTGTAGGTTATTAGTTCAAAACTAGTATCTTTAGGATACCACAGACCAAGATCTGCAGTGCCCTTGAGATACCTAAATATGCGCTTACAGCAGACATATGGATTTCTTTGGGATTGGCCTGATATCGTGCACATAAGCATGTTGAGAACATTATATCTGGCCTACTAGAAGTAAGATACATTAAAGAACCTATCATCCCTCGATAAGTCCTAACATCAACATCCTTTCCTGAAGGATCGGTGCCAATCTTAGTACCTGGTGCCATTGGGGTACCAATCGGTTTTCAATTTTCCATTTAGAACTTCCGAAGAATATCCATAATGTATTTTGATTGATTGATAAAAATACCCGATGAAAATTGTTTTACTTGCAAACCGAGAAAGAAATTCATCACTCCCATCAAGTTCATCTGAAATCTAGACACCATAAGGTTTGCAAAATTCTTACAGTACTTAGTATTTGTAGAACCAAAGATAATATCATCTACATAAATTTGAATTAAAATGATATCGCCTTTTTCCTTTTTGATAAACAAAGTGGTATCCACCGTACCTTTTGAAAATCCAGACTTGACTAGAAAAGTGGAAAGGACATCATACCAGGCTCGAGGTGCTTGTTTCAGACCTTAGAGTGCTTTGTCGAGAATGTAAACGTGATTTGGCTTCTCTTGATTGACAAAACCTTCTTGCTGAGAGACGTAGACTTCCTCCTTCAGAATTTCATTCAGGATTGTTGTCTTCACGTCCATTTGAAAGACCGTGAAGTTCTTGTGGGCTGCGTAGGCTAAAAACATTCTGATTGCCTCTAATCGCGCCTCAAGAGCATATGTTTCGTCATAGTTTATTCCTCCCTCTTGTCTGTATCCTTTGGCTACTAGTCTTACCTTCTTTCGGATAACGGTACCATCTTCGTCTTTCTTTATCTTGAAAACCCATTTCGTACCTATAATTGTTTTACCTTTAGGCTTTGGTACAAGTCTCCAGACTTGAAGTGCATCGAACTGATTTAGCTCTTCTTGCATTGAGATCACCCATTCTGGATCAGCAAGTGCTTCTGATACTCTTGTTGGCTCGAACTTGCTCAGAAAGGAGTCATGCAAGCTCATATTCAATGATGCTGACCTATTTTACACCGGTCTTGAAGGATCGCCAATGATGTGGCTTATCGGGTGCTCTTTGGTCCATTTATGTTCATGAGGCAGTGGATTAGATGATTGTATGTCGGTTGTATCATCTACAAATCCACTTGTACCTTCTTCTGATTGTTCAGGAGGAATGATGGTTTCAGTTGAAGTGGCAGGTTCAGAAGGCTCTGCAGGTACAACTTGATCTGGCTGAAGATTGATCTGAATAGTATCTCCTACTGTTTCATCTACTTCTGTCTCTTTATCATTTGTCACTTCTTCAACTGTTGGAGTCGGCATTTGAATTGTAATCTCTTGTTGAATCAGGGCATTTGATTCAATAGGAACATCTGAACTGGTTGGATGAGTAGTCGTGAAGTCTTCCATCTTGTCAACCACAACAGATTTCTTTACATTAGATCCAAGAAATTCATCATAAAAAAATTCAAATAATAAATCTAAATCAGATAAATGGTTAGTAGAAGTTGATGCTTCATCTGATTTATTCTGTTGAGACGTAGGTCCTGGACTGAGTTGCCCACAAGCTAGTATTCCTGTTATAACGGGTTCTGAACGTTGTTGTTCGGAAGCCATTTCTTCATCAAACGACACGTTGATACTTTCAATCACCGTCTTTGACTTCTTTAGATAAACACGGAATGTAGTTGATGTCGAGGAATAGCCAATGAAGATTCCTTCATCTACCTGAGCACTGAACTTATTTAGACTCTCCCTATCGTTTAGAACAAAACACTTACACCCAAATATATGGAAATATTTGATTGTCGTTGTTCGGTTATTGATTAACGCATATATAGTCTTCTTGAATCTTCGATGTACCATGGAGTGATTTTGTGTGTAGCACGCGGTCGATACATCTTCAGCCCACAAAAATAGAGTTAAGTCTGATTGACTTAGCATAGTACGAACAACCTCGACTAGCGTTCGATTTGTTCTTTCAACCACTCCGTTTTGTTGAGGCGTACGAGCATCAGAGTATTGATGTGAAATCCCGACAGATTCGAGATAATCTTCAACTTTGTTGTTCTTGAACTCTGTGCCATTGTCTGTTCGTAGAAACTTGACCGGTTTCTGTAGATTCACCTGGGTCGTCTTTAGGAATGTGATGAAGACATCTGGTGTCTCATCTTTTGAACGTCGAAACTTGACCCATGTGTATCGCGAGTAATCATCCATGATCACGAGTATGTACTTCTTTCCGCCTAGACTTTGAGTTCGCATCGGGCCGCATAGATCCATATGCAATAACTCTAACGGAGCGCTTGTACTTGGTTCAGGCTTTGGTTTATGAGGTGCCCTCTTCATCTTGCCCTTTTCACAAGCTACACAAAGATGTTCTCTTTCATATTTGAGCTCTGGAAGTCCTTTGACAAGCTTTCCACTGACCAGATTGTTGATGTACCTGAAGTTGAGGTGAGAAAAACTTCGATGCCATAACCAACTTTGTTGCATCGATGCTTTCGTCAGTAGACAAACTTGCTTGTCAGTCTGGAGATTTGATAAATTGATTGTGTAGAGGTCTGATTCTCGTGTACCAACCAAGAGTTCTTCGCCTTTTTCATTGCGAACTGAACATCTCTTGGCTTTGAAGTTGACCTCTAAGTCTTTGTCACAGAACTGGCCTATACTGAACAAGTTGTGTCGTAAGCCTTCAACATAGCTCACCTTCTTGATCGTGACATTGTCATGTTGTACATCACCATATCCCATGATTGGAGAAAACTGGTCGTTGCCGAATCTGACTGTTCCGCAATATTTCTATTTAAAATTGGACAGTATCTCTTTCTGCCCTGTCATGTGCTTGGAACATCCGTTGTCCAAGAACCATGTATGACTAGTCTGCATAAGATAATTTACAAATTTAGATATTCATACGACAACATTGGAATAAGCACTTTGATTATCGACATGCGGGTCTTGAACTGAATTGTTCAAAAGCCTATTTTGACTTTGATGTTCGGGTTTTGAACTGCATTATCCAAAAACCTATTTTGTCATTGAAGAATGAGTCCTGATCTGTACATAATCAGAAGTCGAATTCTCTTTAAGCTTTGTGTGTCTGAAACACAGATTTATCCTTAGGTACCACTGGAATTTGGGTCCTGCTGTGTTAGCACAAGATTTTGGTACCCATTTCAAATTGGGTCCTCTTTTCTTTTGAAATGTATGTGAAGGATTAATATGAGATGAATGCACATGGTAATTTCCAAACCAATCTCCAGAATCTTGACAAGAGATAGAAACATGTTTATCATAAATAGAAGACTTTCTAGCAGATAAAGATAACTGAAATAATTGTTTCATTGTATATTGTTTACGAGAAACAACAAGTTTTGAGTTCAAAAGAGCAACATCATCACTTAAGACATCTTTACTAAGCGAAGCCTTACTACAATTAACACTACTAAACGATAAAACGGTCTTCTCAAGCTTCCGTTTCGGTTGCCATTGAGAATTTACTTCTGGCCTTTGATTGCTCATATCTGAAACATGTGAAACTGGTAAGTTAGACCTTTGAGCAACAAGCGAATGCTTCTTCTTAGAATTACCAGTAGTGTTCGGTTTCTGTGAATGCTGAGATATTTTCTTACCTTTAGCATTTTTAGCTTTCACAGAGACTGAGTTATCAACTTTCGTTGATTTTGCACTATTAACAGGCATACTGGTTTTTCTCAAAGTTTTCTTAACAAAAGATGAATGGTTAGGAAGTTTTGCATTAAAATCAAATTGTTCAGAAGAATTATTTAAACCACCATTAGAGTTCAGAAAATCAAATCCTTTACTTGATGAACCAAACGTATCCTTAGAGTTTGAAAACACAGTTGAAAAAAACTTTTTGCTCAATATTCATCAAAAGTCTTTCATCTGACAAAGAATTCTCGAGTTCAGAAATTTTACTTTCTAAAACGAGAGGAGGGACATATAGTTTACCTTGAATAGGCTTCGCCTCCATTTCCTTTTCAGAATAACTTGGAAATAAATCACTCGAAAGAGTTTTCTTCTTTTGATATATTGGACTTTCATTATAACTATTATTCGTCTTAGCATAATTAAATGGAAGATGAACTTTAGATGATCTCAACCATTTTTCCGTTTCGTTGGCTTCATCCTCTTTTGACAGTTTAGTCCAGAAAGTTTTAAACACGGGGATTTTGCGAGCTAATTGCATTGAAAGATGATCTTAAAGTCCTTGCACTTCATACATCCCTTTTTGTAGACAGTGAGGATTCTTATAACCGATTCCCCATCTCTCTATTTCCTCTTTGGGTTTGTTCAGAAAAATAGTCTGTTCAGTTTGACCCATTTTGTATAACTTCTCTTCCAAACTTTTTAATTTACCCAGTAAAGAAAAGTTTTCTTTGATACAAGAAGCATACAAATTTTTAAGCTCATATAAATCAATCCCACCTTTTAGCAGTTGAGACTTGAGTTCAGAATTCTCTTTAAGAATTATTGTCTTTTCTTTTGCGTTGGTGTCATTTTCTTTATATAAAACCTGAACTAATACTTTTTTTCTCAGCAATTTCATTGCTAAGTTTCTGTATCAATTGGTTTTTGTCAATTATGACACCATTTTCTTGCTCAAGATTAGATTCTAACTCTTTTTGTTTTAAACTCATGGCATGCGTTTTATTCATGAAATCTGAATCTGATAAATTACATACCTCCTTTTCTTCATTATCTGAATCAGCGTCAGCATCTGATTCTATCTTTCCCATCAAACACATGTTGACGACTTCATCTTTCTCTTCATCCTCTTCTTCCTCGTTTGAGTGATCGAGTCAGTATTCATCTTCAGCCATCAGTGCTTTCCCGGCCTCCTGTTGCTTTGCAAGAAACATCTTGTTCTTGTAATAATCGGAGTTTCTGATTTTTGGTCTTCGACTGTCTCTGGCATAGTGACCTGTTTTGCCACAGTTGTAGCACGTTGGTAGTTCTGGCTGACTGGATCCTTCAGCTTTGAACTTTCTTTCTTCTGGTTTCCTCTCCTCTAATCTCTTCCCTTCAGACTGATATCTTCTCTCTTCAGGTTTCTTCTCTTCTGTTCTCTTCCCTTTAAATCTCTTTCCTTCATATCTACTTCCTTCAACCCTTTCCTTGTAGATGTAGTTGTTTGGACCAGAAGAATATCTCTGACTATTTGAACATGGCTTTGTATAGAACCTTTTCTGAAAAGCACTTGTCAGCATAAGCATTGCTTGCTTCAGTTGGTCATTTTCATCCGTGTCAGAGTTGGCATAAGCTTCATCTTCTTCTGATTCATATACAATCGCCTTGTTCTTCTTCTTCCTGACTACAAGAGCGACGGTGTCTTCAACTATCTTTCCTTTCTGTCTCTTATCTTCTAGAATTTCATCCACCTCTTCTTCATTTTGTCGAAGGGTTTCATACGCCTCATGAAGTGGAATCTCATTCAAATCTTTGATCTGCTTCATCTGCCTAGCAAATCTTTTCCATTCCGGTTGAAGAATACTCAGGAATTTAACGTTCAGCTCAAGTTGAGATTTGTGGACTTTGTTCTTGCTAAGTTCGTTCAACAAAGTCACAAACCTGTCATAGGTTTCTTCTAAAGTTTCTCCCACCCTGCCTCTAAATTCTTCATAATTATTTAGGCAGTTGGAGATTTTAAGCTGATTCCCAACCTTCGAACCCAACATCATCTTTTCAAGCTGATCCCACATTTCTTTGCCGGAGGCCTTGTAGCTGTCAATCTTTACATATATTTCATTCGGAATTCCTTGTAGAATAAATGACTTAGCTAATCTGTCGCCTTTGGCTCTTCTGAGGTTATCATCTCCTAGCTCATGAAACTTAAGTTCAACTTCAGTAGGCACATTTCCAACTACACGAGTCATCATGACTGGTTTCATAACCCCTTCTTCTATAGATCTTCTGATGAAATCACCCAGCTAATGTTTGTCAATGAAGTTCAGAAACCGATCCTTCCTCTGTTCGTATTCTCCTTTAAAGAGAACTGGTGGCTTGGTTTCAGTTCCTATTGCGAGGGCTTCTCTGGATGTCATTCTGAAGAAAATTCTAAGTATGGAATAGAAGTTTTGCGCTTGAGAAGGTTTGCGTTTCAAGTTGGGAGCGCAAAGTTGAGGTTTGCGTTTCTAAAGGTAAGCGCAAAGTAAGGTTTGCGGGTCTAGTTGGAAGCGCAAAGTTGAGGTTTGCGGGTCAAGTTGGAAACGCAAAGTTGGGGTTTGCAGGTCTAGTTGGAAGCGCAAAGTTTGAGGTTTGTGGGTCTAGTTGGAAGCGCAAAGTTGAGGTTTGCGTTTCTGAGGTTTACGTTTCTTACTTGATCCAAGAAGTGAAGTTGAGGTTTGCGTTTGCTCTTTGAAGCGAGAAGTGTGCTTTGCGTGCTTTTTGAGAAGCGCAAAGATGGACTTTGCGTTTCACTTGAGGAGCGCAAAGTGAAGTTTGCGATTGTAGTGGGAGGCGCAAAGTTGGCTTTGCGTTTCAGGCTAGATGCGCAAAGTTTTACTTTGCGTGTGTTCTTCTTTTGCTTTGCGATTGTTCGTCTTGTTTTACGAAAAATCAACTGAAACTTGTTTTCTTTGTCGATTAGCAGTACAAATCTCTACCAATATCTCTAGAATCACTTCTAGAACTGAATGTAAGTACTCGATCTCACTAAAACACACTATTTGAAGAAAATTTTTATCGCACAGTGACTTTTTGTTCTCGACAGTTTCCTCACTAAATCCACAAATTGGAACTCGAATAAAGCTTAATACTGAAATTAATCAACAACAACTCTATCTAGCATGCTAATCGATCACAAACTGATCGATTTTAACACCTAAAACATTTTAACACTCGAAATCGAATTTTCAAATGAACACAGAGTCGTTTTTGCAAAGAACTTGATTTTGATCTTAATCAGGCTCTGATACCAATTGTGGGTCCAACAATACTATATCAAGTTCTTAGATTAACAACACAGTAAGATTACCAACCTGTATTGATTATAACAAATGGTTACAAGGTTGATCAGATTTAAGCTTTGATTATGTTCTCAGTTTTCTCTCTATTACACCTTTAAGTGTTTGTTTGTATGTGTGAAATCTTATCTGATATTGTTAGAGAGATTGAGAGATAACACCAAAATCTAATCTAACTAGAGTGTTGAACACACTTCCTAAGATAATATCTAGATATTAGATCTAGATATTATTTCTAACATAACTAACTAAATACTAGAAACTAACTTTATCCAACTAAGTTAACTAAATCTAGATATTTAGATTTAGATATTTAAACTAAGTTAACTATTACAATAACAAACAATTACATTGACATTTATTACAAACAACATAGACTTTAATATCGAGAGTCGACGTTTCGGCTTTAGCTTCAGATTGCGATCTTCAGATTGGATGATATTGAATCCAATGAGACTGTGTCTTAACATATGTCAACTACATTATTCATCATACGGCCGAAAGCATGTCTCCTAAAGTCAGACCCATGCAACAAATCAATGAAGGACACGTGTAAAGTACTCTGCCATGCATTTAATGCATAGGGTATAAATAGAAAGATCGACACTCCATATGAGTGTCTCCTTCATCTTTCTAAATAGATAGAAACCCTTGTTTTCTATATTATCCCAATCCCCTATTCTCTATTTCTTGTGCAACCATTCTTAGTGATTCTTAAGTTTGTTTAGATTAGGTTTTACTTAATCTTATTCCGCAACAAACTTGTAAATTGTGATTTGATTTATCAATAAACAATTTATTAAACTTTAAAGTTTTATGTTTGTATTCAACCCCCACCCCCTCTAAAAACTTGTTAAGCACCTTCGGGATCAACAAGTGGTATTAGAACGAACTTTTTAATCTCATAAACAAGATCTTACTTCATTCTCTTCTTTGCTATTCTTAATATGGCACTTAACACAAACACAAACTATTATGATAATGGTTCACTCTCAAAACCTCCTCGATTTGGTAGAGATAACTTTGCTCTATAGAAAAATCGAATGATGCTATTTCTAGAAGGTGTAGATCCTACTATACCTGAATACGTAGAAAATGGCCCATATGAACCTTTCACAACAATAGCTGCCGTTCCAGCAACTACCACCACTCCTGTTGTTCCTGAACGTTATGCTATTAAGGAAATAAGACAGTGGAGTGATGAAGACAAAAAGAAGGTTGGTCTAGATACAAAGGCAAAAACAATTATCTCTATGGCTTTGCCTGATGAAGTTTTCCATTCCATCATGCATCTTAAAATTGCCAAAGAAATGTGGTACACTATATGTGTTCAATATGAAGGCACCACTAAAGTCCAAGAAACTCGAAAGATTAACTTGTTAAGACAGTATGAAAGTTTTATCGCTGTTAAGAACGAAAATCTCTTTGATGTTCACCAAAGATTTAACTGCTTAATCATTGATCTAAGAACTGCTGGTTGGACCTATTCTAATTCTGAGGTCTTAACTAAATTTTAGAATGTTTTCCTGAAAGCTGGGACAGTTATTCAATGTGTCTCAAGCTGACAAATGCCTTAAATTCTCTCTCTCTTACCACTTTATATGGAATATTGATCAACTATGAGCAATCAAATCTCCTGAAGAAGAATCTTGTAAAAGATTCTAAAGACTCCAAAAACACTCCTGTTGCTTTAGTCTCTTCAGAGATCATTCCATCTCAGCAATCTACTCTTACTATCACTTAGTTAGATTCTTACTCTGAGGAATTATCAGACACTGATCTTTCAGAGTTTGATGAATCCTTAGCACTCTTGACAAACTCCTTCAAAAGGTTTGCAAGAAAGAGCGATTTCAAAAGAAATAAGCCTCTCTCCATATCTGACAAACCAAAATCAACCCCTGTTGATAAGGCTACTGTTACTTGCTATAACTGTGGAAAGATTGGACATTTTGCAAGTGAGTGCAGGTCAAAGAAATTCTTCAAACCTTTTACCTCCCGAAATTCCAGCGATAACAATTACCTTAAGCTGAAAGAGAAATAACAGAAGTTGAAGAACTTTAAAAGAAAAGGTAAAGGTCTTATCGCTGAAGAACACGACTGGGCTGAATCAGAAGAATCTAGTTCTGATGAAGAAGAAGTTGCATGAGCTATATCTCCCATCTCAGGTATCAATAGAAACTTCTATGAGCTATATCTCATCTCAGGTATCTAGTTCTGATGAAGAAGAAGAATCTAGTTCTGAATCACTTTATGGATGAGATTAAAAAAGAAGTGGAAGAATCAACAGAAACCTCCATGAGCTATATCTCATCTCAGGTATCTATCTCTACCAATCCCTCTCTCTCTGAAGCTGAGAGAAGTCGCGCTGTTGATGTATTGACAATTGATCTGTACAATGTACTGAATGGCAAAACTCCAGCTGAAAACAAAAATAATGATTGAACTGAACAACTAGAAAATTTTCATGAAAAGATCAGAGAACTGACTCTTTTAGAGGAAAGTTTGAAAGATCAAGTCATTGTCAACAAAATTATCAGCATCGAACGCGAACAAGCCATAGTTGCTTTAAAAGCAGAAAGGAAACTGTGGAAGCTTCGTGTAACTCTTCTACCAAAATCACTGAAATAATCAGGTCTCAAATCCCTGCCAGTGATAAAACCGGTCTCGGTTTTTGGAAAGAACATGATTAACCCAAAGAAAACAGTTCCCTACTTAAGTTTGGAATGTTTGTCTCTTCTATCCCTAACACCTCTTCTATCCGGTGTTCTTCTTCTTCTAATCCTATTCTTGAAGAGTTATAAAAAATCTCTAAGCTTGATGATAAAGGGAAATCCATTTCCCATCCTCAGAAGGCTACCAAGAAAGAAAAACTAAAGGTTCCTTCTAAACCTTAAGTGAACAAATCTTTTAGTTATGAAACATAAATGTTTGGTATCTGTCCTCCAAAGCTGAAAGTTGATCTTAAGCCAAAGAAATCTGAGGAACTAAAAATTCCTCCCAGATCTTATGCTAAAGGTATTTTTGGAGTTGGCCCTGCACATCTCAAGTTTTCTAATCTTACTGCTCATGGTCCTAAAGCCACCATTAAATATATAAAATGCTATCATTATGGACTCACTTACCATATTGCAAGTAAATGTCCAAATGCCACAAAAGGTGATAAAATAGCTAAAGTGAATATGAATGCCCCCAAGGCTGAGAAGGTCACCAAAACTGAGAAATCTACCAACGTGAAAAATACCACTAAGGTTAAGAAATTAACCAAAGTGAAGGTTACCACTGAAGTTGAATCTTCCACTAACGTGAAGATTGTTGAACCTTCCATCTCCACTAACCTTACTGGACCCATTGAAAAGTGGGTACCAATAAAAACTTAATCTCCCTTATGTTTGCAGGGATCGAAGGGTATCTGGTATCTAGATAGCGGATGCTCTCGACACATGACTGGACAAAAAGAACTGCTTACTGATTACAAAGAAGAGAAAGGTCCCTCAGTGACCTTTGGTGGAAATGGAAAAGGATATACCCGAGGGTTTTGTATCCTCAACAATGGGACAACTACCTTTAGAAGAGTCACTTACGTAGATGGACTGAAGCCTAATTTTCTAAGCATCAGTCGGCTATGTGACAAAAACTACGAATTTCGCTTCACTAAGAAAGCATGTTTAGTGGTAAATGAGAATGGAAAACTTGCTCTCAGTGGTTACCGTATGGAAAATGTCTATGTAATCGATATGGACACTACTGCCACTGAAAATGTGTGTTTTCTTTCTAAAGCCTCCTCTGATGTCAACTGGCTATGGCATAAAAGGCTTTCTCATCTAAATTTCAAAACCCTGAATTCTCTCTCTTCTAAGGAGCTGATCTCTGGTCTTCCTCAACACTCATATGCTAAGGAATCTCTATGTTCATCCTGTGAAAAAAGAAAAACAGACTAAAGCTAGTTTCAAATCTAAAAAAGTTTCCTCAGTAACAAGTCCTCTTCAACTCTTCCATAGTTGGAAAGAAATATACACTTGTCATTGTAGATGAATACTCTCTCTACACCTGGGTTATCTTTCTTCGCTGCAAAAGTGACAATTTAGAAGAACTTATATCTTTTGTTAGAAAGATGGAAGTTCTAAATAATCTTTCTGTTCACTCAATAAGAAATGATCATGGAACTGAATTTAAGAGAATATCTCACAACTTCTCCTCTGTAAGAACACCACAGTAGAACGGAATCGCTGAAAGAAGAAATAGAACAATCATTGAAGCTGCTAGATCAATGCTCAAAGATTCTCATCTCCCTATTCAATTCTGGGCTGAAGCTGTCAACACTGCTTGCTTTACTCAAAACAGGTCTCTGATAGTAAAGAGATTTGGAAAGACAACTTATGAACTATTTCATAGAAGACAACCCTCTATCAGTTTTCTTCATATCTTTGGTTGTCAGTGCTTCATTCTAAATAACAAAGATTCTCTTGGAAAGTTCGACCCAAAGGTTGATGATGGAATATTTCTTGGGTATTCATCCATCTCCAAGGCCTACAGAGTCTTCAATAAGAGAATACAAACTGTAGAAGAAACAATTTATGTCACCTTTGACGAATCTCGTTCAGCGAACTCTAAACCTATCGCTGACAATGAAGAACTAAATGCTTGGATGTTTTCTCATTATAGAGAAACAAAACCTTTCTTCTCAAACCATCAACACATAAATCATCCAGCTGCTAATGATGATCCAAACATCATTCCACCTAATGTTGAATCCTCCTCATAGGTTTCAGCTAAGACTCTAAACACACTCCCTCCATCAGATCTCCCTCATCTGAAAACCTCTCAGAAAACAATGGTCTGTCTGACACTCAACAGTTGATAGCTGATGAACCTCAAGCTTCTTCGTTAGTGAACATTCCTATTGTTGATCAAACTCTTGAAGTGAGCGATCATGCTCGTGCTCAACGATGAACCAAAGATCACCCCATAGATCAAATCCTTGGTGATCCCGATGCAGGTATTCAGACTCGACGAAGTTAAGGTAATATATGTTGTTAGAGCATAAATCTGTTGGATACAAGATCATAGAAGACTAAAGACTGAACGTCAAAGATAAAGTCAACTCTCAGCATCAAAGTCAAAGTCTAGTGTAATAAAGTCAAAGTCAAACTTTGTATTTTCAGTTTTGTTGTTGTTTGTGCGTTTTAGTGTTTAGTGTGAACAGTGTCTTGCACGTTTCTAGCTTTGGTATATATAACTTGTTGTGCGTGTTTTCTTGTAACAATTGTAATCAGAGAGAAGATAGTAATGTGAGAGAACTGTAGTTAGAGAAGGAAAGTGTTGTGAGCGTATATTGTAATTTGAATCTTGTGATTAATAAAAGTGAGATTTGATGGAATTTATTGTTATATTGTAATCACATTGTTATCTGGGAGTAACAATTGGTATCAGAGCAGCCAAGATTCAGAGAAACAAGGATCGATTTTGATGTTTTTGAACTATATATTGGACGAACTCGCAAAATGGACTGAGACTTTTATATTTGTGGAATTTAGTAATGCTTGGGACTTGAATTTGGTGTTATAGTGTTCGATTCTACTACTAGAACAAGTTTGATTCGGATCAGTTAGTCTAATTCGCATAGAATTAGATTGAATTTTGACTTTTGAAGGAATTTGGTTCGAGATTTTCATTCGCACTGTAAAAGTATCAAATAGTAATCAATTGTGTTTTTGATTGTAATAGTTTGCTAAGATTGTGATCGAAATCAGTCTATAACAATTCCTGCAAAATTTCAAGCCAAATGAAGATGATTTGAATCGAATCATATTGAAAGATCGAAATTTTGAATTGTTCAAGCCAAGAACTCGCTAGATCTTCGAAACTCGCTAAGGAAGAACTCGTAGAAAAAAGAACTCGCAAGCTTCAAGAACTCGCAAAAGATTGTTTTTTGGATTTGAAGTATAAAACTCACAAACTGAGACGTGCGAGAAGCTGAAACTCGCACGACCCTAGGTGCGAGTTGTTACTGTTGCTGTTCTTTGGCGTGCGAGAAGTGAATGTTGCGAGAAGTGTGAACCTTGCACGTTTGTATTTTGCGCAAAGTATTCTTGTTAAATTTTTGTCTAAGTCTAAAACTCACAAGTCCCTGTTCTTGCGTGTTCGCATTTAGCGAGAACCAAGTTTTTGGAAATATTCTAATTCTCGATCTCGCAAGTCTTTTACGCGAAGTTCCAAAACTCGGACATAGTGGTGTGCGAGAACCAAGAACTCGCATAAGCTTTTGTGCACGAACCTTGTTTTACGCAACTTTGTTGTGCGCGAACCTCAGTTCTCTCATCTTATGCCTTGCGCGAACCACAAACTCGCATAACCTTGGGTGCGCGAAGTATGTTTACTTGAGTCTTTGGTGTGCGTGAAGCTCAATACTTGCATAGAGTTGTTTGCGCGAAGTGTGTCATTTCAGTTTCGTGCGTGTTTCATACTTAGTAATATTTTCTGATTTTATCTAAAATTTAACTGAGTTTGATTTTTGTAGATCAAGTTTGTTTTTCTGAATTTTGACGATCAGTAAGCAGTGTAGATCAAGATGAGTTCAAAAGACGCTCTCTCTATCGGTACGGACGTAAAGCCTCCTGTTCTATTCAAGGGGGAATATGATCAGTGGAAGGATCGATTTCTTGATTTTATTGATCGGCACGCTATTGGAGAAAATATTCTGCTATCAATTACTGAAGGTCCCATGATACCTCCTACTGTCCAAATACCAGATGATGAATCCTCAGACAGTGAGGATGGAGACGAGGACAGAGTGAGAAAGATGAAAATGGTTCCAGAGGACTTTGCTCAATATTCTGATGAGCAAAAGAGCAGATTTAAAGCCGACAAACAAGTCAGATCTCTTCTACTCCAAAGTATTCCGAATGAGATATACATCAAGATCGACAACTATAAAATGAATGCCAAGAAGATGTGGGATCAGCTAGAGAAAATGATGATGGGCTCCAAAGTAGGCAATCAACTAAAGGTGGCTAACTACATAACTAGCTACGAGAATTTTAAAGTGAAAGAGAATGAAAGTCTGGAGGACACTTATGAAAGATTTGTTGTACTTCTCAATGAACTTTCCAAGAATAAAGTCAAGAAAAAGCAGATTGAAAACAATGTGAAGTTTCTCAGCATCCTGCAACCTGAATGGAAGAAACATACCCTAGGATGAAACAGATGAAAGATTTAAGTGATATACCTCTTCATGAAGTCTACGAGACGTTACTGTAACATCCTAAAATTCAGAATAAAATAAAACTTCTCATAATAGTCAACATGACATCTGCATTGATATAAATTCCTCAAAACTGTATCAGTCCTTCGGACTTTACAAAAACCTGTACGGATCTAGAATTCATCAACACTCTAATCTAAACATAACTATCTAGATTACATCAATTGACAATCCAAAATTCATCTAAAGAATGGGACTTAACAATGCCCAACTATCAACACGCTTTAGTCATCTCAAAATGCCTTGAGACCTGTCACACCCCGCTAAAGCGGAAACACGAGGCATAACAGCTCCGATTTCGTAGCACAAGATTATAAACATACCAACATTCATTTAACTTTCAAAAGACATTACATTTTTAAGAACGTAGTATTGTCATTGTTTACAATTCCCAAACTTAAAATATAACGATACGCATAAAGAAAAATAATCTTGCTTCAAAATATGAAGTGCGCTGCTAAAACATCATGGAATTACCTTCTCGATTCCTGAAAAGCATGAATAAAAACCAAGGTCAACTACAAAGAGTTGGTGAGTTCACAGGTTTTAGATATGCACAAATCAATTTATATGCAAGTTGACATTGTAAATCACGTGTAAAAACCAATCTTCAATTCTTTGATTCATGAGTACCATAATTCAATTTCTTTATGATAAGTGTATACAAAGATAATATTACGTTGAGCCACTACTAAGCCGTCCCTGACCAATTTCAACGCCCCCGATGAACTAACTCAGCGGTGGTTCGAGCCACATGTTTAGTCATCTTCTCTAGTATAGTGCACCCCTGCTCGTCAGCATAAGGTGGGCTTGTCACACCAAATAGCGCTATCCACTAATACTATAGGCCCGATTTTCTTAGAGTTAATAGTAGTGTCACGGGGTCTCAACATTTAATACTCAACACATCAATTGCATACTTATCATATAGCATATAATTCCAAACGCTTTTAACAAAGCCTTATAAATTGCCAATTCGCAATACTTTAAAACCATTCTCATGAATCTTTAATATACGCAATTTAAACATGTTTTCCACCCCAAAATCAATTAAAACGATAAAATTGGGGCTGTGAATACCCACCTTAACGAATGGAACGGGTGAAACTTTACTTTATGAAGTTTGCCACGCCCTTAGTTTCCCTATACAAGAGTTGCCATAGTGGAACACATTAATACCCTATTCCGATGTCCAACCAATATGTCCAATTGTTCCATGAAATACCATTATATAGATTCCTTAGTCCACATCCATTTTTAAACTATACAAAGTCCCAAAATGCAATAGAACAAAATTTAAACTTAGTAGGATTACCTTTCTGGATTCAGCATATGCTGTCCAGAAAGTTATTTGATAAAATCATCACGGAAACTTAACTTCCCAAGAGAATTATTTAATCACAAATTTTGTGATGATACTATAATATGTTTAGAGCAAATCTGCATTTTTTTTTATAATTTTTGTATAAATTTTGATATCTCAAATAATTTTTATAAAACAGAGTGTCACTAGACCAAACTCGTCTCTCAAAACCCTGTGCATCCCACCGCTAAGGGAAACCTGTTATACATATCATTTGAGAAAAAGTGTCAGACTTAAAGCCTGGTGAGAACATACAGTTTAATAAGCTCAAAAGATATAAACATTTGTATCATAAGATAATATTTCCAAAGAGGTTAAATCTTACAATTGAAATCTTTACCACAACCGGGTTTTTCCGTTATAAACATGTCATCAAATGACCAACGAAAAAACATTTTACCAAGGATTGTGGCGTAACACAAAGTAGGCCAAAATCCGAGTTATGAGCTAAACATTGGAATCCGAGGATACGAACACATAAGTCCGTGCTACAACGTGAGATCTAGCCCCAAGCAAAACCAATGTATATTCGTTCACTAGGATCACTATGAACCATGGCTAGTATCCGGCCTCACATAATCGTACCAAGTTTCCCCCGAGGATCATATGCATCCATAGCTAAAAATGGGGAATGTGACATCCCAACAATTCAGTCGACTCAAAACCTAGGGATCCGCTAGTAATGGTACAGACTCGTCACAACAACATATGTGACCAACAATAAATAAACATATGGTATAAACACATTTTATAAACAAAATGTCATTTCCAGTTCAACTTCTGGTAAGAATGAAAATCATTAAAAATGAGTTCTTAAACATTCTTTTCACATATCCACATAATGGGCAAGTAAAACATCATTTTACTTCAATAAGGCGGAAACAATCATTTTAGTCAAAACTGATCGGGAACCCTGAAAGTCACCAAAAACTTCATTTATATCAAAATGTAGAGAACATGAAATTATACCGTAGAAATACTTCGGATTTCGCAAATAAGAGTTTTGACATGTATAAAGTTTGTAAAATGGTAGTAGGAACTCACTAGTAGGTTTTTAGAATAAAACCCGGGAAACCAGATAACGATCACGACGTAGAGGTGAAGCTTAAAACACCGACCCCTTGCTAGAAACACCTCAAACTAGCAACCAAACAAGACTCGAAGATCGAAAGAAGAAAAGAGAGACTGAGATTTGAGATATTTTAAGAAATATCTCACAATGAGATATTTAAGGCAAACCCCAAAAAGCAGCCTCTCAAAGAAGGAAATGTGCACTGCCCGTGCGCAAGCCCATTGCCTCACCGCTGGATCATATGCATGACCCGTGCGTTTTCTCTGAAAGAGGGCGCATGACCCATGCGCTCTGTAGACATACGCAGACACCTCCTTTTTCCTCTAAACATCTTCGCAAAACGGCCAAACGAAATTCGGTGTGTTACAGTTACGGCAGAATGAGGAAGAGGTTGACGAGAAAAGAGATGAGAAAAAGAGAGTTGAGAAAGTATCTAACCCTATAGCCTTGGTAGCTGGAGAGAAGGAGAAAGAAAAGAAAGAGAAGAAAAAGAAGAAGAAAGTAGTAATTCCCAGTTCTGTTTCTGATTTTGCTTCGGATAGTGACGATGGTGAAAATCTCTAGCAAGTTATGCTCCTTTTGACCCGAGCATTCCAGAAGAAATTTTACAAGAAACCGGGTTCAAACACACAGAGGTATTCTTCATCAGGTTCAAAGAATCATGAACACCGGGAAAGAGTTGAAGGAAAAAGATATGAGGAGAACCAGTATGTGGAAAGAAAGCTGGATGAGAAGAAAAAGTTTGTAAATGACTATGCTGGTGAGGTAAAGAAGATAAACAACCTGGTCAAATGCTACAATTGTGGAAAGATTGGTCATTACGCCAAGGATTGTAGGAAGCCAAAGGTCATAAATTCAGAATATTACAAGAACAAAATGCTACTGGCTAAGCAACAAGAAGCTGGGAAGGCATAAATGGCTGAAGACGAATTTTGGTTAGATCATTCTGATGAGGTGGACGGAGAAGAATCAACTCACATGTGTTTGATGGGCAACACAGTGAAGTATGATGATTCTGATGAAGAAAATGCTGATGAGGTAATTAATCTTTCCAAATCTGATTTTATGGTTAAAATGGGAGCTATGATGGTTGAACTTCAAGATCTCCAACTTAAACTGAAAAAGGAAAAGAGTAGAGTCACAAAGAAAAATCAACAGATCTTTGACCTTAACAAAGAAGTTATTGGAAACAAAGATCTGATTGATTCTCTTCACAAATCTGTTTCTGATTTTAAACAAGAAAAATATTATTTTGAAAATAAGATATCTGATTTTGAATCTATAATTTCTAAATCTGTTTCAAGAAATAAAGAAAGTGTTCTAAAAGTGTTTATCTTGCAGGTTGAGAACAAGACTTTAGAGAAAAAGGTAAATGGTTTGGAAGCAAAATTGTATGCTAGAGGCCAAACAAATAAAACGAGTTTCTTAAACACACCAAATGAGGAAGTTGATATTAGAGAAAAGTGGGGTCTCGGTTACGAAAACCCACATTATCTAAAGAAAGCTCTTAGAAAACAACCAGCATTGTACAATTTTGATTTTCTTTTTGCTGCTGGTAAATATACTCATTTGAAACCCAAATTTGTTACCAAAGCACCTGAAGAGGTCTAGGCTAGAGAAGATGAAAATAGATAGAATACCAAGAAAATGCAACTACCATTCTGCTATCAAAAGTTGAATGATAGTTATATTTCAGATCAGTCAAAATGTCTTTCAAATGATTATTTTGAAAGTTATTCTACAAAAGAGATGGAGGCAAAACCTTTAAAAGCTAAAATTTATGTACCTCCACTCATTTTAGAAAACAAAATAATTGAGCTTGAAAATATTTTATCTAATCAAAGAATATTGGCTGACATTGAACAAAATGTATTTTCTACTGTTTTATAGAACACAACTTTAAATGTTGATTCTCAAAAGTGTTTTACATCTTCTAAAGCATCTTACACCTCTGAAGTTGATATTGATGACTTATTTGCGTCTATAAATGATTTTCTAAATTATGATGAAGGGTGTGTAAATGAGATTGATATGTTTGATTTCAATGCTCCACTTCCACATCATTCTACTTTTGTCATTAATGGAGAAGCTTTACCAAGTGTGCATAAAAAAGGTGAATCATCAACTAAGGTTGGTGAATCAGTTTTTGTGAATGCTGATTACTATGCTAAAGGTAAGAAGAAAAAGAAACGACACTCACAGAAACAGAACAACACTGGTAAACTTAAACAAAAACAATATCAGGAGTCTAATTTTTCTAACAGATCTAAATCTTATGTTTCAGTGAAAAAGAAAAGATCTGAAGATCGAAAATGTCAGGATCTAATTCTTAACAAGAATAATGAACTCAGAAACAATATTAAAGAAGTTGCGGAATAACACTTAAATATTCAACTATCAATATAATAGTGAATCACAAATCACAACTTGTAAACATTATTGAATGATTAAAGTTACAAGCTTTCAAACAAAACCTCAATATTGATGAACAGGCTCACCAATACGAATTCTACTTCTCTAGAATTAGGATTACAAACCTTGAGGTTAATTCTCTCTCTAAACAAAAACTTAGAATGAAATTACTTGTTCTAAACTATTCTGACTAAGTCTATACATATATTGAAAATAAAAGATAATTACAAAATATAAAAGATCTTCAGTATATTCTTCTATCATTATCTTCAAACCTTCCATGATTATCTTCAATCCCATACTGAGTCTTCATCTCATAAGCAACACTAACCTTCTTCAAGAGTATTAACCATGTTCAGCAGCATTAAACACCTCAGTAGTATTAATGAAGTTGGCAGTAGTAATCCCTTAGCAGTACTAACTACTAGCAGTACTAACTATGCTTAGTAGTAGTAACTTCTTCAAGCAGTATTAATCTGGTTCAGCTGTAGTAACTTGTCTTAGAAGTAGTAGCCATGTTGTGCTAGCAGCATTAACCATACTTGAACAATTCTTCAGTTCCCAACAATCTCCCCCTAACTTGACTTTTAGGAAGAGAAGTAAAGTTCTTCAGTTATGGTCTTCAAGATGCTTTCAACACTACAGCTTAGTTGCCCAAATTTGGATTCAGACCCAGACTTTGATTGATTGTCCTTCTTACCACAATTCTGGCCATTTCTGATTCCTTTGCACACACTAGCTTAGCTTTCAGCATCCCATTCAGCTTCTCCTTGCTATGATCATATACTTTGTCCACCAGGTAGTATTCATGATAACAACTATCTATTGTGATCATGTATACACCATAGTTTTCAAAGAGTATCCACTTATCAATCTTCTTAAACCCATACTCATGATGTAGATCCTTGATCCTGTAAACCACCTTTTCTGGTTCAAACATCATACAAAGGTATTCCATTGCAATCTTGAGTAGAATTTCTTCATTTCCTTTCATCACAGGCTCATATAGCTTGATTCCCACCTTGTGCATTTCTTCTAGATCAGCCCTGGAACAACTTTTTATCACTTTCCCCCAAGTTGCATAGACTTCAAACACATCACCAACTCTTTTGAGTTTGAAGTACTCTTTTCTGTTGTCCCTCAGAATATCCCAAAAGATGACTTCTGCTGCTTTCACAGAAATGGGAACAGCCTGTACTGGTTCTATTACAGTCATGAACAAATCAACCTGCTCATTTGATTGCAAATTGGATGGTTCTGGATTCTGTACTGGTTCTGCTGAAGGTGGAACAGAAGATTCTGCCTCTCTTTCTGCTTCTTCAATCCTTGGCTTCTTGGACTGTTTCTTGGAAGCTATAGTCTTTACTCTCTTTACAGATTTCATTTCCATTCCAACATTATCTTGCTCTTCCTTATTTTCTTCAACCTTTTTCTTTGAAGGTGTGGTTTCCTCACGAAATGGTTGTTGGATGTTGAGATCATACCTCTCTTTCATCCTTCTTTCAGCTTCTTCCCTTTGAGAGGAGTCCCCTTGAAGCTTTGTCATTTCGTTCTTATACATCTCTTCAACTTTGCTGTATGCCATGTTAGTAAACATTTCTCCCTTTACACCAATTGATCCTTTCAGAAAGTTGATCATTTTTCTCCTTTCTTGATTGGCCAAAAAGGCCTTAGAAGGTTGTCTTTTCTGCTTCTTGACTGGCATTCTTTGCTTGAAGACTGTCACTGATCTCTTCTTGGCCTCAGCTGCAGTTTGCATGCTCTTTTGATACTCTTCATTGAGGTTTATGGCCATCTCCAGTGCAAGCTCTCTGTCTTTTTCTGATTGGAGTTGTTCTTCCTTTTCCATCTCAGCTTGAAGCTGTTTTGTCACTTCTTCATCTAACTCCAACTGGTTCTTCTTCTTTAAGGGTTGTTCAGTATTAGACCACAGTCTCATTGGATTCAAGATCATCCAATTTGAAGATCGCAATCTGAAGCTAAAGCCGGAACGTCGACTCTCGATATATAAGTCTATGTCTATTTGTAATAAATGTCAATGTAATTCAATGTAATTGTTTGTTTATTGTTCTAGTTAACTTAGTTAGTTATATATTAACTAAGTTAGACATAATATCTATTTGTTAGATATTATGTAGTTATATTAGTTTTATATGTTGCAAGTTGTTAGGTAGATTAGATTTAGATAATATCTATTCTAGATATTATCTAAGTGTATCTCTAGTAAATCTCTCATAGATCAGATCATAATTCATACATACAAACACACACTTAAAGGTGAAAAAGAGAGAAAAACATAGAGAACACATCAAGAACTTAATCGATCAGCCTTGTAATCGTTTGATATATTCAATACAGGTTGGTAATCGTTATTGTGTTGTTGTTTCTATAAAACTTGATAATAGTAGTATTGCTAAAGGACTGACAATTGGTATCAGAGCCTGATTAAGATCAAAACAAGTTTTATAAAAGAAAAATGTCTCTGTGTTCTTCAAGAAAATTTGAGTTTGTGATTTAAACTGTTTTAGGTGTTAGAATCGATCAGAGTGTGATCGTACTACATGCTAGATCGAGTTGTTGCTATTTAATTTCACTTTAAAGCTTATATCGAGTTCTAATTTGTGGATTTAGTGAGAAAAGAGTCGAACTAGGTAAGTTACTGTGCGATCAGATTAAATTCTAAAAAGAGTGTTTTTGAGAGATCGAGTGCTTACATTTCGTTATAGAAGTGATTCTAGACACATTGGTAGTGTTTGGTTGTGCTAATCGTTACAGGAACAAATTTTAGTCGATTTATTGAAGTACAGGACGAACACCCACACAACAGACGAAGAATAGCCCGCATTTCTCAACTTTGCGGCTCCTACATCAAACGCATTTCTATTATGCGCGTCCCAAAGGAAACGCATTCCTTACTTTGCGGTTACAACTTCACCCGCATACCTCAACTTCTCGGGTCCTCAAGCAAACGCATACCTCAGACACGCATACCTCAAGACATCAAGTTCATCCAAGTCAACCTTGCGTGTACCATTTGAATCGCATATCTCAATTGTGCGGTTCCCTCTTGAAACACATACCTCAATTGTGCGTTCCTCTTTAAACACGCACAACTCAATTGTGCGTTCCTCACTAGACCCGCACAACTCAATTGTACGTTCCTCACTAGACCCGCACAACTCAATTGTGCGTTCCTCACTACACCCGCACACCTCAATTGTGCGCTTCCCATTAGACCCGCATATCTCATTGTGCGCTCCTCACTTGAAACGCATACCTTCTCAATCACAAAGCATCTATTCCATACTTAGAATATTCTTCAGAATGACATCCAGAGAAGCTCTCGCAATAGGAACTAACACCAAGCCACCTGTTCTCTTCAAGGAAGAGTACGAAGAGTGGAAGGATAGGTTTCTAAACTTCATTGACAGACACGAGCTGGGTGATTATATCAGAACATCTATTGAAGAAGGAGTTATGATACCTCCAATGACGACCCGTGTAATTGATAACGTGCCTACTCAGGTTGAACTGAAGTATCACGAGCTACAAGATGATAACCTCAGAAGAGCCAAAGGCGACAAATTATCAAAGTCATACATCTTACAGGGGATCCCAAATGAAATATACGTCAAGATTGACAGTTACAAGGCTTCAGGTAAAGAAATGTGGGATCAGCTCGAGAAAATGATGTTGGGTTAAAAAATTAGAAATCAGCTGAAGATCTCCAACTGCCTAAATAACTATGAAGAATTTAGAGGCAGGGTGGGAGAAACCTTAGAAGAAACCTATGACAGGTTTGTGACATTACTGAATGAACTTAGCAAGAACAAAGTTCACAAATCTCAAAATGAGCTAAATATCAAATTCCTTAGTATTCTTCAACCTGAATGGAAAAGATTTGCTCGTCAGATGAAGTAGATTAAAGACTTGAATGAGATTCCACTTCACGAGGTGTATGAAACCCTCTGTCAAAATGAAGAAGAGGTGGATGAAATTCTGGATGAGAAAAGACAAAGAGGAAAGATAGTTGAAGACATAGTCGCACTTGTAGTCAGGAAGAAGAAGATGAAGTTTGTGCAAACTCAGAATCAGATGAAAATGATCAGCTGAAGCAAGCCATGATGATGCTGACTAGTGCTTTTCAGAAAAGATTCTACACCAAGCCAACATCAAATAATCAGAGATATTCATCTGGTCCGAACAACTACATTCACAAAGAAAGGATTGAAGGTAGCAGATATGAAGGGAAGAAATTTGAGGGGAGAAGATCAGAGGAGAGGAAACCTGAAGAAAGAAGGTTTCAGTCGGAAGGAAAGAGGATAGAGGAGAGGAGACCGAAAGAAAGGAAATATAAAGCTGAAGGATCAAGTCAGTCAGAACCGCCTACATGCTACAACTGTGGTAAACCAGGTCACTATGCCAAAGACTGCCGCAGATCAAAAGTCAGAAATTCAGACTTTTACAAGAACAAGATGCTTCTTGCAAAACAACAAGAGGCAGGTAAGCCATTGATGGCTGAGGACGAATACTGGCTCGATCACTCAGATGATGAAGAAGAAGATGATGAAGATAGAGAAGAAGCTGTCAACATGTGCTTGATGGGCAAGATAGAATCAGATGCTGAAGCTGATTCTGACAATGAAGAAGAGGATGTATGTAATCTATCTGATTTAGAATTCATGAATAAAATGCATGCCATGAGTATGAAACAAAGAGAGTTAGAACCTAATCCTAAGCAAGATGATGGTGTCATGACAGACAAAAACCAGTTGATACAGAAACTTGGCAATGAAATTGCTGAGAATAAAGTATTAATTGAGGTTTTACATAAAGATAATGACACCAACGCTAAGGAAAAGACAATAATTCTAAAAGAGAATTCTGATCTTAAGTCTCAACTTCTAAAGAGTGAGATAGATATTTATGAGCTTAAAAAGTTGCATGCTTCTTGTACAAAAGAAAACTTTTCTTTACTCGGAAAACTAAAAAGTTTGGAAGAGAAGTTGTATAAAATGGGTCAAACTGAACAGACTATTTTTCTGAATAAACCCAAAAAGGAGATAGAGAGATGGGGAATCGGGTATAAGAATCCTCATTGTCTACAAAAGGGGATGTCTGAAGTTCCAGGACTTTATGATCATCTTAATATGCAATTAGCTCGCAGACTCCCCGCGTTTAAAACTTTTTGGACTAAACTGTCAAAAGAGGATGAAGCCAATGAAACGGAAAAATGGATGAAATCAGCTAAAGTTCATCTTCCATTTTATTATGCGAAGTTGAATAAAATTTATGATGAAAACTCAATATACAAAAAGAAGGAAACTCTTTCAAGTGATTTCTTTCCAAGTTATACTGAAAAGGAAATGGAGGCGAAGCCTATTAAAGGTAAATTATATGTCCCTCCTCTCGTTTTAGAACGTAAAATTTCTGAACTCCAGACTTCTTTATCAGATGCAAAACTTTTGATAAATATTGAACAAAGCGTTTTTACAATCGTGTTTTCAAATATTGTTCTTTCAAAAGCTTCAAACTCTAAGGAGTTGTCTGGTTCATCAAATAAAGGAATTGATTTTTTGAACTCTGACGGTATCTTAGATGATGGTTCTAATCTCTTTGACTTTAATACAAAACTTCCCAACCATTCATCTTTTGTGAAGAAAACTTTAAGAAAAACCAGTAAGCCTGTGAACAGTGCAAAATCAACGAAAGCTTTCGTTGATAAATCAGTCTCTGTGAACGCTAAGAATACTAAAGGTAAGAATTTATCTCAGCATTCACAGAAACCGACCACTGCTGGTAATTCGAAAAAGAAGGATTCGTTTGTTGCTCAAAGGTCTAACTCACCAGTTTTACATGTTTCAGATATGAGCAAGTCAAGACCTGAAGCCCATTCTCAATGGCAACCAAAATGGAAGCTTGACAAAGCCGTTTTATCGTCTAGTAGTGTTAATTATAATAAGACTTCACTTACTAAAGATGTTGTGATTGCTGAAATTGCTGTTTTGAATCCAAAACTTGTTTCTCGTAAACAATATACAATGAAGCAATTATTTCAGTTATCTTTATCTGCTGGAAAGTCCTTATCTATAATAAACATGTTTCTATTACTTGTCAAGATTCTGGAGATTGGTTTGGAAATTACCATGTGCATTCACCTCATACCCATTCTTCACATGCATTTCAAAAGAAAATAGGATCCAATTTGAAATGGATACCAAAATCTTGTGCTAACACAGCAGGACCCAAATTCCAATGGGTACCTAAGGCGAAATCTGTGTTGCAGGCACACAAAGCTTAAAGAGAAAGCGACTTCTGATTATGTACAGATCAGGACTCATTCTTTAAAGTCAAAATGGCTTTTGAACACAGCAGTTCAAAACCCGTACTTCAACGAAGTAATGACTTCTAAACACAACAGTTTAGAACTCGTACTTCGGTGATCAAAAGACCTTACTCCGTGCTGAAAAAGAGATTGTACTCCGATACTCAAATGAGGAAATCAACCATCAAGGGGGAGTACATACATATTTGTCTGAAATTTTATGCATTTCTCAGATATGTTGATCATTATTTGAGGAGTTAGTGTTTATGTTTTTCAATAACATTATGTACTAATGCATAATTTCAGGGGGAGTAAAAGGTGATGACTTCTAATTATTTCTGATCAGAACTCGTACTTTAAAAAGTTTTACTGCTTTTTTGTCTTTTCAATTTAAGTGAATAAATTTTACTTTGACTTGACATTAGACTTTTGCAGAATTTTTGAGAGAAGCTTACAAGTTCATATATTTATGACTTTAAGCTTAGCTTCATGAGATGTAAGATCAAACGTTAAGGTATAATCCTTTATCTTAATCTCATATATGGTTGAAAGAAGGACAACTTTCAATCATAGAAAACATTGTTTTTCATGTTCAAAACACTTCCCGATTTTTCATCACATTTTATATTTTGGGAGTGTATTTTAAATGTTTTCATGATCTAAATTGTGCTTTAACTGAAATAGTTAAACCAATCTGAGCATCACGTGCATCATAGGAAAACAAGAATCATTGTGCTAGGACTTAACACAACTTCAATGAAAACACCTTAACCAGTGATTTCTACCCACGAAGTTAATCCTTAGTGATTGAGTGTGCAAATAGACAAGAAATGAGTGTGATTAGAGAAAGCAAAAAGTTTAAAAGAAAGAGCGTGTGAGAACAGAGTTAAAAGAATATCACAACTCTGCACCAACTTTTTCTGAGCCGGGTAGCCACCATTCTAGTGATTCACAATTCTTTGGTGATCATTATTGAAACAGGCAACTAACCCATGCCAACTCTTGATCAAACCTCACCATCTACTCATTTTCTTCTCAAAAAGAAAATGTTTCATTTTCTAAGGGGATGCAGCACATTTGCTATCTGATTTTCATTTGGAAAATCTGGATATTGAAAAGAAGGAAGTCTTCCCTAACTTCGTACTTCAATCATGCACATTGGGTCTGTATTTAACTTACTGTTGTCTCAGTGGTTTACACAATTTTGAGCCAATAAGCAATCATTCGTGCTTAATTCTTTCTAACACAAGCATGAACACACTAGGAATTAGTTTTTTTGTCATAACGTTTATAGAAATAACCTTTGTGGTGTTTCGATGATTAGATGGAAGCCTTGGGGGAATCAACATCAAAATTGATCCTTTCCAATGTGTATTCGTTACACATAGTGACTTAATGTTACTGACAGGCATGTTAACTGATTCATTAGTTGCTTCAGGTGTTACACGACTAACTTATCTGGATTTGAAAAGATCTGGATGAATATCTTTTGAATTGACGGATCAGGGGCTCTAACCGCAAGATAGACATTTCTTACAAATAATTTTGATGAATTCATTGCACTTAACATCAAAAAGGGGGAGAATGACTACACCAGAAATGGCAAAGATCACATGTTTCAAGAATCACGTCCACTCTTCAAAAGGAGGAGATTGTTAGAAAAAGACATGTTGATTTAAGAGCTAAAGAAAGAAATTGCATCTTCTGAGTTGAACAAAAAGACTGAATTGGATAAATCTTATTATTAAATGATCTTGATCCAAAGGGGGAGATTGTTAGACCACAGTCTCATTGGATTCAAGATCATCCAATCTGAAGATCGCAATCTGAAGCTAAAGCCGGAACGTCGACTCTCGATATATAAGTCTATGTCTATTTGTAATAAATGTCAATGTAATTCAATGTAATTATTTGTTTATTGTTCTAGTTAACTTAGTTAGTTATATTATAACTAAGTTAGACATAATATCTATTTGTTAGATATTATGTAGTTATATTAGTTTTATATGTTGCAAGTTGATAGGTAGATTAGATTTAGATAATAACTATTCTAGATATTATCTAAGTGTATCTCTAGTAAATCTCTCATAGATCAGATCATAATTAATACATACAAACACACACTTAAAGGTGAAAATGAGAGAAAAACATAGAGAACACATCAAGAACTTAATCGATCAACCTTGTAATTGTTTGATATATTCAATACAGGTTGGTAATCATTATTGTGTTGTTGTTTCTATAAAACTTGATAATAGTAGTATTGTTAAAGGACCGACATTCATATTCAACCATCTTAGCTTTTCCCTTTGCATCCTTCAAATTGCCTCACTCCTTTCTTTTCTTTTCTTTTCAAGGCCTCTTTCTTTAATGACCACTCCCTTGGCCTTTTGAGTAGCCTTAGGAGTGTCATTCTTGTCTTTTACCAACGTTTCTGCAATTTCCAATTCTTCAACAGATAGCGCTGTTACTTCTGCTACCTGTTCTGTTACTGCTGCTTGTGATTCTGTTTCTACTACTGCTTGAACCTCATCTGTTTCTGCTGCTTGTGGTTCTGTTTCTGCTTCTTTCTCCCCCTCAAAATCAAATCCCATCTCAGATGTACTTTCCTTTTCTACTTCAGCCTCTTGATTCTCCCCCTTTTTGAAAGCGTCTTTCCTTTTCTTCAATTTGATAATCTGTACTTGTTGGGACAGAATCACCATTTTCATCTCCTCTATGTCTTCTCCCTGTTTGATAACATCCAGATTAATGTTTCCCATTGTATCCATCAATTCTTGATAGTTATATCTATCCTCACCTTCTCCAGGACTGTTATCCCCTTTTGAAGGATCATTGGAACATTTAGTAGTGGAAGTCTTCTGCCTAGCAGAAGCACCCTCCACCCCCTTAGTTTCTTGGCACCTGGGACCTTTGAATGATTGCTCATTCAAAGTTGCCACGGGGGAGGTCTTATTGATGTTACCACTGTCCTCCTCTGTGCTAGCAATAATAGTGGCAACCTTCTCACCCATATGCTCATCCATCTCCTCAGTGAGCACCTCCTTGGGGTTGGGAGACACCCCTGTGGTTTCCCTATAGATATTCTCTAATGGAGAATTCTCCATTAGAGGGCTTAAAGGCTTTGTGGGTGAAGGTACAAGAAGGGAAGGATCCTTCTTTACCTTTTTCCTTATGTAAGTGTTGGTGATTGGTAAAGTTGGTTTTTGAAGAAGGGACTGAGGGATTGATATACTGATTGAAGGTTGGGATTGGCTTCAGTGGGATGGTCTAATGAGGGCCTTGACCATGAAGCCATACCTTCTTGATTGTGGGACACCACCATCATTGTAGAGAACAATGGGGTGTCAACTCATTCCGAGTGCAATGGAGATCTCTTCATATTTGAAAAGACCTTACCCTTGGGGATTTTAGGTGCATATACCTCATCAAAGTGAGGCATATCCGTCAATTCAGTGGTTATAACTGCCTGGACAAATCTTGGGTACATATAGAAACTTATTTTGTTTCCCAAGTTTGACACAAGGTCATTGAAAATCATTTTTGAAAAATTCTACTTTCTGGAAGTGGCCAAGCAGACCAAAGCATAAGCAATGGTACTACTGAACTCACTTCATCCAGTAGTTTTCTAGAAATACAATGCATAAGGGTATGGACAAAGAAACGCCATTTGGGTGAAAATTTAGCTTTTGAGAACTTGAAAACACCCAATGGGCCTCCATACCCCATTCTAGTTAAAGTGGAAAACAGATCATCATTAGAGATAGATGAGATACCTGAGGCATCGTCTAGACGTAGACTGATGCAAATTACCTCTTCATAAACTGTCAAGGGTTTGTCATACACCCTTGTTTTGATAACCTTCACACCATTTTCACTAATTACAGTGGCATTGGCCCAAAATTGCTTCTGGTGATGTAGATTGATGGTTACACTGTAAGAGCATGTGCGATATGGCTGGACTTGAGGAAATCGACTATCTGATGAAATCCAACAGCTTGCTTAGGCTTTTGAAGAATCACGATCTCATTGTGTTCATCAATAAACGCCATTGATGCCATCGAGCTTGAGTAGTCTTGACTGAAACTTACTAGGTGCTTGAGAAGATGAATAGTATTCAAAGAGTCGTTATGAGCTTTTAGGCGGGCAAAGGGGGTATTTATATGATTCGGGAAAGAAGCAGTATTAACTTAGAGCATTATTAACCACCAGCAGTATTAACTAAGTAGCAGTATTAACTGAGAGCAATATTAACCACTGGTAGTATTAACTGAGAGCAGTATTAACCACTAGCAGTATTAACTAACTAGCAGTATTAACTGAGAGCAGTATTAACCACTAGCAGTATTAAAACTGAGAGCAGTATTAACTACTTTAGAAGAACTAAGTATCCATTCAAAACAACCTGAAACACTTAAACACACAGGGTTTAATAGCACCAATTTAAAGAAAGTAACTAAGAAGGAATCTATATAGGTACATAAAGAGAATGAGAATATACTTATTCCTTGTTCATCATGCCCACACTTGTGGCCAAGAATGTGAATCTACCCACTTCAAAAGCTTTTGTGAATAGATCAGCAAACTGGTTAGTTGTGTGTACTTTCTAAACCTGGATTAGCTTCTTCTCATTACATTCTCTGATAAAATGGTACCTTATTTCTATATGCTTTGTTTTTGAATGCTTGACAGGATTATTAACAATGCTAATAGTAATGTTGTTGTCTACGAAAATAGGAGTGTGAAGAAATGTCATACCATAGTCCATCATTTGATTCTGAATCCATAGCACTTGTGAGCAACAACTTGCATCAGCTATGTATTCGGCTTCTGTTGTTGAGGTGGACACTATGGTTTGCTTCTTACACTGCCATGATACTAGTCTTGCACCCCAAAACTGACATCCTCAAGTTGTACACATTTTGTCCAAGTTAGCTCCACCCAAATCACTATCTGAATATGCAAGTAGGTCAAATGGTGAGTCATGAGGATACCACAGTCCTAATCTGGGTTGACCTTTGAGATATCTGAATATCCTCTTGACTGCTTGAAAATGTGATTGTTTTGGCCTAACTTGAAATATTGCACACACACAAACAGGGAACATGATATCTGGTCTAGAAGCTGTGAGATACATGGGGGAGCCAATCATGGATTTGTAGTGATGAACATCCACATCCTCCCCCTCATGATCTGCAGTTATTTGTTTGTGTGTCTCCATGGGTGTGCTTGCAGGCTTGGAATCTGAGAATCCAAACATGGTTAAAATGTCCTGCACATACTTGGTTTGGCTTATGAAGATTCCCTCTTGTTTCCGCTTAACTTGTAGCCTAAGGAAGAAAGTAAGTTCACCCATAGAACTCATCTTAAATCTCTTATGCATTAATTCTTCAAAATTTCTGCACAATTGATCTTTTGTGGATCCAAAGATGATGTCATCCACATAGATTTGTACTAACAGGATTTCCTTCTTCTACCTTTGAATGAACAGAGTCTTGTCAATGATACCTCTCTCAAAACCATTTTCCAAGAGATAGGTAGACAAAGTGTCATACCAAGCTCTTGGTGCTTGATGTAGTCCATACAATGCTTTCTTCAATTTGTATACTATGTCAGGAAACTTAGGATTTTCAAACCCTGGAGGCTGACAAACATATACTTCTTCTTTAATTTTGCCATATAGAAAAGCACTTTTCACATCCATTTGGTAGACTTTGAACTTCATGAAAGAGGCATAGGCTAAAAACAGCCTAATTGCCTCAATCCTGGCCACTGGTGCAAAAACCTCTTCATAATCAATTCCTTCTTATTGAGTGTACCCCTGTGCTACCAATCTAGCCTTGTTCTTGATCACTATCTCTCTCTCATTCTTCTTGTTTCTGAAAATCCATTTTGTCCCTATAGCTCTGTGTCCTTTAGGCAGTTCTACCAAATCCCATACATTTTGCAGTACAAACTGCAGCAGCTCCTCTTGCATTGCTTCTATCCACCTTGGGTCTTTCATTGCATCATGTGCCTTTTGGGCTCAACCTGAGATAAAAAGCAAGATAGTAAGCCTGATTGTATGTCTTTTAATCCTCCCAACTTACTTTGATTCCTTGCAATGATTGGAGAATTGATGTCACCAATCACTAACTGAGGAGGATGATCTTTATGCACATTAGTTTGATGAATAGTCTCTTCATTAATCTCTGTCTCCAGATTAGAGTCATTCTTTTCAGGAGAGCTGCCACCAAACACTGAGGAGTTCTCATCATCAGTATCATCTTCTGCCAATGCAGGCATCTCAGGTTCTGGATGTTCTGAAGTCAAAAGTTGATCCTTCTTTTCACCTCATTCCTCTTTATTCTGAGCAGTTTCAGTATCCTTTGAATTTGCAACATCTTTCTTCTCTTGAACACATAGTTCAATAGGATCTGCTGTAGGGATTGGAAACAACACAAACTCTTGTCTTTTGTCTTGTACTGATTCTGTCCATGTTCCTGTATTATTCTCATAACTGAAACCCAAAGAATTAGTTAGTGAATCAATGTTAAAAAGCCAATCAGGGCCTGTACAAAGTTTATTTGGTGTGCTCTCATTGCATTTGACATTGTCACTTTCCTCAATTTTTCTAGAAGAGGTATTAAAAACTCTGTAAGCCTTACTTTGGGATGAGTAACCAACCAGAAATCCATCATCTGCTTTGCTATCAAACTTGCCTAAGTGAGTTTTGGTATTAAGAATTGTGCAAGGATACCCAAAAGGTTTGAAAAATCCAATAAAAGGTTTCTTCTTGTTAAAAAGTTCATATGGTGACTTGCCTTGAGATTTAACTATTAGAACCCTGTTTTGAACATAACAAGCAGTATTAACTGCTTCTGCCCAAAATGTAACAGGCAGTTTTGAATCTGCCAACAGGGATCTTGCAGCTTCAATCAGTGTCCTATTTCTCCTCTCAGCAACTCCATTCTGTTGAGGGGTCGTAGGAGCACTATATTGTCTCTCAATACTTTTTTCCTCACAAAAGTTGTTTAGGTCATTGTTTTTAAATTTAGTTCCATTATCAGACCTGATGATTTTAACTCTTTGATTTGTTTAGTTTTCAACTCTGAGAATAAAGGATTTGATCAGTCCACTTGTCTCATCCTTTGTCCTCAGAAAATAGACCGAAGTGAATCTAGAGAAATCATCAACAATAACTAAGAAGTAAGATTTCTTGCCAATACTCGTCACATTTGTAGGACTAAACAGATCCATATGCAATAATTGGAGAGGTGTAGAGATTGTATTTATCTCTTTGGACTTATGAGAAGATTTGTGCTGTTTGCCTTTAAGACACGCAACACAATGATCATCACATGAAAATACCTTTTGTGGTAAACCTCTTACAAGGTTGTTTTCACAAGATTATTCATTGTTTTAAAGTTCATGTGACACATCCTTCTGTGCCAAAGAGATGATTCATCAATAGAAGCTTTTGAAAATAGACAATTAAATGATGAATCATTAGTTACATTCTCTAAATCTAAGCAATAAACATTGTCCTTTCTTGGAGTTCTCAGTAGTATCATACTTTCATCAACTACCTAGAACCTTTTAGCAAGGATAATACATTCAGTATCAGTAAACAATATACTAGGTTTCTTGTCACAAACCTGTGATACACTTAACAGGTTGTATCTCAATTGCTCAACATAGTAGACATCCTCAAATGTTATTTTACCCTTTGATACATTACCTTTTCCACTAATATTTCCTCCAGATGGATTATCACCAAATGCAACATGTCCTCCATCATTTCTTTTAAAGTTTTGTAGGCAGGACTTGTTGCCTGTCATGTGCCTAGAGCAACCACTATCAACATGCCAAATGCTCTTCCCTTTTAGCTGTTGGTTGCCCTGCACATAAAGTATAACAGTTAGTTTTTAGTAGGAACCCAAGCCAAAGTGGTCTTCGGTTTCCCATTCTCATCAACATATTCACAATCAGTTTTGATGAGCTTTTCAGACTGGGGAATCTTATGGCTTGAATACTTTGTCACAATTATGGGTATGTTACTAGAAGCAGTACTAACTTGATTGGCAATACTAACTTTGTTAGAAGTACTAACATCATTAGCAGTACTAATTGGATTAGTAGTACTAATTTTGTTAGTAGTACTAACTTCATTAGCAGTACTAATTGGATTAGCAGTACTAACATTGTTAGCAGTAGTATTGCTTGCAGCAGCATTATTTCTGTGAGCAGTAATATTTGAAATAGCAGTACTAACAGATTTCTTTATTTTTGGAACCCATACTTGGACAAAGTTGTTTGCTTTCTTTTTCATTAAGTTACTCCTTGGCTTAGTTGGAGTATTTTTCTTAGATTTTGCAAACTTGTTTTGAGCATGAGATTTTAAAGGTGCTCTTTTTACATTTTCAGCCATATGATTCCTTCTTTGATTCCTATGACCAACAGGATTTTGTATATGTCTCTGAAAATTTATCCTCTGGTTCATAGGATTGAAATAACAGTATTTGGCAATATGGTTAAGCTTTCCACAAATAAAGCAAGGTTTTGGTCTATTGATTTTACTCAGATCAACCCCTTGTTTTTGTGCCCACTGATTATTTCAGTTTCTTTGATTACCCCTTGTTTTATCATGTTTTTGGGACTGAGACTGTTTACATGTACAGGGATTCACAATTGTGGTCTGCATATAGTGGACTCCGTGTACCTTACCCTTTTCTCTCTTTGAGCTCTCCACCTTTTCACTCTTGATGAATGGTTTACCCCCCCCCCCCTTCATTGGTAAGAATATGATTTTCTACAGGAATCTTTTCTGCATTCTTACTCTCAGACTTCTCTTCCTCATTCTCTTCTTCAACGACCACACTATCTATAGGATCTACTTCTGTTGCTCCTATAGGTAAGTCCTCCTTATTTTGGTTCTCTAAGAGATCTGAGGAGGGAGGGATGTAATTATTGTTATAAGGTGGAGGTGTTGCATTGTATCTTATACCACTCTTGATCTTATCATGAACTTGAGCTTTAAGCAAAGAGTCCATTGCTTTGGAAGCATAAGAGAATTTCTCAATGTCAAGTTTAGCTTTCTCATACTCACTCTTTATCTTCTCACACTCCTCTTTAGACTTTTCTATTTGAATCTCTAATTGATTTTTTTCCCACTTCTAGTAATTTGTGTCATACATGTGCTGAAGTTCATTGGCCTTGTAAGCCTTGATTTGATCTTCAAACTTCTCAACAATCACCTTATACTCTCTTATATCTCTTTCTAACCTTTTAAGGTCGTCACACATGCTTTGGTTATGATCCCTGTAATTTTGTACAGTCTGAAGACAATCTTTAGTGCACAGTTTAGTTTTTACCTTAGTTGGAATATCTGTGCTGGAAGATTTTGAGACTTTTGCCATCAGGGCTTGATTCTAAAGAACTTCTTCTGCTTGATCACTCTAATCAAATCCCATTCCCTCTTGAGAAACAAGAGCTTGAGTGGGGTTTCTGTTGTTTTTGAAGCTTGAGGAATGTGTTTGCTGATGGTTACTGCCATGTTGTTGAGGAATTCCTCCTCTACATTCTCTTGCAAAATGTCCCATTTTGTGACACTTGTAGCACTCCACCTTTGACTTATCAAACCCAGCACCATTTTCTCTCCTCTGAGGAAAGTTGTTCCTGCCAGTCCTCTTTATGAATCTCTTGACCCTCATAGTTAGCATGGCCATCTGCCACTCTATATCCATCTCCTCAAGGTCATCTGCATTAATTTGTTCAAGATCATCATTAATTAAACCAGAATTAGCATGACTAGCAAGAAAAGCTTCTAATACAGAGTCATTAGATACATCCTGCTTAGATACATAAGCAGTACTAACTGATTCTGCATTAGCAACAGAAACAGTAGTAGAAGAAGATGATAATAGAGCAGCATTATGAGTGTATCCAGATGGTCTTTTCTTGGATTGAACTTCAGCCTCAAACACCCTTAAGTCATTATAGATATCGTCTAGTTCTTTGTCCTCCAGCTTGTCATCCTGTCTGAAAGAGACAGTATACATGGTCCAATCATCTCCAAGGGACCTTAAGAACTTTCTGTTTACATCATCTTGATCAATCTGCACTCCAACAGTAGCTAGTTCACCAATCAGCTTGTTAAACCTGTCAAAATTTTGAGTCATGGACTCATTCTTAGTTGACATGAAGTTTTCATACAGTTGCTTCAATATAGCCTTCTGATTTCTCTTGGTACTTTTGGTTCCAGAAAATCTCATCTCTAGAGCATTCGAAAGCATATGTGCATCAGTGCAGTTGCAGAATTGGTGTTGATACTCTTTAGGAATAGCTAAGAGTAGTGTGCTTAAGGCTTTCATCTCTATCTACCTTATCTTCCTCTCTCCATCTGTCTTTGGTGGGATTCTTTTTCCATCTGCTCCAATCTTTCCTCCATTAGACGGGTCATTCTCAATGATGTCCCACATAGAGTAATCTGTGAGAAGGATGTATTGCCTGATCCTAATATTCCACATGTCAAATTCATTAGATCTGAGCATTGGAACCTTTGAGACCATAACACTATCACTTGAACCATCCATGATGATTGAAGGTTTATGAGAAAGAATGATGATTGAAGGTTTCTGAGAATACTAGGCTCTGATACCACTTGTCAGGATCTAATTCTTAACAAGAATAATGAACTCAGAAACAATATTAAAGAAGTTGCGGAATAACACTTTAATATTCAACTATCAATATAACAGTGAATCAGAAATCACAACTTGTAAACTTTATTGAATGATTAAAGTTACAAGCTTTCAAACAAAACCTCAATATTGATGAACAAGCTCACCAATATGAATTCTACTTCTCTAGAATTAGGATTACAAACCTTGAGGTTAATTCTCTCTCTAAACAAAAACTTAGAATGAAATTACTTGTTCTAAACTATTCTGACTAAGTCTATACATATACTGAAAATAAAAGATAATTACAAAATATAAAAGATATTCAGTATATTCTTCTATCATTATCTTCAAACCTTCCATGATAATCTTCAATCCCATACTGAGTCTTCATCTCATAAGCAGCACTAACCTTCTTCAGAAGTATTAACCATGTTCAGCAGCATTAAACACCTCAACAGTATTAATGAAGTTGGCAGTTGTAATCCCTTAGCAGTACTAACTACTAGCAGTACTAACTATGCTTAGCAGTAGTAACTTCTTCAAGCAGTATTAATCTGGTTCAGCTGTAGTAACTTGTCTCAGAAGTAGTAGCCATGTTGTGCTAGCAGCATTAACCATACTTGAACAATTCTTCAGTTCCCAACAGAAAGGAATGGCGACCAAAAAGAAAGATCGATAAGAGTTCTGAATCATCTCGTGATATAGATTGTAATAGAAATACTAGTAGTTCTTCTTATATAGTTGGTAGTATTGCTTACAATAAACAAAACCTTGTAATTTCTTACAAGCGATATCCAATAAAGCAATTACTCCGATTATCTCATTCTACTACTAAGTCATCTACTTATAGACGGAATGATTTTGTCTCTCACCGATATTCTAATGATTGGTTTTGAAATTATCATGCATATTCTTATTAGTCTTATAATTCAAATGTTTTTCAAAAGGTCAAAGGATCCATCTATAAATGGATACCAAAATCTTGTGCTAAACTGAAAGGACTCGTTTTTAAATAGGTACCTAAATCTGTTATTCCCTAATTTCTCTTGTGCAGACCCGCCATATGTGGTACTTGGATAGCGGGTGTTCCAAGCATATTACTGGGAAAAAGGATTTATTATCTAATTATACAAAGAAATTCAGCGGGAATGTACGTTTCGGAAACGACGAATTTTCACCGATTCTTGGATATGGTGATGTGATACAAGAGAATGTAACTATAATGAAGGTGAGCTATGTGGAAGGTTTAGGGAACAACCTATTCAGTATTAGCGAGTTCTGCGACAAAGGATTAGAGGTAAATTTCAAAGCTAAGAGTTGCTCTGTACATACTGAAGATGGCAAAGAACTCTTAGTTGTTACTCGAAAGTCAAACCTCTACACAATCAATCTTTCAAAGGTCCAGAATGACAATCAGGTTTGCTTACTGATAAAAGCCTCGATGCAGCAAAGCTGGCTTTGGCACCGAAGGCTGTAGCACCTGAATTTTCGTTACATAAACAAATTGGTCAAAGGAGGATTGGTAAAAGGTCTTCCTGAGATGAGATATGAAAAAGAACCTCTGTGTGCAACATGTGAAAAGGGTTAAATGAAGAGGGCAACTCACAAGCCAAAACCGAAACCGAGTACAAGTTTCATACTTGAGTTGTTACATATGGATTTGTGTGGTCCAATGCGAACTCAAAGTATATGAGGAAAGAAGTATGTTTTGGTAATAATGGACGATTATTCCCGTTACACATGGGTAAAGTTTCTAAAGACAAAAGATGAGACGCCCGATGTACTCATCAACTTTTTGAAGACTACCCAAGTGAACTTGCAGAAGACAGTTAAATTTCTAAGGACGGACAACGACATAGAGTTTAAAAACAAGACTGTTGAAGATTATCTCGAATCTGTCGGGATAATGCATCAATTCTCTGCTGCTCGGACGCCAGAAGAGAATGAAGTAGTCGAACGACGTAATCGAACGCTAGTCGAGGCCACTCGCACTATGCTCAGCCAGTCGGATCTACCTCTATTTTTGTGGGCAGAAGTTGTTTTACTGCATGTTATACGTAGAATAGCTCAATTATTCACAGACGATTTGGTAAAACTACTTATGCATTGATTAATAATCGTACACCTAATATTAAATATTTTCATGTTTTTGGATGTAGGTGTTTTGTGCTTAATGACAGAAAAAACTTGAATAAGTTTGGACCAAAGGCTGAAGAAGTAATCTTCATTGGATACTCCCAGACATCTGCTGCATATAGGATATATATGAAGAGCTCAAAGACTGTTATCGAAAGCGTCAACGTAACATTTGATGAAGAAGTGGCTTCTGAACAAAGGAATTTAGAACCCGTACTTACCGGAGTGTTAGCTTCTGGATAACTCAGTCCAGAACCTGTATCTAATGCAACTAATTCGGATAAAGCTTCTACTTCTACATCACATTTATCTGAATTAGATTTATTGTTTGAATTTTTCTATGATGAGTTTCTAGGATCTAAACTTCCTAAATCTGTTGTGGTTGACAGGTCTGAAGATTCAACGACTAATCATCCAACCACTTCGGATGTGTCTACTGAACTTGTTCCCCCAGTTTAGAAAGAAGCTCCAATTCAAACAGTTACTCCTTCAGTCGAAGTTGGACCTAATATTGTTGAAACAGAAGTTGATACTTCAGTTGGCTGCACTGTCATATATCATCAATAGACTGACCAAGTTGTCCCAACTGACACTTCTGTACAAGGGACTTCAACTACACTCCCAAACAATGTTGAACAAGAATAAGATGATAGTAGATACCTAGATGAGAGTTATGATCAATCTACATCTAATCCGCTCCCTAACGAACATAAATGGACCAAAGAGCACCCGATCACTCAACCTTTCTGAGCAAGATTGAGCCAACTCGCGTATCAGAGGCTCTTGTTGATTCAGATTGGGTTACTGCTATACAAGAGGAGCTAAATCAGTTTGAAGCCTTGAAGGTCTGGAGACTTGTTCCGAAACCAGAAGGCAAATATATTATTGGAACCAAATAGGTATTCAAAAACAAGAAGGATGAAGATGGTATTGTAATTCAAAACAAAGCAAGACTTGTTGCCAAAGGTTACCGGCAAGAGGAAGACATAGATTACGACGAGGCTTATGCTCCAGTAGCACGTATAGAAGCAATCCGCATGTTTCTTGCGAAAGCTACTCACAAAAACATCACTGTCTATCAGATGGACGTGAAGATTGTCTTTCTGAATAGCATACTTAAGGAGGAAGTCTATGTTACACAACATGAAGGCTTTGGGAATCCAGATAAACCAGTTCATGTCTATATATTGGATAAAGCACTTTATGGACTAAAACAAGTGCCTCGGGCCTGGTATGAGGTATTATCAAAAATTTTGGTCAAGTCTGGCTTTACAAAAGGTAAAATCGATACCACTTTATTCATCAAAAAGGAAAAGGCTGATATTATTCTTATTCAGATATATGTGGATGACCTTATATTTGGCTCTACAAATTCAAAATTTTGTAAGAATTTTTCAAACCTCATGGTGTCCAGATTTCAAATGAGTATGATGGGAGAGATGAACTTCTTTCTCGGATTACAAGTAAAAAAAAATTCTACGGGGATTTTTATAAACCAAGCTAAGTACATTTTTGATATTCTTCGGAAATTCAAAATTGAAACTTGTAAACCAATTGGTACCCCGTTGGCACCAGGAACTAAGATCAACATGGATCCTTCGGGAAAACCTGTTGATGTTAGAACCTATAGAGGAATGATCGCTTCTTTAATGTATTTAACGTCAAGTAGGCCATATATTATGTTTTCTACGTGTTTATGTGCAAGATATCAGGCCATTCCTAAAGAATCCCATATGTCTACAGTAAAGCGGATCTTTAGATATACGAAGGGAGCTGCAAATCTTGGTTTGTGGTATCCTAAATATACAGGTTTTGAACTGACGGCTTACTCAGATGCAGATCATGCTGGGTGTATGTTAGACAGGAACAACACGTCGGGTCATATTCAATTTCTTGGAGACAAGCTCGTAAGTTGGGCGTCAAAGAAACAACTTTGTGTATCCACCTCTACTGCTGAAGCAGAGTATGTAGCTGCTGCCAATTGCTACTCTCAAGTCTTGTGGATGCGAACACAACTTCGAGACTATGGATTCAAATTTGACAAAATTCCGATTTATTGTGACTCAAAGAGCACCATTTCCATATCTGCAAATCCTGTACAACATACAAAGACAAAACACATCGATGTTAGATATCATTTTATCAAAGATAATGTCGAAAAAGGTACAATAGAACTTTATTTTGTAAACACTGATTATCAGCTTGCTGATTTGTTTACCAAGTCTCTCGACGAAAAGATATTTTATTTTCTTATCTCGAAACTTGGAATGCTTAATCTCAAGACATAATTTGTGATTACTTACTAAAGTTTTTCTTATTGTTATTTTTCTTCATTTCTTTATCTTTATTCTGAAAAGATATCTACACTTTAATGTGTGATCATGATCTCAGGCGGAGTGAGAGAAGATAAAGATGATCAATTTTCATTTGAGGGGGAGTTAATATATTTTTGCATGTGATTAACTGACATAATTTTTCTAATGCATATCTATAGGGGGAGTAAAAGTAAAAAAAAAAAGGTGTAAGAATTATGATTTCTGATTATTTCAGATCAGAACTCGTACATTCAATGTTTTACTGCTTTATGTCATTTTATCTTTCAATAAAGTTTTGTAAATAAATTTTATACTTTGATGACTTTCTGACTGATGCAGATTGAGAGGATGCTTACAAGATCATATCTTTATGACTTTAAGCTGATTTCATGAGACTTAAGACAGATTGAAAAGGTTTATTTCTATTCTTAATCTCATATATGGTTGAAAGAAGGACGACTTTCAATCATATAAAACATGTTCTTAAATGTTCAAACCACTTCCCGATTCTTAAACAGATTTCAAGAATTGGAAGTGCGATTTTAAATGTTTTCATTTTATTTGTGCTTAAACGTTAACAAACCGTGTGTTTTCAAATATTAATACTTGTGTATTATCTTTTCTACATACTTTAAAAAATTCACACACACCGTTTAATTTTTGTTGGATATGTTATCACCATGTCTCATATTTGAACAAATTTTTCGATGGTGATACACCCCGATTGAACTTCAAAGTTTGAGCGTGATTTCATTTCTAAACGTTCTTTCAAGAATGTCTATATTTTTGTTCCGTATAGATAATATCAAATTTTGTTGACCCAAGCCTTAATTGATAAATCATTCGATATTGATCTTTTTGATACAATGTCAGATTTTCAAACAAGTTTCTTGTATTCATTTCATTCTTTCAATATACTTGTTTGAAATATCTTCAATGCTTAAAATGCTCAAATCTTCATGATTACATCTATGAGCATACATATATCTGACTTGTATCTTTGTGCTTTAACTGATAAAGTTAAACCAATTTTGAGTAACTTTGTGCTTTTATAGGAAAATACATGGGTTCATTGTGTAGAACTTAAATGAAACTTCTATGGATTCACATTAACTAGTGTTTCCTACCCAATAAGTTAATCGTTAGTGATCGAGTGTGAGGAGTCAAAAAGAAATGAGTGTGGGTTGTGTGACGAGGTAAAATTTAAATGAGAGATTGGTTAGAAGCGAGCTCAATGATTTAAAAGAAAGAGGGTGAGAGAACAGAGTAAAAGAATATCAAACTCTGCACCAACTACTTTCTGAGACGGGCATCCACATTACTAATGTTTCACATTTTTTCGTGAACATTATTGAAGCAGGCAGCTAGCCCTTGCCAACTCTTGATTATAACCCCACTAGTCACTCATTTTCTTCTAAAAAAGAAAGTGTTTCATATTTTCTGGAGATGCAATGCATAATATATCTGATTTTCATTTAGAAAATTTGGATATTGAAAAAGAAGGAATTTTGTCACACATTCGCACTTCGATCATGCACATTGAGTCTGTGTTATAATTACTGTTGTCTCAGTGGTTTACACAATTTTGAGTCTTTTTATAAAAGCAATCATCATGTGCTTAATTCTTTTACACTTGCACGAGCACATAAGGAATTTATTTTCTTGTCAAAACATTCATAGAAATTGCCTTTGTGGTGTTTCGATGATTGAATGGAATCCCTGGGGGAGTGAACATTAAAAAGCTCCTTTCCAATGTGTATTTGTTACACACAGTGACTTTGTCTTACAGACAGGCATATTAACTGATTCATTTATTGATTCAGGTGTTACATTTCTAATTTGTCTGGATTTGAAAAGATCCAGATAAATATATTGTTGAATCAACGGAGAATCAGAGGGTCAGTATTAAAAGATCAATGGTCAGACAAAGACATTTCTTGGAGAAAGTCTTGATGATCTCAATACTCTAATCATCAAAAAGGGGGAGAGGGGTTCAAGAAATGTGTCAGAAGATTTCAAGAAAGATTTGTGTTCAAAAGTTATTTGTTTGGAGTTTGGCAAAGATTGAAAGTTCAAAAGAGAAAAGTTCAAAGTTTTTCTGAAGACGTGCTGAATTTATAGAAATTTTCTTTGAAGATTATTTGCTGAAGCAGTTTGAGCAGATTATGAAGATAATTTCTTTCTAAAGATTGAAAGACGTTTGAGATAATTTTGAGCAGATTGTTGAAGAGATTTTATACCATTCTTGGGGGATATTGTTATTGTTTGAAGAAAGTTTTTGTATAAGATTTTGAAGATTGCTAAAGATGATTAAAGGAGGAGATTAATTTTACAGAGCTTAAAAAGAGAAGATTGTATTGCAAATCTTAAAAAGAGATGTCTGGGTTTTGAACTGCTTTGTTCAAAAGCCTTTGTCTTGCTCCCCTTAAACCTTGGGTGCCTGCAACACATATTTAGCTTTTGGTACCCACTAGTACTTGGGTCCTGATGTTTTAGTTGCAGTTCTTTTGGGGGTAACATAAAATGACCCATACCAGTAATTGACAAAATTATTACTTACAAAGTCATTTGCTCCACAGTAAGAACAACAAATTTTTTTTGAGCAATCCTGATCAAATGATTAGTGGAATAAAACATATCAGGTTTACCAAAAGATTTATCTTTGTGTGCACTATTCTTTTTGGCATTGGATGTGGATGCAGATGCTTTGTCAGTCTTCTTCTCATCTGAAGAACCTTTAACTCACCAGACCATATGTTGATTCTTATATTTCTTTCCAAGAGATTTGACATAGAAGCTTGCTGGACTATCAACAGACTTGTCATAGAACAGATTAGATGGACGAATCTGATTTGAGTTGACAGTTTTTGATTTGACACTGTTCTTTCTGGAAACTTTTTCATGAATAGAACTTGAAGCAGTTTTAAACAAACAAATTGGTTTAGTTGAATTACCATGAGGTGATTGATTTATCACATCAACACAAATCTTCTCAGATAATTCAACATTTGCAACTTCTAAGTCCTTTATCTTTTTAGAAAACATGTTTCTTTGTTCAGACAATGTGTTAAACTTTTGTTTCAAATCAGATCTTGCCAACTGTTCTTTAAGAATGTCTGAGGATATAACAGTTATTTTGGATATGAGCTTAGATATTTCAGATTCAAATATTTGACGTTCTTGTTCTAAATCTTTATCTAAGTTCTTGTTTGGTTCAGAAATATCTTTGAAAATTCCAACATTTCTCTTTTAAGCATTTTTCTTTTCAAGCTCAAAAGACTTTTTCTTTTCTTGAAAATATTTTCTCTCTTTTTCATGTAAGTCTTGTAAAACAGAGATTTGTTTGGGAAGTTCAGTTACGTTATCTTCAAAAACTTTTCTCTCTTTAGCAAACGTGTCTCTTTTTGTTATTAAAATCTTTTCAAACTCAGACACTTGCTTAGAGAGTATCATGCATCTAAGCTCAAGATCCTTTTTTTCTTGGATAGCTTTCTTTGAACATTCAGACAACTTTTGAGCTGAAGCATTCTCTAGATTTACTTTTTGATTATCTGCTTGGAGGTTTTTCTTCAGATCAGCATTCTTTGATTCCAAAGAAAATATGTTATCTTCATAAGCCTTAAACTTCTGTTGAAGCTCAATTGATTCAGCTTGCAATTCTGATAATTTATGTTCAGTTGGCTTTGAAGATTCACAATCATTCTCTCTTTCAACTTTTTTTATTTATTGCATGTCTCAATAATATTCTCTTTTAGAGCAATATTTTTCTCTTTTTCTTTGATTTCTTTCTCTCTTGCTCTGATGCTACCTGCAAAATCAAATTTAACAGTATTAGTACATTTAACACAATCAGGAGTATAGTCAGAATTAGACAACTTAGATTTCAACTCCTGAATTTGTTTCAGAATAACTGAATTCTTTTTCTTCAGCTTGTCTCGTTCAGTTTCTATTGCCGGTATCTCAGGCACGTACATGATGGCACAGTCTCTCCCTGATAAAACTATAGACATCTTGAATTGATTATTAGCTTGAAATGAATGATCGTTCCCAAACAATTCAGAAAAGTTGACTGAAAGTCAAACTCAGATCACCACTTGAAAAATAATTTCAGAAAAATTCTATCTCCAGAACTCGCAGACAATAGAAACTCGCAAATCAAAACACTCTCAAGATACTGTTCACTAAACTTCTCGCTAAACGTGTTATGCGCGAACAAGGAACTCTCAGACCTCTTCGTACGCGAAGTAAGAAACTCACAGATCACTTGATGTGTGAAGTGAAAAACTCGCAAGTAAGGATGTGTGTGAAGTTACTTCTCGCAAGGCATGTCGTGCGTGTTTCTGACTTAGAAAAATTTCGAACACTTGAACTTCTTGGAGATGAATAGAAACTCGCAAACCATGTATTTAGCGCGTTCCAAACATAGAAATTTTTGACAAGAAAACTAAACTCGCATGTCATGAAAACTCACAAGTCACTGTTCAATACACTTCTCGCAAATGGCTTGTGCGCGTTTTGTCACTTATCGCAATGACCTTATGCGCGAATCACACTTTGACCAATTGTGAGAATCCAAGAACTCGCAGAGTATGCTTTGCGTGAACTAGCTTCTCGCAGGATGCTTTATGTGCGAACTAGTCCAAACTCGCAGAAAACACTAAAACAATCATCTTGCGCGTTCTTGATTTAGAATATAAACTCGAACTTGAACTTCTCGCAGATGAATGTAAACTCCCACGTTATATAGAACTCGCACGTGCTTTTGTTTTCACTGCAAATGCCTTTATCAAATCCGCCACATTCAGATTTGGCAGAAGGTTAAACACATCCTGTAGATGGTACAATATTTCATGATATAATGGAAGCATTCCATCTATGACAAGGTCCAGATATCCATGTATCTCCTTTAGTCGTGCATCTAAACCTTTTAAGGCTGCCAGCTTTCTAGTGACTTTAGTTGCAAGTGTGCTGATAGTTGTATCCTTCACATCCCTCAACAAGTGCTCCACTCCAATTTCTTCCACTTCGTGAGCAGCAATTTCAGAGGGTACATGAACAAAAACCTTCTGGATTTTCTGAGTAGCATTCTCTTGGACCTCTTCAATAGCATTCTCTTGAAGAGGTGGAGAAATGGAGCAATAAATGACCCTTAGGTCGGATTTAATGAAGAGGGAGAGAAAGAAAGAGTTTCATGAGAAAAGATTAGGGTCTTATGAGGTTTTGGACCGATTTTCTTTCTTTAAAATGCACAGGGGTCGATAGTCGATGCTCGCGCGGATGGACTCCCACAGAGAGTCGCGTGAAGCACTGGAGTCACGCAAGGGCAGAGCCCCACGCGGATGGTGGCACGACTCGAGTCGCGCGGGGAGGACTCTCAACACTTGTCCTCTTTTTCGTCTACCTTGCTCAACCTCCAATTAAAACAGAACTAAAGGTAACACCAATAGCAAAAACTATACTACGAACGATATACACGTTTAAGAAAATATTTTCTTACCTGAAAATCGGGGTGTTACAAACAGGTTGTGGCACAAGAGACTCTCTTATCTCAACTCCAAGACATTGAATGATTTATCAAGAAAGAAAATAGTTACTGGCTTTCCTCAGCACTCATATGCTAAGGAATCTCTTTGTTCAACATGTGAGAAAGGAAAGCAAACTACATCTAGTTTCAAGTCAAAACAATTGTCTTCAGTAGCCATTCTACTTCATTTACATCACATGGATTTATTTGACCATGTCAACATATAATCCATCGCTAGAAAAAAGTATACCCTCATTATTGTTGGCAGGTGCTCTAAGTATACTTGGGTAATTTTTTCTTATATCTCAAAGTGAAACCCCTGAAGAAATCATTTATTTGTAAAGAAAATGGAAGTGCTAAACAACAAAAGTGTTCACTCAATGAGAAGTGATCGCGGTACTTAATTCAAAAACATTACTCTGGATAACATCTTTGAGAGCATGGGAATTTCTCATAATATCTCATCTTTAAGGACACGGCAACAGAATGGTGTCGCTAAACACAGAAACCGAACTATGATAGAAGCTGCTCTTTCAAGGCTTAGCGTATCTAATTTTCCTACTCAGTTCTCGGTAAAAGAAGTCAACATTGCATGTTTTACTCAGAATTTCTCACTGATTGTCAAGTGATTCAAGAAGACAACTTACGAACTTTTCCATTGAAGAAAGCCCACTCTCAGCTTTCTTCATATCTTTGGTTGTAAATGATATATTTTTAAAAACAGGGATAATCTTGGAAAATTCGATCCCAAATCTGACGAAGGTATCTTCCTTGGATATTCTTCTATATATAAAGCATTCAGAGTATTCAACAAAAGAAGACGAAGCATTGAAGAAATAATTCATGTAACTTTTGATGAATCTCGTGTAGCTAATTCATGGCCTATTCTTGATAATGAATAACTGAACAAATGGATGTTTTCTCCCTTTAGATTACCTGAAGCATCCTTCAGTAATTATTCCCATGCAGAACAACCTAAGGCTGATGATGATCCAAACATCATTCCTTTCATGAGAGATAGTAGAGTTGAATCCTCTTCATGGATCTTTGTCGTTCCTCTCAACACCATGCCACCCTATGACTCTTCAAATGTTGATCTTTCAAATGTTGAATCACCTTCAACCTCTGAACCTCCTCTAGTAAATGATACTTTATCTGAATCTCCTTCTGAGATTAGAACGAGTGCTAATGAATCCATTGTTGAAGCTTCGTCCTTAGTTCTTGAGCCTCCAATTGCTGAAATATCATATATGACTTCTTAATTACCTGCTCATAGATAGACAAAGAGTCACCCTATTGAACAAATCTTTGTTGATCCAAACACGAGTATTCATACATGACATGGTGTAGGTAAGATCTATCGCTTTGTAAGCTTCATATCTCTCTTGGAACCCACGAAAATTAATGATGCCATCAGCGATCCAAACTGGGTTAGCGCTATGCTAGAAGAGTTGACCGAGTTTGAAAGAAACAATGTTTTGAATCTTGTCCCTCGTCCATCTAATAAAACTATTATAGGCACCAAATGGGTGTATCGAAACAAACTGGATGAACGTGACACTATAACCCGTAACCAGGATAGACTTGTTGCTCAGGGATACAGACTGAAGGAAGGCATAGAGTACAATGAAACTTTTTTTTCAAGTGGTTAGGCTCGAAGATGTTCATTTTGAGTAGTGTGATCCATAGGTCATTATGTGTTTCAAGTATCTAAGTACTCTCACCAAAATGCATACCAATGATCCTTTACGGAGTTGTGTGAGTACCGACTGAGTCTGCTCACACAATATGCTATATTTGGTCGTGTACATTTCATGATATACATCATGCTTCCGACAAATTGAGTGTGTTCAAACTGATCCATGCTATCTCTTTGATTCTTCTTCAGTTGGCTAGAATGATCAAATAGAGTCATAACTGGTTTGTCATCATAGTGACCGAACATCCGGAGTACCTTCTCAATGTAGTGACATTGAGTAAGGATGTAACTATTTCGATTTCTTTGAGTCTTTATACCAAATATTACATCTTCTACCCCCATATCCTTCATATCAAATGAGGAGTGCAACATCTTCTTGGTTTGATTGATCACATCTAAGTTCGATTCAAAACTGAGCATATCTTCTACATATAATCATATAAGGACATAGCATTCTTGTATTGTTTCACATAAACACACTTATCACACCAATTTATGTGAAATCCATTTGATATTAGTGCATTATCAAACTTTTCATGCCATTGCTTTGGTACTTTCTTAAGTCCATAAAGGGACTTAATCAACTTATAGACCTTGTGTTCCTGACCTTTGACAAAAAATAAACGTTTTTGTTGGATATAAATTTATTTGTCTAACTCACCATTCAAGAATGTAGCTTTCATATCCATTAAATCGTTGCTATGGCCATCAACGTCCATATAGACGTTATTCTTGTGATCGGAGAGTAGGTATCATAGAAGTCTTGGCCTTCATTTTCTCGGTTCCCTTTAGCGACTAGTCGAGCTTTGTATTTCTCTATAGTTCCATCGGGTCTCAACTTCTTCTTGAAGATCCATTTATGACTGATTACCTTATTAAATAGAGGTAAGTAAACCAATCTTCGTGTATTGTTTTGTATATGGAGTCTACATCACTTTGGATTGCCTCTTCTCTATGAGGTACCTCATATGATTCCATGGTAGCCTTATACGGTAGAGGTTCTCTTTCAACATTAAAGGCCATGAAGTCAGGTCCAAAGTCTTTAGAAACTCTGCCATGTTTGATTCTCCTTGGTTCCACATCTTCTAGAACCTTGGAGATTTCCTTTTATTTTCTGATCATTTTCGTTTGATTCAATAAATGTATGAGAATTATCATGTAACCTTTTTCCTTGAATTAGATGTTTGATCATATTTTTCTTTGTAAGGAAAGGTAGTCTCAAATAATTCCCTTCTGCATATTCTATGATTGTGTTGTTTACTATGTCATCTACACTACATTTATATACTATGAATTTATATCAACACTAGTATGAGCATGTCCAATTTATATACAATCTACGGTTTTAGGTCCATGTTTAGTTCTTATCGGTAAAGGGACTTAAACCTTGTCAAGAAAACCCACACTTTGATCCTCTTATATGATGGTAATATCCCTTTCCATAGTTGATAAGGGGATTTTTCAATCTTATTTTGGGGGATCCTATTTAGGATCATATTTGCAGTAAGGCACACCTCACCCCATAAATGATATGGAGCTCTCGAGGTGATCAACATTGAGTTTATCATGTTCTTCTAATGTTCTATTTTTCCGATCGGCCACTCCATTTTTTTGTGAAGTGTAGGGAGCGATAGTTTGATGTAGTATGCCATGTGTTGTACAAAATTCTTTAAAGTCATGGGATTCGTATTCTCTTCCTCGATCTGACCTTTAGAATTTTTATTTTCTTTTTCGAGTTGATTCTCAACTTCAACCTTGTATGTCTTAAACATGTTTAAGGCTTCGTCTTTCGTATGTAAAAGATACACATAGCAATACTTACAATAATCATCAATGAAGAATATATAACAGTTCTTTCCTCCTCGTCTACATGTTTCCATAAAATCACATAAGTCACTATGAATCAACCCAAGAACATCATTCGACTTTTCAAGTTATTTATGTGGATGGTTTGTGTATTTTTCTTCTACAAAAACCATACACCTAGTTAATTTATCAATGGAACATTTAGGTATCATGTCAAGTTTGATCATTCTTTGTATTGATCTAAAATTGACATGTCCTAATCTTGAATGCCAAAGAAAGGAAGGATCAATCATGTACACTGAAGCAACAGTACTAGTGCCTGCCTAACTCATATTATTTACAATGGTGGCATCAAGGTTATTTACAACACTTAGCTTAAAGATCTTGTTAGCTCCAATTGTCATTAATAGAAGTATTGAAAAATAGGTTACGTATAGGAACCACAGAAGCCATCTACTGAATACACCAAGACTCAACAGAAGCACAAGATCAGAGCCTTTGTCGGATACCTTCCAAAGAAGAACATAACTTGAAGATCATCATCCAGCCGTAGAGCCTCTGTGATACTTCATAGAGCCTCTGTGGTGGCAACTTCTGGGAGAAGAAGACTTGTGCAATTCTTGAATGTCAGGATCGAATTCTTAACAAGAATTAGTTCTCAGAAACTAATATCAAAGAAGTTGCGGAATAACACTTTGATATTTAATAAAACAGTAAACAAAACAGTATATGATTAACAAACTGTAAACTTGTATTGAATGCTTGAAGCTACAAGATTACACACTCAACCTCAATATTGATGAACAGGCTCACCAATACGAATTCTACTTCTCTAGAATTAGGATCTATGCCTTGAGGTTGATTTTCTCTCTACCAAAAAATTATCAAAAGTTATATCTATCTATTCTATACATTCTATACATATACTGATCAAAAGATAATTACAAAGAATAAACAAATCTGCAGTATATCTTCCATGTATATCTTCTATGTATATCTTCAGTATATCCAGCTGTCATACTTTCCATCCGGATCTCTTTAGCAGCACTAATTATGCTTAGCAGCATTAACTACTAAGCAGTACTAACTACTAGCAGTACTAACTACTAGCAGTACTAACTAGCTAAGCAGTACTAACTTTGTTCAAGCAGTACTAACTTTGACTAGCAGTAGTAATTCTACTAGCAGTAGTAATACTCAGCAGTATTAATCTTCAAAGTGTTCTGGCAGTAGTAACCACTCTTGTACTAGCAGTAGTAACCACACTTAGTAGAATCTTCAGTTCCCAACAATCTCCCCCTAACTTGACTTTTAGAAGAGAAGTCAAGTTCTTCAGATACTTCTTCATAAGCTCTCCAAGATGCTCCCAAAACTTCATAGTGGCCTATATTCCAGTATTTGCATCCAATCCCAAACTCTGATTGATGGTTCTTTGGATCAAGTATTTAGCCATCTGTGAATCTGGAATACACCCTAGCTTTTTCTTCAGCATAGCATGAAGCTTTAATCTGCTATGATTGTACACTCTATCCACTAGGAAGTACTCAGTGTGATTTAAATCCAAAGTCACTGCATATACTCCACTAGTTTCATATAGAGTCCAATTATTCACTGTTTGAAACACATTTCTGATTACCTCCTCTACTTCATCAGGTTTGAACATCATACACAGATACTCCATTACAAGCTTTTTGATTGAAATCTCTGGAGCTTTCAGTTCATCTGCATATGACTTCATCCCTATTGCAAACATTTCTTCAATATCAGACCTTGAGCATGTTCTGACAATCTTACTCCAAGTGCTGTACACTTCATATTTCTCATCTTTTTTCTTCAGTCTGATATATTCCTTTCCATCCACTGTCAATGTATCCCAGTGAATGACTTCAGGAGGCTTAACTCCTACAGGTTCTGCAGAAATTGGTTCAGGCACTTTGTCCATCACTACCATATACAAACTTACATCATCTTTGGTTGATGACTCTTGCTGGTTAGATGACTCAGGTGCCACTTCTTCTTCAGCAACCTTTTGTTCTTCTACTACTCTAGGCTTCTTGTTTTTCTTTCTTTTAGCCATCATTTTGGTTCTCTTCAAAATCTTTTGAACCTGCACTAGAGTCTCTTCCTTATTCTTTTCTTCCTTTTTCTCTGCCATTTCTTTGATAGGAGTTCCCTCTTCACTTTCAGGGAATGGTTGATTCATATCAATATCATTACTCTCCTTGGCCTTCTTTTCAAATTCCACTCTATCCTTTTCATTGCTCTTCAGCTTCCCCATTTCTTTCTCATAGAGGTCCCTGATTTGATCAAAATTCATCTTCACAAACATTTCTTTCTTTACCCCAATTGCACTCCTCAAGAAAGTTATCATTTTGTTTCTTTCCTGAGTGGCAAGGTAAGTTTGTGAAGGTCTTCTTTTCTTTGCACTTGATTTAGCTATCATAGCCTTTCTCAGACTTATGGCCCTTTGTTTAGCTTTTTCAGTTTCAAGCCTTTTTTGATAGGCTTTATTTAACTCAGCAGCTAAAGCCTTTGCCATCTCCCTGTCCTTCTCCACCTGAGCTCTTTCTTCTTTTTCCATCTCCTCCTGCATTTTCCTTGCTAAGGCTTCATCTGATTCAACCAACCTTTGCTTCTTGACTGGTTGATCAGATTCCACCATTTTTGCTTTTCCCTTATTCTTTGCTTCTGCATCCATTTCTTTCTTTTCTCTTTTCTTTGCTCCCCCTTCATTTATGATCACTCCCTTTGCTTTGGGAGTGTCATTCTTTGCTTTGATCAACATCTCAGCTACTTCAATTTCTGTTGGTGATAACTCTGTTACTGCTGCTTGTGAGGTTTCAGCAGCATTATCAGTTTCTGCTTCTAGTTGAACTGAGACTCTTTCTTTTTCTGCTTCCCTCTCCCCCTCAACTTCAACTTTCTCTTTTTCAAGCTCCCCCTCTCTTGTTGCTTCTTCCATGTTGATCTCCCCCTTTCCTTCTCCTTAGCACAAACTGTTTCTTCTTCTGTTTCTGTACTAGTTTCATTACCAACTTCTTGAGCTTGGTAATCTGCACTTGTTGAGATAGGATGACCAGCTTCAGCTCCTCTATTTCTTTTCCTTGCTTAATAACATCCTGGTTGATGTTTCCCATGGTTTCCATCAATTCCTCATAGTTATATCTGTCCTCACCTTCTCCAGGAGTGTTACCCCCTATTGAAGGATCATTGGATCTTTTTGAAGTGGAAGTCTTCTGCCTAGCAGAAGCACTATCCACCCCCGTGGTTTCTTGGCACCAGGGACCTTCAAATGATTGCTCATTTGAAGTTGCCATGGGGGAGGTCTTATTGATGTTACCACTTTCCTCCTCTGTGCTAGCAGGAGTAGTGGCAGCCTCATCACCCATATGCTCTTCCTCCTCCTCAGAGAGCACCTCCTTGGGGTTGGGAGACACCCATGTGGTTCCCCTATGGATATTCTCTAAAGGAGAATTCTCCTTTAGAGGGCTTAAAGGCTTGGGGGGTGATGGTACAAGAAGGGAAGGAGCCTTCTTTACCTGTTTCCGCTTGTAGGTTTGGGTAATTGGAGAGGTTGGTTTTTTCAAGAAGAGACTGGGGAATTGTTTTTGAGTGGGAAGGTTGGGTTTGGCTAGCAGTGGGTTGGTCTAATGTGGGCCTTGACCCTGCTGCCATACCTTCAGTGGTTTGGGACACCACCATCATTGTAGAGAACAATGGGGTGTCAACTCCTTCCGAGTCCCCAGCAGACCTTCTCATATTCGAGAAAACCTTGCCTTTGGGGGGTTTAGGTACATATACCCCAACAGGTTGTGGTATGTCCGTCAATTCATTGGTAATAACTACTTGGACAAACCTGGGATACATAAAGAAACTCTTTTTGTTTCCCATGTTTGATACAAGATCACTGAATATCATTTTTGAGAAATTATACTTTCTGGATGTAGCCAAGCAGACCAAAGCATAGGCAATTGGACTGCTGAACTCACTCCATCCAGTAGTCTTTTTGGAGATGCAGTGCATCAAGGTATGAACAAGAAAACGCCATTGGGGTGAAAATTTTGCTTTTGAGAATTTGAAAATACCCAATGGGCCTCCATACCCCATTCTTGTAAGGGAAGAAAACAGTTCATCATTGGGAATAGAAGTTATACCAGAAGCATCGTCTAGACGTAGACTGATGCGAATAACTTCTTCAGATACAGTTAGGGGTTGGTCACACACCCTTGTGTTGATCATCTGCACACCATTCTCAGTAACAATGGTGGCATTGGCCCAGAACTGCCTTTGATGCTCAATGTAGATTGTAGGGGCAACTGTCAGAGCATAAGCAATATGGCTCGACTTGAGGAAATCCACAATCTGGTGGAATCCTTCGGCTTGTTTGGGCTTCTGTAGCATTGCGATCTCATTGTGCTCATCGATAAACGCCATGGATGCCATTGAACTGGGATGTTCTTGCCTGGAAGACTAGGTACTTGAGAGAAAAAGATTAGAAGAGCAAGTGAACAGTATGCAAAGAGTCGTTATGAACGTTTAGGCGGGCAAAGGGTATTTATAGTATTCGGATAATAAGCAGTATTAACTAACTAGCAGTATTAACTGCGAGCAGTAGTAACTGCGAGCAGTATTAACTAACTAGCAGTATTAACTGTGAGCAGTATTAACTGCGAGCAGTATTAACTAGCTAGCAGTATTAACCAACTAGCAGTATTAACCAACTAGCAGTATTAACCAACTAGCAGTATTAACAAACTAGCAGTATTAACCAACTAACAGTATTAACCAACTAGCAGTATTAACCAACTAGCAGTTTTAACTAACTAGCAGTATTAACCAACTAGCAGTATTAACCAACTAGCAGTATTAACCAACTAGCAGTATTAACAAACTAGCAGTATTAACTGTACTTACTCCTTGAGGTTTAGGCTGAATTGAGTACTGCTATGCATGCCCTGCAAAGATTGATTAGAAGCACCAAGAATCTATAATATTCAGATATTTATTCACTTTTTGGGATAAAGCTTATTCAGAGTTGATCATTCCCACACTTGTTACCGAGAAAGTGAATCTACCCATATCAAATGCTTTGGTGAATAGATCAGCAAACTGGTTGTCAGTATGAACTTTTACAACTTGAACAAGTTTCTTTTCATTACAGTCTCTTATAAAGTGATACCTGATCTCAATGTGCTTTGTCTTAGAGTGCTTGACTGGATTATTTATAATGCTAATAGCACTGCTATTATCAATAAAGATGGGAGTGTGTAGAAAGGTTACCCCATAGTCCATCATTTGATTCTGAATCCATAAGACTTGAGAACAGCAACTTGCAGCTGCTATATACTCTGCCTATGTTGTAGATGTGGACACTGTGGTTTGTTTCTTGCACTGCCATGAAACTAGTCTAGCACCCAAGAACTGACATCCTCCAGAAGTAGACTTTCTGTCCAAGTTTGCCCCACCTAGATCACTGTCTGAGTATGCAATTAGGTCAAAGGGTGAGTCATGAGGATACCAAAGTCCCAATCTGGGTTGTCCTTTGAGATATCGGAATATCCTCTTAACAGCTTGAAAGTGAGATTGCTTTGGCCTAACTTGGAATCTTGCACACACACAGACTGGAAACATTATATCTGGCCTTGATGCTGTGAGATACATGAGAGAGCCAATCACGGATCTGTAATGATGCACATCCATATCCTCCCCCTCAAGATCTGCTGTTATCTGTTTGTGTGTTTCCATTGGTGTACTAGCAGGTTTTGAATCTGAGAATCCAAACTTGGTTAGAATGTCCTGCACATACTTGGATTGACATATGAAGATGCCATCTGACTTCTTTTGAACTTGGAGTCCAAGGAAGAAAGTAAGTTCCCCCATGGAACTCATTTTAAACCTTTGATGCATTAGATCCTCAAACTCCTTGCACATGTTATCTTTTGTAGATCCAAAGATAATGTCATCAACATAAATTTGGACTAACAAGATATCCTTCTTCTTTCTTTTGATAAATAGAGTCTTATCAATGACTCCTCTTTCAAAGCCATTGTCCAAGAGATAGGATGACAGAGTGTCATACCATGCTCTTGGAGCTTGATGCAGTCCATAAAGAGCTTTCTTCAATTTGTATACCCTGTCTGGATAGCTTGGGTTTTCAAACCCTGGTGGTTGACAGACATATACCTCTTTTTCAATTGATCCATAGAGAAAAGCACTCTTTACATCCATTTGATAGACTTTGAAGTTCATGTAAAAAGCATAGGCTAGGAATAATCTGATAGCTTCTATCCTAGCCACAGGTGCAAAGACTTCTTCATAATCTATACCCTCCTCTTGAGTATACCCTTGAGCCACTAGCCTTGCTTTGTTCCTTATGACAATTCCTCTTTCATCTCTCTTGTTCCTGAAGATCCACTTTGTGCCAATTACTCTGTGACCTTTAGGAAGGTCTACCAGATCCCATACATCTTGTAGTTTGAACTGTAGCAATTCTTCTTGCATTGCTTCTATCCAACTGGATTCTTTCATTGCATCATGTGCCTTTTTAGGCTCAAGCTGGGATAGAAAGCAAGACATCACTGTATGCTGTTGATCTTGCATTTTTTGAAGTCTGCTCTGATGTCTAGTCATAATAGGAGATGATATATCTCCTATTATCAGCTGTGGAGGATGATTGTTTTGAACTCTGGTGTTATGACTAGGTTCTTCATTCACATCAGCTTCTAGATTGGAGTCATTCAACTCACCTGAAGTGTTTTCAGCAGCTACTTCTGATTCTTTATCTTCTTGATTCTCTTCATCTCTACTCTGACTTGGTCCAGTAGTTTGATCCCTTTCACAGTCTTCAAAAGAATTCACTGTGGGTGTGGGAAAGATCACTGATTTAGATACACTTTCTTGAACTTGTGTAGTCCCTGATCCTTCACCTCCTGAACCTGCATGATCATTACTACTGAAACCAAAGGAGTTAGTTAGTGAATCAATGTCAAATAACCATTGAGGACCAGTTCCAATAGGATTTGGTCTGTTCTCATTGCATTTGACATTGTCACTTTCTTCAATTATTCTAGTAGATGAAATGAACACTCTGTAGGCCTTACTTTGAGATGAATAACCAACAAGAAATCCATCATCTGCTTTGCTATCAAACTTACCTAAGTGAGTTTTGGTATTGAGAATTGTACAAGGACACCCAAAAGGTTTGAAAAATCCAATAAAGGGTTTTCTTTTATTTAAAAGCTCATATGGTGTCTTGTTCTTTGGCTTAACTACTAGAAATCTGTTTTGGACATAACAAGCAGTATTAACTGCTTCAGCCCAGAAGGTAATTGGCAGTTTTGAATCAGCCAACAGAGATCTAGCAACCTCTATTAATGTCCTATTTCTCTTTTCAGCAACACCATTCTGTTGAGGAGTTCTAGGAGCACTATACTGTCTCTCAATCCCTTTCTCTTCACAAAAGGTGTTTAGATCAAAATTTTTGAATTCAGTCCCATTATCTGATCTAATGACTTTTACTTTTTGATTAGTTTGGTTTTCAATTCTCAGGATAAAGGACTTGATCAGTCCACTTGTCTCATCCTTAGTCCTTAGAAAATATACCCAGGTGAATCTAGAGTAATCATCAACAATAACTAAGCAGTAAGATTTCTTGCCTATACTCATAACATTTGTAGGACCAAACAGATCCATGTGCAATAACTGGAGACAAGAAGAAATAGAATTTATCTCTTTGGTCTTATGAGAAGTTTTATGCTGTTTGCCTTTGAGGCAAGCAACACAATGATCATCACATGAAAAGACTTTAGAAGGTAAACCTCTTACAAGGTTGTTTTTAACAAGTTTGTTCATAGTCTTAAAATTCATGTGACACATCCTTCTATGCCATAGAGATGATTCATCTACAGAAGCTTTTGAAACAAGACAATTTAGAGATGAATCACTTGAAACATTTTCCAAATCTAGACAGTAAACATTGTCCTTTCTTGGAGTTCTTAGTAGTATCATGCTTTCATCAACTACTTTGAACTCTGGAGCAAGGATCATACATTCAGTATTTGTAAATAATATACTATGTTGTTTGTCACAAACCTGTGAAACACTTAACAGGTTGTATTTTAATTGATCAACATAGTAGACATCCTCAAATGTCATCTTACCTTTGGTGACATTACCTTTTCCACTTATCTTACCACCAGTAAGATTATCTCCAAAAGCAACATGTCCTCCATTGATATGCTTGAAATCCTGAAGACATGACATGTTGCCTGTCATGTGCCTTGAGCAACCACTATCAACATGCCATATGCTCCTTCCTTTGAGCTGTTGGTTGCCCTGCACATAAGATAGATCAGTTAGTTTTAATTAGGAACCCAAGCCAAAGTGGTCTTGGGTATCCCTTTCTCATCAAAATACTTGCATTCCTTCTTGACAAGATTTTTGAATTTTAGCTCCTCATGTTTGCAGTACTTTGTCACAATAATAGGCTTGGAAACATGTGTGCTGGAAACAGTACTGGTTTTTGAGGTGTTAACTGCCTTAGCAGCACTTGCATGCCTAGCAGTACTAACCTTGTTAGCAGTAGTAACTGGGTTAGCAGCAGTAACTGTGTTAGCAGTATTAGCCTTTGAAGAGGTACTAACTGTATTAGCAGCATTAATAATTTTGGCAGTACTAACACAGGTAGCAGCAGTAAAACTTCCAGCAACACTAACCCTGTCAGCAGTACTAACAGTTTTAGTGCTTTTGGGCACCCACATTTTAATGCTTTCTTTTAAAATCCTTTTCTTCATAGGGCCTTTCTTTTCACCATGTTTCTTTCCAGCCTTCCTATAATCAACAGATTTTTGCTTACATCTTTGAAAGGTCATCTGTTGATTAATAGGATTGAAGAAGCAATATTTAGCCAGATGATTTAACTTGCCACATATGAAGCAAGTTTTTGGTCTATTGATTTTACTCAGATCAACTCCTTGCTTCTGAGCCCATTGATTGTTCCAGTTTCTTTGATTTCCTCTTTTTAAACCAGAATTTAGGCTCTTGGCTTTACTGCATTCACACTGTTTACAAGATGCAGGATTCACAACTGTGGTCTGTTTGTAATGGACCTTGTTGTCTTTTCCTTTGGTCTTTTCTATCTCCTTGGACTTTATCCAGTCTTTCCCACATCCCTCATTAGTGATTATATTTTTTTCTTCATGGATTTCTTTATCATTATCTCTCTTCTTACTGGCTTCTTTCTCAGTTAGATCCTTAATCACTACTTCATCCAAAGGGTCTATCTTAATGGTCTTTTCAGATAAGTCCTTTTTCTCCTTGGTTTCTAACAAGTCTGAAGTAGGAGAGATATAATTGTTGTTATAAGGAGGAGGTGTACTGTTGTATCCAATACCAGGCTTCATCTTATCATGTATCTGAGCCTTTAGAAGAGAATCCATTGCTTTTGAAGCATATGAAAACTTCTCTATGTCCAGTTTAACTTTGAACAATTCCTCTTTTAGCTTATCCCTCTCTTCCAAGGATTTGGACAATTTAGTCTCTAACTCACTCTTTTCCCACTTCCAGTAGTTAGTATCATAAGAGTGTTGAAGTTCATTGGCTTGAAAGCCTTTGATTTGTTCTTCAAATCTCTCAACTATTAGCACATAATCTCTTCTATCCTTTTCTAACCTTTTGAGATCATCACACATACTTTGATTGTGATCCCTGTATCTTTTGACAGTGTCAATGCAAGTTTTAGTGCAAAGGTTAGAAATTACCTCAGATGGAAGATCAGACACTTCTGCCATTAGAGCTTGATTCTGAATGGCTTCCTCAGCTTGATCACTCCAATCAAATCTCATTCCTTGTTGAGAAACAAGGGCTTGAGCAGGATTCTTGTTCTGAGTGTAGCTACCATTCTGAGCTTGTTGGTGGATGTTGTTAGAAACAGCACTCCTGCATTCTCTAGCAAAGTGTCCTTTCATGTGACACTTATAACATTCCACTTTGGTCTTGTCGAACCCAGCTCCATCCTCTCTTCTTTGAGAGAAATTATTTCTTCCTGTTCTTTTAATGAACTTCTTCACCCTCATGGATAGCATGGCCATCTGCCATTTGATATCCATCTCCTCCAGGTCATCAGGGTGAAGTTGATCCAGATCATCATTGATTAATGAGTTGTTGCTATGACTGGACAAGAAGGCTTCAAAGATTGTTTCAGATCCTTTTTCTGAACTTGCTCCACCAGCAGTGCTAACTGCTTCAGGGATGGCAGTAGTATCAGTTGCTGCTGAAAGAAGTGCAGAATTGTGGACATAACCAGTAGGCTTCTTCTTGATCTCTACCTCAGTTTCAAAAACTCTTAGATCATTGTATAGATCATCAAGTTCTTTTTCCTCCAGATTGTCACTCTGCCTATAAGAGACAGTGTACATAGTCCATTCATCCCCTAGAGATCTGAGGAACTTCCTGTTGATGTCATCTTAATCCATCTTTACTCCAACAGTGGCCAGTTCACCAATGAGTTTATTGAACCTATCAAAGGTTTGAGTCATAGACTCATTCTTTGAGGAAATAAAATTCTCATACTGCTGCTTAAGAACATCTCTTTGATTTCTTTTGATACTCTTAGTTCCAGCAAATCTTTTCTCTAGAGAATTCCAGAGAATTTGAGCATCAGTACAATTGCAGAATTGATGCTGATATTCATTGGGGATTGCCAAGAGCAGAGTGCTCAAGGCCTTCATCTCTGTTTGTCTGATCTTTCTTTCACCATCTGTCTTTGGTGGAGGTCTTTTTCCATCTGGTCCTATCCTTCCAGCTTCAGAAGGACCATTCTCAATGATATCCCACATTGAGTAGTCAGTGAGAAGAATATATTGTCTGATCCTTATCTTCCACATGTCAAACTCACTGGGTTTGAGCATTGGAACCTTGGAGACCAAAGTACTGCTTGATTCTGTAAGATTTTCCATTATAGATAGATGTTTCTGATAGAATTGGCTCTGATACCACTTGTCAGGATCGAATTCTTAACAAGAATTAGTTCTCAGAAACTAATATCAAAGAAGTTGCGGAATAACACTTTGATATTTAATAAAACAGTAAACAAAACAGTATATGATTAACAAACTGTAAACTTGTATTGAATGCTTGAAGCTACAAGATTACACACTCAACCTCAATATTGATGAACAGGCTCACCAATACGAATTCTACTTCTCTAGAATTAGGATCTATGCCTTGAGGTTGATTTTATCTCTACCAAAAAATTATCAAAAGTTATATCTATCTATTCTATACATTCTATACATATACTGATCAAAAGATAATTACAAAGAATAAACAAATCTGCAGTATATCTTCCATGTATATCTTCTATGTATATCTTCAGTATATCCAACTGTCATACTTTCCATCCGGATCTCTTTAGCAGCACTAATTATGCTTAGCAGCATTAACTTCTTCTAGCAGCATTAACTACTAAGCAGTACTAACTACTAGCAGTACTAACTAGCTAAGCAGTACTAACTTTGTTCAAGCAGTACTAACTTTGACTAGCAGTAGTAATTCTACTAGCAGTAGTAATACTCAGCAGTATTAATCTTGAAAGTGTTCTGGCTGTAGTAACCACTCTTGTACTAGCAGTAGTAACCACACTTAGTAGAATCTTCAGTTCCCAACATTGAAGAAACAAGACCATGTGTCTCTCGTGTGCCCCTGTTGTACGAAGATCATCAAGATCAAATAGTACGCACACGATGGATTACTTTCCAAATGTCATTCCTTTTATGGAATGGAAGCATTTGTCCTCTACTATTGTGTGCTCCATTATCTGTATATGTAGGGAGAACATCCTGTAATTGGCACACAACCACAACACACAATTGTATACACTCCTGATCTATAGAGAGAAATCTGTTGAGAGCATTTTACACACACTACTGTGTGTTCTTGGTGTATTTTGCATGTTAATGAAGATAATATTTGAGAAAATGTTTGAGCATAAATATGTTGGATGCAAGATCATAGAAGTCTAAAGGTCAAAGATCAAGAAAGTCAAAGCTAAAAGTCAACCCTCTTAGTGAAAATCAAAGTTAAATTTAATATGTCAAAAGTCAAAGTCTTAGTTGTTTGTGTTTTGTAAGAGCGTGTGGTTAGTTTGTGTTTTAATATACTTGGGGCAAGTTGTGTGGAACATACATGTAACTAGTTTATGAGAAGTATATGTGAACAGGGAGAGTTCTAGAGAGAGAAAGTATTATATACGAATTGTTGTGAATTGAAAACATAATTACATGTTGAGTAATCAATCTAATGTCATCTTGTTTGTTTGTGTTTGTGATTGAATTAGTAAGAACTTGATAATTGGGACATTATCAGAGAATCATTCCTATTATTTACAGTTATCTTTGTTACTTGTGTGTGTGATTCTACCAAACAAAACCATTTGTATGCACTAAAACGCTTCCGCACCACAATTTGTTTTGCATATTTTGGTTTATAAAATTGTTGAGCTATACTGGGTTCCAACAATTGGTATCAGAGAAAACTTTGATGTTAAATATCAAAGGATCATACTCTGTAATGATTTCAAGTTGTTTGGTAGTTTTCTTGAACTGATTTCAGTATTGTTCATCATTCCTGAAGAACAATCCCTGTTTTTGGGTTATTATCAACCAGTTTGATTTTGACACAGTTATAGGAGTGTTTCCTATCCGAAATCGTTTAAGTGTGTTGCAAGATCTACAAGAACACTTTTCTTCCAAGCTTTATCCTACTTTCGTTCTTTACCTTGCTAGAATCATTTGTTTTCTTGTTCACTGTTCGTAATCTAGCTTTCATCGAAAGACACCTCATCTTTTTAAATGGTAAACACAAACTTCTTTACTACGGGTTCTCAAACAAACCTCAAACTCTATTGTGGGACGAGTATCCTCAATGGAAGATTCGTACGATAAACTTTCTGGAGGGAGTAGACAAAGAACTAGTGTCTCATGTCCGAAATCCACTTCATGTACCCGTGATGACTGTTCCAAGGGTACCTGCCACAGAAACCACTCTAGAGATCCCTGAATACCAAAAACCCAAACCTATTATTGAATGGGGATTTGAAGAATGGGAAGTTTACAAAATGGGAAAGAAAGCCAAACGTTTACTGATTATGGCTTTCCTAAATGATCTTTTTCAGTCCCTTGATGTTTGTGAGTCTGCACTTGATCTTTGGGCGGAGTTAGAAAATCAATTAGAGGGTGGAACTAAGACACATAAGAATAGAAGGGCTCAGTGCATTAATGAGTACTATGTTTTCAAAGCTCTGTCGAGTGAGTCCCTTCAGAGCACGTATGACAGGTTTAACTCTCTAATCAAAAAATGCAAGAATTTCGGCATTCACCCAGAACTTCTGAGGGGAATAATGTCATCTTTCTCCAAACTCTTAATGATGATTGGCTACAGTTATCCTTGTCCTGACAAACCAAGCAAAATTTTGATACATGGACCTTAACAGACCTCTTTGGCACTCTAGCGGCCCAAGAACACTACATTTTCCAGGCCAAAACCCAAGTGGGTGGGCCTCTGGGGAAATCCACAGAGGGTCAGGATAAGCATAAAGGAGAAGGATCAAGAGAAAATCTTGAAGGAGAAAAAGATGAAAAAAGTATTGGTTGCGGAGAGTAAAGCAAAGGAAGTATCTGACGAAGAGGAAGTGAGCATGGTTTATATAGCTAAATCTTTGGCACTTATTACAAAAGAGTTTAATCATGGATTCAAGAAGAAGCCAACATTTCACAGACAAACGAAAGAGCGCTAAGGAAGAAGTGGTGGATTCCATGGTCATGGCCACAGAGGGACAAGGCCTATCATGACCAAAGACAATATGGACCACCAGAGGGGTGTGAGCAAAGAAACCCTGGAAGAGAGGAGTACTTCGATCACCAGAGAGTGTTTGACCAGAGAAATTATGAGAAAAGGATGGTGGATTACCAGCAGAGAGCGATCGAGTACCCATAAAGAAGGACGACCCAAGAGGAGGTGGGAAAGAAATGGCCACCGATCCACAGAACAACGGATGTTTCAAGTGCGGCAAACCCGGACACTATGACGCAGAGTGCCGAAGCCAACCCCACAGGGTCCAGCCTGTCCGAGACTCTGCTTTTTACAAAAAAAAAAGTAGAGTACTATGCCCAAAAATCCTTGATAGCTGAACAAGGAAACTGAATCTTTGACGAATCATCCGATGAAAGGGATAGAAATGCACTGTTATGTAGAATGGTAGAGCTCAACACCTCAGAAGCTGACAGTGAGGCACTGTTATGACACTGAAGTCAAATTGCTTAAACTAACTGAAGAATTACATTCTTTTGAATAGACTTCTAAAGATTTGAAAAAAGAACCTTGCCTTTTATGAGAGAGAAGCCAAACTTCTCTCTCAAGAAAAGGATAAGTTATTTCTTTAAAAAAAAAGTCTTGAAACTAAACGTTTTACTGAAATGAAACCCCTAAAAGAAAATATTGTTTGTCTTGAGTTAACCTTAAAAATCAAGATCAATGAGCTTAAAGATAACGAGAGAGACAAAATGAACATTCTATCTCTTAAAAACTTTTTTTAAAAGGAAAGAGAAGTCCTCCATCAAGACTTGCTCGATGGAGATCTTCTGATAAGGAAATATCAGGATGCACAGAAGTTGCATGAGAAGGTGAAAACCCAAGTTGGTAGAAGACGTATAGGGTTATGTGATATAGATCCCTATACTTGAAGCAAAAGAAACCAATCCTTATCATCTATCTTCTGTATTGGGAAAGTTCAAAAATTAGGTTTTCCGAACTTGACTTCTACATTTAAGAGGTGCAGAACCTTTGGGGAACCACATGAGAGGAGTCCATTGGTGATGACAAATGTTTGGTATGAAAACAATGGTTCTTCATCATCAACCTCTGTCAAAAGAGAATCTATACCAAAGAAGTATCTTACTCAAAATCAGATAGGACTCTTCAAATTTGGTCATCCAGAAACACAAGCTCATGTGGCCTTTGTTTGCAAGATAACTTCTGAAAAGGAACTGTCCTCTGAGGCACCAGAGTTCATTCCACCCTCTGAAGAAGGAAAGTTGTTGAAATTTTTTGAAAATGATTTACAAGAAACTTAAGAAAACCACCTTTCAATAATCCTGATATGACCTCTGTCATACAAGAAACCTTTGAACAAGAGTTGATGGAGAACCTAATAGTTCCTGAAATTGTCCCTTGCATTCTAAAAGATTTAAACACATCAAAAAGCAATGATGAAGGAAAATGTAGTACATATCCTGAAAATCATGTCTCTAGTCACAAAGATTTTATTGATTCAGACTCAGAATCTGAGAATGACTCGACCTCTGTTGATCTAGAGTCTGGCTCTGTCGAGCTAGAAGTAGTTCCTTGAAAACTAGAGGGATTTAAACTACCCTCTGCATTCTTAATAGAACCATTCCTCATAAAGAGAACTCTACAAGGATCCTAATTTTCCCTGACTTTCTAGATATGTGTTTACAAGCTAAGACTTCTTTTGAATTTGAAAAGTTAAACAAACAAAGGGAAGTGTCCTCTCAAAATAAAAAATCTCTAAGACCTTTGAAGCCTAATCATGATAAATTTACTTGGCAATAAAAGTAGAAATGGATTAATAATGACAAATCTTTTTGCTTCTGTGGCAGTAAATCGAAGGAAGGGATACCAAAGAAGGCGGGTACAGTCAAAGAGCCATCCGAAGGGGAGTTTTTATAAAAAGCAGTCTAACCTAGATAGGTCATCCTGTAAAAGGAAGTCTGATAGTAGGAGAGATTGTAATCAAAAGTGCTATGTACCCGACTTTAATGAATTTAATGAAAAGTTTAAGCAACTTGCTTCTGGTGTTCATCATTGTGAATGTTTCAAACTCATGCATAGTTTAATTCAATATTGCTCAAGCCCTCACTGCTTCCTCTCGAGACCCAAAGCTAAGAATGCAAAATTCAAGGGTCAGAAGAAGCAAAATGGCTCTTCTTCTACAAAAGTTAAATCCAAATCTAAGGATGCTAAGGCAACCGTAAACACTCCTAACAGAGGTGGAACCATTTGGAAATGGGTACCTATATCTCCTTGATTTGTGCAGCAGAAGCAGCGTGTACCCATTTTGTACCTAGACTCCGGGTGCTCTCGGTACGTGAATGGCGAGAGAGCGTTACTCTCCTCATATAAAGAAAAATCTGGAGGAGGTTCTGTAACCTTTGGAGATAACAAGAAAGTTCAAATAAAAAGATATGGAGTCATTGCCAAGGAGGACGTCGATGTTTGAAGAGTTGCTTATGTGGATGGCCTTCAGCACAACCTACTAAGTGTTAGTCAACTCTATGACAATGGATTCGATGTTATGTTCAAAAAGAAATATTGCTCCCTGCTTAGTGAAGGTACAAGAACAGAGCTTCTTCGAGCTGACAGAAGAGGCGATCTATACCTCATGAACTTTAAAGCAACACACAAGGTTGAAAAACTTTGTCTTGTCTCCAGGAAGAACGAAGAAGCTTGGCTTTGGCATAAGAGGTTTTCACACATAAATTCCCACACACTTGACAAACTTGTTAAGTTGAATTTGGTGAGCGGTCTTCCGAACTTAAAGTTCGACATAGATCATTTATGCTCTACTTGCGAAATGGGTAAACTCAAAAGTACCCGCAGAACCAAGTCAGACATATATTGCATTAAGCCTCTATACATGTTACATGTTGACCTCTTTATTCCAATTACAGTGCAGAGCTTGGGTGGTAAGAAGTACATTCTTGTGCTAATAGATGAATTCTCTAGATATACCTGGGTGGAGTTTGTTCGAAACAAGTCAGAATTCTGCAAGTGCTAATCAATCTTATGAGAAAAATTCAGGTTCTCTATGATAACAAGGTACAAAAGCTTCGAAGTGATGATGGCACTGAGTTCAAAAACTCAACCATTGACGCCTATCTCGCAGAGGAAGGTATTTCACAGAACTTATCTGCCGCAAGAACTCCACAACAAAACGGTGTTGTCTAAAGAAGAAATCGGACACTCGTGGAGGCTGCTAGACCATGTTAACACCATCTGGACTACCAACCTTGTTTTGGGTAGAAGCCATCTCAACAGCGTGCTTCACTCAAAATAGGTCTTTGATTGTGAAAAAGCACATGAAGAGCCCCTATCACCAACTTTACTAGAGGAAACCAAACATAAAATTATTTCATGTATTTGGTTGCAGGTGCTTTGTCTTAAACGACAGAAAGCAAATTTGGAAATTTGACCGAAAAGCCGATGTGGCCAAGTTCATTGGCTACTAATCTACCTCCAAGGCTTATAGAGTTTGTGTTTTAAAGTCAAAATTAGTACTTGAAAATATTAACGTATATTTTGATGACTCTTTTCAGGTGACTTATGAGAAAATCAGCTCAGGACTCGGACACCAAGTGCAAGCCTCTTGTGAAACATCTACTCGAGCAAATGAGTTAAATCATTTATTTGAGGGAATGTTTGATGATGATTCCTCCGCGGATGGTAATAAAGCCTCTGGAGCCGAACTCTCGACGAACCAAATACCTCAAGGTATATCTCTTATTGGTCCTGGCAATACTTCACCCTCTTCAACGACCTATGTAGGACCAAATGTTGAGGGGGGGGGGGCATTCAGAGGATACTGACAATCAAGGGTCCTTGCCAAATCAAGTCGAAGATCATATTCTAATGACCCCAGGGGATACATCTCTAGAGCAAAACGAGGACTCAACCCTAAGTACTATAGACGTCTCTACCTCGACTCAAGAAGACAATTATACTCTTGTGATGAGCACAAATGATCAAGTACCAGATGAAGTATCCAAAGAAGTACAACTTGATGCTACCAATGACCATCTTCTATGGATGACTAGGTGGACCAAAATTTATCCACGTAGCCAAATCATTGGCGATCCCTCTGTTGTTGTAAAGACTCGATCATCCATTATCGATCCTAAGAAGGTTTCTGAGGCCTTGAATAATCCAAACTGGATAGAGGCTATGCTAGACGAGCTTCTACAATTTGAGCGTAACAAAGTATAGACCCTAGTGCCTCTACCAAAAGGCAAAACTTAGGGACCAAATGGGTCTTCAGAAACAAAAAGGATGAAGATAGGGTGGTCATTCGAAATAAGGCAAGACTGGTGGCTAAGGGATATTGCCAAGAAGAGGGGATTGACTATGAAGAAACTTTTGCCCCTGTTGGACGGCTCGAAGCAATTAGGATTTTCCTAACCTTCGCAACCCACCAAAGATTCAAGGTATATCAAATGGATGTGAAGTCAACCTTTCTGAATGGTTAAATACAAGAAGAATTTTATGTCCAACAACCACCAGGGTTCGAGAGTTCAAAATATCTAGACCATGTATACTTTCTGGATAAGGATCTGTATGGGCTCAAATAGGCCCCCAAAGCATGGTATGATAAACACTCTAAATTCTTGCTTGCAAATAATTTCGAAAGAGGAACTACTGATACTACACTATTTTATAAAAGGAGAAAATGTGAGATTTTGCTTGTCCAGATATATGTGGATGACATTATATTTGGCTCTATAAAAGAAAATTATTACAAAATGTTTGAGACATTAATGAAGAGTGAGTTTGAGATGAGCTTGATGGGAGAATTAGACTTCTTTCTTGGGCTTCAAGTCAAACAAACCACATAGGGTATCTTTGTTAATCAATCCAAGTATGTCTCTGACATACTTTCTAAATTCAAGCTCTCTGACTCTTCTGTAATGAAAACCGCTATGGCCATTAGGTCTGAGCTCTATGCATACCCAGAGGGTAAGTCTGTAGAGCGCAAACTCTATAGAGACATGATAGGGTCTCTACTACATTTAACAACAAATAGACCGGATATAATATTTGCCACATGTCTCTGTGCAAGATTCCATGCTAATACAAAGGAATCCCATATTTATGTTGTCAAGAGAATCTTTAGATACCTAAAGGGAACCAAAAATGTTGGCCTCTGGTATCCAAAGAACTCTGGCTTTGATCCAATGGCTTATACATATTTAGACTATGGAGGATGCAAATTAGACTGAAAGAGCACCTCTGGAAGTTGCTAATTTCTAGGAGGAAAACTTGTGAGTTCGACTTCTAAGAAGAAGAACTGTGTGTCGACATCTACAACAGAAGTTGAATATGATGTTGCTGCTAGTTCTTGTTCACAAGTTAAGTGGATGAGAACTCAGCTCAGAGATTATGGTCTGGACATCGAGAAGATTCCCATCCTCTGCGACTCAAAAAGTGCCATTGCGATCTCTGCCAACCCAGTACAACACTCCAAGACTAAATACATTGATATCAGGTATGACTTTCTGAAGCATCATGTGGAACAAGGTACGATCTAAATGTATTTTGTGCCCACAGATTATGAACTTGCTAACTTGTTCACACGAGAAGAGATTCTCATTCTTAGTTGGAAAGTTAGGTATGCTAAACTTGAGTTGATTCACAGAGCCTCTGTACCTTGGCACAAAGCATCTGATGTACATATTTTTACCTTAGTATGTATAGCTCCATTTCTGCATGTATAGTTCTACTTCGGTATATATAGTTGTCCCTTTCATTGTTCTTGTTGATCATTACTTTTTGAATCTTTGATCTATGTTTTGTGCACTACTTATCATATTTTATCCAAGCATGGTTCAAAGGGAAGAAGAAGGAGACCTTGATAATGATCACAAGAGTTAATCAATCAAGGGGGAGCAGAACGAGCCATTCTATCGAAAAGATTGCAAATGATAGTAAACGCACTGCGCAAACCCAGTGTCAAAAACGCTTTTCTCGGACACAAACTCTCATATATGTCCAAACTTACCCTTGGAAATAAGTCAAAACTTTGATAGGTCAAAATCTATTATGGTCTTTCTTTAATTTGAAATTTATGCTCATAGGGCTTCTGCGACCTCTCACTGAACCTCTATGAGGTGTAACAGATCCTCTACGCCCAAAGAGATCCTCTTCGATCATATCCTTGATTTTCAAACCTTCTGGGTAAGGAAAAGTTGTTATTCTGTGGAAATTCTAAACCAACCACCAGACCACATAGCTCTTTCAACCACATAGCTTCTACTACTCTCAACACTTATGAAATTTTCCAAATGGTATATGGGGTGCCGGTTCTTTTGAGAGTCACGTCCATTTGTCTTTAGCAAACACAATGCACGTGAGAATAGCGGGAGACGCACATACTCGATTGAGCGTCGCCATTAATGATGTGGCAACACATGATTGGAGGGTGATATGTACCATCGTTTTTTAAACGTTTCTCTAAAATGGCTATGTACTGATTACGGTTTCCAAATATTTATATTTTACCGCCTAATCTTTTACCCTCTTCTGTGTGTCCCTTAATGTACAAATCAATCAAGATGAACAAGGAAATTGAATCAAAATAGCCATATGTAATTCATGGAATCATAGATTACAGAACAATATGAACATCTTCTCTCAGACAAATATTTCTCTCTCTAAAAATGAATTATGTTAAATTAATTCAAGTCTAACAATAAGACAAAAGACTTTTATACCTACAACAAATACAAGGAAAACAATTAAGCTAAACTAGTTGACTTTTTCATTATATATACCTGGTTGTTTTCTGATAGCTTTTTCTAGATAATGAGGAATATCATAATCTAGTCCCCATTTTTCTTTAAAATCAGCTTCTTCATTAGGTGTATTCAAGAAAATCATTTGATCTGTTTGGCCTCTAACATATAGTTTTGCTTCCAAACCATTCACCTTTTTCTCTAAAGTCTTGTTTTCAACCTGCAGTTTAAACACTTTTAGAACACATTCTTGTTTTTCAGAATCAGACATAGAAAATTGTTTTTCAATATCAGAAATCTTACTTTCAAAACAATTTTTTCATTTTTAAAATCTGAGGCAGATTTGCGTAGAGAATCAATTAAATCTTTGTTCCCAATAACTGATTTATTAAGTTCGAAGATTTGTTGATTTCTCCTAGCAACTCTGTCTTTTTCCTTTTTTCAGTTTGGATTGAAGGTCTTGAAGTTCGACCATCATGGCTTCCATTTTAGTCATGAAATCATTTTTAGTTAAATGAGCAGTCTCTTCTTGTTCTTCCTCCACATCAGAATGATCCAACCAGTATTGGTCTTCTGCCATTAATGCCTTGCCTGCCTCCTGTTGCTTGGCCAAGAGTATTTTATTCTGATAGTACTCCGAGTTGCGAACTTTTGGCTTCCGACACTCTTTTTGCGTAATATCCGATCTTGCTACAGTTGTAGCATTTGATCAGATCATCACCTTTCTTTTCAGTACTGGTGTAGTCATTCACACTCCTTTTCTTTTCTTCCGTATTTTTCTCAACAAATCTACTACCTTTCACTCTTTCACTCTTTCTCTATGCTCATGGTTCTTTGAGCTTGATGAAGAATATCTCTGAGAATTAAACCTTGGTTTCTTGTAGAACTTTTTCTGTAACGCTCGGGTCAGTACCTGCATTGCGTGCTTAAGACTCTCTCCATCATCTCCATCAGATTCAGACTCTGATTCAGAACTAAACATCACTATCTTCTTCTTATTCTTCTTCTCTTTCTTTTCCTTCTCTTTTTCTCCAACTACTAATGCAATGGGATCAACAACCTTCTCAACTTTCTTTTTCTCAGATATTTTCTCTTCCACCACTTCTTCATTCTGTCGAAGAGTCTCATAAACTTCATGTAGTGGAATCTCACTCAAATCTTTCATTTGCTTCATTCGACGAGTATGCTATTTCCACTCGGGTTGTAAAATGCTGAGAAACTTGACATTGTTTTCTATCAGCTTCTTTGTAACTTTATTCTTGGAAAGCTCATTGAGAAGCAGTACAAATCTTTCAGAAGTATCTTCCAGACTCTCATTCTCCTTTGCTTTAAACTTTTCATAGCTATTTATACAGTTAGCTATCTTCATCTGATTTCCTACTTTTGAACCCAACATCATCTTCTGAAGTTGATCCCACATAGATTTTGCAGATGCATTGTTGTTGTCTATTTTCACATAGATCTCATTGGTCATGCTTTGTAAAAGCGAAGATCTGGCCTTTTTATCAGCATCAAACCGATTCTTTTGTTCATCAGAGAATTTTGCATATTCTTTCTCAATTCTCTTTGTTTTCGGAGCTCCATCTGAATCATTACCTGCATTAGGAATCTCCTCAAAAATCTTTGGCATTGGACCATCTTCTAGTGATGCTAGAATGTTCTATCCATTCGTTTGCCGATCAATAAAATCCAAAAATCTATATTTCTATTGCTCATATTCCCCTTTGAACAATACCGGGGGCTTGACATCTGTGCCAATCGAAAGAGCATATCTGGAAGTCATCTTGAAATATACTTCTTACTGATCGTCAAAATTCAGAAAACACAAACTGGATCTACAAAAATCAAACTCAGTTAAATTTCAGAAAAGTTCAGAAAAATACTAAGTATAAAACTCGCATACAAAAGAAACCCAAAGAAACTCGCTAAAGCATGCGTGCGAGTTTGAGGAACGCGCACGACAAAAATACTTTTCACATAAAGAGATGTGCAAGTTTTATGCTTCGCGCACATAGAAGCTAGCGTGAACTTCACTTTGCGCAAGAAGGGTTGTGCGAGTTTGAAGTTCGTGCACACCAAAGCTTGCGCATTTTCTCACTTCGCGCACGATCTTGCGAGTTCGAGACTTGGAAAATTTTCAAAAAAGAGAAACTCGCTAAATGCAAACGCGCAAGAACAGGGCCTTGCGAGTTCTGGACTTAGACAATTTTTGAAAATAACTTCTCGCAATCATCCACTTCTCGCACAACACCTGAAATGAACAGTAGAAACTCGTACCTAGTTATGTTTGAGTTTTAGCGTCACGCACACCCCTACTAGCGAGTTTTACACTTGCGAGTTTTTCGTCTTTACGAGTTCTTCGTTTGCGCGAATATCAGATCTTGCGAGTTCTTCACTTGTCGAACTCCAAACTTGATTTTGCCTCTGAAACCGATTCAATCCTTTGTCAATTGGCTTGAAACTTTGTAGGAATGCTCGATTTCAATACTCAAACAGTTTACAATACAAAAATTATAAATAAAAACACCAACTGATACATTTTGATTCGATTACAGTGAACACAACCTCGAGTTCAAAAATTTAACAAAAATCCAAAATTCACCCTTAATCTGTGTGAATTAGCCTAAACAACCTGAATACAATCCATTCTAAACAACAAACCGAGTCTATTACAACCAAATTTACATTCAAAACAACACTTAATCAAAAAAATCAAATGCTACAGTGATTACGGCGATGAACAGTTCTAAAACTTCAAATTCGATCCAATTTTCTAAATTCTGTATGCTCTAATAACAATTGTGTGTCCCACAATCAGTATATAACAAGATAACAACAATGAATTATCAATTGAAACATTCTTTTATTGAATTCTAAATCACAGTACAAACTTTCTCTCTATAGCTCAAGAACACGCACAACTCAATCAATCTGATACTTTATTACTTCTCTCACAACAGGGAAATAACCTATTAATACAAGAAAACTACTTCACGCTAAACACTGTTCACACACACAGAAACGCGCAAACAACAAAAAACAGAAAATTGAATATTCAATTTGACTTTTTATTACACAAGAACTTTGACTTTGAATGAGAGTTGACTTTCAGCTTTGACTTTCAGCTTTGACTTTCATCATTAGATATCTTGATCTTGTATCCAACAGATTTATGCTCTAACAAATTCTATAAACGTTCTGACATAAAAACCCATTTTCTTTGTGTATGTGCTTGTGTATGAAAGAATTTAAGCATTTTGCTTTATATTAGGCTCAAAATGTGTAAACCATTGAGACAATAATATTAATACATGGACTCAATGTGCATGATCGAAATGCGAAGGTGGGGAAACTTTCCTTTTTTTTCAATATCCACATCTTCCAAACGAAGATGAGATAGAGTATGTCCTGCTTCCCCAATAACGATTTGAAACATTTCCTTGTTGAGAAAGAAATGAGTAGATGGTGGGGTTTAATTCAAAAGTTGGCATGGGCTAGTGTCTGTTTCAATGAAGGTCATCAAAGAATGTGAACCAACAGATTATGTGGCTACCCGACTCAGAAAAAGTTGGTGCATAGTTTTTATATTTTTTTTAACTCTGTTCTCACACCCTCTTTTTTTTATCATTTAAGCTTACTACTAACCAAACTCTAGTATCCATTTTACCTCAACACACACCCACACTCAAACATTGACCCCTCGCCTCTCGATCTCTCGGTATAACTTCTTAGATAGGAAACACTGGTTATCGTGAATCCATAAAAATTCTATTAGGTCCTCACACTGACCCCATGTAATATTGTCCTAAAAAGCATGATGTTGCTCAACATTTTAATTTTAACAGTTAAAGCACAATAGTACGAAATACATGTTAGATATATGTATTCTCATTAAAATAATCATGAAGATTTGAGCATTTTAAACATAGAAGATTCTCTCAAAACAAGGAAATTGAATGAACGAAGTGAACCAATAGATATGTTTTGAGAATCTGACAATGTATGGAAAGGATCAAATATGAATGATTTATCAATAAAAGGTTAGGTCATGAAAAATTGATGATGTCTATATGAACAAGTATAGACATTCTTGAAAGAAATGCTTTGAATGAAATAACGATAAACAAACTGTGAATATCAAACGGGGTGTCTTACAATCGAAAATTAGGTTTAATTTTGAGACATGGTAAAAACATAGTCAATAAAAGTACTAAACCGGTGTGTAAGAATATTTGACAGTAAATGGAAAAGATAATACACAAGTATTTATCTTTGGAAACACACGGTAAGATAAACATGAAAGCACATAAAATGAAAACAATTAAAATCATACTTCTGAATTCATCAAATCATTTTGAGAATAAGAAGTGGTTTGAACATTTAGAAACATGTTTTCATGTCTGAAAGTCGTCCTTCTTTCAAACATAATGAGATTAAGGTTAGAATATTCCTTACGCTCAACATTAACCTTATAAAGTCAGCCTTAAAATCATGATTGATATGATCATGTAAGCTCCCCCTCAAAATTTGCAAGAAATCAAAAATACCGTCAAAGCAACAAAGTCTTATTGAAAGTAAAATATTAATTGAAAAATAAAGACATGAAAATCGAAGTAAAACGTTGACAGTAAGAGTTCTAAACTGAATGTTTCGAAGTCAATGTCCTTACTCCCCCTGAAAATATGCATCATGAAATTTTTCGGTATAAAATATATGCATAAATTTCTCTAAATCCCCCTAGAAAGTATGATCGTTTGATATTTGTTTCACACTCCCCCTGAAATCATCAACAGAACCTTTCAGTGCAGATATCATTCGGATTAAAAATAAAGAAATGAAGAAAAATTAAAAATTAAACTGTACAAGGTAAAATGGATTATGTTTTAAGATTCAATATACCTAATTTTGAAATGAGAAAGTTAAATCTCTTTTCGTCCAAAGGTTTGGTGAATATATCAGCTAATTGGTAATCCTTGTTTACAAAGTAAAGTTCAGTTGTACCTTTTTCGACATTATCTTTTATAAAGTGATACGACACGTCAATGTGTTTAGTCTTTGTGTGCTGAACAACATTAGCAGATATTGCTATGGCGCTCTTCGAATCACAATATATAGGAATCTTGTTGAAATGGAATCCATAATCTCGAAGTTGTGTGTGCATCCATAAAACTTGAAAACAACAACTTGCGACAGCTACATACTCTGCTTCTAATGCTCCAAAATTTGGGACAAACAAAATTTCCGAAAACATGGAAATGTGTTATAAAATAATGCCAAAGCATGAGCTTTCCCAAAAAGGGAACAATAAACGCCTGTTATAATTACATGTTTGTAATGATAAGAAATGAGGGATTACAACCGTTTAATCTAATTTCTAACTAGAAAAGAGATTATGACAAGTTTTTATCTAAGTCCCAAAAACAAATGATCAACATCTTCTTTTGGCGTCCAAAAATGCTCCCCAATCTCTTGTCTAAGGCTTGCTAAACTTCCTTAATGGTCGCGCCGCTAGAACCTGAGATACACATCAAACCAATCAAGTGTTATGCCAAACGAGCCTAGTGAGTTTAACAATAGCATGGTATAATCATTTAAGCATTTATAAACAACAAATATCGTAAAGGAATCAATAGGGGAAACCCATCACACCAATGAGTTTCACCTCAAGAGCCAATGTCCTTTGATGTTCACTCACATGAGCAACATCCCGATGGCCCGAAACATTTGAAGACTACCTCCAAGGCATTACTCCAAATGGCGGAGATCTAGGTGCATACCCTTACGGTGGCACCCCAAGACTACATCCTCCTAGTGCCTACTCATGGTTCATCCAATATATATACCATCCATCATTATACATATTTCGCATCAAGAAAAATACAGGTATAAGATCCCAAATAGTTCAAAATCCCAATTTAGGTCCAAAACCCTAAATTATATAAGTTCCCATACAATAACCATCAAACACATGTTATCACATAAACGTATGCCTACTCTTATCACAAATAGTCTCATCAATTCTCACATAACGATTAGTGACCAAAAACCCCAATAATTACCTAGTGTAGAAATATGGGTCAAACTTATCCAGTGATTAACATAAGTAAGAAAGCATGAAATAATAACAAGAAACATATAAAGAAGTGTATCTCATTTGAAATAAGTTAGGGGGAAACTCACTAACTAGGTTTTATTGAAAACCCTAGAAACTTAGAAACCCTAGTTTGATGTAGTGGAGAATGGAGGCTTGAATGATGCTAACAACAACACTTAATGCCCTCCTTGTTCTCTTGTTCTTCAATAAATGCCCTTCTCAAACCCTAGGTTGATAATAAATGAGGCAAGGGGTGATTGGAGAAGAAAACACCAAGAAGGCTCTAAAAACGTTTATCCTAATGTTGGGAAATATGAAAAAGAGTTCAAATGGGAAGAAAACCCGTTTTAGGACATGTAGGTGGTCTCGCGGTGTTTGTGTATTTTTGTATCCAAGATTTAAGTCTAAAAGTCAAGATGTGTAAAGTTAAACTTACTCAAAGTTGGTTTAGTTTACTTTGTGATTGTACATGGTCGTTGACCATATAAATAACATTTGTTTCTTGTTAGTTATGGTGGGAAGAGTATCATTGTATTGAAAAATAGAACTCAAAATATTAAGCACTTGTGAGATATATGACATATTGATTCTATCTCTACATTCTCTCTCTGGTTCTATCATAATCTTTATATTAATTGTGATTTGCTTGAAACTTGGACTTTCACGCGGCTTTGAGGTCACTCTATAGGCCATGCGTGTGTTCCAAGTCCTGAACTCCAGCGAGTTACATGGCTTTGGCCGCGACCTGGGACACACACAATAACCCGCGCAAGTCATTATCCAGGATGCCAATATGGCTTGAAAGGTATAAGATTTCTAGTAAGTATGTTCTAAACGAATTTATGGGTGTTATAATCCTCCCAACCTTGGAATTAATTTCGTCCTCGAAATATTACCTTATACAAACAGATTGGGGTATCTCTGCTTCATATCTTCTTCGGCCTCCCAGGTTACGTTGGCACCCCGATGATGTTTCCATTGCACCTTGACCATCGTGACCTTTTTGTGACGAAGCTTCATCGTTTTGGATTCCAATATCACCTGCGGCTCTTCCACACACCGATTTCTATTGTCCACCCAAATTTTCATCAATGGGATAACGCTCTCGTCTTCGGCTAAACACTTGAGAAGATAACATACGTGAAATGTAGGGTGAATCCCATCCTTTTCTGGTGGTAAGTCCAATCTATAGGCTTGAAGTCCTATCCTATCCAATATCGTGAAGGGTCCAAGGAAACGGAGACTAAGCTTCCCGCTCTTACCAAATCGGATGATCCCTTCTATCGTGACACCTTCAACATAACCAGATATCCCACTTGGAAATCGACTGGTCTCTACTTCCTGTTTGCATAGTTTTTCTTATGATCTTTATCCTCCTTCAAACTCTCTTGGATACCTTTTACCTTGTCCTCCGTTTCTTGTACGATCTCCGGTCCCGCGAATTTATTTTCTTTCACATCAAGGCAATACACCGGTGTTCTACATTTCCCTCCGTAGAGCGCTTCGAACGGTACCATCCTAATACTCGAATGGTAGCTATTATTATAGGGGAACTCCACTAACGGTAGATGCGAATGCCATTTTCCCCTATAGTCTATAACACAAGACCAAAGCAAGTCCTTGAGAGTTTGGGTGGTCCACTCACTTTGACCGTCTGTTTAAGGGTTATATGTCATGCTTAATTTGACTATGGTTCCCAACTCCTTTTGTAGGCCATCTCAAAACTTAGAAGTAAATCGACTATCTCGATACGAAACTATGGATAATGGAATACCATGACGCGATGCTAATTCATCGATATAGAGCTTGGCTAATATGTCCATCGGCAACGTTTCTCGTATCGCCAAGAAGTGTGCACTCTTCGTGAGTCGGTCCACTACTACCCATATAGTGTTGTGACCCCTCAAGATTTTTCGTAGTTTGGTGAATAAATCCATCGTGATATGCTCCCATTTCCGTTCTGGGATGGCTAATGGTTGCAGACTCCCATAAGGACTTTTATCTTCCGCTTTGACTTGAAGGCAAGTGACGCATCTTTCCACGTAGTTGGCCACATCGAGCTTCTTTATCGGCCACCAGTAATGCAACTTCAAATCACTATACATCTTGGTGTGATCGGGATGTATTGAGTACTTGGATTTGTGAGCCTCCGCCAAGAGCAGCTCGGGGATCCCTCCGACATTCGGTACCCAAATTCTTCCTTGAAATAACTTGAGGTCAAGACTATCCTCCATTAGTAGTTTACGTTGCTTCACAATGATCTTGGATTTGAGGTTCTCCTCACGAAGTTCTTCAGCTTGACTCACTTTCATGTCTCCCACCAGGCTTGATATTACGCCGAGTCTAGAAAGGGTCGCTTTGGCTTCGCTCCCATAATTCTTCTAGCTCAATGCATCTGCTACCACATTTGCTTTATATGGATGTTAAAGCAACTCACAATCATAGTCCATCAAAAGCTCTAACCACCTTCTTTGCAGCATGTTGAGGTCCTCTTGGTCAAATATGTACATCAAGCTTTTATGGTCGGTCCCAAGCCCCAACTTGGAGGCATCGTTATAAACCACGAAGTCATCGGATCCTTCGGGTAAGGATAGAATTGGTGCCTCACACATTTTCTTTTGGAGAGCCCGAAAGGCTATCTCTTGGATCTTGGTCCATAAGAACTTGACGTTCTTCCTTTTTAACGATGTGAGTGGAGAGGGGATCTTCGAAAAGTCTTGAATAAACCGTCCGTAGTAGTCGGCCAAACCCAAGAAACTTCTTATCTTCGTTGTACTAGTTGGCAGTTCCCAATTCATCATTGCTTTAATCTTCCCCGGATCTACCTTCACCCCGTCCTTGGATACTATGTGGCCCAAGAATTGGACCTCTTGCAACCAAAATTCACAGTTTGAGAACTTCGCGAACAATTTCTCTTTCTAGAGGATCTCCAAAACTTCCCGCAAATGCTGATGGTGTTCGACCACGTCTCTCTAATAGATCAGAATATCGTCGATGAAGACTATAACGGATTTGTCGAAGAAAGATCGATACGCACGATTCATCAAATCTATGAATACGACCGGAGTGTTAGTTAACCCCAATGTCATGACTAGAAACTGAAAAGTCCAATTCAAGCCATATCAATCAATTCAAACACTAATCAAGTAAAAATTCTAGAGAGAGAATTTAGAGAGAGAAAGTCATATGTCATTCAATAGTCACAAGGTTACAAGATATGTGCACAACTCTCAAAAGGTTACCAAACTCTCACAAGGCTAAAGCTATATATATTATCACTTCTCTCAGACAAAAGGAACTTGCATACAATAGTTCTCTCAAAGCATTACAAATAAACCTCACTACAAGTTCTCTCAAAGCAAGGTAAAATACAATATAGAAAGTTAAAGTCATTAACAAAAGTCAAACGCACTTGATCTAAATAATGCATTAACAATCTCCCCCTTTTAGATCAAGTGCTGATGATTGGAAAGCCCCAACGCGAATGACTCCCTTGTCTGATCCCGATCAAAGATTCAAAGATTCTAATTCCCCTTCTAAAATGCAGTTTTTTATCCAACGCATCCAGTACTCAGACCAAAGCAAGTATATCGAACTTTCCAAGACCTTTCTCTCCTCCGTTGACCTTTTTTTTATCCTCTTGGTACTTTCTGTTGAGCTGGAGTCTGACTACCTTAATAGTTCCATCTGAAATTTTTGACAGTTCAGATATCCTCATGAACCTCTTCTTGTTCTCTCCACTCTTGTAAACAACTCCAAGCTCTGGTTGGTCAATAACTTTGACCAAATCAAGATTCTCCAAAATTTCATAATCTAAATTAGGCTTAGTTATATTCACCTTCTGTTGATAAGTTTCCAAGAAAAGCTGAAAATCATAACAGTACGTATAGTTGACACGACTTCTCATGAATCTCTTGACAGCTTCTAAGGCAAAGACAATGTTTTTAGGAAGTATTGTCATGTTTCGAAATAAATGATAGAGATATTCAATGTCGTCGACATCCAAATGAGAAAAATCAGCTTCTGAAAATTCAAAGTGTGTAAGATCTCTTCTTTGAAGGTAGAACACTAGATACCAGACTTTTCTGTGAAACTTTCTCAACTTGACATGCTTAACAGAGACAATTCAGGATCTGTTCTTGACATAATTTTCAGCTTTTCTCTCTCAAGAAATCATCCTTGCATATTCTTCTTGAACAACCCATGGTGGATGAGAAACATCCAAGACCTTGTGAGTATCAAACAATCTAATGATGTGTAAAAAAATACTCTTCATATTTTCTTCCAGAAATGGTTGCCTCCAAATATTCCTCATTTGCCTGATTTGATCTTTAGTAGGGGCAAGAGGTACTTGAGGTTGGTCAGAGGGACCGGCTTGGGTTTTGGCTAGGTTAGAATAAGAGAAAGGTTCAGGTTTAGTTTCAGTATTTAGGTTGGGTAGGTTTTCAAAGCTAGGTGGTTCATCATGGTTTGGGCTTGGAAGGTTTATAGGACTAGGTGGGATATTTTGGCTAGGTGGATTTTCTAGGCTAGGTGGAGCTTGGTTTACTAGGCTAGGAATGTTTTTTGGTTGGTTATAAGGTTCAGAAAGGTTTATTTCTTTGAAGGTGGGTATTTCAGGTGGGGTTCGGATGGTTTCTGGAATATCATGGTGCACAAGACTCAGTTGCAAGTCATCTGGAGTGCCTGTCAGGATGTCAAGGATGTTCTCATTTCCTTCTTCATCAGAATCCATCAGACCTTCCCTTTCTTCCTCCTTTAATCTCCAGAATTTATCGTACTTTTCAACAGCAGTATCTTCTTACATCTTATGAAAGATTGATGATATTTATGTCAAGCATCCCAGTAAGCAGCAATATTTCATCTCTTGTAGCAACCTTAGGCTTTTCAACCCTTGGTTCTATCTCCTCATTCACATACAACATAATCTCCACAACTTGTTCATCAACACCTGCATCTGTTATCTCAACATCTTCTCCTTATTGAGTTTGAACCTGAGCAGCTTCAGTGTCAGTAGTAGTTCTCTGTCTCTTACTTATATCCCCCTCATGATCTTGATCAGAATCACGATCATGTCTTTTGCTTAGAACTGTTTGATCTTTGCAATAATCTTGAACTTTTCGGATGAGATCTTGAAGATTCTGTACCATTTCAGACTTAAAAGTTTGGAATTCTATAGTAGAGACATAGTCTGAAGGTACTTATTGTTGCTGAGATCGCAATAACCCAATCAAATCAGTCTCAGATTCATCGGTTGGTGCCTGAGATAATAACTGGACATAAAGAAGAGATTTCAGCTCCTCCACAGATTGGTCAACATGTTGTTCTGGTGGTGGTAGAGGTGGCTGAACAGGCATTTCAACAGTTGGACCTTTCCCTTTCAGTAACTATTCACCTTGGCAATCTCCTCCTCAAACTTTGCGGATAAAGTCTCAGTCATACAGTTCTTAACAGTCTTTAAGGCGCCATCAAGGAATTCCTTTGACACGAAGTCTAGGAAAATAACTCTGGGGTCACTTAGACTTCCCGTTGTCAAAACTGTTGAGGATCCAACAGTGTGGCATGTGTTCAAAGCTGGAATCTCAGTAGCAATGACCGGACTTCCACTTGATCCTTGTAGTCCGGACTGCGGAGCTACTACAGGTGTTCCGACTGGGTCACTAAAACGACCGATAATAGTAGAAGTATATGTATGTGTCCTAGGAATGGAAGATGATATACCAATTGGCTCTAGACTTAATGGTGCAATGAAAGGAGTGGAGCTCTGAGGCAGCTGAGTTGTGGTTTCAATACCTGCCATTTCTGAGTGAAATGCAGATAGAGTTTGTGCTAAAACCCCGTGAAAAGATGATACTACAGCCTGTTGAGAGGCAGTATAATGGCTAGATGAGGTGTGCAGTTGCATAAACGGACAACTTATGACTTGTGCTTCCGATTGTAACACATCCAACGGAGCACTAGATTTGGTTACCCTTCTGGATTGGTAGGTTATGTTGCACTCAAGCTCACCATATTCTTTTTCTACAATCTCTCTTTGCCTCATACTTTCAATATTTTTTGTTGATCCAAACTCTCTCAGTGATTCGATAAAGACCCTCTTCTATACTTAGTGAAAATTACGTTTATTAATATGTATTAGTGTTTCACCATCAGCGATCAGACTGAATATGTTCAGTTATCACTGATGATTATTCTTGTAAAAATTCATATGTATTAATGTTTCACCATCAGCGCTTAAATACTGAGTATGTTCAATATCGATGATGATTTCTGATGTAAACAGTTAAACATAATCTCTGAAGATAGGTTTCGCGTCAACAAATGTTCATAGCTGAATCGAAGACGAAGCTGCTAAACAAAGACAAGTCTACTAGTGACCTGATGCGGATATCAGTGAAGCAAAGATGACTTTACTCATACGCGAAGAAACCTGAGGAAAAGCTTTAGCAATAGCTGAACTTCTTTGTATTTCTCAAGAAAGAGATATTCAGCGATTGATGATCACTTAGCTTATGCCTCAAGTCTCTTTTTTCTTTCCCTTGCACACCAAGTACGATGTGTCAGAACGGACATACCTATGATAGAATTCGTACAACAACTCGGTCAACTACATTGTTCATGATACAGCCGAAAACATGTCTCCCAAAGTCAGACTCTCTCTTCCAATCAATGAACGACACGTGTAAAGTGCCCTGCCATGCATTTAATGCATAGGGTAAAAATAGAAAGATTACCTCTCTATCTGAGGAATGCGCTTCTAGCCTTCATTTTTCTAAAATATAGAAACCTTTGTTTTCTATACTCTCTAACCTCCCATTCTTTATATTCTTATGCAACCATCTTAGTGATTCCTTAGGTTTGTTTAGATTGAGTTTTACTTAATCTTAATCCGCAACAGACTTGTAATTGTATTTGATTTATCAATAAACAATTTATTAAATTTTAAATTATGTGTTTGTCTTCATCCCCCCTCCCACTTCTACAAACTTGTTAAGCACCTTCGGGACCAACAAGTGTTATCAGAGCAGACTGTTTAATCTAATAAACAAGATCTTGCTTTATTCTCTTCCTTGCTATTCTAAAATGGCACTTAACACAAACACAAACTACTATGATAATGGTTCACTCTCTAAACCTCCTTGATTTAGCAGAGATAACTTTGCTCTCTCGAAAAATCGAATGATGCTATTTCTAGAAGGTGTAGATCCTACTATACCTGATTATGTAGCTAATGGACCCTATGAACCTTTCCCTATCATAGTTGTCGTTCCTTCTATTGCGCCCACTCCTGCTGTCACTGAGCGTTATGCCCTCAAAGACATAAGATAGTGGAGTGATGAAGACAAAAAGAAAGTTGGTTTAGATGAAAAGGCAAAAACCATTATCTCTATGGCTCTGCCTGATGAAGATTTCCATTACATCATGCATCTTAAAACCTCCAAAAGAATGTGGGACACAATATGTGTTCAATATGAAGGCATCACTGAAGTCCAAGAAACTCGAAAGATTAACTTGGTACGTCAGCATGAAAGTTTCATCTTTGGTAAGAACGAATATCTCTCTGATGTTCACCAGAGGTGTAACTGTTTAATCATTGATCTAAGAACTGCTGGCAGAACCTATTCTAATTCTGAGGTCTTGACTAAATTCTTAGAATGTCTACCTAAAAGCTGCGACAGTTATTCAATGAGTCTCAAGCTGACAAAAGACTTAAATTCTCTCTCTCTTAGCACATTTTATGGAATATTGCTCAACTATGAGCAATCGAATCTCCTGAAGAAGAATCTTGTAAAAGATTCTAAAGACTCCAAAAGCACTCCTATTGCTTTAGTCTCTTCAGAGATAAATCCATCTCAGCGGTCTACTCTTACTATCAGTGAGTTAGATTCTGAATATGAGGAACTATCTGTTAGACTGAAATTGTATTCAAGATTAAATTTGAGTCGGCACTGTTCATCGTCACTGTTCACCAAAGTCAAAATCAATTTTGAATTTTAGTGAAAATTTTGAGTTGAAATTGATTGATTTGTGTTCGTTTATCATTTTCGATCAATTCTGTGTATTTTGATATGTGAATTGCACTATAATTAAGTTTCAATTTTGATTTTTGATCAAGTTTGTATTTCACGAGTTCTATGCACTGTTCTTAAATCAATTTGTCAATTTGTGTGTTTTTAATTGAAATTCCTTGTCAGATTTAGATTCTAGATGTGTAGGTGAGTGAATTGTCAAGTTTTCAGATCGAGATTCGAGGTCTAGATGAGTTTTTGGTGCGATTTTGATCGATTTTAGAGGTTTGCGTGAGATCTAAAGTTTGCGCGAGTTCCTCGTACTTTGCGCGAGTTCATCTCAGTTTGCGTCAGTTCAACGAGAAGTGAGTTTTGCGTATTCAACGAGAAACGAGAAGTGAGCTTTGCGTCATCAACCAGAAACGCAAAGTGAGCTTTGTGTTGTCTAGGAGTAGCGAAAACCTTCGTTTGCGCAAGTGACCGTTAGAGCAAACTGAAGTTTGCGTCAAGAGCAATTAACGCAAAGTTGGTGTTTGCATTATCGCCGGTTAACGAGAAGTTGGTGTTTGCGCCATCCACTTGTCACGCGAAGTTATCTTTTGAGCCAGTAATGTATAACTCAAAGTTTGGTTTGCGTCAGCTTCGTGTCACGTAAAGTGTGTCTTGCGCCATCCTCTAGTAACGCAAACTACCATTTTACGCCAGCAACTTAAAGTGCAAACATTGTCTTCTATACTTAGACAAATTTTTGAAAATTGTAACATGGCCTTTAATAGTGAAATTTTTTTTTGCGGAGGGGACATAGTTCTTTTTGTGATCAAAATTTCTGAATTTTTATTTCAAGTTTTTCTGTATTTTAGAGATTTCATTTGGATTAACGATCAAGTTCAAGTTCTTTTTGTTAATAGATATTCAAGATGGGATATCTTTTTGATGATGATGAAAAGAAGATTCACAAGCTCGAATTATAAAACAAAAATCTTGCTTCCTCAGTTGACTACTACTTAAAGAGATCAAGGAGATATTCTGATGAAAGGAAGATACAGAGAGAAGAAGTTAGTGCTTTAAAGACTATTAATGAAGATCGTCTGAAACAGACTTCTGGGCTTCATGAAGAAAAGGTCTTGTTTTTGGAAGTTGAAAACACTGAGTTAAAGAGCAAGATTTCTGAATTAGAAGATCACATTGTCAAGTTTCAGCAAACTGGGTGTTCTAATAAAAGGAAGATCTTTGAATTAGAATTGCAAATTGTTGAAGAAAGATGAGTTTTTGAGAAAGAAAAGAAAGAATTTGCTAAGAAATTCTCAGAGTTTTCAAGAAAACGTGCTGATGTGAAGAAGACAGTTAAGCTTAAATGCATTAATCTTTCTCAACAAGTTTCTGATTTTGAGAAAGTGATCATTATTGAAAGAGAAAAGTTTGCAAAGGATAAAAAGGAGATTGAGCAGAAGAACGTTGGATTTTTTAAAGAAATATCTGATGGAAGAAAGAGTGTAGAGAAGGACTATGAAGAAGAAGGGAATATTTTTTAGGAAGAGATAAAGAAGCTGACTGCAAAGTTATCTGAATTATCTGAGAGTACACTGAAAGAGCAGAAAGTGAAGTCTGAATTAAAGATAGAAATTGACTTACACATCAAAGAAAAGAACAGTTATTTTTCATAGATTAAAGAGCTTGAAGATATTGTTTCAAAGGTGGTGGTGACTTGCGCAAAACGACTCCAGAGTCCCAAATCCACACACCTAGAAATAGTTCAGTTGGTTCTAACAAGCCAACATCAAGCTCACATATGAAAACTGTTTCTTCAGTAAGGTGAGTTAAATCTTTCAATCATATTCGTAATACTAATCTTTTCTATGATCGAAATATAGATAGTTCAGGTATACATCAAAGAAGTAGAAGGAGATACAAAGAAGAAGAACTGGTCTGAAAGAAGAAACCAGTTGAAGATGAGAAGAAAGAAGAGCTGAAAGGTACGAAATCATGCGTACATGAGACGAAAGCAAAGAAGAATAAAACGTGTAAAGGTAAACCTGATCATATTTACATGATAGATCAATTAATCAGGTTGTCAGGTAAGAAACACTATTGTTCTTATTGTTGTACACATGATCATGTTCACAAAACAAGTGATCATTTCTGGTATAGTTCTTATTTAGTTACTCCCATTCGAAGTGCAACTAACACACATGGATCCAAATACCAGTGGGTACCAAAACCAAAGATTAATTCTGTGTTGCAGGCACACACATTCACCAAACCTCTTGATGAAACAAGGTTCAACTTTCTCATCAGTGAGCTTGGAATGCTGAATCTTGAAGAGTAATTTCTCCTCTTTCACGCATCATGTCAGTAAGTCTAAAGTTCCCTTTATCACTTAATCACTGAATTAATGTCTGATTCTCATGTATGTTCTATCACTCTCATTCACTGAATGTGAATTCAGTAAGACAGTTTTTCAAAATCAACTTTAATCACTAATTTTTTCTTCAAATGATTAAAAGATTTTTGATAAACAAAATCGATCACTGACATTTCTCATAAGTGATTCTTTTTAAAAGAAGATCAATCTCTGACTTTTATCAGAGGTTCTTTAAAAAAAACCCTATCTCTGAATTTTCTTCAGGGATAATTTTAAAAAGGACAAATGAAACGTTTTTTTTCTCTCTTATGACGTCGTTTGAACCGACAATCCACGACATGCCTTTTTCTCTGACACATTCGTCCGTTGCCCTTCTATCTAATCAACTTCGTAAGACGTGTCGATGTCATGATGAGCATTTGTTTTCCCGCCTAACTCATTCTCTTTCATTCTCTCTCTATCTCCTCCATATAAAAAGAATGCTCTCTTAATTCCTATCTTTTTACGCTTTCTGCAAAACCTCTCAAGCAAGAAAAGCTCTCAAGGCATTCAAGCAAACAAAAACTCATTCATATCTTTGGATCTTCATCTTATCCAGATCAACAGGTTTTTGTTTCACATCTTCTTATCTTATTCTTAAAATCCTTCCTATTTCTTTATAATGGATTTTTCAAACACATTAAAATCATTTTTTTGATTTTATCTTGTTTAAAAACTTTTGGTTTTCTTCATGTTCTTTATTCTTCACAAAGAACATTGCTTTAATCTGAAAATAACTTGGTTTTCTATGTTTCTTTCTAAATACAGAAACTGGTAAAAACTTTATTTAGTTTTGGACTCTAAACCTTTCCTTCTATTCTATTCTCCTTTCTATATTAAGAAATGGCCCAACCTACGCTCATTGCCTCAAAGAATGTCAAATTCGCTATCACTGACCTTGAGGTCCCAAAGAACAACCATCTCGCAAGGTTGGACTTTGAAGCTGACAAATACCCACACCTGGTGGATGCAACTGCATTTTTGAAGCTGTCCTGCTAGCCTACGTTCTAAACGTGGATCCCAAACCATCCAAGACTCTTCCTCAATAGTTTTGTTCACCGCTGATGAAACCACCATCACCAACAAGAAGGGTGGAGTGGTTCCCGCTATATCCTTCTCAACTGAACTAGGATCAGGCATGCTCACTGCCTATGGCCTCAAGAAGGCACTTCGCCTCCCTGAGAAGACGAAACATGGTTTCAATGCCCTCCCCACTGACGCTGAACTCATCCATTTCCTGGATGACATGGAGTACTGCTGGGATAACAAGCCCCATTCCACAATCCCCAGCAAGCGCCTGAGAAAGATTCGAAAGGCAAACATGCCTTCGCAACTCAACTACATCTTCTCACACATCATTCAAAGCATGAGTGGGAAGATTGGCTCACTAGATCAGGCGAGCAAAGTTTAGCTCCAAATGGGTTATTCAGTCATTGTTGGCAAGCACTTTGACTACGCTGGCACTATCTTTGGCGATCTCAAGTCAAAGATAGAGAAGACAGAGAGGGATCCCAAGATCCCTTATGTACGCTTTATTTGTACGTACCTAAAGTTTCTATACGTTGTTAAGTACCCAATTTCTCAAGATGGTACTTTTTCAAAAGTTGGTCAACGATCACTGGAGGTCAAGCCGGTCGCCAATGAGGTAAGTCTCTCAACTCTACGCACTCGTCTCTCTCTCCACTCTTCGCTTTCAGCGGCCATGCATGAGGTTCCTTCTCCTGCTATCCCAACCGCTACCACCGCTCAAAAATGACCATCAACTAGTCTTCATGGTCCTTCTAAGAAGGCCAAAAAGACTAGGGAGACCACCCCTAGTGGTTCAATGCCTGAAGTAGTTTTTCAACAAACTACTTTGGATGCTTTTGTGGGTATCTCCTCCACAACTTCAGCAACCATCACCTCAACCGTGCCAGCGATTACCATCACTGCCACAACAAAAGTGACGCTACCCATCACCTCAGTTCTTCAACAACAACCTGAGGTAATTTCCCCTATCCCAACTTCTTCTATCCCCATTACTCATCCTTCTATTTCTTTGGTCTTTGTGTCCCACAATGTGTATAAATCAAGATATAACAATAGATTTTCAATCCAAACATTCTTTATAGATATCAAATTCATAGTACAATATTTCTCTCACTAACTCAAGAACACGCACAATACAATGAATTAGATCCTCTCTCTCTTCCAGGTTACATGTCTATTACTCGCACAACCTTTATATACTACAAATAAGAAACACGCAAGCTATTGTAACAATCAATCACGCAAAACACCAAAACTCTTACAACACTATATAACAAAAAAGAGAATGTTGGCTTTGACTTTTATTACACTAGACTTTGATTTTGATGCTGATAGTTGACTTTAGCTTTGACCTTCAGTCTTCAGTCTTCTATGATCTTGTATCCAACATATTTATGCTCTAACAATCTCCCCTTTGGACTCAAGATCATGTCCAAAAGATTTAGCAAACCAGTCTTCTCTTTAAGCTTTATTTTTACAATCTCCTCTTTGTAACAAATTTCTTCTTTAAGCACAAACATTGCGATTTCCCCTTTCTTTGACTGTATTCTTCTCAAGTCTGTCTTTGAAAAAATATTAACAATCTCCCCCAAATATGATAGAAATGCTCTTCAACAATCTCCCAAAAATATCACAAAACTCTTTCAGACTTCCGAAAGAAATTATCTTCAGATTTAGCTCGGATTGCTTTAGCAAAGTATCTTCAAAGAAAATTTCAGTAAAGTCTCAGCACATCTTCATAAAACTTTAACTTTGCATCATTCTTTCACAATTAACCTTTGATCTAAAACAATTCTTCTACTTTGAAATTTCTGATTCAGACATTTCTTTAATTCATCTCCCCTTTTTGATGAATATATCATCTATAACATCAAAACTTTCACAAGAAATTCATTAACCTTAGAGCCTCTGATTCACCGTCAATCCTCCAAAATATTCATCTAAATCTGTTCAAATCCAGACAAATTAGAATGTAACACCTGAATCAATAAATGAATCAGTTAATATGTCTATCAGTAACACTAAGTCACTTTGTGAAACAAATACACATTGGAAAGGAGCTTTTGTTATGTTCACTCCCCCAGGCTTCCATCCAATCATCGAAACACCACAAAGGCAATTTCTATGAACGTTATGACAAGAAAACAAATCCCTTGTGTGTTCGTGCAAGTGATAAAAAGAATTAAGCACTTGATGATTGCTTTTTATAAAAGGCTCAACATTGTGTAAACCACTGAGACAACAGTAGTTAAACACAGACTCAATGTGCATGATTGAAGTGCGAAGGTAGGGCAGACTTCCTTCTTTTTCAATATCCAGATTTTCCAAATGAAAATAAAATAGATTATGTGCTGCATCCCTAGAAAATATGAAACATCTTCTTTTTTAGAAGAAAATGAGTGACTAGTGGGGTTATAATCAAGAGTTGGCATGGGCTAGTTGCCTGTTTCAATAATGTTCACGAAGAAATGTGAAACATTAGTAATGTGGTTGTCCGACTCAGAAAGTAGTTGGTGCAGAGTTTGATATTCATTTACTCTATTCTCTCACCCTCTTTCTTTTAAATCATTGAGTTCCCTTCTAACCAAACTCTCTTTTTCATTTTACCTCGTCACAAAACCCACACTCGTTTCTTTTTGACTCCTCACACTCAATCACTAAATATTAACTTCTTGGGTAGGAAACACTGGTTAACGTGAATCCATAGAAGTTTCATTTAAGTCCTACACAATGAACCCATGTATTTTCCTATAAAAGCACAAAGTTGCTCAAAAATGGTTTAACTTTATCAGTTAAAGCACAAATATACAAATCAGTTGTATGTATACTCAGAAGATATTTATAAAGATATGAGCATTTTAAACATTGAAGATATTTCAAACAAGTAAATTGAATGAATAGACATGAATGCAGGAGACTTGTTTGAAAATCTGACATTGTATGAAAATGATCAAAAACAAATGATATACAATTTAGGCTTATGGTAAAAAATAATTGATATTATCTATACGAAACAAGAATATAGACATCCTTGAAAGAACGTTTCGAAATGAAATCACGCTCAAACTTTGAATAACAAACGGGGTGTATCAACATCGAAAATTTTGTTCAAATATGAGACATGGTGATAACAAATACAACAAAAATTAAATCGGTGTGTGTGAATACTTTAAAGTATATAGAAAAGATAATACACAAGTATTAATCTTTGGAAATACACGGTTTGTTAATCGTTTAATCACAAGTAAAAAAAAACATTTAAAAATCACACTTCCAATTCATGAAATGTATTTAAGAATCGGGAAGTGGTTTGAACATTTAAGAATATGTTTTCTATGATTGAAAGTCGTCCTTCTTTAAACCATATATGAGATTAAGATAAGAAATTTATCCTTTGTCGTTCAGTCTTAAATCTCATGAAGTCAAGCTGAAAGTCATAATGATATGATCTTGATAGCTTCTCTTAGTCTGCAAAAGTCTCAGAGTCATGTCAAAGCAACTTTATTCACAAAAAATTGTTGAAATTTAAACAACAGAAAGCAATAAAATATTGAGTGAACGAGTTCTGATCTGAAATAATCAGAAATCATATCCTTACTCCTTTTGTTTTACTCATAAATTCCCCCTAAATTCATGCATCACAAAAATTTAGCAGTTAAGGAAATGCAAAAATTCTATAAACTCCCCCTCAAAATAATGTTGATCATCTTAATGTCTTGTCTCACTCCCCCTGAGATCATGAACAAAATGTTAAAGTGCAGATAGCCTTTCAGAATTAATGATAAGGATATGATGAAAAATTACAATAAAAGAAACTTTAATAGGTAATCACTGATTAGGTTTTGAGATTTAGCATACCAAGCTTACATACAAGAAAATTGAATCTCTTTTCATCTAAAGGTTTGGTAAAGAAATCTGCAAGTTGATAATCAGTTTTTACAAAGTAAAATTTCTATTGTACCTTTTTCTACATTATCTTTGATAAAATGATACCTGACATCAATGTGATTTGTTTTAGTATGCTGTACAGGATTAGCTGATATTGCGATAGCGCTCTTCGAGTCACAATAGATCGGGATCTTGTTGTACTGGTAACCATAATCTCGCAGTTGTGTTCGTATCCACAAGACTTGAGAACAGCAGCTTGCAACAGCTACGTATTCTGCTTAAGCCGTCGATGTGGAAACACATAATTGCTTCTTCGATGCCCAACTAACAAGTTTATCACCGAGGAATTGAATATGACCTGACGTACTCTTCGTGTCTAACATACATGCAACATGCTCTGCGCCTGAATAAGCAGTCAGTTCAAACCCTGTATCCTTAGGATATCACAGACCAAGATTTGTAGTTCCCTTCAGATATTTAAAAATCCATTTAACAACAACGAAATGGGATTCTTTAGGATCAGCCTGATATCTTGCACACAAGCATGTTGAAAACATTATATATGGCCTACTTGAAGTTAGATACATTAAAGAACCTATCATTCCTCTATAAGTCCTAACATTAACAGTTTTTCCCGAAGGATCAGTGCCAATCTTAGTACCTGGTGCCATTGGGGTTCCAATAGGTTTACAATTTTCCATTTTGAATTTACGAAGAATATAAAAAATGTACTTAGATTGATTAATGAAAATCCCCGTTGAAAATTGTTTTACTTGTAATCCGAGAAAGAAATTCATCTCTCCCATCATACTCATTTAAAATCTTGACACCATGAGGTTTGAAAATTTCTTACAGTATTTGGGATTAGTTGAGCCAAATATAATATCATCCACATATATCTAAATAAAATAATATCGGATTTTTCTTTTTTAATAAACAAAGTGGTATCGACTTTACCTTTTGAAAAAACTGATTTGACCAAGAATTGAGATAAAACATCATACCAGGCGCGAGGTGCTTATTTCAGACCATAAAGAGCTTTATCCAAGATGTAGACGTGATTTGGCTTATCTGGATTCATAAACCTTTTTGGCTGAGATACGTAGACTTCCTCCTTAAGAATGCCATTCAGAAAGGCAGTCTTCACGTCTATTTGTTAAACAGTGAAGTTCTTGTGAGCTGCGTAGGCTAGAAACATGCGAATTGCCTCTATACGTGCCACTGGAGCATAAGTCTCATCATAGTTGATGTCTTCCTCTTCCCTATATCCCTTGGCAACCAGTCATGCTTTGTTCCTTATGACAATACCATCTTCGTCCTTTTTATTCTTGAATACCCATTTAGTGCCGATAATGGTCTTTCCTTCTGGTTTTGTCACTAGTCTCCAAACCTTTAGGACTTCAAACTGGTTTAACTCTTCTTGCATAGCAGACACCCAATCCGAGTCAGCTAGAGCCTCTGATATGCGAGTGGGCTCTATCTTACTCAAGAATGAGTCATGCAGACATTGATTTAAAGTTGTTGACATAGTTTGCACCAGTTTTTTAGATCTCCAATGATTTGGTGAAGAGGGTGCTCTTTGGTCCAGCGATGTTCATGAGGGAGTGGATTAGATGAAGATTGATCATGGTTATTATCTAAGAATCCACTATCAGCTTCTTCAGTTTGTACATTACGAGGGAGGAATTCAGTTGAAATAATAGGTGTAGAAGTAGCAGTGGGTACAACTTGTTCAATCTGTTGACCAGTCCTTACAATACACGATACTGATTCAACAACTTTTGGCTCTTCGTTAGTAGTTATAGCTTAAACTATTGAAGTAGACATATGAACTGGAATTTTTGCCGAATCGAGGAATTTGATTCAGTGGAAACATCTGAAGTGGTTGGATGAAAATCCATTGAATCTTCCATCCTGTCAACCACAACAGGTTTAGTCACTTTAGAACCAAGAAAATCATCATAAAATAGTTCAAATAAAAGATCTAAATCAGATAAATGAGTAGTAGATGATGCAACATATGATTTATTCAATGTAGGTACAGGTTCTGGATTGATCTGTCCATAAGCTAGCACTCCGGTTATCACGGGTCCTGAACTGACTTTTATAGAAGCCATTTCCTCATCAAATGTGACAATTACGCTCTCGATAACAATCTCCGACTTCTTTAAATACACTCGGTATGCAGCAGAGGTAGAAGAATATCCAATGAAAATGCCCTCGTCTGTCTTAGCACTGAACTTGTTCAGACTCTCTCTGTCGTTTAGCATAAAACACTTACAACCAAAAATATGAAAATATTTGATAGTCGGTGTTCGGTTTTTGATCAAAGCATACGAAGTCTTTTGAAATATGTGATTTATCATGGAACCGTTTTGAGTATAGCACGCAGTCGAAATAGCTTCTGCCCACAGAAACAGAGGTAGGTCTGATTGGCTGAGCCTAGTGCGAGTGGCCTCGATTAGCGTTCGATTTTGCCTTTCGACTACTCCATTCTGTTCTGGCGTACGAGCAGCAGAGTATTTATGTGATATCCCAAATGATTTGAGATACTCTTCAATAGTTCTGTTTTTGAACTCTGTGCTATTATCAGTTCGCTCTTCCAACCTTTTCTTTCTGTTATTCCCTAATTTCAAGTTCTAATTCAGTAACAAACAAACAAGATGAATCTCGTAATCATATGTCATTGATCTCAATCACAACTATTACAAACTCTCAACTTTCTCTCTCTACTCTCTCACTAGAATGATATGCTATATGCTCTTCTCTAATCTGCTCTCTCAATCTAATTCGTGCACTACTTCTTATTACAAAGACAAGGACAAAGGTATTTAAACCCTCTATCAAATAAAAGGAAACAAATTACACATACATTGACTTTGACATTTATTAACAAAAGACTTTGACTTTGATGAGAGTTGACTTTTCCAGCTTTGACTTCTTCATCTTTTATCATCAATCTTTATGATCTTGAATCCAACATATTTGTGCTCTAACAATCTCCCCCTTTGGATCAAGATCATTACTAAAAGATTTAGCAATGCGATCTTCTCTTTGATTAAGCTTGATTGAAGTAACTCCCCCTTTTAACAATTTGTATCTTCTCTTGAAATCTTCCCTTTTGATACAAACATAAATTTCTCAACCAATTCTCATGCTCCCCCTATTAGTATGAAATCTTTACATTCTCCCCTTCTCTGATAAGCACAATATCTTTAAAAACTTTCAGCAATCTTTTTCAAAAACTGATCTTCAAGAATATTAACAATCTCCCAAGGTTGTAACCAAACCTCTTTCAGACAAAACACACTTTGCTTCAGCAAATAATCTTCAACACTTCTATTCTTTTTCATTCAAAAACTTTCAAACATTTCTTGTATTCTTCTTTGTTTTCTCAAACATTTCTTGAACTCTTCTCCCCCATTTTGATGATTTGAGCATTAATATCATCAAAACTTTCTCTCCAAGAAATGTCTTTGACCAATCTGATCTGTCCAAGAGCCTCTGATTAATTGCCAATTCGAACAATGTATTCATCCAGATCTTTTCAAATCTAGACAAAATAGAAACATGTAACTCCTGAATCAACAAATGAATCAGTTAATATGCCTGTCAGTAACACAAAGTCACTGTGTGTAACGAATACACAATATAAAGGAGCTTTTTGATGTTCATTCCCCCAGGGCTTCCATCCAATCATCGAAATACCACAAAGGCAATTTCTATGAATGTTATGACAAAGAAACGAATTCTTTGTGTGCTCGTGCAAATGTAGAAAGAATTAAGCACAATGATTGCTTTTTAATAAGGCTCAACATAGTGTAAACCACTAAGACAATAGTAGATAAACACAGACTCTAAGTGCATGATTGAAGTGCGAAGGTGGGGCAGACTTCCTTCTTTTTCAATATCCAGATTTTCCAAATGAAAACCAGATAGATAATATGTTGCGTCCCCTTGAAAATGTGAAACATTTTCTTTTTGAGAAGAAAATGAGTGGTTGGTGGGGTTTAAGCAAGAGTTGGCATGGGCTATTTGCCTGATTCAATAACATTCACCAAAGAATTGTGAAATGCTAGTAATGTGGCTGCCCGACTCAGAAAGTAGTTGGTGCAGAGTTTGATATTCTTTTACTCTGATCTCACACCCTCTTTCTTTTTAATCATTAAGCTCACTACTAACCAAAATCTCTTTTCCATTTTACCTCATCACACCCACACTCATTTCTTTTAGACTCCTCACACTCAATCACTAAAGGATTAACTTCTTGGGTAGGAAACACTGGTTAATGTGAATCCATAGAAGTTTAGTTAATTCCTAGCACAAAGAACCCAAGTTTCCTATTAAGCATGAGTTGCTCAAATGGTTTAACTTTATCAGTTAAAGCTCATATACAAATGTCAGATGAATGTATGCTCAGATGATATAATCATGAAGATATGAGCATTTTTAAACATTGAAGTATTTTCAAACAAGTATATTGAATGAATGAATATGAATACAAAAGACTTGTTTGAAAATCTGACATTGTATAAAATGATCAGAAATGAATGATATAACAACTAAGGCTTATGGTCAAGAATAATGGATATTTGTCTATATGAAACAATATACAGACATTCTTGAATGAAACGCTTTGAAATGAAATATCGGTCAAAATTCTTTGGAATACAAACGGGGTGTCTTACCATCGAAGAAAAATAGTTTCAATTTAGAGACGTGGTAAGAACATTTTGAAGAAAAATTCAAACCAGTGTGTGTGAATACTTGAAAGTATATAGAAAAGACAATACGCAAGTATTTAACTTTGGAAACACACGGTTTGTTTATCAATAAATCACAAAAATAAAATGAAAACATTTAAAATCACACTTCCAAATTATAAAATCTGTTTAAGAATTGGGAAGTGGTTTGAACATTTAAGAACATGTTTTCTATACCTGAAAGTTGTCCTTCTTTCAGATATATTTGAGATTAAGATAAAAAATTTACCTTTTCGCTCAATCTTAATTCTCAGAAAGTCAAGCTATCGTCATTAATATATGATCGTGTCAGCTTCTCTCATCCTGTATAAGTCTCAAAGTCTAGTCAAAATCAAATTTATTCAGAAAAATTTTAAAAACATAAAGCAGTAAAACGATTAAAGTACGAGTTCTGATCTGAAATAATCAGAAATCATAATTCTTCTACTCCCCCTGAAATTATGCATCTAAAAATATGTCAGTTATAAAACACATGATAGAGATCTACAACTCCTTTTGGAATGTAGTTCGTCATATCTATCGGATGCAAAAATTTCAGAAAAATATGTACTCCCCCTTGAAGGTTGATATCCTCATTGGAGTATCGGAGTACAATCTCTTATCAGCCCGGGAGTAGCATCTCTTTTTCATCATTGAAGTACGAGTCCTAAACTGTTGTGTTTAGAAGTCAAACTCCGTTGAAGTACGGGTCCTAAGCTGATGTACTTAGAAGCCATCGTTCTTGACATTGAGGTACGGGTCTTGAACTGTGTTATTCAAGAGCCATTGTTCTCTTACTCCCCCTTTACTTGTGGTGCCTGCAACACATAATCAATCTTCGGTTTTTGTACCCACTGGTATTTGGGTCCATGTGTGTTAGTTGCAGTTCGAATGGGAGTAACTGAGTAAGAACCATACCAGTAATGATCACTTGCTTTATGTACAAAATCATATGTATTACAGTAAGAACAATACCTCTTTTTAGATAACCTGAACATTTGATCTCTCGAGTAAGCATGATCAGGTTTACCTTTCAGCACGTTGTTCTTCTTGGTTGTTGATGCATGTACAAATAATTTGTTACTTTTCTTCTCTTCCTTCTTTCCTTTCTTTTTCTCATTATTCTTCTCTTCATCTACTGGTTTTACTTTCCATACCAGCTTCTCTTCATTATATTTTCTTCTTCTTCTTTGTGTACCCGAACCATCTACATTTTGATCATAGAAAATATTAGAAGTACGAATCTGATTGAATAAATTGACTAACCTTCTTGAAGAAACAGATTTCATGTGTGAGCTTGAGGTTGTCTTTTTAAAATCAGCTGAATTATTTCGAGGTATGTGGATTTGTGACTCTGGAGTCGTCTGCTCAGTCACCACCACCTTTGAAACAATCTTTTCAAACTCTTTAATCTTTGAAGCGAAACTGTCTCTTTCTTTTACAAGAAAATCAATCTTTGTCTTGAATTCAGACTTCGTTTGTTGCTCTATAAGCGCATTGTCAGATAGTTCAGATAACTTTGTAGTTAATTTCCTTATCTCAGTCTCAAAAATAATTCTTTCTTCTTCAAAATCCTTTTCCACATTCTTTCTTCCATCAGATATCTCTTTAAAAAATCCAACATTCTTCTGCTCGATCTCCTTTTTATCCTTTGCAAACTTTTCTCTTTCAATAATGATCACTTTCTCAAAATCAGAGATTTGTTGAGAAAGTTTAACGCATTTAAGCTCAACCGTCTTCTTCTCGTCAGCACATTTTCTAGAAAAATCTGAGAACTTCTTTGTAAATCCTTTCTTTTTAGTCTCAAAATCAGATCTTTCTTCCACCATCTTTTTCTCCAGATCAGATATTTTCTTTTGAAGCTCAGCATTAGCATCCACTAGATTCTTAATCTTCATATCATAACTGTCAACAGAATCTACGTGCTGAATTTGGATTATTTGAGATTCCAAATCAGAGATCTTTTGCAGAAAATCAGAATTCTCAGTCTTTAATTTCTCAGCTTCCAACCATTTGTCATCTTTCAAGACTTGAATAACTTCTTTTTCAAGTTGTTGAAAATGTTCCTTGTATTTGGCAAAAAATTCTGAATATCGACCTGAACCTGTTGTCTTCTTCAGGTAATCTATATGTGCATGCATCCACTCATTATGCTTGTTATAACTATCAACTTGATCATCATGTTTCTTCTTATAATATTCCAAATGACTTTTAGATACAACAACATTCATATTTAAATCTTTCAACTTTTTACAACTTTGTGCAAATCGGCCTTCAAGATGAAGAATATCTGCTTTAAGTTTAGCAATCTCTTCTTTTGATGACATTTTTCCTTGAGAAGACATCCTGTTTCAATTAAAAAGAAATTAGAACTTGAAAAATGATTGTTAATCCTAATTATGAAATCACAACAAATTTTTTGAAAAACTAGAAAAATCAGAAAATTCGAAAAATTTGACTAAGTATCAGAACTCGCAAGTCACTATTGAACTCGCAAGCCCTAAAACTCGCAGACTGAAGAACTCGCAAACCAAGACTTGCGCTTTCTATAAATTCTCAACCAAACGCGCAGACAAACTCGCAAGTAAACTCGCAGATATTTGCGCGTTTTTGAGAAACTCGCAAGCAAATACGCAGATCAAACTCGCAGATTCGACGAAACTCGCAAGTGCCTAAACTCGCTAAAGACTATTCACATTGAAACCCGCAGATTGAAGCGTGCGCATTTCCCAAACTCGTACGTCGAAGCTTGCGCGTTTAAACCAAACTCGCTAGCTACTCTTGCGCGTTTCAACACTTAGAATTATTTCTTGAAGTTTCAAACTCGCAGGTCGATGAACTCGCAAACCACCAAACTCGCACGTCGAAGAACTCGCTAAACACTATTTCAGCTCAAACTCGCACCCTTTAATTAGCGCGTTTGTAGAACTCGCAGATAACTACGTGCGCGTTCTGGTCCTTAGAAAAAATTCTCACTTTTTCCAAACTCGCAGAATCCAACTAGCGTGTTTCTAGAACTCGCTAGTCGTTGCTTGCGCAATTTAACCAAAAAGTTTCCTTCGACTTGCACGTTCTTGCAGATGAACCTTGCGCGTTTGAACGATGAACTTGCGCGTTCTGGAGATCTAGCGCGTTCTTTAGAAAGTCGACCCAAAAATCATCTTTTTCATCTGAAATCGATCTTTTCTTGTCCAATTGATCTGTAACTTTGCAGAATCCTCTGTAATCAACCCAAGAACAAGTTCTAATACACGATTTTTACAATTAAACAATTTACAATACAATTCGATTGATGAAACAGTAAATTAACTCGTATACAAAAACTCAACCAAAAACACGAATTCGAATGAAATTACAGTGCAATACTTGAAATTGATTACAAAGACTCAATCTATTACACTTTTGTAACGATTCCTAACCAAAATCAGCTCCAAAAACACATCTAATTTCAGAAATCGATTTTCACAGTCAAGAACACAATGTCGACTACTTTCTTGATCTGATTTCACCTTTTGGATCTACTCTGATACCAATTGTTATTCCCTAATTTCAAGTTCTAATTTAGTAACAAACAAACAAGATGAATCTCGTAATCATATGTCATTGATCTCAATCACAACTATTACAAACTCTCAACTTTCTCTCTCTACTCTCTCACTAGAATGATATGCTATATGCTCTTCTCTAATCTGCTCTCTCAATCTAATTCGTGCACTACTTCTTATTACAAAGACAAGGACAAAGGTATTTAAACCCTCTATCAAATAAAAGGAAACAAATTACACATACATTGACTTTGACATTTATTAACAAAAGACTTTGACTTTGATGAGAGTTGACTTTTCCAGCTTTGACTTCTTCATCTTTTATCATCAATCTTTATGATCTTGAATCCAACATATTTGTGCTCTAACACTTTCTTAAATCTGAAACAAAGAATTTAGATTTACTAGGAAAATCAGATTTATGAGATTGTCTTTGCTTGTTTTTACCAGTGTTGTTCCATTTCTGTGAGCGTTGTTTCTTATGTGAGCGTTGTTTCTTATGTTTCTTATCTTTAGCATAATAATCAGCATTCACAGAAACTGATTCACCTACCTTAGTTGATGACTCACCTTTTTCATGAACACTTGGTAAAGTTTCTCCATTAATAACAAAAGTAGAATGATCTGGAAGTGGAGCATTGAAGTCAAACTTATCAATTTCATCTACGCACCCATCATCAGAATTAAGAAAATCATTTACAGACGCAAATAAGTCATCAAAATTATCAGTTGAAGTTTGAGGAGCTTTAGAAAAATTAGAACACTTTGTAGAGTTATTTTGAAAAAAGTGTTCTTTAACACAGTTGAGAATACACTTTGTTCTATACCTACCAAAACTCTAAGTGGAGGAACATAAACTTTGAAAAAAGTGTTCAATTATTTTGCTTTCTAGAATGAGTGGAGGAACATAAACTTTTGCAGTTACAGGTTTTGCCTCCAACTCTGAAATAGAATAATAAGCAAAATAATCGTTTGAATGAACTTTTGGTGTTTCAGAAAGATAACTATCATTCAGCTTTTCATAGCTAAATGGTAGTTGCATTTTCTTTACACTCTTTCTATTTTCAGTTTCTTTGGCCTCAACTTCATCTGGTAATTTGGTAACAAATTTGGGTTTTAAATGAGTATATTTACCAGCAGCAACAAGAAAATCAAAGTTATATATCGCTGGTTGTTTTCTGATAACTTTCTTTATGTAATGAGTATTATTGTAACCGAGTCCCCATTTTCTTTAATATTAACCTCTTCATTGGGTGTATTTAGAAAAATAGTTTGATCTGTTTGTCTTATAGCATGAAGTTTAACTTCCAAACCATTTACCTTTTTAGTCAAGCTTTTATTTTCAGCCTGCAATTTAAGAGCTTTTAGTACAGATTCTTTATTTTCAAAATCAGACTTAGAAAGTTTAGATTCAAAATCAGAAATCTTATTTTCAAAACAATCTTTTTCATGCTTAAAATCATAGGCATATTTGCGTAGAGAATCAATTAAATCTTTGTTCCCAATAACTGGTTTATTAAGCTCAAAGATCTTTTGATTTCTCCTAGCAACTCTGTCTTTTTCCTTTTTCACTTTAGATTGAAGGTCTTGAAGTTCGACCATCATGGCTTCGTTTTTGGTCATAAAATCATTTTTAGTTAAGTGCATTACCTCATCAGTTGTCTCATCTTCACAATCATCCTGCTTATCTTCTTTAGCCATTAAGCATAAATGAGTTGTCTCTTCTTTCTCTTCATCGACATCCGAATGATCTAACCAATATTCGTCTTCAGCCATTAATGCCTTGCCAGCTTCCTGTTCCTTGGCCAAGAGCATTTTGTTCTTCTAGTATTCCGAATTCCGAACCTTCGGCTTCCGACAATCTTTTGCGTAATGTCCGACCTTGCCATAGTTGTAGCATTTAATCATATCATCAACTTTATTTTTAGTACTGGTGTAGTCATTCACATACTTCTTCTTTTCTTCTAGCTTCTTCTCGACAAATCTTGTCTCTTCAAATCTTCTACCATCAACTCTTTCTCTGTGCTCATGATTCTTTGATCCCGTAGAAGAATACCTCTGTGAGTGTGACCCTGGTTTCTTGTTAAACTTTTTCTAGAAAGCTCGGGTCAGTAAAAGCATTGTCTGCTTGAGGTTCTCCCCGTCACCACCATCGGATTCAGAATCAGACTCAGAGCTAGAAATGACTATCTTCTTCTTTTTCTTCTTCTCTTTCTTTTCTTTCTCCTTCTCTCCAGCTACAAGTGCTATGGGATCTACAACCTTCTCAGTTCTTTTCTCTTCCACCTCTTCCTCATTTTGTCGTAAAGTCTCGTAGACTTCATGAAGAGGCATATCACTCAAATCTTTCATCTGCTTCATTCGACGAGTGTGCTTCTTCCACTCGGGTTGCAAGATGATGAGGAACTTCACGTTGTTCTCAATTTGCTTCTTTGTGACCTTATTCTTTGAAAGTTCATTAAGAAGCAGTACAAATCTTTCATAAGTGTCCTCCAGACTTTCATGTCCTTTGCTTTGAACTCTTCGTAGTTGTTTATACAGTTTGCGACCTTCATATGGTTGCCTACCTTTGAACCCATCATCATCTTCTGTAGTCGATCCCACATAATTTTTGTATTATCTTTGTTACTGTCAATGTTGATATGAATCTCATTAGGTATACTCTGAAGCAGAAGAGATTTGGCTTGTTTATCAGCTTGTGACCGATTTTTCTGAGCATTATGAACAGGTTCTTTCTGAATTGTCCTTGTCTGAACTTCATCATCATTTGATCCAATTTTTGGAGCAGGAATTTAAGTAGTAGGAATCTTGAAAGGACCTTCTGTGATAAACAAATAAATGTTGTCTCTATTTGTGTGTCGGTCAGCAAAATCAAGGAAACGATCCTTCCACTGTTCGTATTCATCTCTGAATAGAACAGGAGGCTGGAAATCAGAACCAATCGCAAGTGCTTATCTGAAAGTCATCTTTGATCTATACATCTTTTTATGATCGTCAAAATTCAAATAACAAACTGGATCTACACAAATTAAACTTAGTTAAAATTCAGAAAAATTCAGAAAAATTGACTAAGTATGAAACTCGCATATCAAGTAAATCACAAACAAAAAATGCGCAAATGCCTTCGTGCGAGTTTGAGAAACATGCACAAGGAAGGCTTTGTGAAGTCACTTCCCACGCACAATGTTGTGCGAGTTTGTGTGCTTCGCGCACAACACCACTTGCAAGAACCAAGGTTTGCACACGTTTACTCTGCGAGTTTCTACTTCTCGCACACCACAATGTGCGAGTTTTGATACTTCTCGCAAGACCTTTGCGAGTTCGAGACTAAGAACGACTTCTCGCTAAATGAAAACGCGCAAGATTCAAGTCATTCTTCTCGCAAAATTAAATTTTTGAACTTAATTTTTTTTTCAAAATTAAGACTTCGTGCTAAATCAAAAACGCGCACGTCATTCTTCTCACAAAAATCCACTTCTCGCACAACAAGCAACTTGAACAGTAGAAACTCGCACCTAGTTATATTCGAGTTCTAGCTTCTCGCACGACCCTATTTGCAAGTTCTTCACTTTAATTCAAAAAAACAAGTCTCTGCGAGTTCTTTGAGGCTTTGCGAGTTCTTTCTTCTAGCAAGTTCTTCACTTGTGCGATTCTCAGATCTAGCGAGTTCTTTCACTTCTTGAGCAAAAATCCATTTTTCAACTTGAAATCGATTGAAATCTTTATCAATTGACTTGTAAATCTGCAGATAGCTTCTAAATCATGATTCAAACATGTTACAATACTCGAATTACAAAAAAAACAAACACAAACTGAGGTTATTTGATTCTATAACAGTACGTTATACATTTCAAACAAAAATTCCAATCAAATCTCAAAATTCACTCTAATAAGTGTGAATTGGACTAAATGATTCAAACACAACCTGTTATATGTCTCAAATCGATTCTATTACAATCAAATTTATACCCAAAACAACAATAAATCGACAAAATAAAATGTCACAGTCCATATTGCGAGTTCGTGAAAATATCGAATAAAATTCTCGATTTGATCCTTTTTCCTCTGAATCTTGGAAGCTCTGATACCAATTATGTGTCCCTCAATGTGTATAGATCAAGATATAACAATAGATTTTCAATCCAAACACTCTTTATTGATATCAAATTCACAGTACAATATTTCTCTCACTAACTCAAGAACACGCACAATACAATGAATCGGATCCACTCTCTTCCAAGTTACATGTCTATTACACGCACAACCTTTATATACTACAGATAAGAAACACGCAAGCTATTATAACAATCAAACGCGCTAAACACCAAAACTCTTACAACACTATATAACAAAAAATACAATGTTGACTTTGACTTTTATTACACTAGACTTTGACTTTGATGCTGAGAGTTGACTTTAGCTTTGACCTTCAGTCTTCAGTCTTCTATGATCTTGTATCCAACATATTTATGCTTTAACAGTCTCTAACCCTCCATCTCTTTCTACGGAACCTCAGTTTGCACCTATAGGACCTGACAATCAAACGTTTGAAGAATCTATGCATTTCTACAACATGTTTGAAAACTCAGGTACTCCTATAACCCTAAACACCACTCCCATCTCTACATATAAGCATGAGCATCTATGTGCTCATTCTCTAACTTTACTTGCTGGTCCTACTTTGACTACTTTTGACGCTCACGTCAATACCATTGTTGAGAAGGTGGAGAGTCTTACCACATCTGTCAACGCATCCACTGGCGCTGTTAATCTCACTGGTGAGGAACTCAAGAGGTTGACTGATGCCTCCTCCTCCAAAGTTGATTCTTCTCAGCTGTCAACTGTTCAGGAGGATATCATCGTGATCAAGGACGACCTGGTCAAAACTCAACAACAGGTCACTCTTATTCAGGGATCGTAAAACTCCCTCAGAGATGACTTCCAATATCTCTCTCTCAAGGTTGATTCTTGCACCTCCATGCTTCAGCAAGTACTTCTGAAGCTGAATGAACCAACTCCAATGCCCCCACCTTCCTTTATAGAGAATGATCGCACATCTCTGAACATAGCCATTGAATTAATTCATCAGGCTACTTCAGACATTCCTGTCATTGAAGGTCGGCTTGAGCGTTTGGAGGCTGAAGTCCAGTCCCTGGCTACTGTAAAAGCTATTCCTTCAGCCGCTGAAGTCCCCCAATCTAATAATGACAAAGTTGGGGAGAAAGAGCATCTTGAAGAACATATGGAGGAAGTTGATGCCGAAGTCAAGACGGAAGAACCTCCCACTCATGTTGAGGGGGAGAAGGTTGCTGACAAAACTCCTCCGTCTGCTTCTCTCGCTCAAATTCTAGATGAAGAAGAAAAGGAAGAGGATGATGAAGATGATGATGAACTTGATACTTCAAGATCAAGGGAACGAGCAACAAGCTGACGACGACGACGACGATGAAGAGGACCAATCTCTTTGGTTCTTAGTATCAAACGTCTCTTCAGTGACAGCTTCGGAAGAAGTTGTCACAGCATGGGGAGAAGTTGAACTTCTTCAGGTGCTCCTTCCTAAGGAAAGCAGAAGGGTATAGTGTCGAGGGAAACCTGAACATAGTTTCACAATCTGATAGGGAGCATCCTTCTCAGGTATGTCTTTCTATTGTACCCATATCCCCTTATACCTCTCCCACCCCTGTTTCTTTCTAAGCCTTTATCTTTCTCCTTCCTAAAATATACACTGGCTCCTTTTTACTTCTTGTAAGGACAGTTCTGTTGGGTCTGAAGTTCTAGTTCATCATGGTTACTACTTCTAGTTCAACATGGTTACTACTTCTAGTTCAACATGGTTAATACTTCTAGAAGAACATGGTTAATACTTATGAGGTTAATGCTGCCAGTTGTAGTTAATGCTGCTAGAACAAAGTTAATGCTGCTAGAACAAAGTTAATGTTGCTAGAACAAAGTTAATGCTGCTAGAACAAAGTTAATGCTGCTGGAACAAAGTTAATGTTGCTAGAAGAAAACAGTTAATACTTCTAGTTAGTACTTCTGTTATTAATGCTGCTAGTTGATGGTTATTGTTGCTCAACAAGATTAGTACTGCTAGTTCAAAGTTAGTACTGCTTGAAGAGATTAATGCTGCTGAGCATGGTTAGTACTGCTAGAGTTAATACTGCTCAGAGTATTAATGTTGCTTATGATTAATATTGCTTATAAGATGGAGATCTGCATGGAAGGATGACAACTGGATGGACTGAAGATTATGGAAAGCTTGGAGATAATGATGGAAGATATTCTGAAGATATTTTATTAATTGTAATTAGCTTTTATCTTCAGTATATATATTATATTGTTTAGAATTGTTAGATAACTTTTGTTTTTAGAATTAATTAATTCTAAGTTTTAGAAAAAATCAACCTCAAGGCATAGATCCTAATTCTAGAGAAGTAGAATTCGTATTGGTGAGCCTGTTCATCAATATTGAGGTTGTGTGTTTAATCTTGTAACTTTAAGTATTCAATACAAGTTTACAATTTGTTGATCATATATACTGTTTTGATTACTGTTACATTGAATATCAAAGTGTTATTCCGCAACTTCTTTGATATTAGTTTCTGAGAATTTATTCTTGTTAATAATTCAATCCTGACAAGTGGTATCAGAGCGGGTATTCTCATAAACCTGCAATCATCATTCTTCCTTGAAATCAGAAATCATCAATGGATAAAGTTTCAGATTCTTCAAGCACAGAAATCCCCACAGAGGTAATGTCTAATCTTTGCTCTAAAACTTGTATGGAAACTGTTAAAAGGTACAGGGATCACAACCAGACAATGAGTGATGACCTTAAAAGATTAGAGAGAGATATAAAAGACTATGTAAGAATTGTTGAGAGTTTTGAGGAACAGATCAAAGTTTTCCAAGCCAATGAACTTCAACATTCTTATGATACAAATTACTGGAAGTGGGAGAAGAATGACCTAGAACTTCAGCTGAAAAAGTCTAAAGAGGAGAATGAGAAGATAAAGAGTGAGTTTGAGAAAGCCAAGCTGGATATTGAGAAATTTTCCAATGCTTCTAAAGCAATGGACTCTTTGCTCCAAACTCAAATCAATGACAAGCCTAGAAGAGGAATAGGCTATAACACCACACCACCACCATACAACAACAATTACATCCCTCCTATATCAGACTTGCTAGAGACCAAGGATAGGAAGGAATTGCCTGTTGGAGCCACTAAGGTAGATCCTTTAGACAAAGTGGTAGTTGAAACAGACTCTGAAGAAAAAAACTTTAATGAAAAGAGTAAGAAGAACACTGTGATTGGTGAGATTCCTCTAGAAAATAACATTATCACCAATGAGGGATGTGGAAAGGCTTGGATCAAGTCTAAGGACATAGAAAAGACTGAGGGAAAGTCTGAGAAGGTCCATTATAAGCAAACCACAGTTGTGAATCCTGTCCCTTGCAAACAGTGTGCTTGCAATAAATCTGAGCCCCAAAAACATGATAAACCAAGGGGAAATCAGAGAAATTGGAATAATCAGTGGGCACAAAAACAAGGGGTTGATTTGAGTAAAATCAATAGACCAAAACCTTGTTTTATCTGTGGAAAGCTTAATCCTGTTGCCAAATACTGTTATTACAATCCTATCAACCAAAGAGTTAATTTTCAAAGACAAACTCAAAACTCCTTTTGTTATAGGAAGCAAGGAAGGAATCAAATGGCTGAGAACAGAGCACCTAAAAAGTCTCATGTTCAAAATAAGTTTGCTAAACCAAAGAAACATACTCCAAATAAGCCAAGGAGTAATTTAAAGACAAAGAAAGCAAACAACTTTGTTCAAGTTTGGGTTCCAATTGCAAAGAAACCTGTTAGTACTGCTATCCCAGATAGTACTGCTAACAGAAATAGTGCTGCTGCAACCAATACTACTGCTAACAAAGATAGTGCTTCTACTAGTATTAATGTTGCAAAGCCTATAATCTTGACAAAGTACTCCAGTCATGAGATTCCTAAACAACTCATTCAGACCAAACTAACAGATTATAGTAATGAGAAAGGTCAACCCAAGACCACTTTGGCTTGGGTTCCATCAAAGACTAACTGATTTATCAAGTGTGCAGGGCAATCAAAATCTCAAGAGGAAGAGCATTTGGAATGAAGATAATGGTTGCTCTTGGCACATAACAAGGAACATTGACTGCCTTCAAATTCTTCAAAAGATTTGATGGAGGACATGTTACTTTTGATCCAGCAGAAGGTAAGAAAATTGAAAAAGGTATAGCTTCAAAAGATAAAGTAACTTTTGAAAATTTTATGGTATATGGTACTACTAACCTTGTGTTTGTAAGTGTTTCAGGTTGCTAATACTGAAAGGTAGTTAGTACTTCTAGTTCAGTGAATACTGTCAGACTGTGTTAATGCTGCTGGTAGGTGTTACTACTGCAAGTCTGTGTTAATGTTGCTGATAAGTGTTACTACTGCTAATGTAAGTTTTCTATACCTAAAAAAATGATCTTAAATGATTTAATGTCAAACCTGGATATCAATCAAAAAGATTTTATCTGTATCCAAGGTTTGTGCAAGAAGTACTTAATAAGGAATTGACGGATTAACCTCATTTTAATGAGATATATGTACCTAAACCCCCTAAAGGCAAGGTTTTCTCAAACATCAGAAGATCTGCTAGGGACTCGGAAGGAGTTGACACACCATTGTTCTCTACAATGATGGTGATGTCCCACAATCAAGAAGGTAAGGCATCAAGGTCAAAGCTCTCATTAGACCAACCCACTGATGACCTATCCACACCTTCCACTACAAAGCATAAATCTTCAGATTCCTTTTGTCAATCCCAACCTTCCCACTCTAAATCAATTCCCCAGTCTCTGCTTGATAAACCAACTTCACCAATCACCTAAACCTACAAAAGGAAATAGGTAAAGAAGGCTCCTTCCCTTCTTGTATTTTCAACCTTAAAACCTACAAGCCCTCTGATGAAGCATTTTTCATCAGAGAATATCCATAGGGAAACCATAGAGGTGTCTCCCAACCTCAAGAAGGTGCTCAATAAGGAGATGCAAGAGCATATGGGTTGTAAGGCTCACACTAATGACTTTGCACAAAGTGCAGGACAGGACAGTGTGAACATATCTAAGACCTTTCCCATGGCAACTTTAGATGAGTAATTATCTAAAGGTCCCAGGTGCCAAGAAACCAATGGAGTAGAAGGTGCTTCTGCTAGGCAGAAGATCTCTACTAAAAGATCCAATGATCCTTCAAAGGTGGTAAACACACCTAAAGGAGGTGAGGACAGTTTAACTACAAAGAATTGATGGATACACTTGGTACAATTAGTCTGAAAGTTCACAATCAAATTATGGAGATAAAAGAGATGAAAAGGAGCATAGATCATGATTATTTCAAAAAGGGGGAGACTTAAACAACTGAACTTGAGAAGACATGAGAAGGAGAATCAAGTTGATATGAAATCTTATTTTGAGGGGGAGATAAGTGAAGAAGCTGAAACAAAGCATTACCTACATCAGAAACAGAAAAGAAGATAACAGCAAAAACTGAATCAAGAAGAACTAGTAATTGTTGAAAGTTTTGAAATTATCATAAAGACCCTATGCTGAAGAACTTAACTTCTCAGTTTTGAAAAGTTAAATTAGGGGGAGATTGTTGGGTCTGAAGTTCTAGTTCATCATGGTTACTACTTCTAGTTCAACATGGTTACTACTAGTTCAACATGGTTAATACTTCTAGAAGAACATGGTTAATACTTCTGAGGTTAATGCTGCCAGTTGTAGTTAATGCTGCTAGAACAAAGTTAATGTTGCTAGAACAAAGTTTATGCTGCTAGAACAAAGTTAATGTTGTTGGAACAAAGTTAATGCTGCAAGAAGAAAACAGTTAATACTTCTAGTTAGTACTTCTGTTATTAATGCTGCTAGTTGATGGTTAATGTTGCTCAACAAGATTAGTACTGCTAGTTCAAAGTTAGTACTGCTTGAAGAGATTAATGCTGCTGAGCATGGTTAGTACTGCTAGAGTTAATACTGCTCAGAGTATTAATGATGCTTATGATTAATACTGCTTATAAGATGGAGATCTGCATGGAATGATGACAACTGGATGGACTGAAGATTATGGAAAGCTTGGAGATAATGATGGAAGATATTCTGAAGATATTTTATTAATTGTAATTAGCTTTTATCTTCAGTATATATATTATATTGTTTAGAATTGTTAGATAACTTTTGTTTTTAGAATTAATTAATTCTAAGTTTTAGAAAAAATCAATCTCAAGGCATAGATCCTAATTCTAGAGAAGTAGAATTCGTATTGGTGAGCCTGTTCATCAATATTGAGGTTGTGTGTTTAATCTTGTAACTTCAAGTATTCAATACAAGTTTACAATTTGTTGATCATATATACTGTTTTGATTACTGTTACATTGAATATCAAAGTGTTATTCCGCAACTTCTTTGATATTAGTTTCTGAGAATTTATTCTTGTTAAGAATTCAATCCTGACAAGTTCTCTCCCCTGCTTAAGGGAAATGAACTCCAAATAATCCCAGCTTCTACAGCTGACGATCAAATAATCCCAATCTCATTTAGTGATATTGATGAACAAGAGGAAGAAGAAGAAGCCTTGCTCCATCCAGGAAGGCCCTCCAAACCAGCTCATTGGTCAGAGGAAGAACTGAACAAAATAACAGAGATGATCTTTTATCTAGAGAGTCAACGGCTTAAGATCCCTCTTCAAACTCAATCTACAGAGCTCGACTTCCTGACTAAACCTGAAATTGAAGAATCTGTCAGAGCTGAGAAACTGATCGCTGAATGCCAAAAAGATGCTTCTCTAGCTCTCAAGGTTCAGTCTTCTCAAGTCAAAGACAAGAAGCTAAAGAAAAATCCAGTAGAAGTTCAGGCTGCTCTACTTAAAAAAATTGAAGAGGAGCATTTAAAAGAAAAAAGGTCAGAGATAAAACACTTGAATGGTGTAAACAAAAAATCGATTATCGCTCTGACCCGATGAAGATTATAGCCGTTGTCATCTCTTGAAGAAAGAAGAAGGACCGAACTTCTGTAACAATGGAGATAACAAGAGAGGATGGAAGCTCCAAGGCAATGTTCGTGTCAAGACTTGAAAGCTTCGGCTACATGGAATGGTTAGAGTTCTAGGATGCACTGAAAAAATCAAAGTCCACCTACAGAGGTTATGTTGAAGGGATCAATGATGCTCTCATCAACATAGTCGCTACTGTATTAAAAGTGCCATCTGCTCTTCCTTCTAAGCCAAGGCAATTCAAAAGAAATAACTGATTATATGATCAATCCTCCAAGGTCTTCTCTAGATAGCTGATAGATTAGTTTCTTAATTCTTGTAATATATTAGTTAGCCTTACAGTAGTTAGTTCTTTACTTGTCCTTTATATTTTCATATCTTGTAATTCCATTTTTTAATTAATGATAATTTCAGTGAAGTACTTAACCCTATCAGTACTGTAAAAGATCCCTCAAAATAGTAATTGGGACATGTATGTTATGAGTCCATATTATTCCTTATTTTGAATTAAAAAGTAATTTTCTTCAGTTACTTTGTCATTATCAAATAGGGGGAGATTGTTGATCCAAACTCTCTCGGTGATTTGATAAAGACACTCTTCTATACTTAGTGAAAATTACGTTTAATAATATGTATTAGTGTTTCATCATCAGTGATCGGACTGAGTCTGTTCAGTTATCACTGATGATTATTCTTGTAAACATTCATATGTATTAATGTTTCACCATCAGCGCTTAAATACCGAGTATGTTCAGTATCGCTGATGATTTTTTATGTAAACAGTTAAACGTAATCTCTGCAGACAAGTTTCACGTCAACAGATGTTCATAGCTGAATCGAAAACGAAGCTGCTGAACAAAGACAAGTCTACTAGTGACCTGACGCGGATAACAGTGAAGCAAAGACGACTATACTCAAACGCGAATAAACCTGAGGAAAAGCTTTAGCGATAGCTGAATTTCTTTGTATCTCTGAAGGAAGAGATATTCAGCGATTGATAATCACTTAGCTTATGCCTCAAGTCTCTTTTGTCTTTCCCTTGCACACCAAGTATGATGTGTCAGAACGGACATACCTCTGATACAATTCGTACAACAACTCTGTCAACTACAATGTTCATGATACAGCCGAAAGTATGTCTCCTAAAGTCAGACTCTCTCTTCCAATCAATGAAGGACACGTGTAAGGTGCCCTGCCATGCATTTAATCCATAGGGTATAAATAGAAATATTACCTCTCCATCTGAGGAATGCGCCTCTAGCCTTCATCTTTCTAAAATATAGAAACCTTTGTTTTCTATACTCTCTAATCTCCCATTCTCTATATTCTTGTGCAACCATCTTAGTGATTCCTTAAGTTTGTTTAGATTGAGTTTTACTTAATATTATTCCGCAATAGACTTGTAAATTGTATTTGATTTATCAATAAACAATTTATTAAAATTTAAATTATGTGTTTGTATTCATCCCCCCCCCCTTCTACAAACTTGTTAAGCACCTTCGGGACCAACATTTTCAACTATACCTCCCTCTGATCTCATTATATCTCCTAATACTTGTGCAATATCAGTACCAACAGTGTCGATCTCCATATCATCATGATGTAGAGAAACATTATCTAAGAAACCAAAGTTGTGTTGAAGATTTTCATTTTCAACATCAGCATCATGAATAAGATCTTCAGCATGATGATCCGAAGTAGCTGAAGGAATTGTCTCTGATGAACTAGCACGTTGATCCGACTCAGTATCAGAATTCACATCTTCATCAGCTATCCTTTCTTGAGGAATTGATTGACGGATTAAAGTCCTTTTAGGTTCAGAAGTGGAAACCTCTATACGTGTGGCATTTTGTGTCGAGGTCCGCAGAACTTCAGATATGATATTCTGAACCCCACATGTTCCCCTCTTTGGATTTTCCCTCATCTCTCCCCGTTCCTGGACCACCGTGATCTCAGGAACCCTTACCTGTGGCCCAAGAATTACTAGCATAAACACATACAAATCTACACAAAACACTTTTGTTTATTAATCACAAAGATTACATCAAAACATATACCTATTTGTGATAAACCATTCAAGATAGAGTGTTTGTGTGTGTTCTCAAGGTGTGCAACTATGTGTTCTTACTCTCTCAATCAATAACACGCTTACACCTTCACTTTCACACACTTAATTGTTCACGCTTACTTAGAAACAACACAAAGACTTCCTTATATATAGGTCAACATGACCAAGCAAGGTCAAACCTTTTAAGCTCATTTACAACTCACACACAAACACTAATTACAACAACGACCCATATTTAATCTTGAATACAATTTCAGTCTAACATTATCGACTCCTCTCGCCTAAGGGTTGAGTCTTGGGTAGGGATAACCGGAGTTGGTAATCCCATAGATTCTTTATACACTATTTCACACTCAGAGGTCGGATTAGCGTATGAGAGTAAAGCTTGTGGAACTGGCATGGAGTTTGCAAAAGTATTCTTTTTTATTCTGGAGATATTTCATCTCATATTCTCGAGCATGTTCATGTTGAGATCTTTTTGGAATATCTCGGTTTCAGCGGATCATGCTTCGAATTATCAGCTGGAGAAATCCATGATAAGGCACATAGATAGGTCTCTTAGATGTCCTCTTACTGATCACCTTCTCATAAAGTTCCGTCCAGAATGCAACTGAGTAATCGACGTGTCGATCATACACGACTGCATGAAATAGTCTCAGTGTATTCATATTTGTATTATCCAGACCGGATTTTCTTGAAGTCAAACATCTGTTGAAGACAGAGAACATCTGATAGTAAAATGGAGGAAGATTAGTCTTATTCAATTCCTTAATCTTTGTCAGTGGACCATCATATCACAAGGCTTTGATGACTTCAAATACTACTGAATCCACCTAATATAGGTCAAAAGATGTTCTAACTGCTCTAGAGTCTGCCTCTAGTAAGTCCAAGATCCATCTGAGCCTTTGATATGTGAGAACAGAAGTAAAGTTATCAATTCTGAGCCGGAAATAATTGTTGTTGTTGCTCTCAACCACATATTCGATTGTCTTCCAGACTTGCTGTAAATATATCAATCGAACTGAAGCAGTGTCTGTCTAAGCATGATGAAGTGGATGGCCTTTCAGAATTTCCACAACAAGTGGATTGACATTCAGACTGTCAAAGTCCACATGATGATTGTTGGGATATAGAAACAGATAATCAGACTGGCTAATCAAGGCTTGATCTGGATCTACACCAACTTCGGATTGAAAGTGAGATCTGGAGGATGGCATAAGAGTCTCTTTGGAACCTTTGGATCATGCTCATCCATATGGACACTTGTATCATGAATTGTTCTTCCGCCATTGTTTTCCTGAAAATATAACAAGTATTGGATAGAATCTGTTAGATCCCAATACAGACAACAATTGAAGAACTCCATTGAATATACATTAGAAGAAGAATCATCATAAACTCATCTCATATGCTTTGATCGATGAACAATAGAGGGGATATTGGAAGAACACCACACTAGGAATTTAAACGACTCTCATGAGATTCACCTGATATGTGTGTGTGAAAAGTGTTCTCTCCAAAACCTAATGAGCAAATGAGACATGGGAACCTTTATATAAGGCCCATTTACAATTAAAAGGCTCAAGCCCACACAACTATTAAAAAAGCCCAAAATACAATTCTTTATAAAACATTCAATTAAATTGGGGGCTAATTTAATCTAACAATCTCCCCCTAATGTTTTATAAAGAAAGCATCATCATATAGTCTCCCCCTTGCTTTCTTTAGAAGCTTTGGTGTGTCGTTCTTCGAGTCTTCAAAGCATCATAAGCTCCCCCTCAAATGTAGGCTCATATTCTTGAAAGACTTAGACGAATTATCCTAACTTGTCCAGCTTTCATATCTCAACTTCACCGCTGTTTTTGACCATCAAGGAGTCTGATTGAGAGAAAACATAAAACATGCACATTGAACTTCAGCCTCTTATATTTCCAATGAGCTTTGATTCATCCATTTTGGATAAAAAATGAGTGATTTGTGCAAGTTTTCCCACAGCTGCGCATAACGGTCGTCAAAACAGAAAATTTGACTCTTAAGATCCCGTTGAGTAAACGTTCAGCACCAATCCTTAAACTTGAATAATGGAGGAGGGAGTGACAAACTATGTTTCACAATAGAAGCTTGAAACCATGACGAAACGTCGAGAGAACACCGTTCTTGAAAGCGGAAAGAGCATTAGTGAAATGCAACGCTTTCGGTCCAGCACCCTAACGCAGACTTTGACACTTATTCTTGCATATCATCTCATGGAATTTGAGAAAACTCAAAACATGAAATTCTTACGTATTTGTTTTAGCAATCCAACGCAACTGGACTCATGTCATTTGGAGCTTTGAGTAAAAAGTTGTGCATGTGTTTTTGAAACAGCGCAATGCTGTCAGAAAATTCGAAAATTTCAGGCTTCGGGCTCGTGGCTCATTTCGATCTCTGGACCATCGAACTCTGATATGCGTTCTTGAGTCTACCTCTGGTCCTCCCCTTCTGGTTGCTGCTCTTAAGAGGTTTTGGTCCACAGAGGCTCTATGGACAAGTTAAGAGCTTATGTTTTACTTCTACACGTGCTCTGGACAGCTCAGAGGCTCTGTACATCTTCTGATATGCATATCTACTTATGGACAGTCTACAGAGGTTCTGTGCATCAACCTCTGATGTTAACTTTCTGCCTCTGAACTTCTGCACGTACAGAGGTTTTGCGCATGCCTTTGAGCATGAATAAGAGCATCTCTGCGATTAACCTCTGCAATGCTCTTACATTCTGCTTTGCACATCAGGGACAATAACATATGATTTACATTCCGTTTGGAAACCACAACTTTATGATTAAGAGGTCAGTCACCAGAGCTTATGGACAGGCTCTGGACATATGTGCAGCCTTCGCACAGATTGGGCAGACCTCTGCGTGGCTTCGTGACAGCCTCTGCACACATCTTCTGCACTTCACAACCTCTTCATAGGTTATGGACAACCTACAGAGGCTCTGAAATCTGCCTCTGCAGAGATATAGGCTTCTGGAAGTTTATGAATGCACACAGAGGCTCTGGATAGCTTCTTTCTGGTTCTAGACTGCCTCTGCGCGTGTTCTCCGCATCCTGGGTCGTATTGATCATAGAACCATTTTCTGAATAGCATGAAACCGTCTATGGATGTACAAGTCTGTGATCACAATATTCCAATCCTCTGTGTAGCCTCTGATCAAGCTCTTTCTGAACTTGTGATTAAAACTATGAATATGCACGATCAAAATCTTCAAAAGAACATAGCTCTGCATGTACACTATGCTGTCATAACTCTCTATCAGCGTCTTCAACCTCTGAATAATCATTAAAACATCTCTAAGTTGTTCTCTTGAAACTCTTCTGCATGCAACACTTTTCAATGTTTTGAACACAGCAACTCAGATTATTCATGTTTGCTTGAACAATATTATCAGAGTTATGAGACCTAGCTGCTGCAATTGTTTTTTGAATATATGAACAACACTAACAACAGAATTTGGAGCTCACAATCTGTAGCCCTGCTAATTATCGAACAGAGTCTTCTGAAATACATGAACACAGATTGCAATACTGCAGAGGGGGTTCTGTAAGTGCAGTTGAAGTTCTGCACACATTAAGCTCAAATCTGTGTAATCACAGATTGCAATCTGCTAAAAATCAGTTTGAATTAGACCAAAAAATCAGTTCGAACTCTGCACAAGTAAAGTCGAAGTCTGCACATATCAAAATTTCAACTCTGATATAAATTTGGATGGCCTACAGAGGCTCTGATATTTTTCACAGAGGCTCTGAACAAATCTGCAGAGGCTCTGCGATCTGCCTCTGTATAGCAACAGCCTCTGTACACTTCTCAATTTTTTGCTTTTCTTAAAATCAGAGGCTCTGTAGATAGCTTCTGAACACATCGTTTTGTTTCTGCAGCAGCTTTTGTGGAGCATCTCTGGACAGCACACTAACAGATTGAACCAGTTGCAGACCTGCACTTTTCGATATCTGATCTGCATATATTATTCTCGAACTACATCCTCTGCTGCAGCTAATCTTTGTAACTTAATGCCATTTCACCCTCAAATTTAGAGTAACAATCCATTTACCAATCAGAGCAGTAACACCCTCTGTATGTACACTCTGTGGATCTGGACAACCTCTGTAACACTGGATTGAACACAACAGCTCAACAGTAGCTTTCTGTAGCTTAACTGCAGCTACATTCTGATGCAAACTTCAGATTTGCACAAACTAATTTAACTTTCTGCAGAGAGCTGTTCTCTGAACTACACAACCTTTGGACAAATTTCAACATGATCAGATTTCTGTTGCTGCATAGTCAAAGTTCTTAAGACATAAGTTACTTGGTGAAATCTGGACTGGATCGATTATCAAAAGCATAATTTGTTATTCTTCAAATACACTAATCAAATCAGCAGTACTTCGGTGCTGCTATAATTCTGGATCAATGTCTCCAGATTTATGGGATAACAGATTTGAATATAGTATTCTGTCCTATAACTCATGACCAACAGCAAACAACCTGTTGCAACAACAAATCTGGACAACACCTTTTTGTTCTTTTCAAGTTTGTGAATTTGCTGCACAATTTATTTTCAAACAGCAGCAAGAACAGCAAACAACTTTCTGTCCAGCATCTATCAGTCGAGTTCAACACTATTTTTGACCTATAATAAACTTTATTTCGAGAAAACTCAAAACATCAAAGTTGAACAACTGTGTCTTAGGTTTCCAACGCATCCGGAATCATGCAATTTGGAGCGATAATGAGAGAGATATGATCAAAATTCTACAGCTGTGCAAATCTGACAGCAACTCTGCGATTTTGAAACTGATTTGCCAAAAACCAATGCGTAGATATCCGTGTCTGTGCCAAGCTTCTGAAAAATGGAGAGAACAATGACAATATTTGTTGCTGAAATAAGAGCACCAAACATCAAAAACTCAACCAATGGAAGCTTGTACATGAGATATATTGCACCTCCATCTATTTTCTGCTCAAACAAGATTTCTGCCATGATTTTTCACCAAAAATCCAGACATGTGAACTGTCAAATCTTTCTTTGAATCTAGATTGTCTCTTTCAGATTCTCTTATGTTATGCTCATGATTCAGGTTGGAGTTTATGTGTTGTGCCATATACATAAGGATGAGTTTGAATTATGAGCTGTTTGAAATCAGAGAGGTCCATATCTTTTCAATCATCATTCTTATTGCATTACCCAAAATCTGGAAAATCCAAACTATGTCTGCACTTTGAACACGGTAACTACATGAACATATTTTCACATCAAATTTGGATCAAAAAGCATTTTCTGATATAGAATCAATTATGAGCAGCGGAAAATAAACAAAATCTGAATCTATTGAAAGAGAGTCCAATCTCGAATAATATCAAGGTCAGATCTGAGATCAACAACCTAACTATCAAGATGCTAAAATCGCAATGGACTAAAGCACACACAAGGATGGGATCATAGATCAACCATCTACTTAGTGCTATCAAATATTAGACCAATAAGTGAGAAAGATCAAGAACACACACATGTAAAAAAAAACTGATCAGATTTAACCAAAATGAAATTAAATCTTCTCATAGGCATTTCATCAACCACGTGGTGTGCAGAATTCAGATTTTGTGAGAAATCAATAAAATCTAGATCAAAGATCATCCAAATCTCATCTATATCAAAGAATGGATTTCCAATAAGCACAAAAACAGTGAATAAATCACAGAAATGATATTTGTGTCACGGCTCATGTGATTTAATCAATCTAAGCACCAAAACAACAAAATAATAATTTATCTTCAATTGTTGCCATAGATGACCGAACTGGAGAAAAAATTCTTCAGTTGGATCTGATACCAATTGTTAGATCCCAATACAGACAACAATTGAAGAACTCCATTAAATATACATTAGAAGAAGAATCATCATAAACTCATCTCATATGCTTTGATCGATGAACAATGGAGGGGATATTGGAAGAACACCACACTAGGAATTTAAACGACTCTCATGAGATTCACCTGATATGTGTGTGTGAAAAGTGTTCTCTCCAAAACCTAATGAGCAAATGAGACATGGGAACCTTTATATAAGGCCCATTTACAATTAAAAGGCTCAAGCCCACACAACTATTTAAAAAGCCCAAAATACAATTCTTTATAAAACATTCAATTAAATTGGGGGCTAATTTAATCTAACAGAATCCAATATATTAGTCAATAAGCCCAAAACATGTTTTTCAGAAAATCATTTTGATACACGAAGTATCAAGTACAGAAAGAATTGTACTTTAAGCAGAGAAAAAAATAGGCACAGAAAGTTACAAGGATGCAAAATGTAACTTTAAACAAAATTAAAAAAAATTACCAAAAAGACACAAACATGAATAAAAAACTTGAAATTTTTAATTGTACTGACAAAATATGTTGTGTTGCAAAAACACTTGAAAAATTGAAAAATTGAAAAATTGAAAAATTTTGAAAATTTCTCTAAGTACAAAACTCTGAAGACACTGAGAGACTTAGAGAACTCGCATGTCATAGAAACTTGCAAAATGTCCCAAAACTCTCTTAGAATGAGATACTCTTATAGAATGAGAAACTTTCATGAACTTGTTTTGGTCCTTAAAATGATCAAGAACTCGCATGATCATTAGAACTCTCATGAACCTGATTTTCAAGAACTCGCATGAACTTTCATAACAAAAGTTGTACTTGAAAACTCTTATACCTCAGTGTTCAAAGATATGAACACTCAAAATACTATTCAACAAAATTTAAATTTTGAAATTTAAGTTCAAAAATGTTTTATGAACAATCTGGAAAAATTCCCTTTTTATGTCCAATTAAGTTCAAGATTTAGAATCATTATTGGAGTTAATCGAAACTTGTCCAGATGAATCAACCAATCCAATGTCCCCTGTTCATGAGTTGTAAATCAACAGTTCAAAGAATTCGAATGTAACAGGTTAAGAAGTCCAACAGTTCAAAATTTCAGTCCAAATTTTTCCAAGAGTTAGGGTACACCTGCAAAGAATCAATAATCCACAAACCCAAATAAAATAACAAGTATTATTTGCAAGACAATCGAGATTTTGAAAGAACAAAATTCCAAAAAAAAAATCAAGTGTCGTTCAAGAAAATGAACAGACACGAAAAGAATCTGGAAACAAACCCTAGAAATGAAAATCTAATCTGAAACAATTCTAACAAAGATGAACAAACACAAAAGAAAACAAGAATCAAACATAACATATATTCACCTACACTGAATCGATGAAGAGATGAGTCTGAAATCCAAAAGGTCGGAAAAGAAGCTCGAGAGAAAAAATTATTTAAGTGAGAAACTCGATTAATGAAATGATAGAAGTGAATCAAAAAACTGGAAAACTCGCAAATTTATACCCTGAGAATGAGTTGACATATGGCATGATGGGATTGGTTGATGCACTTCTCGCATAACAAAGAAGAGAGACTTGCAGCACGAAGAATGGCAAGTATGTGTACTTCGCGCATGAACGATGTGCACGAAGTGTAGAAAACTCACACAATATAGCTTGCGCGAAGAGGAAACTCGCATGACCTTACATGCGCGAAGCTGAATGAACAGTGCAAACTCGCACGATGTTGTGTGCGCGAGGTAGAAATACGCATGACATAGCTTGCGAGTTTTGTAGTTCACGTAGCCTTCCTAATGCACGAAGTGAGAACTCGCATGACAAAGTGTGCGCGTTCTACACTTTTCGCACACAATGATTTGCGCGAAGTAGAAACTCGCATAAGGCTATGCGCGTTCTACACTTAGAAAAATTTTGAAATTTTTTCCAAAAATGGAAACTTTCCAAAAATGCTTTAAGCTTTTATCCAAAAATATAAAGTTTTGTAAAATCATTTTTAAGCACAAAAATGAACTTTTTCTCTGAAAAATTTCTTTCTGATTTCCAATCCATTTGAAAATACATACTCACACACCAACTTACAGACTTTACAATATGCTCCCCCTAGATGTGTGCATGACTATATTCCTTTCAGCTCAGCATACTGAAGTATGAGTCCTGATCTGATGTGATCAGAAGTCATACTCCATGTACTTCAAAACAAAATGAGTCTTTGGTACTCATTCTACATGAGTCCACAGATGTTAGGAGTATCAAACTTTTCAAAGATGATATTGACCAAAACACTTAAACACTTAAACAAATAACAAATAGATTCAACTCCTCCTCAACAACAGGCATACAAATAGAAATATAACTATGCATCAAGGTTCAACATTCCAAGTTTGCTGACCAAAAATGTAAATCTCTTTTCATCAAGAGGTTTTGTAAACAAGTCAGAAACCTCAAAATCAGTAGAAACAAAATGCATTTCTATATTTCCTTTTTCAACATGATCTTTTATAAAATGGTACCTGATGTCGATGTGCTTAGTTTTAGAATGTTGTACTGGATTAGAGGTTATTGCAATGGCACTCTTGGAATCAGAGTAGATGGGGACTTTGTTGTGTTGATCCAAACTCTCTCAGTGATTTGATAACGACCCTCTTCTATACTTAGTGAAAATTACGTTTTAATATGTATTAGTGTTCCACCATCAGCGATCAGACTGAGTCTGTTCATTTATCGCTGAAAATCTTTCTAGCAAACATTTATATGTAGTAGTGTTTCACTATCAACGATTAGACTGAGTATGTTCAGTTATCGCTGATGGTCTCTGATGTGAACATTTAATGTAACCCCTAAAGACAAGTTTCACGTCAACATATGTTCATAGCTAAGTCAAAGACAAAACTGCTGAACAAACACAAGTCTACTAGTGACCTGATGCGAATATCAGTGAAGAAAAGACGACTCTACTCATACGCGAAGAAACCTGAGGAAAAGCTTCAGCGATAGCTGAACTTCTTTATATCTCTAAAGGAAGAGATATTCAGCGATCGATGATCACTTAGCTTATGCCTCAAGTCTCTTTTATCTTACCTTGCACAATCAGTACGATGTGTTAGAACGGACATGCCTCTGCCATAATTCGTATAACAACTCTGCCAACTACACTGTTCATGATACGGCCGAAAGCATGTCTCCCAAAGTCAGAGTCTCAAAGCCAATCAATGAATGACACGTGTAAAGTACCCTGCCATGCATTTAATGCATAGGGTATAAATAGAAAGATTACCTCTCCATCTGAGAGGGTGCTTACCTCTAGCCTTCATTTTTCTATCATATAGAAACCCTTGTTTTCTATATTTCTCAAATCCCCCTTCTCTATATTCTTGTGCAACCCTCTTAGTGTTTTCTTAAGTTTGTTTAGATTGAGTTCTACTTAATCTTATTCCGCAACAGACTTGTAAATTGTATTTGATTTATCAATAAACAATTTATAAAACTTTAAATTCTGTGTCTGTATTCAACCCCCCCCCCTTTCTACAAACTTGTTAAGCACCTCTGGGACCAACAAGTGGTATCAGAATAGATTGTTTAATATAATAAACAAGATCTTGCGTTATTCTCTTCTTTCTATTCAAACATGGCACTTAACACAAATATAAACTACTATGATAATGGTTCACTTTCTAAACCTCCTCGATTTAGCAGAGATAACTTCTCTCTCTGGAAGAATTGAATGATTCTATTTCTGGAAGGTGCAAATCCCACTATACCTGAATACATAACTAATGGACCCTATGAACCTGTCCAAATCATAGTTTCCATTCCAGCTACTGCCACCACTCCCTTTGTTCCTGAACGTTATGTTGTTACGGAAATCAGACAATGGAGTGATGAAGACAAAAAGAAGGTTGGTATCGATGCAAGGGCAAAGATTATTATCTCTATGGCCCTGCCTGATGAAGTTTTCCATTCCATCATGCATCTTAAAACTAAAGAAATGTGGGAAACCATATGTGTTCAATATGAAGGCACCACTGAAATCCAATAACTCGAAAGATTAACTTGGTAAGACAGTATGAAAGTTTTATCGCTGGTAAGAATGAATCTCTCTCTGATGTTCATCAGCGGTTTAACTGCTTAATCATTGATCTAAGCACCGTTGGCAGGACCTATTCTAATTCTGAGGTCCTCACAAAATTCTTAGAATGTCTTCCTGAATGTTGGGACAGTTATTCAATATGTCTCAAGCTGACTAAAGACTTAAATTCTCTTTCTCTCAGCACCTTGTATGGAATATTGCTCAACTATGAGCAATCAAATCTCTTGAAGAAGAATCTTATAAAAGATTCTAAAGACTCCAAAAGCACTCTTGTTGCTTTAGTCTCTTCAGAGATAATTCCATCTCAGCGATCTACTCTCACTATCACTGAGTTACATTCTGATTCTGAAGATATATCAGACACTGATCTTTCAGAGTTTGGTGAATCCTTAGCACTCTTGACAAACTCTTTTAAGAGATTTGCAAGAAAAAACAATTTCAGAAGAAATAAGCCTCTCTCCATCACTGACAAGCCAAAATCAACCCATGTTGATAAGGCTACTGCTACTTGCTTTAACTGTGAAAAGATTGGACACTTTGCAAGTGAGTGCAGGTCGAAGAAAGTCTTCAAAACTTCTACCTCAAGAAGATCCAGCGATGACAAATACCTAAAGCTGAAAGACAAATATGAAAAGTTGAAAAACTACAAGCGAAAAGGTAAAGGTCTTATCGCTGAAGAACATGATTGGGCTAAATCAGACGAATCAAGTTCTGATGAAGAAGAAGTCGCTAATATCTGCCTGATGGCTGAGATTAAAGAAGAAGTGGAAGAACCAACTGAAACTTCTATGAGCTATATATCATCTTAGGTATCTATCTGTACTAATCCCTCTCTACCTGAAGAAGAGAGAAGTCGCGTTGTTGACGTGCTGACGATTGATCTATACAATGCTCTAAATGGCAAAACTCTAGCTGAGAACAAAAACATTGATTTAACTTAACAACTAGAGAAATGTCATGAAAAGATCAGAGAACTGACTATTTTAGAGGAAAGTTTGAAGAATCAAGTAATTGTTAATGAAATCATCAGCATTGAACACGAACAAGCCATCGCTGCTCTAAATACAGAAGAGGCTACTATTGAAAAATTGGGCAAATCATTAATAAAGATCATTGAGATAATAAATGCTCAAACTCCTGGCAGTGATAGAACTGGTCTTGGTTTTTGGAAACCACAAGATGAGCCTAAAGAAGATAGTTCCATGCTTAAGTTTGGAACGTTTGTCACTTCTATCTCTAACACTTGTTATAATCAGTTTTATCCCTCATCTTCATCTAATCCCATCTCTGAAGAAATATCCAAAGGCTCTAAGTCTGCGGATAAAGGAAAATCCATTCTCCATCCTCAGAAGGCTACCAAGAAAACAAAGCTGAAAGTTCCTTCTAAACCTTCAGCGAATCAATCATCTAGCTCCGTGATAGAAATCTTTGATTTCTGTCCTCCAAAGCTGAAGATTGATCTTAAGCCTAAGAGATCTGAAGATATGAAAATACCTCCCATATCTCATGAGAAAAGCATTCTTGGAGTTGGACCTGCCCATCTTAAATTCTCAAAACCTTCTACTTCTGGTCCTAAAACCTCTTTTAAATATATAAAATGCTATCACTGTGGATTTACTAACCATATTGCAAGCAAATGTCCAACTGCCACTAAAGCTGATAAAACAACTAAAGTGAAGATGAATGCCTCCAAGGCTGAGGAGGTCATCAAAGCTGGAAAATCTACCAAGGTGAAGAATACCACTAAGGTTAAGAAATTAACCAAAGTGAAGATTACTACTGAAGTGGAATCTTCATCTGCTGTGAAGATTGTTGAACCTTCCATCTCCACTAACCCCAAAGGACCCATTGAAAAGTGGGTACCAAACAAAGCTTAATCTTCCATATGTTTACAGGGATAAAAGGGCATCTGGTATCTCGATGGTGGATGTTCTCGTCTTATGACTGGACAAAAAGATCTGCTCACTGAATACAAGGAAGAGAAAGGTCCCTCTATGACCTTTGGTGGAAACGGAAAAGGATATACCCGAGGGTTTGGTGTCCTCAGCAATGAGACAAATACCTTCCGAAAAGTCGCTTATGTAGATGGACTGAAGTACAACCTTCTGAGCATCAGTCAACTATGTGACAAAGGCTATGAAGTTCACTTTTCCAAGAAAGCATGTTCAGTGGTAAATGAGAAAGGAAAACTTGCTCTCAGTGGTTATCGTAAAGAAATTTTCTATGTAATAGATATGGACTCTACTACCACTGAAAACGTATGTTTTCTCTCTAAAGCCTCATCTGATGTCAATTGGTTATGGCACAAAAGGCTCTCTCATCTAAACTTTAAAACACTAAATTCTATCTCATATAAGGAACTGGTTTCTGGTCTTCCTTAGCACTCATATGCTAAAGAATCTCTCTGCTCAACATGTGAAAAAGGAAAACAGACAAAGGCTAGTTTCAAGTCTAAACAAGTTTCCCCAGTGACAAGTCCTCTTCAACTCTTGAATATGGATTTGTTTGGCCCTGTCAACATCCAATCAATAGTTGGAAAGAAATATACACTTGTCATTGGAGATGAATACACTCGTTACACCTGGGTTATCTTTCTTCGCTGCAAAAGTGATACTCTAGAAGAACTGATATCTTTTGTTAAAAAGATGGAAGTGCTGAATAATCTTACTGTTCGTTCAATAAGAAGTGATCATGGAACTGAATTTAAAAATAGTTCCCTGAAAAATTTCTTTGAGAACAAGGGAATTTCTCATAACTTCTCCTCAGTAAGAACACCTCAGCAAAACGGAATCGTTGAAAGAAGAAATAGAGCGATCATTGAAGATGCTAGATCAATGCTCAACGATTCTCACCTCCCTACTCAATTTTGGGCTGAAGTTGTGAACACTGCATGTTTTACTCAAAACAGATCGCTGATAGTAAAGCTGTTTGGAAAGACATCTTATGAACTTATTCATGGAAGAAAACCATCTATCAGTTTTCTTCATATCTTTGGTTGTCAGTGCTTTATTTTAAACAACAAAGATCAGCTTGGAAAGTTCGACCCAAAAGCTGATGATGGAATATTTCTAGGATATTCCTCTTCTCCAAAGCCTACAGAGTTTTCAACAAGAGAAGACAATCTGTGGAAGAAACAATTCATGTCACTTTTGATGAAACTCGCTCAACGAACTACAAACCAATCGTTGACAATGAAGAGTTAAATGCTTGGATGTTTTCTCATTGTAGAGAAACATAACCTTTCTTCTCAAACCATCAGCATCCAGATCCTCCAGCTGCTGATGATGATCCAAACATCATACCTCCAAACGCTGAATCCATCTCATGGGTTTCAGCTGAGCCTCTAAACACACTTCCTCCATCAGATCCATCTTCGTCTGAACACCTCTTAGAAAACAATGGTTTGTCTGACACTCAATAGTTGATAGCTGATGAGCCTCAAACTTCCTCATCAGTGAACATTCCTATTGCTGACTCTATCTCTGAAGTGAGCGATCATGCTCCTGCTCAGCGGTGGACCAAAGATTACCCCATAGATCAAATTCTTGGTGATCCCGATGCAGGTATTCAGACACGACGAAGTTCAGGTAATATTTGTCTCTTTGTCAACTTTATTTCTTTAATAGAGCCAAAGAAGGCTGATGATGCCCTCAGAGATCCAAATTGGGTCAACGCTATGCAAGAAGAGTTGACTGAGTTCTCTCGCAACAAAGTTTCAAATCTCGTTCCTAGACTATCTGATAAAACTGTAATAGGCACCAAATGGGTGTTTAGAAACAAGTTAGATGAACATGGAACTGTAACCCGCAACAAGGCTCGACTTGTTGCTCAGGGATACAGACAAAAGGAAGGCATAGACTATGATGAAACCTTTGCCCCTGTGGCTAGGCTCGAAGCAATTCGACTCTTCTTAGCCTATGTAGTTTACAAGGACTTCATTGTGAATCAAATGGATGTAAAATCAGCGTTCCTAAATGGAAAGTTGAATGAAGAAGTCTATGTAGAGCAACCTCCAGAGTTTTATGACCCTAAGTATCAAAATTATGTGTATAAATTGGATAAGGCTCTATATGGTCTAAAACAAGCCCCTCGTGCTTGGTATGACACTCTCTCATCCTTTCTTATCTCTGAAAATTTTGAACGTGGCAAAATTGATAATACATTATTTTTCAGAAAGATAAAAGGTCATATTATTCTTGTACAAATATATGTCGATGACATCATATTTGGTTCTACTCACCCATCTCTATGTAGTCGCTTCGCTGAAAGAATGAAGAAAGAATACAAAATGAGTATGATGGGTAAGCTGACATATTTTTTTGGCATTCAGATCAAACAATCTGACAAAGGTACTTTTATCAGCCAAGGTAAGTTTGTTAAAGACATGCTGAAGAGGTTTGATTTTACACAAACTTTAGCGATGAAGACTCCTATGGCACCTTCTCTGACACTTAACAAAGATCCATCTGGAAAACCTGTTAATGTCACTGCCTATAGAGGAATGATAGGCTCCCTGCTGTATCTTACAGTGAGCCGAACTGACATTATGTACTCTACTTGTTTATGTGCACGCTATCAATCTGAACCCAACGAATCCCATCTTATTGTTGTTAAGCGAATTTTCAGATATCTGAAAAGGACTCCTAACCTCGGTCTTTGGTATCCCAAAGACTCAGGGTTCGATCTAACTGGATATTCCGATATTGATTTTACAGGTTGTAAACTCGATAGAAAGAGAACCACTCATGGATGTCAACTCCTAGGAGGAAAGCTGGACAAGCCAAAAGCAAAATTCAGTGTCCACTTCCACAGCTGAAGCTGAATACGTAGCCGATAGAAGTTGTTGTGCTCAGGTCTTATGGATGAGAAATCAACTATTAGACTATGACCTTCAGCTATCAAAGATCCCAATCTATTGCGACAGCACTAGTGCTATCGCCATAGCAAATAATCCAGTCCAGTGCTACATTCAAAGATGAAACACATAGAGATCAGATATCATTTTATCAGAGATCATGTGATGAATGGTGATATTGAACTTAACTTTATCCCCACTGACTATCAGCTAGACGATTTGTTTACCAAACCTCTTGATGAGACAAGGTTCAACTTTCTCATCAGTGAGCTTGGAATGCTGAATTTTGAAGAGTAACTCTTTATCATTCATGCATTATGTCAGTGATTATAAGTTCCCCTTTATCACTCAATCTCTTAATAAATGTCCGACTCTCAGGTATGTTCTCTTATACTCCATCACTGAATATTCATTCAGCAACTTGGTTTTTCAAAAATAAAAATAATCATTTTCGTTCTTTAAATGATTAAAAACTTTTTGATAAACAAAATCTATCACTGACATTTCTCTTCAGCGATCCTTCTGAAATAAAAATTAATCTCTGAATTTTTATCAGGGATTCTCTCTCAAAGGAAAAACTATCTATGACTTTACTTCAGAAATAATTTCAAAAAGGACAAATGAAACGTTTTTCTCTCTCTAATGACGTTATTTGAACCGACAATCCACGATATGCCTTTTTCTGACACGTTCGTCCGTTGCCCTTCTATCCAATCAACTTCGTCCAACGTGTCCATGTCATGATGAACATTTGTTTTCCCGCCTCGATCTCTCTCTCTCTCTCTATACGTATAAAAGGAATGTTTCTTTTCATTCTTATCTGCTACGCTTTCTGGAAATCTCTTTGAAGAAGAACTCTCTCTCAAGGAAATTCTAGCAATCACCTCCTCTGGTATTTGTTCTTCAAGATTAACGGGTTACTTTGTTGTTCTTTTCTTTTTAAAATTTTGTTACATACTCCTATATGTGTTCCATCATTAAAGGTTTTTACAAGATTTTTGTTCACTAAAATCATTCTTTTTTATTTTATTCTCTCAAAACCTTTGGTTTTTTCATTGTTCTTCCTTATTCAACTAAGTACATTGTCTTAATCTTCAAATATTTTAGTTTTCATACATTTCTTTCTAAAAATAGAAACTTGTAAAAACTTCTCTAATCCTTTCCTTCTATTCACATTTCTTTCCTTATTCAGCAATGGCACAATCATCTCTTCTTGCTTCCAAGACAGTCAAGTTCGCTCTCACTGACTTCGAAATCACCAAGAACAACCATCTTAGACGATTGGACTTCGATGGTGTCAAATACCCACACCTAGTGGAAGCTCCCAGGTTCTGTCTAAAACGCTTCTCCAACAGTTTTGGTTTACTGCTGAAGAAACCTCCATCACCAACAAGAAAGGTGACCAGGTACCTGCTATCTCTTTCAGCACTGACTTAGGATCAGGCATGATGACAGCTTTCAGTCTGAGGAAGGCACTCAAATTTCCTGACAAACCCAAGAGTGGATTTGACGCTCTGCCAAATGATGCTGAACTCGTCCAGTTTCTGGATGATATGGAATATTGTTGGGACAATAAGCCCCAATCGACCATCCCCAACAAGCGACTGACTCTTATCAAGAAGGCAAACATGCCTTCTCAACTGAATTTCATCTTTTCTCACTTCATTAAGTGTATGAGTGGGAAAAGTGGTTTACTTGATCAAGCTAGCAAAGTCCAGGTCCAGATAGCTTACTCGGTCAACGCTGGAAAGAACTTTGACTATGCCACTACTATCTTTGACGATCTCAGGTCAAAGATAGAGAAGACGGAGAGGGATCCCAAGATCCTGTATGTACGGTTTATCTGTGCATATCTGAAGTTTCTCTACCCTAACTCTTACCCCACTACTCCTAATGGCCCCTTCGTCAAAGTGGGTCAGCGTTCATTGGAGGTCAAACCGCTTGACAACGAGGTAAGTATCTCTACTCTATGCTCTCGCCTCTATCTCTATTTTTCATCTTCAGCGGCCGCGCAGGAGGTTCCTTCTCCAGCTAACCCTGCCACTAAAACACTTCAAAACGACCGTCTGCTAGTCTTTCTGGTCCTTCGAAGAAGGCCAAATTGACTATGGGGACTATCGCCCCTAGTTCAAGGCTTGAGGTAGTTTTTCAACAAACTAACTTAGATGGTTTTGTGGGACTCTCCTCCACACTTCCAACCGACATCACATCAACCGTGCCAGCGATCTTGGTCGTTGTCACAACAACAGTGACTCAACCAGAAATCTCAGTTCATCAATCAACTGAGGTAACTACCGAACTCCAAACTTCTTCTATCTATTTCTCTCATCCTTATATTTCTTTGGTCTCTGACCCTCCTTCTCTCATGCAGCCACCTCACGTTGCATTTATAGGACCTGATGCTCTATCCTTTAAAAGAGACATGCAATTTTTCAAGATGTTTGAACCATCAGGTATACCTAAACCCGCCAATACAACTCCCATCTCTCCATATAAGCCTGTTACTCAGAAGTTAACTTTTCTTTCAGGTCCTAATATGGCGACTGTTGACTCTCATGTCAACAGTTTGAGTGTCAAGGTGTATTCTCTCACCACCTCCATCAGCGAAACCACCAACACCGTCAATACCGCTGGTGAAGAGCTAAAGCAATTAAAAGCTGCCTGCTCCGCAAAAGCTGAAGCCTCACAAATCTCAGCTCTTCAGGGAGAACTCTTCAAAGTAAAGGAGGATATTGAACTTCTTCAGGGACGATTCGATTCTCTAAGCAACAATGTCCAGGGGTTATCTACGATAATCGATTCTTGCACAACTATTCTACAGCAAGTCCTTGATAAGCTGAATGCACCAGCACCGACGCCTTCTCCTTCCTTCACAGAGGATGAACGCACCTCTCTGAACGTAGCTGTTGAATTCATTCATCATGCTACTTCAGACCTCCTTGTGATCGAAGGACGCCTAGATAGTCTGGAGGTTGAAGTCTGTAAGTTGGCCCTGCACAACCATCCTCTCCACCAAAAGTCCTCTCCCTCGCAGATAATGACAAAGAGGGGGAGAAAGTTGTTGAACAAAATGAAGAGGAAGTTGCTGCTGAGGTTCACCCGGAAGATCCTCCCTCTCATGTTGAGGGGGAGAAGATTGCTGACAAAGCCCCTCCCTCTTTGCTCGCTCAAGTTTTATTTGAAGACGAAGAAGAGGTGGATGAAGAAGATCAAGATGAAGAGCAACATCCAGAATATGATGATGATGATGAAGACCAATCCTTATGGTTTTCTGTAGCTACCACATCATCAGTGATAGCTTCGAATGAAGCTGTCACAACAGGAGGAGTAATGAAACATCTTCAAGAGCCCCTTCCCAAAGCAGATCTAAGGGTGCAGCTGCTGAGGGAAGCCTGACTTACGTTTCACTATCTGAGGAGAATCCTTCTCAGGTATGCCTCACACTTGTCCCTGTATCTTTCTATAAAACCCATGTCTCTTTCTAGCCTTTATCTTTCTTCTTCCCAAAACAAACACTAACTTATTTCATCTATTTTTTGAACAGACAGTTCTCTCCCCTGCTTAAGGGTAAGGAACTACAAATAATCCCAGCTTCTATAGCTGATCATTCAATAATCTCAATCTCCTTAAACGAGATTGATGAAGAAGATGAAGAAGAAGAAGCCCTGCTCCATCCAGGAAGGCCCTCAAGACCATCTCACTGGTCAGAGGAAGAGATGAAGAGAAGAACAAAGATGATCTCTCATCTAGAGAGTCAACGGCTGAAGGTCCCTCTTCAAACAACTTCTACAGAACTAGAGTTCCTGACTGAAGCTGAAATCGAAGAATCTGTCAGAGCTGAGAAACTAATAGCTGATTGTCAAAGAGATACCTATCTTGCTCTAAAGATTCAATCGTCTCAAATCAAAGACGAAAGATGAAAAAGAAACCAGTGGAAGTCCAGGCTGCTCTATTAAAGGAAATTGAAGAGGAGAGCTCAAAAAAACTAGCGGTCAGCGATAACTCCGTCGAATGGTGCAAACATAAAGTCGACTATCGCTCTAACCCAATGAAGACTGTAGCCGTTGTCATCTCAGGGTGAAAGAAGAAGGACCGAACTTCTGTCACAATAGAGATAACCAGAGAGGATGGAAGTTGTAAGGCTATGTTCGTTTCAAAGCTGGAAAGCTTCGGTTACATGGAATGACTAGAGTTCAAAGATGCGCTGAAGAAATCCAAGTCAAACTACAGAGGCTATGTTGAAGGGATAAATGATGCTCTCATCAACAGATTCGCTGCCATCCTAAAGGTTCCATCTACTCTTCCTTCCAAGCCAAGGAAACTAAAAAGAAAGCCTGTCTCCTCCTCTTCTGAAAATGTCGTTATGATAAGAAATGAAACCTCCATCAAGTTCTCAAGAGAAGCTCTGAGTGGTCCTCCTCCTGATCTTTCAGTTCTCGATCTATCTCTGCCCCCTAGTGGACCATATCTTGCAGCTCAGATTCCAAAGAGTATCTAAATTTCCTATTTGTCCTGATTGCCTTTTGGAATCTTCTTCAGAGATGATGAGGAACAGCTCAAATTCCAAAGAGTATCTAAAATTCCTATTTGTCCCCTCAGTCATCTCCAGGATCTCTTATGCTTATGGTGTGACTTCTCTTCTGCTGCTGAGCAAATCAAAGAAATCATTTGTCAAGAATCATCAGAACGAAGGCAAAGAGGAGAAGAAATACCTGAGTATATGATCAATCCTCCTAAGTCTTCTTTAGATAGCTGATAGATTAGTTTTCTATTTCTTGTAATCTATTAGTTAAACTTACAGTAGTTAGTTCTTCACTTGTACTTGTAATTTTCATACCTTGTAATTCTATCTTTGAATTACTGAAAATTTTAATGAAGTACTTAACTCTATCAGGACTGTAAAAGATCCCTCAAAATAGTAATTGGGACATGTATGTTATGAGTCCTGATTATTCCATTATTTTGAACTATCAAGTAATTTTCTTCAGTTACTTTGTCATTATCAAATAGGGGGAGATTGTTGATCCAAACTCTCTCAGTGATTTGATAACGACCCTCTTCTATACTTAGTGAAAATTATGTTTTAATATGTATTAGTGTTTCACCATCAGCGATCAGACTGAGTCTGTTCAGTTATCGCTGATAATCTTTCATGCAAACATTTATATGTATTAGTGTTTCACTATCAGCGAGTAGACTGAGTATGTTCAGTTATAGCTGATGGTCTCTGATGTAAACATTTAATGTAATCCCTAAAGATATGTGTCGCGTCAACATATGTTCATAGCTGAATCGAAGACGAAGTTGCTGAACAAAGACAAGTCTACTAGTGACCTGATGCGGATATCAGTGAAGCAAAGAGGACTCTACTCATACGCGAAGAAACATGAGGAAAAGCTTCAGCGATAGCTGAACTTATTTATATCTCTAAAGGAAGAGATATTCAGCGATCGATGATCACTTAGCTTATGCCTCAAGTCTCTTTTGTCTTACCTTGCACAACCAGTACGATGTGTCGGAACAGACATGCCTCTGCCATAATTCGTACAACAACTCTTCCAACTACACTGTTCATGATACAGCCGAAAGCATGTCTCCCAAAGTCAGACTCTCAAAGCCAATCAATGAATGACACGTGTAAAGTTCCATGCCATGCATTTAATGCATAAGGTATAAATAAAAAGATTACCTCTCCATCTGAGAGGGTGCTCACCTCTAGCCTTCATCTTTCTATCATTTAGAAACCCTTGTTTTCTATACTTCTCAAATCCCCCTTCTCTATATTCTTGTGCAACCATCTTAGTGTTTTCTTAAGTTTGTTTATATTGAGTTCTACTTAATCTTATTCCGCAACAGACTTGTAAATTGTATTTGATTTATCAATAAAAAAATTATTAAACTTTAAATTATGTGTTTGTATTTAACCCCCCCCCCCATCCCTTCTACAAACTTGTTAAGAACCTCTGGGACCAACATGTTGAATGTATATCCATTGTCGTTCAGCTGTGTCATCATCCACAGAACCTGTGAGCAAAAACTAGCAGCTGCAACGTATTCTGCTTCAGCTGTAGAAGTTGATACATAGTTCTGCTTCTTAGATGACCAGCTTACTAACTTGTCACCCAAGGACTGAAAAGCTCTTGGGGTGCTCTTCCGGTCTAATTTGTTGCCTGCATGATCTGCGTCTGTGTAGGCCATTAGTTCAAAACCAGAATCTTTCGGATACCAAAGGCCCCGATTTGGTGTGCCTTTGAGGTATCTGAAGATTCTTTTGATTGCAACAAGAGGGGACTCCTTAGGATTTGCTTGATACCGAGCACAAAAGCATGTATCAAACATTATGTCTGGTCTACTTGATGTCAAGTACAGAAGAGATCCAATCATGCTTCTGTAAGTCCATTGGTCTACTGATTTTCCCGAAATATCAGTATCCAACAAACTTCCAGCTTGCATGGGAGTCTTCATAGGTGATGAAGAGTTCATGTCAAATTTCTTTAACATGTCTCTTATATATTTGGCTTGATTAATGAAAATCCCTTGCGGGGTTTGTTTTACTTGCAAGCCGAGGAAAAAATTGAATTCACCTATCTTTGACATTTGAAATATTTTCTTCATGATGTTTTGGAATTCATCACAAAGCTCAGGATTTGTAGAACCAAATATAATGTCGTCTACATAAATCTGTACTAGCATTAACTCCTCGACTTTCTTTTTAAGAAAAAGAGTTGTATCGATTGTACCTTTTCGGAATCCAGACTTGGTAAGATATATTGAAAGGGTTTCAAACCAAGCACGCGATGCTTGCTTCAGTCCATAAAGAGCTTTATCGAGCACGTATACATGGTCTAGGAACTTCGGATCAAGGAAGCCTTCGGGTTGACTTACGTACACCTCTTCATGTAGTACACCATAAAGTAAAGCCGATTTGCGTCCATCTGATATACTTTGATATTCTTGTGTGCGGCGTATGCAAGAAAGATCCTTATTGCCTCAATCCATGCCACGGGAGCGTAGGTTTCGTCATAGTCGATTCCTTCTTGTTGATTATAACCTTTCTCTACAAGTCGTGCTTTGTTTCTGACAATAATACCAGCTTTCTCTTTCTTGTTCCGAAATACCCATTTTGTTCAAACAATGGTTTTATCCTTGGGTCATGGTACAAGTCTCCGCACCTCATTCCTTTTGAATTCATTTAGCTCGTCTTGCATCGCATTTTTCCAATCAGGATCCTTAAAAGCTTCAGACGGCATTTTTGGTCGATGCAGATGTAGTTGCAGATCTAGTGGATACATTGGCATTCGGATCTCCGATAATGTTTTCTGGGGGAAGACACTTTGTCCATTTATGTGTGATAGGCAATACAACTCTTTCAGTCTGATTGTTTGTTGTGTCAAACTCATCATGTACTGCAGGTTGATCAGTCTCAGAAGTTGTTGGACTTTGTGCACTTGAAGATGGATCAACTTTCTCAGTTGTGGGTTCTGGCTAATGATCTCCAAATATTGCTGATGTAGATCCTGATTCAGTCGTTGTGGAAATCATTTCATCTGTATTTTCTGGATCAACTTGTTCAGAAACCTCTTGCGTTTTTCTTGTAGAACCTTCACCAACTTCTTCAGATGGGCCAGAGATATCTGCACTGGTAGGATGTGAGTGAGTATTTACTAAATTTTCTTGACTATTATTTTCAACAGATAAATCATTGAAAGCATCAAAGAATAATAGATCAAGATCAAGTTCAGAATCAGTGTATGGTTCAGATTTCTTTGCACGATCAGGTTCTACTCTTGATGAAGATGAAGATTTGTCTTTTCCTTTAGATCCGAGTTCTGAACTGCTGTGTTCAGAAGTCCTTGTCTTATTTTCATCAAAGGTCACGTTGGCTCTTTCAATCACAATCTTTGTTTGGGTATTGTAGACTCTATACGCTTTTGACTGGAGAGAGTATTCTATGAAGATCCCTTCATCAGCTTTGGGTTGAAATTTTGACAGGTTCTCACGATCATTATGTACATAGCACCTGCATCCAAACACACGAAAGAATTTAACTGTAGGTTTACGACCATTAATTAATTCATAAGAAGTCTTATCAAAGCGTTTATTAATAATGGTCCTGTTTTGTGTGAAGAATGCGGTGGCTACAGCTTCAGCCCAGATAAATAATGGCAGCTCTAAATATGCAAGCATTATCCTTGCTGCCACTACCAAAGTTCTATTTTTCTTTTGACTACCCCATTCTGTTGAGGTATCATTGCCGCAGAAAAGTTGTGTGATATTCCAACAGATTCCAGAAAAGTTTGTAGAATCGCATTCTTGAATTATGTTCCGTTATCACTTCTCAGTTGTTGTACCGGGCATTGTATAAGAACTTGGATTTTCTTTATGAAATTGATTATCAGATCAGGAGCCTCAGACTTCTTCCTCGTGAACTCTAGCCATGTATACCTTGAGTACTCATCTACCATGACAAGAATGTATTTCTTGCCATTAATGGATTGTGTCCTCATCGGTCCACATAAGTCCATATGAATAACTTCCAGACATTTGTTGAAGTTGGATAACATCTTTAGTTTGTGTGAACTTCTTTTCATCTTTCCTTTTTTCACAGGCAGAACATAAAGAATCTTGTTCTATCTTCAAGTAAGGAAGTCCAGTAACAAGATGTTGTGTCCTCAACTTATTCAAATTCCGGAAGTGCTGATGAGAAAAACGTCGATGCCATAACCAACTCTCTTCTGTAGATGTCTTAGAAATGAGACATATAGGCTTTGAAGCTTTGAGGGTTTGAAAGTGAACAACATATAGTAATCCCATTCTTCCAGCTTTTATAAGTTTTGCTCCCCTCTGATCTTTGATGTAACAGTAATCAGTATCAAATTCAACCTTCCATTTCTTCTTTGTGAACTGGCTGATTGAGAACAAGTTATATGCTAAACCCTCTACGTACAAAACCTTTGATATATTGATCATACTGTTCTTGATAGTGACGTAACCTCTAACGTAGCCTTTCATTTCGTTTCCAAAGTTAATTGACCCTGTATAATGATTAGTTCTGCTCCACTTTGATCTTTAATGTAGCAATAATCAGCATCAAATTCTATCTTGCATATCTTTTCTGCAAATTGACTTATCGAGAACAAATTGTAAGCCAAGCCTTCCACATACAGAACCTTTGATATAGTGATCATACTATTCTTGATGGTATCGTAACCTCTGACGTAGCCTTTCATTTCATTTCCAAAATTTACTGTACCTGCGTAATGATCTACGTAGTCGAACAGCAGGTGCTTGTGTGTTGTCATGTGTCTTGAGGCTCCAGAATCAATAATCCACACATGACACGGCTACAAACATCAGTTACTTAGATTTAGGTACCCATATGAATATGGGTCCTTTCTTGATTGTATTCTTAACAGTATTTAAAGTTGTTGATGACCCCTTAATTCGCCATTCAAATCTTGGTTCTTTTGGTAAAGTTTGTGCATTAATCTCGGCTTTTGGAATCCATTTCCACACAAACTTCACATCAGCAATTTTATTAACTTGAAAAGCATTGTTTTCTTTTTCAAAGAATATATTTAAGCTTTGTTGGTTTTAGAATGATTGGAAGAGTTCATGTTCTTAAATTGGATATGTTTCTTTTTATTTGAAGACTTTGGTTTCAAAGAGAATGAACTATTAAGACAATATGAACATTGCAATTTAGTAGTAGCTTGCGTCAACAACACTTTTCGGGAAAATATTTTTCTTTTATTGAAACTTTGTTGATTGACATTAGTACAACCATCAACTACTCTATTACATTGACATCCATCAAAATCATTCACATTCTTTTCCACTTCAGACTTCTTTTTCTTCAAACAGTCTTCCTTCACTTTTTCAGTTGTTTTTCGAGACTTGGATGAAGGCTCAACACTTTGAGTCAAAGAAATTGGAATTTCTTTATCAACAACAACCACTTTGCCTTTTGATAGTTTGAATAAAGCTCGAGTCTAGTTCCATCCCGAAATTCTCATTGGCTTCTTCCAGTTCAACAATCATGTTGTTGAGATGAGAAAATTGCCTTTCTAACTCCTCTATTTTATCTAAGGCTTGTTGATGTTCAAGATCAGAAAATTTTGAAGCACAAACAAAATCAGACTTATCAGAAATGACCTCTTCATCTTTATCTTCTAAGATTGAGCGAGTCAAAACAGTTTCATTAGAGTCAGAATTAGAATTGGCTCTAGAAGACTCAAGTTTTTCTTTAAAAATATTTTCATAATCGACAAATGAATCCTTGTTACATTCGTAAGAAGAATTTAATTAATCTTATGAAAATTTAACTAATTTAAAATTTTGAGTTTCTGATTCAGTTTTGATTTTTGTCTTTACTTCCACTGTTTCCTCCTTCTTTACCTTAGCAGATTCATGCAAAGGAATCTCAGGCTTCACAAATGTCCCAAGGATGTGTGGAATTAGAATAATAGGTTCATCACCCGATTTTTTTAAATTATAAAGATTTTTGGGTGCCTTTTTCAAAACATCCACATCCGAAAGACTGAGGCCTGGTTTTGCCTTATAGAATCTTGTGTCTTTCTGATTGTTGGTGAAAATTTTAAGGGTCTGTTCTGTTTGACCTCTTTTGAATATTAGGTCTTCCAATTCCTTGATCTTAGCGTAAGCGTCAGTCCTGTCCTTCAAAACAATGTCAAACTGAAGTGTTAGTTCCATATTCTTATCCTTTAAAGTAATTATCTCCTTTTGATGTTCAGAAATTATTGTTTGAAGTTTAGATTTATCCGATTTCAGAATATTTTTCTCTTCTTCTCTTTCTTCAGCCAAAGTTTTATAGATTAGTGCCTGATCTTGATGTCCTTGTATGGTACTCTTTTGTTGTTTAAAATTTTCTTTTAATTTCAAAAATTCTGAGTTCATCAGATTTAACTGGGACATCAAGTTCATCACTTCTTCATTATCATCAAAAGACTCAAGGTTGTCAGACATAGAATTTACCTCAGAATCTGACTCTTTATTCAGGTGTGCCATAAGATTATAATGCACCTGAGTCTGATTCACCTTTACTTCTATCTCTTCCCCATCAGAATATCCTAGCCATATTTCATCTTCAGCCTTCAGTACTTTGCCCTTTTCCATGGCTTTGGCCAATTGATCTTTCTTCTTATAGTACTCATAATTCTTCACACGCTTTTCTGGGCAATCTTTGATGAAATGGCCGGTATTTCCGCCGTTATAACACTTGTCTGACTTCTCCTTTTCTTTTTCTTCTCTCTTTACTTCGATCTTTTCCTCTTTCTTCTCTTTTTGTTTACCTTTCTCTTTCTCATATCTGCCTTTGTACTTGCTGGACTTGTAAGAATCGTACTTTGGCTTGTTGTAGAACTTCTTTCTACCGACTCTCTTATGAAAGCTAGAAGTCAACAAAGAAAGCTTCTCCGCAAACTCTGTCAATTCATCATATTCAGATTCTTCCTCAGACTCATCATCAGAACTATCTGAGTTGTCAACTACACTGGTCATCAAGGCTTTCTTCTTTATACTCTTTCCAGAACCAGAACTTGACTTAATCATCTTGCCCTTTCCTTGAGCCAGCAATGCCAAAGAATCCTCTACCTTCTTCTGCTTGTCTTTTAACTGATGCAATTCCTTGTTTGCAGCAACTTGTTCTATTACTTTATCCTCATGCTGGTTTAGGGCACAAAACAAGTCATTCAGTTTCTCCTCGTCCATATCCTTGTTTATCTGCATTTGGATAGTATAGACGTCCCATTCGGGTTGGAGATTCTTTATGAACTTGTAGTTGATCTCGGACTCATATTTATGTACTCCATTCCTTCTGAGATCATTTAGGATGATATTGTACCGGTCATAAGCTTCTGTTAGAGACACCCCTTCTTTGGCTTTAAATCCTTCATATGCATTGATGTTTTGATTCCTATTTGTCTTTATAGATTTTGTAAAACCCAAAAATTGCTTCTGTAGCTCATCCCAGATTTCTTTTGCAGATTCTCGACCGTCAACTCTGTTGAAAATGTCGTTCGGAATGGCCATAATCAGGTATGTCAAAGCAATTGCATCTATTTCCACTAGTTCTTTATCTAGCTCACCATACTGAATGGGGTCTCTTGCTACGATTCGCTCAGGGATTTCAGGATTTGTGTCTGTAGATGGAATGCTGGCTACCGTAACGTGAGGAAAGTGAGGACCGTCTAAAATTGAGTTCATCAATTTCTTGTCTTGGTTGTTTAAGAAATGGACCATCCTCTTTCACCATTGTGGATACTCGTCAGTTTGAAGGACCAGAGGTATGGATTTAGAACCCATGCTTAGAAGATCATGAGACATGATTGGAGAAAACCGAGAAAGATATCTGAAAGTAGGCTTGAATGCAAAAGATCTCCCAAAAGAATCAGAAACAGTTGACTTGAAAAGTAAAACCCATATTACTACTGAAAAAGATTTTGTTGGGTCTGAAATATTCCAAGGATGGTTACTACTTCTAGTTAAACATGGTTACTACTTCTAGTTCAACATGGTTACTACTTCTAGTTAAACATGGTTACTACTTCTGTGGTTAATGCTGCCAGTTGTAGTTAATGTTGCTAGAACAAAGTTAATGTTGCTAGAAGAAAACAGTTAATACTTCTAGTTAATGCTGCTAGAAGAAAACAGTTAATACTTCTAGTTAATGCTGCTAGAAGAAAACAGTTAATACTTCTAGTTGTTAATACTTCTAGTTAGTACTTCTGATATTAATGCTGCTAGTTGATGGTTAATGTTGCTCAACAAGATTAGTACTGCTAGTTCAAAGTTAGTATTGCTTGAAGAGATTAATGCTGCTGAGCATGGTTAGTACTGCTAGAGTTAATACTGCTCAGAGTATTAATGCTGCTGAAGATTAATACTGCTTATAAGATGGAGATTCACATGAAAGGATGACAGTTGGATAAACTAAAGATTATGGAAATCTTGGAGATAATGATGGAAGATATTCTGAAGATATTTTATTAATTGTAATTAGCTTTTATCTTCAGTATATATATAGTATTGTTTAGAATAGTTAGGTATAACTTTTGGTTTTTAGCGATTAATTCTAAGATTAAGAGAGAAATCAACCTCAAGGCATAGATCCTAATTCTAGAGAAGTAGAATTCGTATTGGTGAGTCTGTTCATCAATATTGAGGTTGAGTGTGCAATCTTGTAACTTCAAAGCATTCAATACAAGTTTACAGTTTGTTCTTCATATTTTCTGTATTGATTTACTGTTTCATTGAATATCAAAGTGTTATTCCGCAAACTTCTTTGATATTGTTTCTGAGAATTAATTCTTGTTAAGAATTCGATCCTGACAAGTGGTATCAAAGCAAGTATTCTCATAAACCTGCAATCATCATTCTTCCTTGAAATCAGAAATCATCAATGGCTAAAGTTTCAGATTCTTGAAGCACAGAAATCCCCACAGAGGTAATGTCTAATCTTTGCTCTAAAACTTGTATGGAAACTGTTAAAAGGTACAGGGATCACAACCAGACAATGAGTGATGACCTTAAAAGATTAGAGAGAGATATAAAAGACTATGTAAGAATTGTTGAGAGGCTTGAGGAACAGATCAAAGTTTTCCAAGCAAATGAACTTCAACATTCTTATGATACAAATTACTGGAAGTGGGAGAAGAATGACCTAGAACTTCAGCTGAAAAAGTCTAAAGGGGAGAATGAGAAGATAAAGAGTGAGTTTGAGAAAGCCAAGCTGGATATTGAGAAATTTTCCAATGCTTCTAAAGCAATGGACTCTTTGCTCCAAACTCAAATCCATGACAAACTTAAAAGAGGAATAGGCTATAACACCACACCACCACCATACAACAACAATTACATTCCTCCTATATCAAACTTACTAGAGACCAAGGATAGGAAGGAATTGCCTGTTGGAGCCACTAAGGTAGATCCTTTAGACAAAGTGGTGGTTGAAACAGACTCTGAAGAAGAGAACTCTAGTGAAAAGAATAAGGAGAACACTGGGAGTGGTGAGATTCCTCTAGAAAATCACATTATCACCAATGAGGGATGTGGAAAGACTTGGGTCAAATCTAAGGACATAGAGAAGACTGAGGGAAAGTCTGAGAAGGTCCATTATAAGCAAACCACAGTTGTGAATCCTGTCTCTTGCAAACAATGTTCTTGCAATAAATTTGAGCCCCAAAAACATGATAAAAAGAGGGGAAATCAGAGAAACTGGAATAATCAGTGGGCACAAAAACAAGGGGTTGATTTGAATAAAATCAATAGATCAAAACCTTGTTTTATCTGTGGCAAATTGAATCATCTTGCCAAACACTGTTATTTCAACCCTATCAACCAAAGAGCCACTTTTCAAAGAAAACCACAAAACTCTTTTGGTTATAGGAATAAAAGAAAGAACCAATTGGCTGAGAAAAGAGCACCTTTAAAGTCTCATGCTCAGAACAAGTTTGCTAATACAAAGAAAAATGCTCCAAATAAGCCAAGGAGTAATTTAAAGACAAAGAAAGCAAACAACTTTGTTCAAGTTTGGGGTCCAATTGTAAAGAAACCTGTTAGTACTGCTATCCCAGATAGTACTGCTAACAGAAATAGTGCTGCTGCAACCAATACTACTGCTAACAAGGATAGTGCTTCTACTAGTATTAATGTTGCAAAGTCTATAATCTTGACAAAGTATTCCAGCCATGAGATTCCTAAACAACTCATTCAGACCAAACTGACAGATTATATAAATGAGAAAGGACAACCCAAGACCACTTTGGCTTGGGTTCCCTCAAAGACTAACTGATTTATCAAGTGTGCAGGGCAATCAAAAGCTCAAGAGGAAGAGCATTTGGAATGAAGATAATGATTGCTCTTGGCACATAACAAGGAACATGGATTGCCTTCAAATTCTTTAAAAGATTTGATGGAGGACATGTTACTTTTGATCCAACAGAAGGTAAGAAAAGTGAAAAAAAAAGTATAGTTTCAAAAGATAAAGTAACCTTTGAAAATTTTATGGTATATGGTACGACTAACCTTGTGTCTGTAAGTGTTTCAGGTTGCTAATACTGAAAGGTAGTTAGAACTTCTAGTTTAGTGAATACTGTCAGACTGTGTTAATGTTGCTGTATGTGTTACTACTGCCAGTCTGTGTTAATGCTGCTGATAAGTGTTACTACTGCTAATGTAAGTTTTCTATACCTAAAAATGATCTTCAATGATTTAATGTCAAATCTGGATATCAATCGAAAAGCTTTTATCTGTATCCAAGGGTTGTACAAGAAGTACTTAATAATGAATTGACGGACATACCTCACTTTGATGAGGTATATGTACCTAAACCCCCTAAGGGCAAGGTCTTTTCAATCATGAAGAGATCTGCTAAGGACTCGGAAGGAGTTGACACACCATTGTTCTCTACAATGATGGTGATGTCCCACAATCAAGAAGGTAAGGCATCAGGGTCAAAGCCCTCATTAGACCAACCCACTGATGACCTATCCACACCTTCCACTACCAAGCATAAATCTTCAGATTCCTTTTGTCAAACCAACATTCCCCATTACTATATTATATAAGGAAAAGATACTGAAGGTTCCTTCCCTTCTTGTATCTTCAACCTCAAAACCTACAAACCCTCTGATGGAGCATTTTTCATCAGAGAATATCCAAAGGGAAACCATAAAGGTGCTCAATAAGGAGATGCAAGAGCATATGGGTTGTAAGGCTCACACTACTGACTTTGCACAAAGTGCAGGACAGGACAGTGTGAACATATCTAAGACCTTCCCCATGGCAACTTTAGATGAGTAATTATCTAAAGGTCCCAGGTGCCAAGAAACCAAGGGAGTAGAAGGTGCTTCTGCTAGGCAGAAGATCTCTACTAAAAGATCCAAGGATCCTTCAAGGGTGGTAAACACACCTAAAGGAGGTTAGGACAGATTTAACTACAAAGAATTGATGGATACACTTGGTACAATTTGTCTGAAAGTTCACAATCAAATTATGGAGATAAAAGAGATGAAAAGATCATGATTATTTAAAAAAGGGGGAGACTTAAACATCTGAACTTGAGAAGACTTGATAAGAAGAATCAAGTTGATACGAAATCTTATTTTGAGGGGGAGATAAGTGAAGAAGCTGAAACAAAGCAGCAACTACAACAGAAACAGAAAAGAAGATAACAGCAGAAACAGAAAAGAAGATAATAGCAGAAATTGAATCAAGAAGAACTAGTAATTGCAGAAAGTTTTGAAATTATCATAAAGACCCTATGCTGAAGAACTTAACTTCTCAGTTTTGAAAAGTTAAGTTAGGGGGAGATTGTTGGGTCTGAAATATGCCAAGGATGGTTACTACTTCTAGTTAAACATGGTTACTACTTCTAGTTCAACATGGTTACTACTTCTAGTTAAACATGGTTACTACTTCTGTGGTTAATGCTGCCAGTTGTAGTTAATGTTGCTAGAACAAAGTTAATGCTGCTAGAAGAAAACAGTTAATACTTCTAGTTAATGCTGCTAGAAGAAAACAGTTAATACTTCTAGTTAATGCTGCTAGAAGAAAACAGTTAATACTACTAGTTGTTAATACTTCTAGTTAGTACTTCTGATATTAATGCTGCTAGTTGATGGTTAATGTTGCTCAACAAGATTAGTACTGCTAGTTCAAAGTTAGTACTGCTTGAAGAGATTAATGCTGCTGAGCATGGTTAGTACTGCTAGAGTTAATACTGCTCAGAGTATTAATGCTGCTGAAGATTAATACTGCTTATAAGATGGAGATTCACATGAAAGGATGACAGTTGGATAAACTAAAGATTATGGAAAGCTTGGAGATAATGATGGAAGATATTCTGAAGATATTTTATTAATTGTAATTAGCTTTTATCTTCAGTATATATATAGTATTGTTTAGAATAGTTAGGGATAACTTTTGGTTTTTAGCGATTAATTCTAAGATTAAGAGAGAAATCAACCTCAAGGCATAGATCCTAATTCTAGAGAAGTAGAATTCGTATTGGTGAGCCTGTTCATCAATATTGAGGTTGAGTGTGCAATCTTGTAACTTCAAAGCATTCAATACAAGTTTACAGTTTGTTTTTCATATTTTCTGTATTGATTTACTGTTTCATTGAATATCAAAGTGTTATTCCGCAAACTTCTTTGATATTGTTTCTGAGAATTAATTCTTGTTAAGAATTCGATCCTGACAGATTTCCAAAAATACAAGTATAGAACTCGTACAGAACTAGAACTCGCAGAACTCAGAAACTCGCAAACCCCAATTCAGAAGACTTCTCGCTAGAAGTTATGTGCGTGAAAGACAAACTCGCAGAACACTAGTGGCGTGAACTGAGAAACTCGCAAGAAGTGTTGTGCGCGAAGCAGCTTCTCGCACGATGCTATATGCGCATTTCTGACTTAGACCAATTTCGAACTATAGAGCTTCTCGCAGATGAATGAAAACTCGCAAGTCATGTAAAACTCGCACACTGCTTTGCTTGTTCAATACATAGAAAAAATCTAAGAAATTGAAACTTGCAAAATAGAATCTCGTACACTGAGAAACTCGCAGAGGGAACTTGCGCGAACCATACTTAGAAATTTTCAGAAAAAACATCAAACTCACAGAATGTATTGTGCGTGAACCAGCTTCTCGCAAATCGAACTATGCGTGAACCTTAACAAACTCGCACAATACTCAAAAATCAGCTTCTTACGCGTTCTTCTTCTCTTGCGTGTTCATCGTTAGCAAGTTTTGTAGATCTAGCGCGTTCTTGACTTGAACTCGCGGATTCGACACAAAAACCAAATTATCCTGCAAAACTCTTCACAAACTGATCCATTGGGTTCGAAAATAGAAATCGGACATATCCTAAACAACAACAATGGTAAAAACCAGAAAATTACAGTGCATTTAATGAGATTACAGTGTTCGTGTTCATGTTTAAAAAAAATTCAAGAAACTTCAAATTCAAATCAAAATAGTGATTATTTTGTTAATATGTGTGAATAACAAGTAATCGCTAACACTAATCGAACACAACAAATCCATTTAATGACACTAATATCAACAATATAGTGCGAATTTGATCAAAATTCGAAAGTCCAGAAAATCGTCTACGTGAAATCAAGAAATCCAGAAATTGATCCAAAGTGATAATCTAATCTCTCAGAATTCGATTGGGGTGGCTCTGATACCAATTGAAAAGTCTAATTAAAGACATATCAATCAATTCAAACACAAATCAAGTAGAAATTCTAGAGAGAGAATTTAAAGAGAGAAAGTCATATGTCATTCAATAGTCACAAGGTTACAATATATGCGCACAACTCTCAAAAGGTTACACGGTTCTCTCACAACAAAGCTATTTATATCCACAAACTTCTCTCAAGCAACTTCTCTCAAACAACTAGTTCTCTCAAAGCTCTACAAATAAACCTCACTACATGTTCTCTTAAAGCAAGTAAAATACAATACAGAAAGTCAAAGTAATTAACAAAAGTCAGACCCACTTGATCTAAACATTGCATTAACAGAAACTCATAAAGGTCGTACCTTGTCCGGAACGCCGTCTTCGAAATGTCGCTCTCCTTCACTCTCACTTGATGGTAACCGGACCTCAAGTCTATCTTAGAAAATCATCCCGATCCTTGCAATTGATCGAAGAGGTTGTCGATTCGAGGAAGTGGATAATTGTTCTTCACGGTGGCATTGTTGAGTTCACGGTAGTCGATACACATCCGCAAGGACACATCCTTCTTCTTTACAAACAAAATTGGAGCTCCCCACGGCGACGAGCTCGGTCGTATGAATCCTTTCTCAAGTAGTTCTTGTACTTGGGTCATCATCTCTTGCATCTCCATCGGGTCTAGACAATAACGAGCACGGGCAATCGGGGCGGCACCCAGAGTAAGGTGAATATGGAACTCCACTTTGCGTTCCGTTGGTAGTCCCAAAAAATCTTCTGGAAAGACGTTCGGGTACTCGCGCACCACGTCTACATCTCCAATCTTCTTCTTTTCAAGCTTTGCGTTGATGACGTAAGCCAAGTATGAAGTATACCCCTTGGCTAGGATCTTGCGCGTTTGAGTGATGAGATGGTTGTGTTTCCCTTTCGATTCTTCTCCCCGTAGACTATCACTTCTCTACCCTTCGACAAGGGTACTCTAATCATCTTCTTGTAGCAAAATATATCTGCGTCATGCTTAGCTAGCCAATTCATTCCTATAATCACATCACCCCCCCCCCCCGATATCCGCCGGTAGCAAATCTATTACAAAGGACTCCACATCTATATCTATGGTGCACCCAATGAAACATTCCCGGACTAACATGTGATCCTCGTTAGCTACCTCTACTACTAGAGTATCAGACAACGAGGTAACGGGAGTAGTGAAAATCTTCCAAATAATTGTAGACACGAATGAACGGTTCGCACCAGAATCAAATAAAACACGGGTAGGTAGAGATTTTACTAAAAATGTACCCAATACAACATCCACCGTTACTCTCGCTTCATCTACCGTCATTTGGAAGGCTCGACTTAGCGCATTCGGTGGAATCTATTTCTTCGGCACAACCTCATTTGAAACCCCTTGATGTCCCCTCGCTAACTTGGGACAATCCCTCTTGATATGCTCCGACTCTCGGCATTCATAACAAACTGGCCCCTGGGAGGGGCAGTCCCGACTCTTATGGTCCTTCTTTCTGCACTTGAAGCACTCAGTAGTGTTAGAGAAAGGTCTCAGATTATAAGGCCTGAAATGCTTACTCTTACACTTGAGGCACCACCTCGCTTTACGCTCTCGCTCCACGTTCCTTCCCCCACTGAAAGGTTTGAATGGTCGTGCGGGCCCAGTTGGCCCTTCCCATTTCCGCTTCTCTCCTTGTAGACCCTTCTCTTCTCTCTCTTGGATGATGTCGTCCTCCACCAGTTGAGACTCCTCAATGACATCCTGTAAATTTTTCACCCGGACGTTCCTCACACCCGTTGTCATCTCCGCCGGCAATACCCTCAAATAAGCTTTTATCTTTGACCTCTCGTCGGCCTCCAAATGCTCAACCAAGCTAAGCTTCTACACAAATTGCTTTGAATATTCAGCAATGGACAGGTTTCCTTTTTTCAGGTTCCGGAACTCCTCCTCTATCTTGTCAAGAGCCCTTTCAGTGCAGTACTTGTCCATTATCTTCTTCTAGAAGGTTGGCCAAGTGAGCTTAGCCAAAACCTCCGGATTGAGGGTTAGTCGGGTGATATTCCACCAACTCAATGCGTCTCCTCTAAACATTTGTGATGACAATTTGACTCTTTGGGATATTCCACCAACTCAATGTGTCTCCTCTAAACATTTGTGATGACAATTTGACTCAATGCGTCACATTCACTTGATTCGAACTTCATTTCCACTTCTTGTATCAAGTGCATACAGGCCATTGGATTAGTTCTCCCGGAAAATTATGGGGGCTTGTTACATAAGAAGGTCTTGTAAGAGCAACCCCTTTCCTTTTGCTTCTCAACCCTTATCGCTTGCTCTTCCGTCCCAATTGCGTTGTTAGTATCACCTGATCCAATCACCGCATTGTCTCCTACTGGCTCTGGCCTTCAGTTGCTTGTATCACGAACCTCCAGCATCTTCATGAACTTTTCATCCTGCTTGTCCATCGCAGAGTTCATCATTTGCATAATGCTAGCCAAAAAAACCGATTGAGGGTCCACCTCTTGGATTACCGGATTCTCGGTGTCTAGGTTCACTCGAGGATCCTCATCAATAATTCCCTGAAGTATTGTGGGAATGTGTGGAATAACCTGATTAACCGTTGGGTTTACTCATCTAGAGGGTTCTGGAGTTGTTACACTTGCCTCGTTAGCTTCTTCGGGAGCCCCAACTCGACTCCTCGTCTTTACCATTGTGAACTGTCACACACGATAAAGATTGCACCGGTTAATTCTTTAAAAGATAATCGGTTTGGTATGTACTACTACAATGACCAATCACCATAATAACAATTTCAAGCACGCTCACGTATTTATAAATTCATAATAGCACTGGCCAAGTGAAATCATGAACGTATATTACATAAGAGTTCTTGTTACCATCATCATAATTTCTTAATCAATTCATTTCCATAGTCCTAATACTCCCCCCACCTAGGAATGCTCTACCCGTATGGATAGTGATTCTATAGGCACGAACACCTTAAGTCTAGGTATACTAGAGTCAACACCTAGTTCGCTTAAACTAATGCTCTGATACCAACTTGTAACGCCCCAAAAATTGGGACAAACAAAATTTCCGAAAACATGGAAATGTGGTATAAAAATAATGCTAAAGCATGAGCTTTTTCAAAAAGGGGACAATAAACGCCTATTATAATTACAAGTTTGTAATGATGGGAAATGAGGGATAACAACCCTTTAATATAATTCCTAACTAGAAAAGAGATTATGACTAGTTGTTATCTAAGTCCCAAAAAGAAATGATCAATATCTTCTATTGGTGTCCCAAAATCCTCCCCAAGCTCTCGTCTAAGGCTTGCTAAACTTCCTTAACGATCGCGCCGCTAGAACCTGAGGTACACATCAAACCAATCAAGTGTTAGGCGAAACGAGCCTAGTGAGTATAACAATTGCATGGTATAATCATTTAAGCATTTATAAACAACAAATATTATGGTAGAGCATAAATATGTTGGATACAAGATCAAGAAGACTGAAGGTCAAAGTGTAAGCAGTCAAAGCTGAGAAAGTGAAATCTCATCAAAGTCAAAGTCTTTTGTAATAAAAAGTCAAAGTATTGTATTTGTATTTTGTTTTGTTTCCTTGTAACTTGTAGGGTATAAATAGTTTTGGTTAGTTGTTTTTGTTAGGAGTCTTGAACATAGTTGTATCCAGAAAGAGAATTGTAGAGAGAGAAAGAGGAGTTCTGGAGAGAGAGAGTTTGTAAATCGTTTGAATTGATTGGAATCAAACAAGTAATTGAAATATGTTATTTGTTTGATTGTTTGTTTGTGATTAGAAACTAGAAACAGGGAATAACAATTGGTATCAGAGCATATTCAAATGGAATCATTTCAAGAAATGTGAGTTCGACACTGTGTTCTTCAAAGTCAGAATCATGTTTCAGTTTTAGTGCGAATTAGATGTTGAAATTGATCAGGTTATGATCGTAGACTGTATTTGATCGAGTCTGTATAGCTTGTTTCCAGAAATGCACTGTAATCAATTGTTAATTTTCATTTTGAAGGATTTCGAGTTCACGAGTATGTGTGCACTGTAAATTGAATCATATTGGTTCAATGTGTATTTGTTTGTAAATTTCAAGCATTGTAATCTGTTCTTATGTTGAAATTGAGTATAATTGCAAAGTTTTAAGATCAAATTTGAAGAATTTGATCGATTTCAAGACGAAAGGCTCGAAAAAGTCAAGAACACGCAAGGATTTCTGAAGAACGCGCTAGATCTGCAAAACGAGCAAGTTTTTCGTTAGAACACGCAAGCTGAAGAATCTCAGTTTTGGTCAAAACTGTAACACCCTGAATTTTGGGATTGGGTGAGAAGTTGACCTTTACCCAAAGTTCAAGGGGGTATTCTGTAACTTGGGATATATAAATACAAATCAAATTAGATATTTTGATTTATATCACAAATATCAGTTCTTGGTTTTGAGAAGTCAGAGAGAAAGGAAGAGTGCAGAAGAAGCTTTGTTTTTGGGTCGATCGTTTTGGGCAAATCGAGGTACGAATCTAGCTTAATGCTTTGATCTGAATGCTTTTAGCCGTGTAGAATCTCGTTGTGAAGATTTTGAACCGTTCCATTTTGAGATCTGAGTATTTCTCATTTGGATCTGGGTTGAATCTGGGTTCTGTATCGTACTGTTCTTGATGAACAAGACGATCGGATGGGCAAAGGACCGATGGTCGTTCGACCGGTAGTCCTTTGACTCGATGAGCGTTCGACCGAATGAGTGAAGGACCGGACGAATGCTTTCGACCGGTGCCCTTCGACCGGAGATGGTTCGACCGGGGTGTTGTGCTCGACTGGAGGTCGTTCGACCGGAGGTCGTTCGACCGGAGGTGTCCTTTGACCGGTTTAGGTTCTATTAATTTGTTAGCTTCTGTGTCTTTGAGTCCTATTCAAGTAACGAGAGGTTTATCTGTATTTCGACTTACCGATTCTTTCGGTGTTATCACAGGTAGCGCTCGTTAAGAAGAAAGAAACAGAGGTGAGTTCCTACTATTATTTTAAACTTAATACATATCAAAAGTTACCTTTTTGATCTTATCTTATTTTAAAAGTAAAATGATGTTTTACCTGTGCGTTTATGCGAAAGAAATATTCAAGGAACTTCTTTTAAATGATTTTCATTCTTACCAGAAGTTGAACTGGGAATAGCATTTTGTTTATAAAAATGTGTTTGTAACCATATGTTTATTTATGGTTGGTCACATACGTTGTTGTGACGAGTCCTTACCATTACTAGTGGATCCCTAGGTTTTGAGTAGACTGTATTGTTGGGATGTTACATTCCCCAGAATTTTAGCTAGGGATCACTTGTTCCTTAAGGGCAACTTGGTATGGTTATGTGAGGTCGGATACTAGCCATGGTTCATAGTGATCATAGCGAAGGAGTATACCTTGGTTTTGCGCTTGGGGCTTGATCTCACATTGTAGCACGGACTTTGTGATTCGTATCCGCGGACTCCAATTGGTTTAGCTCGTAACTCGGATTGTTGGCCAAACTTTGTGTTACGCCACATTCCTTGGTAAAATGTTTTGTTTTCGGTCCTTTTATGGCGTGTTTATAACGAAAAAGCCCGTTTGTGGCAAGGACCAAATGTGTAAATTTAATCTTTTTGGAAATGCTATCTTGATGCAAATGTTTTATCTTTTGAGCTTCATAAATTGTATGTTCTCACCAGGCTTTAAGTCTGACACTTTTTCTCAAATGGTATGTGTATCAGGGTTCCATTAGCGGTGGGTTGCCAGGGTTTTTGGAGAGACGAGTTTTGAGTCTCGAGGTTTTTGGAGTTGATTAGTATTGTTGCTGGGCATTGTTAAGTCCCATTCTTTTGATGAAATCCTTGTATAGGATTGTATAGTCTTGAGGACTGATCCCATATATGGAAAGTTATGGTTTTACATTTGTCTTATTTCCAGGTTTTAATTTACTCTGATTTTCGAGGTGTTACAAGTTGGTATCAGAGCTCTAGTTTAAGCGAACTAGGCATGAATGTAAGATGTCTAGACTTAGACTGCGTATACTAAGAATTGATCCGCGAGAATTGGGTAGAGCTCCTAAGTTGGGTTAGTCTTAGAGTCGACGGAAAGTACGTTTATCAGGCGTTGTAGTAGTGGTGACAAGAACCATTATGTGTTGTATGTTCATAATTTCACTTAGCTAATGTTATTATGAGGATATTGTACGTAAGAGTCCTTGAATTGCTATTAATATGACATTTGGTAATGTGGTAGTACGTTTTCCTTTCGTGTTTTTCTATTTTTTCTTATCTCTTCCACTGCTCCATGTAGCAGTTCAGAATGGTAGGTACGCGTGGAAGACCGCATGCTCGTGTTGATGGTCAGGAAGCGACAGCCTCTACAGCGGGTCAGCCGGAAGGAGTTGAGGTTATCGTTCGACCACCCATTCAGCAAGTACTAGGAGGGGGGCCAGATGTCATTCCGAGAGTAGACCTGGCTTCGTCCTACCCAGTAATCGGGGATGCTAATCCCCAGTCAGAGTTGTTGGCCAGCGTGATGTTGGCGATGAGGGAAGAGATGGCGAAGCAGCAAGAGTTTTTGCTGAAAGCGATGGAGGACCGCGACGTAAACCATCGGAGAAGCGAGACGGTGGTGGAGAATGTCGTATTAGGTTCTGGAGATGATGGTATAAGGGTCACGTCTATTGAGCGCGGGATTTCTAGTGCTCAGGGGAACAAAAAGAGTTGTTCCTATAAGTCCTTTCTGAGCAAGCTTTTGGCTCCTCCGAATGTGGTGATGATCAGAGGGTGCGGTTTGGTACCCAGCTGCTGAGGGACACTGCACTGATCTGGTGGAACATCATCCAATCCATTCTATCTCCTGAAGTGTTGGCTCAGTTGTCATGGGCCGAGTTCAAGAAGAAGCTGCTAGAAGAGTTTTGCAACGAGAGGACCATGGACCGAATTGAGAAAGAATTCCGGTCTTTGGTGAAGGGGAGCCTGACGGTGAGGGAGTACACCCGTCAGTTTATGGAGAAACTTGGTCTGGTGGGGCATGCTGCCCCAACAGAGAAAGACAAGATGAAAGCTTATCTCAACGGCTTACCAGCGGACATGCAATCTATGGTCCATAATTTCAAGGCTTCTAACCTCCGAGAGATGGTGGAAGAAGCTCAGTTCATGGAAGAGATGTTCGCGAAGAGCAAGTCTGAGAGTTAGGTGGTGGTGTCTGATAAAAGAAAGTGGGAGACCAGTTCAGTACCTCCCAAGCGGACCAGACCTTTTGTTGGAAACCGCAACTTCGGCAGTTATCAGGAAGCAAGGTGGTGCCCGAGGTGTCGGACCAAGCATCACGGTAACTGCAGTAACAGTTCTCAAACTTGCTATAAGTGTGGGAAGCCTGGGCATACAGTCAGAGATTGCCCTGTCAGGGGACCCATCTGTTATGAGTGCAAGGCACCGGGGCACGTGAAGAAAGATTGCCCGAAGCTTGGGTCGGGTAGTGCGCCAGCAAGGAAGGAGAACCCTCCGAAGGTTCAGGGCCGAGCTTTTCAGATGACGGCCGAAGAGGCTAGGGCATCCGCTGATGTGGTATCGGGTACTTTTCTTATAAACTCTGTACCTGCTCGTATTTTATTCGATACGGGTGCTAGTTTCTCTTTCGTATCTGAATTGTTCCGTCAGAAATTTGCTATGCCCACTACTAGTCTTGAGGATGCATTAGTGGTAGAAATAGCAGATGGTAGGCAAGTTCTGATCCACGAAGTTCTGAAGCAGTGTGCTCTTAGCATCGAAGGGAGAAAATTCCCGATCGATCTACTACCAATGTCAATCGGGGGTTTTGATGTAGTAATCGGTATGGATTGGTTGTCAAACAATCAGGCCGAGTTCGTGTGTTCCAAGAAGATGATTCGACTTCCCAACCCCTCTGGAGAGGTCGTGGTCATCTATGGTGAAAAGAGAAAGGGTGAAGTGGCAATAATCACAATGGCAAAAGCACGCAAGTGTTTAGTAAAAGGATGTTCGTCTTTCCTAGCCTATGTGATCGATGCCAAGTTAGAGAAGTCCAAGCTGGAAGATGTGAAGATCGTGCGGGAATATCCAGATGTCTTTCCGGACGACTTCCCTGGGTTACCACCCGATCGTCAGGTAGAGTTTCGGATTGATCTTGTGCCAGGCGCTGCACCGATCGCTAAAGCACCTTATCGTTTAGAGCCATCGGAGATGCAAGAGATGGTAGCACAACTCCAAGAGCTTTTTGAGAAGGGACTCATAAGACCGAGTTCGTCACCTTGTGGAGCTCCGGTATTATTTGTTAAGAAGAAGGATGACACAATGAGAATGTGCATCGACTGTCGTGAGTTGAACAAAGCTACAGTGAAGAACAATTATCCGCTTCCGAGAATAGACGACTTATTCGATCAACTTCAAGGAGTGGGTTGTTTCTCCAAAGTCGACTTACGATCAGGCTATCACCAAGTGAAGGTGAGAGACGAAGATGTTCCTAAGACGACTTTCAGAACACGTTACGGCCATTACGAGTTCCTTGTAATGCCTTTTGGCCTGACGAACGCACCAGCGGTGTTTATGGACTTGATGAATAGAGTGTGCCGACCATTCCTCGACAAGTCGGTCATTGTATTCATTGATGACATACTCGTGTACTCCAGGAGTGAGACAGAGCATGAGCAGCATCTTTGTGAAGTTCTGGAAGTGTTGAGAAAAGAGAGATTGTACGCCAAGTTTTCCAAGTGCGACTTTTGGCTTAAAGAAGTACAATTTCTGGGGTACGTAGTCACTCGGGACGGAGTGAAAGTAGATCCCTCCAAGATTGAAGCAATGATGAATTGGGAGCCTCCTAAGAGTCCGTCTGAGATCCGAAGTTTCTTGGGTCTGGCGGGATACTATAGAAGATTCATTCAAGACTTTTCGAAGATCGCTTCTTCCTTGACAGTTCTGACTCGGAAGAATGTAAAGTTTAAATGGGCAGAGGCCCAAGAGAAGGCGTTCCGGATTCTTCAGAAGAAGTTGTGTGAAGCTCCGATCTTATCTTTGCCTGAAGGGTCGGAAGATTTCGTGGTTTACAGCGACACTTAAAAGATGGGATTGGGTTGTGTGTTGATGCAACGAGGCAAGGTAATCGCTTATGCCTCGAGGCAGCTCAAAATACACGAGCAGAATTATCCAACTCATGATCTGGAGTTAGCAACAGTGGTGTTCGCTTTGAAGCTTTGGCGACACTACCTCTACGGCACGAAGTGTACTCTTTACACGGATCACAAGAGCCTGAAGTATGTCTTTCATCAGAAAGAGCTGAATATGAGGCAAAGGCGGTGGCTCGAGTTGCTGAAAGATTACGACTGTGAATTGCTTTACCATCTCGGTAAGGCGAACGTGGTGGCCGATGCGCTAAGTCGAAAGGACTATAGCGGGAGTATTCGGGCTACCCATTCAAGAATCGAGCTAGTGTCTAGTCTTGTTGAGAAGATCAAGACATCTCAGATGGAAGCATTGTTAGAAGAGAATCTCAAAGAAGAAGTCATTACAAAACAACGTTTACTCTTAACGGAAGATAGCCGTGGGGTGAAACTGTTCAGCGGTCGTGTGTGGGTGCCCAAGGTTGGGGGAAACCGTGAGCTGTTGCTAGAAGACGCACACAAGTCCAAGTATTCCGTTCACCCGGGAAGTACGAAGATGTACAGGGACTTGAAGTTGCACTATTGGTGGCCGGTGATGAAGCTTGATGTGGCACGTTACGTTGAGCGTTGTGTGACGTGTTCGCAAGTCAAAGCCGAACATCAGCGACCGTATGGGAGTCTTCAGTCCTTAGAGATTCTCGAGTGGAAGTGGGAGAATATCACCATGGACTTCGTGACGAAGTTGCCTAAAACTCTTCGGGGACACGATACCATCTGGGTGATAGTGGATAGATTGACGAAGAGCGCTCACTTTCTGCCTATGCGCGAGACTTTACCGATGGATAAGTTGGCGAAGCTTTATATCGATAAGGTGGTCTCGAGGCATGGAATACCTTTGTCGATCGTGTCGGATCGCGATAGACGGTTCACTTCGAACTTCTGGGATGGGTTTCAGAAAGAGCTTGGTACGCGAGTTAAGTTGAGTACGGCTTACCATCCGCAGACCGACGGGCAAAGCGAACGAACAATCCAAACCTTGGAAGACATGTTGAGGTCTTGTGTCATCGATTTCGGGGGTAGTTGGGACTCTCACCTGCCTTTGGTGGAGTTCGCTTACAACAATAGCTATCACTCGAGTATTGGGATGGCACCTTTTGAAGCACTGTATGGACGAAAGTGTCGGACTCCCGTGTGTTGGCTAGAAGCGGGAGAGAAGCAGTTCGCTGGACCTGAAATCGTGCAAGAGACTGCCGATAAGGTCAAGTGTATTAGAGAGAGGATGAAAGCGGCTCAAGATCGCCAGAAGAGCTATGCCGATAAGAAGAGGCGACCGATGGAATTCCAAGTAGGCGACCGCGTTATGCTTAAGGTATCGCCATGGAAGGGCATCATACGGTTCAGAAAACGTGGGAAGCTGAGTCCTCGTTTCCTCGGACCTTTCAAAGTACTTAAGCGTGTAGGGTTGCAGGCCTACCAGTTGGAACTGCCACCGGAGTTGAGTAGAATACACAACACGTTTCCTGTCTGCTACCTCCGGAAGTGTTTGGCGGTAGAAGACAGCGTCATTCCCCTTTCAGAGCTAAGGGTTGACGAAGGTAACCGTTGTGTGGAAGAACCCGACGCCATCTTGGAGAGAAAGTCTAAGAAGTTGCGTCATAAAGAAGTCACTTTGGTCAAGGTGCAGTGGAAGCATCACCGAGGAGCAAATGTGACTTGGGAATCTGAAGAGGATATGAAGCGTAGATATCCTCATCTCTTTGTATAGTTGGATTTTGGGGACGAAATCATTCCCAAGTTGGGGAGGATTGTAACACCCTGAATTTTGGGATTGGGTGAGAAGTTGACCTTTACCCAAAGTTCAAGGGTGTATTCTGTAACTTGGGCTATATAAATACAAATCAAATTAGATATTTTGATTTATATCACAAATATCAGTTCTTGGTTTTGAGAAGTCAGAGAGAAAGGAAGATTGCAGAAGAAGCTTTGTTTTTGGGTCGATCGTTTCGGGCAAATCGAGGTACGAATCTAGCTTAATGCTTTGATCTGAATGCTTTTAGCCGTGTAGAATCTCGTTGTGAAGATTTTGAACCATTCCATTTTGAGATCTGAGTATTTCTCATTTGGATCTGGGTTGAATCTGGGTTCTGCATCGTACTGTTCTTGATGAACAAGACGATCGGATGGGCAAAGGACCGATGGTCATTCGACCGGTAGTCCTTTGACCCGATGAGCGTTCGACCGAATGAGTGAAGGACCAGACGAATGCTTTCGACCGGTGCCCTTCGGCCGGAGATGGTTCGACCGGGGGGTTGTGCCCGACCGGAGGTCGTTCGACCGGAGTTGTCCTTTGACCGGTTTAGGTTCTGTTAAGTTGTTAGCTTCTGTGTCTTTGAGTCCTATTCAAGTAACGAGAGGTTTATCTGTATTTCGACTTACCGATTCTTTCGGTGTTATCATAGGTAGCGCTCGTTAAGAAGAAGGAAACAGAGGTGAGTTCCTACTATCATTTTAAACTGTATCCGCGGACTCCAATTGGTTTAACTCGTAACTCGGATTGTTGGCCAAACTTTGTGTTACGCCACATTCCTTGGTAAAATGTTTTGTTTTCGGTCCTTTTATGGCGTGTTTATAATGAAAAAGTCCGTTTGTGGCAAGGACCAAATGTGTAAATTTAATCTTTTTGGAAATGCTATCTTGATGCAAATGTTTTATCTTTTGAGCTTCATAAACTGTATGTTCTCACCAGGCTTTAAGTCTGACACTTTTTCTCAAATGGTATGTGTATCAGGTTTCCATTAGCGGTGGGTTGCCGGGGTTTTTGGAGAGACGAGTTTTGAGTCTCGAGGTTTTTGGAGTTGATTAGTATTGTTGCTGGGCATTGTTAAGTCCCATTCTTTTGATGAAATCCTTTTATAGGATTGTATAGTCGTGAGGACTGATCCCATATATGGAAAGTTATGGTTTTACATTTGTCTTATTTCCAGATTTTAATTTACTCTGATTTTCGAGGTGTTACAAAAACGCGCAAGGCATTGTTAGCGAGTTCTAGAAACTCGCTGATCGAAGTCTGGGTGTTTTGAAAGTTGGGAAATTTTTCAAAGGACCAGAACGCGCACGTAGTGGTTAGCGAGTTCTACAAACGCGCTAATCGAAGGGTGCGAGTTTGAGCAGGAACAGTGATCTACGAGTTTGGTTGATCTGCGAGTTTGGTCAAAACGCGCTAGTAGTGGCTAGCGAGTTTCTCAAACATGCACGTCTCAGCCTCCGTGTTTATTAGTGAATAGTGATCTGCGTGTTTAGGCGTTAGCGAGTTTCTTCGAGAACAGTCTTTTGCGAGTTTCAACGTCTAGCAGGACCCCCGTGCTATGTCTGCGTAGGGGGACAAAATTCTGATTGTGATCAAAATTCCTGAATTTCTATTTCAAGATTTCTTGTATTTTTGTGATTTCATATTTCGGACTAACGATCAATTCTAGTTTCTTATTGCATATATTTTTCAAACAGGTTCAAACAAGATGACTTCCAAAGATGCTCTTTCTATTGGCACTGATGTCAAGCCTCCAGTTCTTTTTAAAGGAGAGTACGAACAATGGAAGGATCGCTTCCTTGATTTTGTGGTCCGGCACACAAATGGAGAAAATATTCTTTTGTCCATCATGGAGGGTCCTATGGTACCAATCACAGTTCAAATACCTGATGATGACTCATCTGATAGTGAAGATGGTACTGAGGAAATAGATCAGAAAATGAAAACAGTTATAGTTGAATATGCTCAGTATTCTGAAGAGCAAAAGAGTCGTTTCAAAGCAGACAAGCAAGCAAGATCCCTTCTTCTTCAAAGTATCCCGAATGATATTTACGTCAAAATAGACAGCTACAAGGCAAATGCTAAGAAGATGTGGGATCAGTTGCAGAAAATGATGATGGATTCCAAGGTCGGGAATCAGATGAAAGTGGCTAACTACATCAATAGCTATGTAGAATTCAAAGCCAAAGAGAATGAAATCCTGGAAGACACCTATGAATGGTTTTTCTTCCTTCTGAATGAGTTGTCCAAGAATAAGGTGAAGAAGAAGCAAATAGAAAACAATGTCAAGTTTCTAAGCATTCTGCAACCGGAATGGAAGAAACATACCCGTCGGATGAAGCAGATGAAAGACTTGAGTGATATACCTCTTCACGAAGTCTATGAGACATTGCGTCAGAATGAAGAAGTTGAAGAGAAAAGAAGTGAAAAGAAGAAGAAAGATGAGAAAGTTCTGATCCTATTGCATTGGTAGCAGGAGAGAAGAAGAAAGAAAATAAAGAGAAGAAGAAAAAGAAGAAAGTACTTACAAGTTCTGAGTCAGAATCTGAATCAGATGGTGATGATGGAGAAAGTCTCAAACAAGCAATGCTTTTATTGACCCGAGCTTTCCAAAAGAAATTCTACAAGAAGTCGGGATCAAATTCACAAAGATATTCTTCATCGAGAAAGAGTTGAAGGAAAGCGATATGAAGAGAACCGGTATATGGAAAGGAATCCGGAAGAAAAGAAGAAGTTTGTGAATGATTACACTGTTGTTGAAAAGCCAGCAAATGATCCAATCAAATGCTACAACTGTGGCAAGATTGGACATTTTCCTAAAGATTGTAGAAAGCCAAAGGTTCTAAACTCCCAGTATTATCAGAACAAACTGCTATTGGACAAACAACAAGAAGCGGGCATAGCATTAATGGCTGAAGACGAATTTTGGTTGGATCATTCTGATCAAAAGGATGACAAAAAAAAGGAAGAAACTGCTCATCTCTGTCAAATGGGAAAAGAAGTGAAATATGATGAGTCAGATGATGAAGCTGCTGATGAGGTCATGAACTTAACTGAAAAAGATTTCATAACCAAAGTGGAAGCCATGATGATGGAGCTTAATGACCTTCAAGTAAAACTGAAAAAAGAAAAAGACAAAGTTGCCAAAAGAAACAATAAGATCTTTGAGCTTAATAAGTCCGTTATTAGGAACAAAGATCTAAATGATTCTTTACGCAAGTCTGCTTCTGATTCTAAACTTCAAGTAGATTGTTTTGAAAAGAAGATTTCTGAGTTTGAAGTTAAATTTTCTAAGTCTGAATTTGAGAAGAAAGAATATGCACTAACTATTCATAAATTGCAGGTTGAGAACAAGCTTTTGAATAAGAAGGTAAATGGTCTGGAAGCCAAACTCTATGCAAGAGGCCAAATAGATCAAACCATTTTTTTCAATGCACCTAATGAAGAGGTTGATGTTAAAGAAAAATGGGGACTTGGTTTTGAAAACCCCCATTACTTAAAGAAAGCCATCGGAAAACAACTAGCATTATATAATTTTGATTTTCTTCCTTGTGCTGGTAAACATACTCATTTAAAACCCAAATTTGTTACCAAATTACCAGAAGAAGTTGAGGCCAAAGAAACTGAAAATAGAAAGAATGTAAAGAAAATGCAACTACCATTTAACTATGCAAAGTTAAATGATAGTTATCTATGATAAACACCAAAAGTTCTTTCAAATGACTATTTTGCTAGTTATTATGTTTCTGAGATGAAGGCAAAACCTGCAACTGCAAAGGTTTATATTCCTCCACTCATTCTTGAAAGCAAAATATTTGAGCTTGAAAATGTTGTTTCTGATGAAAGAATTTTGGTACATATTGAACAAAGTGTGTTTTCTACAGTTTTAAAGAATATTGCTTTTCAATCTAAATCTACAAAGTGTTCTACTGTTTCAAAGGCACCTCAAACTTCGTCTAATAATTTTGATGACTTATTTGAGTCTGCAAATGACTTTCTTAATTTTGATGATGGGTGCATAAAAGAAATTGATATGTTTGACTTCAATGCTTCTCTTCCTGATCATTCTACTTATCTTATAACTGAAAAAGTGTTACCAAGTGGTTTTTATATTGATGAATCATCAGCTAAGGTTGGTGAATCAGTTTCTGTAACTGCTGATTACTATGCTCAAGGTAAGAAACATAAGAAACAAAGATTACAGAAACAGAAATACACTGGTACACAAAAGAAAACTCAATCTCAGAAATCTGATTTTCCTAATAAATCTAAGGGGTTGTTTGTTTACCTCTTAATGGTTCCATTAAAAGACAACCTCTGAATCGTTAAGAGGTAAATCTTGTTTGGAAAAAAAAGGGCTGCCTCTTAATGGTTCCAAAATCCTCTTAATGATTTTGTATCTTGACCCTCCCTTAACCATTAAGATCCCTGATTTCATTATGAACAATTAACAAACAACCATATTTCATTTTACACTATACCATATAAACCTCTTAATCATTCAAACCTCTTAATCATTCAGCCCTTAAATATTATGTTTCAGATTTAAGGAAGAAAAGGTCGAAAGCAAGATCTGAATGGAGACCATAGAGGAAGAATGAGAAGATAGCTGAATCAGTTTCTGATAATTCATGTACTAGATTTGTTAGTAGTGATAATGATGTAGTTGGTCAACTTGCTTCACCTAAACAAAACCTTGTAACTTCTTACAAGCGTTATTCAATAAAGCAATTGCTTCAATTATCTCCTATTACTACTAAATCTTTTCATTATCGGAGAAATGATTTTGCTTATTCTCATAATTCTAATGATTGGTTTGGATCTTATCATCTTTATTCTTCAAGATCAAATGTTTTTAAAAGTTTTCAACGAAAAGGAGGATCCATATTCAAATGGATACCAAAATCTTGTGCTAATCTATCAGGACCCGTTTTTAAATGGGTACCTAAATCTTTTGTTTCCTGATTTCTTTTGCAGACCGAGCATATGTGGTACTTGGACAGTGGATGTTCCAAGCATATGACTGGGCAAAAAGCTTTATTGTCTAATTATACAGAGAAATTCAGTGGAAATGTCAGATTTGGAAACGATCAGCTTTCACCAATCTTAGGATAAGGTAACATCATTCAAGACAACATAACGATTAGGAAGGTGAGTTATGTCGAAGGCTAAGGGAACAAATTGTTTAGCATCGGTAAATTCTGTGACAAAGGGTTAGAGGTCAACTTCAAAGCTAAGAGATGTTCGGTTCGATCTGAAGACGGCATAGAACTCTTAGTTGGCAAGCGAAAGATAAATCTCTACTCCATAAATCTTTCAAAGGTCCAGAATGACAGTCATGTTTGTTTATTGACAAAAGCTTCGATGCAACAATGTTGGCTTTGGCACCGACGACTATCACATCTGAATTTTCGTTATATCAACAAGCTGGTTAGTGGAAAATTGGTAAAAGGACTTCCTGAGCTGAAATATGAGAAAGAACACTTATGTGCTGCATGTGAGAAGGGTAAGATGAAGAGAGCCGAACATAAACCGAAGCCTGAACCAAGCACCAGTTCTCCACTAGAGTTGTTACATATGGATCTCTGCGGTCCAATGAGAACACAAAGTTTGGGTGGAAAGAAATACGTGTTGGTTGTTGTGGACGATTACTCAAGATACACGTGGGTCAAATATCCTTGATCAAAAGATGAGACGCCCGAAGTTCTCATTACTTTCTTAAAGACGACCCAGGTGAATATGCAAAGACAAGTCAAGTTTCTTCGAACGGACAATGACACAGAGTTCAAAAACAAAATCGTTGAAGAATATCTCAAATCAGTCAGGATATCACATCAATACTCTGCTGCACGTACACCTGAACAGAATGGAGTAGTCCAAAGGCAAAATTGAACGCTAGTCGATGTCGCTCGTACTATGCTTAGCCAATCGGAATTACTTCTATTTCTGTGGGCAGAAGTTGTGTCAAATGCATGTCATACTCAAAATCAATCCATGATACACCGTCGTTTTCAAAAGACTCCATATGAGTTGATCAACAACAGAACACCGACAATCAAGTATTTTCATATATTTGGGTGTAAGTGTTTCGTGCTTAACGACAGAGAGAGTCTGAATAAATTTAGTGCTAAGGCGGATGAGGGTATCTTCATTGGTTATTCTTCAACATCTGCAGCATATCGTGTTTATCTAAAGAAGTCAAAGACAGTTGTCGAGAGCGTTAATGTTACATTTGAGGAAGAAATGGCTTTTGAACAACTCAGTTCAGAACCCGTTATCACTGGAGTATTAGCTTCTAGAGAGATCAGTCCAGAACCTGTTTCTACAAAGAACAATTCGGATAACGCTTCTACTTCAATTTCACATTTATCTGATTTAGATTTGTTATTTGAATTCTTTTATGATGAATTTCTAGGATCTAATGTATCTAAATCTGTTGTGACTGACAGGTCTGAAGACACAAGTTGCAATCATCCAGTCACTTCAGAAGTTATAACTGAACTTGTATCCCCCTTCCAGTCAGAATCTCATATTCCATTGAATACTCCTACAATTGAAGATATACAAGTAATAGCTGAGCCAGAAGTAACTGTATCAGTTAGGTGTGATATACTGTCTACTCAACAGCCAGAGTCTGTTGTTCCAACTGTTGCTTCTGCACCTGAAACTTCAATTGCAAACCCCCCTCCTATTATTCAAACTGAAGAGCCTGATAGTGGATTTTTAGATGATGATCATGTTCAAACTTCATCTACTCCACTCCCTCATGAGCATCGTTGGACCAAAGAGCACCCTTTAAACCAAGTAATTGGAGATCTAAACAAACCAGTGCAAACTAGGTTAGCGACTATGAATCAATGTATGCATGACTCATTCCTCAGCAAGATAGTGCCCACATGTGTATCAGAGGCTTTAGCTAATTCGAATTGGGTATATGCTATGCAAGAAGAATTAAATCAGTTTGAAGCCCTGAAGGTCTGGAGGTTAGTTCCAAAACCGGAAGGTAAATCCGTGATTGGCACTAAATGGGTATTCAAAAACAAGAAGGATGAAGATGGTATCGTCATAAGGAACAAAGCTAGACTTGTTGCCAAAGGTTACCGGCAAGAGGAAGGCATAGACTACGATGAGACGTATGCTCCAGTAGCACGTATAAAGGCAATCCGCATGTTTCAAGCCTACGCAACTCATAAGAGTTTCACAGTCTATCAGATGGATGTGAAAACAGCCTTTCTAAATGGTATTCTTAAGGAGGAAGTATACGTGTCTCAACCAGAAGGGTTCATCAATCCAAAGAAGCCAGATCATTTCTACATCTTGGACAAAGCCCTGTATGGTTTGAAACAAGCCCCTCGAGCATGGTATGATGTTCTATCTAAATTCTTGGTCAAGTCAGGTTTTTCCAAAGGTAAAGTTGATACCACTTTGTTCATCAAAAAGGAAAAAGCCGATATCATCCTTATTCAAATATATGTTGATGATATAATATTTGGCTCTACAAATCCTAAATAATGCAAAAACTTTTCTAACCTCATGGTGTCACGTTTTCAAATGAGTATGATGGGAGAGATGAATTTCTTTCTCGGATTACAAGTTCAACAGTTTTCAACGGGGATTTTCATTAACCAATCTAAGTACATTTTGGATATTCTTCTGAAGTACAAAATGGAAAATTGCAAACCAATTGGAACCCCGATGGCACCAGGTACTAAAATTAGCACTGATCCTTCGGGTAAAAGTGTTGATGTTAGAACTTATAGAGGTATGATAGGATTGTTAATGTATCTTACTTCAAGTAGGCTAGATATTATGTTTTCAAAATGTTTATGTTCTAGATATCAGGATGCTTCTAAAGAATCCCATTTGGCTGCTGTCAAAAGGATTTTTAGGTATCTTAAGGGGACTGCAGATCTTGGTCTGTGGTATCCTAAGGATACTGGTTTTCAACTGACTGCCTATTCAGATGCAGATCATGCAGATTGCATGTTGGACAGAAAGAGCACTTCAGGTCACATTCAATTTCTTGGAGACAGGCGCGTTAGTTGGGCATCAAAGAAACAATTATGCGTTTCCACATCAACTGTTGAAGCAGAGTATGTAGTTGTTGCCAGTTGCTGCTCTCAACTCCTGTGGATGCGAACACAGCTGCGAGACTATGGATTCAAGTTTGATAAAATACCAATATATTGTGACTCGAAGAGTGCAATCGCAATATCTGCTAATCCTGTCCAGCATACGAAAACCAAACATATTGACGTCAGGTATCATTTTATCAAAGACAATGTAGAAAAAGGAACAATTGAACTTTATTTTGTAAAAACAGATTATCAGCTTGCATATTTATTTACCAAACCCTTAGATGAAAAGATATTTAATTTTCTTGTTTCTAAGCTTGGTATGCTAAATCTTAAGACATAATCGGTTGTTACCTAATAAAGTTAAGTATTGTTATTTTTCATCATTTTCTTTATCATTATTCCTGAAAGATATATGCACTTTAATAGTTTGCTCATGATCTCAGGGGGAGAATGAGATGCACTTTAGAATGATCTACATTGTTTTGAGGGGGAGCATATCTAATTTTTGTATTTTGCTTAACTGACAATTTTTTGTGATGCATGATTTTAGGGGGAGCATATCTAATTTCTGCATTTTGCTTAACTGAAATTTTTTTGTGATGCATGATTTTAGGGGGAGCATATAAATCACATCAAAAGGAGTAAGACTATGATTTCTGATTATTTCAGATCAGAACTCGTACTTTAAATTGTTTTACTGTTTGTATGTCATTTTATTTTCGAATAATTTTGTGAATAAATTTGCTTTGACTAGACTTTGAGACTTGTGCAGAATGAGAGAAGCTAGCAAGATCATATCTTAATGACTACAGCTGACTTCATGAGATTAAAGATTGCGCAAAACGGTAAATTTCTTATCTTAATCTCAAATGTATCTGAAGGAAGGACAACTTTCATATATAGAAAACATATTCTTAAATGTTCAAACCACTTCCCGATTCTCAAACAGAGTTCATGAATTGGAAGTGTGATTTTAATGTTTTCATTTTTCATTTTCAGCTTCAATGATTAATAAACCGTGTGTTTCCAAAGATAAATACTTGTGTATTGTCTTTTCATATACTTTCAAGTATTCACACACAATGGTTTGATTTCTTGTTCAAATAGTTCTTACCATGTCTCATATTGAAACATATTTTCGTTGGTAAGACACCCCGCTTGTACTTCACTGTATCTTGAGCGTCATTTCATTTCGAAGCGTTTTATTCAAGAATGTCTATATTTTTTGTTTCATATAGACTATATTGATTATCCTTGACCATAAGCCTTAATTGCTATATCATTTCATTTCTGATCATTTTCATACAATGTCAGATTTTCAAACAGGTCTTTTGCATTCTTTCCTATTCATTCAATATACTTGTTTGAAAATACTTCCATGTTTAAAATGCTCATATCTTCATGATTATTTTCTGAGCATATTTACATCTGACATTTGTATATGAGCTTTAACTGCTATAGTTAAACCATTTGAGCAACATGCTTTCTAGGATTATATGGGTTCTTTGGGTTAGGACTTAATTGAAACTTCTATGGAATCACGTTAACCAGTGATTTCTACCCAAGAAGTTAATCCTTAGTGATTGACTGCGAGGTGTCTAAAAGAAAATAGTGTGGGTGTGATGAGGTAAAATGGAAATGAGAGTTTGGTTAGAAGTGAGCTTAATGATAAAAAGAAAGAGGGTGAGAGATCAGAGTAAAAGAATATCAAACTCTGCATCAACAACTTTCTGAGCCGGATAGCCATATTACTAACGTTTCACAATTCTTTGGTGAACGTTATTGAAACAGGCAAATAGCCCATGCCAACTCTTGCTTAAACCCCACCAGCTACTCATTTTCTTCTCAAAAAGATAATGTTTCACTTTTTCAAGGGGACGCAGCATATAATCTATCTGGTTTTCATTTGGAAAATCTGGATATTGAAAAAGAAGGAAGTCTGCCCCACCTTTGCACTTCAATCATGCACATTGCGTCTGTGTTTATCTACTATTGTCTCAGTGGTTTACACTATGTTGAGCCTTTAAAAGCAATCATCAAGTGCTTAATTCTTTCTACACTTGCATGAACACAAAAAGAATTTGTTTCTTAGTCATAACATTCATAGAAATTGCCTTTGTGGTGTTTCGATGATTGGATGGAAGCCTTGGGGGAGTGAACATCATAAAAGCTCCTTTACATTGTGTATTCGTTACACACAGTAACTTTGTGTTACTGACAGGCATTTTAACTGATTCATTTGTTGATTCAGGTGTTACACATTTCTATTTTGTCTGGATTTGAAAAGATCTGGATGAATACAGTGTTCGAATTAGCAAACAATCAGAGGCTCGTAATCGGATCAGTGGTCAGACTGGATACAGACATTTCTTACTGAAGGTTTTGATGATATTGATGCTCATTTCATCAAAAAGGGGGAGATGGTATCAAGAAATGTTAAAGTTTTAAGAGATGATTTTCAGAAATGTACAAGTCAGAAGATTCAAAGTAAAGATTTGAAGAAGATCATAGAATTTCTGAAGATGTGCGGATTTCACTGAAATTTTCTTTGGAGATTATTTGCTGAAGCAATCCGAAGTCTGAAAGTATCTTGTGAATGTTTTGGGGAGATTGTTAATCGTTTGAAGAAAGTTTTTGAAATAATAACAATAAAGGAAAATGGGAGATTGTACTGACAGAGCTTAAAAGTGAAGACTGAATTGCTAGATCTTTCAATAATGATCTTGAATCCAAAGGAGGAGATTGTTAGAGCATAAATATGTTGGATACAAGATCAAGAAGACTGAAGGTCAAAGTGTAAGCTGTCAAAGCTGAGAAAGTCAAATCTCATCAAAGTCAAAATCTTTTGTAACAAAAAGTCAAAGTATTTTATTTGTATTTTGTTTTGTTTCCTTGTAACTTGTAGGGTATAAATAGTTTTGGTTAGTTGTTTTTGTTAGGAGTCTTGAATAGAGTTGTATCCAGAAAGAGAATTGTAGAGAGAGAAAGAGGAGTTCAAGAGAGAGAGAGTTTGTAAATCGTTTGAATTGATTGGAATCAAACAGGTAATTGAAATCTGTTATTTGTTTGATTGTTTGTTTGTGATTAGAAACTAGAAACAGGGAATAACAGATTATAAAGGAATCAATAGGGGAGACCCATCACACCAAGGAGTTTCACCTTAAGAGCCAATGTACCTTAATGTTCACTCACATGAGCAACATCCCAAAGGCCCGACACATTTGAAGACTACTGGTTCTTGGATTATGTAACCCGAAAATCACAAATGGAATAACACGCAAGTATACATGCTAAACCACAATCGTTTGAAACAAGTAATAAAGTGGTACAAAGTACCGGATATCGATCCACAGGGACGGTAAAGTAAGGATTTCTAACAAGCCAAAGTTAAAGAAAGATTTCAGATGATCAAATTAGAAGGAATGATCTTTGAGTGAGTTGACAGCTTTGAAATGGATTTAAAATAGTAAAGAAAGTGCTTGGGTGTAAGTTCAGGCTAGAGTTTAGCTACAGTGTGTTTAGCTAGATTGCTATAGCATGAAACTGCACCATTGGTTCTCGACCTTGCTACTGGACTGAGAATCCCTCTTTCAAAGTGCATATGAGACTATGTACTTGCATCTTCACGCATTCAGGAGACCCAACCAATGTCGTTCAAATCTTACTACTCTTTTCATGTAGTTCACAATCCCAAGGGATTGATACGGTCCACCACTACAACACTTCAGTGTTCGAAAATCTACGTTGGCTTGAATGCAAGTCCAACTCATCTAAGTGGAACAACATGTGTCACTTTGTCAAGAAACACTTAGATGAAACATAGAAACAAGGGGTGAATAGCAAGGAGGATAGCCAATAGTGAAAGAAATCTTCCACTACCACAAAGGCCTTTATCTCCCAACCTTTACTTACACCCAAGCTAGGGGTATTAACCCATCATCGCTTGAAAATAAATACAAGACATGAATGTAAATGCGAAATGTAAAGATATGAAATATAAAGTTCCAAAAGATTACTTGGATTAAAGCAAATATAAACTGACAATAGCTACTAAGTAGTTAGAGTAACCACTTAGTTGTTTCCCCTGTCAAAGAAACTACAAGTACAATTAAACTACTTGTTAAAGGTAATGTTTACTTGCAAAGGCAATTTTCAATTTGTATCTAAACTACTGAAATTAAGCACCTATTTATACACGGGGAGGGCATCTAAAGGGCATCTAATCTCAAATACCAAGTACAAATATTCCTTTAACCAATGATCTTTACCCAAAGTGTAATGGGTTTACAAGATGCTTTCTTTAACATGACCATAATATGATTATATTCTTCAAAAGATGCCTTCAACTCCAGCTTGCAAAACAGGTCCAGGTGAAAAGTTTATGAAGTGATGTCTTGTACTTGCTGAAACTGCAATCATGTTGTAGGCTCCTGCTGCAGCAAACCAAACTGTTACATTCTTCTAAAAATCAGCACAAACACTGGACCTTCCTCTTACTTAGCTCCAAACAACCATAAAGGATAAAAACAGACTAAAAGACTCAAATTTGGTGATTGGGAGACTAAAAATAAGAGAAAATGTAAAACAAATAAGTGCTTAGAATGTGACAAGTTATGCACTTATCACATCCCCACACTTGAATTGTTGCTTGTCCCTAAGCAACACAAAAGACAAATAAAAAGACTCAATATATGGGGAAAAATTGAGTGATAGAGGTCAATAAACTCAAACAAAGACCATATCCAATCCTAAATATAAGTTCATCCATCCAAACCGTAAGTTTTAGTACGATAAGCCAAGATTCAAGCTTCTTTTTTTTAGGAAAACAACATCTTTTAAACATAGAATCATTAGGACTTTTATGGGGTTTTTTTTACTTTTTTCTCAATTATCTTTCTCAAACAGCCTTTAAGTACTAGTATGGTATGATGTAGCACATAATATAGGTGTTGCAGCATGTTTTATATTTTCTGCTTTGACTTTTTTTTGTCTTCACTCATTCTTTCCGAGCTTATTTTATGCTCCTTGATCTTTTCTGCTTAGGAAAGATATAGTCTCTCCCCCACACTTGAATTTCTCAATGTCCTCATTGAGGGTCACAATAAGCTTATGTTCAAAGGTGCAAAGGAAAAAAATGTATGGCTTGTGTTTAAGAAAGATGGCCTAAATCATCTTCTAACTTTATCAAAAATGGGTGCCAAGTTGCTGCCCAGGAAGACCTTGCTTGGTTCTAGAATAAAACTTAGGATGGATTAAGAACCAAAAAAATGTTCAGGCCATGGTTTGCAAAAAAAAAATTAGTGACTACCGCTCAGACTCAAAAGAATGTATTTAAAAATTTCCAGACTCATGGATCCGAAAAGAAAAAAAATAAAAGAAAATGAACACTATGGAGCTGAAGTTAAGAGAAATTGGACTCGTCCTACCCGTTCAGAGTAGGTGTTGTTGCAACTTTTCTCCTTGGTTTGACGAATGTTGTAACACCTGGATTTTCGCTTAGTAAGTTTCCGATCATCACAAGTCATCTCTTCACCTTCCGTCTATCTTTTAGGGTGAATTATGTTGTTCTTTCGAGCCTTAAATCGACCCATGTGAGAATGGCAAGTTTTTGGACTTTTTAGACTTCGGTACATTTGGCGCGATTGTGCCACGCGATAGTGACAGTGTCACTATCGCCGGGAGGGTTTTAGCCGCGGTACATTCCGCGCGATTGTGCCACGCGATAGTGACAATGTCACTATCACCAGGCACTATCGCGTGCGGGGTCTGACCGAGTTAAACTCTGATTTCCAGCCTCATTTCTCATTCTAACTCAATCTTTCCTTTTGCCATTCATTCCCAACTTCTTCCTTTCAAAGAAACCGAACCTAGGGTTCATTTACTCCTCAATCGTACCATTTATTACTAGAAGTTGGGTGTTTCCTCCAAGGTTTTGGTTTGGAAGTTTCACCACCATCTCCATCTTCATCCTCTTCATCATCTTCATCAATTTATAGGGTTTTCACCCAACCCTTTTCTTTGTTCTTGAAGTTTGGGAGTGCGTAGTTCATCTTGGTGATCTAAAGGTATTTCGGTTGGTGGATTGGAGTTATGGTTAAGGTAACCTCTTGTTCTCTTCATTTATGGAAATTAGGGTTTTTGGTTATATGTTGAGATCTTCTGTCAAATGCTTGGCGGAACAATTCTAAGGGTTTAATATGATTATTTACGGTTGAAAATGTGTGGATCTAGGTTTTTGGAAGCTGAGGTTGAAGAGTTGGAATGTTTGTCTTCGGAAAGCTTTGGGTGAGATCTATGCTTTGGAGTCCAATGGTTGTGGATTGAAACCTAGGTTCAACTTAACCTAGCAAGGTGAGTTCTAGTTGATTTGTGAAAACGGTGTACATGCCAAAATGTTTATTTTAAAGTGATTGTGTTTTACATTAAATTGTTACTAACTGCTGATCAGTTTGGTTACTCTGAAAGTGTTTAACTTTATAAACTTATATAGTACACATTCTTATTATTTTTGGGCAATGTTATAATGAGTCATAAATGGGTGTCTTTGGTAACTTATTGCATAAATGATATTATTTGTTTAAAAGGCATTTTTAGTGTTGTTTGGGTAAAAGGTTTAATTTCATGTTATGGGATGTTCTGAAAGGATAAAGAGCATAAATCCACTTGGAAAACCTTTTTTTCCCGACTAAAACTGCGTTGTAGTCCATTCAAGTATTTGGGAGTGTGTCTGCATGAAGTGAGTCCATTGCGTACTCTTTTGAAAAGCGTTAATCATTGGTCAAAAAGAGGTTTTGGGTATTTTTCTCTCGATGTCGTGTTAAAGTAGTCTTGAGGACACTTGTCTGGTTTTACGTGGCTCATTGTAGAGTCCATCTATGACGTACGTATTAATGCGTGTATTGTGTATCGAGGTTGGTTACGGGCTCGAGTGCTTTGGTCATTCATGTGTAGTCCGGTAAGGTTAGACTGTGTTGCATTGGATCCATAGGCACGTAAGTCAGTCTGTTTTGGGATGGTCAATTGGGTATTGCGGGGTTGAACGTCGGTACCCATGTTTTATGACCGAAAACTTTACAAGTGATCGCTAGGAGGGTTGAGTCGGCTAGTGCTACCGGAGTAGTAGGCGCTAGGACCTCCGCCGCTTGAAGTAATGCCTGAGAGGTAGTCTTTAAGTCTGTCGGGCCTTCGGGATGGAGTTCATCGGAATGATCCATCAAGGTCAACTGACTTGGGGTGACATTTGTAAAGAAGTCGTAGGGACACCGGGTTGTGAAGTCGGGAGGTGTCATGCGATTAACGTTGCTTGGGTGGTATACTTTTGTGTTTCCTCCACTCTCAACGGATGTGGTTCTCCCCCGTTGTCGGCTATTAGTATTTCAAATAAAAAGGATGTCTTATTTTATTAGCATTGGCTCTTCGCGGTTGCGTGATTATTGCACCTAGTGTCCATGTTTTCGGACGTACGACATATGGCGTTTTGGTGATGATTCATGGGTTGAGTATTTTGCCCCACCCGTGTTTGGGTGTTTTGGGATATAACGTTTTATCCGCGTTCCTTAAATGGGAGTCATTTCATATTCATGTTTCGATTTAGTTTAAGTTATTTCAAGTTATACATCATGTTTGAAATGAGGTGTCCATCTTTGAAAGTGCATAACATTGGATCTGAGTTATTTTATACGTTTTAAAGTACATCAATTGAACGGTCATGATTGCAAGCGAGATCCACTCTTTTAATGCTATATTTTCTCGATGTAAAACTCTTGAACTCACTAGGCATTAAGCCTAACCTTTTTATTTGTCGGCATGTGCATCCGGTACCAGTTGGGGGTTTGGTTCTAGCAGCTATGAAGAGTTGAGCCTTAGCTTTGTGCAAATGTAAGTAGTTGGCGAAGTCTTCCGCAGTTTGGAGATAGTGACTTTATCGGGTTTTAGTAGCACCCATCTCTATTATAGTCTGTATGTATGGAATAGAATGTGTGTATCGAGGTTAAATCTTAAATTATGTTTGTAGATGAATTAAATGTCGATGTATTTAGAAAATTTAAATTAGTTGTCATTTCCACATTTGAGGGTGTTACAGATGTTTCTCTTTCCACTTATGTTTCCACACTTTTCTCAACACTTCTTTTCCTTCTTCATCAGGACAAACAGATTCAACGTAACAAACAGGGAAACATTCTTCATTCTCATCAAGGTATCTTGTTGCATGAAGCATGTTGAAGGTGATTTCATGATTATGCACATCATTGAGTTCTTTGAATGGTAACTCATCTTTTTGATTTTTCAGCCTTGGAAGGTGGAGTTCATAGGATGGAAGATCTGGAACATGACTCACACCTTTGCGATTTGGGTTTTGACTGAAAGATGAATTAGTGGCAGTGGTATTTGCCTCCGTTGGTGTTGTAGCAATAGGATCAAGGCATAACAGACTTGTTGCAGCATCACTCTGTATAAATGATTCCTTTTTTACTTCATATGGGAATAAAAATGGGAAGTCATATATGTTAGGAATAGATGTAATAACCTCTATACCTCTCTTTCCTATTGGTTGGTTGGGCAAACTAACAACATCAGGGGTTGTTGCTGTAGCATCAAAAATAGTTGTTGCAGCAACTGTAAATGTTGCTGCAACATCTGTTTCAATTTGTTTTTCAGGAAAAATCAGTAGATCTTCTAAGTTAATGTTTTTTACAAGATCCTCTTCATCAAACATAGTCACAACCATTTCATGTTATCTCTCATTATCATCAAGTTTTTCGGTCTCACTAGGGATGGTTCCACTAGACCTATTTCTCACCTAAAGAGTTATTATCCAACTTGAGTTTCTAGATTTCTTATGGTTGCTTATGTGTGATTTATGAAATCTTTCATCATTGTTTCCAATGATGTGGAAGAATCAGGTAGTGTGTGGGCTTGGTTATTTTGAAAAACCGGATGAGTGGAATGTTGTTGAAATATTGGTTGGTGACTGTAAAAATCACTAGGATGATGATTTTGAAAACCTAAGGGTCCTTGTGGTTTACTAACTTGTTGGTTCAAGGCCTAACTATTCCAAGAAAATTCTGGGAGTTGCATCCAACCTTCGTTATAATTTTGAGAATAGTCACCTCCCCTAGCATGGTTACCAAAATAGTTGACTGAATCTGGGTTGGATGGACATTGCTCAAATAGATGGCCTCCTCCACGTAACACACATGTTACAACATTAACAACAAGATATGATGTTGCTGCAACAGACTACACATATGGGCCATCGTTCATGTTTTTTAACATTTTAGTCATAGATGTGAGTTGTGATGCAAGTGCACTATATGCATATATTTCATGTGTCCCAATTGTTTGTTGTTGTATTAATGTATGGGGATCATTCCAATAAAGATGATTATTTGAGATCCTTTCATGTATGTCAAGTCCCTAATTATAGGTACAAACTGTGAAAGCTCCTCTTGATGCAGCATCAAGCAATTGCTTTGCAACGGTGGTTAAACCATTGTAAAATGTCTCTAGCTGAATACAATAAGGAATGCCATGGTTAGGGCATTTTCTCAACAACTCTTTATACCTTTCCCAAGTATCAGGCAGTGCTTCATCGTCCATTTGTTTAAAAAGAATTATCTAATTTCTGGACTTAGCTTGTCTAGTGGGAGGAAAATACTTTTTCAAAAAGCTCTCTACAAGATTATTCCAAGATATAATGGAACCTGCTTGAAAAGAGTTAAACCAATACTTTGCTCGATCCCTTAGAGAAAATGTAAACAACTTCAACCGTAAGGCATCATTAGAAACTCAAGGGATTTTAAAATAATTAGTTATTTCCATGAAAGATTTTAAGTGCAAATGAGGGTCTTCAGATGGAAAACCACTGAACTGGCCATTAATTTGCAACATCTGAAACATGATAGGCTTGAACTCAAAGTGAGTTACCTCAATGTGTGGCCTTAGTATCCCAGAATTTCATTGACTAAAATCAGGAATAACATAGTCCAAGATTCCCCTATCCCAAGAATCAGCAATGCTTATGATGTTCTCCATTAAGGTAACAGTAACAATGTGTTAGAAAAACCAAACTTTAAAAATGACTAAAAAAATCCTTAGCTTTGGCCATCCTCGGCAATGGCGCCAAAAACTTGGTTCTTGGATTATTTAACCCGAAAATCACAAATGGAATAACACGTAAGTATACATGTTAAACCACTATCGTTTGAATCAAGTAATAAAGTGGTACAAAGTACCGGATATCGATCCACAGGGACGGTAAAGTAAGGATTTCTAACAAGTCAAAGTTAAAGTAAGATTTCAGATGATGAACTGGAAGGAATGATTTTTGAGTGAGTTAATAGCTTTGAAATGGATTTAAACAGTAAAGGAAGTGCATGGGTGCAAGTTCAGGCTATAGTTTAGCTACAGTGTGTTTAGGTAGATTGCTACATCATGAAGCTACAACATTAGTTCTCGACCTTGCTACTGAACTGAGAAGCCCTCTTTCAAGGTGCAGATGAGACTATGTACTTGCAGCTCCACGCATTCGGGACACCCAACCAATGTCCTTCAAATCTTACTTCTCTTTTCATGTAGTTCACAATCCCAAGGGATTGATACGGTCTACCACTACAACACTTCAGTATTCTAAAATCTATGTTGGCTTGAATGCAAGTTCAACTCATCTAAGTGGAACAACATGCATCACTTTGTGAAGAAACACTTAGATGAAACTTAGAAACAAGTGGTGAATAGCAAGGAGGATAGTCAATAGCGAAAGCAATATTCCACTACCACAAAGGCCTTTATCTTCCAACCTTTACTTACACCCAAGCTAGTATTAACCCATCATCGCTTGAAAATAAATACAAGACATGAATGTAAATGCGAAATGTAAAGACATGAAATATAAAGTTCCAAAAGATTACTTTGATTAAAGAAAATAAAAGGTGACAATAGCTACTAAGTAGTTAGAGTAAACACTTAGTTATTTCCCTTGTCAAATAAACTATAAGTACAATTAAACTACTAGTTAAAGCTAATATTTACTTGCAAAGGAAAGCTTCATGTTGTGTCTAAACTACTGAAACTAAGCCCCTATTTATACAAGGGGAGGGAATCTAAAGGGCATCTAATGTCAAATACAAAGTACAAATATTCCTTTAACCAATGGTCTTTACCCAAAGTGTAATGGGTTTGCAAGATGCTTTCTTTAACATGACCATAATATGATCATATTCTTCAAAAGATGCCTTCAGCTCCAGCTTGCAAAACAGGTCCAGGTGGAGGGAATCTGATTCCCTTGTAAAAAGTTTGTGAAGTGACGTCTTATACTTGCTGAAACTGCGATCATGTTGTAGCCTCCTGCTGCAGCAAACCAAACTGTTACATTCTTCTAAAAATCAGCACAAACACAGGACCTTCCTCTTACTTAGCTCCAAACTACAATAAAGGATAAAAACGGACTAAAAGACTCAAATTTGGTGATTGGGAGACTAAAAATAAGAGCAAATGTAAAACAAATAAGTGCTTAGATCGTGACAAGTTATGCACTTATCAACTACCTCCAAGGCATTACTCGAAATGGCGGAGATCTAGGTGCATACCATTACTGTGGCACCCCAAGACTACATCCTCCTAGTGCCTACTCACGGTTCATCAAATATGTATACCATCTATCATTATATATATTTCGCATCAAGGAAAATACATGTATAAGATCCCAAATAGTTCCAAATCCCAATTTAGGTCCAAAACCCTAACTTATATAACTTCCCATACGATAACCATCAAGCACATGTTATCACATAAACGTATCCCTACTCTTACCACTATTAATCTCATCAAATGTCACATAACGATTAGTGACCAAAAACTACAATAATTACCTAGTGTAGAAATATGGGTCAAACTTATCTGGTGATTAGCATAAGTAAGAAAGCATGAAATAATTACAAGAAACATATAAAGAAGTGTATCTCATTTGAAATTAGTTAGGAGGAAACTCACTAACTAGGTTTTATAGAAAACCCTAGAAACTTAGAAACTCTAGCTTGATGTAGTGGAGAATAGAGGCTTAAATGATGCTAACAACCACACTTAATGCCCTCCTTGGTCTCTTGATCTTCAATAAATGCCATTCTCAAACCCTAGGTTGATAATAAATGAGGCAAGGGGTGATTGGAGGAGAAAACACCAAGAAGGCTCTCAAAAACGTTTATCCTAATGTTGGGAAATCTGAAAATAAGTTCAAATGGGAAATAACACGTTTTAGGACCTACAAGTCGCGCTATAGGTCGGGCGTGCGTTCCAAGTCCAGAACTCTAGCGAGTTCCGCGGTTTTGGCCGCGACTTGGGACCTGCACAACAACACGCACAAGTCGCTGTCCAGGATTCCAATATGGCTTGAAAGGTATATGAATTCTAATAAGTGAGTTCCAAACGAATTTACGGGCGTTACACTGCTTCAGGAGTTGATGTGGAAACACATAGTTGTTTCTTTGATGCCTAACTTACGAGCTTGTCTCCCAGAAATTGAATGTGACCCGATATGCTTTTCATGTCAATCATACAGCCTGCATGATCTGCGTATGAATACGATGTTACCTCAAAACCAGTATCTTTAGGATACCACAAACCAAGATTTGTGGTTCCCTTCAAATATCTAAATATACGCTTTACCGCCGAAAGATGGGATTCTTTGAGCGAAGCTTGATATCTAGCACATAAGCATGTAGAAAACATAATATCTTGCCGACTAGCCGTCAAGTACATTAATGAACCTATCATGCCTCTATATGTCCTAAGATCAACAGTTTTTCCTGAAAGATCAACTCCGATTTTAGTACCTGGTGCCATCGGGGTTGAAATAGGAGTAAAATTTGACATATTAAATTTCTTTAAATGTCAGCAATATACTTTGATTGATTTATGAAAATCCCCGTTGAAAATTGTCTTACTTGTAATCCGAGAAAGAAATTCATCTCTCTCATCATACTCATTTGAAATCTTGACACCATGAGTGCAGAAAAGTTCTTACAGTACTTGGGGTTTGTTGAACCAAAAATTATATTGTCTATATATATTTGAATTAAAATGATATCAACTTTTTCCCTTTTAATGAATAAGGTGGTATCAATTTTACCTTTTGAAAACCAGACTTGACTAAGAACTTTGAAAGAACGTCATATCAAGCACGAGGGGCTTGTTTTAAACCGTAAAGAGCCCTGTCAAGGATATATATATATATGATCTGGTTTATCCTCATTGACAAAACCTTCAGGATGTGAGATATAGACCTTCTCTTTAAGAATGTCATTCAAGAAGGCATTATTCATATCCATTTGGTAGACTGTGAAGTTCTTGTGTGCAGCGTAGGCTAGGAACATCCTGATTGCCTCAATACGCGCAACTGGAGCATATGTCTCGTCGTAGTCTACGCCTTCTTCTTGCCGATATCCTTCAGCCACAAGTCTTGCTTTGTTTCTTACAACAATACCATCCTCATCTTTTTTATTCTTCAATACCCATTTTGTGCCAATGATAGTTTTTCCTTAAGGTCGGAGCACCAATCGCCATACTTTAAGCGCATCAAATTGGTTGAGCTCTTCTTGCATGGTTGTAATCCAATCTGGATCACGAAGAGCTTATGAAACTGTTGTAGGTTAAATCTTGCTTAGAAAAAAATCAAACATACATTCATTCGCTATTGCAGACCTAGTTTGCACTGGCTTTGAAGGATCTCCAATTATTTGATGAACCGGGTGCTATTTGGTCCACTTGTTTATGTGAGGGAGTGGAATAGATGTAAACGGATCATGTTGATCATCTAAATATCCAGTGTCTTCTTCTTATTGGGATTCAGTTGAAGTAATTGGTGCAGAAGTCTCAGTTGGTTGGACATTTGATGTCTGTTGAGTAGGCATGATAATGCATCCAACTGATTGTGCAACCTCTGGCTCTTCAGTATCATGTGCAACTTCAACTGATTGAGTAGGTGTATGAACTTAAGTTTTAGTCTGAATTGGGGAATTTGATTAGTTGACACATCTGAAGTGATTGGATGATGACTGCTTGAATCTTCAGATCTGTCAATCACAACAGATTTAGTCACTTTTGAACCAAGAAACTCATCGTAAAAATGTTCAAACAATAAAACTAATTCTGTTAAATGCGATGTGGAAGTAGAATCTTTATCAAAATTATGAACTTTAGATACAGGTTCTGGACTGATTTGTCCATAAGCTAATACTCCTGATATAACGGGTTATGAATTGATGTGCTCAGAATCCATATATTCATCAAATGTAATGTTGACGCTCTCAACCACAATCTTTGACTTCTTCAAGTAGACTCTTTATGTCGCAGATGTATGAGAGTAGCCAATGGAAATGCCTTCATCAGCCTTGGGACTGAACTTGTTCAAGTTTTCCTTATCTTTTAGCACAAAACACCTGCATCCAAATATGTGAAAATGTTTGATGCTAGGTATCCTATTGTTAATTAAAACATACAGTGTTTTACCAAAACGTCGATGGATAATAGATCTATTTTGTGTATAACAAGCAGTAGACACAACTTCAGCCCACAAAAATAAGGGTAAGTCAGACTGGCTTAGCATCGTGTTTGCGACCTCGACTAAAGTTATGTTCCTTCTTTCAACTACCCCATTCTGTTCTGGTGTCCTGGAAATAGAAAACTGATGTGTTATCCCAACTGGTTCGAGATAATCATTTACAGTCTTGTTCTTGAATTATGTGCCATTATCAGTTCTAAATAGCTTAACTGCCTTCTGCAAGTTCACTTGGATGGTCTTCAAAAATGAGATGATGACATCGGGCGTCTCATCTTTTGATCTTAGAAATTTGACCCAAGTGTATCTTGAATAATCATCCACTATTACTAGAACGTATATCTTGTCGTTGATGCTTTGTGTTCACATGGGACCACAGAGATCCATATGCAACAACTCGAGAGGAACACTTATACTAGGTTCAAGCTTAGGCTTATGAGAAGATCTTTTCATTTTTCCTTCTCACACGTGTCACATAGATGTTCTCGTTCATACTTAAGCTTTTGAAGTCCTTTCACCAAATTCTCAGTCACCAACTTGTTAATGTATCGGAAGTTGTGGTGAGATAACCTTTTATGCCATAACCAGCATTGTTGCATAGCGGATTTCGATAATAGACACACAACATTATCTGGTTATACATTGGACAGATTGATTGTGTAGACGTTGGACTTTTGCGTGTCGACCAAGAGTTCTTTTCCGTCTTCAGTTCTAACACAACATCTCTTGGCCTTGAAGTTCACCTCTAAGTCCTTGTCGCAAAACTGACCAATGCTGAACATATTGTGTCCTAATCCTTCAACATAGCTCACCTTCTTAATCATTATGTTCTATTGCACGACATCTCCGTATCCCAAGATTGGTGAAAACTAGTCATTACCAAACCTCACATTGCCGCAAAATTTCTCTGTATAATTAAATAAAATATCTTTCTACCCTGTCATATGCTTGCAACAACCTGAATCCAAGTACCACATATGACGGGTGTGCACATGAGAAATCAGACAACAACTAGTTTAGGTACCCATTTATAGATGGTTCTTTTCACGTTAGCACAAGATTTTGGCATCCATTTGAATTTGGACCCTCTGAACTTTTGAAAAACTTTTGAAACATAATTATGATAGACATGATATGAACCAAACCAATGATCAGAAGTTTGTCGAGTAACAAAATCATTTCTATGAGATGTGGACGATTGAGTAGTAGACGGATTTAATTGGATCAATTGCTTTATTGTATAAGACTTGTAAGGATGTACAGTTTTTTTTATGAGAAGCAAACTGATCAATTACACCGCAATCACTAACAGTAGTCCTACTTCTATCCGATACAGAAATGATTTTGTAGACTCGCCAATCTTCTTCTTTGGTCTCCACTCTAGTCTCCCTTCAGAACATTTCTTTCACATATCTGAACCATTTGAATTATGCATGTTAGAACTGTGAGATTTCTGAAATTGTTTCTTTCTAGACTTACCAGTGTTGGTCCGTTTCTATGTGGGCCTTTTCTTTTGTTTCTTACATTTTGCATAGGAGGTGCTCACAGGAACTGTTTCATCAACTTTCTTTGACGATTCCCCTTTTTCATAAACACTTGGTAAACCATTATAATGAATAACAAATTAAGAATGATCTGGAAGTTTTGCATTGAAAATCAAACTGGTTAACACACTCATCAAGACAATCATCAGAGTTCAGAAAATCAGACTCATCATCAAACAAATCATCACCATCATCAAATAGAGGAACTTTGGAAGCATTTGAAAACAACTTCTTATCATTTGTAAAATCAGACTTGAAGCCAGTGTTCAAGAAAAAGTAGAAAAGATCATCTGTGGTAAGAATGAGTCTCTATCTGATGTTCACCAAAGATTTACCTATTTAATCATTGATCTAAGGAATGTTGGTACGACCTATTCTAATTCTGAAAGCTAGGACACCTATTCAATGTGTCTTAAGCTGACAAAAGACTTAAATCATCTCTCTGTTAGCATTCTATACAGAATATTGCTCAACTATGAGCAATCAAATCTCCTGAGGAAGAATCTTGTGAAAGATTCTAAAGACTCCAAGAGCACTCCTATTGCTTTAGTCTCTTCAGAGATCATTCCATCTCAACGATCTACTCTCACTGTCACTGAGTTAGATTCTGACTCTGAGGAATTATCAGAGGCTGATATTTCAGAGTTTGATGAATCCTGAACACTCTTGACAAACTCCTTCCAAAGATTTGCAAGAAAGAGAAATTTCAGAAGAAATAAGCCTCTCTCTATATCTGAGAAGCCAGAATCAACCACTATTGATAAGGCCACTTCTACTTGCTATAACTGTGAGAAAGTTAGGCATTTTGCCAGCGAATGTAGGTCAAAGATAGTCTTTAGACCTTCCACATCCAGGAAAACCAGTGATAACAAATACCTCAAGCTGAAAGAAAAATATCAAAAGTTGAAAGGCTTTAAGCGAAAAGGTAAAGGTCTTATCGCTGAAAAGCATCATTGGGCTGAATCAGAAGAATCGAGTTTTAATGAAGAAGAAGTTGCTAATCTTTATCTTATGGCTGAGATTAAAGAAGAAGTGGAAGAATCAACAGGAACTTCCATGTTTTACATCTCCTCTCAGGTATCAATCTTGACTAATCCCTCTCTATCTGAAGCTGAGAGAAGTCGCGTTGTATATGTGCTAACAATAGACTTGTACAATACACTAAATGGCAAAACTTTAGCTGAAAATAAAAATATTGATTTAACTACTCAGCTAGAAAATTTTCATGATAAGATCAAAGAACTAACTCTTTTAGAAGAAAGCTTAAAAGATCAAGTCATGGTCAATGAAATTATCATCATTGAACGCGAATAAGCCATTACTGCTTTAAAAGCAGAAAATGCAACTGTTGAGGGATGGTGTAAATCTTCGACCAAGATCACTGAGATCATAAGTGCTCAAATCCGTGCTCGTGACAAAACCGGTCTCGGTTATCATCATGAATCGGATGAACCTAGCAGAGACTGTTCCATGCTTAAGTTTGGAATGTTTGTCTCTTCTATCTCTGACACTTCTTCTACTCAGTGTTCTTCTTCCATTCCTATTCCTGAGGACATATCAAAAAGCTCTAAGCTCGCTGATAAAGGGAAGTCCATTTCCCATCATCCTCATAAGGATACTAAAATAACAAAGCTGAAAGTCCGTTCCAAACCTTCAGTAAATAAATCTTCCAGCTCTGGAACAAAAATCACTGATATTTCTCAGAGATCAACTCCAAAGCTGAAAATTGACATTAAGCCTAAGAAATCTGAAGAACTGAAAGTTCCTCCGAGATCTTATGCCAAGGGCATTCTTTGAGTTGGCCCTACTCATCTCAAGTTTTCTAAGTCAACTGCTCATGGTCTTAAGGCTACTTTTGTCTATAGAAAATTCTATCACTGTGGACCTACTGAACATATTGCCAGTAAATGTCCAACTGCCAGAAAAGCTGATAAGATAGCTAAAGTGTAGATGAATGCCTCCAAGGCTGAGAACCTCACCAAACCTGATAAATCTTCCAAGGTGAAAAATGCCACTAAGGCTAAAAAACTAACCAAAGTGATGGTTACCACTGACGCTGAATCTTAAGATGTCGTGAAGATTGTTGAACCTTCCATCTCCACTAATCCTACTGGACCCATTGAAAAGTGGGTACCAATCAAAACTTAATCTTCTTTATGTTTGCAGGAATCGAATGGTATCTTGTATTTAGATAGCGGATGCTCTCGACACATTACTGGACAAAAAGACCTGCTTACTGAATACAAGGACGAGAAAGATTCGTCAGTGACCTTTGGTGGAAATGGGAAAGGTTATACCAGAGGGTTTGGTGTACTCAGCAATGGGACGACTACCTTCCGAAGAGTCGCTTACGTAGATGGATTAAAGCACAATCACTTTTACGTCAGTCAGCTATGTGACAAATACTATGAGGTTCGCTTTTGTAAGAAAGTATGTTCAGTGATGAATGAAAAAGGAAAGCTCGCACTCAGTGGTTATCGTATGGAAAATGTCTATGTAATAGACATGGACTCTACTTCTACTGAAAACGTTTGTTTTCTCTCTAAGGCCTCTTCAGATATCAACTAGTTATGGCACAAAAAGCTATCTCATCTCAACTTCAAAACACTGAATTCTCTCTCCTCAAAAGAACTAGTCTCCGGTCTTCTTCAGCACTCATATGGCAAGGAATCTCTCTGTCCAGCATGTGAGAATGGAAAGCAGACTAAAGATAGTTTCAAATCAAAACAAGTTTCCTCAGTTACAAGTCCTCTTCAACTCTTACATATGGATTTATTTGGCCTTGTTAAAATCCAATCCAATGCTGGAAAGAAATACACACTTGTCATTGTAGATGAATATTCTCGCTACACCTGGGTAATCTTTCTTCACTGTAAAAGTGACACTCCAGAAGAACTGATATCTTTTGTTAGAAAGATGGAAGTGTTGAATAATCTAATTGTTCGCTCAATAAGAAGTGATCATGTAACTGAATTCAAAAATAGTTCCCTGAACAATTTCTTTGAGAGTAAGGGAATCTCTCACAATTTCTCTTCCGTAAGAACTCCTCAGCAAAACGGTGTCGCTGAAAGAAGAAATCGAACGATCATTGAAGCTACAAGATGAATGCTCAGTGATTCTCATCTTCCAACTCAGTTTTGGGCAGCAGCTGTCAACACTGCTTGTTTTACTTAAAACAGGTCACTGATTGTAAAACGTTTCAGCAAGACCGCTTATGAACTTTTCCATGGTAGAAAACCTTCTATCAGTTTTCTTCATATCTTTGGTTGTCAGTGCTTCATCTTAAACAACAAAGATACTCTTGGAAAGTTCGACTCAACTTCCAAAGCCTACAAAGTCTTCAACAAGAGAAGACAAATAGTAGAAGAAATAATTCATGTCACCTTTGACGAATCCAGATCAACGAACTCTAAACCTATCGCTGACAATGATGAACTGAATGCTTGGATGTTCTCTCATTACTGAGAAACATAACTGTTAGTGTATAAATTGTATCCAAGATTTAATGTAGAAAAGTCTGAGTTAATGTAAGTCAAAGTTTGTAATGTCAAAGTCAACCTTAGTGGTTTGAGAGAACCTTTGTTGTGAGAGTTTAAACATGTGAGAGTTTAGTCTCATGAGAGTTTCTTGGTTTGTATAATTAGATGTGTGTTGCAAGAGTTCTAAGGTGGTGAAGCATTGTACGAGTAATTCAGATTAATATACATATGACTTGAGTGTTTTCTTCTCTACTCTCTCTCTAGATCTTATAATATCAAATCTTGATTGAGATTGTGCTTGATTGATTGGGAATCATACATTTTCAATTGGTATCAGAGCGAGACCAAATCAAATTCAGATATATCACATTGTCAGATTCAGAACGATTTCTTGAAATATTCAAGAACACGCAGATCGCATCATATTGTTCACTGTTAGTGGATTTTTGTGATAGAATATGGTTTAGTGGTGTTCGACTTCTTGTTTAGATCATTTCTTATTAAAAGTATTTCACGAATTACACACAAATTCAGATTTAATTTCTGAGGTTTTGGTTTTTCTTGATAATATATTGAGCTCTGTAAATTCGAGATTGATCTGAAATTTCTTTGATTTGATCATTTTTAATTGTTTAGAATGTGTTCGATTTCATTTTTTGATAGTATTGGTTCAAGTTGCAAATTAATTTTGCAGGTTTAGAATGAATTGGATCGAATCTGTCTGCTCAGAGTACATAACGTGCTAGATCTGTTTTTTGCGCAAATCAAGAACACACATCAACTGAAGAACACGCACGATGATCTTTGAGAGTTTAAGTGTGGTTCGCGCATAAAGTCATTGCGAGAAGTGACAAAATGCGCTATGTATTGCATGCGAGAAGCTAGTTTACGCACAAAAGTGTTTTCAAGAAGTGACAAAATGTGCACAAATCTATTGCGAGAAGTAAGATGAACAGTGACTTGCGAGTTTCAATTCTTAGCGAGTTCTAAAATTGTCAAAATTGTCTAAGTATGGAATGCGCAAGGATCTTTTGACATGAGAGCTTGCATTCGTTTGCGAGAAGTTCAGAGTTCAAAATTATTCTAAGTCCACTTCGCGCATGAAGCACCTTGAAACATTACGTGCGAGTTTCTTACTACGCGCACGAAGAGGCCTACGAGTTTCTCAAACGTGCATAACACGTTTAGCGAGAAGTAGTGTGAATAGTGCTTTGCGAGTTTTTGTACTTTGCGAGTTATAGTGTTTGTGAGTTCTGGACTTGTTTATTTTTCTGAGACTTTTTTAATTGGTGATCTGAGTTTGACTTTCAGTCAATTTTTTCTGAATTGTTTTGGGAACAATCATTCATTATCAAGCTAATATGTTCAAGATGTCTACTATTTTGTCAGGGAGAACTGTGCTATAATGTACATGCATGAGATACCGTCAATAGAGGTTAAACGTGATAAACTCAAAAATCAGAATTCAGCTCTTCAAAAACAGATTCAAGAGTTGAAATCTAAATTGTCAAATTCCGATAAAATTCCTGATTGTATAAAATGTGCTAATCAAGATAAATCTGATTTTGTAGATACCATAAAGCAAAAGAGAGAAAGAGATTAAAAATAAAGAGAATCAAATTGAAATGAAAGAAAAAATCATAGGGGGTAAAGAGAAAATTATCATGCAAAAATAGAGAAAGATAAGTAATCTTCAAAGCCAATTGAAGACAACTGAACAAAAAGTATCAGAACTGCAAGATGAATCAGTTAAGCTTCAACACAAGTTTAAGGCTTTTGAAGATCAGATATCTACATTGGAAGCCAAAAATGTTGATCTGATAAAAAGTTTCCAATCAGATAAAGACAGAGCTAATATGGAGAAAATTTCTACTCTAAAGTTGTATGAACATTCTAAGAAAGTTGACCAAGAGAAAAAGGATCTTGAGCTTAGATGCATTAAACTCTTGAAGCAAGTGTCTGAGTTTGAAAAGATTTTAATTACAGAAAGAGACACTTTTGCCAAAGAGAGAAAAGTTCTTGAAGAAAAAACTACTGAATTTACCAAATAGATCTCTATTTTACAAGACTTACTTGAGAAAGAAAGAAAAGCTTTTCAAGAAAAGAAAAAGTCTTTTGAGATTGAAAAGAAGAAATCTGAAAAGAGAAATGTTGTGATATTCAATTAAATTTTTGATAAAACCAAGAATTTGGAAAAAGATTTTGAGCTAGAACGTTTTAATTTTGAATCCGAAATATCTAAGCTCACATCCAAGATCTCTGTTCTATCTTCAGACTTCCAAAAAGAACAGTTGGCTAGATCTGATTTGAAACAAAAGTTTGACACCCTGTCTGAACAAAGAAACTTGTTTTCTAAAACGATAAAGGACTTAGAAGATGAAAATGTTGAATTATCTGAGAAGATTTGTGCTGGTGTGATAAATCAATCACCTCATGGTAATTCAATTGAATCAGTTTGTTCGTTTAAAACTGCTTCAAGTTCTATTCATGAAAAAGTTTTCAGAAAGAACAGTGTCAAATCAAAAACTGTCATATCAAATCAGATCCGACCATCAAATCTATTTTATGATAAATCTGTTGATAGTCCAGCGAATTTCTATGTCAAATCTCTTGGAAAGGAATCTAAGAAAGAACATATGGTCTGGAGGGTTAAAGATTCTTCAGATGAGAAGAAGAAGGACAAAGCATCTGCATCCACATACAAAGCTAAAAAGAATAGTGCACATAAAGGTAAACTTTTGGTAATTCTGATATTTTTTATTCTACTAATCATTTGATCAGGATTGCTCAAAAAAAGATTTGTTGTTCTTAGTATGGAGCAAATGACTTTGTAAGTAATAATTTTGTCAATTACTGGTATGGTTCTTATTATTTAACCCCCACAAGAACTGCAACTAATACATCAGGACCCAAATACCAGTGGGTACCAAAAGCTAAATTTGTGTTGCAGGCACCCAAAGTTTAAGGGGAGCGTGAACAAAGGCTTTTGAACAAAATAGTTCAAAACCCGGACTTTAATGTCAAGAACAAATGGCTCTTGAATAGTTTAGTTCAAGACCCGGACTTCAAAGTTAAAGGACTATGACTTCTAAGTAAAACAACTTAGGACTCAGTCTTTAATGTTTAGAATTAAGGATATTTTGAAAATATCCAGGGGGAGCTTATCTGACCTAAATCATTATATCATGATTTGAGGGGGAGCTTAAAGGTAAATATCTTTTGATCTAGATCTCTGATTGTTTGAAAGAAGAACAACTTTCAAACATGAAAAACTCTTTCTTAAAGGTTCAAATCACTTATTGTTCTTAAAAGATTTCATGAATTTAGAAGTGTGATTTTAAATGTTTTTCATAATTGAGTATTAATGTTTAACTGACCGTGTGTTTCCTAAGATCAATACTTGTGTATTATTTTATCTATATACTGTCAAGTATTCATACATGCCGATTCAGTACTTCATATTGACTTTGTTATTACCATGTATCAAAAGTTTAATCTTTCTATGGTAATACTCTCATTTGTTATTTATTGTTGTTTGAATCAAATATTATTTCATTATTTCATGTGCTTTCGTTGTTAATATGTTTATATATTGTTCATATAAACATCTTACGTCTTTGATTTCCCAAAATAATATTCTTCATGAATTTTGATCTGATCTTAATCATTGTCAGATTCTCAAAACATTTCTATTCTTTCTTGATTATTCATTCATACAACGTTTTGAGAAATCTTAAGTTCTTAATATGCTCAAATTTCATTCTTATCTTTAATGAGCATACATATACTTACATTGATTTCTTGTGCTAAAATTTCAAGAAAATCATTGAGATACATGATTTTAGGACAAATACATGGGATTGAGTGTGAGAGCTTAATAGAACTTCCATGGATTCACGATACCCAGTGTTTCCTACCCAGGAAGTATTCCCTAAGTGATTGAGGGGAGAGGGGTAAAAAGATTGAGTGTTGGTGTGTGAAGAGGTAAAATGGAAATGAGAGATTGGTTAGTTGTGAGCTTAACTAATTAAAAGAAAGAGGGTGAGAGAACAGAGTAAAAGAATATCAGACTCTGCACCAAACTTCTTTCTGAGTCGGGCAGCCACACAAACTGTTGTTTCACATTTCTTAGTGTATAAATTGTATCCAAGATTTAATGTAGAAAAGTCTGAGTCAATGTAAGTCAAAGTTTGTAATGTCAAAGTCAACCTTAGTGGTTTGAGAGAACCTTTGTTGTGAGAGTTTAATCATGTGAGAGTTTAGTCTCAAGAGAGTTTCTTAGTTTGTATAAATAGATTTGTGTTGTAAGAGTTCTAAGGTGGTGAAGCAGTGTACGAGTAATTCAAATTAATATACATATGACTTGAGTGTTTTTCTTTCTACTCTCTTTGTAGATCTTATAATGTCAAATCTTGGTTGAGATTGTGCTTGATTGATTGGGAATCATACATTTTCAATAACCTCTCTTCAACTCACATTAGCATACAGATCCTCCTAATATTAATGATGATCCAAACATCATACCTCCTAACGCTGAATCCACCTTTTGGGTTCAGTTGTTCCCCTAAACACACTTCCTCCATCAGATCCTCCCTCTTTTGAAAACCTCTCAGTGAATAATGTTTTGTCTGAACCACGACATCTGATAGCTGAAGAACCTAAAGCTTCTTCATCAGTGAACGTTTCTATTGATGATCCAACACTTGAGGTAAGTGATTATTCTCCAGCTCAACGATGGACCAGAGATCACCCCATAGATCAAATTCTTGGTGATCCTGATGCAGGTATTCAAACTCGACGAAGTTCAGGTAATATATGTCTCTTTGTAAATTTTCTTTCTTTCAAAGAGCCAAAGAAGACTGATGATGCCCCCAGAGATCCAAACTGGGTCAGTATTATGCAAGAAGAGTTGACTGAGTTTGCTAGAAACAAAGTTTGAAATCTCGTTACCCAACCATACGATAAATCTGTTATAGGCGCCAAATAGGTGTTTCAAAACAAATTAGATGAAAATGGGACTGTAACCCACAACAAAGCTAGGGTAGTTGGTCAGGGATATAGACAAGAAGAAGCATAGACTATGATGAAACCTTTTTCTCCTGTGGCTAGGCTCGAAGCAATTCGATTATTCTTAGCATATGCAGTTTACAAAGACTTCAAAGTATATCAAATGGATGTGAAATCAGCATTCCTAAATGGAAAATTGAAAGAAGAAGTTTATGTTGAGCAACCCCTAGGGTTCTATGACCCTAAGCATCCAAATTATGTATATAATTTGGATAAGGCTTTCTATTGGTTAAAACAAGCTCCTCATGCTTGGTATGACACCCTCTCTTCTTTTCTTATCTCTGAAAATTTTGAGCGTGGAAAAATTGACAACACATTATTTTTTAGAAAGATAAAAGTTCATATTATTCTTGTACAAATATATGTTGATGACATTATATTTGGTTCAACTAACCCATCTATGTGCACTCGTTTTGCTGAAAGAATGAAGAAAGAATATAAAATGAGTATGATGGGTGAACTAACTTACTTCCTTGGACTTCTGATCAAGCAATCTGACAAAGGTACATTTATTCATCAGGGTAAGTATGTTAAGGAAATGCTGAAAAAGTTTGATCTCACTCAAACCTCAGCGATGAAAACTCCTATGGAACCTCCCCTGACATTAAACAAGGATCCAGTTGGAAAACTTATTAATGTCACTGCCTACAGAGGAATGATAGGCTCCCTGTTGTATCTAACAATGAGCCGACCTAACATCATGTATTCTACATGTCTATGTGCACGCTATCAATCCGAACCCAAGGATTCCCATCTGATCACTGTCAAGAGAAATTTCAGATATCTTAAGGTCACTCCTAATCTCGGTCTTTGGTATCCCAAAGATTCAGGGTTCGATCTAACTGGCTATTCAAATAGTGATTTTGCAGGTTGCAAACTTCATAGAAAAAGCACCACTGGCGGATGTCAACTCCTAGGTGGAAAGCTGGTAAGTTGGACAAGTAAAAAGCAAAACTCAGTATCCACTTCCACAGCTGAAGTTGAGTATGTAGCAGCTGGAAGTTGTTGTGCTCAAGTCTTATTGACGAGAAATCAACTATTAGACTATGACCTTCAGCTATCCAAGATTCCATCTATTGCGACAGCACAAGTGCCATCGCTATAGAAAACAATCTAGTACTACACTCAAATACAAAGCAAATAGAGATCATGTGATGAATGGTGATATAGAACACCACTTTATCCCTACTGACTATCAGCTCGCTGATCTTTTCACCAAACCTCTTGATGAGACAAGATTCAACTTTCTCATTTGTGAGCTTGGAATGCTGAATCTTGAAGATTAACTCTTCAGCTTTCATACATCATGTCAGTTATAAAATGTTCTACCTATTCTCATAATCTCTGACTAAATATCTCTGACACTCTGGTATGTTCTATTATTCTCTCTCACTGAATCCTATTTAGTAAGACGTTTTCAAAAACCAAAAACTTTAATCACTGAATTTCTTCACGTGGTTAAAAGCTTTTTTGAAAAACAAACCTTGTCACTAATATTTCTCATCAGTGATCCTTTGTAAAGAAAACATATCTCAGAATTTCTGTCAATGATATTTTTCAAAAACTGAAACGCTTTTCTCTCTCTTATGATGTCATTCGAACCGATAACCCATGGCACGACTTTTTCTGACACGTTCGTCTGTTGCTCTTCTTATCCAATCAACTTCGTGGGACGTGTCTGTGTCATGATGACCACCTTTTCCCGTTCCAAATTATTTCTCTCTCCTCATATAAAAGGATTGCCATTTACAGTTTTGCCTTTTAAGCTCTCTAAAACCTTAAAAGGCAAGTAACTTTCTCTCGGCATTCAAGCAAAGAACCTAAAAACACTAAATCTTCAAAAATTTCCAGGTTTCTGTTCTTATCCTTTATCCTCTAAAAACACTAGTTTAATCTTAAATGTTCTTTTCTATTATGGATTAAGAGTGTTTTTCACTTAAAATCATTTTCTTTATGATTTTATTGTATGCAAAAAACTTATGGTTTTTAAGAATGATCTACTCACTTCCATTTTCGAAAACTGTTTTTTCCTCTAAATACAAACTTATTTTTCAAGTTTCTTTCCTTAACAAGAAACTGGTAAAATATTTTGTAATGTTTTTAGACTCTAAACGTTCTATTCTATTCTTCTTTTCTCTATTCCAGAAATGGCCCAAACTGTTCTCATTACTTCCAAGATTGTTAAGTTCGCTCTTGATGACTCTGAAGTTGCTAAGAAAAAAAACAACCACTTGGCACGTTTGGACTTTTCCACTAACAAATATCCTCATCTCGTGCAAGCTGCAAATTTTCTCATGGAATCATGTATGGGATATGCGTTGAAGGTTGATCCCAAACCTTCAAAGTCTCTTCTTCAGCAGTTCTGGTTCACTGCTGATAAGGGTGAAGTCTCCAGCAAGCAAGGCAAACCAATCCCTGCCATTACTTTCTAAACTCAACATGGTACAGGGAACAACACAACTCTCGCCATCCGCACTGCTCTTCGTTTTCCTTCGAAGACAACCAATGGCTTCGACGCTCCACCAACTGATGTTGAACTTATTCAGTTCCTTGACTTCATGGGTTACCAATGGGACTTCAAGCCTCATACTACTATCCCCAACAAGAAGCTGACAAAGATCCAAAAGGCAAACATGCCCTCGGAGCTGAACTTTATCTTCACTTATATCATTTAGAGCATGAGTGGAAAGGTTGGATCCCTGGACCAAGCAAGCAAAGTACAGGTTCATATGGGATATTCAATGATCGTTGGTCGATATTTCGACTACGTTGGAGCGATCTTTGAAGATTTCATGTCAAAGATTGAGAAACCTGAAAGGGACATCAAAATTCCCTATGTCTGCTTCTTCTCTGCCATCCTCCACTTCTTCCTTGGCAACAAGTACCCTAAGGAAGGTGACTGCAGCTTCTCCAAGGTTGGACTTCAAGCCCTGGAAGTTAAGCCCGCTGACAAAGAGGTAAGTCTTCAAACCTTACGCTTCCGACTCTCCCAAACTTCTTCGTCTTCAGTGGCTACGCCGATGGTTTCTTTCTCAGCTATCCCGCCACTACCACCCCTCATAAATGCACATCAACAATCCTTACTGGTCCTTCTTAGAAGGCCAAGAAGACTATGGAGCAAACCCCATTGACAAAGGTGTTAACTCCTAGTTTATCAAGTTCTAATATATTTCAATTAACAACAACAACAACAACAACAACAAGATGATCACAATCAATCTCAACCAAACTACCTGTTTCAATTGATTCACATATTTCGTTTACAACAGTCTCTGAATACTTTCTCTCTCTAAACTCAGCATACAATCAACTACTTGTTCTAACTTGCAACTCTTACTACTTCTACAACTACTAACCATATATCTATTAAAGACAAAATAAACACACGCGCTAAACACTACACTTTACAAAGACACAAGAGACTTTGACTTTGACTTATTACAAAGTTGACTTTGACATTCACTTGAGAGTTGACTTTGAGCATTTGACTTGGTTGAATTTTAGCTTCAGTTTCCATGATCTTCTATCCAACAAATATGCTCTAACAATCTCCCCCTTTGGATTCCAGATCATCTCTAAAAGATTTTGCAATACAATCTCCCCCTTTGTTGCAATAAAGATCTTTAAGATTTTATCTCCCCTTTAAGCTCAATCTGTGTAATCTCCCTCTTTGCTTAGCAGTCTTCAAACATTCTGTCTTCAGAAAAACTTTTGTAATCTCTCCAAAGTCTGTCTTCTAGAATAGTAACAATTTCCTCCAAGGTTGTAAAACCTCTTTCAGACACATGAAATAATTTATCTTCAGGTTTCTCTCAACTTGCTTCAGCAAAATGACTTCAAAGAAAATTTTCAGAAATCTTTGCACGCTTTCAGAAATCTTTGAACTCTTCTCTTTTCAGCTTCAACTTTACTTTATCAAAATCCACAATTTTTTATCACTTTTCAAATATTTCTTGATCTTCTCTCTCATCTTTAACATGTCTATATTATCTCTCCCCCTTTTTGATGAATGAAACATGAAATCATCAAAACTTTGACAAGAAATGTCCGTAATCTGTTCTTACCACTATTCTTTTCAAACGAGCCTCTGACCATTTATCGATCCAAAAGATATTTATCCGAATCTTTTCAAATTCAGACAAATTATGAATGTAACACCTGAATCAACAAATGAATCAGTTAAAATGCCTGCCAGTAACACGAAGTTACTCTGTGTAACGAATACACGATGGAAAGGAGCTTTTGTGATGTTCACTCCCCCAGGTCTTCCATTCAATCATCAAATAACACATGTTTATTTTATGAACGTTTTGACAGAAAAACGAATTATCTGTGTGTTCATGCTTCTGGTTGAAAGAATTAAGAACATATGATTGCTTATTATAAGGCTCAAAAATTGTGTAAACCATTGAGACAACAACAGTTAAACACAGACTCGATTGTGCATGATCGAAGTGCGAAGGTGGGGTTGATTCCCTTCTTTTTCAATAGCCAGATTTTCCAAATGAAAACCAGATAGATTATGTGTTGCGTCCCCTTGAAATATGAAACATCTTCTTTTTGAGAAAAAAATGAGTATCTGGTGGGGGTTTTATCAAGAGTTGGCATGGGCTAGTTACCTGTTTTAATAATGTTCACGAAGAATTGTGAAACACTAGAAATGTGGTTGCCCAACTCAGAAAAAGTTGGTGCAGAGTTTAATATTCTTTTACTCTGTGCTCACACCCTCTTTCTTTTAATCTTTGAGCTCGTTTCTAACCAAACTCTTATTTCCATTTTACCTCATCACGCAACCCACACTCAGTTATTTTTGACTCCTCACTCTTCGATCACTCAAGGATTAACTTCTTGGGAAAGAAACATTGGTTAACGTGAATCCATAGAAGTTTCCATTAATTCCTCACACAATGAACCCATTTAGTCCTATAAGAACATGTTGCTCATGATGGTTTAACTTTGCATTAAAAGCACATATATATATACAAGTCAGATGTTTGAATGCTCATGAAGATAATCATGAAGATTTGAGGATTTTAAACGTTGAAGACTTATCAAACAAGATAATTGAATGAAGGAAATGAATACAAGAAACTTGTTTGAAAATCTGACATTGTATGAAAAATATCAAAATATCTTAATGATTTAGCAATTAAAGCTTAGGTCAGCAAAAGTTGGATATTATCTATACGAACCAAGATATAGACAAGTCTTGAAAGAACGTGTCAAAATGAAATCACGCTCAAACGTTGAATAACAAGCAGGGTGTATCACCATCAAAAAATTTGTTCAATTTGTGACATGGTGAAAACATTTACAACAAAAAATTAAACCGGTGTGTGTGAATACTTGACAGTATATGGAAAAGATAATACGCAAGTATTAATCTTTGGAAACACACGGTTTGTGTATCATTGAAAGCACATGAACCATGAAAACATTAAAATCACACTTCTATATTCATGAAATCTTTTAAAGAATTAGAAGTGATTTGAACATTTAAAAACATGTTTTCATATCTGAAAGTTGTCCTTCTTTCAGACACGTATGAGATTAAGATTAGAAATAAATCTTTTGTTCAGTCTTAAATCTCATCAAGTTAGCTCTAAGTCTTATATGATATGATCATTTAAGCTCTCTCTCAATTCTGCAAAAAAAATAAAAAATCGTAAAAGTTCAAAGCTTTATTCACAACATTTATTGAAAAGTAAATGACATAAAGCAATAAAGCATTGAATGTACGAGTTCTGATCAAAAGTAATCAGAACTCATATTCAGTACTCCTTATCTTTTACTCCCCCTGCAATTATGCATCAGAAAAATTTATCAGTGATAATCATGTGCATAAATATGAACTCCCCCTCAAAAGTATGTAGATCGTCTTTTCATCTTCTCACACTCCCCCTGAGATCATGAACAAACTTAATTGCAGATATCTTTCAGAACAAAAATAAAAAAATGAAGAACAATAACAATAATTAAACTTTAGTGGGTAATCACTGATTAAGTCTTGAGATTTAACATACCAAGTTTAGAAACGAGAAAATTAAATCTCTTTTCATCGAGTGGCTTGGTAAATAAATCAGCAAGTTGGTAATCAGTGTTTACAAAATAAAGTTCGATTGTACCTTTTTCGACATTATCTTTAATAAAGTGATATCGTACATCGATGTGTTTGGTCTTAGTATGTTGAACAGGATTCGAAGATATAGCAATGGCGCTTTTAGAATCATAGTATATCGGGATCTTGTTATACTGAAAACCATAATCTCGGAGTTGTGTTCTCATCCACAACACTTGAGAACAGCAGCTCGTCGCAGCGACGTACTCTGCCTCAGCTATTGATGTGGAAACAAGAGTTGTTTCTTTGAAGCCCAACTCACGAGTTTATCGCCTAGAAATTATATGTGCCCCGACGTACTTTTCATATCAAGCATACAACCTGCATGTTCTGCATCTGAATATGTTGTCAGTTCAAAACCTATATCCTTAGGATACCACAGACCAAGATCTGCAGTGCCCTTCAGATATCTAAAAATTCTTTTGACCGCAGATAAATGGGATTCTTTTCGATTAGCCTGATATTTAGCACATAGACATGTAGAAAACATTATATTTGGCCTACTAGAAGTTAAATACATCAAAGAACCAATCATCCCTCTGTAGGTTCTAACATCGACAGCTTTTGCCGAATGATCAATGCCAATCTTAGTTCCTGGTGTCATTGGGGTTCTAATAGGTGTAAAATTTTCCATTTTGAGTTTTCTAAGAATATCAAAAATGTACTTTGATTGATTAATAAAAATCCCCGTGGAAAATTGTTTGAATTGTAATCCGAGAAAGAAATTCATCTCTCCCAGCATACTCATCTGAAATCTTGACACCATGAGGTTAGAAAAATTCTTACAGTATTTTGGATTTGTTGAGCCAAATATGATGTCATCCACATAAATCTGAATTAAAATGATATCGGCTTTTTCCTTTTTAATAAACAAAGTAGTATCGATCTTACCTTTACAGAAGCCAACTTGACTAGGAATTTAGATAGGACTTCATACCAGGCTCAAGGGGCTTGCTTCAGTCCGTAAAGAGCTTTGTCCAAAATATAAACATGATTTGGCTTTTTTGGATTGACAAAGCCTTCAGGCTGAGAGACGTAGACTCCATCCTTTAGAATGTCATTGAGAAAGGCAGTCTCTACGTCCATTTGATAGACTGTGAAGTTCTTGTGAGCGGCATATGCAAGAAACATTCGGATAGATTCGATGCACGCCACTAGAGCATAAGTCTCGTCATATTCAATACCTTCCTCTTGCCTATATCCCTTAGTCATTAGTCTTGCTTTGTTTCTGATCACGATACCATCTTCGTTCTTTTTGTTCTTGAATACTCATTTTGTGTCGATGATAGTCTTTCCTACAAGCTTAGGCACAAGTCTCCAGACTTTTAATGCTTCGAACTGATTCACCTCATCTTGCATCGCAGTTACCCGATATGAGTTGGTTAGAGCTTCAGATATGAGTGTTGGCTCTACCTTGCTCAGAAATGAGTCATGCATACACATGTTTAATGTAGCAGACCTAGTTTGCACCGGTATAGAAGGATCTCTAATGACCTGGCTTATCGGGTGCTCTTTGGTTCACTTGTGTTCATGAGGGAGTGGATTTGATGTAGATTGATCGTGATTCTCATATAAGTATCCACTTTCAGTTTCTTCTTGTTCAGGGAGTGATTCAGTTGAATTATTTAGAGCAGAAGTTTCAGTTGGTACAGAAGTTTCAGTTGGTACAGTAGTATCTGGCTATTTAGTAGACGTTACAGTGCAACCAACTGAGTCAGCAACTTTTGTCTCGACATTTTCATGTACAGCTTCAACCGAAGGAGTGGTTGTTTGAATTGGAGTTTCTTGCTGAATCGGGGGAACGAACTGAGTAGACACATCTGAAGTGACTAGATGATGACCACTTGACTCTTCCGGTCTGTCAATCACAACAGATTTAAGCAGTTTAGATCCAAGAAACTCATCATAAAAGAATTCAAACAATAAATCTAATTCTGATAAATGAGATGTATAAAGTTTATCAGAATCAGTAACATTAACCACAGGTTCTGGACTGATCTGTCCAAAAGCTAGTACTCTTGTAAGTAGGGGTTCTGAACTGCTTTGTTCAGAAGCCAATTCCTCGTCAAATGTAACGTTTACACTCTCTATTACAGTCTTTGATTACTTTAGATAGACTCTGTATGTTGCAGACGTTTGAGAGTATCCAATGAAGATGCCTTCGTCAGCCTTGGGACTGAACTTGTTCAAGTTCTCTTTATCGTTCAGCACAAAGCACCTGCATCCAAAAATATGAAAGTGTTTAATTCTAGGTGTACGATTATTTATCAAAGCATACGGAGTTTTACCAAACCGGCGGTGTATTATGGATCGATTCTGTGTATAGCAAGCAGTCGATACAGTTTCGGCCCAAAGAAACAAAGGTAGATCCGATTGACTAAGCTTAGTTCAAGAGGCCTCGACTAGCGTTCTGTTACGTATCTCTACTACTCCGTTCTGTTCTGGTGTTCAGGCAGCAGAATATTGATGTGTTATCCCGAACGATTCGAGATAATCTTTAACAATGCTATTCTTGAATTATGTGTCGTTATCTGTACGAAGAAGTTTGACTTTCTTTTGCAGATTCACTTGGGTAGTCTTTAAGAAATTGATGATGACTTCTGGTGTCTCATCCTTTGATCTCAGAAATTTGACCCAAGTATATCGCGAATAAACGTCCACAATAACTAAGACGTATTTCTTCTCGTTAATGCTTTGTGTACGCATAGGACCGCAGAGATCCATATGCAACAACTCAAGTGGAGAACTTATACTAGGCTCAGGATTCGGCTTATGAGTAGCTCTCTTCATTTTACCATTCTCGTACGCTGCACACAGATGTTCTTTCTCATATTTTAGCTCAGGAAGTCCTTTGACTAGTTTCCCCGTGACCAGTTTGTTGATGTAACAAAAATTCAGGTGAGAAAGCCTTCGGTGCCATAACCATCTTTGTTGCAGCGATGCTTTTGACAGTAGACAAACCTCATTGTCAGTCTGGACTTTTGACAGATTAATTGTGTAGAGGTTAGACTTTCTCGTGTCGTCCAAGAGTCTCTTACCGTCTTCAGTACGCACAGAACATCTCTTGGCTTTGAAATTTACCTCTAAGTCTTTGTCACAGAACTGTCCAATGTTGAACAGCTTATGTCCTAATCCTTCCACGTAGCTCACCTTCGTAATCGTCACATTTTCTTGTATCACGTCAATGTAGCCCAAAATCGGTGAAAACTGATCATTTCCAAATCGCACGTTCCCGCAGTATTTCTCTGTATAATTAGACAAAATATCTTTCTGCTCAGTCATATGCTTGGAGCAACCAGAATCCAAGTACCACATATGACGGGTCTGCACAGGAGAAATCAGGTAACAATAACTTTTGGTACCCATTTAAAAGTGGGTCCTATCGGATTAGTGCATGATTTTGGCATCCATTTATATATGGACCCTCTGAACTTTTGAAAAACCTTTGAAGCATATGACTTATAAGAATAGACATGATAAGTACCAAACCAATCATCAGAATATCGGTGAGAAACAAAATTATTCCGTCTATAGTTAGATGACTTAGTAGCAGACCGAGATAATTGGAGTAATTGCTTTATTGTATATCTCTTATAAGGAATTACAAGTTTTTGTTTATTAGAAGCAATAGTACCAACTACATCAGAACTACTATCAGTCGATCTATTACAAGCACTATCAGGATATGATTCTGAACTCTCATCAATCTTCGGTTTTGGTCGCCATTCAGTTCTTTCTTCCGACCTTTTCTTTTTCAAATCTAAAATAAAAGATTTAGATTTGTTAGGAAAAACAGATTTCTGAGTTTGTCTTTTCTTGAGCTTACCAGTGTTGTTCCGTTTTTGTGAGCGTCGTTTCTTTTGCTTCTTACCTTTCTGATAGTAATTACTACTCACAGAAACTGATACACCAACCTTAGTCGATGATTCAACAACTTAATATACACTTGGTAAAGCTTCAGAGTTAATGATAAAAGCAGAATGATCTGGAAGTTTAACATTAAAGTCAAACATATCAATACTTTCCTCAACACACCCATCATCAGAATTAAAAAAAAAATCATTTGCAGATGCAAATAAGTCATCAAAATCAACTTCTTAAGTTTGAGGTGCCTTAGAAGTTGTTGAACACTCATTAGATTTAGTTTTGAAAACGATGTTCTTTATTACATTAGAAAATACATTTTGTTCAATATCACCCAAAATTCTTTCATCAGATAAAACTTTTTCACGTTACATTATTTTGCTTTCTAACACAAGTGGAGGAACATAAATTTTAGCTTTAATTGGTTTTGCCTCCATCTCATTAGTAGAATAGCTAGCAAAATAATCATTTGAAAGAAACTTTGGTTTTTTTGAAATATAACTATCATTCAGCTTTTGATAGCAGAATGGTAGTTGCATTTTATTTAAATTATTTCTGTTTTCATCTTCTTTGGCCTCAGCCTCTTCAGATGGCTTGGTAACTTGGGTTTTAAATGAGGATATTTACCATCCGCAAATAGAAAATCAAAGTTATATAAAGTTGGTTGATTTCTGATGGCTTTCTTTAAGTAGTGGGGGTTACATAATCGAGTCCCCACTTCACATTAAAATCAGCTACCTCATTGGGTGTATTTAAGAAAATGATTTGATCTGTTTGTCCTCTAGCATATAATTTTGCTTCCAAACCATTTACCTTTTTCTCTAAGCTCTTGTTTTCAACCTCCAATTTGTGAGCTTTTAGTATACATTCTTGTTTTTCAATATCAGACTTAGAAAGTTTAGAAACAATATCAGAAATCTTATTTTCAAACCATCTTTTTGCAGTTTAAAATCAGAAGCAGATTTGTTCAGTGAGTCAATTAGACTTTTGTTCCCAACAAGTTCCTTGTTGAAGTTCCTTGTTGAGTTTAAAAATCTTTTGACGTTTCATTGCAACTCTGCTCTTTTCCTTTTTCAGTTTAGATTGAAGATCTTGAAGTTCGACCATCATGGCTTCCATTTTGGTTAAAAATTCAAATTCAGAAAAATATGTACCTCATCAGATGTCTCTTCATCAGATTCATCAAACTTCACCTCCTTTGCCATCAAGCAGATGTGTGTTGTCTCTTATTTTTCTTCCTCGTCGTAATGGTTTAGCCAGAACTCGTCCTCAACCATTAGTTCTTTTCCAGCTTCTTTTTGTTTAGCCAACAATATCTTCTGCTTATAGTAATCAGAATTCCTTACGGTAGGCTTTCGACAGTCCTTGGCATAGTGACCAACCTTCCCGCAGTTGGAGCACTTAATCAGTTCATCTGTCTTCTTCTCAGCTCCATAATCATTCATATATCTCTTCTTCTCTTCTGTCTTTCTTTCACTAAACCTCTTCTCCTCAAATCTCTTTCCTTCCACCCGTTCTCTGTGCTCGTGATTCTTTGATCCAGACGAATATCTTTGAGAGTTTGAACCCGGATTTTTATAGAACTTCTTTTGAAATGCCCGAGTCAAAAGAAGCATCGCTTGTTTGAGATTTTCCCCGTCATCAGAATCTGACTCAGAATCAACAAAATCATCTGAACTTGGAAGCACAACTTTCTTCTTCTTCTTTTCTTTCTTCTCCTTCTCTTTCTGACCAGCTACCAAAGCTATCGGATCAACAGTTTTCTCAGTCTTTTTCTTCTCACTTCTTTTCTCTTCAACCTTGTTAGAGCATAAATCAGTTGGATACAAGATTAAGAAGACTGAAAGTCAAAGGTCAAGAAAGTCAAAGCTAAGAAAGTCAACTCTCATTAAAGTCAAAGTCTTTTGTAATAATAGTCAAAGTATTTTATAATTTGTATTTTGCTTTATTTCCTTGTATTTTAGATGTAGGTATAAATAGCCTTGTATTTTCTGTTTTGCAGAAGTTGTCTAGTTGAGAATCTGAGAATAAATTTTAGAGAGAGAGAGAGTTCTAGAGAGAGAAAGTTTGTAATCTTGGAATTTGAAAGTGAAATCAAACAGGTAATTTGATTGAAATTTGTTTGTTGATTAATTGTTTGTGATTAGATACTAGAATCTGGGAATAACAATTGGTATCAGAGCAGATCTAAATCGAAAATCAAGAAAATATAGAAGTTTGACTCTGTGTTCATCATGTTCGATTCAATTTCTGGATTTTAGGGTGTAATTCGAGTGGTAATTGATTAGGTTTTGTTCGGATAGCATAATTGATCGAGTCTGTATAAGTTTTGGATCAAATTTGCACTGTAATTTTCTTGAATTTGGGAATTTTATTAAGTTTTGTTTCACGAGTTGAGCGCACTGTACTCGAATCATTTTTGTAATTTTTTTGTGTTTTTAATCGAAATTCTTTGCTAGAATTGAGTTCTAGATGTTTAGACTAGCAAATTGTCAAATTTTCGTACTGAAATTCGAGGTCTAGAGTGGTTTGTGGTGCGAATCTGTTCGATTTTTTAAGTTTGCGCAAGATCCAAACTTTGCGCAAGTTCGTCAAGGTTTGCGCAAGTTCATCTCAGTTTGCGCAAGTTCATCAAGAAAATCATCAAGTAATTTTTCTAAGGTTTGCATCATCTACGAGATACGCAAAGTGTTTTTTGCGTATTCAACCAGAAACGCAAAGTGAGTTTTGCGTAATCAACGGGTAGCGAAAAGCTGAAGTTTGGGTTCAAATAGACAAGTCCACTTTGCTCCATCAGTGGTTTACGAGAAGTTAGTGTTCGCGCAATAAACTTGTCACACAAAGTTAGCTTTGCGCAAGCAGTTTATCACGCAAAGTGTAGTTTGCGTTAGTCTCGGGTTACGCAAAGTCTTGTTTGCGCAAGCTGCACGTTACGCAAAGTCTCGTTTGCGTAAGCTGCACATTCTGCTGTCAATTACAGAAGGTCCTATGGTACCAATCACTGTTCAAATAGTTGATGATGATTCATCTGATAGTGAAGATGGTACTGAGGAAAGAGAACAGAAGATGAAAACAGTTCAAGTTGAGTATAGTCAATATTCAGAGGAACAGAAAAGTCGGTATAAAGCAGAAAAATAAGCAAGATCTCTTCTTTTTCAAAGTATCCCGAATGACATCTATATCAAGATTGATAGTTACAAGGCAAATGCTAAGAAGATGTGGGATCAATTGCAAAAGATGATGATGGGATCCAAGATCGGGAATCAGATAAAAGTGGCTAACTGCATCAATAGCTATGAAGAATTCAAAGCCAAAGAGAATGAAAGCCTGGAAGACACCTATGAACGGTTTGTCTTGCTTTTGAATGAACTAACAAAGAACAAAGTGAAAAAGAAGCAGCTTGGGAACAATGTCAAATTCCTGAGCATCCTACAACCTGAATGGAAGAAGCATACGCGTAGGATGAAACAGATGAAGGATCTGAATGACATACCGTTACATGAGGTTTATGAGACTATGAGGCAAAATGAAGAAGAAGTGGAAGAGAAAAGATCTGAGAAAAAGAAGGTAGAAAAAGTTCCTGATCCTATTGCTTTAGTAGCCGGAGAGAAGAAGAAAGAAAAGAAAGAGAAGAAGAAAAAGAAGAAAGTCATCACTAGTTCTGAATCTGAATCTGAATCAGATGGTGATGATGGAGAAAGTCTTAAGCAAGCTATGCTATTATTGACCCGTGCATTTCAAAAGAAATTCTACAAGAAGTCGGGATCCAACTCTCAGAGATATTCTTCATCAAGCTCCAAGAATCATGAGCATCGAGAAAGAGTTGAAGGAAAGCGACATGAAGAGAACCGGTATATGGAAAGGAAGCCGGAAGAAAAAAAGAAGTTTGTGAATGATTACACCGTTGCTAAAAAGTCAGCAAATGATCCAATTAAATGCTACAACTTTGGCAAGATTGGACATTTTACTAAAGAGTGTCGAAAGCCAAAGGTTCGAAACTCCCAGTATTATCAGAACAAACTGCTATTGGCCAAACAGCAAGAAGCTGGCATAGCATTAATGGGTGAAGACGAATTCTGGTTGGAACATTCTGATCAAGAGGATGAAAAAGAGAAAGAAGAAACAACTCATCTCTATCTAATGGGAAAAGAGGTAAAGTGAAATGATAGTTATATTTTAGAAACACCAAAAGTTCTTTCAAATGATTATTTTGCTAGTTATTCTGTTTCTGAGATGAAGGCAAAACCTGCAATTGCAAAGGTTTATGTTCTTCCACTCATTCTTGAAAGCAAAATAGTTGAGTTGGAAAATGTTTTATCTGATGAAAAACTTTTGGTTGATATTCAACAAAGTGTAGTTTCTACTGTATTAAAGAACACGATTTTTCAATCTACATCTACAAAGTGTTCTACAGTTTCTAAGGCACCTCAAACGTTGTCTGATAATTTTGATGACTTATTTGAGTCTGCAAATGATTTTCTTAATTCTGATGATGGGTGCATAGACGAAATTGATATGTTTGACTTTAATGCTATTCTTCCTGATCATTCTACTTGTCTTACAAATGAAAAAGTGTTACCAAGTGATATTAATATTGGTGAATTATCAACTAAGGTTGATGAACCAGTTTCTGTAACTGCTGATTACTATGCTCAAGGTAAGAAACATAAGAAACAGCGATTACAGAAACAGAAACACACTGGTACATAAAAGAAAACTCAGTCTCAGAAATCTGATTTTCCTAATAGATCTAAATCTTTTGTTTCAGATATAAGCAAGAAAAGGTCGAAAGCTCGAACTGAATGGCGACCAAAAAGGAAGGATGATGAGATAGGTGGATCAGTTTCTGATAATTCTTGTACTAGATCAGTTAGTAGTGATAATGATGTAATTGATCAACTTGCTTCACATAAACAAAACCTTGTAACTTCTTACAAGCGATATTCAATAAAGCAATTGATTCAATTATCTCTTATTTCTACTACATCTTATCATTATCGGAGAAATGATCTTGCTTACTCTCATAATTTTTCTGATTGGTTCGGATCTTATCATGTGTATTCTTCAAGATCAAATATTTTTAAAGGTTTTCAAAAGAATAGAGGGTCCATTTTCAAATGGATACCAAAATCTTGTGCTAATCTGTTAGGACCCGTTTTTAAATGGGTACCTAAAGTTATTGTTTCCTGATTTCTCTTGCAGACTCGGCATATGTGGTACTTGGACAGTGGATGTTCCAAGCATATGACTAGGCAAAAAGCTTTATTGTCTAACTATACAAAGAAATTCAGTGGAAATGTCAGATTTGGAAACGATCAGCTTTCACCAATCTTAGGATATGGTGACATTATTCAAGACAACATAACGATCAGTAAAGTGAGTTATGTCGAAGGCTTGGGGCACAACTTATTCAGCATTGGTCAATTCTGTGATAAAGGGTTAGAGGTCAACTTCAAAGCTAAGAGATGTTCGGTTCGTATGGAAGACGACACAGAACTCTTAGCAGGCAAGAGAAAGACAAATATCTACACCATCAATCTTTCAAAGGTCCAGAATGACAGTCACGTTTGCTTATTATCAAATGCTTCAATGCAACAAAGTTGGCTTTGGCACCGACGACTATCACATCTGAACTTTCGTTATATCAACAAGCTGGTTAGTGGGAAATTGGTAAAAGGACTTCCTGAGCTGAAATACGAGAAAGAACACTTATGTGCTGCATGTGAGAAGGGTAAGATGAAGAGAGCTCCGCATAAACCGAAGCCTGAACCAAGCACTAGTTCTCCATTAGAATTGTTACATATGGATTTGTGTGGTCCAATGAGAACTTAGAGTTTGGGTGGAAAGAAATACGTGTTGGTTATTGTGGACGATTACTCAAGGTACACATGGGTCAAATTTCTTCGATCAAAAGATGAGACGCCAGAAGTTCTCATTACTTTCTTAAAGACGACCCAGGTGAAAATGCAGCGAAAAGTCAAGTTTCTTCGAACAGACAACGACACAGAGTTCAAAAACAAGATAGTTGAAAAATATCTCGAATCGGTCGGGATATCACATCAGTACTCTGATGCTCGTACGCCTGAACAAAATGGAGTAGTCGAAAGGCGAAATCGGACGCTAGTCGAGGCCACTCGTACTATGCTCAGCCAATCTGATCTACCTCTATTCTTGTGGGCAGAAGTTCTGTCAACTGCATGTCATACTCAAAATCGGTCCATGATACAACGTCGTTTTCAAAAGACTCCATATGAGCTGATCAACAACAGAACAACAACAATAAAGTATTTTCACATATTTGGGTGTAAATGTTTTCTGCTTAACGACAGAGAGAGTCTGAATAAATTCAGTGCTAAGGCGGACGAGGGTATCTTCATTGGTTATTCTTTAACATCAGCAGCATATCGTGTTTATCTGAAGAAGTCAAAGACAGTTGTCGAGAGCGTTAATGTAACATTCGATGAAGATATGGCTTCTGAACAACTCAGTTCAGAACCCGTTATCACTGGAATATTAGCTTTTGGGCAGATCAGTCCAGAACCTGTTTCTACAGCGACAAATTCGAATAACGCTTCTACATCTAGTTCTCATTTAACTGATTTAGATTTGTTATTTGAATTCTTTTATGATGAGTTTCTAGGTTCTAATATACCTAAATCTGTTGTGCTTGATAGGTCTGAAGATACAAGTTGCAATCATCCAGTCACTTCAGATGTCATAACTGAACAAGCATCCCCTGTTCAGTCAGAAACTCACATTCCTACAATTACTCCTACAGTTGAAGATGTACAAGTAAATGCTGAGTCAGAAGTAATTATTTCAGTTGGGTGTAATACAATGTCTCCTAAACAGACAGAGACTGTTGTTCCAACTGATGCTTCTGCACCTGAAACTTCAACTGCAAACCCCCCTCATATTATTCAAACTGAAGAGTCTGATAGTGGATTTCTAGAGGATGATCATGTTCAATCAGTATCTATTCCACTTCCTCATGAGCATCGCTGGACCAAAGAGCATCCATTACACCAAGTAATTGGAAATTTTGACAAGCCTGTACAAACGAGGTCAGCGACTCTTAATCAGTGTATGCATGACTCATTCCTCAGTAAGATAGAGCCAACTCGAGTATCAGAGGCTCTTGCTGATTTGGACTGGGTATCTGCTATGCAAGAAGAGATCAATCAGTTTGAAGCCCCAAAGGTTTGGAGATTAGTTCCAAAACCAGAAGGTAAAACCGTGATAGGCCCTAAATGGGTATTCAAGAATAAAAAGGATGAAGATGGTATCGTCATAAGGAACAAAGTTAGACTTGTTGCCAAAGGTTACCGGCAAGAGGAAGGCATAGACTACTGTGACACCTGTCAAATTCTGAATATTAAGGTTAGCACCCTTAGATTATATTATAAGTTGTGTCACTTCTAGATTTTAATTAAAAGCCTTTAAAATAAAAGTTTCCCGAAAAATTTAGAAGTTGCGTTAAAAACCCAGAACAGTTCCGCATCTGACCGTCACTGTCCAGAAATGCCAAAATAAGTGATAAAAAGTCCAAAATCCATAAACTACAAAAAAAAAAAAAAAAATTCAGTATGTTTAATTTGTCTTGCATTGCAAAATTTTCAAATTTGACATTTTTTTTAGCAAATATTGAGAATCGGGTATTTCGGTTCTCAATTATATCTGATATTTTATAAATTAGACTAGTAATTTATTTAATAATATTAAATTAAATCTTTTGATCATGATGACTCATTTAGGACACTTGTCTTAATTTTATCATATTCAAATTATTTTATTAATTAGAAACAAATTAAAAACAAGAATTACTCTCATTTTTCAATTTCAACTTTTCATCTCCTCTCTCCCTCCTGTCTCTTGTTCGGCCGAAGAACACACCACCACCACCACCATTTCATTTTTTTGTTACTCAAAATCAAAATACAATCAAGAATCCATCAACAAATTGAAGATAGAATCAAGTTTCCTTCTCAAATCTTCAAGGTAATCTCAAAAACTACATTCTTTTTATGCATGTTCTCATATTTCGAATTTTGGGTTCGAGGAGCAAAAGATTTCATCTAAATGTGGTATAAATTAGGTTTTTGTTGATAAAATAGCTTTCAAATTTATGTTCAAAAATGAGTTTTTGATTCTTGTTTTTTTTGTAAAAAAAACTTGTTTATCATTAAGTTTAGAGTTTATGATGAAAATGTTGAATTTTGGTATCATAAATCACTAAAATGTTGGTATTATTGAAATTATGATTATGTTATCATAATGAAATGTTAGTATAAAAATGTTCTTATGAAGGAATTTCCCAAATTCCACATGATTAAGAACTTAGTAATAATGTTAATGTCATTTATTTGGTGTTGTGTTCATGCATTCATTTGGATGAGCATTTTGATTGCAATGAATCCATGATACATAAGTTAGTTTATCATGTAATGAGGAGTGAAGACATGGTTTATAATCAAAAACCATGTCTAATGATTATCATTTTTGGTTTAAAATAGTATTTTCTTCATTTTAGAATCTGTCCAGAAAATGGACTTCACTTCTAGCTTGCACAACTCACAAACCACATGTCCAAATTTGGGGTTTTTGCTTCTAAACCTTAATTTAGAGTGTTAGATTTCTAAAAAGTCCGAAAATACTGAATTTGGAGTTGATTTGGGCACTCAAATGGAATTTATAAGAAAGGGGTGCAATCTGTCCAGTGAGGACAGAATCATACACCCAACTTGTAAAGACCATAACTCCCACATTATTCATCCAAAATAAGTGAATCTTTTTCCAAAAGATAGGATTTTGAATTAGGTTTGCATCCATATAAGGATCACTGTCTAATTCCAATAATTGATACCCCAAAAGCCTGTTACAAGTGAGGTATGTCACTGATCCGAAAATCAGTGACACTCTGTTTTGTAAAAATTATTTGAGGTATCAAAAGTTATACAAAAATTATAAAAAAATTAATATTTACTCCAAACATATCATAGAACACCACAAAAATTTATGATTTAAATAATTCTCTTGGGAAGTTAAGTTTCCGTGGTGATTTTATCGGATAACTTTCTGGACAGCATATGCTGAATCCAGAAAGGTAATCTTATTAAGTCAAAATTTGTTTTATTGCATTTTGGAACTTTGTATAGTTTAAAAATGGATATTGACTAAAGAATTTATATAATGGCATTTCATGGGACAATTGGACATACTGGTTGGACATCGGAATAGGGCATTAATGTGTTTCTATGTGGCAACTCTTGTATAGGGAAACTAAGGGCGTGGCAAATTCCATAAGTATTAAAGTAAAGTTTCACCCGTTCCATTCGTTAAGGTGAGTATTCACAGCCCCACTTTTATCGTTTAATTGATTTTGGGGTGGAAAGCATGTTTAAATTGCGTATATTAAAGATACATGAGAATTGTTTGAAAGTATTGCGAATTGGCAATTTATAAGGCTTTGTTAAAAGCGTTTGGAATTATAAGCTATATGATAAGTATGCAATTGATGTGTTGAGTATTAAATGTTAAGACCCCGTGACACTACTATTAACTCGAAGAAAATCGGGCCTATAGTATTAGTGGATAGCGCTATTTGGTGTGACAAGCCCACCTTATACTGACGAGCAGGGGTGCACTATACTAGAGAAGATGACTAAACATGTGGCTCGAACCACCGCTGAGTTAGTTCATCGGGGGCGTTGAAATTGGTCAGGGATGGCTTAGTAGTGGCTCAACGTAATTTTTTTATCATTGCATACCTCTTGTCATATAAACTAAGTTATGACACTCATGAATCAAAGAAATTGAAGTTCGGTTTATACGTATGTTTTACAAATGACAACTTGCATATAAATTGATTTGTGCATATCTAAAACCTGTGAACTCACCAACTCTTTGTAGTTGACCTTGGTTTTTATTCATGCTTTTCAGGAATCGAGAAGGTAATTCCATGATGTTTTAGCAGTGCACTTCATCGTTATATTTTAAGTTTGGGAATTGTAAACAATGACAATACTGTGTTCTTAAAAATGTAATGTCTTTTAAAAGTTAAGTAAAAGTTGGTATGTTTATAATCTTGTGCTATGACATCGGAGCTGTTATGCCTCGTGTTTCCGCTTTAGCGGGGTGTGACAACTACGATGAGACGTATGCTCCAGTAGCACGTATAGAAGCAATCCGCATGTTTCTAGCCTACGTAGCCCATAAAAATTTCACAGTCTTTCAGATGGATGTGAAAACAGCCTTTCTGAATGGCATTCTTAAAGAGGAAGTGTACGTGTCTCAACCAGAAGGGTTCGTCAATCCAGATAAGCCAGATCATGTCTACATCTTGGACAAATCCCTCTATGGTTTAAAACAAGCCCCTCGAGCATGGTATGACGTTTTATCTAAATTCTTGGTCAAGTCCGGTTTTTCCAAAGGTAAGATAGATACCACTTTATTCATCAAAAAGGAAAAATCTGATATTATCCTTATTCAAATTTATGTTGATGATATAATATTTGGTTCTACTAATCCAAAATTTTGCAAAAACTTTTCTAATCTCATGGTGTCACGTTTTCAAATGAGTATGATGGGAGAGATGAATTTCTTTCTCGGATTACAAGTTAAACAGTTTTCTACGGGGATTTTCATTAACCAATCTAAGTACATTTTGGATATTCTTCGGAAGTTCAATATGGAAAAATGTAAACCAATTGGAACCCCGATGGCACCAGGTACTAAGATTAACACTGATCCTTCGGGTAAAAGTGTTGATGTTAGGACTTAAAGAGGTATGATAGGATCGTTAATGTATCTAATATCTAGTAGACCAGATATTATGTTTTCAACATGATAGTGTTCTAGATATCAGGCTGCTCCTAAAGAATCCCATTTGGCTCCTGTCAAATGGATTTTTAGATATCTGAAGGGGACTGCAGATCTTGGCCTGTGGTATCCTAAGGATACTGGGTTTCAACTGACTGCATATTCAGATGTAGATCATGCAGGTTGCATGTTGGACAGAAAGAGTACTTCTGGTAACATTCAATTTCTTGGAGACAAGCTTGTTAGTTGGGCATCAAAGAAACAATTATGCGTTTCCACATCGACTGCTGAAACTGAGTACGTAGTTGCTGCAAGTTGCTGTTCTCAAGTCCTGTGGATGCGAACACAGCTACGAGACTATGGATTCAAGTATGACAAAATTCCAATCTACTGTGACTCGAAGAGCGCAATTGCAATATCTGCTAATCCTGTCCAACATACGAAAACCAAACACATTGATGTAAGGTATCATTTTATTAAGGATAATGTAGAAAAAGGAACAATTGAACTCTATTTTGTAAAAACGGATTATCAGCTTGCAGATTTATTTACCAAACCATTAGATGAAAAGAGATTTAGTTTTCTTATCTCTATGCTTGGTATGTTAAATATGAAGACATAATCAGTTGTTACCTAATATAGTTACGAATTGTTATTTTTCGTCATTTTCTTTATCTTTATGTTTGAAGGATATCTACACTTTAATTGTTTGCTCATGATCTCAGGGGGAGTAAGAGAAGATTTTAGATGATCTACATTGTTTTGAGGGGGAGCATAACTAATTTCTGCATTTTACTTAACTGACAAAATTTTTGTAATGCATGATTTTAGGGGGAGCTTATAAGTCAAAATTAGTAAGACTTTGATTTCTGATTACTTCTAATCAGAACTCGTTCTTTAATCGTTTTACTGCTTTATGTCTTTTATTTTCGAATAAATTTTGTGAATAAATTCTTGACTAGACTTTGAGACTTATGCAGGATGAGAGAGGATAAGACGATCATATCATTTTGACTTAAGCATGACTTTATAAGTATTAAGATTGAGCGTAAAGGTAAATTTGTTATCTTAATCTCAAATGTATCTGAAAGAAGGACAACTTTCAGATATAGAAAACATGTTCTTAAATGTTCAAACCATTTCTCGAATTTTAAAAAGATTTTATAATTTGGAAGCGTGATTTTAAATGTTTTCATTTTATTTTTATGATTCATTGTTAAACAAACCGTGTGTTATCCAAAGATAAATACTTGCGTATTGTCTTCTCATATACTTTCAAGTATTCACACACACTGGTTTGATTTTTTGTTCAAATTGTTCTTACCATGTCTTATATTGAAACATTTTTTTCGATGGTAAGACACCCCGTTTGTACTTCAAAGAATTTTGAGCGTTATTTCATTTCTAAACGTTCATTTCAAGAATGTCTATATCTTGGTTCGTATGGACAATATCCGTTGTTTTTTACCTTAAGCCTTGATTTTTATATCATTCATTTCTGATCATTTTCATACAATTTCAGATTTTCATCCAAGTCTCTTCCATTCATGTTCATTCATTCAATTAACTTGTTTGAAATATCTTCAATGTTTTAAAATGCTCATATCTTCATGATTATATTTCTGAGCATATATACGTCTGACTTGTATTTTGAGCTTTATCTGATTAAGATAAACCATAATGAGCAACATTATGCTTTCATAGGATTACATGGGTTCTTTGTGCTAGGAATTAACTAAACTTCTATGAAATCACGTTAACCAGTGATTTCTACCCAAGAAGTTAATCCATAGAGTTTGAGTGTGAGGAGTCTAAAAAGAAATGAGTGTGGGTGTGACGAGGTAAAATGGAAAATAGAGTTTGGTTAGATGTGAGCTTAATGATTAAAAAGAAAGAGGGTGAGAGAACAGAGTAAAAGAATATCAAACTCTGTACCAACTACTTTCTGAGTCGGGCAGCTACATTACTAGCGTTTCACAATTTTTTTTTTGGTGAATGTTATTGAAACAGGCAACTAGCCCATGTCAACTCTTGACTTAACCCCACCAGCTACTCATTTTCTTCTCAAAAAGAAAATGTTTCACATTTTCAAGGGGACACAGCATATAATCTATCTGGTTTTCATTTGGAAAATCTGGCTATTGAAAAAGAAGGAAGTCTACCCCACCTTCGCACTTCAATCATGCACATTGAGTCTGTCTTTATCTACTGATGTCTCAGTGATTTACACTATGTTGAGCCTTTATAAAAGCAATTATTCGTGCTTAATTCTTTCTACACTTGCACGAGCACACAAAGAATTTGTTTCTTTGTCATAACATTCATAGAAACTGCCTTTGTGGCATTTCGATGATTGGATGGAAGCCCTGGGGGAATGAACATCAAAAAGCTCCTTTATATTGTGTATTCATTACACACAGTGACTTCGTGTTACTGACAGACATTTTAACTGATTCATTTGTTGATTCAGGTGTTACACATTTTTATTTTGTCTGTATTTGAAAAGATCTAGATAAATACATGGTTACGGATCATCGAATCAGAGGCTCAGTTTGGCAGATCAGAATGGTCAAAGATCATTTCTTGGGAGAAAAGTTTTGATGATATAGATGCTCAAATCATCAAAAAGGGGGAGATGGTGTCAAGAAATGATAAAGTTTTGAGAGATGATTTTCAGAAATGTCTTAGTCAGAAGATTCAAAAGTAAAGATTCGAATAAGATCAAAGTATTTCTGAAGATTTGAGGAATTTTTCTTTGAAGATTATTTGCTAAAGCAAATTCGAGCTGATTCTGAAGATAATTTCTTTCCAAAGTCTGAAAATTGTGAAAGACTTGGGGAGATTGTTAATCATTTGAAGACAGTTTTGGAAAGAATACCGTTAAAGAAAAAGGGGAGATTGTACTGACAGAACTTAAAATGAAGACTGAATTGCTAGATCTTTCAACAGTGATCTTGAATCGAAAGGGGAGATTGTCAGAGCATAAATTTGTTGGATACAAGATCAAGAATACTGAAGGTCAAAGTTCAAGAAGTCAAAGTTGAGAAAGTCAACTCTCATTAAAAGTCAAAGTCAAAGTTGTTGTTTTGTATTTGTTTGTTTTCTTTTAATTGTTGTAGATATAAATAGTTTTTCTTTCTTTGTAATTAGAAGTAACGAGCAGAAGTAATTCTAGAGAAAGAAATATCATAGACAGAGAGAGAGTTCGTTTAAAAGAGATTGTAGAGAGAGAGTCTTGTAATCGTGAATTGGATTGAAATCAAACAGGTAATTGATTGATATATTCTTGTTTGTTTGATTAATCTTGTATAGGAACTAGAATCTGGGAATATCAGGTACTTGGACAGTGGATGTTTCAAGCATATGACTGGGCAGAAAGCTTTATTGTCTAATTATACAGAGAAATTCAGCGGCAATGTCAGATTTGGGAACGACCAAGTTTCACCAATCTTAGGATATGGTGATATTATTCCAGATAACATAACGATTAGGAAGGTGAGTTATGTCGAAGGCTTAGGGAACAACTTGTTTAGCATCGGTAAATTCTGCGACAAAGGGTTAGAGGTCAACTTCAAAGCTAAGAGATGTTCAGTTCGTTCTGAAGACGACACGGAACTCTTAGTTGGCAAGCGAAAGACAAATCTCTACTCCATCAATATTTCAAAGGTCCAAAATGACAATCACGTTTGCTTATTGACAAAAGCTTCGATGCAACAAAGTTGGCTTTGGTACCGATGACTATCACATCTGAATTTTCGTTATATCAACAAATTGGTCAAAGATAAGTTGGTAAAAGGACTTCCTGAGCTGAGATATGAGAAAGAACACTTGTGTGCTACATGTGAAAAGGGTAAGATGAAGAGAGCCGCACATAAACCGAAGCCTGAACAAAGCACCAGTTCTCCACTAGAGTTGTTACATATGGATCTCTGCGGTCCGATGAGAGTACAAAGCTTAGGAGGAAAGAAATACGTGTTGGTTATTGTGGATGATTATTAAAGATACACGTGGGTCAAATTTCTTCGATCAAAAGATGAGACGCTCGAAGTTCTCATTACTTTCTTAAAGACGACCCAAGAGAATATGCAGAGACAAGTCAAGTTTCTTCGAACTGACAACGGCACATGGTTCAAAAACAAAACCGTTGAAGAATATCTCGAATCGGTCGGGATATCACAATAATACTATGCTGCTCGTACGCCTGAACAAAATGGAGTAGTCGAAAGGCGAAATCGGATGCTAGTCGAGGCCGCTCGGACTATGCTGAGCCAGTCTGACTTACCTCTATTCTTGTGGGCAGAAGTTGTGTCAACTGCATGTCATACTCAAAATCAATCCATGATACACCGCCGTTTTCAAAAGACTCCATATGAACAGATCAACAACAGAACACCTACAATCAAGTATTTTCATATATTTGGGTGTAAGTGTTTCGTACTTAATGACAGAGAGAGTCTGAATAAATTCAGTGCTAAGGCGGATGAGGGTATCTTCATTGGTTATTCTTCAACATCTGCAGCATACCGTGTTTATCTGAAGAAGTCAAAGACAGTCGTAGAGAGCGTCAATGTAACATTCGATAAAGAGTTGGCTTCTAAACAACTCAGTTCAGAACCCGTGATCATTGGAGTATTAGCTTCTGGACAGATCAGTCCAGAACCTGTTTCTACAGAGAAAAATTCGGATAACCCTTCTACTTCAGTTTCACATTTATCTGATTTAGATTTGTTATTTGAATTCTTTTATGATGAGTTTCTAGGATCTAATTTGACTAAATCTGTTGTGACTGACAGGTCTGAAGACACAAGCTGCAATCATCCAGTCACTTCAAAAGTTTTAACTGAACTTGTATCCCCCGTTCAGTCAGAAACTTACATTCCATCAACTAATCCTACAGTTGAAGATACACAAGTAACTGATAAGCCAGAAGTAACTGTTTCAGTTGGATGTGATATTATGTCTACTCAACAGCCAGAGTCTGTTGTTCCAACTGATGTTTCTGCACCTGAAACTTCAACTGCAAACCCCCCTCCTATTATTCAAAATGAAGAGCCTGATAGTGGATTTCAAGATGATGATCATGTTCAATCAGTATCTAATCCACTCTCTCATGAGCATCGCTGGACCAAAGAGCATCCTTTACATCAAGTAATTGGAGATCTTAACAAGCCCGTACAAACTAGGTCAGCGACTATTAATCAATGTTTGCATGACTCATTCCTCAGCAAGATAGAGCCTACGCGAGTATTAGAGGCTTTAGCTGATTCGGATTGGGTATCTGCTATGTAAGAAGAATTAAATCAGTTTGAAGCCCTGAAGGTCTGGAGATTAGTTCCAAAACCGGAAGGTAAATCCGTGATTGGCACTAAATGGGTATTCAAAAACAAGATAGATGAAGATGGTATCGTCATAAGAAACAAAGCTAGACTTGTTGCCAAAGGTTACCGGCAAGAGGAAGGCATAGACTACGATGAGACGTATGCTCCAGTAGCGCGTATAGAGGCAATCCGCATGTTTCTAGCCTACGCAGCTCATAAGAATTTCACAGTCTATCAGATGGACGTGAAAACGACCTTTCTGAATGGCATTCTTAAGGAGGAAGTATACGTGTCTCAACCAGAAGGGTTTGCGAATCCAGATAAGCCAGATCATGTCTACATCTTGGACAAAGCCCTGTATGGTTTGAAACAAGCCCCTCAAGCATGGTATGATGTTCTATCAAAATTCTTGGCCAAGTCTAGTTTTTCCAAAGGTAAAATTGATACCACTTTATTCATCAAAAAGGAAAAAGTTGATATTATTCTTATACAGATATATGTTGATGATATAATATTTGGTTCTACTAATCCTAAATTCTGCAAAAACTTTTCTAACCTCACGGTGTCACGTTTTCAAATGAGTATGATGGGAAAGATGAATTTCTTTCTCGGATTACAAGTTAAACAATTTTCAATGGGGATTTTCACCAACCAATCTAAGTACATTTTGGATATTCTTCGGAAGTTCAATATGGAAAATTGTAAACCAATTGGAACCCCGATGGCACCAGGTACTAAAATTAGCACTAATCCTTCGGGTAAAAGTGTTGATGTTAGAACTTATAGAGGTATGATAGGATCGTTAATGTATCTTACATCTAGTAGACCAGATATTATGTTTTCAACATGCTTATGTTCTAGATATCAGGCTGCTCCTAAAGAATCCCATTTGGCTGCTGTCAAAAGGATTTTTAGGTATCTGAAGGGGACTGTAGATCTTGGTCTATGGTATCCTAAGGAAACTGGGTTTCAACTGACTGCCTATTCAAATGCAAATCATGCAGGTTGCATGTTGGACAGAAAGAGCACTTCAGGTCACATTCAATTTCTTGGAGACAAGCTCGTTAGTTGGGCATCAAAGAAACAATTATGCGTTTCCACATCAACTAATGAAGTAAAGTACGTAGTTGCTGCTCTCAAGTTCTGTGGATGCGAACACAGCTGCGAGACTATGGATTCAAATTTGAGAAATTTCCAATTTATTGTGTCTCGAAGAGTGCAATCACGATATCTGCTAATCCTGTCCAGCATACGAAAACCAAACATATTGACGTCAGGTATCATTTTATCAACGACAATGTAGAAAAAGGAACAATTGAACCTTATTTTGTCAAAACAGATTATCAGCTTGCAGATTTATTTACCAAACCCTTAGATGAAAAGAGATTTAATTTTCTTGTTTCTAAGCTTGGTATGTTAAATCTTAAGACATAATCAGTTGTTACCTAATAAAGTTAAGTATTGTTATTTTTCATCATTTTCTTTATCATTATTTCTGAAAGATATCTGCACTTTAATAGTTTTCTCATGATCTCAGGGGGAGAGTGAGATGCATTTTAAGATGATATACATTCATTTGAGGGGGAGTATAACTAATTTCTGCATTTTACTTAAATGATAAATTTTTGTAATGCATGATTTTAGGGGGAGCTTATAAGTCATATTAAAGGAGTAAGACTATGATTTCTGATTATTTCAGATCAGAACTCGTACTTTAATCGTTTTACTACTTTATGTTTTTTTGTTTTTCAAATTAATTTGTGAATAAATTTGCTTTGACTAGACTTTGAGACTTTTGCAGGATTAGAGAGGATGACACGATCATATCTTAATGACTACAGCTAACTTTATGAGAATTAAGATTGAGCGAAAAGGTAAATTTCTTATCTTAATCTCATATGTATCTGAATGAAGGACAACTTTCAGATATGAAAACATGATTTTCTTAAATGTTCAAACCACTTCCCGATTCTTAAATAGATTTTATAATTTGGAAGTGTGATTTTAATTGTTTTCATCTTATCTTGTGCTTACATGATTACAAACCGTGTGTTTCCAAAGATAAATACTTGCGTATTGTCTTTCCTACATACTTTCAAGTATTCACACACATCGGTTTAATTTTTGTTGAAATTGTTCTTACCATGTCTCATATTGAAACATATTTTCGATGGTAAGACACCCTGCTTGTACTTCACTGTATCTTGAGTGTCATTTCATTTCGAAACGTCATTTCAAGAGTGTCTATATTTTGTTTCGTATGGACAATATCTGTTATTTTGACCATAAGCCTTAATTGATATATCACTTCATTTCTGATCATTTTCATACAATGTCAGATTTTCAAACAAGTCTTTTGCATTCATGTTCATTCATTCAGTATACATGTTTGAAAATACTTCAATGTCTAAAAATGCTTAAATCTTCATGATTATATTTTATGAGCATACATTCATCTGACATTTGTATTTGAGCTTTAACTGATCAAGTTAAACCATTTTGAGCAACATTTGCTTCATAGGACTATGGGTTCTTTGTGCTATGACTTAAATGAAACTTCTATGAAATCACGTTAACCAGTGATTTCTACCCAAGAAGTTAATCCTTAGTGATTGAGTGTGAGGAGTCTAAAAAGAAATGAGTGTGGGTGTGATGAGGTAAAATGGAAAAGAGATTTTGGTTAGTAGTGAGCTTAATGATTAAAAAGAAAGAGGGTGAGAGAACAGAGTAAAAGAATATCAAACTCTGCACCTAATACTTTCTGAGTCGGGCAGCTACATTACGAATGTTTCACAATTCTTTCGTGAACATTATTGAAACAGGCAACTAGCCCATGCCAACTCTTGACTAAAACCCCACCAGCCACTCATTTTATTTTCAAAAAGAAAATGTTTCGTATTTTTCTGGGGACGCAGCATGTAATCTATCTGGTTTTCATTTGGAAAATCTGGATATTGAAAAAGAAGGAAGTCTGCCCCACCTTCGCACTTCAATCATGCACATTGATTTTGTGTTTATCTACTGTGGTCTCAGTGGTTTACACAATGTTGAGCCTTATTAAAAGCAATCATCAAGTGCTTAATTCTTTCTACACTTGCACGAGCACACAAGAAATATGTTTTCTTGTCATAACGTTCATAGAAATTGCCTTTGTGGTGTTTCGATGATTGAATGGAAGCCCTGGGAGAGTGAACATCAAAAAGCTCCATTATATTGTGTATTCGTTACACACAGTGACTTCGTGTTACTGACAAGCATTTTAACTCGTTCATTTGTTGATTCAGGAGTTACATGTTCTTATTTTGTCTGGATTTGCAAAGATCTAGATGAATACTTGGTTATGGATCACAGAATCAGAGGCTCAGTTTGACATGTCAGAATGGTTAAAGATATTTCTTGGTGAATGTTTAGATGATACAGATGCTCAAATCATCAAAAAGGGGGAGATTGTATCAAGAAATGATAAAGTTTTAAGAGATATTTTTAAAGAGATGTCCAAGTCAGAAAATTCAAAGTAAAGATTTGAAGAAGATCAAATAATTTCTGAAGATGTGTTGATTTTGAGGAAATTTTCTTTGAAGATTATTTGCTAAAGCAATCCGAGCTGATTCTGAAGATAATTTCTTTCCAAAGTCTGAAAGTATTTTTGTGAAAGTTTTGGGGAGATTGTTAATCGTTTGAAGACAGTTTTGGAAAGAATACCATCAAAGAAAAAGGGGAGATTGTACTGACAGAGCTTAAAAGTGAAGACTAAATTGCTAGATTTTTCAACAGTGATCTTGAATCCAAAGGGGGAGATTGTTAGAGCATAAATCTGTTGGATACAAGATTAAGAAGACTGAAGGTCAAAGGTCAAGAAAGTCAAAGCTGAGAAAGTCAACTCTCATTAAAGTCAAAGTCTTTTGTAATAATAGTCAAAGTATTTTGTAATTTGTATTTTGCTTTCTTTCCTTGTATTTTAGATGTAGGTATAAATAGCTTTGTATTTTTTGTTTTGTAGAAGTTGTCTAGTTGAGAATCTGAGAATACATTTAGAGAGAGAGAGAGAGTTCTAGAGAGAGAAAGTTTGTAATCTTGGAATTTGAAAGTGAAATCAAACAGGTAATTTGATTGAAATTTGTTTGTTGATTAATTGTTTGTGATTAGATACTAGAATCTGGGAATAACAAACCTCTTCCTCATTCTGTCTTAATGTTTCACACACCTCATGGAGTGGAATATCACTTAGCATTTGCTTCATTCTTCTCGTGTGCTTTTTCCACTCAGGCTGAAGAATGCTGAGGAATTTGACGATGTTCTCGATTTGCTTATTTTTGACTTTATTCTTAGAAAGCTCATTCATAAGAAGAAAAAATCGATCGTATGTATCCTACAGACTCTCATTCTTTTTAGCCTTAAACTCTTCATAGTTGTTTATGCAGTTTGCTACTTTCATCTGATTTCCTACCTTCGACCCCATCATCATCTTCTGGAGTTGATCCCACATCTTTTTAGCATTGGCTTTGTAGTTGTCTATCTTTATGTATATCTCATTAGGAATGCTCTTTAAGAGAAGAGATCGTGCTTGTTTATCATCCTTGTGTCTGCTCTTTTGTTCCTCAGTATACTGTGATATGTCCTTCGGAACAGTCTTTGTCTTTCTAACTCTATCTTCATCTCCATCTTCACTATCGGAAGATTCGTCATCAGGTATTTCCATTGTAGGTGGAACCATTGGACCCTCCATGATAGATAAGAGAATGTTCTCTCCATTTGCATGTCGGTAAACAAAGTCAAGGAATCGGTCCTTCCACTGCTCCTATTCCCCTTTAAACAGAATAGAGGGCTTCACATCAGTACCAATGGAAAGTGCATCCTTTGAAGTCATCCTGTTTCAATTAGTTTACAATAAGAACTTGACAAATGAACGTTAGTCCAAGTGAAATCCAAAAATACAGAAAACTTATGAAGAAATTCAGAAAATTAGCTTTCCAAAAATATCACAAGTATGGAATTCGCATACAAGAGTGAAGTACAAGGAATTCGCACAAAACAATTCGTACAACTACAGAATTCGCACACTACTCACACCAACCTTAGAATTCGCACACTAAAAGAAATAGAATTCGCATGCAACCAGAATTCGCATGAAGTGTTATGCGAGTTCTAAGAATTCGTATACAACTCTATGCGAGTTCTAGACTTAGAAAATTTTGAAAATCAAACTTTTCGCATTAAACACTTTTCGCACAACAACCTGATACGAATTCTGAACTTAAAGATATTTGAAAAATAAGATTTCATAACTCACACTTATGCGAATTTTGAGGAATTCGTATATAGTTAGATGCGAAATCTTAAGAATTCGTATCCTACCTTATACGAATTCTACACTTGAAGAACTTTTCCACTAAAAACTTTTCGTACACAAAACTTATGCGAATTCTTACAATTCGCACGAGACAATGATGCGGATTCTATCCTCAATAATTTTCAAGAGAAATTTTCGCAAAACACAGTTATACGAATTCTGATGATTTCTCAATACACACACATGCGAATTCTATGCAATTCGCACGACACCCATCTGCGAATTCTATACTTGAAAATTTTCAGAATCAAAATATGCGAAATCTAATTAAATCTGCGAAATCCAATGAGTCTGCGAGTTCATGATGTGAGTTCTTGAATATTCTGCGAGTTCTTCAGATCTTCGAACAAAAACACTCTGATTCAATCAAAAATACATCTAATCTTCGAATTTCGATTTGTAACTTCACCAAAATGACCACTAACACATCTAGAGACAATTACAACCAAGGATTTTTGATAAAAAAACACATAAAGATACAAATTGATATTGAACAGTGCTTCTGGAACTCGTGAACTCTGAAAATGCAAAATATCAAAATTGATGATCAATTACAGTGCAAGACATTAACAAATATATACAAGATTCATCTAGAACATAAAACAAACACAATGAGACCAATTACAACTCCAAATTCGCACAAAGACTCAAAATTCGATCTAAAACTCAATGAACAATGTCGACTCCATATTTTCTTGATTTCAAACATGGATTTGCTCTGATACCAATTGTTAATTCCCAGTTTATCAAGTTCTAATCTATTTCAATTAACAACAACAACAAGATGATCACAATCAATCTCAACCAAACTACCTGTTTCAATTGATTCATAAGTTTCGCATACAACAGTCCCTGAATAATTTCTCTCTCTAAACTCAGCGTACAATCAGCTACTTGTTCTAACTTGCAACTCTTACTACTTCTACAACTACTAACCATATATCTATTAAAGAAAAAATAAACACACGTTCTAAACACTACACTTTACAAAGACACAATAGACTTTGACTTATTACAAAGTTGACTTTGACATTCACTTGAGAGTTGACTTTTAGCATTTGACTTGGTTGACTTTCAGCTTCAGTTTCCATGATCTTGTATCCAACAAATATGCTCTAACAAAAGGTACCTGAGGTAGTCTCTCAACAGACTACCTTAGATGATTTCGTGGCTCGCTCCTCCATAGTTGCTCCAACAACAACCATGTTAGTAACTGCCCCAATTCCCTCAATGACTCCAACACCATCTGAGGTAACTTCTATCATCACCAGTGTTTCCTCTTCTATCCCTGTTACTTCTCCTTCTATTTATTTGGTCTTTAATCTTCCACCCTTACAGCAGCCAATTATTAATGTTGCACATGTAGGACCTGTTGTGCCTCAAACATTGCTACCTTTCCCTTCCTTTGAAGGCGACTTGAATTTATTCAATATGTTTGACACTTCAGGTATCACTAAAAACCTATAAACTTTTCCGACCTCTCTAAATAAGCCTGAGCATCGTTTTGCTCAAATGCTAACTTGTTTTCCAGGTCTTACTTTGGGAACGGTTGATGCTACTGTGACCAAGCTTGCTGACAAGGTGGACTCTATTGCTGCCTCTCTCAACACCAACACCACCGCTGTAAATACAGTGGGTGAGGATCTGAAGACCCTCTCTACTTCCACTTCCACCAAAGATGAGGCTTCTCAGCTTAGCTCTCTTCAAATAGAGGTCACCGCGCTGAAGGAAAACGTGGCCAACAATTCAATGCAGATCCAATTTCTCAATGGCCACGTTGATCACCTGACTGGCGAAGTCAAGACCCTCAGCGACAAGATGGAGACTGTGAATCAGCTGCTCAAATTCTGTCAAAAGTGAATGCACCAGCTCCCGCTTCTACTCCCTCATTCACTGAGAATGATAGAGTGTCCCTGAATGTTGCAGTGGAATTCATTCTTCGGGCCACTTATGCTATTCCAGAGATAGAAGGGCGTCTGGATAACCTAGAGGCTGATGCCCATAAAGAACCTGTTGTTGATGTTGCTGCCACAACTACTACTGACCTCCCCCATGATGATGACAAAGAGGGGGAGAAGAATCTCAATGAAGAAAATTCAGCGGAAGCACAGGAAACAGCGGATGAACCTCTCTCTCATGCTGAGGGGGAGCTGGTTGCTGAAGAAAAATCTCCTCCCTCCCCTTCTCCACTACTAGTTGAAGAGGAAGAGGAGGAATAAGATGAAGAAGATAAAGAACTTGATCTTCAAGATCAAGAAGGTAACGACGACGTCATCGCTGATGATGATGAAGACGAAGACCCATCTCAGTGATATTCTGCAATAAACGTCTCATCAGGGCCAGCGATGAAAGACGTTGTTAAAAATGAAGCAGGGGGGAGACAGAAGGACTGAGCTTTAGATACATCATCCCAAGGCAAGCAGAAGGGAATCGCTGCCGAGGGAAACCTGAAACTCCTATCACCTTCTAAGGGGGAGCTACCTTCTCAGGTATGTCTCTCCATAGTACCTCTATCCTTCTTTTCCTACCATCCACCCCTGTCTTTCTAGCCTTTATGTCTCTTCCTCAAAAACATACACTAACTCCTTGTCTTTTTTCTCAAACAGTTCTCTCCCCTGCTTAAGGGAAGTTTTTTTTAAATAATCCCAGCTTAAATAGCTAAAGAATCAATAATCCCAATCTCTGTCAATGAGATTGATGAAGATGAAGAGGATGAATCCCTAAGTCATCCAAGAAGGCCCTCTCGACCTATTCAAAGGTCAGAAGATGAAGTACAAAGACGAGCAGAGATGATCTCCATCCTAGAGAGTTTACGGCTGAAGATCCCTCCTCAATCCTTAACTGAAGAGTTTGACTTCCTGTCCAAAGCTGAAATTGAAGAATATGTCAGTGCTGAAAATTTGATTGTTGAATGCCAAAAAGACGTTGATCTAGCTCTTGAGGTACATTCATCTCTATTCAATGATGACAAGATGAAAAAAATCTTGTAAAAGTTCAAGCTGCTCTTTTGAAAGATATAGAGGAGGAAAACGCTAAAAGAAAAGAGATCAGCAATGCCAGTCTAGCTTGGTGCAAGAAAAAGCTCGACCATCGATCTGATCCAATGAAGATCACTGCCATGACAATCTCAGGAAAGAAAAAGAAGGATCGAACAACTATCACCATGGAGATATTCAGAGAAAATGGAAGTGCAAAAGCAATGTTCTTATCAAAACTAGAACACTTCGGCTATTCAGAATGGTTAGAGTTCAGAGAAGCACTGAGGAAATCAAGATCAACGTACAGAGGCCATGTTGAAAACCTTCTTGAAGCTCTCATCAACAAGGTCTCTGACAAAACAAATGAGTCCTCAGCTCCTCCATCTCAGCCAAGACTAGTTAAAAGAAAGCAAGCCTCTTCTTCTGAAAATGATGTTATTATCAGAAATGAAACCTCCATCAAATTCTCTAGGGATGCACTGTTCGGGCTTCCTCCTGATCTCTCAGCTCTAGATCTATCATTGCCTCTTGGTGGACCATATTTACCAGGGCAAGTGATAAAGAAGCTATAGGGAATCTTCTACAGAGATGATGAGGAACAACTCAGGTTTCAGAGAGTCTCTGAGATCCCTCTCTGCCCTCTAAGCCATTTACAAGATCTTCTATGCTTGTGATGTGGATACTCTTCATCAGCAGATCCCATCAAAACTCTTATTTAACAAGAAGTCTTTGATCGAAGAAGGATAGGAGAAAAGGTACCAGGTTATATGATCTCTCCGGAGACCTCCTGAAAACTTAGTTGATACATTCTCTTCTACCTCTTGTAATCTATTAGTTATTCTTACAGTAGTATAGGACTTCTCTTGTACTTGAAATTTTCATATTCTACTTTGTAACTTCTTTTTACAAATTAATGAAAATTTCAGTGAAGTACTTAAATACATCAGTACTGTAAAAGATCCCTCAAAATAGTAATTGGGACATGTATGTTACGAGTCCTGACTATCCTTATATTTTGACTTGAAAGTAATTTTCTTCATAGTTACTTTGTCATCATCAAATAGGGGGAGATTGTTGATCCAAACTCTCTCAGTGATTTGATAATGACCCGCTGTTATACTTAGTAAAAATTACGTTTAACATTTGTATGTATAAGTGTTTCACTATCAGCGATCAAATACTAAGTGTTCTTAGTATCGCTGATAATCTCTCTTATAACTGTTAGACGTACCTGAACACAAATTTCGTGACAAAGCTGTTAATCACTGAATCTAAGACAAAGTTGTTGAACAAAGGACAAGTATACTCATGATCTGATGCGGATATCAATGAAACCAAGGCATGTCTACATACACGCGAAGAAACCTGAGGAAATGCTTCAGCGATCGTTGAAATTCCTTCTATCTCTGTGAAGGAAGAGATATTCGGAAATTAAAGATCACTTAGCTTATATCTCAAGTCTCTTTTGTCTTACCTTTGCACACATAGTACAAATGTCATAAGAGACATACCTCTGTGACATATCGTACAACAACTCTGATATCTACACTGTTCACCATACGGCCAAAAGCATGTCTCCAAAAGTCAGACGCATGCAACCAACCATCGAAGGACACGTGTAAAGTACCCTGCCATGCATTTAATGCATAGGGTATAAATAGGAAGATCAAGACTCTATCTGAAAGTTGCCTTCTATCTTTCTATTCATATAGAAACCCTTGCTTTCTATATTATCTAAATTCTTGTGCAACAATCTGTGTGATTCTTAAGTTTGTTTAGATTAGGTTTTACTTAATCTTATTCCGCAACAAACTGTAAATTGTAATTTGATTTTTCAATAAACAATTTAATAAACCATTAAATTTTGTGTTTGTATTCAACCCCCCCCCCCTTCTACAAACTTGTTAAGCACCTTCGGGACCAACACTTAGAAAAATCATTATTGAAGAGCCTAAGAATACAGAAGTCGAGGAACGAGTCGAAGACACAAGGCCTCTGAGCCTAATAGCCATGGCAGTTGAGATTGCCAACGAAGTGGTGAAAATATTGTGTCCACCAGCCACATAAGACATACCTCAGAACCTTACACCTCCAGAACCCTCTCCGCCAAGGATTAATCCCACTAAAGACGAAGTGGTGGTGGTAGAGGAGGTAGATGAAGAGAAGGATATTGAAGGTGGGACATTGAGAAAAACAAGAAGAATGAGAACGAGGGTGAAAAAGATGCCCTAGATGGCATATAATCCAATCCACCTCCCTGTGCAAACCAACATCTACCTATGCCGGTCTAGATTAGAAAGGTTTTGAAGAAGGAGTGCACACTCCGATCCTAACCCCAACCAACTGGACAGAGGAGCCTTTTTTTTCCTCTGCTCCATCCTTAGTCGGGGACAACCAAACCACCACATCCTCTCAAAAGGATGTAGGTGTAGAAAAAAGTGCTCATTCGCCCCAGAGCACGATACCAACCAATGCAAGGGCATATGTTGCCTCTGTCACCCACGAGGGAATTATCCAAGGATGTTTAGAGCATCTCGTGAGTGCACACAAATACTATGCGGTTCTAGACCGACCAAAGAGTCCACTCATTGAAAATCAAGTGCAAGACTCTGAATCTTCACTTGACAAAGCCAGTGACAGAACTTCTGTAGATGACCCTTCCTCTAAAGAGCATCGAGGATCAGAAGAAAATCCTATGTATCCCATCACCAAAACAAGATCCCTAGGTGCCAAAGGTGATTTGGCTCAATCTGGACCATGTGTTGGTCTAGAGGCTGACCCTTCTGCACCCATCACAAGGGCTAAATTCCAAGCCTTTACTGATGTGGTGTACACAAACTAGAGTGAGTTGAAAAGCTTGATCCCAACTACCACACTCCACATTGTGATCAAGAATACTAAAAAAGTCTCAGAGGTCGTGAACTTCATCAAAGCCACCTCTGAGACCAACTTCTTTAAAAGATGATCAACGCCTCTACCAATTCTGTCACAAAAGAATATTTCAATAAACTGGCAGAGGTGGTGAAGGCAAACACCGAGGCTCTGAAGTGTCTGCAGACATCGTAACTCAGCAAAAGAATCAGGCTCCAGAAGCTCTTGTCAGCACCTAATCCTCCGCGGAAGAAGCTCTCCAGGCTCTGCGCAATGAAATAAGGGACATGGTTCGCAATACCATTGTCCCTGCAACATCCTCTTCCCAACCTCCGTTAGAGTAGATCTTCCCTTCACATTTAGCTATAAAGGCAGAACTCCATCAAATGGGAGAGGCTCTGCTGAACAAAGTAAACAAAATCGGGGACGACTTCACGAAAAAAGCAAACAAGGCTACAGAATCTGTGAAAAAGAAAATAGCCCTGATGAAATTCATCACGGACTAGGAGGTAAATAAAGCAACAATGGTGGCAGGGGACATAGTGTCCATGATCGAGACCTCTGTCAAAACCAATCTGAAGCCTGTCGGTCAAAAGAAGAAGAGAAAGGAACCCTCTTCCTACCAGACAGAGGCAGATGCTAAGAAGAGGAAGCATGATGACCATGGCCCAGATGGTTCTGGTCCCTCTGCTCATCATGAGGGGGAGGCTCTTCCAGCTCTGACTGAAAAAACACTTTCTGTAACTCCCTTAACCTTAGTACCTATGATCTCAGAGGCTAACCCACAACAGAAAACAAAAACAACCACATTTGCAGCTTATTTTCCCATAAATGTCCAAGCACCAAAATCTACAGAAGCACCAAAAGCCAAACCTGCAGAAGCCCCCAAAACCAACCCTATTGCTGAAGACAAAGGAAAAGGCATTGCAACAGAAGCTCTGAAGCCAAAGCCCAAATCCCAACCTAACACATAGAAGCTAATGAAGAGTGCCTTTGACTCTTTCATTACACCCAATCCAGAAGAAGAAGATTGGGCTTCCGGCCTAGAACCTCTATCAACCTTGCCACCCTTAGATCCTTCTGTAAAACCTTATCAAGATCATGTTGCCCAAATAATACAAGGAATGGAGGTCATGAGAAAACCAATTCCACCCTCGTTGCCAAAGGAGGACATGGAAGAGGTCGTCTACAAATACCTCTACAGTCGGGGAATAAATGATCTGTTGCTAGAGCCTACACTTAGTCAATACATAATCTCAGAGGAAACTAGAAGGTTTTACAAAGACAAAGCATAGAAGAAGGATGAGGTCTTCTCTATATCCAACATCACAGAGGTTCTGGGGATAAAACTCCTGCACACTCAATGCAAAAACTTCTGGTACAACCAATACTTTGTTCGAAGGGAAGATGGGACAGAGATGAAATTCACAGATGCAGACCTCAGAAACCTCCATCCCTTCGACCTTTCATAACTTTACACTTGGACAGAAGAGAGATTTGGTTGGAGGCAGGAGAACCAGAAGGCTCACTTAACTGTTAGAAAAGTCATGCAGGAAAAGCTACTTTACTACAGCCTAATCGACTTTTAAGTTGCTCTGGACTTAGGCGTGAAGAAAATCAGCATAACAGCCCCCGGTGACAAATGCCCGGACTTTGCCAACATTCCACAATACTCTATCATAACCCCCCCCCCAAATATGGCTACATCTACCTAGATTCCCAAGGCACAACGAAGATATTCATAAGACATGAAATCCATAAGTATTCCACCCAATCTCTGTTATTCTTCAAGCACGAAATCCTTAGCCATAGAGGCACACAACTTTTCAACTCTGAAGTCGCAGATCAACTACTCGAAAACATTGATGCGACTATCAGGTTCAGAAACATGTGTGCTTTCTTCTAGAAAGAGCTTAAGAAAGAAGGATGCTACGGGCAGAGGTTTAATGATTTTCCAGGCGCCAAAATATAAGCTCTGATGAATTGTAATATTTTATTTTCACTTGTATTTTCTTTTGTTTATCTTCTGTAAATGCCATTCTGACATAAACCTTAAATATGAATGAATTTTGTCTTCAGAGGATTAGTTCCTTTCACCTCTTGTTTCTTACTTAGCCTAGAGTACTCAACTTCCAAAATTTTATTTTTCAATACATAGGGATAGATTGTTAGCTCCAATTGTTATTCATACAAGTAATGAAAAATAGGCTAAGTAGAGAAACAACTGAAGACATCTAATGCATACACCAAGACTAACAGAAGCACAAGATCAGAGCCTCTGTCGGCTACCTTCCGAAGAAGAACTTAACCTAAAGATCATCATCTAAACACAGAGCCTCTGTGACCCTTCACAGAGCCTTTGTGGTGGCAACTTCTGGAAGAAGAAGACTTGTGCAATTCTTGAAGAAACAAGACTATGTGCCTCTCACATGCCCGTGGTGTACAAAGATCCTCAAGATCAAATAGTACGCACACGATGGATTACTTTCCATGTGTCATTCCTTTTATGGAATGACAGCCTTTGTCTTGTACTATTATGTGATCCATTATCTGTATATGTAGGGAGCACATCCTGTAATTGGCACACAACCACAGCACACAATTGCATACACGCCTGATTTGTAGAGAGAAATCTGTTGAGAGCATTTTACACACACTACTATGTGTTCTTGGTGTATTTTGCATGTTAATGAAGATAATCTTTGAGTGAATCATTCCTATTATTTACAGTTACCTTTCTTACTTGTGTGCGTGTGATTCTACCAAACAAAACCATATGTATGCACTAAAATGCTTCTGTACCACAATCTGTTTTGCATGTTCTGGTTTATATCATTGTTGAGCTATACTGGGTTCCAACAGATCCGCTCATGGAGGTTGCCCTTCCGAATGTACACACCATCCTTGGTGATTACGAATTTATTAGATTCGAATACAAGTTTGAACCCTTTCTTGCTAAGAACAGGGACATAAATCAAAATTTTGGTTAATCTAGGTACATGTACTACATCAGATAACACAAGATCCTTGTTGGAAGTCAGCTTCAAGTTGACATTCCCCTTTCCTTCAGTCCTTGCAGTTGAGGTGTTCCCTATGAACATCGGCTCCCTTGTAACATCCGGAATTTCAGGTAAGTAAAAGGTTTTGTTAATCTTATGTTTATGTGTTTATCGAAGTATAATATATATGCTTAATTTCTATTTCTGTTTAAAATGGCTTTGGTTTGGTTTGGGTTGGAAATGTTAGAAACATCCTTTGAAAACAGGAAGCTTCGCGGCACAAGTCGCGTAACCCACTGGAGTGCATCTCTCAGTGGAAGCGGGCGACTTATGTCGTAGATGCAAGTCGCAGCACAAGTCGCGGGGCAACTTGCAGGTCCCCAAAACCCCCAATTGCCCTTTTTTCTCTCATTGTTACCACAAAAATCAGATCAAAACCGGGAGAAACTAGGGTTTGGGCGATTTTCTTCTCCTCTAAACCCTCTTATCATTTATTGCAAAGCTTGGTTGGTGAAATCATTTATTGGGCTTCCACCTACCTCAAGATCTCAAGTCTTCAAGTCTTCATCACCTTCATCCCACTTCTAGGGTTTCATCTTTTCTAGGTTTTGGTTAAAAACCTAGATAGTGAGTTTACTAACCTTTTGCTAAAACTAGATACACATCAAAATCTACTATTCGTTATCATCTTGCATCCTACTTGAAATGTTCTTTGTATATACTCAAGTATTTGGGGAATTTCGTTATGAGCCATATTTATTTATGTCATGCTTGGAGATATTGGGATATGTATATGGGTATCTTGTTATTGAAATGATATATTATTTGGGACTCCATTTTATGGGTCAAAACCACATGATTAAAATGTGGTCATATTTGTCTTGTTATAGACTTCATATTAAATGGCTTGTAATATTGTACACATGGTTGGTATGGATAATATTCTTGGTCATATTGTGCCTTGAGGCCTATTAATAAACTATGTTGGACAAACCAAGTCAGTAGACACTAGGAGGATGTAGTCTTGGGTGCCACCGTGTGGGTATGTGCCTAGACCTCCACCATTTGGGGTAATGCCATGGTTGTAGTCCTCGGATGTGGCGGGCCTTTCGGATGTCACTCGTAGTAGTTGGCATCAAGGTATATCGGCTCTTTGGGTGGAACTTGATTAGTGCTATGAGTATCCCCCGTTGACTCCACATTTAATGAAATCTGGTTAACTACTGATAAGAATTGTAAATGCTTTAACATATTATTTTCTTGTTCAACTCACTAGTCTTTTTGGCCTAACACTTGTTTGGTGTCGATATGTATCTCAGGTTCTAGTGGTGTCATTTCTAAGCAGGCGTAGGCTTGGGTGAGAGCTTGGGGAAATGCACTTGGACATACATTTTGGAGAAGCCATTTGGGCTTATAGATGACACCCTTTTTGTATTCTCTTTTCTAGATATAGAAATTAGATTAGTTGGTTGTTATTTATTTTCTGTTCAATTACAATTGTGATTAAACAGGTTTATTTATTTCCCCATTTTTGGGAGGCTCTTGCTAAGGCAATTTATATACCATTTCTCCTCTTTGGGATAGTTTTTGTTATCCCTATTTTTAGGGTGTTACAAGTTGGTATCAGAGCTTTAGTTTAAGTGAACTAGGTATTGTTTTAGCATATCTAGACTTAAGCTTTAGAATTTATTGCTTCATTGTCCACTTGGGGTAGAGATCCTAGGTGGGGAGAGCATTAGGACTTACGGGATTATGCAAATAAAGAGTCGTAATTGTGGTAACAAGAATCCTTGTGTATGATTTGTTCATAATTTCACTTAGCTACTGCTATTATGAATATGTTGTTACGTAAGTATGCTTGCAAATGTCGTTATTATGATAATTGAAATGTGTATTAGTACGTACATTGAGTTCAACTCACTTAGTCTATTCTCAATCTCTTTTCTCGATCATGTTGGGAAGATAGTGATGGTAAACACTCAGAGTAGGTTACCGAGCACGCCAAAGAGGCGCGTGGAAGTAGAATCTACTGCAGACCAACCCCATGTGGTCGATACCTCTGTGGTACCTCCCATGCCCAATCTCTTGGGAGGAGGACCCGAACAGATTCCACGCATGAACATTGCGGGTAGCAATGCTATCATGGAGGAAGTGACGATGGAAACAAGAATCAGAGACAACATGATGTTGGCCATTAACTCGGCCATGGATCAATAACAAGAATTCTTCATGAAGGTACTGGAAGATCGGGATGCCAGTAACCGCCAACCCGAGACGATGGCCGAGAATATCGTGATGGGATTGGGTGGTGGACCGGTCGTTGTGTTAATTGAGGAGCAAACCGAGAACGGAAATAAAGGGGAAGGTCAAAGGATGAACCTACAAGGCTTTTCTGGGGTGCAACCCAAAGGAGTTTTCGGGCTCCGCAAATCCAGTCATTTGTATGTATTGGCTGAAGGAAGTCGAGATGGCTTTCGAATCTAGTGAATGCGATGTCTCGCAACGGGTGAAGTTCGCTTATCAATTTTTGAGGGGTGAGGCCTTGATTTGGTGGAATCTCACACGGTCCACCCTCACTCCCGAAGTTTTGGCCAAGTTAACTTGGCCGGTTTTCAAGCGGAAGATCATGGATAAGTACTGTAGTGAGCGGTCGGTGGACAAGCTGGAAGAAGAGTTCAAGAACCTGAAGAAGGGGGCTCTGTCCATCACCGACTACTCCAAACTTTTCTTGGAGAAGTTGAATTTGGTGGGACATCTCGTTCCGGATGAGAGATCAAAGATCAAGGCTTTTCAGCAAGGGCTGTCGGCGAAGATGAGGACGGCATTAAGGAATGCTAGGGGATGACTCTTCAGGATGTGATTGAGGAGTCGTATCTAATAGAAGATGATATGGAGGCAGAGAAAGATGAAAGAGTTGCAGTAGGAGAGAAGAGGAAGTGGGAAGGGTCGTCTGGTCCCATTCGTCAGTCAAAGCCATACGTGAGCAAAAGAGTTGGTGAAAATCGTCGTGAGGCCCGATGGTGCCATAAGTGCAAAGTCAAGCACTCTGTCCCATGCGACCCAAAACCTCATTCGGGTCCCGTAGAATGTGCCAAGTGCGGCAAGAAAGGTCATGCAACTCGGGATTGCCCTATTCGAGGTCCGGTTTGTTTTGAGTGTCAGGAACCGAGACACATGAAGAAGGATTGCCCAAAGCTGGTGGGTAGAAACCGAGGAAATTCTTTTGGATCGACGGCACGGGTCGAGCAACCGTCAAGGGCTCCAAGCCGAGCATTCCGAATGACTACCGAAGAGGCGAAGGAGACCGCCGATGTTGTTTCGGGTACGTTTCTAGTAAACTCCTTTCCCGCTCGTGTGTTGTTTGATTCGGGTGTTATGTGTTCTTTCGTATCAGATAATTTCTGTAATCAATTCGTCACTCCTATTAGTGTCCTTTCTGATGCATTAGTAGTAGAAGTAGCCAATGGAGATCAAGTGATCGTCCGAGAGTGTTTCAGTGGTTGTACTCTAGAGATCGATGGGAGTTCCTTCGATGTAGACTTGTTACCTATGGCTATAGGGGGTTCGACGTAGTCATAGGCATGGATTGGTTGGTGAGGCATCTTTTGCTCCAAAAAGATGATCCAAGTTCCTTTGCCGGAAAATGGTGTGGTCACCATCTATGGGGAGAAAGGGAAGAGAAGCAACCCTATCATCTCCTCCCTTAAGGCTCGCAAACTTCTACCGAAGGGTTACCCTTCGTACCTGGCTTACGTGGTGGACGCCAAGAAAGAGAAGATGTCAGTAGAGGACGTGAAGATCGTGCGAGACTACCCGGAAGTATTTCTGGATGATCTACCCGGGATACCGCCGGAACGGCAAGTGGAGTTTCAAATTGACCTAACTCCGGGAGCGGCTCCGATAGCTCGTGCACCCTACCATTTGGCTCCGACAGAAATGTGGGAGATGATGACACAACTTCAAGAGCTGCTCGAGAAAGGATTCATTCGACCGAGCTCGTCACCTTGGGGAGCTCCGGTCTTGTTTGTAAAGAAGAAGGACGAGTACATGCGGATGTGCATTGATTATCGGGAATTGAATAAAGTCACGGTGAAGAACAAGTATCCTCTACCACGCATCGACGATCTCTTCGATCAATTGCAAGGCGCGGGATGCTTTTCAAAGATCGATCTTAGATCCGGTTACCACCAAGTCAGAGTGAAGAAGGAAGATATACCGAAGACGGCCTTTCGGATGAGATATGGTCATTACGAGTTTTTGGTGATGCCCTTTGGCTTGACCAATGCTCCGTCCATATTCATGGATCTAATGAACCGCGTGTGTCACCCTTTCTTGGACAAGTTTGTGATTGTCTTTATCGACAACATCCTGATCTACTCAAAAGACGAGGTTGAGCATGAGAAACGCTTGCGCGAAGTGCTAGAAGTTCTCCGAAAAGAGAAGTTGTATGCGAAGCTCCTATTTTATCCTTGCCCGATGGATCGAATGACTTCTTTGTATATAGTGATGCTTCCAAGATGGGTCTCGGGTATGTGTTGATGCAATGGGGAAAGGTGATATCTTATGTGTCACGACAACTAAAGGACCACGAGAAGAACTACCCGACTCATGACTTGGAATTAACGGCGGTGGTCTTTTCTTTGAAGTTATGGCGGCACTACTTGTACGAAACAAAATGTACTCTTTTTACCGATCACAAGAGTCTCAAGTACATATTCGATCAAAAGGAACTCAATATGCGACAAAGGAGGTGGCTTGAGTTGCTAAAGGACAATGATTGTGATCTACTCTACCATCCCGGTAATGCTAACGTGGTGGCGGATGCGTTGAGCCGAAGGAGCCATGATGGTAATGTTAAGGTATCCCTCATGAGAATCGATGTCGTATCGAGTCTCTTGGAAAACATCAAGGCGAGTCAGTTGGAAGCGCTCAAAGAAGAAAATCTGAAATCGGAAATCATGGTGAAACAAGGTGGACTTTTGACGAAAGATGGTCGAGGACTTAAACTCTTCCAAGGGCGAATTTGGGTGCCAAAGTTTGGTGGAAATCGGGAATTACTTCTCGAAGAAGCGCATAAGTCGAAATATTCTATACATCCCAGTAGCACCAAGATGTATAGGGATTTAAAGTTGAACTATTGGTTGTCGGTGATGAAACTGGACGTGGCAATTTATGTGGAGAGGTGTGTCACATGTCTTCAAGTCAAGGCGGAACACCAAAGACCGTACGGGAGCTTACAATCGTTGTCCATTCCCGAGTGGAAGTGGGACAACATCACTATGGATTTTGTGACAAAGCTACCGAAGACCTTACAAGGTCATGATACTATTTGGGTGGTCGTGGATCGTTTGACCCAAAGTGCGTATTTTCTGGCTATACGAGAGACATTGCCAATGGATAAATTGGCTAAGCTTTATATCGATGAGGTGGTGTCAAGGCACGGAGTTCCGCAATCTATCGTATCTGATTGGGATGGTCGGTTCACCTCAAATTTTTGGGCTAGCTTGCAGAAAGAATTGGGCACTAGATTAAATCTGAGCACGGCCTATCATCCTTAAACGGATGGTTAAAGCGAGAATACAATTCAGACGCTCGAAGGCATGTTGAGATCGTGTGTCATAGATTTCGGCGGGAGTTGGGACTCACACCTACCTCTGGTGGAGTTTGCTTATAATAATAGTTACCATTCGAGTATTGGAATGGCACCGTTCGAGGCGTTATACGGACGGAAGTGTCGAACCCCAGTTTGTTGGCTTGAAGCATGCGAGAAGCACTTCGCCGAACCGGAAATCGTTCAAGAGACGGCATACAAAGTGAAAGAAATTCGAGAACGATTGGAGGCGGCCCAAGACCGACAGAAAAGTTACGCGGATAAGAAGAGAAGATCGGTCGATTTCCAAGTGGGCGATCGTGTCATGTTAAAATTATCTCCTTGGAAGGGGATTATTCGGTTCGGAAAGTGCGGGAAGCTTAGTCCTCGTTTCCTCGGACCCTTTGCTATCTTAGAAAAGGTCGGTCTACAAGCGTACCGATTGGATTTGCCACCGGAGATGGATGGAATACATTCTACATTTCATGAATGTTATCTTCGGAAGTGCTTAGCCGAGGAGGAAATTGTGATTCCCTTAACAGAAATTCGAATAGATAATGGAAACCGGTGTGTGGAAGATCCGGAAGGGATTTTTGGAATCGAAAGTGAAGAAGTTACGACATAAGGACGTAGTCATGATTAAGGTCCAATGGAAGCACCATCGTGGTGTTAATGTCACTTGGGAGTCCGAAGAGGACTTGAAGAAGCGTTATCCTCATTTGTTCATATAAATCTGATTTCGGGGACGAAATCCAAATTAGGTGGGGAGGATTGTAACATCCGGAATTTCAGGTAAGTATGAGGTTTTGTTAATCTTATGTTTATATGTTTATCGAGGTAGAAATTATATGCTTAATTGCTATTTCTGTTTAAAATGGCTTTGGTTTGGTTTGGGTTGGAAATGTTAGAAACATCCTTTGGAAACAGGGAGCTACGCGACTTACGTCGCGAGTGGAAGTCGCGGCACAAGCCCCGTAACCCACTGGAGTGCATCTCTCAGTGGAAGCGGGTGACTTATGCCGCGGGTGCAAGTCGCGGGGCGACCTGCAGGTCCCCAAAACCCCCAATTGCCCGTTTTTCTCTCATTGTTAACACAAAAATTAGATCAAAACCGGGAGAAACTAGGGTTTGGGCTATTTTCTTCTCCTCTAGACCATCTTATCATTTATTGCAAAGCTTGGTTGGTGAAATCATTTATTGGGCTTCCATCTACCTCAAGATCTCAAGTCTTCAAGGTCTTCATCACCTTCATCCCACTTCTAGGGTTTCATCTTTTCTAGGTTTTGGTCAAAAACCTAGATAGTGAGTTTACTAACCTTTTGCTAAAACTAGATACACATCAAAATCTACTATTTGTTATCATCTTGCATCCTACTTGAAATGTTCTTTGTATATACTCAAGTATTTGGGGAATTTCGTTATGAGCCATATTTATTTATGTCATGCATGAAGATATTGGGATATGTATATGGGTATCTTGTTATGGAAAGGATATCTTATTTGGGACTCCATTTTATGGGTCAAAACCACATGATTAAAATGTGGTCATATTTGTCTTGTTATAGACTTCATATTAAATGGCTTGTAATATTGTACCCATGGTTGGTATGGATAATATTCTTGGTCATATTGTGCCTTGAGGCCTATTAATAAACTATGTTGGACGAACCAAGTCAGTAGACACTAGGAAGATGTAGTCTTGGGTGCCACCGTGTGGGTATGTGCCTAGACCTCCGCCATTCGGGGTAATGCCATGGTTGTAGTCCTCGGATGTGTCGGGCCTTTCGGATGTCACTCGTAGTAGTTGGCATCAAGGTATATCGGCTCTTTGGGTGGAACTTGATTGGTGTTATGGGTATCCCCCGTTGACTCCACATTTAATGAAATTTGGTTAACTGCTGATAAGAATTGTAAATGCTTTAACATGCTATTTTCTTGTTCACCTCACTAGGCTTTTTGGCCTAACACTTGTTTGGTGTCGATGTATATCTCAGGTTCTAGTGGCGCCGTTTCTAAGCAGGCGTAGGCTTGGGTGAGAGCTTGGGGAAATGCACTTGGACATACATTTTGGAGAAGCCATTTGGGCTTATAGATGACACCCTTTTTGTAATCTCTTTTCTAGATATAGAAATTAGATTAGTTGGTTGTTATTTATTTTCCGTTCAATTACAATTGTGATTAAACAGGTTTATTTATTTCCCCATTTTTGGGAGGCTCTTGCTAAGGCAATTTATATACCATTTATCCTCTTTAGGAAAGTTTTTGTTATCCCTATTTTTAGGGTGTTACATCCCCATTGCTCCCTTTTTGGTAAGATGCAAACAAGTAATCCCAATTGCAGATATGTCGGGTGGATCCAGTGTCTACCCACTAATCCACCATATTGGTGACCATATGGGCTTCAATCACTCTAATAAATTCATTCCGGGAGTGGGTAAGATTGGCATGAATTGAATATACCACATATCTTCCACCACCACTTCCTTCGGCACCACCATGATCTCGCTTGTGTCGACAATATTTAGCTTAGTGTCTCTACTTAGCACATACCCAACAACATATCATATTTTTAAATGGATTCTTTTGTGGATCTAAGGGACCTTTTCCAGCATTAAAAGACCTCTTGGTTGCAATGCCCTTTTCCTTGAATTTCAGGAACTTTGATTTAAGTGAACTGCTTTCAGCCATTTTGGCATGTGTAGATCCCAGTGCAGTGCAAAACAGAATAATCAGCAATCAAAGATGAACAAATTATAGGCCACAGCAACTGGTCATATGATTGATATTACTTCAAAGGGTTTAGGTTTACAGAGAGAATTTCTGATAAGGGTTTGTAAACCTAATGACTAGAAAACTGAATTATGAAATTATGAACTTCTAACCTTACAAATGAAATAGAAAACAACTTTAAATACTTAGGCATGCAAGCCTGATGGGCTTATGGGCTTTTAGGCCCAACAAACTTACAACGTTGAATAATTGACAGTTTATACCCTGAACTTCTATTTAACATACAATTAGCCCTAACAGCATGTGGTTCAATAGTGTTGGCATCGGCTTTCTCATTGAGTCGTCTGTCCTCCTCCACTCGAATTTTGAGGAGCAATTGTTCAAATGTGATGTCATCGGTAAGCTACTTCAAATATAGCTTGAAGTTCTTCCAAGATGGAGGTAGCTCGATTATTTGAACCGGCCACAAAGTTGGTATTAAAGCTTATACCTTCAACCTCGAGCTCGTGAACAAGTACTTGCAATTCTTCCACTTTTTTTACCACCGGTTTGGTGTCAATCATTTGGTAATGTTAGAATTTTACCACTATGAACCTCTTGGAGCATCCCTCTTCTGTTTCGTATTCGGCGTCCAAGGATTCCTAAATCTTGCTTCTCGTTGAGAAGGTAGAATAAATATCGTAGATGGAAGTGTCGATAGCATTCAATATATAGTTTCGGAAACTATACTCATTGGATCTCCAAATCTCTATGGCTTTTTGATCTGCGGCAATTTGAATCTACGTTGGAGCAGTTCCGTCTGACGCAACCGGGGATTTTTCGGTGGCTCATCCTCAGTGAGAATATTGGTGACACGAAGTGTTGTTAAATAGAAAGTCTTTTGTTGCCAACATCAGAAGTCCGAACCCTTGAATTTCTCGGGTTTCTCCACGACTTTTCAGCAATACTGATAGATCTATCGCTCCACAACCATTTTTTGCCTTAGAATGTCAGGATTTATCAATCACTTGATAATAATGTGTGCGTATATATATATATATATATATGCAAAGAAAAATTGTTGAAAATAGAAATTCTAGTATAAAATGTATTGTATCAACATATAACAACATACATACGGAGGGTACATCGGTGGCGGGGTGGCAGAGGTATAAAAGGCATGTTGGGCCGATTGTTGCTAGTGGGCTGGTGTTGGGCCAATCAAGCCTGGCGCCGCTGATGGGCTTCTTTGTTGTTGGATTGAATTAGTGCCCTGGGATCGACTAAATGGACGTGGGATAGCCCATGGAGGAGGAGTAGCCCAGGGAAACGATTGCCAAGGAAAACCATATGTCGGCCATGGGAGAGGCGTGGAACGGGGTTGTTGTGCGGCAGTGTTAGGAGCCTGTTTGCGGCTGTCAAAACGACAATTTTGTCGGTTGTTTTGACGTCTGCCGGTACCGCGACTCGGGGAAGATTGTAAGCTTGTGAGTAGAACCGAAGGTGAAGAGGAATGATCCGTGTGGGTCAGTTGCGGGATGTGAGATCGTGAGAGTATTTGTTCTTCAAGGATCAACATTGAACGAACTTCCAAGAACGTAGGTAAAGAATTCCGGTGGCGGATGAGAGTGGCGACGTTGTCATACTTTTTCGATAGCCCTTTGATAGTGTGATTGACCAAGGTTTTCTCGGGAACTAGTGAATCAATATTTGCGAGGATATCAGCGATAACCTTGATTTTTTGGCAGTATTGGGTGATTGTTTGATCACTGAGGGAGACGTTGCGAAGTTGATTGTCTAACTCGAGCGCACGGACATCTTTATTCACCCGAAATAATTGTTCCAAACTAAGCCACACGTCCCGGGCTGTAACTCGTTTCTTGAGGATCATGGTGAAGAGCGAAGGTGTGATAGTTCCATAGATCCACATCTTGACGAGAGAATCAAGTTTGTGCCATTCCACATCGTTGTTACCATCGGGAGTCGAGGAGCCATCAATATGACCGATGACCCCGAAACCTAAGCAATGTGTCTAGAAAAGTTCCCTCCATGCATCATAGTTCAACTCGTTTAGGTCAAGAGTAAGGGGCACATAAGCCTTGATGTTTGTGATACCGTATGGTTTTTCGGTATGAGACGGAGGTGGGGTAGAACTAGTGGCAGACATGGATACGAGACAGCATAATGAATTGAGAGCAGGAAAAAAAAAAGATGGCAGCATAGGTCAGGGAAGGTACATCAGAAAGGGTGGTGCGTTTAGGGTTAGGGCAGGATTGAGAAGGAGAAGAGGAAGGTATGGATTAGAGGTCTGATACCATATTAAACGTAATATTTCCCCATGAATAGAGCAATCTCATTAAACAATATAAATAAACAAATATATACAGGCCCAACCCTAGAATACAATATGGGTCAAGCGGCCAAGATAATAAAATACTTACACATAATATATACACTCTAATACTCATCACCCTAATGGCCACTCTATTTCCTCGGTTAGAATTAACAGTTAATTTGACTCGGATCTGAAGCATTGATGACCTAAGTTGTGATCAATTATACATTTCACTCTACTCCGTTAATAAATTGCAATGTTTGATGTTATCTATATTATATTATAAGGTATTCAACTTTTATCTTTCAAAATCTCTAATTTTTTTAAGAATACAAGTGTTAAAACATTATATACAAAACAATAATTAATGCATACAAAAATCTTTCTTATTTTTACCTCTTTTGTAAAAAAAAATATTTTTAAATTATCTTAAATATAATTAATTTTTAAATTTTTAATTAAACAAGTTATATATAAGAATCGAGAATCTTATTCTCTTATTGATGTATACTTTTTCAAGCATCAACTCCAGTTATATCAAAGCAATAAACCAGTAAGGGCATAGACTTCTTAGTGTTGCTTCCTGCAAAACTGTCAATCACAAGTGTATTTGCATATCTGTATATTCACCAACATACATAATTAAATCAAACCAAACAAAAACGAATATATCCACACTCAAAACCAAACAAAACATTAATATCCTACGTAAAAGTATGGTTTCTTTCATAAATTGAATTTTAACCCATGAACACAGCCGACGCAGGTAGAAATGAAATATATATGTACCAACACCATTTAAGTCTAATCCTCTACTTTCCATTTTTCTATGACAACTTTCATTTGTTTGTCCCTCCTTCGAACCTGCAAAACGTATATATAAATTTTGTAACCGCTATCCATTGTCGAATAAATGCTACAAGTGTCTACATTTCTATTTATGTTTGTCCCATAATACATGTCCAGTTTCAAAAATTATTAACTAAATTCTCGTTAATACACAAATATTTAAGAGTTGTAATAAGAGATTAATTAATGAAGGGTAAAGTTGTCATTTGGTTAGCTAAAGTGTAACAACTATAGTTGTCTAAAACTGTTTGTCATTTCTATTGTGCACACTTATTTTAGGACTTGGGAGTATTGAACTGTTACCTCCACCCGAGGCCTTTCCCCACGAAGCAACGCATCCATGCTTCTTTCTGTCTAAAGGAAAGAAAAAAAATGTTGTAGATTTAGAAACGATAGACTCAAGCTTGAGAGGCTACAATAGCGAATTTTTTCGAAGCTTAAATTTGAGTTTTAATCCTTAACAATTGTAGAACACAAAAAACCCTAACCGCAAATCTTTAAAATTGGAACTAATTTCTTCGTGTTGTGTACTTTATTTTGTAGCTATAACTAAATTTTATTTTATTTTACATTACGACAATTTATTTGTGCCACCAACAACAAAAATCTGCATCGACCATGTTAGGTAGAAAGGTAGAATTATAAAAATCATATACGTTATGAACTTACTTTTTAGATTTTCCAAATGTTCTTGAATCAAATGATGTAGAAATAGCTTAGGAAACCTAGTAGACCAAGGAAAAAAGAGAACATTGTCAAAATAAGAAAACATGAGAACGGTTAAATCACATGTGATTTTGCACTAAAATCACATGCGCTCACAGAACACAGTAAACGCAAGGGTGTGCAGGCGACTTGGCCTGCAGCCAAGGTTACTTACGCGTAAATAACATGTGATTTGGCTGTTGTCGTGTTTTCTTATTTGGTGTTCTCGTTTGACCTGACTCCACACACACACACACATATATATATATAGAGGGAGAGAGAGAGAAGGGTTGAGAGAATACCTTATGTACGACCCAATGGTGTCTTTCTCTCATTTCAATCATAAAGGGGAAGGTAGGAGGACCACTTCTCGCACTAATACTTTTCCTGCCATCTCTCTTTCGTGCTTCCTGATCCCCTAAAGTAACAGTTTCTACTCCCCCAGCCTGTATACAACTTTTTCAATTAACCAATTCCTTAATGCTAGATATCAGCTAACCAATTCCATAATGAGAAAGAGATCATAAGATACAGAAATAATAAAATGATTTTATGCAAATCCTGGTTAAGTAAATATAACGTCCCCCAAAAAAGCCAACAAAATCAACATGGAACCATTGGCGGATTTGAGAATATCCAGAAGAGCGGAGAAAAAAGGAGTTCTAACCTAACATATAAGGAGGAGAAATGGTTCAAGTCTAACCGATGTGGGACTTGACCTCAAAAGTTCAAATATGAAGTAGGCCTGAAATCAGAAGCAAACATACCAAATCAGAGAGAATAGGATTCTTTATTATGTTCCCCAGCCGCTCACCATGAGCACTTCCGATAAGCATGACTCCTCGCTTGGCTATTGATTTACAAGCATTAACTTCAGCCCGAGTGCTAATTTCGTCAACAATAATCACTTGAGGCATGTGATTCTCCACTGCCTCAATCATGACTTTGTGTTGCATTGAGGGTTTTGAAACCTGCATTCTTCTTGCACTGCCTATTGCTGGGTGTGGTATATCCCCACCGCCTCCTATTTCATTGCTGGTATCAACAACCACCTATCTATATCGTCAATATGGTAATAAAATGTATACGGAAGGTTTTCGGGGTGCGTTTGGTAGGCGCACGGGACGGGATGGGGCTGGACAGGCGAGAATAGGGTGAAATAACTAAAAGGTTTTAGAGGTTTTAATTTGCCATGGGTAGTTTAGTTATGTATCAATCTCATCTCATCTCCCTGATTTTTGTTCCTCCTATTTAGGTCGAACAGCAAAAGTGCATTTTTGTCCCACTCAATCCTGTCCTGTATAGGCTAATGTCATGCCAAACATGGGACAACAAGTTTTTGTTTTGTCATGCCCCAGCCTGTCCCACGTACTAAACGCACCGGTAGATGTTTAAAGAACTTGAAAACTGCAGAAACAGAAATCTGAAAGCCAAACCTACCACTCTTTTCTGTAGCTCATCTGAGAGAACTCGAGATATCTCTCGCATAACAGTAGTCTTCCCTACACCAGGCCTGTAAAGTTTCAAAAGTAACAGGCTAACTGAGACAGTACATGAGAAATATACACACATGTCTAATTCTGCCAAAATCTAATGTCCTACACATTTTGATTGTTTAACATTTAATTTTGTGGGATCTCATTTGATCTTCAGCCACTTTTTATATACTTCATGACATACAGGTACGCAAGGTTCACCTCCGATTGTATGCCTTCCTTGCCCAAAATATGCATTTAAAAGTCCTATATGTCTACAGTAATATACATATTAATAACTAATCGTCCATCAAAGATATAGTTTAACGGATGAGGGGCTACATTTGGGAGAGAAAGTGAACAACCTAACAAGGGATGTAGTTACTACTCCTTTCAAAGTCTTTTAAGAATATAATAGAAGACGAAGACTGGATCAAGATCCAGGAGAAGAATCATTGGATCTCTTTTGATAGAAAAATATGATCGTCTCAGAAACGATTGTCCTTCTTGGATGCTAAACAAAACATTTACACCTTAATACATGATACTTTATATATGCTAAACAGTTTGAATGGTTTTTTGGCTGTAGATTTTTTTAATTAAATATTAAGTAATATATGGAGCTGTTGATATGTTGCAACATCTTTTTCAGACATGTAGAAATTAGCTTCCACTGTTGATATTTGTCTAAAATACACTTTGATGATGATAAAATAAGAGATTGTCAAATAAAAAAGCAATTAGCATCCGCTCTTTGTAATGACGACTATTGTGGCAAAATAGTAATTCTAGCTTTGAAGTTCATCAAAAAGGGAAACCTTGCAATCTTTAGGAAATCCACAACATGAAATTGTTGTAATTCTCATGAGCCATTTTCTAAGCATTTAACATCAAATACAATTCTGCGCTTATTTGTTAATAAACAAATAAATGTAGTTCAGAACATGTCTTTTCATCATATTACATGCATAATAATAGCTCAACAGTTTCTACAAATCTAACAATACAATCAACGAAAATGAACTTTAGTTCCTAAATAAATATTAATAGTGGTATTTTACATTTGAGAGAACTTCTAAGAGCCCGTTTGGTTTGCGGGATTTGGAATTGGATACCGTTCCAATCCCGTGTTTGGTATAAAGGAGAGTCCGGAGTAGAAATCTCGGGATTTCAATGAAATCCCCCAGACATTGGATTCCGAAATCCCATGGGGTAGTTGGCATTTCACGGGATTTCATAAGATTTTTTTGTAATAATATTTTAAAAACATTAGTTTTGTAATAATCAATTAATTAAAGGTAATTTATCTATTTTTATAATTATTTATCAGTTTTTTACAAATTATCTATAAAAATGGAATTTAATTCCATTCCAGATCCTACAAACCAAACGCCCCCAAAGTTACGGAGAATGTTCTTGCATTTACGTATTAAATTAGTTTTCTGTTGTCTCTTAAGAAATTGAGAACTTCTAAGTTCCTACATATATGATAATTGAGAACACATGAAATGTTGGTGTTGACTATTTACCTTCCAATAAACAGGATACTTTCTCCGAACTGAAGCAGATCTCGGACCATGTCAATGTGACCCCTAACTGCCCTACCAACTCGGCAAGTTAAGCCAACTACAACACCTTTTCTACTTCTGACTGCAGATATGCGGTGCAGGGTGCCAGTGATGCCAGCTCTATTATCCCCTCCAATTTCTCCAATGGCATTTTGGGCATATTCTAGCTCGTCAATTGATATCTGTTTATCAATCACTATTAACTTAAGAAATTCACTGCACAATGTTCGTCCATATGTCCATCCTTCGAGAATGGTTGAATTCAGAAAACATTCAATACCCCTAATTTTATTATCATATGCTTAAAAGCAAGGATTAAGATGCAGGACGATGTTATCCGGCAAGTAAGCTCAAGAAACATTTACCTCGGTGTCTCTTAGAAATCTCCGATCTGAATCACCGAGGAAGCATGCCACTGGCAATCGACCTAGATCCAATATTACCTACTCGCATAAGTAAGAAATCATGGTGTGCACGATAAATCTAATAAAATTGATATTTAAATATGAAATGAGCCTTTCTGATTTCTTAATATATACACATCCTCCTGCTTGACAAGAGCCATGAACTTGATCAATGCTTTGTGGTGGTTTAATGGTGAAGTAATTTCAAAATTCAAAGAACGTATCGAGTCTAATTTTCAAGAGCACAGGTCAATAGCTCAATCATGTTTATGGTAGCAGCATATAAAATGCCGACATGCAAGCAAATGGTATGAGAAGTTGAAGAAGCAAGGTGTACATAGCAACAACTAGGAAGAACAATGTTTGGATAATTCATATCTACGAGGAAAAAGCACAAATTCAAGGAGATGTATAATATCCTTCCACATCAAAAGGACAGAACTTTTACTCAATCATTTACAATATTTGGTAGTCGGATAGCAGAACTTGATTTTCGGTTCTGTCAATGTGCTCATATACACTATTTACACGACATACAGAACGTTGGTGAAAACAAACTGCAAAATATCTGAAATGAACATAACTTAATACCTCCAACAGTTGGTCCCTTTTAGATTCCATCACAAGATTTTCACGCAAATCATGTGGAAGGATCTGGAAAACAAAAGTCATCGGAAAGTCAGGTTTAAGAAATTAAACAGTCCATATACTGCAGCACAAAAAAAAATGGAAAGAAGCTACCGCCAATGTCATTGCCACATGATCAGTAAGAAGATCAAATTAATATCAATAGATTTCGAAAGGAATCACGAACATCACAGAGTGGGAGAAAAGCACATATAGTAAAAGGAAATTCAAGAAAAACACATAGAAACGATCTTCAAAAACAATTAATGTGAAGTGAACAAAAACCACGAGGGGAATCACCGTATGTATAACTGAAATAATAAAGTGACGAAATTCTAAAATGAGAAGAATATTCCTTCATTTTCCTATCATTCCCTCTGGTCATCCAAAGGAATGTCTCATTCAACATTTAGACGATCATCATGGTATTAGCACAAGTTCTCAATCAACATTTTCTGGTTAAGTTGGGAGCAAAAAGTTTTTTACATATATACCACAATTCATTTTTCTTTTCTTTTGCATGTGTTCTGCGGTGACATTCTGACCTCATGGACATTATATGCGCAGATTGCAATACATTTTAGTTGTCTTATCAAATGTCCTTTAATTACTATTGATCTAATAATTTAATAAATCGTGATCACAAATCTGTGCTAGTAGTCATTTCCTTAGTTCATAAATAGGCATCTCGATATATACTACAGGTTAAGGAGTTAAGTGCAAATGATGCTCCACTAAATCGCGAAGATCAAATGATAACGTTGATGTAAAAAAAGGAAATTTCCACATTCAACTTGTGGTTATATCAAATAGATTACTCCATCCATCCCATAAAAGAGGTTTGTAATTGGCTTCTATTTCACTTCAATAAAAATGAGATGAATAGTGTTGGTTGTGAAGAAATCAAGAAAACAATTGTAACTACATTAAATTACCTAAAATGGTATTACAAATTAGGGCTGATGTCTTACGGTCATAATTTGCCAAGGATTAGTCTAGGCATGGCCTAGGACACCCTTCCCAAAATAAAAAAAATAAAAATTAGGAACAATTTTGGCACTAAAATTATCTATACTAATGTTTAAATTTGAAGTTCCAATATCAAAATTCAGAAGCAGACTTTAATTGCAGGACAAAGGGAGATCTTTCTAAGTTTTGTAATCCCAATTACACAATACTACAAGAACATAACTGTAAGATTTAACCATGATTCTGCAAGCAATTAAATAATCGTAGTAGCGAAGGCTCAACCGAACAACTTACCCCAAATTGTATTACGCTATGGAAATTCAAGCTTCAATGAAAATGGAGAAAGAAAAGCACAAGGAAGAAGGTTGAATTAAGCAACAAGAATGAATACCTTTAATAATTCATGGATATCATCAGAAGACGTGCACTTGGCAAACCGAGTGCCGATAATAGGTTTAATGGTGCGTAAACTGGAACTTGAAATGGAATTAGGGTTGAAATAAATAGGAAAATGGTGGTTGTAGTAGCTACTACAACAAATGGACATGGTTGTTATTACTGGTTTAATCGTTTGCTCTCAGATTCTGAGCTCCGAACAAGGGGAAAGGGTAAGAATCACCGGTATTAGACCAACTCCAACGGGTAATCATCTAAAAATGGTGAAATGACCATACATGTTTCCCCATGTCACCTCATAATTTTCCCCACAAAATAGTCTAAACAAATCAAAAGTAAGGGGTGTTTGGGATTGCTTATTTATTTGGAAAAATGCTTATTTAGAAAAGTGTTTATCGGCTTATATGGTTTTAAATCGGAATTTTTTAAAAAGTGTTTGGATTAGCTTATTGTGGTACCAAAACGTAATAAGCTAATAAATTGTTATTTAAAGGTGTTTGGGATTGCTTATACATATAAAAGAACCAAAAAAGTCATAAGCACTTTTGAAATAAGTCATAAGTTACAACAAAATGACTTATCAAAAATGGTTTTTCAGCGGTTTGGCACCGCTATAAGCAGTTTTCTTTTTGTTCCATCCAAACACTCAAAATAGCTTATCTGCGGTGCCAAATCGCAATAAGCTAAAAAGCCCTTCAAATAAGCAATCCCAAACACCCCCTAAGTTCGCAACGGTTCCGTCCAAAATTGTAAGTTTGCAACGGTTCCGTCCAAAATTCTCGGAACCGGTGGTTTGGTACGCACAATGGAATAGAACAGGACAAAACTAGACTGGTTAAATGATGAATTTATCTCTGATTATTACATCAAATATTATAAAACTAATTTACATCACTAATACACAGTGCAATGGATTATCAAAAATATAAAACTAATTTATCACGATTGGATTTAGATATGGAAATCAAAACCCAAATTTTAAGTTTTGTATTTTATGTTGTTTCGGGTTTGGGTTGGTCGGGTTTCGGATTGATGTCGGTCGGGTTCGGGTATTATATAATGCAAAAGTTATATATAAATTCAATTGTTTTTTAGGATGAATACAATCGATTGAAAGATGGATGAAATCGATAGCAACTTTAAAATTTAAAAAATATTTCAATAGACTATAATTTACGATTTTCAAAAGATAATTAGATATATATATATATATATATATAATATTTAAAATATAGATGTATGTTATTTCGGGTTTTCGAATGGCTCAGGTGGCCAACGATCAAACCCAATCCGAACCTAGATATCCTCCCAAATATCGGGTTTCGGATTATCGGATTTCGGGGTATTCGGGTTTTGCAAAAACCCATTATTTTCGGTTCGGATTCGGATTTCGGACTATTTGGGTTTTGCACACCCCTAGCTTGGAGGCGTGGATGATGAGAAGACGTGTTTTAGGTTTTGATTTTTAACAAATGGTATATTAGTCAAAATATTATTGTTCTACTTAGTTCCAGGTGGTTGGAGTGGGATAAGTGTGTCTCATGTTTGTTCCACTTAGTTCTAGCGTGTCCCACATATGGTCACGCCAAACATGGGACAAGTATGTTCTGTTATATCCTATTCCACCCTGTTCTGCGTACCAAACGCACCCCGAATGAAGAAACCGGAACCGGTTACACCGATTCGTTATATTTGGGAATCGGTCCCGGAACAGTCAGTTCCGATTCAGGTATCAGGTACCCGCTGTACAATTTTTTAAATTTTTTTATCATGTATATTATAGAGAAGTAAATGTTAATATACTAAGTCCTAATGTAAATAAATAAATACCACAAACGTGAAAATTAATACGATAAAAACTAATAAAACTACAAACGATACTTACAAAACAAAAAAATATTACAAAAGGTGTTTCCATAACAAATAAATATTACAAAAAGTGTTTACATAACAAATAAATACTACAAACGGTGCTTTCAAAACACGTCGCGTCATTAAAATTAGTTGATGCTAATAAACAACACAAACGGTGCTTCCCTAAAAGGTAGTTTATTAAGTTCATATAAATAAATAAAGTATATTTTATTAAAAAAAATAGCGGGTACCCGTCGGTTCCGGTTCTGGGTACCCAATAGGACGTGGTACCCAGTCCCAGAACCAATCCCGACGGGTATCCAACGGTTAACGGTTCCAAAAAAACGAGAACTGGAACCGGTCCCGATCGATTCCATATTTTAGGAACCGGAACCAATCACATCGGTTCCGAAACTGGAACCGACAGTTCCGAAGCGGTTCCGGTTCCAAAGGCGGGAACCCGCTTCCCAAACAGTAATTCTCTATTTTAACGAGTAATATTATCTTTACGTTATTTCAGAATATCTTTAGGTATATAAATGTATTATTATTTAGGCGAAGGATTGTGTGAAAAGTTGACGTTAATGTGAGAAGTGGACCTAAAGTCTAAACCATTGATTGTTTTTAATCTCATGCCCTCTCATAAATTGTGCCTTAGAAGGGAATTGATCTGGTGTATATCATCCTAATGTGCACTCATTTCTCATCCAACGGTTGATAATCACTTCTCACACTAACATCAGCTTCTCACTGGAACCCAACCCTTATTATTTAATAATACATTTATATTTACTAACTTTACAAATTGATACTCATATTTTTGTTACTTTTACTATAGCGTAAATTATATTGTTGTATTATTTTCTATTTATCAAAATAAACTAGAATTTCATAAAACAAAGATTTTATTTAATAATAAAAGTAACATTACTCATCTAACAATAATGCATATGCAATTAAACATTAGAATTACTATAATTTTCCTACAAATGATTAATAACACATTCTGAAGTGATCTTCTTTATTCTTAATTTGTCTATGACGGACAAGAAATTGTTGGAATCGGCTACCACCATCCATCATGGTATCGACCTCTATCGGTGGTACTTCTCTTGAAACTTATTTGATCTTCTTGATCTTTGGGACTTCGGGACTTCACCCCACAGAAATTGTTCAATAACGATATTTGAACGAGTTTTTGAAGTTATTGCATATTGATCATTCACATTTAGTCATGTAACTTGGTGTTAAATCCCAATATAGACAAACAATTGAAGATTCTCCATAGAAACTAGATATAAGATAGAAATGAAGAACAATACTTATAAAACTCATCTCATATGCTTTGATTGATGATCAATGGAGGAGAAATTGTAGAGAATACTACACTAAACATTTAAGTCGATTCTCATGAACACTTAGTCTGTGTGTGTAAATTGTATTTTCTCTCAAAGTTTCTCAAAGAGCAAATGAGACATGAGAACCTTTATATAGGGCCCATTTTCAAGAAAAAGGCTCAAGCCCATAAAATAATTCTTTATAAAACATTCTATTAAACTGGCTAATTTGAGCTAATAATCTCCCCCCATAATGTTTTATAAAGAAAGCATCATCTCAACAACTCCCCCTTTCTTTCTTTAGAAGCTTTGGTGTGTCTTTCTTCGAGTCTTCAAAATATCACAAGCTCCCCCTCAAATGTAGGCTCATATTCTTGAAAGACCGAGACAATTTACCCCTTTTTGTCCAGCTTTTATGACTCAACTTCACCGCTGTTTTTAACCATCAAGGAGCCTGATTGAGAGAAAACATAAGACATGCACATTGAACTCCAACCTCTTAGCTTTCCAATGAGTTTTGATTCATCCATTTTGGATGAAAAATGAGTGAGTTGTGCAAGTTTCCCCTCAGCTACACAAAACGGTCGTCAAAACAGAAAATTTGACTCTATAAACCCCGTTAAGTAAACGTTCAGCTCCAAGCCTTATACTTTGAATAACATAGGAGGGAGTGATAAATAATGTATCACAATAGCAGCTTGAAACCATGACGAACCGTGGCGAGAACACCGTTCTTGAAAGCGGAAACTTTGCACGAGTGAAATGCAATGTTTTCGATCCAGCACCTTAACGCAAATTTTGACACTGATTTTAGCATATCAGCACACAGAATTTGAGAAAACTCAAAACATCAAAGTCATACGTTTGTGTTTTAGCAATCCAACGCAATTGGACCCAGGTCATTTGGATCTCTGATTAAAAAATTGTGTGGGTGTTTTTTGAAACAGCGCAATGATGTCAGAAAATCTGAAAAATCCGGGCTTTGGGCACTTGGCTCATTGCGACCTATGGACCATCGACCTCTGATGTTTGTGTTCAGGTCTACCTCTAGTCTCCCCCCTCTGGTTGTTGCTCTTTAGAGGTTTTGGTCCACAGAGGCTCTGTAGACAACTTAAGAGCCTCTATGTGCCTCTTAAGAGCATCTTTGAATGTCAACTTCTGTACGCATATATCCAGACAGCCGCAGAGGCTCTGCACATCTTTACTTATGCAGCCTTACAGAGGCTATGGACAAGCCAAGGCAAATGCTCTATTACATTCTTCTCAGCACTTGATAGTTTCTAGACTGTTTTGAATATCATATGCTCATATCTTCTGAGATAACACATAACCATTTTTTGGACAACTTCTGATCACGTGCATAGAGGTCTTCTGCATAAACAGCCTCTCCGTGTGCATAAGCATCTCTGGACAACTTTTGCAGGTAATCTACATTTCTGGCAGCCACTGTAGAGGGCTCTGTGATCTGTTGGCTTCTGGACTGTTATGAACGCACATAGAGGCTCTGAACAGTCTCTGATCAGATTTTAGAGAATTTTCGATCTCTATAGCATAACCATAAACATGCATCTGGACAACCAACTCTAGATAATCTCTACACATCAGGAGCCTCTGCACACTTCTGATGTATCATAAACAGAGCTTTGTTTACAATCTGTTGCATTTTTAGAAGCTGTAGCAACAAAGATCAATCTTTATGCACCTTATTCACATAAATAGATTGTAGAACCCGTTTGAAATTATTTCCAAAAGATATATCTGTCGACTATCTATCATAACAGTAAAACATAGTGCACGGCAACACCAAAGTTGATTTGCACAACTTCTAGTTTAAACAACAGAATCTTTCTGGAATCAAGAATTCTACAAAGATTTTCTGTTGTTGGACATCGAACACAACAACTTAACAGCATGTGTACAACCTTTAGCCCTTCTATGGTAAAATTTGCAAAAACAAAGCACCATCACTACCTTCGTCTGATACATGTGAGCTCACATGGAATGGGTCAATGAAATGAACAGCTACAGTCCTTTCAAATATCTGACTATGCGTCGCCCCAAATTCAAGTTTTAGAGCTACTATCCTTAGTCCATTGACAACACTTTCTCTTTGGGAAGTGATTACCCCTATAGTTGCTCGCTATTCTCACAATATAAATCCATCTGTTAACAACTCTGTGGCGATCACTGTGCAAGAAAGGATGTAAAGACGGGTACTAGCCTCATCTCGAATCTTTATGTTCTAGTTGCTGCACTATTTGAATTCTGAAACGATCAGCAACTCAACAAGATTTCTGGAACAACTTTGAATCGAAATCTGGACAATGTTAACAATCTCATTCATAACTCTGTGCAAGTCTGATCCATAATTCTGTTGTCAACACATTTCTGATGGAACAACAAACTCTACACATGATCTGTTAGCATTGAATTCTGGACAACTTCTGGAAATGTTATACTAGGACAAATCTCCTTGATTATGGCACTGACTATCCAAACTAATGAAGCAACATTTTAGCATAATTGTATTCTGTAGGTTCCCAGTTTGGGTCTAACAATGATTAAACCAAAACAAATGCAAACAAAAAGATATGCAAAAGTGATTTAATGCATTAGAATGGTCTGGTTTGGTAGTAAACACTCACAAACAAGCAATAAAGATAACTATGAACAATAAGAATGAATCACAGAAAGTTCATCTTCATTGACTTGCCAAATACACCAAGAAAACGTAGTTGTGTGTGTAATATTTGCTCTCAATAGATTTCTCACTACTAGACAAGCATGGGTGATTTGTGTGCGCGCATTTTTATTTTAGGAGGTTCTCCCTACATATACAAGAGGAGAAGCACACAAACGTACAAGAAAAAGGTTGACATTCCATAAACAGAATGCCACCTGGAAAGTAGAGACAGCGTGTGTGTACTATTGATATGGAGAATCTTCGTACAACAGATGTTAGAGCAGAAATATGTTGGATACAAGATCATAGATGACATAAGGTCAAAGTCAAGCAAGCCAAAGATGAAAGTCAACTCTCAAGCAAATTCAAAGTCAAAATCAATAAAAGCCAAAGTGTTTTTGTAATTTTGTTTTATGCGTATATCTTTGTTTTGTTAATAGATATATAGCTAGTTTATGTTAGATGTGTAAGTAACTAGTTTTCAGAGATTCAATTGTACGTTGATAGAGAGAGAGTTCTAGAGAGAGAAAGTGATTCAAATCAATTTGTATTGTGAATCTTGTGTTTAATCAAACAGGTATATTGTTCAAATATTGTTTGTGATTCATTTTAGTAATTAGAAACTTGAATCAGGGACTATCAGCAGGGAAACATGTGATATACACATGATCATGTTTCTTCAATAAAAGTACAAGTCTTCCATCTTCCAGAGGTATCCACCACATAGGCTTTGTGAAGGATCATAGAGGTTCTGCGGTCTGAAGGTCATCTTCTGGTTATGTTCTTTGCCGATGATGGTCGACAGAGGTTCTGAGCATAGCACTTCTATTGAGTCTTGGTGTAAGGCAGATGTCTTCTGAGGTTCCTACACTTAGCCTATTTTTAATACTTCTATACAAGATGATTGGAGCTAACAATCTCCCCCTAAGTATTGAAAAATAAAAAATATGAAACTTGGAGTGTATGGCTAAGTAGGAAACAAAAAGAGGTGAAAGGAACTCATCCCCTGAAGACATGTTTTCATTCATAATAAAAGATTCCAGAAGGCATTTACAGAACATAAGCTTGAAAGAAAAAATATGAATGAAAAACAAAAATTACATATCATTAGAGCCTATAGCTTGGCGTCTGGGAAATCCTTGAACTTCTGTCCATAGCCTCCATCTTTCTTCAACTCCTTGTAGAAGAAAGCACACATGTTCCTGAACCGGATGGTTGAGTCAATGTTTTCCAGAATTTGATCTGCAACTTCAGGGTTGATATTCTGTGTGCCTCTGTGACTCATGATTTCTTGCTTGAAGAACAACAGAGACTGAGTGGAGTACTTCTGGCTTTCGTGACCTATGAAGATCTTCTTTGCGCCTTGGGAGTTTAGGTACACGTAGCCATATCTAGGATGTGTGATGATAGAGTTTGGTGGAATGTTGGCAGAGGCATGGCACTTGTCATTTGGGGATGTTAGATTTATCCTCTTCATTCCCAAGTCCAGAGTGACTTGAAAGTCGACTACACTGTAGTAGAGCAACTTTTCCCTCATGACGTTTTTGACAGTTAAGTGTGCCTTCTGATTCTCTGTTTTCCAAACAAACCTATCTTCTATCCATGTGTAGACTTCAGTGAGGTCGAATGGGTGTAAGTTTCTTTGATCTGCATCAGGGAACTTCATCTTCGACCCATCTTCCCTCTAAACAAATAATTGATTGTACCAGAAGTTCTTGTTCTTGTTCTTGTTGTGCAGAAGCTTTATCCCCATAAATTATGTAATATTTTCCATTGAGAACACCTTCGACTTTGGTTGTGCCTTGTATTTGTAGAACGCTCTAGTCTCCTCTGAAATGATATATTTGTTGAGTGTAGGCTCTGGTAGTGGATCATTTATTCCTCGGCTATAGAGATATATGTAGACAACTTCTTCTAGATCCTTCTTTGGAGGGGATGGTGTAATTGGCTTTCTCATATCTTCCATACCTTGGATTATCTGAGCTACTCGATCCTTAGAGGGTTTCATCAGAGGATCTAATATTGGTAGCTTTGACAAAGGCTCTAGACCGAAAGCCCAGTCTTCATCTTCGAGTTTGGGCGTTAAGAAAGAGTCAAAGGCACTCTTCATAAGTTTTTCAGTGTTAGGTTGTGGCTTAAGCTTTGGTTTTGAGACATCTGTGGCTATGGATTTACCCTTGCCTTTGGTAGAAGGCTTGTTCTTGGGGGCTTCTGTGACTTTTGCTCTCTAACTTCTGCAGATTTTGGTACTTGGACTTTTATGGGAGAGTGAGCTGCAGAGGTGGTTTGTGTCTTCTGTGAAGGATTGACTTCTAAGCTTACTGGTACTTGGTTTAGGGGATCTACAGATAGTAAAATTGCAGGTAACACTGGTAGAATCTCCCCTTTACAATGACCAGAAGGACCAGACCCATATGGCCCTTAGTCATCGTTCATCCTCTTCTTCGCATCGGCCTCTGCTTGGCACGAAGAGGGTGCACTCCTTTTCTTCTTCTTTTTCAAGTGCATCTTGGCATGATACTCTATAAGTGCAACAATATCATGGGCGGCCAAGGTGGCTTTGTTGACCTCGTAATCAGTGATGAACTTCATTAAGAAAATATTTTTCTTGACATCTTCTGCGGCCTTGTTGGCTTTAGCTGTGAAGTCAATACCAATCTTGTTTACTTGGTTCATTAGAGCCTCTCCCATTTTATGAAGTTCAGCTTTGGTGGCTAGAGTGGATGGGAGGCTCACTTCTGTAAACCAAGTACCAGTAAACTTAGAGGCCTAGGGTTTAGGGGAGCTGTGGATACTTGGGTATGGGAACCATGGTACTGTGAACCATGTCCTTGATTTCAGATCTTAGAGCTGTGAGCACTTCTTCTGCAGAGATTGAAGTGTTGGTTGGAGCAGTAGGGGCTTGTTTTTGTTGGTTCACGATTTCAGCCAAGAACTTTAGAGCCTCGGTATTGGCTTGAACAACCTCTATTAATTTTCTGAATTCTTCATTGGAAACTTGATTGGCAGAGGCTTTGATGAGCGATTGTATATCAGAGGAGTTCTGGGTGGTTATCTTAGTTAGGTTCTCTATGCTCTCTTTGGTTTTCTTCAGTTCTTATTTCTTCAGAGAGCATACCTTTGAGTATACGTCAGTGACCCTGTTGGATAGGAACCCTGAGTGCTTCATCTTGTCTTCAGTATCAGTGGCTAAGCTTTTCAACTCACCAAGCGTAGAGTACACAATGTCAGCAAAGGCTTTGAATTCAACCCTTGTGACATGTGTAGAGGGGTCATCTTCTGGACCAACAAGTAGTCTAGATTGAGCCAAGTCACCCTTGGTACCTAAAGAGCTTGTATTGTTTTTTGGCTCTCCAGGATTTCCATCCGATCCTCAAATACCTCCAGAAGGAGATGATTCTACGAATGTTCTGCTCGTATCATCATCTACAGGGGATTCAGAGTCCTCCTGCTGAGTGATAGGAGTTTTACTCGTAGGTTGGTCTAGAACCTCTTCGTGTGCATGTGAACTCTCAAGTTGCTCTGAACAACCTTGGGTTGTTCTCTCGTGTGTGACAGAGGAAACAAATGCCTCTATGTTTTGGGCTGGCATGCTCTGGGGCGAGTGAGCATTTATATCACTACCACCATATTTTTGAGAGGATGTGGTTGTTTGGTTTTACCCGGATAAAATTGGTACAGAGGAGGAAAAAGGTTACTCTACCTAGATGGATGGGGTTAGGTTCGGAGTGTGCACTCCTTCTTCAATACTCTGTTGCACTAGACCTGCAGAGGTAGATGGGTGGTTCTCACAGGGAGGTGGGATTGGATGTGTGCCATCAAGGGCATCTGTTGATCCAACTCTCTCAGTGATTTGATAATGACCCTATATAATACTTAGTGAAAATTACGTTTAACATCTGTATGTATTAGTGTTTCACCATCAGCGATCAAATAATGAGTATGTTCAGTATCGCTGATGATTTCTCATGTAAATAGTTAGACGTAATCCCTTAAGACAATTTTCGCGACAAAAGATGTTCACTGCTGAATCGAAGACAATGCTACTGAAAAAAAGACAAGTCTACTCATGACCTAATGCGGATATCAGCGAAAACAAGACAAGTCTACTCACACGCGAAGAAGCCTGAGGAAAAGCTTCATCGATAGCTGAACTTCTTTTTATCTCTGAGAAAGAAGAGATATTCAGCGATCGATGATCACATTGCTTATACCTCAAGTCTCTGTTGTCTTATCTATGAACACATAGTATGAATGTCAGCAAAGACATACCTCTGCAACAATTCGTACAACAACTCTTATATCTACACTGTTGATCATACGACCAAAAGCATGTCTCCAAAAGTCAGACTCATGCAACCAACCAGAGAAGGACACGTGTTAAGTACCTTGCCATGCATTTAATCCACAGGGTATAAATAAAAAGATTACAACTCCATCTGGGAGTTTCCTTAAGCCTTCTGCCTTCAATCTTTCTGTACAATATAGAAACCCTTGTTTTTTATATTCCCTTAATCCCCATTCTCTAATTCTTGTGCAACCATCTTAGTATTGCTTAAGTTTGTTTAGATTTGGTTCTTTCTTAATCTTATTCCGCAACAAAGTTGTAAATTGTATTTTCATTTATCAATAAACAATTTATTAAACTTTAAATTTTGTGGTTGTATTCAACCCCCCCTTCTACAAGCTTGTTAAGCACCTTCGGGGACCAACAAGTGGTATCAGAGCAGACTGTTTTATCTCATAAACAAGATCTTGCTTTATACTCTTCCTTGCTATTCTCAATATGGCACTAAACACAATCACTAACTACTATAATAATGGTTCTCTCTCAAAACCTCCTCGATTCAGCAGAGATAACTTTGCTCTCCGGAAAAATCGAATGATGCTATTTTTAGAAGGTGTAGATCCCACTATACCTGAATACGTAGCAAATGCTCCTTATGAACCTTTCACCATCATAGCTGCAGTTCCATCTACTGCCACCACTCCTGCTATCCCTGAAAGATATGCTATTAAGGAAATAAGAAAATGGAGTGATGAAGATAAAAAGAAAGTCGGTTTAGATGCTAAAGCAAAAAACCATTATCTCTATGGCTCTTCCTGATGAAGCCTTTCATTCCATCATGTATCTAAAAACTGCTAAAGAGATGTGGGACACTATATGTGTTCAATATGAAGGTACCACTGAAATACAAGAAACCAGAAAGATTAACTTGGTGAGACAATATGAAAGTTTTATTTGTGGTAAGAATGAATCCCTATCTGATGTTCACCAGAGATTTAACTGTTTAATTATTGATCTAAGGACTATTTGTAGAACCTATTCTAACTCTGAGGTATTAACTAAATTCTTGGAATGTCTTCCTGAAAGCTGGGACAGTTACTCAATGTGTCTCAAGCTGAGAAAAGACTTAAATTCTCTCTCTCTTAGCACCTTGTATGGAATATTTCTCAACTATGAGCAATCAAATCTTCTGAAGATGAATCTTATAAAAGATTCTAAAGACTCCAAAAGCACTCATGTTGCTTTAGTCTCTTCTGAGATCATTCCATCTCAGTGATCTACTCTCACTATCACTGAGTTAGATTCTGACTCTGAGGAATTAACAGACACTGATCTTTCAGAGTTTGATGAATCCTTAGCACTCTTGACAAACTCTTTCAAAAGGTTTGCAAGAAAGAGCAATTTCAGAAGAAATAAGCCTATCCTTATAACTGACAAGCCAAAATCAACTATTGTTGATAAGGCTACTGCTACTTGCTTTAACTGTGAAAAAGTTGGACATTTTGCAAGTGAATGCAGGTCAAAGAAAGTTTTCAAACCTTCTACCTCCAGGAAAACCAGCGATAGGAAATACCTTAAGCTGAAAGAGAAATATCAAAAGTTGAAAAACTTTAAGCGAAAAGGTAAAGGTCTTATCACTGAAGAGCATGATTGGGCTGAATCAGAAGAATCAAGTTTCGATGAAGAAGAAGTTGCTAATCTTTTTCTTATGGCAGAGATTAAAGAAGAAGTGGAAGAACCAATAGGAACCTCCATGAGATATATCTCCTCTCAGGTATCAATCTCTACTAATCTCTCTCTTTCTGAAGTTGAGAGAAGTCATGTTGTAGATGTGCTGACAATAGACTTATACAATGCACTCAATGGCAAAAATTTAGTTGAAAACAAAAACATTGACTTAACTGAACAACTAAAGAAATGTCACGAAAGGATCAAGGAACTAACTCTTCTAGAGGAAAGTTTAAAAGATCAAGTCATTGTAAATGAAATTATCAGCATTGAACGCGAACAAGCGATTGCTGCTTTAAAAGTAGAAAAGGCAACTGTTGAGGGATGGTGTAATTCTTCAACCAAGATCACTGAAATCATCAGGGCTCAAATCCCTGCTAATGACAAAATTGGTCTTGATTATCATCCTGAAAAGGATGAATCTAGTAGAGATTGTTCCATGCTCAAGTTCGGAATGTTTGCCCCTTCTATCCCTGACACTTCTTCTACTCATTGTTCTTCATCTTCCAATCCTATTACTGAGGACTTATCAAAAAGCTCTAAGCTCGTTGATAAAGGGAAATCCATTTCTCATCTTCAGAAGGCTACCAAGAAAGCAAAACTGAAAGTCCTTTCCAAACCTTTAGTAAGTCAATCTTCCAGCTCTGGAACTAAAATCACTGATATTTCTCAGAGATCAACTCCAAAGCTGAAAATTGATATCAAGCCTAAGAAATCCGAAGAACTGAAAGTTCCTCCAAGATCTTATGCTAAGGGCATTATTGGAGTTGACCCTGCTCATCTCAAGTTTTCTAAATCTACTACTCATAGTCACAAGGCAAATTTCGTCTATAGAAAATGCTATCTCTGTGGACTTACTGACCATATTGCTAGTAAATGTCCTACTGCCACAAAAGCTGAAAAGACAGCTAAAGGGAAGATGATTGCCTCCAAGGCTAAGAAGGTCACCAAAGCTGAGAAACCTGCTAAGGTGAAAAATACCACTGAGGTTAATCAAATAACCAAAGTGAAGGTTACCACTGAAGCTGAATCTTCAAATGCCGTGAAGATTGTTGAACCTTCCTGAACCTTCCATCTCCACTAACACTGTTGGACCCATTGAAAAGTGGGTACCAATCATAAAATAATCTTCCTTATGTTTGTAGGGTTTGAAGGGCATTTGGTATTTAGATAGCGGATATTCTCGATAATTGACTGGACAAAAAGACCTACTCACTGAATACAAGGAAGAGAAAGGTCCCTCAGTGTCCTTTGGTGGAAATGGAAAAGCCTATACCATAGGGTTTGGTGTTCTCAGCACTGGAACAACTACCTTCTGAAGAGTCGCTTACGTAGATGGACTGAAGCATAATCTTCTTAGCATCAGTCAAATGTGTGACAAAGACTATGAAGTTCACTTTTGTAAGAAAGCATGTGTGAGGTCCTAAGATCATAGATTTGATTGAACAATAAAGATAACAAGGAAATAGGGATGGAAACTGTAGATCTTATTCACAATACTAAGAATACACTACAGAGAACAAAGTTTGCGTACGAGCTTGTTATTCCCAATATCAAGTTCTAATTCAGTAACAATTACTCAAGATGAGATTTCGTAATCATATGTCATTGATCTCAATCACAACTATTACAAACTCTCAACTTTCTCTCTCTAAACTCTCTCTCACTAGAATGATATGCTTTATGCTCTTCTCTAATCAGCTCACTTTCTTACAATGACTTACTTACAAATGGAACAAGGAAACAAGGTATTTATACCTACAACAAATACAAGAAAACAAATACAAATACATTGACTTTGACTTTATTAACAAAAGACTTTGACTTTGATGAGAGTTGACTTTTCCAGCTTTGACTTCTTGATCTTTTGGTCTTCAAACTTTATGATCTTGAATCCAACATATTTGTGCTCTAACAATCTCCCCCTTTGGATCAAGATCATTACTAAAAGATCTAGCAATGCGATCTTCTCTTTGATTAAGCTCGATTGAATAAACTCCCCCTTGGATCAATCTGTATCTTCTCTTAAAATCTCCCCTTTTGATACAAACATAAATTTCTCAACCAATTCTCATGCTCCCCCTATTTGTATGAAATCTTTACAATCTCCCCTTCTCTGATAAGCACAGTATCTTTAAAAACTTTCAGCAATCTTCTTCAAAAACTAATCTTCAAGAATATTAACAATCTCCCAAGGTTGTAACCAAACCTCTTTCAGACAAAACACACTTTGCTTCAGCAAATAATCTTCAACACTTCTATTCTTTTTCATTCAAAAACTTTCAAACATTTCTTGAACTCTTCTCCCCCTTTTTGATGAATTGAGCATCAACATCATCAAAACTTTCATTAAGAAATGTCTTTGACCATTCTGATCTGAGCTCTGATTCTTTGCCAATTCGAACAATGTATTTATCCAGATCTTTTCAAATCCGGACAAAATAAGAATGTAACACCTGAATCAACATATGAATCAGTTAACATGCCTGTCAGTAACATAAAGTCACTGTGTGTAACGAATACACATTGGAAAGGAGCTTTTGTGATGTTTACTCCACCAGGGCTTCCATCCAATCATCGAAATACCACAAAGGCAATTTCTATGAATGTTATGACAAAGAAACAAATTCTTTGTGTGTTCGTGCAAGTGTAGAAAGAATTAAGCACAAATGATTGCTTTTTAAGGCTCAACATAGTGTAAACCACTGAGACAACAGTAGATAAACACAAACTCTAAGTGCATGATTGAAGTGCGAAGGTGGGGCAGACTTCCTTCTTTTTCAATATCCAGATTCTCCAAATGAAAACCAGATAGATTATATGCTGCGTCCCCAGAAAATATGAAACATTTTCTTTTTGAGAAGAAAATGAGTAGTTGGTGGGGTTTAAACAAGAGTTAGCATGGGCTATTTGCCTGTTTCAATAACGTTCACCAAAGAATTGTGAAACGCTAGTAATATGGCTACCCGGCTCAGAAAGTAGTTGGTGCAGAGTTTGATATTCTTTTACTCTGATCTCACACCCTCTTTCTTTTTATCATTAAGCTCACGACTAACCAAACTCTCTTTTCCATTTTACCTCATCACACCCACACTCATTTCTTTTAGACTTCTCACACCCAATCACTAAAGGATTAACTTCATGGGTAGGAAACACTGGTTAACGTGAATCCATAGAAGTTTCAATTAAGTCCTAGCACAAAGAACCCAGTCCTATAAAGCATGAGTTGCTCAAATGGTTTAACTATATCAGTTAAAGTTCATATACAAATATCAGATATAAGTATGCTCAGTGATATAATCATGAAGATATGAGCATTTTAAAACATTGAAGAATTTTCAAACAAGGAAATGGAATGAATGAACATGAATGCAAGAAACTTGTTTGAAAATCTGACATTGTATAAAATGATCAGAAATAAATGATATAACAATTAAAGCTTATGGTCAAGAATAATTGATATTTGTCTATATGAAACAATATACAGACATTCTTGAATGAAACGCTTTGAAATGAAATATCGCTCAAAATTCTTTGAATACAAACGGAGTGTCTTACCATCGAAGAAAAATTGTTCCAATTTAGAGACGTGGTAAGAACATTTTGAAGAAAAATTCAAACCAGTGTGTGTGAATACTTGAAAGTATATAGAAAAGACAGTACGCAAGTATTTATCTTTGGAAACACACGGTTTGTTTATCAATGAAGCACAAAAATAAAATGAAAACATTGAAAATCACACTTCCAAATTATAAAATCTGTTTAAGAATTGGGAAGTGGTTTGAACATTTAAGAACATGTTTTCTATACCTGAAAGTTGTCCTTCTTTCAGATATATGTGAGATTAAGATAAGAAATTTACCTTGTCGCTCAATCTTAAATCTCAGAAAGTCAAGTTGTAGTCATTTAGATATGATCGTGTCAGCTTCTCTCATCCTGTAAGTCTTAAAGTCTAGTCAAAATCAAATTTATTCACAAAAAATAAAAGACATAAAGCAATAAAACGATTAAAGTACGAGTTCTGATCTGAAATAATCAGAAATCATAATCTTTTACTCCCCCTGAAAATATGCATCTGAAATTTATCAGTAAAAAAGCACATGATAGAGATCTACAACTTCCTTTGAAGTGTAGTTCGTCATATCTTCCGAATACATATTTCCAGAACAAATTATGTACTCCCCCTTGAAGGTTGATTTCCTCATTTGAGTATCTGAGTACATTCTCTTATCAGCCCGGGAGTAGCATCTCTTTAAGCATTGAAGTACGAGTCCTAAACTGTTGTGTTTAGAAGTCAAACTCCGCTGAAGTACGGGTCCTAACCTGATGTACTTAGAAGCCATCGTTCTTGACATTGAGGTACGGGTCTTGAACTGTGTTATTCAAGAGCCATTGTTCTCTTATTCCCCCTTGACTTGTGGTGCCTGCAACATAGAATCAATCTTCGGTTTTGGTACCCACTGGTATTTGGGTCCATTAATGTTAGTTGCAGTTAGAATGGGAGTAACTGAATAAGAACCATACCAGTAATGATCACTAGCTTTATGAACAAAATCAAATGTATTACAGTAAGAACAATACCTTTTCTTAGATAACCTGAACATTTGATCTCTCGAGTAAGCAAGATCAGGTTTACCTTTCAGCACTTTGTTCTTCTTTGCATTTGATGCATATACAAATGATTTGTTTTCTTTCTTCTTTCCTTTTGTTTCTTCCTTCTTCTCATCATTCTTCTCATCATCATCCACTGGTTTCACTTTCCATACCAGTTTCTCTTCTTGATATTTTCTTCTTCTTCTTTGTGTACCCGAACCATCTACATGTTGATCATAGAAAATATTAGAAGTACGAATCTGATTGAATGAATTGACTAACCTTCTTGAAGAAACAGGTTTCATGTGTGAGCTTGAGGCTGTCTTTTTAAAATCAGCTAAATTATTTCGAGGTGTGTGGATTTGTGACTCTGGAGTCGTCTGCTCAGTCACCACCACCTTTGAAACAATCTTTTCAAACTCTTTAATGTTTGAAGCGAAACTGTCTTTTTCTTTTACAAGAAGATCAATCTTTGTCTTGAATTCAGACTTCGTTTGTTGCTCTATAAGCGCATTCTCAGATAGTTGCGCGTTTTGACCAAAATATTTCTTTCGACTTGCGCGTTCTAGCTGATGAACCTTGCGCGTTTTACGAAGAACTTGCGCGTTTGAGAGATCTAGCGCGTTCTTCAGTTTGTCGACTCAAAAACTGAGTTTTTCCATCTGTTTTCGATCCAAACTTTGTCCAAATGTCTTGAAACTTTGCAGAAATGATCGATTACAATACTAGAACATATTACAATGCATGAATTTCAAAAACAAACACAAAATGATACACTTTGGATCGATTTACAGTGCATGTTAACTCGTGAACAAAAACATCAACAAAAATTCGAAATTTAAGAAAATTACCGTGCAATTGACAAAACAAATCATACAAACATGATCGACTATACTATATAAACATACTCTGATCGATTTCAACTCATAAATTGCACAAAAACTCGAAATCGATTTGAACTTCGATGAACAGTAACCATGAACAGTAAAAACGAACTTTTCTTGATTTCTTGACTTGATCTCACTTTGGATCTGCTCTGATACCAATTGTTATTCCCAATATCAAGTTCTAATTTAGTAACAATTACTCAAGATGAGATTTCGTAATCATATGTCATTGATCTCAATCACAACTATTACAAACTCTCAACTTTCTCTCTCTAAACTCTCTCACTAGAATGATATGCTTTATGCTCTTCTCTAATCAGCTCACTTTCTTACAATGACTTACTTACAAATGGAACAAGGAAACAAGGTATTTATACCTACAACAAATACAAGAAAACAAATACAAATACATTGACTTTGACTTTATTAACAAAAGACTTTGACTTTGATGAGAGTTGACTTTTCCATCTTTGACTTCTTGATCTTTTGGTCTTCAAACTTTATGATCTTGAATCCAACATATTTGTGCTCTAACAGAGCTACATTGTGAAAGTAAACATTGCAAACAAATGAACTACAAGGTTCCTATTTATACTCCCATATCCCTTGTACACTATTAAGCCCAAACCCATATACAAGGCCCAATACACACTAAGGTTGATTACTTTACTAAACTTCTAATAAGAACATAAATTATGTTCTAACATTCTCCCCCTAAGTTTTGTAAAGTAATCATAATCTTTTAAGCTCCAGCTTCAACTCTTCTCCCCCTTGATTTCTTTAAAAAACTTAGCGTTGCATAAACTTCAAAGCTCTTCTTGCTCCCCCTAGAAAGTAGCTCTTATCCTTGGAGTATCAACTGAAATATCAGATCTGATGTAGACCATAACCTTGATTGAGTGCACATAAAGACAACTTTTGACTTTAGTAAACCCAACACATTCCTTAACGCCCACAAGAATGATATGTGTGGATTATGAAGTGACATCCAAGTGCATCTTCAGTGTATAACATCTGATCTGTCTGTTAACCATGAGTTGAAATAAGAATTCAGCTTAAGAACTTCATCTGATAAGCATACGGGTGGTAGCATACGGTAGCAACACTACAAGACAAGGGTTAGAAGGCAAGCAAATGTTCAACAACTAATAGAAGATACTCATACTGACTTCTCTCAAGAAAACTGAATAATCAAACCCATAACTCTTTTCTTCACGAATCAGCTAGATGATTATAAGCACTCAGGATTCTGAATCATAACTCAAGCATCAGAACAATGATTGCAGTCGCTCACACTACTGAGTGATCAGATCAGAAGAGTGTTAAAGTGCTCTCAACGGTCTAACCACAAAAGAAGCTTTCCAGACTGATGATTGCATATTCTCAGGCAACTAACCCAATCCAAGCAAAGACCAAATCATCAAATCCAGAATCTGAAATCTTGATAGTCATGAGCACTCGAGTAAGAATAGATCAGTTGCTAATAATATGTGACCAACATGTGATAGGAGTGATGTCACATATGCATTCCGCGTATAAAGCATAGGAACATGGAAAACTTGTATGAAATAGGATTCAGAACAGTCAGAATTCTCAAAATAAACACCAACTTTCGCAAAACACCAAAATTCGCAGATCACTGTAGACAATGAGGCACAATTCGCAAGATAGACTAAACTAAATATCACAATTTGCAAAGGCTTATTCTGCGAATTCTCAACTTTTCGCAAGCCACTCATTTGCGAATTCCTCGCATTTCGCTATTCACACATTCACAAATTCTTCAGAATTCGCATCTCACACACCTGCGGATTCTTAACTTTCGCAATACTCTCATTTGCGAATTATGTACTTAAATAAATTTCATCTTCAAAGAATCCTGCGAATTCTTGAACAATTCACATCTGTCTCTTCTGCGAATTCTTGACTTTCGCAACTCACATAAGTACGAATGCTATACTTAGCCAAAAATATCATCTTCAAAGCTTTACGAATTCTTGACATACGAATTCTTATATTGTGAAATCTTCCTTCTGCGATTTCTTCGTTTGAATCTTTCGAATTCTATGGATCTCGAATTGTTTTTCACAAAATCTTCACATTCAACCATCAACACTTAGAAATTTGAGCTGAGAAACTTTGAACGAAGGTTCGAAAACATCATTGGAGTATGATTGTAGTTGATCACCAAAGCTAATTTCAACTTTAATAACCAAATCAATCCAACCACAGTTAAAACTGTCTTCGAACAAAAAATACTCAAAACTCGACTAATTCAACTAGAATTGATGAAATTATAGAAAGTAATCGATTCTATAACTATCGACTATAATCACCGAATCAATTAAACATCACAGAACATTCAAATTTACATCAAATTCTAGAATTTAAAATTTCAACAGTGACTGTTCTGTTCAATCGAATCTGATCTCGATCGTCGAGGAATGATTTCGTCGTTTAGCTCTGATACCAATTGTGATCCCAATTTCTAGCAATATATTCAGACACAATCTAACAAAATGCCATTTGTATTGAAGTCATGTGATTACAACGAATTCATATATCTCACAATGTACAAATCTCTCTAATTTGAATTCTCAAACTTCTCTCTAAATGAATGTGTGCGTGTGTACTTACAAATCTAACACAAAGAATTGAAAACCTATTTATACCTCTAAGATAACAAAGCAACTAATCTAAACCTATTTGACTATTACAAGACTTTTAACACAAGTTTAACTTTTGTTGACTTTGACATTTTACAACTCAAATACAAACAATCACATTTTGACCTTTACTTTTAAATCTTGAATACAATATTAGTCTAACAGAAGATTTATGATATTTTCTTGTTTTCTGCGAGTTCGTGTCCAAAACTAACAAACTGTGTTCTGCGAAAAGTCTAAACGCGCACGACAAGCTTTGCGAGTTTGATTTCTGATCTATGAGTTCTTATTGGATTAGCAAGTTTGCGTTTTTGCGCGAAGTGGATTTTCAAAATTATTTTAAGTATAGAACGCGCAAAGGCATCAAAACGCGCAAAGGAACCAAAACGCGCACAAAGTGTTCTGCGAGAAGCTACTTCACGCACATTGTTATCTGCGAGTTTCTCAAAACGTGCTAACAGTTATGTGCGAGTTCTACAAACGCGCATAAAGAATTTAGCGAGAAGTGCATTGAACAGTATTCTGCGAGTTTCAAGTGTTTTGCGAGTTTCAGTAGTTTGCGAGTTTGTGCTTTAGAAAAATTTTCAAAGTTTTTCAAGTGTTGTTCAATTTTGATTTTCAAGTCAATTTTTTTCTTAATATTTTGGGAACGATCATTTTTTTTTTCAAGATAACATTCTATTCAAGCTGTCTACAATTTTATCAGGGAGAGAATGTGCTATCATGTATATGCCTGAGATACCGACAATAGAAGCTGAACGGGATAAGCTGAAATATCAGAATTCAGTTATTCTAAAACAGATCAAGGAACTTACATCTAAATTGTCAAATTCTGAAAAAACTCCTGATTGTGTAAAATGTACTAATAATTCCATATCTGATTTTGCAGGTATCATCAAGGCAATAGAGAAAGAAATTAAAGAGAAGGAGAAAAATATTGCAATAAAAGAGAATATTATTGAGACATGTGAGAAAAAAATAAATCTGAAAGAGAGAAAGATAATGAATCTTCAAAGCAAGCTAAAGTCAACTGAACAGAAGACAACAGAACTTAAAGATGAATTAGTTGATCTGCACATCAAGTTTAAAGCTTTTGAAGAGAAAATATCTGCGTTGGAAGCAAAGAATGCTGATTTGATGAAAAATCTCCAAGCAGATAAAGACAAATCAATTATGGAGAAAACTTCTACTCAAAAGCTATCTGATCATTCTAAGAAATCTATCCAATAGAAAAAGGATCTGGAGCAAAGATGCATTAAACTCTCCAAGCAAGTGTCAGAGTTTGAAAATATCTTAATTACTGAAAGAGACACGTTTGCAAAAGAGAGACAAGTTCTTGAAGATAAAGTTACTGAATTTCCCAAACAAATATCTGTTTTACAAGACTTACTTGATAAAGAAAGAAAGAAAAACTTTTCAAGAAAAGAAAAAGTCTTTTGAAACTGAAAAGAAAAATGCTGAAAAGAGAAATGTTGGGATTTTCAAAGATATTTCTGAACAAAACAAGAACTTAGAAAAAGATTTTGAACTAGAACGTTTAAACTTTGAATATGAAATATCTAAGCTCACATCCAAGATATCTGTTCTATCCTCAGATATTCAGAAAGAAAAGATGGCTAGAACTGATTTGAAGAAGAAGTTTGACACACTTTATGATGAAAGAAACATTTTATCCATAAAGATAAAGGACTTGGAAGCTGCAAATGTTGAATTGTCAGATAAAGTTTCTGCTGATGTGATTAATCAATCACGTCTTGACAATTCAACGAAACCAGTTTGTTCTTTCAAAACTACTTCAAGTTCCATTCATGAGAAAAATGTTTTAAAAAAGAACAGTGTCAAACCAAACATTGTCAAATCAAATCAGATTCGTCCATCTAATCTTTTCTATGACAATTCTGTTGATAGTCCAGCGAGTTTCTATGTCAAATCTCTTGGAAAGCATTCAAAGAAAGAACAGATGGTCTGGAGAGTGAAGGTTTCTCCTGATGAGAAGAAGAATGACAAAGCATCTGCATCCACATCCAATGCCAAAAAGAACATAGTTCATAAAGGTAAATCTTTTGGTAAACCTGATACAATTTACTTTGCTAATCATCTTATCAGGTTGGCTGAAAAGAAAATATGTTGTTCTTACTGTGGAGCAAATGACTTTGTAAGTAATAATTTTGTAAATTACTAGTATGGTTCATATTATGTTACCCCTAAAAGAACTGCAACTAACACATCAGGACCCAAATACTAGTGGGTACCAAAAGCTAAATCTATGTTGCATGCACCCAAGGTTTAAGGGGGAGCAAGAAAAGTTGGCTCTTAAATATTTCAGTTCAAGACCCGTACTTTCATGTTAAAAAGCAATGGCTTCTGATTACAATAGATCAGGACCCAGTCTTAAATGTTAAAGGACTATAACTTCAAAACACATTAGTTTAGGACTCGGTCTTCAACCTTTAAAGACAAGGATATTTTGCAATTATCCAGAGGGAGCTTAACTGAATAAAATCATTTTATCATGATTTGAGGAGGAGCTAAAATGTAAGTATCTTCTGATTTTAATCTCTGATTGTTTGAAAGAAGAACAACTTTCAAGCATGAAAAACATTTTCTTAAATGTTCAAACCACTTCACATTCTTAAAATGTTTTCATGAATTGAGAAGTGTGCTTTTTAAAATGTTTTTGGATACTTTAATGCATATTTGACCGTGTGTTTCTAAAGACAAATACTTGTGTAATTGTCATATCTTTATACTAACAAGTATTCATACACACATCGGTTCAGTGCATTTCTTGAATCTATTATTACCATGTATCAAAAGTTTAATCTTTCTATGGTAATACTCCCGTTTGTTATTCATTGTTGTTTAAATCAGACATCATTTCATCATTACATGTGCTTTTATTGATATATGTTTATATTTTGTTCATATAAACATCTTACGTCTTTGATATCCCAACTTATTATTCTTCATGAATTTTGATCTGATCTTAATCATTGTCGGATTCTCAAAACATTTCTATTCTTTCATGATTATTCATTCATACAAAGTTTTGAGAAATCTTAAATGCTTAATATGCTCAAATTTCATTCTTATCTTTAATGAGCATACATATACCGACAAATGATTTCTTGCACTTAAATGTCAAAAAAATCATTGAGCAACACATTCTTTTAGGACAAATACATGGGATTCAATGTGTGAGCTTAAATGACTTCCATGTATTCATGTAAACCAGTGTTTCCTACCCTGGAAGTAATCCTTTGAGTGATTGAAGGGAAAGGGGTCAAAAGAATTGAGAGTGGTGTGTGATGAGGTAAAATGGAAATGAGAGATTGGTTAGATGTGAGCTTAAAAGATTAAAAGAAAGAGGGTGTGTGATCAGAGTAAAAGAATATCAGACTCTGCACCAAATCTTTCTGAGTCGGGCAACCACATAAACTGTTGTTTCACAATTCTTCGTGAATGACATTGAAAAAGGCACCTAGCCCATGCCATCTCTTGCATATAACCCCACCAGCTACTCATTCTTTTCTCAAAAAGAGAATGTTTCACATTTTCTAGGGAAGCAACACATACTCTATTGGCTCTTCACTTGGAAGATACTGATATTGAAAAAGAAGGAAAGTTGCCCCACCTTCGACCCTTTTTCATGCACATTGAGTCTATGTATAACCTCTGTTGTCTCACTGGTTTACATAATTTTGAGCCTAAACAACAATCATTGTGCTAATTTTTTTCATAACACAAGCACGAGCACACAGAAAATATGTTTTTTTATCAGAACATTCATAGAAAATATCTTGTGTTTTTCAATGATTGAATGCAAGTCCTGGGGAGTGAACATCATCTTAAGCTCCTTACATTGTACATTCGTTGTACACAGTAACTTTGTGTTACTGATAGGCATTCCTAACTATTTCATCTATTGATTTAGGGTTACAACTCATAATTTGTTTGAATTTGAAAAGATTCGGATAAATACTTTCATGAATTGATGGCTTATTATCAGATCAGTTGGGGGAGAATGTTCATACTTTACCAAAAGAGATCATGAAGACTGTTCTAAATTGATTAATTGGGGGAAAAGTTTCAAAGACCGAGATGACTTTGAAATAAGTTTTGATGATTTTGATTCTCACAATCATCAAAAAGGGGGAGAAATTCTAAAAGTTCAATTTCAAAGTCATAATTTCAAAGCCATAAAGAGATGTTTAAGTGAAAAAGACTTGGGGAGAAATTCTGAAAGATCAACTAGATCAAGGTTGATGAAAAGAAATTATTCAGATATGTTTCAAAGACAAATCAAAATGACTCGAGAAAGTTTGTTTTTCCAAAGACAGTTCAGAGATCAAAGAGATGAAGATACAAGTTTTCAATGAAACCACAAAGTTGTTTTAAAGTTCAAAATGGAAAAGTTCAAAAGTTTCAAGATTTCAATTGGTTTGTTCAAGACTTGATGATTGTTCAAAGACATTGTGAATGACTTTTCAAGATTCTTCAAAGTATCAGAGATTGAAGATTGCCAAAGCTACAAAGTTTAAAGCTATCAGAGATAAAGTTTGAAAAATCAAGAGCTGAAGACTAGTGTCAAAATTTTTTAAATCTTGAATACAAAGGGGGAGATTGTTAGTGTATAATTGTATCCAAGATTTAATGTAGAAAGTCAAAGTCTGTAAAGTCAAAGTGGTCAACCTTTGTGTCTTAAGAGTTTTATGCTTTGTGAGAGTTTCTAATTTGTAAGTGTTTCTTGCATCATATAAATAGCCTTTGTGTTGTGAGAGATGCAAGTAACAAGAGTCATACGTGTAATATTGTAAGATCAATGACATTGTGATTTTCTATCTCTACTCTCTCTCTAGAATTGTTCATTAATTGTCAAATCTTGAATTGCTTGAATTGGGTTTTTACACTTTCATTACTGCATATGGATCTCTGCGGTCTAATGCGAACTCAAAGCATAAACGACAAGAAATATGTATTAGTGATTGTGGACGATTACTCTAGATACACTTGGGTCAAATTTCTAAGATCAAAAGATGATATGCCCGATGTCATCATCTCATTTCTAAAGACTACTCAAGTGAATCTGCAGAAGACGGTAAAGCTTCTTCGAACAGACAATGGCACATAGTTTAAGAACAAAATTGTTGAAGATTACCTCGAATCGGTCGGGATAACACATCAATTTTCTACTTCCAGAACGCCAGATTAGAATGGAGTCGTAGAGAGACGAATCAGAACTCTAGTCGTGGTCGCTCGTACTATGTTGAGTCAATCAGATCTACCTCTATTTATGTGGGTTGAAGTTGTGTCTACTGCATGTTATACACAAAATCACTCCATTATCCATCGCCAGTTCGGTAAAACACCGTATGCTTTATTTAATAATAGAATACCTAACATTAAACACTTTCATATTTTTGGATGCAGGTGTTTTGTGCTGAACGACAAAGAGAACTTGAACAAGTTCAGTCCGAAAGCTAAAGAAGGCATTTTCAATGGATATTCTCAAACGTCTGCAACTTATAGAGTTTACCTAAAGAAATTGAAAATTGTAGTCGAGAGCGTTAATGTAACATTCGATGAAGAAATGGATTCTGATCAAAGCAGTTCAGGACCCGTTCTTACTGGAGTTTTAGCTTCTGGGCAAATCAGTCCAGAACTTGTGATTAGTGATACTAAATCTGATAAAGCGTCATCATCTACATCACATTTATCTGATTTAGATTTACTGGATGAATTATTTTATGATGAATTTCTTGGTTCTAGAGTGACTAAACCTGTTGTGGTTGATAGATCGGAAGATTCAAGGAATAATCATCCAACCACTTCAGATATATCAACTAAATCAAATTCTCCGGTTCATCAAGAAGTTCAAATTCAAACGCCTACTAACAGACAGAAAATGTCCAACCAACTGAAGCTTCTGCATCAAATACTTCAACTGAACCCCTACAAGAACAAGATGAAGATGAGAGTGGATTTTTAGATGAGCAGCATGATCAATCTACATCTAATCCACTTGCTCATGAACACAAGTGGACCAAATAGCACCCAATACATCAAATCATAAGAGATCTGTCCAAGCCGGTGCAAACTAGGTCTGCAACAATGAACCAGTGCATGCATGATTCCTTTCTAAGTAAGATAGAGCCTACATGAGTATCTAAAGCTCTAGCTGATTCAGATTGGGTAACCGCGATGCAAGAAGAGCTTAATCAGTTTGAAGCATTTAAAGTTTGGAAACTTGTGCCTAAACTTGAAGGAAAGATAATTATCAGCACAAAATGGGTTTCAAGAATGTTTTTAGCCTACGCCGCACACAAGAACTTCACGGTCTATCAAATGGATGTGAAGATTGCCTTTCTGAATGGCATTTTAAAGGAGGAAGTCTACGTCTCATTTTAAAAGAGCTTTGTCCAGAATATATACATGATCTGGTTTATCCGGATTGACAAAACCTTTAGGCTGTGAGACGTAGACTTCCTCCTTTAAAATGCCATTCAGAAAGGCAATCTTCTCATCCATTTGATAGACCGTGAAGTTCTTGTGTGCGGCGTAGGCTAAAAACATTATGATCAAGTTAGCCTACGCCGCACACAAGAACTTCACGGTCTATCAAATGGATGTGAAGATTGCCTTTCTGAATGGCATTTTAAAGGAGGAAGTCTACGTCTCACAGCCTAAAGGTTTTGTCAATCCGGATAAACCAGATCATGTATATATTCTGGACAAAGCTCTTTACGGTTTGAAACAAGCCCCTCGTGCCTGGTATGAAGTTCTATCTAAATTCTTAGTCAAGTCGGGCATTTCAAAAGGTAAAATTGATACTACTTTTTTCATTAAAAAGGAGAAAGCTGATATCATTTTAATCTAGATATATGGGGATGACATCATATTTGGTTCAACTAACCCAAAGTATTGTAAGAATTTTTCAAACCTCATGGTGTCCAGATTTCAGATGAGTATTATGGGAGAGATGAATTTCTTTCTCGGATTACAAGTCAAACAATTTTCTACGGGGATTTTTATAAATCAAGCGAAGTACATTTATGATATTCTGAGAAAATTTAAAATGGAAAATTGTACTCAATTGGAACCCCGATGGCACCAGGAACTAAGATCGGAGCTGATCTTTCGGGAGAAGATGTCGATGTTAGAACCTACAGAGGGATGATTGGTTCTTTGATGTACTTGACAGCTAGTAGGCCAGATATTATGTTCTCTACGTGCTTATGTGCAAGATATCAGGCTTCACCTAAAGAATCCCATATGTCTGCGGTAAAGCGTATTTTTAGGTATGTTAAAGGCACTGCATATCTTGGTCTGTGGTATCCTAAAGATACTGGTTTTGAGATCACGGCGTCTTCAGACACAAATCATGCTCGTTGTATGCTTGACAGGAAGAGTACTTCGGGACACATACAATTCTTAGGCGATAAACTCGTGAGTTGGGCTTCGAAGAAACAACTATGTGTATCTACTTCAATAGCTAAGACAGAGTATGTAGCTGCAGATAGTTGTTGTTCTCAAGTGTTGTGGATGTGGACACAACTCCGAGATTATGGATTCAAATACGAAAAAATTCCGATCTACTGTGATTCGAAGAGCGCAATTGCCATATCAGCTAACCCTGTGCAACATACGAAAACCAAGCACATCGACGTGTGATATCATTTTATCAAAGACAATGTTGAGAAAGGTACAATCAAACTTTACTTTGTAAACACAGATTATCAACTTGCGGATTTGTTTACCAAGCCACTTGACGAAAAGAGATTTAATTTTCTCATTTCAAAACTTGGCATGCCAAATCTCAAGACTGTTGTTACCTAGTATAGTTTAGATTTTTGTTATTTTTCTTCATTTATTTACTTTTAATCTGAAAGATATCTGCGCTGAAAGGTTTGTTCATGATTTCAGGGGGAGTGTGAGACAATGTTAAGATGATCTACATTTTAAGAGAAATTAGAGATTTCTGCATCTATTCCTAACTGAAATATCATATTATGCATATTTTCAGGGGGAGTACGGACAATGATTTCTGATTATATCTGATTATAACTCGTTCTTAACAAGTTTTATTGCTTTTATGTCATTTACTTTTCAATAAATTTTGTGAATTAGACTTGGTACTTTGACGATTTTTGACTGCATGCAAATTTTGAGGGGGAGCTTACATGTTCATATCCAATATGACTTTTGAGTTGACTTCATGAGATTTAAGTTGAGCGTAAGGATCATTCTAAACTTAATCTCATACACGTCTGAAAGAAGGATGACTTTCAGATATGAAAACATGTTCTTAAATGTTCAAACCACTTCTCTATTCTCAAAATGATTTCATGATATTAGATGTGTGATTTTAAATGTTTTCATTTTTCATGAGCTTAATTGTTAAAGAAGTCGTGTGTTTCCAAAGATTAATACTTGTGAATTATCTTTTCCATATACTTTCAAGTATTCACATAAACCGGTTTAGTATTTTGTTGCTTATGTTCTTACCATGTCTCATATTTGTCATAATTTTTGATGGTAAGACACCCCGTTTGAATTTCATTGATATTTGAGCGTTGTTTGATTCAAAACGTTTCTTTCAAGAATGTCAATAATTGTTCTTTTAGACAACATCCTATTTTTCTTGACCTACGCTTTGATTGTTAAATCATTCATATTTGATCTTTTAATACAATGTCAGATTTTCAAACAAGTTTCTTGTATTAATTTCATTCATTCAATATACTTGTTTTGAAATATCTTCCATGATCAAATGCTCAAATTTTCATGTTTATCTTCATGAGCATACAAATATCTGACTTGGTGCTTTAACTGACAAAGTTAAATCATTTGTGCAACATTTTTTTTATTATAGGACAACATGGGTTCGTTGTGTGAGGACTTAAACAGAACTTCTATAGATTCACGTTAACCAGTGTTTCCTACCCAAGAAGTTATCCTTGAGTGATCGAGAGGCGAGGAGTCAAAATATCTGAGTGTGGGTATGTGTGATGAGGTAAAATGCAAAGAGAGTTTGGTTAGAAGTAAGCTTAAATGTTAAAAAGAAAGAGGGTGAGAGATCAGAGTAAAAGAATATCAAACTTTGCACCAACTTTTTCTGAGTCGGGCAACCACATTACTATTGTTTCACAATTCTTCGTGAACATCATTGAAACAGGTAACTAGCCCATACCAACTCTTGCTTAAACCCCACCAGCTACTCATCTTTTTCTTAAAAAGAAGATGTTTCAATTTTTCTTGGGATGCAACACATAATCTATCTTGTCTTCATTCGGAAGATGTAGATATTGAAAAAGAAGGAAGTCTGCCCCACCTTCGCAGTTCGATCATGCACAATTGAGTCCGTATATTACTGTTTTTGTCTCAATGGTTTATATATTTTGAGCCTATTGTTAAAAGCAATGATCATGTGCTTAATTCTTTCATACACAAGCACGTACATACAGGAAATTCGTTTTTTTGTCTAAATGTTCATAGAATAAACTTGTGATATTCGATGATTGAATGGAAGACCTAGGGGAGTGAACATCAAAAAGCTCCTTTCCAATGTGTATTTGTAACACACAGTGGCTTTGTGCTTCTGACAGGCATCTTAACTGATTCATTTGTTGATTCAGGTGTTACATTCCAGTTTTTCTGAATTTGAAAAGATTCGGATGAATAATTGATGAATTGACGGATAATCAGAGGCTCATGTGATGAAAGATCAATGGTCAGAGAAGAGGTTAATGACATTTCTTGGAACAGTTTTGATGATTTCTATGCTACATCATCAAAAAAGGGGAGAAATTTTGTTCAAGAAATGTTTGCTGAAGAAAAGTTTGTATCAGTTATGGGAGAAGTTAAAGAAATGTTGAAATTTAAAGGAGAAATCATTTCAAGAAAGACGATTTGAAGAAAATTCGTTGAAAGAATGTGTCAAATATTGCAAGATATGGGAAGATTGTATAGATTTGAAAGATAAAGTTTAAAGGATTCGAAAAGTTTGTTGAAACTTACTGAAATTTTCTTTGAAGTTTAATTTGATGAAGAAAAGCGAGCTAATTCTGAAGATGATTTCTTTCTGAAGTCTGAAAACGATTGTATTGCCTTGGGGGAGATTGTTCAAGATTTTTAAAGATCATTATCACAGACTTTAGGGAGATTACAGAAAGTGGAGATTGTGCTTCAATGGTTAATTTTTCTGAAGATGATCTGTTTCTATATCAAAGGGGGAGATTTTATTGCAAATCTTTTTTATGATGATCTTGAATCCGAAGGGGGAGAATTTTAGTGCAGAAATATGTTGGATACAATATCATAGAAGACTGAAGATGAAAGTCAAGAAAAGTCAAAGAGCTCAAGTCAAACCCTCATGCTAATAGTCAAAGTCTTTGTAATAAAGTCAAAGTCAAGTTAAGTGTTTATGTGATGTAAATGTTTTAGACTTAGTAAAAATAGTCTTATTTTCGTTTGTAGAATCATTAGACTAGATGCGTATCAGATTGTAGAGAGAGAAATATTTGAGAGTTCTCTGTAATCAAAATTGTGAAATCGAAATTGAAATTGTTTGTTGAATCAATTATGTCATCTTGATTATCACTTATTGTGGGACACACACATACCAAGCGTGAGGAGCTTATTTTAGACTATAGAGAGCCTTATCCAGCTTATATATATAATTTGGATGCTTAGGGTCAGAGAACCCTGGGGGTTGTTCAAAATAGACTTCTTCATTCAGCTTTCCATTTAGGAATGCTGATTTGACATCCATTTGATAAGCTATGAAGTCTTTGTAAACTGCATAGGCTAAGAATAATCGAATTGCTTCGAGCCTAGACACAGGGGCAAAGGTTTCATCATAGTCTATGCCTTCCTCTTGCATGTATCCCTGAGCAACTAGTCTAGCTTTGTTGCGGGTTACAGTCCTATGTTCATCTAATTTGTTTCTAAACACCCATTTAGTGCCTATAACAGATTTATCAGATGGTTTGGGAACGAGATTCCAAACTTGATTTCTAGCAAACTCAGTCAGCTCTTCTTGCAGAGCGCTGACCCAGTTTGGATCCTTGAGGGCATCATCAGTCTTATTTGGATCTGAAAGAGAAAGAAAGTTAACAAAGAGACAAATGTTACCGGAACTTCGTCGTGTCTGAATACCTGCATCAGGATCACCAAGAATTTGATCTATGGGGTATTCTCTAGTCTATCGCTGAGTTGGGGCATGATCACTCACCTCAAAAGTTGGATCATCAATAGGAATGTTCACTGATAAAGAAACTTGAGGTTCTTCATCTAAGAGATGTTAAGTTTCAGATAAAGCCTTATTTACTGAGAGGTTTTCAGAAGAGGGAAGTTCTGATGGAGGAAGTGTGTTTAGAAGAACAGCTGAAATCCAAGAGGTGGATTCAGCGTTAGGAGGTATGATGTTTGGATCTTCATCAGCATTAGGAGAGTTTGTTTGCTGATGATTGTTGAAGAGAGGTTATGTTTCTCTATAGTGAGAGAATATCCAAGCATTCAGTTCTTCATTGTCAGCGATAGGTTTATATTTCGCTGATCTGTATTCGTCAAAGGTGACATGAATTGTTTCTTCTACAGTTTGTCTTCTCTTATTGAAGACTCTATAGGCTTTGGAAATTGAGGAATATCCAAGAAAGATTCCATCATCAGCTTTTGGGTCAAAGTTTCCAAGAGAGTCTTTGTTGTTTAAAATGAAACACTAACAACCAAAGATGTGAAGAAAGCTGATAGAAGGTTTTCTTCCATGAAAGAGTTCTTAGGTAGTCTTGCTGAAACGTTTTACTATCAGAGACCTGTTCTGAGTAAAACAAGCAGTGTTGACAGCTTCTGCCCAAAATTGAGTTGGAAGATGAGAATCGCTGAGCATTGATCTTGCAGCTTCAATGATCATTTGATTTCTTCTTTCAGCAACACTATTTTGCTGAGGAGTTCTTACAGAGGAGAAATTGTGAGAGATTCCCTTACTCTCAAAGAAATTGTTCAGAGAACTATTTTTGAATTCAGTTCCATGATCACTTCTTATTGAGCGAACAATTAGATTATTCAGCACTTCCATCTTTCTAACAAAAGATATCAGTTCTTCTAGAGTGTCACTTTTACATCGAAGAAAGATTACCCAGGTGTAGCGAGAGTATTCATCTACAATGACAAGTGTATATTTCTTTCCAGCTATGGATTGGATATTGACAGGGCCAAATAAATCCATATGTAAAAGTTGAAGAGGACTTGTCACTAAGGAAACTTGTTTTTATTTGAAACTAGCTTTAGTCTGCTTTCCTCTTTCACATGCTGAACAAAGAGATTCTTTGACATATGAGTGCTGAGGAAGACCGGAGACTAATTCTTTTGAGGAGAGAGAATTCGGTGTCTTGAAGTTGAGATGAGATATCCTTTTGTGCCATAACCACTTGACATCTGAAGAGGCCTTTGAGAAAAAACAAACGTTTTCAGTGGTAGTAGAGTCCATGTCTATTACATAGACATTTTCCATATGATAACCACTAAGAGCGAGCTTTCCTTTTTCATTCATCATTGAACATGCTTTCTTACAAAAGCGAACTTCGTAGTCTTTGTCACATAGTTGGCTGATGCTAAGAAGATTATGCTTCAGTCCATCAACGTAAGCGACTCTTCTGAAGGTAGTTGTTCCATTGCTGAGAACACCAAACCCTCTGGTATAGCCTTTTCCATTTCCACCAAAGGTCACTGAGGGACCATTCTCTTCCTTGTATTCAGTGAGCAGGTCTTTTTGTATAGTCATGTGTCGAGAGCATCCGCTACCTAAATACCATATGCCCTTCGATCCCTGCAAACATAAGGAAAATTAATTTTTGATTGGTACCCACTTTTCAATGGGTCCAGCAGTGTTAGTGGAGATGGAAGGTTCAACAATCATCATGGCATTTGAAGATTCAACTTCAGTGGTAACCTTCACTTTGATTATTTGAATAACCTTAGTGGAATTCTTCACCTTAGCAGATTTCTCAGCTTTGGTGACCTTCTTAGCCTTGGAGGCAATCATCTTCACTTTAGCTGTCTTTTCAGCTTTTGTGGCAGTAGGGCATTTACTAGCAATATGGTCAGTAAGTCCATAGTGATAGCATTTTCTATAGGCAAAATTTGCCTTGTGACCATGAGCAATAGAGTTTGAAAATTAGAGATGAGCAGGGCCAGCTCCAAGAATGCCCTTAGCTTAAGATCTAGTCGGAACTTTCAGTTCTTCGGATTTCTTAGGCTTAATATCAATTTTCAGCTTTGGATTTGATCTATAAGAAATATCAGTGATTTTAGTTCCAGAGATGGAAGATTGACTTACTGAAGGTTTAGAAGGAACTTTCAGTTTTGCTTTCTTGGTAGCCTTCTGAGGATGAGAAATGGATTTCCCTTTATCAGCGAGCTTAGAGGTTTTTTATAAATCCTCAGGAATTGGATTGAAAGATGAAGAATAGTGACTAGAAGAAGTGTCAGGGATAGAAGAGACAAACATTCCAAACTTGAGCATGGAACAGTCTCTGGTAGATTTGTCCTTTTCAGGATGATAACCGAGACAAGTTTTGTCATTAGCAGGGATTTGAGCCCTGATGATTTCAGTGATCTTGGTTGACGATTTACAACATCCCTCAACAGTTGCCTTTTCTGCTTTTAAAGCAGCGATGGCTTGTTCGCGTTCAATGCTGATAATTTTATTTACAATGACTTGATCTTTTAAACTTTCCTCTAGAAGAGTTAGTTCTTTGATCCTTTCGTGACATTTCTCTAGTTGTTAAGTTAAATCAATGTTTTTATTTTCAGCTAGAGTTTTGCCATTGAGTGCATTGTATAAGTCTATTGTCAGCACATCTACAACATGACTTCTCTCAACTTCAGAAAGAGAGGGATTAGTAGAGATTGATACCTGAGAGGAGATATAGCTCATGGAAGTTCCTGTTGATTCTTCTACTTCTTCTTTAATCTCAGCCATAAGACAGAGATTAGCAACTTCTTCTTCATCAGAACTAGATTCTTCAGATTCAGCCTAGTCAATCTCTTCAGTGATAAGACCTTTACCTTTTCGCTTAAAGTTTTACAACTTTTGATATTTCTCTTTCAGCTTAAGGTATTTGCTATCGCTGATTTTCTTGGAGGTAGAAGGTTTGAAAACTTTCTTTGACTTGCATTCACTTACAAAATGTCCAACTTTTTCACAGTTAAAGCAAGTAGTAGTAGCCTTATCAACAGGCGTTGATTTTGGCTTGTCAGTAATAGAGAGAGGCTTATTTCTTCTGAAATTGCTCTTTCTTGCAAACCTTTTGAAAGAGTTTGTCAAGAGTGCAAAGGATTCATCAAACTCTGAAAGTTCAGTGTCTGATAATTCCTTAGAGTCAGAATCTAACTCAGTGATAGTAAGAGTAGATCGCTGAAATAGAATGATCTATGAAGAGACTAAAGCAACAGGAGTGCTTTTGGAGTCTTTAGAATCTTTTACAAGATTCCTCTTCGGGAGATTTGATTGCTCATAGTTGAGCAATATTCCATACAAGGTGCTAGGAGAGAGTGACAATTTATGTCTTTTGTTAGCTTGAGACACATTGAGTAACTGTCCAAGCTTTCAGGAAGACATTCCAAGAATTTAGTTAAGACCTAAAATTTAGAGTAGGTCCTACCAACATTTCTTAGATCAATGATTAGACAGTTAAATCTTTGGTGAACATCAGATAGTGATTCATTCTTACCACAGATAAATTTTCATATTGTCTTACCAAGTTAATCTTTCTGGTTTCTTGGATTTCAGTGGTACCTTCATATTGAACACATATGGTGTCCCACATTCTTTAGCAGTTTTTAGATGCATGATGGAATGGAAGGATTCATCAGGCAGAGCCATAGAGATAATGGTTTTGGCCTTAGCATCTAAACCGAATTTCTTTTTATCTTCATCACTCCATTGTCTTATTTCTTTAATAGCATATCTTTCAAGGACAACAGGAGTGGTGGAAGTAGCTGGAACTGTAACTATGATGGTGAAGGGTTCATAAGGACCATTTGCTACGTATTCGGGTATAGTGGGATCTACACCTTCTAGAAATAGCATCATTCGATTTTTCCAGAGAGCAATGTTTTCTCTGCTGAATCGAGGAGGTTTTGAGAGAGAACCATTATCATAGTAGTTAGTGTTTGTGTTTAGTGCCATATTGAGAATAGAAAGGAAGAGTATAAAGCAAGATCTTGTTTATGAGATTAATCAATCTGCTCTGATACCACTTGTTGGTCCCGAAGGTGCTTAACAAGTTTGTAGGGGGGGGGGTTGAATACAAACACAAAATTTAAAGTTTAATAAATTGTTTATTGATAAATCAAAATACAATTTACAAGTATGTTGCGAAATAAGATTAAGGAAGAACCTAATCTAAACAAAGTTAAGAAACACTAAAATGGTTGCACAAGAATTAGAGAAAGGGGATTAAAGGAATATAGAAAACAAGGGTTTCTATATTTTACAGAAAGATTGAAGGTAGAAGACTTCTGAAGATTTTTTTTGAAGAACAGTCTTGATCTTTCTATTTATACCCTATGCATTAAATGCATGGCATGGTACTTTACACGTGTCCTTCTTTGGTTGGTTGCATGAGTCTGACTTTTGGAGACATGCTTTTGGCCGTATTATGAACAGTGTAGATATCAGAGTTGTTGTACGAAATGTTGCAGAGGTATATCTTTTCTGATACTCATACTATTTGTGCATAGATAAGACAACAGAGACTTGAGGTATAAGCAATGTGATCATCGATCGCTGAATATCTCTTCCTTCTCAGAGATAGAAAGAAGTTTAGCTATCGCTGAAGCTTTTCCTCAGGCTTCTTCGCGTGTGAGTAGACTTGTCTTGTTTTCACTGATATCCACATCATGTCATGAGTAGACTTGTCCTTTGTTCAACATCTTCCTCTACGATTCAACGGTGAACATCTTTTGTCGCGAAACGTCTCTTCATGGATTACGTCTAACTGTATACATAAGAAATCATCAATGATACTGAACATACTCAGTATATGATCGTTGATGGTGAAACACTAATACATACAGATGTTAAACGTAATTTTCACTTAGTATTATAAAGGGTCATTATCAAATCACTGAGAGTTGGATCAACAGTAAGGTCTGAAGACTTACCTCGTTTTCAGTAGGCTTCACCTCGAGAACGCGTGGACCAATTTTGGAAAAGTTACAGTCCCCTTCAGTGGGGTACTTCTCCCTGAGGAAGAAGTGAAGAATAGCAGAGATGAACCGGACATATGGAATCTTTGCATCCCGTTCAGGCTTCTCAATCTTCGACATGAGATCGTCAAAGATTACACATGCGTAGTCAAAATGCTTTCCAGCTAGCAGCGAGTAGCCCATCTGAAGTTGAATTTTGCTGGCTTGGTCCAGCGATCCAATCTTTCCACTCATCCTTTGGATGATGTGAGTGAAAATGTAGTTCATCTCTGAAGGCATGTTCGCCTTCAGAATCTTCGTCAGCTTCTTGTTTGGGATGGTGGTTCGAGGCTTGTTGTCCCACTGATACTTTATGTGATCCAGAAACTGAATCAGTTCAGTGTCAGAAGGTAGAGGGTCGAAGCCTTTTGGAGTTTTGGAGGGAAATCATAGTGCGGTACGGACAACCAATGCAGTGATGTTTCTTGGGCCATGTTGAGTAGTGAAGGAGATGTCAGGGATGGATTCACCTTTCTTGTTGACCACTGATCCCTTTTCAGGAGTGAACCACAATTTATGAAGAAGGGCCTTGAGGGGTTTGGGATCCACTTGTAGTGCATAGGATAAGCAGGACAACTTCAGAAAGTTGGCAACTTCCACAAGATGAGGGAATTTTTTAGCATCAAAGTTCAGACGTTCCAGATGGTTGTTCTTTGGAATCTCAGAGTCAGCGAGGGTGAATTTGACGTTCTTGGAAGCAACAAGAGTAGATTGGGTGGCCATTTCTGGAATAGAAAAAAGTAGAATAGAATAGAAAGTTTAGTTTATAAAAACATGATAAATTATTTTACCAGTTTCCCTTTGTGGAAAGAATCTTGAAAATAAGTTTGTTTTTAGATTAGAATAATGTTCTTAAGGATAACAAAGAAGAAGTACAGTCTTAAAGACCAAAGGTCTTTGCATAGAATAGAATGATAAATAAAATGATTTTAAGAAGGAAAAACACTTTGAATAAAAAAAAATAGAAGTTTTAGAATCAAACACGTGTTTTTATTAAGAAAAAGATGAAGAACAAAAACCTTAAAGTCTTGAGGATTTGTAGATTAAGGAGTTTGCTTTTGTTTGCTTGAATGCCTTGAGTACTTTTCTTGCCTTTGAAGTTTTTGAGAGCTTAAAAGGCAAAAATGTAAATGACATTCCTTTTATATGAGGAGAGAGATAAAGAATTGGGAGCGTGAAAAGGAGGTCATCATGACACGGACACGTCCCACGAAATTGATTGGACATGAAGTGCAACGGACGAACGTGTCAGAAAAAAGGCGTGCCATGGATTATCGTTTAGAATGACGTCAGAGGAGAGAGAAAACATTTCGTTTTTAGAAAGTATCACTGATAGAAATTCAGAGATAATTTTTCTTTTTAAAGGATCACTGACAAGAAATGTTAAAGCATAGTTTAGATCAAATAATCTTGTTTTAAGTGTTGACTTTTCATGTAAGCTTTTGTAGAGGTCAAGGCCTGTTTGACCCTATATAAGCATTGTCTTTGTCTTGTTTTAGTATGTAAGTGTCAAGCATGTAAGAAAGTCTTTCTGTGTTGTACTTGTGGTTTCCAAGAGATATATGACTACGACACTTTTGGCTCATTTCTCTATCCAAATATTTTCTCTAAATTTGTTCTTTAATTGTCAAATGCTTGAAACCTGGGATCACAATTGGTATCAGAGCTAAATCCGACAAATTGAAAGAAAATTTGTTCGTAAACTGCTTCTTGAGTTCTTGATCGATTTTTGAGTTCAAAAGTGTTTTGGTTAAATCTTTGATTGGAAAGTGTTCGATATATGTTTTAAAATGATTATATGTGATTGAGTTTCATTATTAAATCGTTTTGGATCATTAAATTTTGATTTTTGCAAGTTTTTGTTCGAACGAGTCAAAGTCACTATTTGATCATGGAAGTTGGTGATTAAGTGTATTTTTTGTGAAATTGATTGATTTGGATTGTTTCTAATGTTAATCTGATTGTTTTTGTGAGTTTACAACTTCCAATTCGAGGATTTGGTTGGATTTTTGGACTAGATTTTTCGTATGAAGAACTCACAGGACTAGAATTCGCATATATATTTTGTTTGAAAATTTGTTTAAGTGCAGAATTCGCATATACTCCTATACGAAAAGTTAGAATTCGCATATGTCCTGATACGAAAAGTTTGATTTAAAATTGTTAAGGACAAAATTCGTACGTACCTTCATGCGAAAAGTGAAGAACTCGCATATAGAAGGATACGAATTGTGAGGATTTCGCATATGTACCTTGTACGAATTCTTGAGGATTTCGCATAAATTTTTTTAGCCTTATCAACGCAATCATTATGCTTAATTCTTTCAAACACAAGTGTCAGTCCCCAATATTATCAAGTTCTTATCAAAACAACAACACATATATTAACCAACCTGATTTGATTACAAACACGGAATACAGATTGATTGATTTCTCTTTTGAAGCTCTATCTCTGTGTTTTTCTCTCTGATGAACAGTAAACTTCGGTTGTGTGTTGTGTAAGATTTCTACAATCCTGTTTCTAGTTCCTAATCACAGTCAAACAATCAAACAAAACAATATATCTCAATTACCTGTTTGATTCAAATCAATTCAACAATTACAAACTCTCTCTCTCTCTAGAACTCCTCTTTCTCTCTCTACAATTCTCTCTCAAGAATACGATCTCTAATTACCACTCTCTAGATACTCTACTAACAAGAACAACTAACTAAACTATTTATAATAAGAACTAAAATACAAGGAAATACAAAAAAAACAATGCACTTTGATTATTACAAAATAGACTTTGACTTTAATGAGAGTTGACTTTCAGCTTTGACTTCTTGAACTTTGACTTTTGTCTTCTTGATCTTGTATCCAACATATTTCATGCTCTAACAATCTCCCCCTTTGGATTCAAGATCACTGTTGAAAAATATAGCAATTCAGTCTTCTCTTTTAAGCTCTATCAGACGCAATCTCTCCCTTTAATATTGTAATCTTCCATGTCTGTCTTCAAAGAATATAACAATCTCCCCAAATATGATAAACAAAATCTTCAACAATCTCTTCAGTATTATCACAATACTCTTTCAGACTTCGGAAAGAAATTATCATTAGATTGAGCTCGGATTGCTTTAGCAAATAATTTTCAAAGAAAATTTCCTCAAAATCAGCACATCTTCAAAAAAATTCTTTGATCCCCTTCAAGTCTTTACTTTGAATATTTTGACATAAACATTTCTTTAAAATCATCTCCCCCTTTTTGATGAAATGAGCATCGATATCATCAAAACTTTCAGTAAGAAATATTTGTATCCGATCTGACCACTGATCATACAAGAGCCTCTGATTCTTTTGCCAATTCGAACAATGTATTTATCCAGATCTTTTCAAATCTAGACAAAATAGGAATGTAACATCTGAATCAATAAATGAAACAGTTAAAATGCCTGTCAGTAACACAAAGTCACTTTGTGTAACGAATACACAATATAAAGGAGCTTTTTGATGTTCACTCCCCCAGGGATTCCATCCAATCATCGAAACACCACAAAGACAATTTTATGAACGTTATGACAAAGAAACGAATTCCTTGTGTGTTTGTGCTTGTGATAGAAAGAATTAAGCACTTGATGATTGCTTTAAGGCTAAAAAATTATGTAAACCACTGAGACAACAATAGATAAACACAGACTAAATGTGCATGATTGAAGTGCGAAGGTGGGGCAGACTTCCTTCTTTTTCAATATCCAGATTTTCCAAATGAAAATCAGATAGATTATGTGCTGCATCCCCTTGAAAATGTGAAACATTTTCTTTTTGAGAAGAAAATGAGTAGTTGGTGGGGTATTATCAAGAGTTGGCATGGGCTAGTTGCCTGTTCAATAATGTTTAGCAAAAATTGTGAAACATTAGTAATGTGGCTGCCCGGCTCAGAAAGTAGTTGGTGCAGAGTTTGATATTATTTTACTCTGATCTCACACCCTCTTTCTTTTAATCATTAAGCTCACATCTAACCAAACTCTCATTTACATTTTACCTCATCACACCCACACTCATTTCTTTTAACTCCTCACACTCAATCACTATGGGATAACTTCTTGGGTAGGAGACACTGGTTAACGTGAATCCATAGAAGTTGATTTAAATCCTAGCACAAAGAACCCATATTTCCTATAAAGCATAGATTGCTCAAAATGGTTTAACTTGAACAGTTAAAGCTCAAATACAAGTCAGATGTTGATATGCTCAGAATATAATCATGAAGATATGAGTATTTTGAAACAGTGAAGTATTTTAAAACAAGTAAATTGAATGAATGAACATGAATGCAAGAGACTTGTTTGAAAATCTGACATTGTATGAAAATAAGCACAAATGATATGATATATCAACCAAGGCTTACGGTCAAGAATAATGGATATTGTCTATATGAAACAAAATATAGAAATTCTTGAATGAAACGCTTCGAAATGAAATGACGCTAAAAAATCATTGAAGTACAAGCGGAGTGTCTTACCATCGAAAATATGGTTCAATATGAGACATGGTAAGAACAATTTGATCAAAAATTAAACCGATGTGTGTGAATACTTGAAAGTATGTAGAAAAGACAATACGCAAGTATTTATCTTTGGAAACACACGGTTTATTAATCATTGAAACTTAAAATGAAAACATTTAAAATCACACTTCCAATTCATGAAATATGTTTAAGAATCGGGAAGTGGTTTGAACTTTTTAAGAACATGTTTTCATATGATTGAAAGTCGTCCTTCTTTCAACCATAGATGAGATTAAGATAAGAAATTAACCTTTTGAGTACAGTCTTAAATCTCATGAAGTCACGCTGAAATCATAAAGATATGATCTTGATAGCTTCCTCTCATTCTGCACAAGTCTCAAAGTCATGTCAAAGCAACTTTTATTCACAACTTTTATTCAAATGTAAATGAAATAAAGCAGTAAAACGATTAAAGTACGAGTTCTAATATGAAATAATCAGAAATCATAGTCTTACTCCTTTTGATATGACATATATGCCCCCCCTAAAATCATGCATCACAAAAATTTGTCAGTTAAGTAAAATGCAAAAATTAAATATGCTCCCCCTCAAAAGAATAATGACCATCTTAAATCTTCTCTTACTCCCCCTGAGATCATGAACAACATGTTAAAGTGCAGATATACTTTCAGAAATAATGATAAAGAAATGATGAAAAATTACAATAATAGAAACTTTAATAGGTAATTACTGATTAGACTTTGAGATTTAGCATACCAAGCTTAGATACAAGAAAATTAAATCTCTTTTCATCTAAAGCTTTAGTAAACAAATCCGCAAGTTGATAATCAGTCTTTACAAAATAAAGTTCTATTGTACCTTTTTCTACATTATCTTTGATAAAATGATACCTGACATCAATGTGTTTGGTTTTCATATACTGGTCAGGATTAACAGATATCGCGATTGCACTCTTCGAGTCACAATATATTGGAATTTTATCAAACTTGAATCCATAGTCTCGCTGCTGTGTTCGCATCCACAGGACTTGAGAGCAGCAACTGGCAGCAGCTACATACTCTGCTTCAGCAGTCGATGTGGAAACGCATAATTGTTTCTTTGACGCCCAGCTAACGAGCTTGTCTCCAAGAAATTGAATGTGACCTGAAGTACTCTTCCTGTCCAACATGCAACCCGCATGATCTGCATCTGAATAGGCAGTCAGTTGAAACCCAACATCCTTAGGATACTACAGACCAAGATCTGCAGTCCCCTTCAGATACCTAAAAATCCTTTTGACAACAGCCAAATGGGATTCTTTAGGAGCAGCCTGATATCTAGAGCATAAGCATGTTGAAAACATAATATCTGGCCTACTTGAAGTAAGATACATTAACGATCCTATCATACCTCTATAAGTCCTAACATCAACACTTTTACCCGAAGGATCAGTGCTAATCTTAGTATCTGGTGCCATCGGGGATCCAATTGGTTTACAATTTTCCATATTGAACTTTCGAAGAATATCCAAAATGTACTTAGATTGGTTAATAAAATCCCCGTTGAAAACTGTTTTACTTGTAATCCAAGAAAGAAATTCATCTCTCCCATCATACTCATTTGAAAACGTGACACCATGAGGTTAGAAAAGTTTTTGTAGTATTTAGGATTTGTAGAGCCAAATATTATATCATCAACATATATTTGAATAAGGATGATATCGACTTTTTCCTTTTTGATGAACAAAGTGGTATCGACTTTACCTTTAGAAAAACCCGACTTGACCAAGAATTTAGATAGAACATCATACCATGCTCGAGGGGCTTGTTTCAAACCATACAGGGCTTTATCCAAAATATAGACATGATCTGGCTTATCTGGATTTACAAACCCTTCTTGTTGAGACATATATACTTCCTCCTTAAGAATGCCATTCAGAAAGGCCGTTTTCACGTCCATCTGGTAGACTGTGAAATTCTTGTGAACTGCGTAGGCTAGAAACATACGGATTGCCTCTATACACGCTACTGGAGCATATGTCTCATCATAGTCTATGCCTTCCTCTTGCTGGTAACCTTTGGCAACAAGCCTTGATTTATTCCTTATGACAATACCATCTTCATCCTTTTTGTTCTTGAATACCCATTTAGTGCCAATTACGGATTTTCCTTCCGGTTTTGGAACTAATCTCCAGACCTTCAGGGCTTCAAATTGATTTAATTCTTCTTGCATAGCAGATACCCAATCCGAATTAGCTAAAGCCTCTGATACACGCGTGGGCTCTATCTTGCTGAGGAATGAGTCATGCATACATTGATTCAAAGTCGCTGACCTAGTTTGCACTGGTTTGTTTAGATCTCCAATTACTTGGTGTAAAGGGTGCTCTTTGGTCCAGCGATGCTCAAGAGGGAGTGGATTAGATATTGATTGATCATGATTATCATCTTGAAATCCACTATCAGGCTCTTCAGTTTGAATAGTTGGAGGAGGATTTGCAGTTGAAGTTTCAGGTGCAGAAGCATCAGTTGGAACAACAGACTCTGGATGTTGAGTAGATAGAGTATCACACCCAACTGACACAGTTACTTCTGGCTCAGCAGTTACTTGTATATCTTCAACTGTAGAAGTATTCAATGGAATGTGAGTTTCTGACTGAACTGGAGATTCAGGTTCAGTTACCACATCTGAAGTGACTGGATGATTGCAACTTGTGTCTTTAGACCTGTCACTCACATCAGATTTAGGCAAATTAGATCCTAGAAACTCATCATAAAAGAATTCAAATAACAAATCTAAATCAGATAAATGACTAGTAGATGTAGAAGCGTTATTCGAATTGTTCTCTGTAGAAACAGGTTCTGGACTGATCTGCCCAGAAGCTAATACTCCAGTTATCACGGGTTCTGAACAGAGTTGTTCAGAAGCCATATCTTGATCAAATGTTACATTGACGCTCTCGAAGACTGTCTTTGACTTCTTCAGATAGACACGATATGGTGCAGATGTGGAAGAGTAGCCAATGAAGATGCCTTCGTCTGCCTTAGCACTGAATTTATTCAGATTCTCTCTGTCGTTAAGCACGAAACACTTACATCCAAATATATGAAAACACTTGATCGTCGGTGTTCTGTTGTTGATCAGCTCATATGGAGTCTTTTGAAAACGGAGATGTATCATGGATCGATTCTGAGTATGACATGCAGTTGACACAGCTTTTGCCCACAGAAATAGAGGTAAGTCCGATTGGCTAAGCATTGTACGAGCGGCCTCTACTAGCGTTCAATTTCGCCTTTCGACTACTCCATTCTGTTTAGGTGTACGTGTAGCAGAGTATTGATGTGATATCCCGACCGATTTGAGATATTCTTCAACTGTTTTGTTTTTGAACTCTGTGCCATTAGCAGTTCGAAGAAACTTGACTTGTCTCTGCATATTCACCTGGGTCGTCTTTAGAAAGGTAATGAGAACTTCGGGCGTCTCATCTTTTGAACGTAAAAATTTGACCCACGTGTATCTTGAATAATCGTCCGCAATAACCAACACATATTTCTTTCCGCCTAAGCTTTGTTTTCGCATCGGACCGCATAAATCCATATGCAACAACTTTGGTAGAGAACTGGTGCTTGGTTCAAGCTTCGGTTTATGTGCAACTCTCTTCATCTTACCCTTTTCACATGCATCACACAAGTGTTCTTTCTCATATCTCAGTTCAGAAAGTCCTTTTACCAACTTATCTTTGACCAGCTTGTTGATATAACGAAAATTCAGGTGGGATAGTCGTTTGTGCCAAAGCCAACTTTGTTGCATCGAAGCTTTTATCAATAAGAAAACGTGATTGTCATTCTGAACCTTTGAAAGATTGATGGTATAGAGGTTTGTCTTTCGATTGCCAACTAAGAGTTCATTGCCGTCTTCAGTGAACCGAACATCTCTTAGCTTTGAAGTTGACCTCTAACCCTTTATTGCAGAATTGACCGATGCTAAACAAGTTGTGCCCTAAGCTTTCGACAAAACTCACCTTCCTAATCGTTATGTTGTCTTGAATGATATCACCATATCCTCAGATTGGTGAAACTTGGTCGTTCCCAAATCGAACATTGCCGCTGAATTTCTCTGTATAATTAGACAATAAAGCTTTCTGCCCGGTCATATGCTTGGAACAACCGCTAGCCAAGTACCACATATGTCGGGTCTGCAAGAGAAATCAAGAAATAACAATTTTAGGTACCCATTTAAAAACGGGTCCTAACAGATTAGTATAAGATTTTGGTATCCATTTGAAAATAGATCCTCCTTTTCTTTAAAAACTTTTGAAAACATTTGATCTTGAAGAATAAACATGATAAGATCCAAACCAATCATTAGAAGTATGATGATAAGCAAAATCATTTCTCCGATAATGAAAAGATTTAGTAGTAGTAGAAGATAATTGAATCAATTGCTTTATTGAATAACGCTTGTAAGAAGTTACAAGGTTTTGTTTAGGAGAAGCAAATTGACCAACTACATCAGTATCACTACTATCAGATCTATTACATGAATTATCAGAAAATGATTCGGCTGTCTCATCATTCTTCCTCTTTGGTCGCCATTCAGTTCTTGCTTCCGACCTTTTCTTTCTTACATCTGAAACTGACGATTTAGATCGATTAGGAAAATCAGATTTCTGAGATTGATTTTTCTTTTGTTTACCAGTGTTGATCCGTTTCTGTGATTGTTGTCTCTTATGTTTCTTACCCTTAGAATAATAATCAGCAGTCACAGAAACTGGTTCACCAACCTTAGTTGATGGTTCACCAGTTTTAAAAACACTTGGTAAACTTTCTCCATTTATAAGAAAAGTAGAATGATCTGGAAGAGAAGCATTAAAATCAAACATATCAATTTCCTCTATACACCCATCATCAGAATTGAAAAAATCATTTACAGACGCAAATAAGTCATCAAAGTTATCAGTCGAAGTTTGAGGTGCCTTTGAAACTTTAGAACACTTTGTAGATTTAGAATGAAAAATTGTGTTCTTTAATAAGTAGAGAATACACTTTGTTCAATATCTACCAAAAGTCTTTCATCAGATAAAACATTTTCAAGTTCAACTATTTTGCTTTCAAGAATGAGTGGAGGAACATAAACTTTTGCAACTGCAGGTTTTGCCTCCATCTCAGAAACAGAATAACTAGAAAAATAGTCGTTTGAAAGAACTTTTGGTGTTTCAAAAAGATAACTATCATTTAACTTTTCATAATTGAATGGTAGTTGCATTTTCTTAATATTCTTTCTATTTTCAGTTTCTTTGGCCTCAACTTCATCTGATAATTTGGTAACAAATTTGGGTTTTAAATGAGTATGTTTACCAGCACAAGCAAGAAAATCAAAATTATAAAGTTCTGGTTGTTTTCTGATGGTTTTTTTTAAATAATGAGGGTTTTCGAAACCAAGTCCCCATTTTTCCTTAACATCAGCCTCTTCGTTGGGTGCATTAAGAAAGATAGTTTAATCTGTTTGACCTCTTGCATAAAGTTTGGCTTCCAGACCATTTACCTTCTTATTTAAGAGCTTGTTCTCAACCTGCAATTTATGAACATTAGTGCAGTTTCTTTCTTTTCTAACTCAGACATAGAAATCTTAACTTCAAAATCAGAAATCTTCTTTTCAAAACAATCTACTTGAATTTTAGAATCGGAAGAAAATTTGCGTAAAGAATCAATTAGATCTTTGTTCCCAATAACGGACTTATTAAGCTCAAAGATCTTGTTGTTTCGTTTAGCAACTCTGTCTTTTTTCCTTTTTCAGTTTTGTTTGTAAGTCTTGAAGCTCAACCATCATGGCATCCATTTTGGTTATGAAATCCTTTTCAGTTAAGTGCATTACCTCATCAGCTGCTTCATCATCTGAATCATCATATTTCACCTTTTTGCCCATTAAGCATAGGTGAGCAACTTCTTCTCTTTCTTCCTCCTCATCAGAATGGTCTAACCAGTATTCGTCTTCAGCCATTAATGCCCTGCCGGCTTCTTGTTGTTTGGCCAAGAGCAATTTGTTCTGATAATACTCTAAGTTGCGAACCTTTGGCTTTCGACATTCTTTCGCATAATGTCCGAACTTGCCACAATTGTAGCATTTGATCAGATCATTAGCTGTCTTCTTTTCAGTACTGGCATAGTCATTCAGATATTTCTTCTTTTCTTCCGGCTTCCTTTCCACATACCGGTTCTCTTCATGTCTCTTTCCTTCAACTCTTTCTCTGTGCTCATGGTTCTTGGAGCTGGACGAAGAGTATCTCTGAGAATTGGATCCAAACTTTTTGTAGAATTTCTTTTGGAATGCATGGGTCAGTAATATCATAGCTTGTTTGAGACTTTCTCCATCATCACCATCATATTCAGATTCTGATTCAGAACTCGTAATCACTTTCTTCTTTTTCTTCTTCTATGTATTTTCTTTCTTCTTCTCTCTGGCTACCAATGCTATGGGATCAGGAACTTTTTCTGCCTTTTTTTTCCCACCTCTTTTCTCTTCCACCTCCTCTTCATTCTGACGCAGAGTCTCGTAAACCTCATGTAATGGAATTTCATTTAGATCCTTCATCTGTTTCATCCTACGCGTATGCTTTTTCCATTCAGGTTGTAGGATGCTCAGGAATTTGACATTGTTCTCAAGCTGCTTCTTTTTCACTTTGTTCTTTGACAATTCATTTAGCAGCAAGACAAACCGTTCATAAGTATCTTCTAAGCTCTCATCCTCTTTTGCTTTGAATTCCTCGTAGCTATTAATGCAGTTAGCCACTTTCATCTGATTGCCAACTTTGGAACCCATCATCATTTTTTGAAGTTGATCCCACATCTTCTTTGCATTGGCCTTGTAGCTATCTATCTTGATGTAAATCTCATTCGGAATGCTCTGAAGTAGAAGAGATCTTGCTTGCTTATCTGCTTTAAACTGGTTTTTCTGTTCCTCAGAAAACTGTGAAAAATCCAATGGAACAGTCTTCATCTTTTGATCTCTGTCCTCATCACCATCCTTACTGTCAGATGAATCGTCATCAGGTGTCTGGACAGTAGGTGGTATCATAGAACCTTCAGTGATTAAAAGCATAATATTCTCCCCATTTGCATGTCTATCCACAAAATCCAGAAATATGTCCTTCCACTGCTCGTATTCCCCTTTAAACAGAACCAGGGGCTTGACATCAGTGCCAATAGAAAGAGCATCTTTGGAAGTCATCTTGTATAAACCTGTTTGAAAAAATATGCAATAAGAAACTAGAAACTGATCGTTAATCCAAATATGAAATCTCAAGAATATAGAAATAACACAGAAAAATAAAACTTTGAAAAATTTGACTAAGTCCTGAAACTCGCAAAGCTCGCAAAGCACTATCTCAGAAAAACTCCCAGACTTAAACTTGTGTGTTTGTGAAACTCGCACACAAAGGGTTGCGTGTTTTGGCAAACTCGCAAGGTACTATAACTCGCAGATCATTGAAACTCGCAGAAGCTTGAAACTCGCAAGTGACTTTTCACTTTGAAACACGCTAATAAGGACGTGCGCGTTTCCTTAACTCGCAAGGTACTACTAGCGCGTTTCGAACAAACTCGCTAGACAAAGTTAGCGCGTTCCAACACAGAAAATTTTTCTAAGATTTTTCAAACTCGCAAATCACTGTTCCTGATGAAACTCGCACGCTTAGACTTGCGCGTTTGTAGAACTCGCTAATAACTACATGCGCGATTCCATACTTAGAAAATTTACCAAAATCTCCAAACTCGCAGGCTAACAAACTAAACTCGCAGACTTTGATCTGCGCGTTTTTAGAACTCGCAGATAATGCTCTGCGCGTTTTGATCAAAAACTGAATCCTTCAGCTTGCGCGTTCTATCGAAGAATTTGCGTGTTCGTCAGACGAACTTGCGCGAAAAATGGATCTTACGCGTTCTTCAGACTCCCTTACGTGTTCTTGACTTTTTCGAGCCTTTCGTCTTGAATTCGATCAAATTCTTCAAATTTGATCTTGAAACTTTGTAATTATGCTCGATTTTAACACAAGAACAGGTTACAATACTTGAAATTTACAATCAAATACAAATTGAACCACATTGATTCAATTTACATTGCTCAAAACTCGTGAACAAAATTTCAACAAAAATCCAAAATTCGAGAAAATTACAGTGCAATTGACAAAATGAAATTTACAGACTCGATCGATATTACTAAACACACAAAACCTGATCGATTACAACTTCTAAATTGCACTAAAACTCAGAAATCAATCTGGACTTTGATGAACACTGTGTCGAACATTTCTTGATCTGATTTTCAATTTTGGATCTGCTCTGATACCAATTGTGAGTCCTGTTTCTAGTTCCTAATCACAGTCAAACAATCAAACAAAACAATATATCTCAATTACCTGTTTGATTCAAATCAATTAAACAATTACAAACTCTCTCTCTCTCTCTAGAACTCCTCTTTCTGTCTCTACAATTCTCTCTCAAGAATGCGATCTCTAATTACTACTCTCTAGATACTGTTCTAACAAGAACAACTAACTAAACTATTTATAATAAGAACTAAAATACAAGGAAATACAAAAAACAATGCACTTTGACTTTTATTACAAAATAGACTTTGACTTTAATGAGAGTTGACTTTCAGTTTTGAGTTCTTGAACTTTGACTTTTGTCTTCTTGATCTTGTATCCAACATATTTCATGCTCTAACAATTATAATATCTCAAAACCTTTTATATCTCTAACATAATATCTAGAAATATAATATCTAAACTAAATATCCTAAAATATCTATTAGTAGATATTTAGGACTAATATAAAATACTATTAGTTAACACAATAATTAACTTTGACATTTATTACAAACTTAACATTAGACTAATATCGAGAGTGGCTTTTCAGCTTTAACTTCAGATTCCAGTCTTCAGATTGGATGATCTTGAATCCAATAAATCTGTGATCTAACAATCTCCCCCTTTGGATCAAGATCATTACTAAAATGATTTAGCAATTCAGTCTTCTCTTTTAGCTCAGAATATGGAATCTCTTTCTTCAGTTTTAGCTCAGAATGCTTTAGCAAAGTATCTTCAAAGATAATTTATCTTTCTCTAAACTTGTGTTGTTCACCATTTCTTGTGTAGCTCTTCTCCCTCTTTTTGATGAAAAGAGCAACGACTTCATCAAAACTTTTATGTCAAGAAATGTCTTTCTTACAGAGCCTCTGATTAGTCAATTCAGAAGATATTCATCCAGATCTTTGCAAATCCAGACAAAATAGTCGTGTAACACCTGAATCAACAAATGAACCAGTTAATATGCCTGTCAGTAACACAAAGTTACTGTGTGTAACGAATACACATTGTAAAGGAGCTTTGTGATGTTCACTCCCCCAGGTCTTCCATTCAATCATCGAAACACCACAAAGGTAATTTCTATAAACGTTATGACAAAGAAACAAATTCCTTGTGTGTTCGTGCAAGTGATAGAAAGAATTAAGCACTTGATGATTGCTTATAAGGCTCAATATTGTGTAAACCACTGAGACAACAGTAAGTTAAACACAGACTCAATGTGCATGATGGAAGTGCAAAGGTGGGGCAACTTCCTTCTTTTCAATATCCAGATTTTCCAAATGAAAATCAGATAGCAAATGTGTTGCCTCCCCTTTTGTAAATGAAACATTTTCCTTTTAAGAAGAAAAATGAGTAGCTGGTGGGGTTAATCAAGAGTTGGCATGGGCTAGTTGCCTGTTTCAATAATGTTCACCAAAGAAATGTGAAACACTAGAAATGTGGCTGCCTGACTCAGAAAAAGTTGGTGCAGAGTTCTGATATTCTTTTAACTCTGTTCTCACACCCTCTTTCTTTTAAACATTTAGCTTACTCTAACCAAACACTCTTTTTCTGTTATACCTCATCACACATTCCACACTCATTTTTTTTTTATTTCTCACACTCAATCACTATGGATTAACTTCTTGGGTAGAAATCACTGGTTAAGGTGATTCCATAGAAGTTGTGTTAAGTCCTAGCACAATGAAATCTTGTTTTCCTAGAAAGCATGTGATGCTCAAAATGGTTTAACTATATATCAGTTAAAGCTCAAAGATTAATAAGAAAACATTGAAAATATACACTTTTAAATTATAAATTCTGGTGAAGAATCGGAAAGTGATTTGAACATTTTAAGAACATGTTTTCAATGAATGAAAGTTATCCTTCTTTCATCCATATATGAGATTAAGATAAAGTATTATACCTTTACGTGCGATCTTACATCTCATGAAGCTAAGCTTAAAGTCATAAAGATATGAACATGTAAGCGTCTCTCAAACTGCAAAAGTCTTAAAGTCAAATCAAAGTAACGTTATTCACATTGAATTAAAAGACAAAAAGCATAAAAACAATAAAAGTACGAGTTTTGATCTGAAATAATCAGAAGTCATATCCTAACTCCTTTGACTTGTAAAAAAAAACTCCCCCTAAAATCATGCATCACAAAAATTTGACATTAAAAAGGTAAATGCATAAATGAGTGAGTCTTCTCCTTTGACCATCTGTCAATTTCTTCTCATACTCCCCCTTGGATCATGAATAGAGTATTGAAGTGCATATATCATCCAGAAATAAGAACGAAGAAATGATGAAAAAGTATACAATAATGAAACTTTGATAGGTAACTACTGATTATGTCTTAAGATTTAGCATACCAAGCTTAGAGACAAGAAAGGTGAACCTCTTTTCGTCTAATGGTTTGTTAAACAAATGTGCAAGCTGATAATCGGTGTTTACAAAGAAAAGTACAATTGTTCCTTTTCCGACATTATCTTTGATAAAATGATACCTGACATCTATGTGTTTGGTCTTGGTGTGCTGAACAGGATTCGCTGTTATCGCGATGGCGCTCTTTGAGTCACAGTAGATCGGGATTTTATTGAAGTGAAAACCGTAGTCGCGCAGTTGTGTTCTCATCCACAAGACCTGAGAACAACAGCTACATATTTTGCTTCGGCCATTGAAGTTGATACACAAAGTTGCTTCTTCGATGCCCAACTTACGAGTTTATCACCGAGGAACTGTATATGACCTGATGTGCTCTTCCTGTCTAACATACAACCAGCATGATCTGCATCTGTATATGCTGTTAGTTCAAAGCTAGTATCTTTAGGATACCACAGACCAAGATCTGCAGTCCCTTCAGATACCTAAAAATGCGCATAACTACAGACAAATGGGATTCTTTGGGATTGGCCTGATATCTAGCATATAAGCATGTAAAGAACATTATATCTGGCCTACTAGAAGTAAGATACATCAAAGAACCTATCATCCCTCTGTAAGTCCTAACATCAATAGCCTTTCCAGAAGGATCGGTGCCAATCTTAGTACCTGGTGCCATTGGGGTACCAATCGGTTTAGAATTTTCCATTTTGAACTTCTGAAGAATATCAAGAATGTATTTTGATTGATTGATAAAAATCCCCGATGAAAATTGTTTAACTTGTAATCCGAGAAAGAAATTCATCTCTCCCATCATATTCATCTGAAATCTTGACACCATAAGGTTTGAAAAATTCTTACAGTACTTAGGATTTGTAGAGCCAAAAATAATATCATCCACGTAGATTTGAATAAGAATGATATCGACTTTCTCCTTTTTAATAAACAAAGTGGTATCTACCATACCTTTTGTAAAACCAGAGTTGACTAAAAAATGAGATAGGACATCATACCAGACGCGAGGATCTTGTTTCAGTCCATAGAGTGCTTTGTCGAGAATGTAGACATGATTCGGTTTCTCTTGATTGAAAAAGCCTTCTGGCTGCGAGACGTAGACTTCTTCCTTTAGAATTCCATTCAGAAAGGCGGTCTTCACGTCTATTTGAAAGACAGTGAAGTTCTTGTGAGCTGCGTAGGCCAAAGACATTCGTATTGCCTCTAAACGCGCCACAGGAGCATAAGTCTCATCGTAGTCTATTCCTTCCTCTTGCCTGTATCCTTTAGCAACAAGTCTTGCTTTGTTTCTGATAACGGTACCATTTTCATCTTTCTTGATTTTGAAAACCCATTTCGTACCTATAATGGTTTTACCATGAGGTTTGGGTACGAGTCTCCAGACTTTAAGTGCGTAGAACTAATTCAGCTTTTCTTGCATTGCAGTCACCCAGTCTGAATCCGCAAGAGCCTCGGATACCCGATATTGCTCGATCTTGCTCAAAAAGGATTCATGCATACACATATTCATTGAAGGTGACTAGTTTGCACCGGTTTGGTTAGATCGCCAATGATCTGGCTTATCGGGTGCTCTTTGGTCCATTTATGTTCATGAGGGAGTGGATTATATGAATATATATGAATATTATCATCTAAGAATCCACAGATACCTTCTTCAGGTTGTTCAGGAGGAATGATGGTTGCAGTTGAAGTAGTAGGTGCAGAAGGCTCAGCAGGTACAACTTGGTTTGTCTGTAGATCAGTCTGTACAGAACATCCTACTGATACAACAACTTCTGTCTCTTCATTATTTGTCACAGCTTCAACCGTTGGAGTCGGCATTTGAACTGGAATTTCTTGCTGAATCGAGGAGTTGGATTCAGTAGAGATATCTGAACTGTTGGATGAGTAGTCATTGAGTCTTCCATCCTGTCAACCACAACAGATTTCTTCACATTAGATCCAAGAAATTCATCATAAAACAGTTCAAATAATAAATTTAAATAAGATAAATGCTTAGTAGACGTTGATGCTTCATCTGATTTGATCGCTTGAGACGCAGATTCTGGACTGTTTTGCCCAGAAGATAGTACTCCGGTTATCACGGGTTCTGAACTGTGTTGTTCAGAAGCCATTTCTTTATCAAATGTGACGTTTACGCTCTCTACTACTGTCTTTGACTTCTTCAGATATACACGGAATGCAGTAGATGTAGAGGAATAACCAATGAAGATGCCTTCGTCCGCCTTGGCATTGAACTTGTTCAGACTATCTCTATCGTTTAGAACATAACACTTACACCCAAATATATGGAAATATTTGATTGTCGGTGTTCGGTTGTTGATTAACGCATAAGGAGTCTTTTTGAATCTGTGGTGTATCATGGATCGATTCTGAATGTAGCACGCAGTCGATACAGCTTCAGCCCACAGAAATAGAGGTAAGTCAGATTGACTTAGCATAGTATGAGCAGCCTCGACTAGCGTACGATTTCTTATTTCGACCACTCCATTCTGTTGAGGCGTACAAGCAGTAGAGTATTGATGTGATATCCCGACCGCTCCGTGATATTCTTGAATTGTTTTGTTCGTGAACTCTGTGTCGTTGTCTGTTCTTAGAAGCTTGACCAGTTTCTGCAGATTTTCCTAGGTCGTCTTCAGGAATGTAATGAGAACATCAGGTGTCTCATCTTTTGAACGTAGAAATTTGACCCAAGTGTATCGCGAGTAATTGTCCACGATAACTAGAATGTACTTCTTTCCGCCTAGACTTTGCGTTCGCATCAGACCGCATAAGTCCATATGCAACAACTCTAACGGAGAGCTTGTACTCGGTTCAGGCTTTGGTTTATGTGGAGCCCTCTTCATCTTTCCCTTTTCACATGCTGCACATAGGTGTTCTTTTTCATACTTCAGCTCTGGAAGTCCTTTAACTAGCTTTTCACTGACCAGCTTGTTTATGTACCTAAAGTTGAGGTGAGAGAGTCGTCGATGCCATAGCCAGCTTTGATGCATCAAGGCTTTAGAGTAGACATACCTTCTTGTCAGTCTGGACGTTTGACAAATTAATTGTGTAGAGGTCAGACTTTCGAGTGCCTATCAAGAGTTCCTTCCCATCTTCAGTGCGAACAAAACACCTTTTGGCCTTGAAATTTATCTCTAAGCCTTTGTCACATAACTGGCCTATACTGAAAAGGTTGTGTTCTAAGCCTTCAACATAGCTCACCTTCTTAATCATGACTTTGTCATGTACCATATCACCATATCCCAGTATTGGTGAAAACTAGTCGTGCCCAAATCTAACTGTCTTGCAATATTTATCTGTATAATTGGACAACATACCTTTATGCCCGGTCATATGCTTGGAACACCCGCTATCCAAGTACCACATATGACGGGTCTGCACAAAAGAAATTACGAAACAAGAGATTTAGGTACCCACTTGTAAATGGGTCCTACAGTGTTAGTACATGATTTTAGTACCCATTGAAATTTGGGTCCTCTTTGCTTTTGAGAATCAAATGAAGAGTTATAATGATGAGAGGGAACATGATATGTGCCAAACCAAACATCAGAATCTTGACAAGAAGCATAAACATGTTTATCATAATATGAAGACTTTCTAGCAGATAAAGATAACTGGAATAATTGCTTCATAGAGTATTTCTTGCAAGAAACGACAAGTTTTGGTTTCAAAATAGCAACATCAACAATCAAAACATCTTTACTAAGCGTAGTCTTATTACAATCCACACTACAAAAAGATTTATCAGTCTTGTCAATCTCCTGTTTTGGTTTCCATTGAGATTTAACTCCTAGCCTTTGCTTGCTCAGATCTGAAACATTTGAAACTTGTGAGTTAGACTTTTGAGCAACAAATGAATGCTTCGTCTTTGGCTTACCAGTAGTGATCGGTTTCTGTGAATGCTGAGATTTATTCTTACCTTTAGCATTCTTAGTTTTCACAGAAACTAATTTATCAACTTTCGTTGATTTTGCACCTTTTATAAACATACTGGTTTTTCCCAAGGATTTCACAACAAAAGACGAAGGATTAGGAAGTTTGGCATTAAAATCAAATTGATCAAAACAATCATTCAAACCACCGTCAGAGTTTAGAAAATCAAACCCTCCATTTGTTAAACCAAACATGTCATCAAATTTTGAAGCCTTTGATGATTTAGAAAGAACAGTACTCTTAAGCACAGTTGAAAATCTTTTTGTTCAATATCAATCAAAAGTCTTTCATCTGCTAAAGAGTTCTCAAGTTCAGAAAATTTACTTTCCAAAACGAGAGGAGGGACGTAAATTTTACCTTTAATAGGCTTCGCCTCCATTTCTTTGACAGAATAACTCTGAAAGAAGTCATTTGAAAGAGATTTTGATTGAACATAATCATAACTATTATTCAGCTTCGCATAATAAAATGGAAGGTGAACTTTAGATGATTTCTTTCGTTTTTCAGTTTCCTTGGCTTCATCCTCTTTAAACAGTCCAGTCCAGAAAACTTTAAGTTCAGGGAATCGTTGAGAAAGTCTTAAGAAAGTAAAATCATAAAGTGCAGGCACTTCAGATATACCCTTTTTAAGGCAGTGAGGATTCTCATAACCAATTCCCCAACTCTCTTTATTCTCTTTGGGTTTTTTTAGATGAATGGTTTGTTCAGTTTGACCAAATGAATATAACTTCTTTTCCAAAGCATTTAATTTTGCAAGTAAGGATTTTTTTTCTTCGGAACGCGAAGAATACATTTTCGTAAGCTCTTTGAAATCAAACTCACTTTTTCTCAATTTAGACTTTGTTTCAGCAATTTTTGTAAGAATTATGGTCTGTTCTTTTGCGTTGGTGTCAATGTTTTTATGTAAAACCTCAATCAATACTTTCTTCCCAGCAATATCATCGCTAAGTTTCTGTATTGACTGGTGTTTTTCTTTAATGACACTTTTTTCAAGCTTAAGTTTCGACTCTAACTCTTCGAGTTTAGTCAACATGGCATGCATTTGATTTAAGAAATCTGAGTGAGTTAAATCACATACCTCATTTTCCTTATCATCGGAATCAACTTCAGCTTCTGTTTCCTGCTTTCCCATTAAGCACATGTGTGCTGTCTCGTCCTTCTCTTCATTCTCATCTTCCTAGTCTGAATGATCTAGCCAGTACTCATCTTCTGCCATCAATGCCTTTCCAGCCTCCTGTTGCTTGGCAAGAAGCATTTTATTCTTGTAGTAGTCTGAGTTTCTAACTTTGGGTCTTCGGCAGTCTCTGGCAAGGTGACCTATTTTGCCACAGTTGTAGCACGTTGGAGGTTTTGGATGTTTGATCTCTTCAGCTTTATACCTTTTATCTTCTGGCTTCCTTTCCTCTACTCTCTTACCTTCAATCCTCTCTTTGTGAACGTAGTTGCTTGGACCAGAAGAATACCTCTGACTATTTGAGCTTGGCTTTTTGTAGAAATTTATTTGAAAAGCCTTAGTCAGCATAAGCATAGCCTGCTTTAGTTGTTCACAGTCGTCAGTGTCAGAGTTCGCTTCATTTTCAACCTCTTCTGATTCAGACACAATCATCTTTTTCTTCTTCTTTTTCACAACAAGAGCAATTGAGTCAGCACTTGTCTTTTCAGTCTGTCTCTTCTCATCCATGATTTCATCCACCTCTTCTTCATTCTGTTTGAGGGTTTCATACACCTCATGAATTGGAATCTCGTTTAGATCCTTGATTTGCTTCATTTGTCTGGCAAACCTCTTCCATTCAGGCTGGAGAATGCTGAGGAATTTGACATTCAGCTATATTTGTGATTTGTTGACCTTGTTCTTTCTTAGGTCATTTATCAAGGTCACAAATCTGTCGTATGTTCCTGCTAGTGACTCTCCAACTCTGCCTTTGCATTCTTCATAGTTGTTTAGGAAGTTGGATATCTTCAGCTGGTTTCCAACCTTTGAACCTAGCATCACTTTCTCTAGCTGGCCCCACATCTCTTTGCACGAGGCTTTATAGCTGTATATCTTGACATATATTTCATTTGGAATGCCTTGAGGAATATAAGACTTTGCTAATCTATCAGCTTTTGCTCTCTCTAGGTCTTTACCATCGAGTTCATGAAACTTAAGTTGATATGGTGGCTCATCAGTGTGAGTCCTCATAACAGGTGCCATAACTCCTTCTTTTAAGGATTTCCTAAGTAAGAAACCCAAATCATGGCTTTCTATGAAGTCCATGAACCGATCTTTCCACTGCTCATACTCTCCCCTGAAGAGTACTGGTGGCTTTTTGTCAGTTCCGATAGCTAGAGCTTCTCTTGAAGTCATCCTTTGAAAAAGACTAAGTCTGGTACTGGCGCAAAAGACACACTTTGCGCTAAAGGAGTCTGGCGCAAAAGAGTTTTGCACGAGGTGTAGGTGGCGCGAAGTAACACTTTGCGCTAGAAGACGCTGGCACAAAAATCAAGTTGCGCTAAAAGGAGTTGGCGCAAAAGGCAACTTTGTGCGAGATGAGGGTCGCGCAAAAGAAAACTTTGCACGAAGTGAAGGTAGCGCAAACTTTAGTAAGTCTGGAAGATGGAGTTTTGCGCTAAAAGTTAGTGGCGCAAACTTGAACTTTGTGCGATAAGCTGATGGCGCAAACTTTGAAGATGGAGATTTGCGGGAGATGTTGATGGCACAAACCTGAACTTTGCGCGAGTAACTGATAGCGCAAAAGTAACTTTGCGCGATTGACTGATAGCGCAAAAGTAACTTTGCGCGATGAACTTTGAACTTCTTTTAAATCTGGTGCAAACCTTGCTATGAACTGGCGCAAACTTGAACTTTGCGCGAGTTCGTCCCTGTTACTTCGAAAAATCGATTGATTTGACAAATAAACCTATCTAGACTTCGATTTAGCAGACCCAACTTTGACAAATTGACCACTAACTCTTCTAGAACAAATTTTAACCCTTTGATCGCCAAAATAAACTATTTTCGAAGATTTGATCTATGGAACAGTGTTTACGAACTCGTGAACAGTTTTGCAACAAAATCACAAAATTTGAATCGATTGATGCTGTGAGTCCAAGATCACTAGAACTTCTAGAGAGAGAAAGTAGAGAGAGAGACAAATGGAGCGCAAAGTAGAAATTCTCAATATTGTGCGTGTACCAACTAACAACAAACAAGACCAAAGGGACTTAAATACCCTTGGTCAAATACAATACTGATAAGCTCTAACCACAGTATTGACCAAGTCCTATAAATACAATGATTACTATAAAATCAGACCTAACAGATGCTCTATAATGAAATTAAACTATTCCCAATCGATCTAGACCACAAATCGATTACAACTTGATCGATTTCAATTCCAATAAACCACTAAAACTCAAAAATGATTTTGAAATGAAGAACACAGAGTCGTTCTTTTAAAAACTTGATTTGAATCTGTTTTGAGGCTCTGATACCAATTGTCGGTCCATAATATTATCAAGTTCTTATCAAAACAACAACACATATATTAACCAACCTGATTTGATTACAAACACGGAATACAGATTGATTGATTTCTCTTTTGAAGCTCTATCTCTGTGTTTTTCTCTCTGATGAACAATAAACTTCGGTTGTGTGTTTTGTAAGATTTCTATGTTTTGAGATATTAAAAGTTATGAGATTATAATATCTCAAAACCTCTTATATCTCTAACATAATATCTAGAAATATAATATCTAAACTAAATATCCTAAAATATCTAATAGTAGATATTTAGGACTAATATAAAATACTATTAATTAACACAATAATTAACTTTGACATTTATTACAAACTTAACATTAGACTAATATCGAGAGTGGCTTTTCAACTTTAGCTTCAGATTCCAGTCTTCAGATTGGATGATCTTGAATCCAATAAATCTGTGATCTAACAACAAGCACAAACGCACAGAAAATTTGTTTTTTTGTCAGAATGTTCATAGAATTACCTTGTGTTTTTCGATGATTGAATGGAAGTCTAGGGGAGTGAAAATCACTCAAGCTCCTTATATAGTACATTCGTTGCACTCAGTAACTTTGTGTTACTTACAGGCATTATAATTGTTTCATTCGTTGATTCAGGGTTACCACTCTTATTTTGTCTGAATTTAAAAAGATTCGGATGAATACATTCATGAATTGACGACATAATTTATTACCAGATTGGGGGAGATTGTCTATTTTCCTACATGGAGGATTGTTCATGAAGACTGTGTTTATTTGTTCATAAAGGGGGAGATATTTCAAACAGAAAGTTGATCTTTAAATATTTTGATTATTCTGATTCTCAAAATTCATCAAAAGGGGGGAGAGAGGTCAAGATTTCAAAGTCAGATCAGTTTTTAATGAGAAAGTCAAGCGAGATGTTACAAAGTGGGAGAATACAAGAGTGAGAAATTAATGTCATATGGTTGAATGTGATAAAGTGAAAGAAAAGTTTGTCAAAGCTGATGATGTTTTTGAAAAGCTGATGATGTTTCTAAAAAGCTGATGATGTCTCTGAAAAACTTATTGCACTTTTGTAGTCAAAGGGGGAGACTGAAGAAAGTACTAAAGTTGTTAGGAAAGCCAAAGAGGGATAGAGCTAAATTGTATTCAAGATTAAAAGGAGGATTTGAAATGTAAAGTGTGTGGGTTCATATTGTAAATAGAGTAAAGTGTTGACCAAATGCTAAGGTCATGTTGACCATATAAATAGCATGTCATAGTGTTCATAGTTCAGAATTACAAACGCTCATATCAGAGTAAGATTACACTGTCAAACACACACACACACACAGAGCTTAAGTGTCGTATGCACTAAATAGGGGTATAAATTGTGAGGATTTCGCATCTGTACCTTGTACGAATTCTTGAGGATTTCGCATAACTTTTTGAAATTTTTTCTAAGTCCAGATTTCGTATCGATGCGAAAAGTTTTTGAATTTGAAAATTATTTTAAGTGAAGAATTCACATCATCCTGTGATACGAAATCCTTATGCGAAAAGCTTAAATCTCAAAAAAAATTCAATGTAAAGAATTCGCTTAAGAGACTTATATGAATTGTGAAGAATTCGCATCTAGCTATATACGAATTCTTATAATTCGCATATTGGTTTATGCGAATTGGGTTGATTTTGTTCATCTCTTGTATGCGAATTGTGGATTTTGTGCGAATTCTGATTTATCTTGTACGAATTCTTCATGTTATACGAATTCTAATGCTTACTTTCATGCGAATTGCTCTTTAATCTCTTGTATTTGAATTCTATACTTAGAAGTTTTTGGAAAATCCATTTTTCTGAAAATTTTTAAGTTCTGCTTCTGTTAATTCATTTTGTCGGACTAACGATCAATTATAGCTAAATTTTTTGCAGATTATCATAATATCAGTGATAAGATTTGTTTATCAAAAAGCTTTTAACCACTTGGAGAAATTCAGTGATTGAAGATTTTGATTTTTGAAAAACGTCTTACTGAATAAGATTTAGCGAGAGAGAATGAAAAAACGTACCTGAGAGTGAGAAACATTTAGTCAGAGATTATATGTTGAAGTGGAATGTATGATCACTGACATAATGCATAATAGCTGAAGATTTAATCTTCAAGATTCACCATTCCAAGTTCACTAATGGGAAAGTTAAACCTTGCCTCGTCAAGAGGTTTGGTAAAAAGATCAGGGAGCTGATAGTCAGTAGGGATAAAGTGAAGTTCAATATCACCATTCATCACATGATCTCTGATAAAATGATATATGATCTCTATGTGCTTCGTCTTTGAATGTAGCACTAGATTGTTTGCTATAGTGATGACACTAGTGTTGTCACTATATATTGGGATTTTGGATAGCTGAAGGTCATAGTCTAATAGTTGATTTCTCATCCATAAAACCTGAGCACAACAACTTCCAGCTGCTACGTATTCAGCTTCAGCTGTGGAAGTGGATACTGAATTTTTCTTTTTACTTGTCCAACTTACCAACTTTCCTCCAAGAGGTTGACATCCTCCAGTAGTGCTTTTTCTATCAAGTTTGCAACCTGCAAAATCACTATCTGAATAACCAGTGAGATCGAACCTTGAATCTTTGGGATACCAAAGACCGAGGTTAGGAGTTCCTTTAAGATATCTGAAAATCCGCTTTACAACGATCAGATGGGATTCCTTGGTTTTGATTGATAACGTGCACAGAGACATGTAGAGCACATGATGTCAGGTCAGCTCGCTGTAGGATACAATAGGGAGCCGATCATTCCTCTATAGGCAGTGGCATTTACAGGTTTCCAGCTGGATCCTTGTTTAATGTCAGCGGAGGTGCCATAGGAGTTTTCATCGCTGAAGTTTGAGTGAGATCAAACTTCTTCAGCATATCTTTAACACACTTACCTTGATTAATAAATGTACCTTTATCAGTTTTCTTGATTTGAAGTCCAAGGAAGTAAGTTAGTTCACCCATCATACTCATTTTATATTCTTTCTTCATTCTTTCAGCGAAGCGAGTACACAGAGATGGGCTAGTAGAACCAAATATTATGTCATCAACATATATTTGTACAAGAATAATATGACCTTTTATCTTTCTTAAAAACAAAGTGTTATCAGTTTTACCACGCTCAAATTTTTCAGAGATAAGAAAGAAGAGAGAGTGTCATACCAAGCACGAGGAGCTTGTTTTAGACCATAGAGAGCCTTATGCAACTTATATAAATAATTTTGATGCTTAGGGTCAGAGAACCCTGGGGGTTGTTCAATATAGACTTCTTCATTCAGTTTTCCATTTAGTAACGCTGATTTGATATCCATTTGATATACTTTGAAGTCTTTAAAAACTGCATAGGCTAAAAATAGTCGAATTGCTTCGAGCCTGGCCACAGGGGCAAAGGTTTCATCATAGTCTATGTCTTCCTCTAGTCTATTGTCAAGATTGAATTCTCAACAAGAATAAATTCTCAGAAACTAATATCAAAGAAGTTGCGGAATAACACTTTGATATTTAATGTAACAGTAAACAAAATAGTGTATAATCAACAACTTGTAAACTTGTATTCAATTATAAAATCACAAGATTACACACTCAACCTCAATCTTGAAGAATAGACTCTTTCAAGACGAATTCTACTTCTCTAGAATTAGGATCTATGCCTTGAGGTTGATTTTCTCTAAAACTTAGAATGAATGATTAATTGTAAACTATTCTATCAATTCTATACATATACTGAATAAAAGATAATAAAATATCTTCAGTATATCTTCCATCATTATTTTCAATCCTTCCATGAATATCTTGATTCTTTACAGCTGTCATCCTTTCCATCCGGATCTTCAATTCATAAGCAGTACTAATCATAAGCAGCATAAACAACTAAGCAGCACTAACCACTAGCAGTACTAACTTTGTTCAAGCAGCACTAACTTTGACTAGCAGTATTAATTCTACTAGCAGTAGTAATACTCAACAGTATTAACTTTGAAGTCTTCTAGCAGTAGTAAATCTGAACTAGCAGCATTAATCATACTTGAGCTTTTCTTCAGTTCCCAACAATCTCCCCCTAACTTGACTTTTAAGGAAAGAAGTCAAGTTCTTCAGATTTTCTTCAAGATGCTTTCAACACTTCAGGTTCAGTTTCCCAAATTTGGATTTAGCCCCAGACTTTGATTTACAGTTCTTCTCACCACAATTTTAGCCATCTCTGAATCCTTTGAGCATACCAGTGTAGCTTTAAGCATACCTTCTAGCTTATCCTTGCTATGCTTATAAATTTTGTCCACTAGATAGTATTCATGATAACAATTGTCAATAGTAATCATGTATACCCCACAGTTTTCAAAAAGTATCCATTTATCAATCTTCTTGAATATAAACTCATGATGATGATCTTTAATCCTATAAGCCACTCTTTCTGAATCAAACATCATGCACAAGTATTCCATTGCTATCTTGAGAAGATTCTCTTCAGTACCTTTCAACACAGGCTCATAGAGTTTTATCCCTACTTTGTATAATTCTTCTATATCAGCTCTTGAACAACTTCTGATAACTCTCCCCCATGTTGAATATGCTTCAAATGAACCATCAGCTCTTTTGATTCTGAAGAAGTCCTTTCCATTATCACTTAGAATGTCCCAAAAGGTAATCTCAGGAGCTTTCATGGAGATTGGAACAACCTTCATAGGTTCTACTATGGTCATATACAAATCCATACTCTCAACAGTTTGCTTATTGGACTGCTCTGGACTTTGCACTGATTCTGCTAAAGGTACATCTGAAGGTTTTGCTGCAGTTTCTGCTATTTCTTCCATTCTAGGCCTTTTAGACTGCTTTTTGGAAGCAATTGTCTTCACCCTCTTTCCAGATTTGGCTTCTATACCAACACTCTCTTGTTCTTCCTTCATCTCTTCAGCTTTGTCTTTTGAGGGTGTGGTCTCCTCAGGGAATGGTTTTTGAATATTAATATCATACCTCTCCTTCATTCTTCTCTCAGCCTCTTCCCTTTTAGATGAATCCCCTTGAAGTTTTTCCATCTCTTTCTTGTACAACTCTTCAACCTGATTGTATGCCATGTTTGTGAACATCTCCCCCTTGACTCCAATTGCACCTTTCAAGAAATTTATCACTTTTCTTCTTTCCTGATTGGCCAAAAAGGTCTTGGAGGGTTGTCTCTTCTGCTTTTTGAGTCGCATTCTTTTGACTTGTACTTTCTTGGCCTGAGCTGCTGTTTTCATGCTCTTCTGATACTCTTCATTTAGTTTTCTGGCCATATTCAGTGCAAGCTCTCTATCCTTCTCAGATTGTAGCAGTTCCTCTTTTTCCATCTCAGCTTGAAGCTCTTTTGCCACTTCTTCATCTAACTCAATCTGACTTTTCTTCTTTAAAGGTTGTTCAGGTTCAACCATCTTTCCTTTTCCTTTTGTATCCTTCAAACCTGCCTCACTTATTTCTTTTCTCTTCTTTTGAAGGCCTTCTTCATCTATGACCACTCCCTTGGCCTTTTGAGAAGCGTTAGGAGTGTCATTCTTGGCTTTTACCAACGTTTCTGCAATTTCCAATTCTTCTACAGAAAGCCCTATTACTACTGCTTCTTTGACCTCAGCAGCATTAACAGTTTCTGTTGCTTGGGCAAATTCTGTTTCTTTCTCTATTTATGCTTCTTTCTCCCCCTCAACATCAAATCCCATCTCAGATTTGCTTTTCTTCTTTGTTTCATTCTCTTGATTCTCCCCCTTGTTGGAAGCATCTTGAGCATTGTCCCTCTTCTTTAACACAAATTGCTTTCTTCTCCTTTTCTGGACCAATCTTGTCACCAATTTCTTCAGTTTGGTAATCTGTACTTGTTGAGACAGAATGACCAGTTTCAGCTCTTCAATATCTTTCCCCTGCTTGATGACATCCCTTTTGATGTTGGCCATTGTGTCCATCAATTCAAGATAGTCATATCTGTCCTCACCTTCTCCATGAGTGTTACCCCCTTTTGAAGGATCATGGGATCTTTTAGTAGTGGAAGCATTCTGCCTAGCAGAAGCACTATCCACCCCCTTGGTTTCTTGGCACCGGGGACCTTTGAATGATTGCTCATTTAAAGTTGCCATGGGAGAGGTCTTATGTATGTTACCACTGTCCTCCTCTGTGCTAGCAGGAGTAGTGGCAGCCTCAGGACCCATATGCTCAACCTCCTCCTTAGAGAGCACCTCCTTTGGGTTGGGAGACACCCTTGTGGTTTCCCTGTAGATATTCTCTAAGGGAGAATCCTCCCTTAGAGGGCTTAAAGGCTTAGGGGTTGTTGGTACAAGAAGGGAAGGAGCCTTCTTTACCTGTTTCCTTTTGTATGTTTGGGTAATTGGTAAAGTTGGTTTATCAAGAAGAGACTGGGGAATTGATTTAGAGTGGGAAGGTTGGGATTGGCTAGCAGTGGGTTGGTCTAATGGGGGCCTTGACCCTGCTACCATACCTTCATCAGTTTGGGACACCACCATCACTGTAGAGAACAATGGGGTGTCAACTCCTTCCGAGTCCCCAGCAGATCTTCTCATATTTGAGAAAACCTTGCCTTTAGGGGGTTTTGGTACATATATCCCATCAAAATGAGGAATATCCGTCAATTCGTGGGTGATAACTGCTTGAACAAACCTGGGGTACATATAAAAGTTCTTTTTGTTTCCCAAGTTTGAGACAAGATCATTGAAAATCATTTGGGAAAAATTATACTTTATGGCAGTGGCTAAGCATACCAGAGCATAAGCAATGGTGCTACTGAACTCACTCCATCCAGTAGTCTTTTTATAGATACAATGCATAAGGGTATGGACAAAGAAACGCCATTGAGGCGAAAATTTTGCTTTTAAGAACTTGAACACACCCAATGGGCCTCCATACCCCATTCTTGAAAGAGTAGAGAACAGTTCATCATTAGAGATAGAAGTTATACCAGAGGCATCGTCTAGACGTAGACTGATGTGAATTACCTCTTTAGTAACTGTTAATGGCTTGCCACACACCTTCGTCTTGATCATTTGCACACCATTCTCAGTAACAATAGTGGCATGTGCCCAGAATTGCCTCTAATGCTCTATGAAGATAGTAGGAGATATAGTGAGAGCATGGGCAATGTGGCTGGACTTCAGAAAGTCGACTATCTGATGAAAACCTGCGGCTTGTTTGGGCTTCAGTAGCATCGCGATTTCATTGTGCTCGTCTATGAAAGCCATTGATGCCATTGATCTTGGACGTTCTTGCCTGAAAACTTTGAACTTGAGAGAGAAAGGGTTTAGAGCGCAAGTAAACAGTATGCAAAGAGTCGTTATGAAATTTTAGGCGGCCAAAGGGTATTTATAGTATTCGGGACATAAGCAGTATTAACCTAGAGCAGTATTAACTGAAAGCAGTATTAACTAAAAGCAGTATTAACTGAAAGCAGTATTAACTAACTAGCAGTATTAACTGAGAGCAGTATTAACCACTAGCAGTATTAACTAGCTAGCAGTATTAACTACTAGTAGTATTAACCACTAGCAGTATTAACTACTAGCAGTATTAAAACTGTACTGGCAGTATTAACCATACTTACTCTTTTAAGCTTGTGATACACTGAGTACTGCTATATATATCCTGAAAAAGAAGATTAGAAACACCAAGAAAAAACAATATACAGGTATATAACTACTTTTTGAGAAGGGGCTTATTCAGAGTTGATCATTCCCACACTTGTTACCAAGAAAGTGAATCTACCCACATCAAAAGCTTTAGTGAATAGATCAGCAAACTGGCTATAAGTGTGAACTTTTACAACTTGAATAAGTTTCTTTTCATTACAGTCTCTTATGAAGTGATACCTGATCTCAATGTGCTTTGTCTTTGAGTGCTTGACAAGATTATTCACAATGCTAATAGCACTGCTATTATGAATAAAAATTGGAGTGTGTAGAAAGGTTACCCCATAATCCAACGTTTGATTCTGAATCCATAAGACTTGAGAACAGCAATTTGCAGCTGCTATGTACTCTGCCTCTGTTGTAGATGTGGATATTGTGGTTTGTTTCTTGCACTGCCATGAAACTAGTCTTGCACCCAAAAACTGACATCCTCCAGAAGTAGATTTTCTGTCCAAGTTTGATCCACCTAGATCACTATCTGAGTATGCAAGCAGGTCAAGGATGAGTCATGAGGATACCAAAGTCCCAATCTGGATTTCCCTTTGAGATATCTGAATATCCTTTTAACAACTTGATAGTGAGATTGCTTTGGCCTAACTTGGAATCTTGCACATACACAGACTGGAAACATTATATCTGGCCTAGAGGCTGTAAGATACATGAGAGAGCCAATCATGGATCTATAATGATGAACATCCATATCCTCCCCCTCAAGATCTGCTGTTATCTGCTTGTGTGTCTCCATAGGTGTGCTGGCAGGTTTTGGATCTGAGAAACCAAACTTGGTTAGAATGTCCTGCACATACTTGGACTGACAGATGAAGATTCCATCTAACTTTTGTTGAACTTGGAGTCCAAGGAAGAAAGTAAGTTCCCCCATGGAACTCATCTTGAACCTTTGATGCATTAGTTCCTCAAACTCCTTGCACATGTTGTCTCTTGTTGATCCAAAGATAATATCATCAACATAGATTTGGACCATCAAGATATCCTTCTTCTTTCTCTTGATGAATAGAGTCTTATCAATGACTCCTCTTTCAAAGCCATTTTCAAAGAGATAGGATGACAGAGTGTCATACCATGCTCTTGGAGCTTGATGTAGTCCATAAAGTGCTTTCTTCAATTTGTATACCCTGTCTAGATAGCTTGGGTTTTCAAACCCTGGTGGTTGACAGACATATACTTCTTCTTCAATTGAGCCATAAAGAAATGCACTTTTGACATCCATTTGATAGACTTTGAATTTCATATAAGAAGCATAAGCTAGGAATAATCTAATTGCTTCTATCCTAGCCACAGGTGCATATACTTCTTCATAGTCTATTCCTTTTTCTTATGTATATCCTTGAGCCACCAACCTTGCTTTGTTTCTTATGACTATTCCTCTTTCATCTCTCTTATTCCTGAAGACCCATTTTGTTCCTATTGCTCTTTGGCCTTTAGGAAGGTCTACCAGATCCCAAACATCTTGCAGCTTGAACTGCAGTAGCTCTTCTTGCATGGCTTCTATCCAACTGGATTCTTTCATAGCATCATGTGCCTTTTTAGGCTCAAGCTGGGATAAAAAGCAAGAAAGCACTGTATGTTGTTGATCTTGCATTTCTTGAAGCCTACTTTGATTTCTAGTCATCATAGGAGAAGATATATCCCCTATTACCAGCTGTGGAGGATGATTCTTTTGAATTCTGCTGTGATGACTAGGTTCTTCATTAAGTTCCACCTCTAGATTAGAGTCATTCATCTCAACTGAAGTGTTTTCAGTAGCTACTTCTGGTTCTTTATTTTCTTGAGTCTCCTCATCTCTACTTTCTTCTTCACTTTGACTTGGTCCAGTAGATGGTTCCTTTTCACAGTCTTCAACAGGATCCACTGTGGGTATGGGAAAGATCACAGATTGAGATATACTTTCTTGAACTTGTGTAGTCCCTGATCCTCCACTCCCTGAACCTGCATAATCATCACTACTGAAACCAAAAGAGTTAGTTAGTGAGTCAATGTCAAATAGCCACTGAGGACCAGACCCAATTGGATTTGGTGTGTTCTCATTGCATTTGACATTGTCACTTTATTCAATTATTCTAGAAGAAGAGTTAAAGACTCTGTAAGCCTTACTCTAAGATGAGTAACCAACAAGAAATCCATCATCTGCTTTGCTATCAAACTTACCTAAGTGAGATTTGGTATTGAGAATTGTACAAGGACACCTAAAAGGTTTGAAAAATCCAATGAAAGGTTTTCTTTTATTTAAAAGCTCATAAGGGGTCTTGCTCTTTGGCTTGACCACTAGAACTCTGTTTTGAACATAACAAGCAGTATTAACTGCTTCAGCCCAGAAGGTAATTGGCAGTTTTGAATCAGTCAACAGAGATCTAGCAGCCTCTATTTGTAACATCCCGCCTGCCTCGACAACAATATTGTCCGCTTTGCCCCTGGATTTAACCAACGTGTAGCGCACGGATTTGTTTCTGGCGACCTGGTGAGAAACTTCCCAGGGGGTCACCCATCTTGGGACTACTCCCACCCAAGCACGCTTAACCTCAGAGTTCCCAGAACCTGACGTGCTTGTGGCCCCAAAACGCGTTGTTGTTAGGAAGGCCAAGATATTACTTATAACACCCAGCATCACTCCTGTCCACGGCCGATATGGGATATGCCTAAGGTGTTACACTATTAGTGTCCTATTTCTCCTCTCAGCAACTCCATTTTGTTGAGGAGTCCTAGGGGCATGATATTGTCTCTCAATGCCTTTCTCTTCACATAAGGTGTTTAGATCAAAATTTTTAAACTCAGTCCCATTATCTGATCTAATGACTTTTACTTTTTGATTAGTTTGGTTTTCAATTCTTAGGATAAAGGATTTGATCAGTCCACTTGTCTCATCCTTAGTCCTTAGAAAATATACCCAGGTAAATCTTGAGTAATCATCAACAATAACCAAGCAGTAAGATTTCTTCCCTATACTCATAACATTTGTAGGACCAAACAGATCCATATGCAATAACTGGAGACAAGAAGAAATTGTGTTTAACTCTTTGGTCTTATGAGAAGTTTTGTGCTGTTTGCCTTTAAGACATGCAACACAATGATCATCACATGAAAATAATTTTGAAGGTAAACCTATTACAAGGTTGTTTTTATCAAGTTTGTTCATAGTCTTGAAGTTCATGTGACACATCCTTCTGTGCCAAAGAGAGGATTCATCCACAAAAGCTTTTGAAACAAGACAATTCAGGGATGAATCACTATCAACATTGTCCATATCAAGACAATAAACATTGTCCTTTCTTGGAGTTATAAGTAGTATCATGCTTTCATCAACTACCTTGAACCCTGGAGCAAGGATCATACAGTCAGTATTTGTAAATAATATGCTATTTTGTTTGTCACAAACCTGTGATACACTTAACAGGTTGTATTTCAATTGATCAACATAGTAGACATCCTCAAATGTCATCTTACCTTTGGTAACATTACCTTTTCCACTTATTTTACCACCAGTAAGATTATCTCCAAATGCAATATGTCCTCCATTGATATGCTTGAAATCCTGAAGGCATGACATGTTACCTGTCATGTTCCTAGAGCAACCACTATCAACATGCCATATGCTCTTTCCTTTGAGCTGTTGGTTGCCCTGCACATAATATAAATCAGTTAGTATGAATTAGGAACCCAAGCCAAAGTGGTCTTGGGTACCCCTTTCTCATCAAAATACTTGCATTATTTCTTGACAAGATTTTTAAACTTTGACTCCTCATTTTTGGAGTACTTTGTCACAATGATAGGCTTGGAAACACATTTGCCAGAAGCAGTACTGGTTTTAGAAGTACTAACAGCATGAGCAGTACTTGCATGCTTAGCAGTAGTAACTGTGTTAGCAGCATTAATATTTTCAGCAGTACTAACACTGTTAGCAGTAGTAACTGTGTTAGCAGCATTAATATTTTCAGCAGTACTAACACTGTTAGTGCTTCTAGGCACCCATATTAAAACACTTTCTTTCAAAACCTTATTTTTCATAGGGCCTTTGGTTTTAACAGATTTCTTTGGTTTCCTATAACCAACATGTTTTTGCACAAATCTTTGAAAGTTCATTTGTTGGTTAATAGGGTTGAAGAAACAATACTTAGCCAAATGATTCAGCTTGCCACATATGAAACAAGGTTTTGGTCTATTGATTTTATTCAGATCAACTCCTTGTTTCTGAGCCCATTGATTATTCCAGTTTCTTTGGTTACCTCTTTTTATACCAGAATTTAGGCTCTTATTTATTGCAAGAACACTATTTACAAGGTCCAGGATTCACAACCGTGGTTTGTTTGTAATGGACCTTGTTATCCTTTCCTTTGGTCTTCTCTATCTCCTTAGACTTGACCCAAATTTTCCCACATCCCTCATTGGTGATAATGTTGTTTTCTAATGGTATCTCTTTACTCACAGCATTATCCCTATTCTCACTGGATTCTTTCTCAGTCAAATCCTTAACTACTACCTCATCCAAAGGATCTATCTTAAAAGCTTTCTTAGACAAGTCCTTTTTCTCCTTGGTCTCTAACAAGTCTGAAGTAGGAGAGATATAGTTGTTGTTGTAAAGAGGGGGTGTATTGTTGTATCCAATACCAGGATTCATCTTATCATGAATCTGAGCCTTTAGAAGAGAATCCATTGCTTTTGAAGCATATGAAAACTTTTCTATGTCAAGCTTAACTTTAGATAGTTCCTCTTTCAGCCTATCATTCTCTTCTAAGGACTTAGACAGTTTGGTCTCTAATTCATTCTTTTCCCACTTCCAATAGTTTGTGTCATAAGAGTGTTGAAGTTCATTAGCTTGAAAGCCTTTGATTTGCTCTTCAAATCTCTCTACTATCAACACATAGTCTCTTCTGTCCTTTTCTAATCTTTTGAGGTCATCACACATGCTTTGGTTGTGATCCCTGTACCTTTTGACAGTGTCTGTGCAAGATTGAGTGCAAAGATTAGAAATTACCTCAGAGGGGAGATCAGACACTTCTGCCATAAGAGCGTGATTCTGAATGGCTTCCTCATCTTGATCACTCCAGTCAAACCCCATTCCTTGTTGAGAAACAAGGGCTTGAGCAGGATTCTTGTTTTGATTGTAGCCTCCATTCTGAGCTTGTTGGTGGTTGTGGTTTGGAACACCACTTTTGCATTCTCTAGAAAAGTGTCCTTTCATGTGGCACTTATAGCATTCCACCTTTGTCTTGTCAAAACCAGCTCCATCTTCTCTTCTTTGAGAGAAGTTGTTCCTTCCTGTTCTTTTGATAAACTTCTTCACCCTCATAGATAACATGGCCATCTGCCATTTAATGTCCATCTCCTCCAGGTCATCAGGGTGAAGTTGATCCAGATCATCATTAATCAATGAATTGTTGTTGTGACTGGACAAAAAGGCTTCAAAGATAGTTTCAGTGCCTTTTTCTGAATTCACTCCACTGCCAGTACTAACTGCTACAGGGTTGGCAGTAGTATCAGTAGATGCTGATAGAAGTGCAGCATTGTGGATATAACCAATGGGCTTCTTCTTGGTTTCTACCTCAGTTTCAAAAACTCTTAGATCATTATATAGATCATCAAGTTCCTTCTCTTCCAGATTGTCACTCTGCCTATATGAGATAGTGTACATAGTCCATTCATCCCCAAGAGATCTGAGAAACTTTCTGTTGATATCATCTTGCTCCATCTTCACTCCTACAGTAGCCAGTTCACCAATGAACTTGTTGAACCTATCAAAAGTTTGAGTCATAGACTCATTCTTTGAAGAAGTGAAGTTCTCATACTGCTGCTTTGGAACATCTCTTTGATTTCTTTTGATGCTTTTAGTTCCAGCAAATCTTTTCTCTAGAGCATTCCAGAGAATCTGAGCATCAGTGCAGTTGCAAAATTGATGCTGATATTCATTGGGGATAGCCAAGAGAAGAGTGCTCAAGGCCTTCATCTCTGTCTGTCTGATCTTCCTCTCACCATCTGTCTTTGGTGGAGGTCTTTTCCCATCTGGTCCAATCTTTCCTGCTTCAGAAGGACCATTCTCAATGATATCCCACATTGAGTAGTCAGTGAGAAGAATGTATTGTCTAATTCTAATCTTCCACATGTCAAACTCATTGGGTTTGAGCATTGGAACCTTAGAGACCAGAGTACTGTTTGATTCTGCAAGGTTTTCCATGATGAATGAATAGATGTTTCTGAGAGAGTTAGGCTCTGATACCACTTGTCAGGATTGAATTCTCAACAAGAATAAATTCTCAGAAACTAATATCAAAGAAGTTGCGGAATAACACTTTGATATTCAATCTAACAGCAAACAAAACAATGTATAATCAACAACTTGTAAACTTGTATTCAATTATCAAATCACAAGATTACATACTCAACCTCAATCTTGAAGAACATACTCTTTCAAGACGAATTCTACTTCTCTAGAATTAGGATCTATGCCTTGAGGTTGATTTTCTCTAAAACTTAGAATGAATGATTAATTGTAAACTATTCTATCAATTCTATACATATACTGAATAAAAGATAATAAAATATCTTCAGTATATCTTCCATCATTATTTTCAATCCTTCCATGAATATCTTGATTCTTTACAGCTGTCATCCTTTCCATCCGGATCTTCAATTCATAAGCAGTACTAATCATAAGCAGCATAAACAACTAAGCAGCACTAACCACTAGCAGTACTAACTAGCTAAGCAGTACTAACTTTGTTCAAGCAGCACTAACTTTGACTAGTAGTATTAATTCTACTAGCAGTAGTAATACTCAGCAGTATTAACTTTGAAGTCTTCTAGCAGTAGTAAATTTGAACTAGCAGCATTAATCATACTTGAGCTTTTCTTCAGTTCCCAACATCTATATCCCTGAGCAACTATTCTAGCTTTGTTGCGGGTTACAGTCCCATGTTCATCAAATTTGTTTCTAAACACCCATTTAGTGCCTATAACAGATTTATCAGATGGTCTAGGAACGGGATTCCAAACCTGATTTCTAGCAAACTCAGTCAGCCCTTCTTGCATAGCGCTGAACCAGTTTGGATCTCTGAGGGCATCATCTGTCTTCTTTGGTTTTGTAAGAGAAAGAAAGTTAACAAAGAGACAGATGTTACATGAAATTCTTCGTGTTTCAATACCTGCATCAGGATCACCAAAAATTTGATATATGGGGTGATCTCTGGTCCATCGCTGAGCTGGGGCATGACCGCTTATCTCAGGAGTTGGATCATCAATTGGAGTATTCACTGATGAAGAAACTTGAGGTTGTTCAGCTAAGAGATGTTGAGTGTCAGATAAACCGTTATTTACTAAGAGGTTTTCAGAAGAGGGAAGTTATGATGGAGGAAGTGTGTTTAGAGGAACAGCTGAAACCCAAGAGGTGGATTCAGTGTTAAGAGGTATGATGTTTGGATCTTCATCAGCATTAGGAGAGTTAGTATGTTGATGAGTGTTGAAGAGAGGTTCTGTTTCTCTATAATGAGAGAACATCCAAGCATTCAGTTCTTCATTGTCAGCGATAGGTTTAGAGTTCACTGATCTGGATTCGTCGAAGGTGACATGAATTGTTTCTTCTACAGTTTGTCTTCTCTTGTTGAAGACTCTGTAGGCTTTGGAGATTGAGGAATAACCAAGAAAGATTCCATCATCAACTTTTGGATCGAACTTTCCAAGAGCATATTTGTTGTTTAAAATGAAACACTAATAACCAAAGATGTGAAGAAAGCTGATAGAAGGTTTTCTTCCATGAAAGAGTTCATAGGTTGTCTTGTTGAAACGTTTTACTATTAGTGACCTGTTTTGAGTAAAACAAGCAAGCTTCTGCCCAAAACTGAGTTGGAAGATGAGAATCGCTGAGCATTGATCTTGCAGCTTCAATAATCGTTCAGTTTCTTCTTTTAGCGACACCATTTTGCTGAGGAGTTCTTACAGAAGAGAAATTGTGAGAGATTCCCTTACTCTCAAAGAAATTGTTCAGAGAACTGTTTTTGAATTCAGTTCCATGATCACTTCTTATTGAGTGAACAGTTAGATTATTCAGCACTTCCATCTTTCTAACAAAAGATATCAGTTCTTCTGGAGTGTTAACAAAAGATTGAGGTTGAGTGTTGAATCTTGTAGCTTTATAATCATTCAATAAAGTTTACAAGTTGTTCTTACGATTCACTGTTCCATTAATTATTGAATATCAAAGTGTTATTCCGCAAACTCCTTTGATATTGTTTCTGAGTGTTTATTCTTGTTTAGAACTAAGATCCTGACAAGTGGTATCAGAGCAAGTATTCTCAGAAATCTTATTCATCATGGAAAACACAGCTGAATCAAATAGTACTCTGGTCTCAAAGGTTCCAATGCTCAGATCCAATGAATTTGACATGTGGAAGATCAGAATCAAGCAATACATTCTCCTCACAGATTACTCTATGTGGGACATCATTGAGAATGGCCCATCTGATGTAGGAAAGATTGGTGAAGATGGCAAAAGAACTCCTCCAAAGACGGATGCAGAAAGAAAGACAAGGCAGACAGAGATGAAAGCCTTGAGCACACTGCTCTTGGCCATTCCCAATGAGTATCAACACCAATTCTGCAATTGTACTGATGCACAGATGCTCTAGAGAAGAGATTCTTTGGTACCAAAAGTACCAAGAGAAATCAAAAGGCAATCTTGAAGCAACAGTATGAAAACTTCATGTCAACTAAGAATGAGTCCATGACTCAAACTTTTGACAGGTTTAATAAACTAATCGGTGAACTAGCTACTATGGGAGTACAGATTGATCAAGATGATGTAAACAGAAAGTTTTTAAGGTCCCTTGGAGATGAATGGACCATGTACATTGTTTCATTCAGACAGAATGATCAGTTGGAAGAGAAAGAACTTGATGATCTGTACAATGATCTTAGAGTATTTGAAGCTGAGGTGGAGGCAAAGAAGAAACCTTCTGGATATATTCATAATGTTGCACTCCTTTCAGCATCAATTGATTCTACTGCAAACTCTGAATCAGTTAATGCTGCCAATGGAGCCAATCCAGAAAAAGGCACTGAGTCTGTGTTTGAAGCCTTTCTTTCCAGTCATGGAAGTTCCTCTTTGATTAATGATGACTTAGAACAACTTCATCCTGATGATCTGGAAGAGATGGATATTAAATGGCAGATGGCCATGCTGTCCATGAGGTTAAATAAGTTTATAAAGAGGATTGGGAGGAACAACTTCTCCCAAAGAAGAGAAGATGGAGCAGAGTTTGATAAATCAAAGGTGGAGTGCTACAAATGCCATCTGAAGGGACACTTTGCCAGAGAATGCAGAAGTGGAGTGTCTCACAACAACCACAACCAACAAGCACAGACTGGAAACCTCAATCATAACAGAAACTCTGCTCAAGCCCTTGTTTCTCAACAAGGAATGGGGTTTGACTGGAGTGATCAAGCAGAAGAAGCTATCCAAAATCAAGCTCTTATGGCTGAAGTTTCTGATCTCCCATCTGAGGTAAGTTCTAATCTATGTTCTAAAACTTGCATATACACTGTTAAAAGGTACAGGGATCACAACCAAAAGATGAGTGATGACCTTAAGAGATTAGAAAAGGATATCAAAGATTATGTGAAAATTGTTGAGAGGTTTGAGGAACAGATTAAAGGTTTTCAAGCCAATGAACTTCAACACTCACATGACACCAATTACTGGAAGTGGGAGAAAAAGGATCTAGAACTTAAACTGACCAAATCTAAAGAGGAGAGTGAAAAGTTGAGAGAGGAGCTAACCAAGGTCAAGCTTGATGTAGAAAAGTTTTCCAATGCTTCTAAAGCAATGGACTCTTTACTACAAACTCAAATTCATGATAAGCTGAGAAGAGGAATTGGATACAATGCCACACCTCCACCATATAACAACAATTACATCCCTCCTACTTCTGACCTGTTAAACACCAAAGATAGGAAGGACTTGCCTGAGGGAGCCACTAAAATAGATCCCTTAGATGAAGTAGTTGTTGAGGATAAGACTGAGAAAGAGGTTGGCAAGAGTAAGGAGAACAAGGTGAGTGGTGAGATTCCTCTAGAGAATAACATTAACACCAATGAGGACTATGGAAAGGCTTGGATCAAATCTAAGGACATAGAGAAGATAGAGGGAAAGTCTGGTAAGGTCCATTACAAACAGACCACAGTTGTGAATCCAGGTCCTTACAAACTGTGTGCATGTAAGAAGAATGAGCCCCTACAACATGATAAAAAGAGGGGAAATCAAAGAACCTGGAATAATCAGTGGGCACAAAAACAAGGGGTTGATCTGAGTAAAATCAATAGACCAAAACTTTGTTTTATCTGTGGCAAATTGAATCATCTTGCCAAACACTGTTATTTCAATCCTATAAACCAAAGGATGAACCTTCAAAGACCTATGCAAAAACCCTTGGGTTATAGAAAGATTGAAAAGAACCATGTGGCTAAGAAATCTGTTAAATCTAAAAGCCACATGAAGAAAAGGTTTGTTAAAGAAAGTGTCAATATGTGGGCTCCTAAAAGCACTAAAACTGTTAGTACTGCTACCACAAATAGTGCTGCTGACAATGATAGTGCTGCTAGAAGTAATACTACTGCTAACAATGTTAGTGTTGCTGACATTCTTAGTACTTCTTCAAAAGTTAATACTGCTAACTATGTTAGTGCTGCTAACAAGGTTAGTACTGCCAAACCTGTTAGTACTGCTAACTCAGTTAGTACTTCCAAAGTGAGTACTGCTTCTAGTGTTAGTGTTGCTAAGCCAATCATATTGACAAAGTACTCAAATAAAGAGTGCTCTGAGTTTAAAAACCTCATCAAAAAGGAATGTAAGTACTTTGATGAGAAAGGGAGACCCAAGACCACTTTGGCTTGGGTCCCCAATCAATACTAATTGTTTAATCTTATGTGCAGGGCAACCAGCAGCTCAAGGGGAAGAGCATCTGGCATGTTGATAGTGGTTGCTCTAGGCACATGACAAGGAACATGTCATGCCTCAAGAATTTCAAGAAAATTGATGGTGGACATGTTGCCTTTGGTAATACTCCAGCTGGAGGTAGGATAAGTGGTAAGGGGGATGTAACCAAAGGTAAAATGACCTTTGAAGATGTATTCTATTTTGAGCAGTTAAGATACAACCTATTAAGTGTATCACAGGTTTGTGACAAACAACATAGTATATTATTTACAGATTCTGAATGCATTATCCTTGCTCCTGGATTCAAGGTAGTTGATGAAAAGATGATACTACTAAGAACTCCCAGAAAGGATAATGTATATTGCTTAGATATGGAAAGTGTTTCAACTGATTCATCCCTAAACTGTCTTGTTTCAAAAGCTTCTTCGGATGAATCATCACTTCGGCACAGAAGGATGTGTCACATGAACTTTAAAGCAATGAATAAACTTGTTAAAAACAACCTTGTAAGAGGTTTACCTTCAAAAGTCTTTTCATGTGATGATCACTGTGTTGCCTGTCTTAAAGGCAAACAACACAAAACTTCTCATAAATCCAAAGAGTTGAACACAATCTCTAATTCTCTTCAGTTGTTGCATATGGATCTGTTTGGCCCTACAAATGTTATGAGTATTGGTAATAAATCATACTGCCTAGTTATTGTTGATGATTACTCTAGATTTATTTGGGTATATTTTCTAAGGACTAAGGATGAGACAAGTGGACTGATCAAATCCTTTATTCTAAGAATTGAAAACCAAACTAATCAAAAGGTAAAAGTCATTAGGTCAGACAATGGTACTGAATTTAAAAATCATGACCTAAACACCTTTTGTGAGGAAAAAGGAATTGAGAGGCAATACAGTGCTCCTAGGACTCCACAACAAAATGGTGTTGCTGAGAGAAGGAATAGGACACTGATTGAGGCTGCTTGATCTCTGTTGGCAGATTCAAAACTTCCAATTACTTTCTGGCCTGAAGCAGTTAATACTGCTTGCTATGTCCAAAACCGAGTTTTAGTAGTCAAGCCTAAAAACAAGACACCATATGAGCTTTTAAATAAAAGAAAACCTTTTATAGGATTTTTCAAACCTTTTGGGTGTCCTTGTACCATTCTCAATACCAAATCTCACTTAGGAAAGTTTGATAGCAAGGCTGATGATGTTTTTCTTGTTGGTTACTCATCTCAGAGTAAGGCTTACAGAGTTTTTAATACTTCTTCTAGAATAATGGAGGAATGTGACAATGTCAAATGCAATGAGAACACACCAAATCCTATTGGGTCTGGTCCTCAGTGGTTATTTGACATTGATTCACTAACTAACTCTTTGGGTTTCAGTAGTGATTATAATGCAGGTTCAGGAAGTAGAGGATCAGGGGATGAACAAGTACAAGTACAAGACATCATTCCTCAGTCTGTGATCTTTCCTATATCTGCAAAAGGGCCTGTTGAGGTCTATGAAAAGGAGAATGCTACTGAACCAATTCAGAGTGAAGAAGAAAGAAGAGATGAAGAGAATTAAGTGCATGAAGAGCCAAAAGTAGCTGATGATATCCCCTCAGCTAACAAAAATGATTCCAATCTGGATGTGGGAATCAATGAAGAACCTAGTCATCAGACTAGAACTCAAAAGAATCATCCTCCAGAGCTGGTCATAGGAGACATCTCTTCTCCTATGATAACAAGGAATCAAAGCAGACTTCAAGAGCTGCAGGATCAGCAACACACAGTACTCTCTTGCTTTCTAACTCAGATTGAGCCTAAGAAGGCTTATGATGCTATGAAAGATTCCAGTTGGATAGAAGTTATGCAAGAAGATTTACTGCAGTTCAAGTTGCAAGAAGTCTGGGACTTGGTGGACCTTCCAAAAGGTCATAGAGCTATAGGCACCAAGTGGATTTTCAGGAACAAAAAGGATGAGAGAGGCATTGTGATAAGAAACAAAGCAAGGCTGGTGGCACAAGGGTACACTCAAGAAGAAGGCATTGACTATGAAGAAGTGTTTGCTCCAGTGGCAAGGGTAGAGGCCATGAGACTATTTCTAGCCTATGCCTCATACATGAAGTTCAAGGTATACCAAATAGATGTGAAGAGTGCCTTTCTGTATGGTACAATTGATGAAGAAGTATATGTCTGTCAGCCCCCTGGATTTGAGAATCCATCATATCCTGACAGAGTATACAAACTGAAGAAAGCACTGTATGGTATGCATCAAGCCCCAAGAGCATGGTATGATACTCTGTCTACCTATCTCTTGGAGAATGGGTTTGAAAGAGAAATTATTGACAAGACCCTCTTCATTAAAAGAAGCAAGAATGACATCCTATTGGTTCAGATTTATGTGGATGATATCATCTTTGGATCCACAAAAGATCAGATGTGCAGAGACTTTGAAAAGTTGATGCACAAGAGCTTTAAAATGAGTTCAATGGGTGAACTTACATTCTTCCTTGGGCTTCAAGTGAAACAGAAGAAAGATGGGATCTTCATAAGCCAATCAAAATATGTGAAAGACATCCTGGACAAATATGGATTAATAGACTCAAAGCCAGCAAGCACACCTATGGAGACTCATAAACAAATCACTGCTGATCTTGAGGGGGAGGATGTGGATGTCCATCTATATAGATAAATGATTGGATCACTCATGTATCTCACAGCCTTAAGACCAGACATCATGTTTCCTGTGTGTTTGTGTGCCAGATTCCAAGTCAAGCCAAAGCAATCACATCTGCAAACTGTTAAAAGGATTTTCAGATACTTAAGAGGGCAACCTAGATTAGGTCTTTGGTATCCGTATGAATCCAACTTTGATTTGATTGCTTATTCAGATAGTGACTTGGGTGGTGCTAACATGCACATAAAGTCTACTTCAGGAGGATGTCAACTTTTGGGTGCTAGACTAGTATCTTGGCAGTGTAAGAAACAAACCACAGTGTCCTTATCAACAACAGAAGCTGAGTATATTGCTGCTGCAAGTTGTTGCTCTCAGGTTCTATGGATTCAGAATCAGATGCTGGACTATGGGGTAACCTTTCTTCACACTCCAATCTTTATTGACAATAGCAGTGCTATAAGCATTGTTAACAATCCAGTCTAGCACTCCAAAACCAAACACATTGAGATCAGGTATCACTTTATTAGAGATTGTAATGAAAAGAAGCTAATTCAAGTTGCTAAAGTTCATACTGACAACCAGTTTGCTGATCTATTCACAAAAGCTTTTGATGTGGGTAGATTCACTTTCTTGGTCACAAGTGTGGGAATGATCAACTCTGAATAAGCTCATTTTTTTCTTAAAAGTGTTTTCATACCTGTTATTGGTTTATTCTTTGGTGTTACTAAAATCTTTTTCAGGAAGTTATTACCTTGCTCAGAGTACCTTAAAGCTTTAAAAAGTGTAAGTATAGTTAATGTTGCCAGTGCAGTTTTAATACTGTCAGTGCTCAGTTAATACTGCTAGTTAGTTAATACTGCTAGTTAGTTAATACTGCTCGCAGTTAATACTGCTAGTTAGTTAATACTGCTAATGGTTAATACTGCTCTCAGTTAATACTGCTAGTTAAGTTAATACTGCTAGTGGTTAATACTGCTCTCAGTTAATACTGCTAATGGTTAATAATGCTCTCAGTTAATACTGCTAGTTAAGTTAATACTTCTAGTGGTTAATACTGCTAGTTAGTTAATACTGCTAGTGGTTAATACTGCTCTCAGTTAATACTGCTAGTTAGTTAATACTGATAGGAGTTAATACTGCTTATGTCCCGAATCGTATAAATACCCTTTTTGCCCGCCCAAAAGTTCATAATGACTCTTTGCTTTCTATTCATCTGCACTCTAACCCTTTTTCTCTCAAGCACCAAGTGTTTCAGTACAAATTACTCAAGCTAACATGGCGTCTATGGCATTTATTGATGAGCACAATGAAATCGCGATGCTACAAAAGCCAAAGCAAGCTGCAGGATTTCATCAGATAGTGGATTTTCTGAAGTCTAGCCATATCGCCTATGCTCTGACAGTGTCTCCAACTATCTACATTGAGCATCAACGACAATTTTGGGCAAATGCCACCATAGTCACAGAGAATGGTGTGCCGATTCTGAAAACAAGGGTGGGTGACAAACCCTTGTCAGCTACTGAAAAGGTGATACGCATCTGTCTACGTCTAGACGATGCTGAAGGTATTACTTCTCTTCCTAATGAGGACTTGTTCTCAAATTTGTCAAGAATGGGGTATGGAGGCCAATTGGGTGGTTTTAAATTCTCAAAAGCAAAATTTTATACCCAATGGCGTTTTCTTGTTCATACCCTGATGCACTGCATTTCCAAAAAGACTACTGGATGGAGTGAGTTTAGCAGTACCATTGCTTATGCTTTGGTCTGCTTGGCCACTGCCAGAAAGTACAATTTTCAAGAATGATTTTCAGTGATCTTGTATCAAACTTGGGAAGCAAAGAGAGTTTTTATATGTATCCAAGATTTTTACAAGAAGTTATAACCCACAAATTGACGGATATGCCTCACTTTGATGAGGTATATGTACCAAAAATCCCCAAAGGTAAGGTCTTTTCAAACATGAAAATATCTCCATTAGACTCGGAAGGAGTTGACACCCCATTATTCTCTACAATGGTGGTGGTGACCCAAACTGAAGAAGGTATGGCAGCAGGGTCAAGGCCCTCATTAGACCATCCCACTGCTAGCCAATCCCAACCTTCCATCACCATATCAATCCCTCAGTCCCTACTTCATAAGCCAACTTCACCAATCACCCAAACTTATACAAGGAAAAAGGTAAAGAAGGTTCCTTCCCTTCTTGTACCATCACCCACTGAGCCTTTAAGCCCTCTAATGGAGAATTCTCCATTAGAGAATATCCACAGGGAAACCACAGGGGTGTCTCCCAACCCCAAGGAGGTGCTCACTAAGGAGATGTTTGAGCATATGGGTGCTAAGGCTGCCACTACTCCTGCTAGCACAGAGGAGGTCAGTGGTAACATAAATAAGACCTTCCCCATGGCAACTTTGAGTGAGCAGTCATCCAAAGGTCCCTGGTGCCAAGAACCCACGGGGGTGGAGAGTGCTTCTGTTAGGCAGAAGGCTCCCACTACAAAAAGATCCCATGATCCTTCAAAAGAGGGTAACACTTCTGGAGAAGGTGATGACAGATATAACTATCAAGAACTGATAGATGCTATGGGTAACATAAACATGGATGTCATAAAGCAAGGGAAATATATTGAAGAGATGAAAATGATCATTCTGTCTCAACAAGAACAAATTGTCAATCTGAAGAATTTGGTGAAGAGGTTGGTACTAAAAAAGAAAAAGAAGCAATTTGTGCTAAAGAAGAGGGACAGTGTTAAAGATGCTTCCCACAAGGGGGAGAATAAAGAAGCAGAAACAGAGAAGGAAAGCAAATCTGAGATGAGATTTGATGTTGAGGGGGAGAAAGAACCAGAAAAGAAAGAACTTGATGTTGAGGGGGAGAAAGAACCAGAAATAGAGAAAGAAACAGAATCTCAAGCAGCAGCAGTAACAGAAGAGAAAGCAGCAGAAACTGTTAATTTTGCTGAAGCAGCAGAACCAGTTAATATTGCTGAAGTAAAAGAAGCAGCAGTAACAGGGATCTTTGTAGAAGAATTGGAGATTGCAGAGACATTGGTAAAAGCCAAGAATGACACTCCTAAGGCTAGTCAAAAGGCCAAGGGAGTGGTCATCAATGAAGGAGGACTCTTAAAGAAAAGAAAAGAAATAAGTAACGCAAGTTTGAAGGATGCTAAGGGAAAAGCAAAGTTGGTTGAAACTGAACAACTCTTAAAGAAGAAAAGTCAGATTGAGCTAGATGAAGAGGTGGCAAAGCAGCTTCAAGAATAGATGGAAAAGGAGGAACAACTCCAAACTGAAACAGATAGAGAACTTGCACTGATAATGGCCAGAAAGCTAAATGAAGAATATCAGAAGAGCATGAAAGCTGCAGCACAACAGGCCAAGAAATTACCAGTCAAAAGAATGCCACTCAAAAAGCAGAAGAGACAACCCTCCAAGACCTTTTTGGCCAACCAGGAAAGAAGAAAAATGATAAATTTCCTGAAAGGTTCAATTGGTGTCAAAGGGGAAATTTTTACTAATATGGCATACAGTCAAGTGGAGGAGCTGTATAAGAAAGAAATGGCTAAGCTGCAAGGTGACTCCTCACAAAGGGAAAGGTCTGAAAGAAGAATGAAAGAGAGGCATGATCTCAACATTTAACAACCATTTCCTGAGGAAGACACACCTACAAAAGAAAAGAAGGAAGAGACAGAAAATGTTGGCATGGAAGTTAAATCTGCAAAAAGGGTGAAGACTATAGCTTCCAAAAAGCAGTCCAAAAGGCCAAGAGTTGAAGAAAGAGCAGAAACTGAAGCAGAACCTCATGTGACTCCTTCAACAGAATCAAATCAGAATCCAGAATTATCCAACAAGCAATCTAATGAGCAGGTTGAATTGTTCATGACATTAACAAATGATGATCCAATTCAAGCAGATCCCATCTCTATCCAAGCCCCTGAAATCATTTTTTAGGATATCCTGGAAGATCAAAGAAAGAAATTCTTTAGGATTAAGAGGCTAGGGGACATCTATGAGGTGTATCCTACTTGGGGAAGTTTCATCAGAAATTGTACAAGATCAGACCTAGAAGAGATGTTTAAAGTTGGGATGAGACTGTATGAAAAGGAGCTGACAGGAGAAGAAAGGAGCTTAATTAGATTAGCCATGGAGTACTTATGCATGATGTTTGAACCTAGTAAAGTTCAACATGTGATCAGGGATTTGCATCTGGAGAATAAATTTCTAAGGATAGAAAATTGGAAGATATTTGAAAGATGTGGAGTTTATGTCATTATTGTGAATGGAGCATATCATGAGTACTACTTGGTGGACAAGATATATGAGCACAGCAAGGGTAAACTACAAGCAATGCTGAATGCCAAGCTTATTTGTTCAAAAGATTTAGAAATGGCAAAGGTTGTGGTTAGCAGAATCATCAATCAAAGTTTGGGTTTGGATCCTAATCTAGGGGTGTAAGCTGCAGTGTTGAAAGCATCTTGAAGATAATTATTGAAGAACTTGACTTCTCTTCCTAAAAGTCAAGTTAGGGGGATATTGTTGGGAAATTCAGAATTTCACAACAAGTAGAGAGAGAAAATCACAATGTCATTGATCTTACAATATTACACGTATGACTCTTGTTACTTGCATCTCTCACAACACAAAGACTATTTATATGATGCAAGAAACACTTACAAGCTAGAAACTCTTACAAAGCATAAAACTCTTAAGACACAAAGGTTGACCACTTTGACTTTACAGACTTTGACTTTCTACATTAAATCTTGGATACAATTATACACTAACAAGTAACTCCAAAGTAGAACTTGTACTCGGATCAGGCTTAGGCTTATGAAGCGACTCTTTTCATCTTGCGTTTCTCGCATGCTGCATACAAATGTTCTTTGACATTTTTAAGATCAGGAAGTCCTTTCACCAAATTTTGAGTGACCAGCTTGTTGATGAATTGAAAGTTCAGGTGAGATAGTCGTCTATGCTATAACCCACTTTGCTACATAGAGGCTTTTGAAAGTAGACACACCGTATTATCAGTCTTGACTTTTGACAAATTAATCGTGTAGAGATTTGACTTTCTGGTCCCGACCAAGAGTTCTTTTCTGTCTTCAGTTCTAACGCAACATCTCTTAGCCTTGAAATTTACCTCTAAGTCCTTGTCGCAAAACTAACCAATGATGAATAGGTTATGTCCTAGTCCTTCTACATAACTCACCTTCTTGATCATTACATTGTCTTGTACAACATCACCATAGCCAAGAATCGGTTAAAACTGGTCATTTTCGAATCGAACGTTCCTGCAGTATTTCTCTGTATAGTTAGATAAAATATCTTTCTGCCCGGTCATATGCTTGGAGCAACCAGAATCCAAGTACCACATATGACGGTCCTACACATGAGAAATCAGGAAACAATTTGTTTAGGTACCCATTTAAAGATGGGTCCTACAATGTTAGCACATGATTTTGGCATCCATATGAATTTGGATCCTCCTTGATTTTGAACACCTTTTGAAACATGAGAAAGATAGACATGATATGAACCAAACCAATCATCAGAACATTACCGAGACACAAAACCATTTCTACGATAAGTAGAAGATCTATTAGTAGACGGAGATATTTGGAATAATTGCTTTAGTGAATAACGCTTGTAAGAAGTTACAAGTTTTGGTTTATGAAAAGAAACATTGCCAACTACATCAGTTTTACTATTAGTCGTTCTATTACAATGAGAATCAGAACATGATTCTGTAGTCTCGTCAACTATCTTCTTTGGTCGCCATTCTGATCTCATTCTAAAATTTCTGTTATTCATATCTGAAACATATGAACTTTTCACGTTAGAACTGTGAGATTTGAAAGATTGCTTGTTCTTTGATTTAATAGTGGTTGTCCGTTTCTGTGAATGCATAGTTTTCTTCTTCTTACCTTTGACGTTCTTGGTATTCATAGAGACTGGTTTATCAACTTTCGTTGGTGTTTCACCCTTTTCAAACACTTTGGGTAAACCAAAAGAATTAATGATAAACTGTGAATGATCAGGAAGTTTTGCATTGAAGTCAAATTGATCAACACAATCATCTAAACAACCATCAGAGTTAAGAAAATCAAACCCTTCATCAAATAGACCATTAATATCATTTGATTTTGAAGCTTTGGATGATTTTGAAAAACCAGTGTTAAGAAAAATAGTTGAAAATACCATTTGTTCTAGATCAGTCAAAATTCTTTCATCTATCAGAGTGTTCTCGATTTCAGAAATTTTACTTTCTAACACGAGTGGAGGAAAATAAATTTTACCTTCAACCGGTTTTGCCTCCAATTCCTCTGTAGAATAGCTTTCGAAATAGTCATTAAAAAGAAATTTGTTTGATCAAAACTGTAACTAGAATTCAACCTCTCATATCAAAATGGAAGTTGCATTTTAGTTTTGCTCTTTCGTTTCTCTCTTTCCTTAGCTTCATCCTGATCTGATAGTTTAGTCCATTTAACTTTGAGTTTAGGGTATTGTGGTGCCAATTTTAAAAATCCAAAATCATACAAAGCAAGCACTTTAGAAATACCCTTTTTGAGATAGTGTGGATTCTCGTAACCAAGACCCCCCAACACTCACTACTCTCCTTTGGTTTGTTCAGGTGAATGGTTTGTTCAGTTTGACCCAAGGTATAAAGTTTTTCTTCCAAAACATTCACTTTTTCAGTTAAAGCTTTGTTTTCTTTCTTTAATGAAGAACACCTTTTCGCAACCTCTTTAACCTCAAATTCACACAGTTTGTATTTTAAAGTAGTTTCAGACAATTGATTATGAATTATAGTCTTCTCTTTAGCGTTGGTATCAATATTTTTGTGTAAAGCGTCAATCAATACGTTCTTTTCAGCAATATCATTGTTGAGTTTCAGTATTGATTGATTTTTGTCCTTGATGATACCTTTCTCGCGTTTAAGCTTAGACTGTAATTCCTGGAGTTGAATCATCATGCCTTGCATTTGGTTAAGGAAATCTGATTCAGACATATCACATACCTCTTCAGTATCTTAACCATCCGAATCTGCTTCTGCTTCAGTATCATTCTTACCCATGAAGCACATGTGAGCCTTTTCTTCCTTTTCCTCTTCATCTTAAGAGTAATCAAGCCAGTACTCATCTTCGTCCATTAGTGCTTTGCCAACTTCCTGTTGCTTGGCCAAAAGCATCTTGTTCTTATAATACTCAAAATTGCGGACCTTAGGTTTCCGGCAATCCTTGGCATAGTGGCCAACTTTCCCGCATTTGTAGCATTTAACTGGCTCAGATTCTTTTTTTTTCTCATACCTGTACTTCTTTTCTTCCGGCTTTTTCTCTTCAAACCTCTTGCTTTCAACTCTCTCTCTCTCTCTCTTTGTGCTCATAGTTTCTTGATCCCGAAGAGTATCGCTGACTGTTCGACCCTGGTTTCTTATAGAATTTCTTTTGGAAAGCTTTTGTCAAAAGTAGCATGGAATGTTTCAGGTTCTCACTGTCATCGGAATCAGAATCTTCCTCACTTTCAATTTCATCGGACTCAGAAACTATAACCTTCTTCTTCTTCATGCTCACAGATCTCTTTTCTTTCATCTTTACTACCAAAGCAACCGGATCAATAACCACATTCTCAGCTTTCTTTTTCTCATCTTTAATTTCTTCTACCTCTTCCTCGTTTTGCCTTAAAGTCTCATACACCTCATGAAGTGGTATTTCATTCAAATCCTTCATCTGCTTCTTTTGTCTTGTGAACCTCTTCCACTCGGGTTGTAGAATACTCAAGAATTTGACATTCAACTATATTTGAGACTTCCTAGCTTTATTTTTGCTCAACTCGTTCAACAGAGTCACAAACCTGTCATAGGTAGCCTCAAGAGATTCCCCCTCCTTTGCCTTGTATTCTTCGTAATTGTTCAAGCAGTTTGATACTTTCAGTTGGTTACCAATCTTTGATACGAGCATCATCTTCTCAAGTTGATCCCACATCTCTTTGCCCGTGGCGTTGTAGCTATCAATCTTTATGTATATCTCGTTCGGAATCCCTTGTAAAATAAACGACCTTGCCAATCTATCAGCTTTAAATCTTTTCTTTTGTTCATCTGAGTACTCCTCAAGTGGCAATGGGTACTCCTTGTTGACTGCTTCCTCACCATTTTCTCCTTCAGTAGACAGAATCTTTGTAGGAGGTTTCATCACTCCTTCTTTTAATGATATTCTAATGTAGTCACCCAAGTCATTCTGGTCTATGAAATCTAATAAGCGATCCTTCCACTGTTCATATTCGCCCTTAAACAGAACTGGTGGCTTTACATCCGTACCGATCGCAAGAACTTCTCTGGAAGTCATCTTTAAATTTTGCACAAAACTGATCGTCAAAAATTCATAAACAAACTTGATCTGCAAAAGTTAAACTTGGTCAACCTTGAAAAACACAGAAAAATTTCGAAGTATGAAAAACTTCACTCAAGTCACAAAGAATTCGCGTACACACGAAAACACTTTGGGAATTCGCACAATCTAATGAATTCGCACACAATACAAAAACACTTAAGAATTCACACAACGTAAGGAATTCATACACAATAGAATTCTCACATAGAATTCGTACAATCAAGAGAATTCTCATGAAACTTTTCGCACAATAGAGATACGAATTCTATACTTGGAAAATATTTGAACCTCAAAGAATTCGTATCGATGCAAAATCAAGACTTAGAAAAAATTTCAACTTTTTATGCGAAATCTGAGCAATTCGTATGTAACCCTTATGCGAATTCTGAGCAATTCGCATGAAGCACAATGCGAATTCTATGAATTCGTATGCTACTATATGCGAGTTCCTCAATTTTCGCATGCAAGCATATGCGAATTTTGTCCTTGGAAAATTTTCAACAAACTTTTCGTATAAGAGAGTTATGCGAAATCTGACTTTTCGTATAAATGCATATGCGAATTCTGAGGATTTCGCACACAACTCTCATGCGAATTCTACACTTAGATTTTTCATAAAAATGAGTGCCATGCGATTTCCATCATGTGAGTTCTTCATTTTATGTGAGCTCTTCAATTTCTATGTGAGTTCTTCAGATCTCAGACCAAAAACTTCAATTTTCAACTTGATATCGAACCAAAACTTCGAATTAGCTCCTGAAAACTTACCAATTCACCCACGAAAACTCTCTGAACATATTACAATCAATGAATTACACTCAAGAACAACAAAATTACAATTTTGATCTAGAACAATACTACTATAGACTTCGTACAAAAACCACGACAAACCAAAATTCAGATCAAATGGATGTGAGTTAGGAAGAATAGATCAACTAAAACATATTCTATATGTAAAAACGAATACAAAAACATCAAATTCGAATAAAAAACAACACTGAATCACAACAATTGAATCTCCACAGTCGTTTAACGAGTTCTTGAAAATTTCGATCAAGATTCTTGAATTAAATCACAATTTCTGAAAATTCGTATGCTCTGATAGCAATTGTGTGTCCCACTATAAGTGCAAATCAAGATGACACAATTGATTCAACAAACAATTTCAATTTCGATTTCACAATTTCGATTTCACAATTTCGATTTCAGAGAACACTCAAATATTTCTCTCTCTACAATCGGATACACATCTAGTTTATTGATTCTACAAATGAAAATATGACTATTTATACTAAGTCTAAAAAATTTACAACACAGAAACACTTAACTTGACTTTGACTTTATTACAAAGACTTTGACTTTTAGCATGAGGGTTTGACTTGAGCTCTTTGACTTTTCTTGACTTTCATCTTCAGTCTTCTATGATCTTGTATCCAACATATTTCTGCACTAACAGTATGACACCCTCTTCTTTTCTTATCTCTGAAAAATTTGAGCGTGGAAAAATTGATAACATTTTGTTTTTCAGAAAGATAAAAGGTCATATTATTCTTGTACAAATATATGTTGATGACATTATATTTGATTCTACTAACCCATCTCTGTGTACTCGCTTCGCTGAAAGAATGAAGAAATAATATAAAATGAGTATGATGGGTGAACTAACTTACTTCCTTGGACTTCAGATCAAGAAAACTGATAAAGGTACATTTATTAACCAAGGTAAGTATGTTAAAGATATGCTGAAGAAGTTTGATCTCACTCAAACTTCAGCGATGAAAGCTTCTATGGCACCTCCTCTAACATTAAACAAGGATCCGGTGGGAAAACCTGTAAATGTCACTGCCTATAGAGGAATGATCGGCTCCCTGCTGTATCTTACAGCGAGCCAACCTGACATCATGTACTCTACATGTCTCTGTGCACGCTATCAATCAGAACCCAAGGAATCCCATCTGATCGTTGTAAAGCGAATCTTCAGATATCTTAAGGGAACTCCTAACCTAGGTCTTTGGTATCCCAAAGATTCAGGGTTTGATCTCACTAGTTATTTAGATAGTGATATTTTAGGTTGCAAACTTGATAGAAAAAGCACCACTGGAGGATGTCAACTTCTAGGAGGAAAGCTGGTAAGTTGGACAAGTAAAAGAAAAACTCAGTGTCCACTTCCACAGCTGAAGCTGAATATGTAGCAGCTGGAAGTTGTTTCACTCAGGTCTTATGGATGAGAAATCAACTATTAGACTATGACCTTCAGCTATCCAAAATTCCAATCTATTGCGACAACACTAGTGCCATCGCTATAGCAAACAATCCAGTGCTACATTCAAAGACGAAACACATAGAGATCAGATATCATTTTATCAGAGATCGTGAGATGAATGGTGATATTGAACTTCACTTTATCCCTACTGACTATTAGCTCGTTGATCTTTTTACCAAACCTCTTGATGAGACAAGATTTAACTTTCTCATCAGTGAGCTTGGAATGTTGAATCTTGAAGATTGATTCTTCAACTTTCATGCATCATGTTAGTTATAATATGTTACACTTCATCATGTAATCTCTGACTAAATATTCTAACTCTCAGGTATGTTTTCTCATTCTCTCTCTCTGAATATCTCATTCAGTAAGACGTTTTTCAAAAATCAAAATCTTCAATCATTGAATTTCTTTAAGTGGTTAAAAGCTTCTTGATAAACAAATCTTATCACTGATATTTCTAGTCAGTGATCCTTTGAAAAGAAAAATTATCTCTAAATTACTATCAGTGATACTTTCTAAAAACGAAACATTTTCTCTCTCCTATGACGTCATTCTAAACGATAATCCATGACACGCCTTTTTCTGACACGTTCGTTCATTACACTTCATGTCCAATCAAATTCGTGGGACGTGTCTGTGTCATGATGACCTCCTTTTCCCGCTCCAAATTCCTTCTCACTCCTCATATAAAAGGAATGTCATTTACTGTTTTACCTTTTTACGTTCTCTCAACTTAGAAAATGTTAGAGTTAAGTTTTGAGTCAATTTGTTTAAGTGTTTGTGTTTAATATTGTTGACTTTTCATGTAGCTTGTGTAGAGGTCAAGACCTTGTTTGACCCTTGTTGATCCCAGTTTTGATGTTCTTTAACTTGATTTAAACATTTACTACACACATATTATATAATTAGAGTGCGGAAGCGTTTAATACGTGTAGAAAAGATTGAACATGCAAGGTAGTAAACACACAAGTAATTAATGAACAGGAAGTAAAGTATTGCAAGAAAGTTACTCAAAGAACTATTTCATTAATTACTGAAGAACACCAAGAACACGCATTGGTATGTGCAAAATGTGCTCAAGGATTATACAGACTGCTATTTTTGTGTATGTTTTTTTTTTGCTCTAAGGTGGTGCTCCCTTAATATACAAGAGGGATGTACCCTTAGTACAAGACAAAAACTGACATTCCATAAATGGAATGCCACCTGGAAAGTAAACATCGTGGGACGCCCATTACTTTGATCTTAAGGATCTTCGTACAGCAGGTCTCACATGTTCTGCATGTGGTCTTGTCTTGAACTCTTAGAAAAGCTTCAACATTGATCTCCAGAGGTTGGCCTTCACAGAGACTCTGTGAGTGACTACAGAGGCTCTGTGATCCAAGAATTATTATCAGGATTGACTTCTGGTAGATCTTCTGCGGAGTAACCTCTGAGCTTTGCACCTTCTCTGGTGTACTTGAGTGTTCAGCGGCAGGCTTCTGCAATTCACATACTTAGCCTATTTTTCAATACTTCTATACAATGAGAGTGGAGCTAACAATCTCCCCCTAAGTATTGAAAAACAAAAAAATGGAATTTGGAGCGATGGCTAAGCTAGAAACAAAAGAGGTGAAAGGAACTCAACCTCTGAAAAATGATATTCATTCGTAAAAGAAAAATTCCAGAAGGCAATTACATTAAGCATTGAAATACATGAATGAACAACAAAAGATTACAGAAGTCATTGGGGAAAATCATTTATCGGGTTGGTAAAGCTTTCAGCTAGTGTTTTTCTCATCGATAGAATGAGTTCCCTGTACTTCAGTTGTGTATCAATCTGTCCGATCATTGTCTCTGCAGGTCCCGCTTGCACAGTCTCAGAGCCATTCTTCCTCAGAATCGTATTCTTTATCTTCTGCAGAGTATTGTTCGAATACTTGTGACTTTGATTTGGCCGATACATCTTTTTAAGCCCATCATCGTCTCTGTAGATGAATCCGAACTCAGGCTCTGTGATTAAGGAGTTGGAAGGAACGTTCTCGATTCCGGGGAATTGATCATGTGGTTTGGTGATCGACAGCTTCTCGACTCCGAGTTGTAGAGCTACCTCGAAGTCCATTTTGCTGTGATATTTTACATGTTCGCGCATCACCTTCTTGATCCTGCCATTCGCTATCATATACTCCTTACGCTTTTCAAGTCTTTGCTCTGTGAAGGCATGTAGTTGAGGAAGATCGTAGGCATAGAGGTTCTTCAAGTCTGCATCTGTGAACGTGTATTGCTTCCCATATTTTCTCTCAACTAAGTATTTTGCATACATGATTGACTTGTTGGCGAAGGAGTGCAGAGAGATCCTCATCAAGGTTTTGATATCTTCTGTGGAAAATACTTCATCCCTTTCTAATGCAGTTTGCTCGAAGCGTCTTCTGATGTCTTCTTTGATTAAGGGATGTAGATTTGGTGCTAAGAAGACAGCTTCGGGCTCTGCGCTGTAAAGATAGGTATGAATGTTTTCTTGAAATTTAAGTTCTTTCGGTGGAGGCCTTGGGATTGGAACTTTCATGGCATCCATCGATTGAACAATCTCTTTGACTCTGTCCTTTTGATCTTTCTTCTGTGGAGAGGTCTCTGAAGTATCTGCAGCGTTTACTGGATCAAGACTTTGAAACTGTACAGTAGGTGTGGGTACAGTAGGTATGAGTTCAGGACTTGATGGTTCAACGAACTTTGTGAGTCCTTCTGCGATCTTTTTAGAGCCCACACTAACCTTCCCTTTCTGAGACCCTTCAGAGGTTGTTCCTTGGACAGTTGAAGATGGTATTGGGTCTGCAGAGGCACTAGGCATGAGATTCTATGATTTGTGTGCCTCTGAAGATGTTTTTTGTAAGGGCAGGGTTTGGAGAGGAGTGGCAGAGATGACAGGTGCTTTTGGTATTAAGGCCTTCTCCCCCTCATGATGGCCAAGGCCAGAGGCATCTGGGTCCTGATCATCATGGTGAGCCCTCTTCTGTGAGGCCTCCGCTTGGCAAGTGGCAGGGGCCTTTCTCTTCTTCCTTTTGCAGAGGTGGTTTTCAGCATGTTGGTTGATCTTCTGTAGGGCGTCTTCTGCAACCAAATATAAGGCGTTGATTTCCACATCAGACTTGAAATGAAATGTGGCTACGGTTTTCTTCAAGTCTGCTGCCACCTTCTTTCCTTGATCGTTGAAGTCGGATCGAAGGAGGTTTTGGTTTTGCAGAAACTGATTCCCCATGGTTTCCAAGTCGGCTTTTGTTGCAAACGCAGAGGAGTCTGGGGCAGAGGTTGATGCCTGTGTGTGAGCCAGGACCATAACACTGCGAGTTATGTCCTTTATTTCCTCTCTGAGCCTGACCATTTCACCCACTCTGGTCTGAACTCCGTTCGTAGCATATTTTGGAAATTCTTCTGTGCAAAGGTCCCCCAGAACTTGAATCTGATGGGAGTGTGCAATGATGGCATTTCCACAAGCTTGAAGATCAGCCTTTTTTTGCGCAGTTTGTACTGAGTGCTTGCAGAGCTTCATTATTAGCTTTTAGGGCCTCTACAAGGATTTGAGAGTTGGCTTGGGACTCTCTGGAGATCGAGCTTTGCAACTCGTCAAGTTTTTTGAGCACCATGTCAGCAAAGGCTTTAAACTCGGCCTTTGTGACAAAGGTGTTAGAGGTAACCTCTAGAACAACATATGTTCCAGATTTAGCCAACGAGTCTTTGGCACCTTCAGAGCCTGTTTTTATGATGAGCTTTGGAGGATTTCCTTCCAATCCTCAATGTTCCACAGAGGAAGCACCTATGGAAGTTCTCTCAACACGTTCTTTGGGGGAGGGTTCAGAGACTCCCTTAAGATCGATGTTGAATGGATCCTGTGGTTGTTCTAGAGCCATAGAATCATCGTGTTCTATCACCACCAACTCTGAGGTGGTTTGGGTGTCACTCTTGTGTGTGACAGAGGTAATGAATACCTCTGTGTGTGAAAGAGATGTGTCCTGGGGAAAATGGAAACACAGAGCAACACTCTCACCCTTTTGAGAGGGTGAGGTGGTTTTAGTTTCCCCTGATGGTGGCACAGAGAATGAAGGAATATCATCTGTCCGGATGGTTTGGGCGGGGTTCGGACTGTGCGGTCCTGTTTCAATACCCCTCTGCACTAGAACTGCAGGGGTAGAAGTGTGGGTTGCACGGGGAGTAGGTTTTGGTGGTGTGCCAAGGGCATCTTTTTCTCCTATATCCTCCGTGATTCTTTTACCCACATCGTCAGAGCTTGACAGTCCCGTAACGTCTGTCACTGCAAAATTTGCGAATTCTCCTAAGGTTCCCGAGTGCTGCTTTTGTATCTCCTCAGCTATGGCCATTGCGACTCGGAGAGGGCTGGATGGCCTTTCCTCAGAGCTTTAAATGACTTGGGCTTTTCTTCTTCTCCTCTGCAGAGGTTGTTCGGACACTGCAGGTTCACTCACGGCTGGAGAAGGAATAGGTTCAGAGGTTGTTGCCTTGGTCAATTTCTTAGCCTTCTTCTTTGGCTTGCCAACCTCTGTTAGGGATTTTGGAGCCTCTTCTTCTGCGACTCTCTTTTTAGGAGTTCTTTTCTTTTTAAGCTTCTTTTCTCGTTTCTCACCCACAACTTCTGTCTGTACTTCAACTCCTTCATCATCCTCTGTTCTAACAACAGCTCCCTCACCTATCTCTGTCCTAAGGTAGATTGCTATCTCACCCACTTGGAATCCTACACGTGGGGGGGGGGGGGGGTTGCAGGACTCGGTGCAGGAGTCCTGTGCCCACGAATGTAAGTTCTTACCCCATCTTCACTGTTCAGGTAGGCCAAGATTTGGGCTAGTAGAGGTCTTGCTTCAGGATACCCAGATTGAAGAACTGTGGGCTTGTGCGACTTCATGTCGTAGACCTTGATCATCTTACCCTCTGTAGGTAACTTCCCTTCGCCTATCAGAGCGTCTCCTAGCAGAATGGCAAAAAATTTGTTGAAGACAAGATTTTTGGGTTCTGTGCCTCGAGCTTGGTCCTCTTGCTTAGCTATGACCGCGTTTCTGATTTCCCTGAATATTAGAGTTGTATAGTCCAGAGGCAAATCGTAGTACACACCATCCATTATTGCGAGTATGGTATGGCTAGATTGGTCAGGGTTGCCTACCTTGCAGGTCAAGCAGCGATTTAGGATAGAGAAGAGAACGTTCCACAGAGGTGGAAGGTTCTGACGTCTAAAGTCGGTCCTTTTGGAAATTGGTGCAGTGTACCCTATGAACCGAAGGAACTCCAGAATCTCATCATCAGAGGGCTCGTCCGAGTATCTTGTTAGATTTAGTTGGGTCTTAGTGGGAAGCTCGAAGACCTCTGCGACCCTTCTGCGGTTTATTCCAAGGTCTAGAATTTGAGTGGTGGAGGGATGGGTGGCATATCCCATGACACAGTAGCCATAACGGTCCAGTTTCTCATGCTTAGCACTCAACCAGAATTGTTGAATGTAAATTTTAGGAATATCTGTTCTTTTAAGAGTTAGGGCTTTTGTTAGAATGTGGTTCTTTAGGATTTGGATTAAAGGAGCAGCTTCCTCAGGATATCCCTTGGGTTCCAAGACAGCAAAATGATTGTTTGGCTTGAGGTTCAGTTGCCTGGAGTGATAGTCATGGTGTGTGAAGGAGAGAATTCTGCTTGTTAGGACATGTTCTTGTTCAACAAACTGGGAATCGCCCTTTAGAGCTTCAGAATGCATCGAGTGGTTTGATGCAGAAGATCCCTTGGAGTTCTTGGAAGAAGCAGAATGAGATGCCATGGAAAGAAATGGAGAATGAGAAATCTTTTGCAAGGGGATTCTTGAAGGAGAGAAAATAGCAGGTAAAAAGAAATTTGGAGTATGAGAGGGGTTTATATATGAAGAGAGAGGGTAAAAAGAATGAGCGGTAAAAGATAAAATTTTCAAATCCGTGATGAGTGGTAACGGATAAGAAGACGTTTCAGAAAAACGACGGTACAGGTTACGATCCAATCAAATATTGCCACGTCAGATGATGGCGGTGCACGATCTAGGACGTGCACCACCCTTTTCTCACGCGCCTGGCATTTTTTATTCTCACGTGACAGTGAGTTTCAAAAATAACCCACAGCACATGACCTGATTTTCTCAAGTGATGAGAATGACAGAAGCTCTGGGGATAAGAGGCTTCTGAGGTCATAGGCAAGGTTAAGAGGGAGAAAAGTGCGATGAAATGATCGAGTTCCTTTTAAAGTGCATTTGCTCAAGCACCCTCAGTTTAGAGGTGCAGAGACTGTGATAGATCACAGAGGCTCTGTGGTCGACCTCAGAGGTTCTGAGACCAAAAATTTCCTTTTTAGGAAAGATTTTCAAAGATTTGATCATTTCAAAGTTTTGACTGTAAAATTAGTACAAAGAGGGATCTTTCTGAGGGTATAGTGCTCGAGAAAGAGTTTTGACCCTTGGTTCAGATGGACTAACCTCACTCTGTAGTCTGTTGCGTAGAACTGTCTTGCTCCCCCTTGAGTAGTCACGATTGGTTTTTGATGGTTCGTTCTGCTTCCCCTTCAACTATGCTTGGATCATATAAAGATAAGATTTGCACAAGACATAGATTTGCAAAAACAATGTAATATAAAGAAAGTCAAAGAGATTATTTACAAACAAGGAATATGTTGTATACAAATATGTCCAACAAAGTCTCTGTGCACGGGTACAGAGGCTCTGTGGTCAACTCATGTTGAGCATACCAATCTTGCCAACTAGAAAAGTGAATCTTTTCTCATCCAATGCCTTCGTGAAAAGGTCGGCAAGTTGGTAGTCTGTGGGCACAAAGTACATTTCTATTGTTCCATGCTCCACATGATGTTTCAGAAAGTGATACCTGATATCGATATGCTTGGTCTTAGAGTGCTGCACTGGATTGGCAGAGATCGCAATGGCACTTTTGGAGTCACAGAGGATGGGGATTTTTTCGATATCAAATCCATAGTCTCTAAGTTGGGTCCGCATCCACAGAACTTGTGAACAGCAACTTGCAGCAGCAACATATTCTGCTTCTGCCGTAGAGGTCGAAACACAGTTCTGTTTCTTGGAAGTCCAACTTACTAGTTTCCCTCATAGGAATTGGCAACTCCCAGAGGTACTTTTCCTGTCGAGATTGCATCCTCCGTAATCTGAATCTGTATAAGCCATGAGATCAAAGCCAGAGCTCTCCGGATACCAGAGACCAAGATTTTTGGTCCCTTTTAGGTATCTGAAGATCCTCTTGACAGCATAAAGATGAGATTCTTTGGGGTTAGCTTGAAATCTTGCACAGAGACATGTGGCAAACATTATATCGGGTCTACTTGCGGTTAAATATAGCAGAGACCCTATCATACCTCTGTAGAGTTTACACTCCACAGGCTTGCCTTCTAGATCTGCATGAAGTTTGGATCCAGTGGCCATAGGAGTCTTCATTGGTGAAGAGTCAGAGAGCTTGTATTTTTTAAGTATGTCAGAGACATATTTTGATTGGTTTATGAAAATACCCTTTGTGGTTTGTTTGACTTGCAATCCTAAGAAGAATGTAAGTTCTCCCATCATGCTCATCTCAAACTCACTTTTCATCAATGACTCGAACTTTTTGCAATATAAATCATTTGTAGACCCAAAAATAATATCATCAACATAAATTTGTACAAATAGAATCTCACCTTTTCTCTTCTTATAAAATAAAGTCATATCAGTAATACCTCTTTCGAAACCATTTGCAAGCAGGAAGTTTGAAAGTCTATCGTACCATGCTCTAGGGGCTTGTTTTAATCCATACAGAGCCTTGTCCAGAAAGTAGACGTGATTTGGGTACTTAGAGTTCTCAAACCCTGGTGGTTGTTGGACATATACTTCTTCTTGAATCTGCCCATTCAGAAAGGCTGACTTGACATCCATTTGATATACTTTGAAACCTCTGTGGGCTGCGAAGGCAAGAAAGATTCTTATTGCTTCGAGTCGTGCCACAGGGGCAAAGGTTTCTTCATAGTCAATGCCTTTTTCTTGACAGTATCCCTTGGCCACAAGTCTTGCTTTGTTTCTGATCACCACACCGTCTTCATCCTTTTTGTTCCTGAAGACCCATTTGGTCCCTATTGCGGTTTTGCCTTTCGGCAGAGGCACTAGGGTCCATACTTCATTTCTTTCAAACTGCAGAAGCTCATCTTGCATAGCTTCTACCCAGTTTGGGTCTTCAAAAGCTTCAGATATCTTTTTGGGTTCGATGATACTCACAAAATTTGTATAGTAACAAAAATTTGCAGTACTTGATCGAGTTTGGACCTTGTCAGAAGTGTCACCAATAATTTGGCTCTGTGGGTGACTTCTGGTCTATTTGATCATTCGAGGCAGGTGATCATTTGAAACTTTTGTGGTTAGCTCAGGAGCATGTTCATCTTGATTTAGATCATTCTCTGTTAAGAGGAATTTATCATTCGTACTTGCCACAGGACTTGGTTGTTCATCATGAATTGAGGTAGAGACCTCTGCGGATCCTTGATCTGGTGTTGACCCTTCAGAAAGATTTTGAAGATGACCATGATCTTGATTTAGCTTGGGGCCTTGATTCGTATTGTCCTTTGAGTGCTCCCCCTCGATGGTTGCACCTGCAGCATTACTGAAAGAGGATGAAGTATTGCTAGGACCAGTTAGAAAAGTACCTGTTTGGTCCTCAGAGGCTTCGGCTTTAGAGGCTCTGTGGTCACCTTCATAGGGTTCATCATCATTGAACATCTCTTCAAATAGATGATGAAGATCATTTGTTCGTGATGATCCACCAGAATCTTCTTCCTGAAGTTTGAGTCCTGAGCTGATTTGCTCAGAAGTCACCTGAAAAGAATCATCAAATGAAACATTAATACTTTCTAGTATATGCTTGGATTTGAGTACATAGATTATGTATGCCTTGGAGTTTGATGAATAGCCAACAAATTTGGCTTCATCGGCTTTGGGACAGAATTTCCCTATTTGGTCTCTGTCGTTCAGTACGAAACATCTACAACCAAAGACATGGAAGTACTTGATGTTTGGCTTCCTATGGTGTAGTAAGTGATATGGTGTCTTTGCATGTCTCTTTACGATCAAGGATCGATTTTGGGTGAAGCATGCAGTTGAAATTGCTTCTGCCCAGAAAGAAATAGAGAGCCCTGAAGCAGTGAGCATAGTCCTTGCGGCTTCCACTAGTGTTATGTTCTTTCGTTCAACAACACCGTTTTGTTGTGGAGTCCTTGCAGCAGAGAAGTTCTGTGATATGCCTTCTGTTGAAAGATAGGCTTCAATGGTTGAATTCTTAAACTCTGTTCCATTGTCACTTCGGATTTTCTGTACCCTGCAGTCATAAAGAACTTGTATTCTCTTGATAAGATTGATTAGTACTTCAGGAACATCTGATTTCTTTCGAACAAATTCAACCCAAGTATATCTGGAGAATTCATCTATGAGTACAAGGATGTACTTCTTGCCACCAAGACTCTGCACAGAGATGGGACCACAGAGGTCAACATGAAGCATCTACAGAGGTCTGGTGCAAGATATGTCAGACTTGGTTTTGTGGGCAGCCCTTTTGAGTTTGCCCATCTCACAAGCTGAGCATAGATGATCTTTGTCGAATCTAATACTTGGTAGACCACTTACTAGTTCTAATTTCACAAGTTTGTTAAGTGTGTGAAAGTTTAGATGACAGAACTTGTTGTGCCAGAGCCAAGCTTCTTCATTCTTACTTGAGACTAAGCAGAACTTTTCTTCTCTGTTAGTTGACTTAAAGTCCATGAGGTATAGATCACCTCGTCTTTTGGCTCGCAGAAGCTCTGTGGTTGTATCTTCCTTCAGCAGAGAGCAGTACTGTCTTTTGAACATCACATTGAGTCCATTGTCACAGAGTTGACTTACACTAAGAAGATTGTGTTTGAGGCCATCCACATAGGCAACTCTGTTGATATCGATGTCTCCTTTGGCAATGACTCCATAGCCTTTTATTTGTCCCTTCTTGTTATCTCCAAAAGTCACAGATCCTCCTCCATGTTTTTCTTTGTAGTAGGAAAGCAACCCTCTGTCGCCAGTCATGTGTCTTGAGCACCCAGAGTCTAGGTACCAGATAGGCACATGTTGTTTCTTCTGTGGACAGATTAGAGAGATTTAGGTACCCATTTCCAAATGGATCCATTTTTGTTAGGAGACTTTGAAGATGCCTTAACATCTTTGGTTTTGGATTTATCCTCATTTGCAGAGGTACCAGTTTGTCTCTTCTCACCCTTGAATTTTGCATTCTTGGGTTTTGGGTGAGATATAAGACAGGAGGGCCTCGAGAAGTGTTGATTCAAAGAATGCATAAGATCAAAGCATTTACAATAAGGAACATTTGAAGCAAACTTCTTGAAAATTTCATTAAATTTGTCAAAGGAGGGTACAGAGCAAATTTTACTACAACCCATTTTAGATTTGGGTTTCTTTTTACAGAAAGCTTTGTCTATTCTAGGTTGAGTTTTTTCAAAAACTCCTCTTGAGTGGCTCTTTGGTTGTACTCTCCCTTGATCTTCTTTCCTAGCTTTTACTGCAACAGAAGCATCAAGTTTATCAATTTTAGGCCATTTATTCTTCTGTTGCCAAGTGAGTTTTTCTTGAAAAGGTTTTAATGGTCTTGGAGCTTTTGAATCATGAGGGATCTTGTTCTTTTTAGATCTTTCAAGCTCAAGAGAAGTCTTTGCTTGCAAGCACATGTCCAGGAAATCAGGATAGATAAGTACACCTGTGGTTTTCCTTTTGGGAAGAATTGTTCTATTAAGAATGCCAGAGGTAAGTTTACTCTTCTCTGGACCACAGGGGAGTATCTCAAGTTCCACAGAGCTTGTCTCATTTTCAATAGAGGACTCTGATTCTGACTCAGAGTCTGAATCGAGGAAGTCTCTGTGAATGAGATCCTGACCTTCTGCAAGGGCCTTGCTTTGTCCATTGGTGTCTTCTGAAGTATTTAGGGTTTTTGAAATACACGGAATGACCATAGGAACGTTAAGACAGTTTTGTAGATCTTGCTCAAAGATTTCTCTTATTTCAGAGGTTAGATCAGAATGGTTAAGAAAATGATTTTCATAAGTTCTTTTCAAGTCTTTTTCTAAAAACCTTTTAAACAGTCTTTCTTCCACAGAGGCAGGTACAAACTCTGGTGCTTCAGAGGATAGTTCCTTTTCAGGAGTCATCATGCACACAAAAGCCATTTGAGTTTGCGTTTCTGGGTGACCAAATCTGAAGACCCCTATCTGTTTTTGAGACAGATATTTCTTTAGTATAGATTTTCTTTTTGATGAGGGTGCAGATGGTAAATAGTTGTTTTCATACCATACATTTGCCATCTGCAGAGGTCTCCTCAGATGTGGTCCTTCAGAGGTTCTGCATCTCTTAAATGTAGACAAAAGGTTTGGAAAACTTGGTTTTAAAAATTGTCCAGGGCAGAAGATGTTTGATAAAGATTTGTTTCTTTTGTTTCCTGTGTAAGGGTCAATATCCTCGAATCCTAATCCTCTTCTGCCTATCTGGGTGTTAACCTTTTCATGAACTTTTTGAGCATCCTGATACCTCTTAATTTGGAGATCTCTGTCGAACAGATCTTGATGAAGAACTTCTCTTTCTTTTTGAAAAAAGTTTTTCAAAAAATGGCATTTAAACGATCACTCTCACATTTCTTTAGCTCTTTGACCTTTTCTTTCAAAACTTTGTCGAGATTTGTGATTTTATCCTTGAAATCCTTTTTCGTTGAAATATGCTCAGAGGTGAGATTTTTGTTTTCAAGGTAAAGCTTATTCTTCTCCTCTGTGAGAAGCCTAGTTTCTCTTTCAAAGAAGGCAAGCTTTTTCTCAAGATCTGAGCATGTGTTTTTGGAAGCTAGAAGATCATTTTGTATTTCAAGAAGCTTGTTTTCAATGTCTGAGTTGCAAGAGTTAGAAGTGGATACCTCACTTTCATTGTCAGAAGAGTGGACTTCTGCCATTCCACAGAAGAGTGCGTTGTTTTCTTCATCAGATGATTCATCGGTTACAAGGTTCTCTTGTTTTGCCATTAGGGATTTCTGAGTGTAGTACTCTGCTTTCTTTTTATAGAAGGCAGCGTCCCTTGGGGGTTTCCCTGTGTTGGCAAAGGACCTGCACTCTGCTGCATAGTGGCCTGGTTTCCCGCATTTAAAGCAGCCTTCAGTTTGCTTCGGGAATTTTTCACCAGCTCTGTCGTCTGACTTTTGTCCATTTCTTTATTCTTGCCTTGGTTCCTCAGACCACTCCTTTCTCTTTACCTCACCATATCCTCTGCTTCTGTCATCTCTTTCTTCTCTTCCTCTGTACTCCGGCTTCTTCTTGAGACTACGATTGAACTGTCGGGTCATTAATGCAAGTGTTTTGGCCAGAGCAGCCATGTCAATCTCCTCCTCAGAATCTTCTTCACTTTCACTTTCTACTACAAGTACCTTCTTCTTCTTCTTCTTCTTTTGTGCCTCCTCAGCTGCCTTCTCCTTTCCCTTGTCTTTGCCTTCTGAGACACTTCCCACAAGAGCCAGAGGACCTCCGACAGAGGTTGATAGTTTGGAAATTTTGTTCTCTTGGCTAATCAGTGTTCCAAAGAGATCAGATATGGACCAAACATCAAGATCCAACGTGGCTTGCATGGACATGGTTAGATGAAGCCATACATCATTAAGGCTTTGTAGAAATCTGACATTGTTTTCTTCGGAGGTTCTGTGGATCCCATACCTCTTGCACTTGTTTATCAAAGAGTTGTATCTATTGTAAGTGCTTTGAATGGATTCACCCGGCAGAGCTTTGAATGCAAAATACTCATTTATGCATAAGGCTCTGTTGTTCTTGAGGGTTTTGGCACCACCCTCAAGTTGTTTCTCCAGTTCTAACCATAGGTCCTTTGAAGTTTCACATGAATCAAGAGATTGAAAGATATCATTTGGGATAGCCATTATGATTAGTCTTTTGGCTTTCTTTGCAAGTTCATGTTGTGCCTTTTCTTCTTCACTCAATTCAAGGACAGGTTTGGGGTGTTGATATTCAGGGATTTCAGGAGTATTGGCAGTGGCAGGAACACGAGGAACAGTTGTCATTGGAATGAAAGGAGGATTGTGAAGAAACTCAACCAGACCAGGATCCACACCTTCAAGGAAGTGCACCATCCTGATCTTCCACTGAGGATATTCATCCCTTAGAAGAGTGGGAGGTTTGGACTGAGATCCAGCACTGAAGTAGTTGACAGTGTTTGCCATTTTAGTTTTAGAGAGGAAAAATAAAGTATGGCACGAACCAGAAAGGGTATAACAGTAATGGTTTTAGAAATGATGAGTGTATGAATCAGAAAGAACAGATGACCAACCAACTAGCTTTGAATCTGTCTTTGAATGAAGGACACACTTGTACCTGTTTCAATACCAAACAGGTTGATATAGCTCCAGAAAACAGAGTGTGACTGTAAATGGAGTTTGGGACGAAGAACAGACTCAAACTACTACCTTGAGTACTGGAAACAAGTATAGAACAGGATCCTTTGATATTGAAAATCAAAGTTTGCTCTGATACCAATTGTTGATCCCAGTTTTGATGTTCTTTAACTTGATTTAAACTTTTACTACACACATATTATATAATTAGAGTGCGGAAGCGTTTAATACGTGTAGAAAAGATTGAACATGCAAGGTAGTAAACACACAAGTAATTAATGAACAGGAAGTAAAGTATTGCAATAAAGTTACTCAAAGAACTGTTTCATTGATTACTGAAGAACACCAAGAACACGCACTGGTATGTGCAAAATGTGCTCAAGGATTATACAGACTGCTATTTTTGTGTATGTTTGTTTTGCTCTAAGGTGGTGCTCCCTTAATATACAAGAGGGATGTACCCCTTAGTACAAGACAAAAACTGACATTCCATAAACGGAATGCCACCTGGAAAGTAAACATCGTGGGACGCCCATTACTTTGATCTTGAGGATCTTCGTACAGTAGGTCTCACGTGTTATGCACGTGGTCTTATCTTGAACTCTTAGAAAAGCTTCAACATTGATCTCCAGAGGTTGGCCTTCACAGAGACTCTGTGAGTGACTACAGAGGCTCTGTGATCCAAGAATTATTATCAGGTTTGACTTCTGGTAGATCTTCTGCGGAGTAACCTCTGAGCTTTGCACCTTCTGTGGTGTACTTGAGTGTTCAGCGGCAGGCTTCTGCAATTCACATACTTAGCCTATTTTTCAATACTTCTATACAATGAGAGTGGAGCTAACAACCCTATATAAAGCCTTCCTTTGTCTTGTTTTAGTATGTACGTATGCTTTCATTTAGAGTCATTGTAATTCTCATTGTTAGACATATGAATACGACTAATCTTGTGACTCAATCTCTCTCGTCTTGATTCTTTGATTGTTATTGTAATTGTGCATGATTGCTTGAATATTTGGGATCACAATTGGTATCAGAGCCTGATCAGATTTTTTCCGAAAGGTTTGAATATGATTTGAAGCAGAAAGATCGATGTTTTCTATTTTCAGAAAGTCACTGTTTCATTGAAATTGAATTTTTGATTCAATGGTGTTTTTGATGTAAATTTGTGTTCATAGTGATCGTTCATAGATATAGAACATTGTTTGTTTTGGTCATAAACCTATTTGATCAACAAAATGATGTAATTTGATCGATTTTTGCATTTTTAGAAAAAAGTTTAGTTGTGTACTATCAAAGATCGATTCCCACTTCAATAGTTGTTCTTGATGAAATTTGTTCTGAAGGGTTGTTCACGATGATATAAAGAGTGATTCTGCAAAAATTCATAGGCAGACATCAAGATTTGATTGGATTTCAAGAGAAAATTTGAAAAATATCGACAAGATCCAAAGAATTCGCAGAATTAATGAAGAACTCGCACGTAGGACTCGCAGACCAAAGGAATTCGCACTTCACAGAGAAGAAAAGTTGATTCCGGAAAGGATTTGCACAAATATTTGTACGAAAAGCTCAGGATTCGCACAAGAGTTACATGCGAGAAGTATAGAATTCGCATCTGAGAGACTCACGAATTGTAAGGAATTCGCATCTGAGTCTTATACGAAATTCAGAGAACTCGCATAAGCTTTCATGCGAAAATCTCAAAACTCGCACATGCTTGTATGCGAAAAGTTCACATTTCGTCTCCTTTTAGTATCCTTTTATGCGAATTGCTCTATATGAATTGTTGTTTGTGTGTGCTATGCGAATTGTGCCTTACGAATTCTTGCATGTGAATCTTGTTGTATGAGTAGCATACGAATTCTTGTCTTGTTTATCATTTTAAGTTATTTTTCTGTACTTCTACTTCAAATTTTGCTGATTTTATGACTAAAGATCATTTCAAGCATTATTTTTCATAGATGATAATCATGCCTTATACAGACGAAAAGGGAAATCTGTTTCTTACAAACAGAGACTGTGCATTGTCATATATGCCCGAGATTCCAAAGATGGAAGTTGAACTTGAAGAACTCAAAGTTAAGAATGAGAAGCTGAAAAGTCAAAACTCAAAGCTGAAAGCAGATATTGATGCCTTGAATGTCAAATTATCAAAGGTTGAACTACAAGTGTCAACTTATGAGAATAAAGGAAAAGAGTGGATAAAGAAAGCATCTGATCAAGTTAGCAAAAAGAAAACTCTGTTGTTCATATTGATATAATGATGATTTTGTTCATAGAGCACATATTCACAAGAGGTATTTTTCTCACAAGAAGTTAACTGATACTGCTTATCACAGAGGTGGAAACAACTCAATGAAGTTTTCACATACTAACCAGAATGGACCCAAACTTATCTGGGTACCAAAACCTATTAAACATGTGATGCAGGAACCTGAACTCAAGAAGGAGTGAAGGCCAATGGCTTCTAAATACTACAGTTTACAACCCAATCTTCAATGTTCAAGACTATGACTTCTAGACACAACAGTCTAGGACTCAGACTTCAATGTCAAGATATTGAAAATCTTGAATGTTATATTCTTACAGGGAGTTTTCAATGTTTAAATCAATTATGTAAATTGAAGTTGAGAGATGATTATAATTGTCAAATTTTATATAACGGGAGAATGTTATCTAAAGGAAGTTTGTTTTAGCAAAACTGATCTTAATTGTTACATTTTTTTCTCTGTATGCAGATATGTAGTGGGAGCATATCTATACAGTGTGTACAAAGATCTACAACATGTCAAGGGGGAGCTAGCAAGAAATGACAGACAGATACATCAAGAAAGAACAAAGACATTTCAAGAATCAGAAGAAAAGGACATCAAGTCAAGGGGGAACTTCATAAAGATTATATCTGAAAAGGGTTGTAAGTGTGTAGTGTGTGTACAGTTTTTAGAATTAAAAATGAGTTGAAAATGTCATTTTTGGAAAGTTTCCATTTGTGAAAAGTTTTTATTCTTGGCAATTTGTGAAAAGTTTCCAAAATTAGCAAATTTCCTTATTTAGAATGTTTTTCAAAAGTTGGAAATGTTGCTAAGTCAAGAATTCGCATAACACTATCATACGAAATCCTCAAAATTCGCAGATGTGTGTTGCACGAATTCTTGAGAATTCACACATTAGAGTGATACGAATTCTAACAATTCGCATATGCCTATCTGGGAAATGTGAAGAATTCGCATCTCACTGCTATACGAATTCTTAGGCTTGCACAGAATTCGCATCCTTGATTCATGCGAATTCTCACATACTATTGTCTTATTTTTTTCAAAACAATTCGTATACATGCTTTATGCGAAAAGTGGGAGGTCCAGTGTAATCGTGCCACGTGTCACTATCTTTCCAGAGTATAAATAGAGTTGTATTCTATGAAATCCTCACTTTCGCATAAATTTTTAAACTTACAATTTCTCTTCAGTGCACCGAACCCTAAAACCCTTCCTTGCGATTTCTGATTTATCTTCGATTTTCTTATGAGTTTCTCGATTCAAAGGTGTTTCTTTTGTTTAATCATTGTTATTTTTGTTGAATTTAGTTTGTTTGTTCTTCGATTTCTTGCAGGAAACCCTAATCTGGATTGAATTTTGTATATGAATTTCGATGGACTGTTCATCTTCTTATGAACTCGCAGAACTTGATTTTCCATTAACAGATTATGAACTTGATAAAGATTCTAAGTGTGAATTTGAACTAAAAGTATACTAGAATAATCGAATCGAATCTTTTCATTTTAAGATTTTGACCTAAATTGATTACTGTTGGGATTGATTTCAGGAATCTGACCTTTCGATGTTCTTGGTGTTCTTGGGTAATATCCAGAATAAAGAACATTTTATTAATTAAATGTTAGATTTCATGAACAAAAGTGATTTTATTCTCATATCGATCCTAACAGAACAAGAATCTAAGGCCAAAATTTCAAATTTAAGATTTTAAGATCTGGGTTCGATTTGAATTTTTGAAGGTGTTCTTGAAGTTCTTATGAATACTTAGGAAATTTTCAAACAAATTAAAAGTTTATGTGAATTCTAAGTGGAAGCGTCCATACGAATTCTTGATTCTGAAAGTAAATTTTTTTTGAAGTTTAGAATTCATATATCATGCATAACGAATTCTTGGTATTTTCAATGTATCATACGAATTCTAGGGTTTTCAGTGTCAAAATTCTTCAAGTGAGGAATTCATATCTTGCATCATACGAATTCTATATGTGTACGAATTCTTGTTTACGAATTCTTAATTGATTCCTTGAATTCCTAAGTTAAGAATTCGCATATCCCTATCATGTGAATTTTGTACTTAGTGTTTTTCAAAAAGTGATTTTCAAGTGTCAAAATAAAATTTTTCACTAACTCATTTAAACCCTGTCCATTATTGTTAAATCTTTTCAAGTACTAATGGCAGATCAGACAGTAGATCAACATGTTCAGACTGGTGAAAATTCACCAGAAGTATAACAAGCTTCTGAACAGTGTCCAATGCCATCTTCCCGATCTGATTTCCAAGTTCCACAGGATGCAAATCCTGATATGTTCCTGATCTCACCAGCTGAGATGAAACCACAACAACCAAACAATCATCATCTCCAATTCAAAATCCATATTGAACCTTTGGTACTGGATATTCTGAAAAATCATCATCTCAGGAGTGCACTGACAGCTGTTGCAGTTGTTCCAGAACTTTATGTGCAACAAGCATGGAAAACCATCAGAGTTACTCATATGAAAGAGAAGGGAGTAAGAGTTCAGATATTCAAGCTAGATATAGATCACTTTACATCTGTTCTGACCAAAGAAAGTCTAAGACTCACCTTGAGTCTTCCATCTGAAATTGCAAGAGAAGACAGACTTAGCTATGATGAATTACCATTTGATACTGAGGTTTTCAAAGGTATAAGAGATATGGGGTATATGGGCCAGCTGACTCAAGTTAGTCATTTCAAGAAGAACAATCTGCCACCATTTTACTATACCCTGTTCTCACTGATCAACAGATGCTTGACTGCAAAGAATTATGGAACTGATAATGCAAGTATTCATATTCTCAAGCTCTTCTACTCTGTTGTTCATGATTTCCACATAGATTATGCACAGATCTTCTGGACAGAGCTCTATGAGAAAGTGATTTCTAAGAAGACATCCAAAGCACCGAATTATGTACCATATCAGAGGTTTATGGGTCTCATCGTCAAGCAATGCTGAGGAGTAATTCACAGATTCCAAAGAGGGGAAATCATCCTCATGCTGCATATAGTGAAATGAGATATTTGATGAAACAAAAGAAATGCACATAGTGCTAAGCTCTGATACCAATTGATAGTCCCTGGATTCAATTTCTTATTGATTATCTATCACAAACAAAACAAGATTAATAAAGATTAAAACTTAACCTGTGTTATTGAATTCAATTCAAACAATTCGTACAAACTTTCTGTCTCTAATTTTCTCTCTCTACAATCTGTGTTAGATCTCTGTTATGAGTTACTCTTCTACCTATCTGAACAAGCAAGACAAATATCTAACAACAGAAATCAAATTACACGCTTACAAAGATTAGACAACAAAGACATTGACATTGACTTTATTTTGACTTTGACTTTGCTTGAGAGTTGACTTTCAGCTTTGACATTCTTGATCTTTGACCTTCAGTCTTCTATGATCTTGTATCCAACACATTTATGCTCTCACCTTACATTATGCCTATTCCTGAAGCATTATTGGACTACGCAGATCCAGAGTGTGATAGTGTAGTTGATTATAGAGAGTCTATGGGACGACCAGAACCGGTCATCCCTACCCAAGACTCCACCCCTAGGCGAGCGGAGTCCGTAAGGGTTTCTAATACCACGGGGGTACAGAAACGGGGAGCTAAGAGGAAACATTCTGAGAGGGTCTCTGGAGGGGGTCAGAGACTAAGACTAGAGGCATCAGGGTTACGGGTTGTTACCCTACGTATAGTGACACTTCTTGTCGATGAAGGTCATAGCTTTGAACATGATCTGGATCTTGCACATGATGAACAGGAAGGTAATGAAAGTGATACAAGTGAAGTACCTTCTGCTTCTAGTTCCAAGGATGATGAGCAAACAGACACAGATACTGATATTGCTAAAGATGGATCAGATGGTGCTGATGATGGAAATGATGATGATAATGATGATGATGGAAACAATATTGAAACAGCAGAGATTGCTGCAACTCACACAGATCAAGTTGTTATCTGTGATGATGATGAGCCTAATGATGAATTTGAATCCTTTTATGGTAATGATGCCATGGAAGTGGATGAGCAGCAACGTGTAGACTCAATTCTTACTACGGTAGTTGGAGATATAAGGCGGAACGAGGGAGACTTCGTTGAAAATTTTGAGAAAGAGAGTGAAATTGTAGAAAAAGAAGATGGTAAGCGTGTGATAACCCATACCTAAATTTCCAAAAAGGGCAACCTCATCTAGCACTTCGTCGCATGTGTTGCGTTCAGATGCTCAAGTCATAATCAGCCCACTTATGCACTCGCACACCCAAGCTACACACTCTATGTCTTCTCACAAAGATATAGTTTCATGTTCTCATGGGGAATTAGCACAAAATCTACCGGGTTCTCATTCGGAGAATCAAGGTATTGAAACTAGAGAACAACAACCCCCGTTCTCGACTTCTATTCCTTCACAATTGAGTCTAGTGCCATATCGTTTTCCTATTGTCATTCCTAGGACACATTTTGAAATTGCTACCATCGGACGTCTTAGTGACCCGATCGGAACATCCGTTGTAGATTCGCAAGTCGAACTACAAGGATCGGATGGAAGTCTTGTCATCGACACATCTATGCCAATGATCAAAACAGGCCATGCAACTGTTTCAACAGATGTCATGAAAACGGTTAATCTAAGTGATACCGGAGTTACACACCCAGACTTCGTGTCAAAGGAACTGCTCAACGGCGCCTTAAAGGCTGTTGAAACCCGTATTTTTTAAAATGTGGAGGAGGAAATTGTGTTAGATGTATATTGTATTCAAGATTAAATAGAGGGTCTAAACTTGTAATAGTTTAATAGTTCAAGGTTTGAGTTGTAAAGTCAACATAGTTTGACTTAGTATAAATAGGTTTGTCTTTGTGTTAGATTAGTAGAGACACGCACACAAATATACGAAATCAGAGTCTGGGTAAGGAAGAACTCGCACACACACAGTGAACATATGTGAGACATGTGATTACGAGTTAGATCTATGACTTCGATGTAATCTGTGATTAAATCAATAAAGATTGTTGTCTACATGATTGTGTGTGAATTATATGCTAGTATCTGGGTCACAATTGGTATCAGAGCTGTAAATTCATCAATTTGAAAGGTTTTGAGTTCGTTTTTCTGTGTTTGAGTTTCTTGAGTGGATTTTTGAGAAATTGCAAGTTTTTGGTAAAATTACTTGTTGATTTATGTTCGAAAAAGGTTTTAGAACAACTTTCTTGAATTGGATTGGAGTTGAAAACTGTTTTTGATCATAAATTTGTTGATTTTAGATGTTTTGAGTTCGAAAGTAGTCGAACACTATTTGATTGATTCGTATGTGTAATAGTGTAAATTTGATTGTAATATTGAATTGGATTGATCTTTACACTAACTTGGTTGAATTTGTGAAGTTACAGCGTGTGATTTGAAGAATTGGATCGATTTCTGCATTAAAATCGAATATTTTGTCTTAGAACTCAAGAACTCGCAAGATCTGAGTATTTCGTATGAAGACTCGCAAGATTTCATAGATATTCTGATTTCGCTTAGATATTATTCTAAGTTTTTTAAGTAAAGAATTCGCAGCTCACTGGTCTACGAATTGTCAAAGAACTCGCATATGTCCTTAAGAAAAATCATATGTACAGATTTCGTATAACTCTTTATACGAAAAGCAGAGAATTCACATAAGAGTTTTTCTTTGAAATGTTTCAACGCAAAGATTCGTAGATAGTCATATACGAATTCTGAAGAATTCGCAACTGTGTCTTGAACGAAAAGTGAGAATTTGCACATGTCTGTATGCAAAAAGTAAAAATTCGCAGGTGATTCAAAAATTTTTAAGTCAAGAATTCGTACAAGATACGAAATGTTAATGAAAATTGCAAAATTTTTCTAAGGAAAGGATTCGTATTATTGTATCTTACGAATTCTACTTGCGAATTGTTTTTGTACGAAAAGTTTTCATTGAAAATGTTTTCAAGGGTAGAATTCGCATAAGAGAGACTTGCGAATTGTGAATATTTCACAGAAAGATTTATACGAATTATGAAGAATTCGCATATAGGCTTATGCGAATTGCTTGAATTCTTGTTATCTCTTGTATGCGAATTCCTAACTTGTGCGAATTTTAATCTTGTTTCTACGAATTTCAAGTGGTATACGAATTCCAATACATTTGTTTTGCGAATTGTTCTTTGCTAAGTGGTACATGCGAATTCTGAACTTAAGGTTTTTAGAAATTTCAAGTTTCTGAAAGTTTTCATGTCTTGTTCAAATTGTTGGCTTAAAAGATCATTACTAGCTAAATTTTTGTTTGTGTGCAGATAATTTTCTCATCATGTCAAAAGAATTGCTTTCCATGGGTTCTCAATCAAAGCCTCTGGTTTTGTCTATCGGCGAATATTCTCAATGGAAAAGGAGGATGATTCAGTTCTTGAATCACAAGAACAAAGATTACATGACGTCCATAATAAAAGGTCCAGTTGAACCAGTTGTTACAGTACCTGGACAAGCGACCATAGAAAATTCTCCAGAAATTCCAGTACGATATGTGCCTAAGCCATATCAATACTTTAGTGAAAGAGAGAAGGAACTTTATAAGATCGATGAAGAGGCCCTTATCTACCTCACTATGGCTATACCAAACGATATCTACAACAGAGTAGATAGTCGGGAATCAACAAAAGCTATGTGGGATGAACTGGAAAGACAGTTCCAAGGTACTGAACGATCTATACAAGCCAAGCTCAACCAAAGTATCAATGCATACGAGGGCTTTCATGCTAAAGAAAGGGAAGCATTTCTGGATACATACACAAGGTTTAATGTGATTCTGAATGATTTAAGAAGAAATGGCATGAACAAATCAGTATCTGAGATCAACTATAAGTTCATCAAGAACTTGAATCCTGAATGGAAGAGCTATGCCATAAATATTCAGATGACCAAAGATATGGCATTAGAGGACGTTAATGACATCTTCACTACTCTTGCTCAGCATGAAGATGAGGTAAAAGTATTGAATGAAGAAAAGAAGATTGTCAAAGATTCTCTAGCTCTTTTAGCTGAAAAGAAAAAGGGATCAAGTTCCAAAATTGTTTCTTCCTCAAAATATAAGTCACAAAAGTCCAGAGCTTTCCTTACAGAACTGACTGAATCTAGTTATGAAGATTCCTCCACAGAAACTGAAGTACATTCAGATGAAGATGTACAAAAGTTTGTTGATCATCTGGCCCTCATCACAAAGAAATGTCAGAAAAGCTTTAGCAAGAAGAGATTTTCAAAGTCAAAGTATGATGGGTACAGAAAAGGCAGATCAGAGAAATACAAGCCGAGGTTTGGAAAGAAGGAAGGAAAGAGAAAAGAGAAAAGAGAAAAGAGATGAGAAAAGAGAAGAGAAAAGAGAAGATAAGAAAGAAGAGAAATCGGAGCCCAAGTTTGGCAGGTCTTACAATTGTGGTCAGCCCGACCACTTCTCCAAAGATTGCAAGTTCAAACGGGTGAAAAATTCAGAGTACTATGCCAAGAAATCTCTATTAGCAAAGAAGGCAGAAGAAGAGAAAGAACTTATGGATGAAGAAGAAAACTGGTTTTACCAGAGTTCTGATGAAGGATCAGCACATTTCACACAAGTGTGTATGATGGCTAAAGTTGAAGATGGAGCTGAAACCTCTTCTGACCGGTCTGAGTGTGAATCTGAGGTAAGTACTCTTTATAATTATGAACTTGTTGAATCTCTTATGGCTCAGATTCAAAACATGGAAAAAGAGTTTAAAATTTTAAAACGCAAACTTAGCAATGAAAGACAATCAATGATGAGTTTTCGTGATGAAAACGCATTATTGAAAGTTGTTGTTGAGGATAAAGAGTCCGAAAAAGATGCCTTGAAGAAAGAGAAGGAAGTTTTAAAATCAAAAATCACTGAGCTGGAAAGGAATCTTGTTAATTTAAATTCTGAAAAAGGCGAATTTAAAATTAAATTTGAAGCTTGTTTTCAGGAACGGAATGAGGCTTATTGCAAAATTAAGTAGCTAGAGGATTTGAATCTAAAGAGAGGATAGACTGAGCAAACATTGAACTTATTAACGAACAAACTCCAAGATGTCCGTTTCTATAATGCTAAAACGGGTTTAGGTTTTGAAGAAAGTGATGTTTTAAAATGAGCCCCAGAAAACTTGTATAATTTTGAGAAATTAGGGTCAAAACCTAAGAAAATCCCGGATATTCATGATACGTTTGTTAAAGATGAAACTCTTAAGTCTGACATCTCTTCTAAAGGTAAAGAAGTGATTGATGATGATACATCAAGTTGTGTTGATTCAATTTCAAGTTTTAAATTTGTTGGTTTTTCTTATAATGAATTGAACAAAAGCTATAAAACCAGAAAACCTGAGTTTGTTGAGTTTCAATCATTATTTTCTACATTTACTCCAACAGAATCAGCCAACACTGAAGCAGATATACCTGAAACTAAATGTCAGTGTGATGAGTCTGACTCAGACACTGATGTTGAGAATCAGACTCCAATATCAGAATCAGTCATTTCTGAATCTCCAAAATAGGTTAAGAGTAATGATTGTATAAATGTCATTAATAATAGCATTAAAACTGATTTTTCAAAGAAAATGATTGGGGAGATTTTTGAAAACATGATGAATGCTTCAGATCCTATTCCTATTATTGAGAAGTTAGAATCAAACTCTAAGTTGAATCAAACATCTATTTTTGAGAAGCAAATAAAAGATCTTCAAAAGATTATTGAAGAGTTGGAAGATGAGAATTGTGATCTCAAATTCAAACTTGACAAATCTTTTGAGGAAAACAAAGAACTCTCCAAAGAGTTACATACTTTGAAAGCTGATTTGTTTAAGCAAAATCATGATGAGAAAAAGATGTTTGAATCTCATAAATGGAATGTTCATTCAAACCCAGAGTTTGAGACTATCACTTCTAAAACCTCTGTTGTTTATACTGAAACTCCTGAATATCCTCCAAGCATTTTTGAGAAAGGAGAGTCTTCTGGTATTTTAAAGAAAAATTCATCTTTCAAGAATAAAACTGACAAGGTTTCATTTCATGTTTCAGATAGAAGAAAACAAAAAGATAAAGGAGAATGGGTGAAGAAGAAGTCTGAAAAGAAAGTTGTTGAGAATAAAAGTAGTGTTAATGATAGTCCTAGTTTGAAATGTAAAAGTTCCAACGATCCGAAATGTCAAAAATGTATGAATGTTTGTACTCAAATTGATAAATCAAAACTTTTGACATTTGCTCGTAAGAACTTTATTTGAAAACACTATCATGACAATGATTTCATATTTCACACCATTCCTCCTAAATCTAAAGTTGCTAACAAGGCTTCTCATGCAAAAACTGTATCTAAATCCTCAGCACAACATGCTAAAATCTTTCATGCTAAGAATGCTTATATTTCTAGAAAACAGAGATTTAATGAGCTTAATGTAAAAATGGTTTGGAAATGGATACCGAAGCCTCGTTATGAATGGCGAATCAAGGCTAAGGTAGATGGTTTAAATATATTGCATAAAGCTAACCAAGAAAGACCCATTTGGATATGGGTACCTAAGAAGAAGTGATTTGTTCTTTTTGCAGGACTCACATCTGTGGTATATAGAATCATGATGCTAGTGTCACATGACTGGATTTAAGCATTTTTTACATAACTATGTTGAGGAACCTGCAGGGACAGTCAGTTTTGCAAATTCAGAGCTTAATGGAATCATTAGAGGACATGGTTCATTGAAAAATGGCACTGTCACAATCAAGAAAGTATTGTTTGTAGATGGACTTGATCATAATCTTTTCAGTACAAGCCAATTCTGCGATAGTCATTTTCAAGTTCGGTTCACTATTGATAGTTGTTTCATTGAAGATCAAACGGTTGTGAGATTTTCAAAGCAGAGCGACATGGAAATTTATATGCAGCGCACTTTCCAACACTTTCTGCAACTAGATCTGTTTGTCTAATTGCCAAAGCTTCAAAACCTGAAAGTTGGATTTGGCATCGGCGCCTGTCTCATCAAAATTTTCAAGCAATAGATTAGTTAGCGAGACATGGAATAGTCAAAGGTCTACCAGAACTGAGTTTTGAAAAGAATTCACTTTGCCGCCTGTGAGATGGGAAAAATGAAACGTAGTTCACATAAAGCAAAGACATAATTCTCTTGTTCATCATCTCTTGAGCTTATTCACATGGACCTTTGCGGCCCTATGAGAACTCAGTCTATTAATGGAAAGAAGTATATATTAGTGATGATAGATGAGTACTCCAGATACACATGGCTTGAATTTATGCGAAACAAATCAGATGCGCCAGAGTTAATCATTGCCTTTATTAAAAAGATCCAGGTTCGACTTCAACTGCTAGTAAAGACATTGAGAAGTGACAACGACACAGAATTTAAAAATGATACTCTTCAGAGTTATCTCGTATCAGTCGGGATTTCACATAATTTTTCTACTGCTTATACTCCTCAACAGAACGGCGTGGTCGAAAGGAAAAATCGAACCCTGGTTGAAGCAGGGAGAACGATGATGGCATACTCTGGTCTTCCATTGTATTTGTGGGTTGAAGCTATATCTACTGCATGTTTTACACAAAATCGTACCATTGTGATCAAAAGACATAAGAAAACAACATATGAGCTTATAAATAAGAGAAAGACAAATATTAAATTTCTTCGTGTTTTTGGTTGTAGGTGTTACATACTTAATGATCGTGATAATCTTGGTAAATTCGACAAGAAGGAGGACGAAGGCTATTTTATCGGATACTCTTTGACGTCAAAAGCCTATCGAGTCTACAACAGACGAACCAAGACTATCATGGAGAGTATGAACGTGTCTTTTGATGAATTATCCACGTTGACTTCTGAACACAGCAGTTCAGAACTCAAACTGAAACAGAAGGCTTTTATTCAAGACGAAATAGAACTCGAACCTTCACAAACTAAGTCTTCTAACTCACTTAATTTATCATCTGAGTTAGATTTACTATTTCTTGATGCATTTATGGATATCTGTGCAGATTTTGACAAATTAAACATATCCGCATCAACTTCAGAGGTCCCGGTCATAACCACAAATATCTCTTGACCTTCTAATATTGTCACAACAACCTCATCAGGTACATCTACACCAGTTATTTCTAACAATACTAATTCAAACTCTGCCTCTGCAGATACAGTTTCTGGAAAAGAAGTCCCGAGTACTTCTTCTGCTGCACCAGAACTACTTCAGTTAGAAACAAATGTACAAGATGTCCCGAGTACATTTGAGGTTGAGCCTGCTATATATGATGAATATGATGATGACAACACACAGATCTCTATTCAACCACTTCCAAGCACTACTAGATGGACAAGAGATCATCCCCTACATAACATAATAGGTGATGTACACAGTGGCATGAAAATGCAGGCGGCATCTGCAAATTTTTGTCTTTACTCGAGTTTCCTTTGTTCCCTTGAGCCGAAGAAAGCATCAGAATCTTTGCGTGATCCAGATTGGATATTAGCTATGCAAGATGATCTTCTACAATTCGAGTGGAACAAGGTTTGGCGACTTATCCCACTACCTGAAGGAAAATCAGTAATTGGTACAAAGTGGGTTTTCAGAAATAAGAGGGATGAATATGGATTTGTAGTTAGAAATAAAGCTCCCCTTGTTGCAAAAGGGTATTATCAACATGAGGGAATTGATTATGATGAGACATTTGCTCCTGTTGCACGGATTGAAGCTATCCGGATATTCTTATCATATGCAGCCCACAAGAATTTTACAGTTTATCAAATGGACGTAAAATCTGCATTCTTGAATGGGATTTTGCATGAAAAAGTTTATGCTGCTCAACCCAAAGGCTTCGTCGATCCAAAACACCCGGATTATGTCTACGTTCTAGACAAGGCATTATATGGATTAAAACAGGCACCGAGAGCTTGGTACGAAACGTTAACTCAATTTCTACTTGCTTCAGGGTTTAAGAAAGGTACTATCGATACTACTCCCTTTCTGAAGAAACAAGGTGAAGATATGATCCTAATTCAGATTTATGTGGATGACATTATTTTCAGTTCTACAAATCCTAAATTTTGTAAAAACATTTCAAAAATTATGGAATCTCGATTTGAAATGTCAATGATGGGTGAACTAACATTTTTTCTTGGTCTTCAAGTAAAACAGTTACCCGAAGACATTTTCATCAATCAATCAAAATACATCAGAGATATCTTGAAAAAGTTTAACATGTCTGAAAGTTCAGTGATGAAAACACCAATGGCAACGGGTACACTTTTAGATGTTGATCTTTCTGGTAAATCTGTTGATCAAAAAGTGTATCGTAGCATGATTGGTTCATTATTGTACTTAACAGCAAGTAGACCGGATATTTATGTTTGCCACGTGTTTCTGTGCTAGGTATCAAGTTAACCCGAAGGAATCACACCTAGTCACTATGAAACGAATTCTTAGGTATCTCAAAGGCACTCCCGAGCTAGGCCTTTGGTATCCTAAGGTTTCGAGTTTTGATCTAACTGCCTACACAGATGCTGATCATGCAGGTTGCTAGCTGGATCGCAAGAGCACATCAGGTTCATGTCATTTTTTAGGTGACAAGTTGGTTAGCTGGACGTCAAAGAAACAGAATTGTGTATCTACATCTACCGCCAAAGCTGAATATGTAGCCGCTGCAAGCTGCTGTTCACAAGTCCTTTGGATGCGGACACAATTAAAGGATTTTGGCTATTCATACCAATGAGTTCCTATTTACTGCAATTCAAAGAGGGCGATAGAAATAACAACTAATCCAGTGCAACACTCAAAGACTAAACACATTGATGTACGATACCACTTCATCAAGGATCATGTGGAAAAGGGTGACATAGAGATGCATTTCGTGCAAAAAGACTATCAGTTGGTTGACCTTTTCACCAAAACGTTGGATGAAAAGAGGTTTACCTTTCTAGTCAGCAAATTAGGTATGTTAAATGTCAATCCATGATTCGAGGGGGAGTATATCTTATTTTGTGCTTAAATTGCTTATATCTTGGAAATAATGAAAAGTGTCTATTATTCATTATTTACTGACCAAGGCGGACTCATTTTTACAATGATTACCAAAATCTTTTATCTTGCAGGTTATCTTTCAAGTGACAATGGTTTCTGATTATATCAGATCAGGACCCGGTCTTCATTGGTATATTGAACATTACTATTCTCACCGGAGAATATGTAATAATGGTTTCTGAATACTACTGTTCAGAACTCGATCTCAAATGTTTTTCTTCTGTAGGGTGCTTATTAGATAATATTTTTAAAGAAGTTTTTCATTTGAGGGGGAGTTAGTGAATTACACTGCTATATCTTTTAGGGGGAGAAAATAATAGCTAGTTGTACTTTCATTGTTATATTTTTCTGATAACTTGAATTTTTACAGATATTTAGGGGGGATAATATATGATGTTTGTCGAGGATACTTAAACGATGATATACATTCAAAGGGGAGTTGAGATAATATATACTACAGGTATATCTTCTATATCTCAAACTCTATCACTTGTTGAAAGATGAAAAACTTTCACTTGTGAAAAATGGTTTCTTCAAATGTTCAAACCACTTCACATTCTTAAAATGTTTTCATGAATTGAGAAGTGCAATTTTAAATGATTTTAATTTGGATACTTTCATGATTATCTGTCCATGTGTTTCCAATGACAAATACTTGTGTACTTGTCATGTCTATATACTGTCAAGTATTCTTACACACATCGGTTCAGTACATTTCTTGAACTTGTTATTACCATGTATCAAAAATTTAATCTTTCTACGGTAATACTCCCGTTTGCTATTCAATGTTGTTTGAATCAGACGTCATTTCAATTTTTTTATGTGCTTTCATTGCAAATATGTTTATATTTTGTTTGTATAGACATCTTACGTCTTTGATTTCCCAAAATCTTATTCTTCATGAATTTTGATCTGATCTTTAATCATTGTCAGATTCTCAAAACATTTCTATTCTTTCATATTTATTCATTCATACAAAGTTTTGAGAAATCTTCAATGCTTAAAATGCTCAAATTTCATTCTGATTTTTGATGAGCATACATATATTGACAAATGATTTCTTGTGCTTAAATGTCAAGAAAAGCATTGAGGCAATACATTATTTTAGGACAATACATGGGATTCAGTGTGAGAGCTTAACAGAACTTCCATGGATTCATGATAACCAGTGTTTCCTACCCCGGAAGTATTCCCTGAGTGATTGAAGGGAGAGGGGTCAAAAGATTTGAGTGTTGGTGTGTGAAGAGGTAAAATGGAAATGAGAGATTGGTTAGAAGTGAGCTTAAATGTTTAAAAGATAGAGGGTGAGAGATCAGAGTAAAAGAATATCAGACTCTGCACCAAAATCATTCTGAGTCGGGAAGCCACATCTACTGATTGGTTCATATTCTTTGGTGACCATCATTGAAACAGGCAGTGAGCCCATGCCATCTCTTGCATACAACTCTACCAACTACTCATTCTTTTCTTAAAAAGAGAATGTTTCACATTTTTGGGGGAAGCAGCACATAAGCTATTGGTTCTTCATTCGGAAGATACTGATATTGAAAAAGAAGGAAAGTTGCCCCACCTTCGACCCTTTCTCATGCACATTGAGTCTATGTATAATCATTGTTGTCTCAATGGTTTACATAATTTTGAGCCTTAACAACAATCATTGCGCTAATTCTTTCATAACATAAGCACGAGCACACAAAAAATATGTTTTTCTGTCAGAACATTCATAGAGTTACCTTGTGTTTTTCGATGATTGGATGGAAGTCCTGGGGAGTGAACGTCATCTCAAGCTCCTTACATTGTACATTCGTTGTACACAGTGTTGGGTCTGAATGTGCTAAGGATGGATACTGCTGCTACTTGAAAGGTATTACTACTGCTTGTAACATTAGTAAAGTTATTGATTTGAAATAAAGTAAAACAATTCGATATATATATCGAACGAATGATTCATTCGTTTTCATTCGATATATATAACTCTTTCCCTCTCTCTCTCTCTATATATTATATATATATATATATATATATATATACTTGTTTGGGTGGTCATGAAGATTACATAAAGGTGGTATTAAACAGAGATTATCTAATGCCCACACTCATACAGCATTGGACACATTATGCATTTCCAGATGCAATGTCGTGGATTATCTCATACAAAAGTAGATTAGATGTGTATGAAAAATATATAGAGCGTACTCGTACTCGTGAATATGTTGATTTAAATGAATAATTAAAGTTGAAATTTGTTGGAATAAAAAAATACGCAATATATTTATTATGTTTATTATCTTTATATTAAAAACTTGCGTTCGATTTGATGCATTTTCTTTTTTTTTCCAAAAAAAAATAATCAATTAACCAAGGTACAATATATGACATATAATAATATAATTAAATAAAAAAATATTCAATATTGGGCTCATTTCGAAGGTATCAACAAGACGATTATAATGGTATAACTTGTTAAAATTAAAAATTATTTTTTTAACGTATTTTAGTTAATATATAATTATATTTGTTAATATAATGAAAATATAAAATGAAAATTATAAAACTAAAAGGTATAAAGTAAATCAATCCAAAAAATTTAGGGACCAAAAATGTAACTATTAATAAAAAAAAGGAATAAAACGAATCGATGTGAAGTGTGGGTATTTTTTGTAGGAGTAGAGATATAATTTTCCTATATTTGATATATAACCAACAAATAAATAACTTTAAAATCTTATAGAAATATAAATTCTCCCTTTGAAACTAAAAAAGTTAAATTTTACGGTGCACTAATTTGAGAACTTGCGACATTTGATATTGATACATAAATTAATTAATTAATTAATATATATTTAATGACGAATTAGAATTAAAAAAAATGTAGATATATTTAAGGGTAATTGGCTCAAATAGTCACATTACTCCATCAATTGCATCTCCTAGCCACTTCTCTCTATGATTTACTAAAATAGACCTAAGTCCGCAATGGCGGACCTACAGGTCCTCTACCTCCACCATCCTCTGTTGTCGTTGAGTGAGATCGTGACACGTGACGAAATGGCGGACCTGGGTCGGGTGGCGGACCTACCCGTTGTGGACCTGACTTAGACCGACAATTTTTTTTGTCTTTTTCTAGAGGTAGCGGACCTGTAGGTCCGTCATTGCGGACCTAGGTCTATTTTCGTCAATAAGGTAGAGAAATGGCTAAGAGACCAATATGGCAATGTAATGTAGCTCTTTGAGCCAATTTCGCTATATTTAAACGATGTATTTCTACTTTTTAACGTGGACATGTGGATGTGAGATGTCAAGTTATCCGGACTTGGCTATTTTCCTCCACAACTTCAATTTCTGCGGCATGGGTTCCACACATAGAGTACACGTCAGACATCATCATCCGCCACGTCGGCCTCATAATCCAATAAGATAGGTGCATCAGATTTCATCCCCCGCTTCTCACCAATGACAGCCATCCTACGTGGCAAGCCCACATCCACCAGCACGTCCTATTTAGCAGCTACCTCTGCCTTCTGAATTATCATCACAGACGGACACAAATAAATAATATAATCAAAGACCAGCAAAAAGGTTTTCCGGCGACACCCTTACCGGAAAGAATGGCTTCTTTGGCAGCATCGACGGCGGCAGCCTCCCTCGGTGTGTCTGAAATGCGTGGTAACCCACTCAACTTCTCCGGTGCATCTAGGACGGCTCCGTCGGCTTCCAGTCCTGCCACTTTCAAGACAGTCGCCCTTTTCCAAAAGAAGAAACCTGCACCCAAGGCTAAGCCTGCCGCCGTCACCCCGGCTTCCGACGAGCTCGCCAAGTGGTACGGTAAGGATCATCATCACCACCACTGATTTTTCCAACCATCTTCATGAACTTTCAATTAGTTGGTTTAACTTGAATTTAACAAGAATCTGCAATGGTTTTGCAGGTCCTGAGAGAAGAATCTTCTTACCAGAAGGTCTTTTGGACCGATCAGAGATCCCTGAGTACCTCAATGGGGAAGTCGCCGGAGAGTAAGTCAAAGCTATATAGATAGACACATGGACGCACACACTCATATATATATATATATATATATATATATAGACTTAAGTTCGCGTGAGACCAAACAGTTACGTGAGACCGGTGAGACCAAGCTTTAAAGTATGAAACTCCACACCAAAAAACTGTGAATGTAAAAAAAATCGAAGTTTTCATAGGGAAAACACCGTAAATGTTACGTTCACGGTGTTTTTCGCTGTGAATGTTCGTTTTTTTTTACCTTCACAGCGTCTTCACTGTGAAGGTTCGGATATACCTTCACAGTCTTTTATCTGTCAAGGTTGATTTTTTTTAACTTGGTTTAGGGTTTTTTACGTTCATAGTGTGATTACATTATGAAGGTTCGAATGTTTTTTACCTTTCACAGTGTTTCGGTGTGTAGTTTCATGTTTTAAGCGTTGGTCTCACGCGGTCTCACAGAAACAGTTTGGTCTCACGTGAACCTGACCCTATATATATATATATACAGAGAGAGAGAGAGAGGTGAGTTATTGTGCAATCTTTTTAATGGTGCAACCCACCTATGTGAAAACAAAATGAGTGGTAAATAGGTAGGTTGCATGGGATTGCACCATTAAAAATGGTTGCATTGATAAAACGTGTTTTTAATATATTTTAGTTGGTTTACGTATGTTTAATATGCTAAAGATGAAAATAAAATAAAGTGTAAGGATATAAAACAATCTTATTTGTAGATATTCATGATATTTAATAATACGATTAAATAAAAAAATATTCAATATTGGGATTGTTCGCATACGATTATTTATGTTAACATGATAAAGGTATAAAATGGAAAATAAGAAAACAATGGATATAAAATAAATTAAATAACTAATTGTAAGAGTGATAAACGTAACATTTAATTGAATTAGGTAATGGAACAGGGGGAGAAAATTTTGGCTTTCAAAGGTTTGTAAAAACCTGTATTAAAATTTTTATAATATTGTAGAGATTATAATGATGTAATTTATAATAAGAATGAAACGTATTTTTAATATATTTTACAATTATGTATTTTTAATGTGCTAACGGTGAAAAAAATAAAACGAATGGATATAAAACAATTTAATTCGTAGATATTCATGATATTTATTAGTATGGTTAAATTAAAAAATATTCAATATTGGACTCGTTTTGAAGGTATTGACGAGACGATTAAAATGATATAATTTGTAGAAAAAGGAACGTATTTTTTCATTGCATTTTTTTTCATATACGATTATTTGTGTTAATATGATAATGGTGTAAATTGAAAAATGAAAAAAAAACATATAAAGTAAATTAAATAAGTAATTGTAAGGGTGACAAATGTTATTGTACAAAAGATTGTACAATAACCGTTTTAGAATTTTTATATAGTAGTATAGATATATGTATAAATTTATATATGTATATACACACATATATATACACACACAATATACAAGCAAAATGACATTTTATCATCTTTACTTTACATGCAGTTACGGTTATGATCCTTTTGGACTCGGCAAGAAACCAGAAGACTTTGAGAAGTAAGTTCACAGAAAACAAACACGCACAGAGTTGAACGAGTCAACTCAGAACAATGAGATTCTGAGTTGGAATAGCGAGTTAACTCAATTGCAGCCAAATGGTTGAGTTAGATTCACTTGTATGTCTTTTAATCACAAGATTTGTATGGCCGTGGCATGTAGATACCAAGCCTTCGAGTTGATTCATGCACGATGGGCGATGTTGGGTGCAGCCGGATGCATCATTCCTGAGGCCTTTAACAAATACGGTGCCAACTGTGGCCCCGAAGCCGTCTGGTTCAAGGTTCATATCATATAACTCATGCTTCAACTAATTAAAGTGGAAAACTTTATGATACTATATAGTAAACTACTCGTATGGGTATTTGCAGACTGGGGCTCTATTACTTGATGGCAACACATTAAATTACTTTGGGAAGAACATTCCCATTAATCTGGTCCTGGCTGTTGTTGCCGAGGTTGTTCTAGTTGGTGGTGCAGAATACTACAGAATCACCAATGGCTTGGTACGTATACGTCTATATATATACACACACACATATATATATATATATATTAAGAGTCTGACATCAGCTAGATTTGGATATTTATACTTCAATATATGTTGGAACCCCCATCTCTTTTCGAGAGTAATCTAATGGGTTCCACATATTCTTACATGGTATCAAATTACATTTGAGACATATGTGCCCGGGGCTCCATAAGAAAATGATGACAGTCGGTTAAGAGTTTGAGGATATGTTAATGATTTTGGTGCAGGATTTCGAGGACAAGCTACACCCTGGTGGACCATTTGATCCTTTGGGACTGGCTAAGGATCCAGACCAGTTTGCACTTTTGAAGGTTAAGGAAATCAAGAATGGGAGACTAGCAATGTTCTCGATGTTTGCCTTCTTCATCCAAGCTTATGTGACCGGACAGGGTCCTGTGGAAAACCTTGCATCCCATTTGAGCGATCCCTTTGGAAATAACCTGCTAACCGTGATTTCTGGAAATATTGAACGAGCCCCGACCCTGTAAACCCATTTGTGATCTAGAGAATGATGACATTCCAATCCTCATGTATTCTATATTTTCCTTTTTATGAGAAGGGGTTCAATTGTTGCAATGGTCATCCATAAATGTAACATAACATTAAAATCCCTAATAATGTCAACTAAACCAAACATATCGGAATGAACAATTTGAAATGGAGAACTAGATCTAGGTTTGCAGAATAAATAGATGAATAAGGCGTCGTTTGTTTTTTAAGAGATCTAAAGTCTGAAGTCTTATTTTAGTTATGATTAATAAGACGTTATGTGTAAAAAGGTCTGAACGATTCAGACTTAAGAGCCATTAAGAGGTTTTTTTAAAACAAACAAACAACCCGTAAGTGTGTTTATCCAACCGACAAAGCTTGCTATACAAAATAGATAAAGAGTCGCATTCTTAAATAATGTTTCTTTAAATGTTCTAGAGAAGGATGTCCCCAACAAACCTAAATAATAGTCTAGTGTCTATCATATATGTGGAGGACCATTGTAGTTTCATCGAACACGGCATAGGCAATATTTGGCAAACTAGCTGATAAGCTAGCTATTAGTTGAAAACCTAGTTGTTAACTAATAAGCTAGTTGTTAGCTGATAAACTAGTCACATTCAACAAAAACTAACTAATAGGATTAGATGGCAATGTAAAATGACCTAAAAACCTAGTGTTCTTTGTCATTTACAGGGTTGTTTGTTTAAAAAAAAAAACCCTCTTATAATGGCTCTTAAGTCTGAATCGTTTAGACTATTTTTTTCCAGTTTTCATAACCTTTAACTCTTAAATACGTCTAAAATAAGAAGTGGTGACCTAACTTTTTAAAACCTCTCATCGCCACCTCAGTTCATATGCTCTTCTTTCTCTCAAGACGCCTCCAGACGTTACAAAAACATACAACCTTGTTGATTTATATTTCAGACTTCAGCACCACCTCTTATTAATCAGAAGTAAAAAAAACACCTCTTATTAATCAAAAGTAAAATAAGACTTTACTCTTAAAAACAATCGGCACCCAAGTAAAATATAAGAAACTTAATTGGAAAATAAAACAAAAAACCCTACTTCAAATAGCTTTTCAAAAAGCTAGCTTACGGTTTACCAAATAATCCTTTTTAATTAAGCTGAAAAAATAAGCTAGCTAATGATTGCCAAACATGGCCTTAAGTTTTCATACCTTTTTCATGGTCATTTATCAACAAGAAGTTTTCCATGCAACCACTTCCCAGAATTGTGCCAAATTCCAGCTTTGAAACTACCACATATTTGTTTTTCCACTTCTTTAACAAACCCAAAACCAGTTACATTTAATTCAACGTTAACAAAGCACTTATAACTTATGTCCTATCTTCTGATAAAAGCTACCAAATGTTGAATTATATGGTTGTACACTAGATGGACAAACATACCTTAAAAACTACAGTGGTCTTTAAGCAGCTGCCTAGAAAGATCCATGGCACCGCTGCTTTTATAGATGATGTGCAAATTGTAAGCTGCTTCTCTTCTAAGATCACAATATCCAGGCTTCAGATCATCCATGGCTTCTGGACCATCATTGGGTAGCTTCGGTATAGGGTGATCTTTTTGATGAATGGCAAGCACTTTCTCATAGTATGTTACCGCAAGCGTAATTAGACCAACGTGGTGATAGGCCCGTGCTATGTTGTTATAAAGCTTCCTGTAATATAAACATTTGCAAGAGCCACTTCAGTTAATGTTTAGATAAAAACTATAGAGTAAAATAAGTTCCTATACTGTTAAATGTATTTATATGGTTAGTGAACCTCATTTTCCTATCTTTTGCCACTAGCTTGTTTGAAAGCAAGCAAAAACCAAGAATTTTGGACAAATTTTCCCTTAATGAGCACTTATATAATGCTTCCATCATTTCTATAAGAATAGGCTGATTAAGTCTTCCTTTTTCAGCAATCCAATGGCACTGGTGATGGATGGTTCAAAAAAAAGTACAATGTTTAGATAAAAACCTTGATAACACGTCTAAATCTTATTCACCTGATATTGTAGGGGCCAAACAAATATATATTACATGGTTAGATTCTAGACCAACCATAAAACCAAACCAAACCAAACGGACCCAGTACTATCTTATTCGGAAGCAAGGTCTAGAGTGGTGGGATGTATGCAGACTTGTCCTCTACCCCAAAGGATATACCCTTGGCTTGCGCAAAAGTGTGAGCAAAAAGGAAAGAAAAACCAAAGCTATTAAATAGTAAGCAACAGAAAAAAGAACTAGGCATAATGAAACATATAAAACTAAGGAACGACACATCCCTCCATCTAAGTAGGAAACTTAAATAGGAGAGTATGGTGAAGCCAATGACTACAGGGTGAGACCACATCCTCTGTATATGGAAACATGCACCACAAATGACCGATATTTACACAAAACTCTCATACAATTCTTCCTATTCCCTACGCAAAAGTTATACTCGTGTACACCTTTCATCTCATAAGGATCGCAATGTAAATTCCTAGATAGCCTTCTAGTGATATCTATGTTTTATCTTTCTGCATGTTTTCTTCTTGGGGTGAGTTACCAATATGTCCTTCTGATCAATTTCTTCCAGGTGCTTAATTAACTTTGCAAGTGCCAAGTTGTATATTCAGTTTTGTGGAATGATGCAACCAAAAGCTGTAAAATTGGGGTCCTTTGGTTAAATTACCTTCTGACAACTTTTTTTAAATCCATGACCTTCAGACAGATTTGAGAATGCCACTGCTTAACAGAAGAATGTCACTTCCATACACAAGAATGCCATGGATTTAAAAAATACTTGTCCAAAGGTCATTTGTCTGAAAAACCCGTCACTATACTCTTAACAGTTAATAGCAACTATCTATAATTAATGTTATGCGTATCTTTTAGAAAGAAAAAAAGTTCCCACACTAAAGGGGGTGGATCTTAAACCCACAACCACTAATTCAATAGACTCGATTAGTACCAACACAACCTGTTAGCAATGCATATATTTGTTAGGATCAATATTCAAGGAGAATGAGATACACCATGACTGTTCCCTGAAAGGCTAAGATTGTTGTAGAGAAAGGCTAAACCTTGCAAAACACATTGATGTTTGTTATGAAGTCGCAATAGATTGATTAGAGCCGTTCCTTGAAAGAAAAGACGAAGTTAATAATAGTATTTCATTATGATATGGAAAGAAATATGACATCTTTGTATCTGATCAATGATATTTAATCAAGAAAAAATTGTACCAACACAAAGATTGATCAAAGCATTCTCGGGCATCAATTTATACGCTTTCAAGTAATATCTTGCAGCTGCTTGATGCTGACTAATCATTGTAAAGTGATGTCCTTTGATTAAATTTACTGGTATACAATCTTCATGTTTAACAGATTTTTCATGCAAGAATTTACTATGCTTATCCATCCTGGATCTATTAAAGGAAAAAGAATAAACACCAATAAGAAGTGTGTATACATTAAAAATAATTCAACATAAAGATCAAGAATATGTACGTATGTACCTTGAAATAATTTTGTAGTAGCAATTCCATGCTGCAAAACTGTAAGGATTTTTGCTAACAATGTATCGAGCACAATCCCATCCATTCGTAGGACCATCAATATTATATGCTATCTCTGAAGAGAACAAAAATGATAAATACTCAACTTCAATTTATGAAGAGAGACTCCATTGCCATTTGTTAAGTAATACATAAATCAACCACCTTGCACAATAGACGTTATACATAAATCCTCCATTTTTACATAAAGCATTTACCATGGAAAACAATTTCACGGAATCATTATTTATTCTTTTTTATACCTGTGTTTTGTTTCTTAAAACAAAATGCACATTTTTAATGGAACATAGTTTCCCAGAAATTGGAAAACCACATTATGATTGCAAGTTATTAGAAACTCTTGGAAGAAAAAACAATGTAACAAGTAATGGCAGAGTCTTTTACAATCTCAGACTTACGAGTGTTGAAAAACTTAAATCAGATAAGTTTTTATTGGTGTTGTGCAACTCACCAAACACTATGTACAAGTGCTTGATGCATGGATGTGTGGTTTAATTTGGACCACATATTTTACATTAGAAGACTTGGCATATGTCATCCTCCATATGTCATCCTCCATTTCTTCCCTATAAATACATGCATCCATTCCATCCCAAAACACACCAACAAGAAATTAGAAGTCTTCATTCTAATTTTTCTTCTTCTTCTTCCTTGTTCCCTTTTGTTGATATATATATATATATATATATATATATATATATATATATATATGTTAGGTCATGAATTCACAATTAATCAATGATAAAAAGATTGAACAAAGGTAGATTGGGAAGGAAATGATTGTATTATTCACAATCTAGAGAGAGAAAGAGTTTCTCTTACTAGAAACAATTACAAAGCATTATATCTACATTGTGAATGAAAGTTACAAACAAACTACAAAACACCTCCTATTTATACCCCAATCACCCATGTTACACATTTTAGCCCAACCCATTATGCTAATGACAAAGCCTATTTCAATAAAGATGACTTTACAAAACTTTCTAAATACAGTATATTAACATTCTCCCCCTAAAGTTTTGTAAAGGAATCATCTCTTATCAGCTTCAGCTCTTCTCCCCCTTGATTTCTTTGAAAAACTTTAGCGTTGCTTAAACTTCAAACAGCTCCGGCTCCCCCTTGAAAATAGATCTTATCCTTGTAGTATCAACTGAAATATCAGATCTAATGTGGACAGTAACCTCGACTGAGTGCACATAAAGACAACTTTTAACTTTAGTAAACCCAACACATTCCTTAACGCTCACAAGAATGATATGTGTGGATTATGACATGACATCCAAAATGCATATTCAGTATATAACATCAAATCTGTCTTTGACCGCGAGTTGAATAAGAATTCAACTTAAGAACTTAATCTGGTATGCTTGTCGGATGATTCAACTTGTAGCAAACACTACTGGGCAGGGTAGAAGATTTATCTGAGGAAAGATTTGACAGTTAAATCTCACAAGGCAACTTGTCGCAAAAATGGGTGTGAACAGTAATTTGTCGCAAAGACTCAGAACTCGCAGAACAAATAACTCGCAGAATAATAAACTCGCAAAGCACTATTAATGTTAGTGTATTTTATTGTATCCAAGATTTAGTGAGAAAAGTCAAGTCTAGCAAAGTCAACAAAGTCAAAGTTTAGTTTAAGTCAATCTTAATGTTTGTTGGTTTAAGCTTGTGGTTTAGTCATGGGTATAAATACCATGTTTGCTTGTTTGTAATTAGGTAACTAGAACTAGATGAACGTATTGTAATATCATGTGAGCCATATGATATAAGAACTTTCTCTCTCTCTAAGATCTTGATATTGTCAAACATTGATCTTGAGATTGCTTGATTTGATCTGGGAATACATTTTCAATATATATATATATATATATATATATATATATATATATCATTGATATATATTTTTATATATCTTGTTTTTGGAGGAACATTTGGGTGGCTGATTTGTTGATCCAAGGATCTCGTAAACACGTTGAAATTTTCTCCCGGTTGGTAATATAAAGATCTCTCTTTCCCTGTGGATGTACACTATCACACTGATAGTGGAACCACGTTAAATCTTGTTGTCTCGATTTATTCGCTGTTTCGTTATATTTTATCGTATATTCGATAACTGCTATATTTACGCTTGTGGATCGGTATGAATCAATAGACCAAAATATACAATATTTAGATCTCGTTATTCCGCATTTGTTGTAACGGATCAGTTACACGTGATTTATTGTTATCATTTTTGGGACCGTAAATCACTTGAAATACGATTTTGTAACTGCGACCGACCCTTACAATTGGTATCAGAGCATCTAGATCTAAATTTGACATATATTGTATATTTTTAGTCGCACGATAAGTGCTCCTTAAAAATGTTTGTTGATTCAGGAAATCCATTCGCCGGTTCCGTTTCCAACTCGGACCCAAATGTTTATCAAAAAGGTTCTTTTAAATTATCGGGGGCCGGAATTAGAATAGAAAAATGGAACGGGGAGGGTGATTTTGGTAAATGGCAGTTTATTACAGCAACAACACTTAGGAAAAACGATGTTCACCCCGTAGTCTTTGCTCCGGAAGAAATAGATCCGGATATGTCCACCTTAGAAGCTAAGGAAATGGAGGCTTGGGCCTTCACTACCTTACAAATGGCTATGGGTCCAAATGTGATTTCTGAAATCGTTTCTGAAAAGACAGCCGCAGGGATTTGGAAACGACTTGAGAATCTTTATCTCAAGAAAACTTTGACTAACCGAATGTTATTGATGAGGTCGTGTCCGTTCTTCAAAATGAAGGAAGGCACTACCATTCAGGCCCACATGACTGAATTCGAAGACATCATAATGAAGTTGAAGGCAACATATTCTATTTTTGCCACATATAATGAGGCACTCGCTTCGATTCTGTTATATTCACTTCCCGAAAAATATTCCCAGTTAACTAACAGTTTTATTTATGGAAGAGATTCCATATCTTTCTCTGACGTGAAAGCAGGGATGATCTGTGAAGAACAGAGAATTCAGATGAAAATCGGCAACAGTTCATGGGAAAACAGCCACAACAGTCATGGTCTATTTGCCGAAAGAGACCAAGACGATCAACTCAGGGGAAGAACTCGTGGCCGCTCCCAATCTCGTAAACCTGGTCATCGCGGGAAATCTAAGCAACGTGGCAATTGTAATTATTGTCACAAACCAGGTCATTGGGTCAGAGATTGTCCGAGTTTGAAAAACAAGGATAAGAACAAGGCAGAATCTTCAGCAGTTACAACCGAACAAGATACAGGCTTCTCAACAACGGTTACTGCACCGTAAGGCGACAGGCGTTGGGTGTTGGATACCGGAGCTTCGTGCCATATGACACCATTTCGGGACTGTTTCACTACTTTCGAGGAGTTCGAAGGTAATCATATTTATATGGGAAACAGTACATTGTGTGTCACTCGGGGCATCGGTTCGGTCAGAATCAAAATGTTTGACGGTACTATTCGAACTTTATCAAATGTTAAATTTGTACCGTCTATGACTCGTTCTTTGATTTCTGTTGGACAACTGTCCAAACTTGGCTGTAAGATTCGAATAGAGAATGGGAATATGCGCATCTCCAGAGGGAACTTTATTGTGATGAAGGGTGAGCAGGCAGAAAATAGTAGGCGAAACGGTCAGTTCTGATGCGTGTGTCGCGGATAGTTCGAAAAACTTAGATGCTACGCGTTTGTGGCATCTTAGGTTGGGACACACTTCAGAGAAGAATTTGGAGATTCTGCGCAAGCGGAAACTCATTGCAGTTGATATGCCTACGAGTCTGGACTTTTGTTCAGAATGTGTCTCGGGTAAACAGACGTGTGTTTCTTTTGGTTTTGGAAAACACAACACCAAAGGGATCCTCGATTACGTTCATACAGACGTCTGGGGACCATCTTCGACATAATCTCTTAGTGGAAGTAAGTACTATGTTACTTTTATTGATGATTTCTCGCACAAACTTTGGGTTTATGTGATTAAGTTAAAGTCAGATGTTTTTGAAATATTCAAAACTTGGTTAGCACTAGTTGAAGTCGAGACTGGTAGAAAATTAAAATTGCTTAGATCTGACAATGGTGGTGAATACACTAGTGGTAACTTTAAAGACTTTTGTTCACGTAGAGGTATTCAATGACACTACACCACACCTGGTGATCCGCAATCAAACGGAGTCTCCGAACGGATGAATAGGACCTTGTTAGAAAAAGTCCGATGTATGTTAGTTACATCTGGTTTCCCTAAAATATTTTGGGCTGAAGCACTTCACACTGCTGTATACATTGTGAATCGGTTACTGTGTTCAACCATTGGGGGAAAAATTCCGGAAGAAATTTGGAGGGGTAAGGGTTGTATCTGTTTGAAATACATACGTGTATTTAGATGTCCTGTGTATATTCATGTGACAGGTCAGGAAAAGTTGGATCCCAGAGCCACCAAGGGATTCCTACTCGGCTATACAGATGGAATCAAGGGTTACCGAATCTGGAACCCGGTCACCCGAAAGGTGATTCACTCTCGACATGTGACCTTCGATGAATCGATTATGTTCAAGTCTAATCATAATCGACAGCCCGCTCCAGAACCGGAAATTATCTCTTCTGTTTCTCCAACAGCCGATGGAGATGAGATAATTGTTAGTCCTATTGTACCAAACTCATCTGCTCGTGGTTTTACTTTGGGATCAAAATCTGAAGAATATGTTAGTCCACCAAACACATCTACTTCTGATCCAGTTAGTTCTGTTCAGGAAGAAGTTCAGAATGATGGTGGAGGTCAAGGCGATACAATTCCAGTATCAGTACCTACGAGGCAGAGCCAGAGAACTATCCGTCCTCATAATAGGTATGGTGATTGGGATTTTGCAAATATGAGTTTTACTGACCAGCTTGAGTATTCTTTGCATGTTGTACATGATGAGCCGTTTGACTATTCGGAGGCCCTAGCTTTTAGCCACTGTGATAAGTGGTTAGGAGCTATGCATGAGGAAATGGAAGCTCTATCTAAAAATAACACATGGGAGGTTTGTCCATTACCGAAAGGCAGTCGTGCAATTGGCTGCAAATGGGTCTATAAAGTCAAAAATGATAATCGTTATAAAGCTCACCTGGTTGCGAAAGGCTTTGCACAGCGGAAGGGTATCGAGTATGACGATATCTTCGCGCCTGTGGTTCGACACACATCTATCCGGGTCCTTTTGGCCCTTGTGGCAATTCTCGATCTGGAGCTCGAACAATTAGCTGTGAAAACAGCTTTTCAGCACGGAGATCTTGAGGAAACCATCTATATGAAGCAACCAGAAGGTTTCATCTCCGACAACAAACCTGATTGGGTCTGTAAGTTGAAAAAGTCCCTTTATGGACTTAAACAGTCGCCTCGACAGTGGTACAAGAAGTTTGATTTATTTATGCTCTCGTTGGGTTTTGAACGTAGTGAGAAAGACGCTTGTGTCTATCATAGATCAAGCGGTGGCATTTCTATTTATCTACTTCTTTATGTTGATGACATGCTGATAGCTTGCAGGGATCGTTCTGAAATCAACCGTTTGAAAGATAGGTTGAAATCAGAATTTGAAATGAAAGATCTCGGTGAAGCTCGTGTTATTCTCGGCATGGAAATTGTTTGGGACAGAAAGTCCCGTACTCTCAGGTTAACATAGAAGGGCCATATTCAGAAGATTCTGAAGCGGTTTAATCTTGATGGAGCAAAGTCAGTGACTACACCACTTCCAAGACACATCAAGATTACAAGAGACGATTGTCCGGTAGACGATATTGGAAAGGCTGAGATGGCAAAGATTCTATATGCCAGTGCAGTCAGGAGTCTCATGTATGCTATGGTATGCACTCGTCCCAATCTTGTACATTCCGTTGGAGTGATTAGTCGGTTTCTATCGAACCCGGGTAAGTCACATTGGAATGCAGTGAAAACTGTATTTCGTTACTTGAAAGGTACGAAAACTCACGGCCTCATTTATGGTATGCAAAACAACTGTGATATTCTTGGTTACTGCGATTCAGATTACGCAGGTGATCGTGTCAGTTGGAAATCCACCTCTGGTTATGTTTTTACATTAGGTGGAACAGCTGTCAGTTGGAGATCTCGATTACAGTCTGTTGTTGCATTATCGACTACCGAAGTTGAACTTATTGCAGCGGTCGAGTCTGCTAAAGAAGCAATTCATTTACAGGAACTCTTAATTGGTTTGGTCCTGAAGAAGACTACTGTCCGTATTAATTGTGATAACCAGAGTGCTATTCAGTTGGCAACAAATTTGGCGTTCAGCTCTCGAACGAAGCACATTAATGTGCGTGATGCATTTCTGGTAGCTTTACATGACGCAAAGGTTGTGTACTTGAAGAAAATATTATCTGAAGATAATGCTGTCGATATGTTCACCAAGTCGTTACCGTCAGCCGCGTTCGAGCATTGCTCAAATTTGATCCAGCTCAGATTGTGTTAGTGTCGTTTGGCACCTTGTGGGAGAGATGAGAATATTGCTACAGATGACATAGCGACATCTTTGGGAGTTATTACTTGTTACGTGTTTTTAGGTTGCTTAACTCGTTCGTCTATTGAGATTACTCACTTGAGGTTTTTTGCTTTTGATTTTGACGGGTGATGGCCGAGCCGAAGCTCGTCACGGTAAAAATGCATTATGTTACCTCGTGTCAATCTCTATCAGCTATTTATCCATATTCGGGGGATTGGTTTGTGCTTTGGTTTCGTAGGGTGATTTTCACATCATGGTGGAGTGTTGAAAAACTTAAATCAGATAAGTTTTTATTGGTGTTGTGCAACTCACCAAGCACTATGTACAAGTGCGTGATGCATGGATGTGTGGTTTAATTTGGATCACATATTTTACATTGGAAGACTTGGCAATCCTCCATATGTCATCTTCCATATGTCATCCTCCATATGCTTGGTTGTCATCCTCCATTTCTTCCCTATAATTACATGCATCCATTCCATCCCAAAACACACCAACAAGAAATTAGAAGTCTTCTTTCTAATTTTTCTTCTTCTTCTTCTTCCTTGTTCCCTTTTGTTGATATATATATATATAATTGATATATATTTTTATATATCTTGTTTTTAGAGGAACATTTGGGTGGCTGATTTGTTGATCCAAGGATCTCGAAACACGTTGTAATTTTCTCCCGGTTGGTAATATAAAGATCTCTCTCTCCCTGTGGATGTACACTATCACACTGATAGTGGAACCACGTTAAATCTTGATGTCTCGATTTATTTGTTGTTTCGTTATATTTTATCGTATATTCGATAACTGCTATATTTACGCTTGTGGATCGGTATGAATCAATAGACCAAAATATACAATATTTAGATCTCGTTATTCCGCATTTGTTGTAACGGATCAGTTGCACGTGATTTATTGTTATCATTTTTGGGACCGTAAATCACTTGAAATACGATTTTGTAACTGCGACCGACCCTTACAACGAGCTCGAAGTGACCGAAGCTCCTCTTTCTTCTCTGTTGTTAAAGTGTTGTGTGCCAATTTCAGACTCAAATTGATAATTTCCAGAGCTTCCCAATATCTTTGCACTCATACTAATCCTTTGCACAACTACAAATAACAGAAGTACAGATGTGAAGATAAAAATATCACACGGCCATTGAGAAAAGCACATTTAATTAACAATTTCAATCAAGAATGATTCTTCTGGTTAGTCCAGTCTATAAATCGATGCAACATTCAGAGGTATGCAATATTCCAACTGAAAATTCAATTCGGAAACATCAACTACAGCCGGTATCAATTTGCACTAGGCTAGGACAAGGGTAATTTTGCACCCATTTATATAAATCAACCTCAACAGTAAATGAATATGTATCCATCTTTCTTTACAACTGACCTCTGTTATATATGTTGTTAAATGGGGAATGTACAGGTGGGTAACGTATTAGTAGTCCAAGTGGTTGATGCATGGATCATGTAATAATTATGTGGCATTGTTAGTACAGGGGGAAAGGATATCAGGAGGGGCATTCTGTTTTGTTTACATAGCTTTGGGCTTGGAGAGAAATTGGCCTCTCCAAAGCCAGAACCATGTAACCATTTGATTTCTTCCATTAAACATTCAATTACAATTGCAATTCTATCCTAATTCTTCCGGTTTACAACAACCTCATCTGCCCCGTAGTAATTATATTTTCTAATATCATCCTTTGGAACTGACTTCGTTCCAGGAGATGGCAATGGAGCAGTGATGATGAACAGAAATGAAAACTCTAACATTAAGAGAGATAAAAGACTCGGGATTTCATGTCTTGTAGTCCCCTAAACCAATCTACATTTCCAATCCCTATTTCTTGTAATTCTAACCTCTCTCTTGTTTGTGAATGTTCCTAGTCTGCAATGTCCCTAATTCAAATATAGAATAACTATCCCCATTCCCAAATCCCCTTTTCAATGCCATCAGAACAAAAAATATCGTCCAGTGGCCAGTGCAAGGTAACAAAAGTGGAACTCTTTAGATCAGGAATACCCCAAGAGCCATCCACATAAACATGATTTCATCTGCATAAGTGCCAATGAATAACCACCGCCCAATGCCAAATGCATCCTCAAAGTACACCTCACTACCATGCAATGATAACAAGTAATTCTTCAACTACATATTCTTGTTTTCGTTTTCACGACTAGACTCCTTAAGAAACTGATATGAGCACCCACGCAGAAGGCCAGGCCCAAATAGGAAGACCCACACGTACACGTGTACGTCCAGCTCGCTACCAAGACTGAGATATTCAATTAGTAGTTTAATTATTAGTTATTTCCTATTTTCTGTAGTAGTGTTTGGATGTGGACTTCGTCAATGATCCATGTCGTGCATTTCCTTTTCTTTAGCTTCAAGTTAGGGTAGTGGAGTATCCCACTCACTATCAGTTACATTACTATAAGTATTGTTTGTTTTTTTTTTGAAATGAAAATCATCAGAAAATAGCCCCAAGTTCACTCTTCTCAATCTCAATTCTGTGGAGACTGCCCATCTCGAATCGGGCTATTATCATTGGTGCTTTCATTCACGCTTTCCATGCCTCCCAAACGCGACCCTACGTCCCTGGAGGAATCCATGGCTGCCATGGCCGACAACATTGCCAAACTTCTCGCCACGACCACCTCCCAACTCGACAACCTCGCCAAACACATGGCTTCCCAAACAGAGACGACAACCAACCTTGTGAACGCCATCGTCAAAATTGACCCAGCAACAACCCCACCACCTCCTCCCCCTCCCCCTCCCATCCATACCCCTAAATCTCCCAAAATTCAACTTCCATTCTTCGACGGTTCCGCACCCCTCGATTGGCTTTTCCAAGCTGATCAATATTTTCGTTTCTACACCGTTCCCCCGGACCAGTGCATTGCGATCGTCGTTTTTTTATCTTAAAGGTGATGCTTTAAGTTGGTATAAGTACCTCCATAACAACCATTTGCTCAACAATTGGCCTTTTTTCACTCGTGCTCTCGAACTTCGGTTCGGCCCGTCCTCATTCGAAAATCACCAAACCACACTCTTCAAACTTCGTCAATCCAGGACGGTCACCTCTTATCAAACCGAGTTTGAGAGAATCAACAATTGTGTCGTGGGTCTTTCACCCGATTCTCTCCTCAATTGTTTTCTGTCGGGCCTTCGTACTGACATTCAACAAGAGTTATCCCTCCACAACCCCCGCTCCATCCATTAAGCCTACGGCCTTGCCAAGCTTATTGAAGATAAGTAGGCCGCTAGTCGTCCTCGCTTCCTTCCCCGCCAACAGCCCCGTTCACAGCCTCTCCATCACCCCGCCAAACACCTTCCCCATCAGCCCCTGCCCTTCTTCCTTCCCCACCTAAACCGCCCACCTCTCTACCCCTTCGGCGTCTCAAACCCGAGGAAACTCACGCCCGTCGTTCCCAAGGGTTGTGTTTTCGTTTGTCAGGATCGAATTCTTAACAAGAATTAATACTCAGAAACTAATATCAAAGAAGTTGCGGAAAAACACTTTGATATTTAATGAAAACAGTAATCAACAACAGTATATAATTATCAAACAGTAAACTTGTATTGAATGCTTAAAGCTACAAGATTACACACTCAACCTCAATATTGATGAACAGGCTCACCAATACGAATTCTACTTCTCTAGAATTAGGATCTATGCCTTGAGGTTGATTTCTCAAAAAAAAAATTATCAAAAGACTATTTTTATCTATTCTATTCATTCTATACATATACTGATCAAAAGATAATTACAAAGAATAAACAAATCTTCAGCATATCTTCTATGTATATCTTCTAAGTATATCTGTAGAATATCTTCAGAATATCTAGCTGTCATACATTCCATCCGGATCTCTTTAGCAGCATTAACTATGCTTAGCAGCATTATCTTCTTCCAGCAGCATTAACTGTAAGCAGTACTAACTACTAGCAGTACTAACTATGTTCAAGCAACACTAACTTTAACTAGCAGTAGTAATTCTACTAGCAGTAGTAACACTTAGCAGTATTAATCTTCAACTTGTTCTGGCAGTAGTAACTACACTTAGTAGAATCTTCAGTTCCCAACAATCTCCCCCTAACTTGACTTTTAGAAGAGAAGTCAAGTTCTTCAGATATTCTTCCAGAAGATCTTTTTGATGCTCCCAAAACTTCCAAGATCATGCTCCTAAGTCTGGATTCAGTCCCAAACTCTGATTGATTATCCTCTGAATTAGGTACTTGGCCATTTCTGAATTTGGTGCACAACCCAACTTCTTCTTTAGCATGGCATGAACCTTCAGTCTGGTGTGATTATATACTCTATCCACTAGGAAGTATTCTGTGTGATTTCTATCCAAAGTCACTGCATATACTCCACTAGTTTCATATAGAGTCCAACTTGTGACTTCTTTAAACACACTCTTGATGACCTGGTCCACTTCTTCAGGTTTGAACATCATGCATAGATACTCCATCACCAGTTTTGTAAGAGAAATTCCTGGAGTATTCAGATGATCTGCATACAGCTTAATTCCTATGTCAAACATCTCTTCTATATCAGATCTAGAGCATGTTCTGACAATCTTGACCCAAGTGTTGAATACTTCATACTTATCACCCTTCCTCTTGAGTCTGATGTAATCTTTTCCATCCATTGTCAGTATATCCCAGTGAATGATCTCAGGTGGCTTAACTCCAACAGGTTCTGCAGAAATTGGTTCAGGCACTTTGTCCATCACTACCATATATAAGCTTACATCATCTTTGATTGATGACTCTTGCTGGTTTGATGACTCAGGTGCCACTTCTTCTTCAGCAACCTTCTCAGCTTCTCCTTCAGATACTCTAGGCTTCTTAGTTGACTTTCTCCTAGCCATCATCTTTGTTCTTTTCAAAGTCCTTAGACTTTCTCCCAGAGTGGCCTCTTTCTTAGGTGGAGTCTCTTGCTCATCTGGAAAGGGCTTTTGGAAATCAAAGTCATTGCTTTCTTTCATCCTCTTCTCCATTTCCACCCTTGCAGTTTCATTTCCTTGAAGCTTTTTCATCTCTGAATCATACAGCTCTTTAATTTTCTCAAAGGACATCTTTGAGAACATCTCCTTTCTGACTCCTACAGCACCTTTGAGAAATATAATCATCTTGTTTCTCTCTTGGGTACCTAGGAAAGTCTGTGAGGGTTGTCTCTTCTTTCCAGCCTTTTTCACCACTAATTTCTTCAGAGTTGCAGCTTTCTTTTGTGCAATTTCAGTTGTCAGACTCTGTTGATAACCTTCATTCAGTTCAGCAGCCAGAGCCTTTGCCATCTCCCTGTCCTTTTCCATCTGAACTCTTTCTTCCTTTTCAATATCCTCTTGCATCTTCCTGGCTAAGGCTTCATCTGATTCAACCAACCTTTGCTTCTTGACTGGTTGATCAGATTCTACCATCTTTGCCTTTCCTTTGTCTTTATTCATTTCCTTCTTACTGTTATCTTTCTTGATTACTTCACCTTGTTCTTTGATGATTACTCCTTTGGTCTTTGAAGTGACCTTGGGAGTATCATTTTTGGCTTTGAGTAAGGTTTCTGCAATCTCAAGATCAGTTAATACTTCTGTCACCATTTCTGCTGCTTGTTTATTTTCAGCAGTAGTAACTGTTTCTGCTGCTTGTTGTGTTTCTTTTTGCACTGATTCTTTTTCTGTTTCTTCTTTCTGCTCCCCCTCAACATCAAATTTGTTTCCATCAAGCTCCCCCTCTTTTGTAGCTTCTTCCATATTGATCTCCCCCTTTTTGGGAGCATCGTTTTCTGATATCCTTCTCCTTAGCACAAAATGTCTCTTCTTCTTTTTCTGTACTAGCTTCATAACCAATTTCTTGAGTTTGGTAATCTGCACCTGTTGGGACAAGATGACCAATTTCATTTCTTCAATCTCTTTGCCTTGGTTGATGACATCTTGGTTGATGCTTCCCATTGTTTCCATCAATTCTTCATAGTTATATCTGTCCTCACCTTCTCCAGGAGTGTTACCCCCTATTGAAGGATCATTGGATCTTTTTGAAGTGGAAGTCTTCTGCCTAGCAGAAGCACTATCCACCCCCTTGGTTTCTTGGCACCAGGGACCTTCAAATGATTGCTCATTTGAAGTTGCCATGGGGGAGGTCTTATTGATGTTGCCACTTTCCTCCTCTGTGCTAGCAGGAGTAGTGGCAGCCTCAGCACCCATATGCTCTACCTCCTCCTCAGAGAGCACCTCCTTGGGGTTGGGAGACACCCCTGTGGTTTCCCTTTGGATATTCTCTAAAGGAGTATTCTCCCTTAGAGGGCTTAAAGGCTTAGGGGTTTCTTGTACAAGAAGGGAAGGAGCCTTCTTTACCTGTTTTCTCTTATACGTATGGGAAATTGGAGAGGTTGGTTTTGTAAGAATGGACTGGGGAATAGTTTTTGAGTGAGAAGGTTGGGCTTGGCTAGCAGTGGGATGGTCTAATGAGGGCCTTGACCCTGCTGCCATACCTTCAGTGGTTTGGGACACCACCATCATTGTAGAGAACAATGGGGTGTCAACTCCTTCCGAGTCCCCAGCAGATCTTCTCATATTTGAGAAAACCTTGCCTTTGGGGGGTTTAGGTACATATACCCCAACAGGTTGAGGTATGTCCGTCAATTCATGGTTAATTACTTCCTGAACAAACCTGGGATACATAAAGAAACTCTTTTTGTTTCCCATATTTGATACAAGATCACTGAAAATCATCTTTGAGAAATTGTACCTTCTGGATGTAGCCAAGCATACCAAAGCATATGCAATTGGACTGCTGAACTCACTCCATCCAGTGGTCTTTTTGGAGATGCAATGCATCAGAGTATGAACAAAAAAACGCCATTGGGGTGAAAACTTTGCTTTTGAGAATTTGAAAACTCCCAATGGGCCTCCATACCCCATTCTAGTAAGATTAGAAAACAGTTCATCATTAGAGATAGACATTATACCAGAGGCATCGTCTAGACGTAGACTGATGCGAATGACCTCTTCAGTAACTGTTAATGGCTTGCCACACACGGTTGTCTTTATCATTGGCACACCATTTTCAGCAACAATGGTGACATTTGCCCAGAACAACCTTTGATGTTCGATGTAGATGGTAGGGGCAACAGTGAGAGCATGAGCAATGTGACTTGTCTTGAGGAAATCCACAATCTGGTGGAATCCTTCTGCTTGTTTGGGCTTCTGCAGCATTGCGATCTCATTGTGCTCATCGATAAACGCCATGGATGCCATTGAACTGAGATTTTCTTGCCTGGAAGACTAGGTTCTTGAGAGAAAAAGGATTAGAAGAGCAAGTGAACAGTATTCAAAGAGTCGTTATGAACGTTTAGGCGGGCAAAGGGTATTTATAGTATTCGGATTAAAAGCAGTATTAACCTAGAGCAGTATTAACTAACTAGCAGTATTAACTGCGAGCAGTATTAACTGACTAGCAGTATTAACTGCGAGCAGTATTAACTAACTAGCAGTATTAACTTCAAGTAGTATTAACTGACTAGCAGTATTAACTGCGAGCAGTATTAACTGCGAGCAGTATTAACTGTGAGCAGTATTAACTGCGAGCAGTATTAACTAACTAGAAGTATTAACCGCGAGCAGTATTAACTAACTAGCAGTATTAACTGTGAGCAGTATTAACTGACTAGCAGTATTAACTAACTTACTCCTTGAAGCTTAGGTTGAATTGAGTACTGCGATGTATGCCCTGAAAAGGTAGATTAGTAGCACCAAGAAACTCTAATATGCAGTTATATATCCACTTTTTGAGATAAAGCTTATTCAGTGTTGATCATTCCCACACTTGTTACCAAGAAAGTGAATCTACCCACATCAAAAGCTTTGGTGAATAGATCAGCAAACTGGTTGTCAGTATGAACTTTCACAACTTGAATAAGTTTCTTTTCATTACAGTCTCTTATGAAGTGATACCTGATCTCAATGTGCTTAGTCTTAGAGTGCTTGACAGGATTATTTACAATGCTGATAGCACTGCTATTATCAATAAAGATGGGAGTGTGTAGAAAGGTTACCCCATAGTCCAACATTTGATTCTGAATCCATAAGACCTGAGCACAGCAACTTGCAGCTGCTATGTACTCTGCTTCTGTTGTGGATGTGGACACTGTGGTTTGTTTCTTGCACTGCCATGAAACTAGTCTAGCACCCAAGAACTGACATCCTCCAGAAGTAGACTTTCTGTCCAAGTTTGCCCCACCTAGGTCACTGTCTGAGTATGCAATTAGGTCAAAGGGTGAGTCATGAGGATACCAAAGTCCCAGTCTGGGTTGACCTTTGAGATATCTGAATATCCTCTTAACGGCTTGAAAGTGAGATTGCTTTGGCCTAACTTGGAATCTTGCACACACACAGACTGGAAACATTATATCAGGCCTTGATGCTGTGAGATACATGAGAGAGCCAATCATAGATCTGTAATGATGCACATCCATATCCTCCCCCTCAAGATCTGCAGTTATCTGTTTGTGTGTTTCCATAGGTGTACTAGCAGGTTTTGAGTCTGAGAAACCAAACTTGATTAAAATGTCCTGCACATACTTGGACTGACATATGAATATGCCATCTGACTTCTGTTGAACTTGGAGTCCAAGGAAGAAAGTAAGTTCCCCCATGGAACTCATTTGAAACCTTTGATGCATTAGATCTTCAAACTCCTTGCACATGATATCTTTTGTAGATCCAAAGATAATGTCATCAACATAAATTTGGACCAACAAGATATCCTTCTTCTTTCTCTTGATAAATAGGGTCTTATCAATGACTCCTCTTTCAAAGCCATTATCCAAGAGGTAGGATGACAGTGTGTCATACCATGCTCTTGGAGCTTGATGCAGTCCATAGAGAGTTTTCTTCAATTTGTATACCCTGTCTGGATAGCTTGGGTTTTCAAACCCTGGTGGTTGACAGACATATACCTCTTCTTCAATTGATCCATAGAGAAAAGCACTCTTTACATCCATTTGATAGACTTTGAAGTTCATGTAAGAAGCATAGGCTAGGAATAATCTGATAGCTTCTATCCTAGCCACAGGTGCAAAGACTTCTTCATAATCAATACCCTCTTCTTGAGTATACCCTTGAGCCACTAGCCTTGCTTTGTTCCTTATGACAATTCCTCTTTCATCTCTCTTGTTTCTAAAGATCCACTTTGTGCCAATTGCTCTGTGACCTTTAAGAAGGTCTACCAGATCCCATACATCTTGTAGTTTGAACTGTAGTAATTCTTCTTGCATTGCTTCTATCCAGCTAGATTCTTTCATTGCATCATGTGCCTTTTTAGGCTCAAGCTGGGATAGAAAGCAGGACAGCACTGTATGCTGTTGATCTTGCATTTCTTGAAGTTTGCTCTGGTGTCTAGTCATCATAGGAGATGATATATCTCCTATTACCAGCTGTGGAGGATGATTCTTTTGAACTCTGGTGTTATGACTAGGTTCTTCATTAACATTAGCTTCTAGATTGGAGTCATTCAACTCAACTGAAGTGTTTTCAGCTGCTTCTTCTGATTCTTTATCTTCTTGATTCTCTTCATCTCTACTCTGACTTGGTCCAGTAGCTTGTTCTATTTCACAGTCTTCAAAAGAATTCACTGTGGGAGTGGGAAAGATCACTGATTTAGATACACTTTCTTGAACTTGTGTAGTCCCTGATCCTTCACCTCCTGAACCTGTATGATCATTACTACTGAAACCAAAGGAGTTAGTTAGTGAATCAATGTCAAATAGCCATTGAGGACCAGTTCCAATAGGATTTGGTGTGTTCTCATTGCATTTGACATTGTCACTCTCTTCAATTATTCTAGTAGATGAATTGAAAACTCTGTAGGCCTTACTTTGAGATGAATAACCAACCAGAAATCCATCATCTGCTTTGCTATCAAACTTACCTAAGTGAGTTTTGGTATTGAGAATGGTACAAGGACACCCAAAAGGTTTGAAAAATCCAATAAAGGGTTTTCTTTTATTTAAAAGCTCATATGGTGTCTTGTTCTTTGGCTTAACTACTAGAACTCTGTTTTGGACATAACAGGCAGTATTAACTGCTTCAGCCCAGAAGGTAATTGGCAGTTTTGAATCAGCCAATAGAGATCTAGAAGCCTCTATTAATGTCCTATTTCTCCTTTCAGCAACACCATTCTGTTGAGGAGTCCTAGGAGCACTATACTGTCTCTCAATTCCTTTTTCCTCACAAAAGGTGTTTAGATCAAAATTTTTGAATTCAGTTCCATTGTCTGATCTAATGACTTTTACTTTTTGATTAGTTTGGTTTTCAATTCTCAGGATAAAGGACTTGATCAGTCCACTTGTCTCATCCTTAGTCCTTAGAAAATATACCCAGGTGAATCTAGAGTAATCATCAACAATAACTAAGCAGTAAGATTTCTTGCCTATACTCATCACATTTGTAGGGCCAAACAGATCCATGTGCAATAACTGTAGACAAGAAGAAATAGAATTTATCTCTTTGGTCTTATGAGAAGTTTTATGCTGTTTGCCTTTGAGACAAGCAACACAATGATCATCACATGAAAAGACTTTAGAGGGTAAACCTCTTACAAGGTTGTTTTTAACAAGATTGTTCATAGTCTTAAAATTCATGTGACACATCCTTCTGTGCCATAGAGAGGATTCATCTATAGAAGCTTTTGAAACAAGACAATTTAGAGATGAATCACTTTTAACATTTTCCATATCAAGACAGTATACATTGTCCTTTCTTGGAGTTCTTAGTAGTATCATGCTTTCATCAACTACTTTGAACCCTGGAGCAAGGATCATACATTCAGTATTTGTAAATAATATACTATGTTGTTTGTCACAAACCTGTGATACACTTAACAGGTTGTATTTTAATTGATCAACATAGTAGACATCCTCAAATGTCATCTTACCTTTGGTGACATTACCTTTTCCACTTATCTTACCACCAGTAAGATTGTCTCCAAAAGCAACATGTCCTCCATTAATATGCTTGAAATCCTGAAGGCATGACATGTTGCCTGTCATGTGCCTTGAGCAACCACTATCAACATGCCATATGCTCTTTCCCTTGAGCTGTTGGTTGCCCTGCACATCAGATAAGTCAGTTAGTATGAATTAGGAACCCAAGCCAAAGTGGTCTTGGGTACCCCTTTCTCATCAAAATACTTGCATTCCTTTTTGACAAGATTCTTGAACTTTAACTCCTCATTCTTGGAGTATTTTGTCACAATTATAGGCTTAGAAACAGTTGTGCTGGTACCAGTACTGGTTTTAGAGGTATTGACTGCCTTGGCAGCACTTGCATGCTTAGCAGTACTAACCTTGTTAGCAGTAGTAACAGTGCAAGCAGCAGTAACTGTGTTGGCAGTATTAACCTTTGAAGAGATACTAACTGTATTAGCAGCATTAATGTTTTTCGCAGTACTAACACAGGTAGCAGCAGTAAAACCTTCAGCAGCACTAACCCTGTCAGCAGTACTAACAGTTTTAGTGCTTTTGGGCACCCACATTTTAATGCTTTCTTTAAAAATTCTTTTCTTTATGGGGCCTCTTTTTTCAACATGTTTCTTTCCAGCCTTTCTATAATCAACAGACTTTTGCTTACATCTTTGAAAGGTCATCTGTTGATTGATAGGATTGAAAAAACAAGATTTGGCCAGATGATTTAGCTTGCCACATATGAAGCAAGGTTTTGGTCTATTGATTTTATTCAGATCAACTCCTTGCTTCTGAGCCCATTGATTATTCCAGTTTCTTTGATTTCCTCTTTTTAAACCAGAATGTAGGCTCTTTGCTTTATAGCAATCACACTGTTTACCAGATGCAGGATTCACAACTGTGGTCTGTTTGTAATGGACCTTGTTGTCTTTTCCTTTGGTCTTTTCTATTTCCTTGGATTTTATCCAGTCTTTCCCACATCCCTCATTGGTGATTATCTTGTTTTCTTCATGGATTTCTTTACCTATCTTATTATCTCTCTTCATACTGGCTTCTTTCTCAGTAATATCCTTAATCACTACTTCATCCAGAGGGTCTATCTTAAAGGCCTTATCAGATAAGTCCTTATTCTCCTTGGTTTCTAACAGGTCTGAAGTAGGAGAGATATAATTGTTGTTATAAGGAGGAGGTGTACTGTTGTATCCAAGACCAGGCTTCATCTTATCATGAATCTGAGCCTTTAGAAGAGAATCCATTGCCTTTGAAGCATATGAAAACTTCTCTACGTCAAGTTTGACTTTGGACAATTCCTCCTTTAGCTTCTCACTCTCTTCTAAGGATTTAGACAGTTTAGTCTCTAATTCATTCTTTTCCCACTTCCAGTAGTTAGTATCATAAGAGTGTTGAAGTTCATTGGCTTGAAAGCCTTTGATTTGTTCTTCAAATCTCTCAACTATTAGAACATAGTCTCTTCTATCCTTTTCTAACCTTTTGAGGTCATCACACATACTTTGATTATGATCCCTGTATCTTTTGACAGTGTCAATGCAAGTTTTAGAGCAAAGGTTAGAAATTACCTCAGATGGGAGATCAGACACTTCTGCCATAAGAGCTTGATTCTGAATGGCTTCCTCAGCTTGATCACTCCAGTCAAATCCCATTCCTTGTTGAGAAACAAGGGCTTGAGCAGGATTCTTGTTCTGAGTGTAGCCTCCATTCTGAGTTTGTTGGTGGTTGTTGTTAGACACAACATTCCTGCATTCTCTTGCAAAGTGTCCTTTCATGTGACACTTGTAGCATTCCACCTTGGTTTTGTCAAAACCAGCTCCATCCTCTCTTCTTTGGGAGAAGTTATTCCTTCCTGTTCTTTTAATGAACTTCTTCACCCTCATGGATAGCATGGCCATCTGCCATTTTATATCCATCTCCTCCAGATCATCAGGGTGAAGTTGATCCAGATCATCATTGATTAATGAAGTGTTACTATGACTGGACAAGAAGGCTTCAAAGATTGTTTCAGATCCCTTTTCTGAACTTGCTCCACCAGCAGTACTAACTGCTTCAGGAATGGCAGTAGTATCAGTGGCTGCTGAAAGGAGTGCAGAATTGTGGACATAACCAGTAGGTTTCTTCTTGATCTCTACCTCAGTTTCAAAAACTCTTAGATCATTGTATAGATCATCAAGTTCTTTCTCCTCCAGATTGTCACTCTGCCTATAAGAGACAGTGTACATAGTCCATTCATCCCCAAGAGATCTGAGGAATTTTCTGTTGATGTCATCTTGCTCCATCTTTACTCCAACAGTGGCCAGTTCTCCAATAAGTTTGTTGAACCTATCAAAAGTTTGAGTCATGGACTCATTCTTTGATGAAGTAAAATTCTCATACTGCTGCTTAAGAACATCTCTTTGATTTCTCTTGATACTCTTAGTTCCAGCAAATCTTTTCTCTAGAGAATTCCAGAGAATTTGAGCATCAGTGCAGTTGCAGAATTGATGCTGATATTCATTAGGGATTGCCAAGAGCAGAGTACTCAAGGCCTTCATCTCTGTCTGCCTGATCTTTCTTTCACCATCTGTCTTTGGTGGAGGTCTTTTTCCATCTGGTCCTATTCTTCCAGATTCAGAAGGACCATTCTCAATGATATCCCACATTGAGTAGTCAGTGAGAAGAATATATTGCCTGATCCTTATCTTCCACATGTCAAACTCACTGGGTTTGAGCATTGGAACCTTGGAGACCAAACTGCTGCTTGATTCTGTATGATTTTCCATGATAGATGTTTCTGATTCAATAGGCTCTGATACCACTTGTCAGGATCGAATTCTTAACAAGAATTAATACTCAGAAACTAATATCAAAGAAGTTGCGGAAAAACACTTTGATATTTAATGAAAACAGTAATCAACAACAGTATATAATTATCAAACAGTAAACTTGTATTGAATGCTTAAAGCTACAAGATTACACACTCAACCTCAATATTGATGAACAGGCTCACCAATACGAATTCTACTTCTCTAGAATTAGGATCTATGCCTTGAGGTTGATTTCTCAAAAAAAAAATTATCAAAAGACTATTTTTATCTATTCTATTCATTCTATACATATACTGATCAAAAGATAATTACAAAGAATAAACAAATCTTCAGCATATCTTCTATGTATATCTTCTAAGTATATCTGTAGAATATCTTCAGAATATCTAGCTGTCATACATTCCATCCGGATCTCTTTAGCAGCATTAACTATGCTTAGCAGCATTATCTTCTTCCAGCAACATTAACTGTAAGCAGTACTAACTACTAGCAGTACTAACTATGTTCAAGCAGCACTAACTTTAACTAGCAGTAGTAATTCTACTAGCAGTAGTAACACTTAGCAGTATTAATCTTCAACTTGTTCTGGCAGTAGTAACTACACTTAGTAGAATCTTCAGTTCCCAACATCGTTGTCCCAAAAAGTACCACCCCGACCATAGATGCAATCCGCCCCAATTCTTGTTTCTCGAACCTGCAGAAGAGATGCCCTCATCCCTTCCCTTTGACTTTGATCCTGACCCACCCCACCCTCGTTCCCAACAACCGAGTTATCAACCCCTCCGGTTGATCCACCTGTTGAAGCGCACCCCACCCAATTTTTGGCTCTCTCTCCCGCGGCCCTTCATGGAACTGCCTCCCCACGTTCCCTTCGTGTCACTGACTATATCTTAGGCAGCCCGGTTACGATCCTTATCGACTTCGGGAGCACGCACAATATCATCCAACCCTGTGTCGCATCCTTTCTCCGCCTTTCCATCGATCCATTTCCATCGTTTCCCGTTATGGTGGTCAACGACACTTTTATCCATTGCTCGGGCCAATGCTCTACCGTCCCTATCCGCCTAGCCGACACCTCATTTTCCCTCTCCCTCTTTTTGTTGCTGATCGAAGGGGCTGATGTTGTGCTTGGTATGTCCTGGCTTAGCTCCCTCGATCCTATCACCGTCGACGTTGCTATCCCACAACTCACGTTCACTCATAATAACCAAACCGTCACTCTTCGTGGAGATCCCACTACTCCAGCCGCCATATGCCACTTGCTTCAAAAACAATCTGTGGCCGAGTTCTACACCCTTATTTGTGACCGACTCCCTGAACCCATGGAACTAAACAATAACCCACATACACCAACCCCCCCGGACCTTGCTACCTTGTTACAACGTTTCCATCACCTCTTTGACAAACCTACAACTTTGCCACCTGCTCGTCCTCACAACCACCACATCCCGCTCATTCCATCCTCTACTCCCGTCAATGTCCGACCCTATCGTTACCCCCACTTCTAGAAAACTATTATGACCGACTTAATCACCGAAATGCTTCGCGATGGTGTCATTAAGCTCAGCACCAGTCCCTATTCGTCTCCCGTCCTCCTCGTTCGCAAAAAGGATGGTACATGGCGTTTTTGCGTCGATTACCGCGCCTTAAACGCTATCACCGTTCGCGATAGATTTCTCATTCCTACCGTCGATGAACTCCCTGATGAAATACATGGCTCTCGTTTCTTTTCTAAGATCGATCTTCATGCCGGTTACCATCAAATTCATGTCGCGGTCGAAGACACTCATAAGACCGCATTCCGGACCGTTGACGGGCTTTACAAATTCCTTGTTATGCCTTTCGGCCTCTCGAATGCCCCCTCAACCTTCCAGTCAGCTATGAATGATCTCTTTCGAGACCGACTCCGACGTTTCGTGCTCGTTTTCTTTGACGATATCCTCGTCTACAGCCCTACTCGCGACCTTCATCTTTTACACCTCACATCCGTCTTCGAAACTCTTACCGCCAACCGCTATTTTGCCAAGCTTTCCAAGTGCGTGTTCGCTGAAACAAAAATCCATTATTTGGGGCATCTTATCTCTAGTGAAGGTGTTTCCGTCGACGAGGATAAAATCCGGGCCATCCTCGAGTGGCCGTCACCCACCACGCTCATACACTTGCGAGGTTTTCTCGGACTTACGGCTATTATCGTCGCTTTGTCCTCAACTACGCTCATATTGCTGCCCCCCTTACCGACGTCCTGCAAGAGGCACGATTTGTGTGGACCGATGCCGCTACCACATCTTTTTCTGCGCTCAAGACTGCCATGACTTCACTGCCTACCTTAGCCTTGCCCGATTTCATAAAGCCTTTTGACATCACGACTGATGCATCAGGTTTCGGTATTGGGGTAGTTCTCTCCCAATCCGACCACCCTATTGCCTTCTTTAGCAAAAAGATGAGCACTCGCATGTGTTCGGCATCGGCCTTCATACGTGAACTTTTTGCCATCGTTGAGGCAGTCCGTAAATGGCGCCATTACCTTCTTAGGCAACGTTTTTGCGTCTTCACCGATCACCATAGTTTACGCCATCTTCTTACCCAAGTTGTCCAAACCCCCGAGCAACATAAATGGGTCGCTAAACTACTCGGCTACGACTTCGAGATCCTCTATAAACCGGGTCGTGCCAATAAGGTGGCAGATGCATTGAGTCGCGTGCATGAACCTCACTGCCTTAGCCTATCCACTCCTCTTTTTCCTTGGTTGGATGAGGTTCGACAATATTTCATGTTTGATCCGAAGGTCCTCCAGTTTCTCTCCGAACTGGACACCGATCCTACTAAATTCCCACTATCTCGGGTCCATAATGGGATGGTTTTTTTTATCATGATTGTAACACCCCATACTAGTTATACTCACTTAAACGCATACAGAGCAACTAAGTTAACTTTATAGCAATATAGTAATAGTTATAGACAACCGGACGTTAAGGTACATATATAAATATATACAGTCCCAAAAGTAACTATTCATAAAAGTTGGTTGTCCGGTAAGTCAGTCTTCAAAATATCCACTCTTGGTCTCTCAACCCGGATATTCCCCAAGTCTGTCTCTAGAACCTGCCACGGAATAACAAACGTGGTTGAGCAATAACTCAGTGAACAGATCAATGAAATCAACAATAAACAATATAGGGTAAGTACAAATTATCCCTATAATCATGAAACGATAAAATAAATCAATCGAATATCACAAAGATATAACAAAGGGGTTCACATAATCACCCATTCCGTGTTACGTGTTATTCAAGTTCACATAAATCACCCGAATACACTAAACCCGTTGTTCCCAAAGAATGTACGGTTCTATGGGCATAATTGAGAACTAGCGGTGTGGGCACGACACCAACTTGCCCTCGACTACTATTAAAGCAATCCTAGTTCTGTTATGTTCTGTTCCTAGGATATCCATTCGCCCCTATGGCCGGATCAGGGCCAGCGCACTTTCCACGCATACATAAGGACGCCATAGTGATTATAGCCACCATGGCAGCATCAGAAAGTCGGTGCCCCGACAAAGTGTCTGGGTAAAGGATCACAACACATGTGATCTAACCGGATCATAAATATATAACAACAATCAATGAACAATGTCAATATGGCTTGACTCTATCTAGTCGTGCCATTCTCAATCTGATAATATCATAGTCATTGGACCGATTCAACAAATCATATTTATCATATTCCATTCGCGCCTCAGCATTCAGAGTAAAACTCAAGAATCGGGCCAACGGTCCCTATTAGGAGCAACAAACTTTGGAAAAGTCCTAAGTCGTGCTCAACTAATGGAACACCAAATGGAATTCAACAAAGAAATTACACGATAAAAATCTAAGAATCAACATCAATGAGGTATTTTCGTATCTCAAATTTACAATTCGTAAATCATATTTGAATGGATTAACCCTCAACAATAGATCAATCCCGTTCCAAGAAAATAAGAGATCCGTACCTTTATATAGTTGAGATAACCAAAATACGATGCCCAAATGCCAAAGTGTCCAAATGTCTTGCTAGTCGGATTTTCCTATCACAAGTAATATATATACACTTAGAATTATACAATGATTTCGTATATTTGTTTGATCTCTTTATCTTATTGGCACCCTTTTATTAGCTTATGTTAACTTTATTTACACTATATTTGCTTATAGTTCAATTCTAGTGTTTATGAAATGGTGCAAAAGGAGTTGAACAAAACAACCAAACTATTGCAAAAGGAAAACTCCCCTGCACATTTTAGCTTCTGTCCGTCTCCGTGTTGGACATATTACTCATACTTAGGAGCTTAATTGCATGATAGTTTCTAAATGAAAGTTGTACCTATGCCGCTTAGGAATCCAATCGCTCTGGATTCATGCTGTTTGAAGTTGTGATTGATTTTATATGAATTTTTCAATAACAGTGTGCAGTTCCCGATTTTACAGAGACCAGCTACTATAATTTGCTGTTTTGACACACCTAAGATCAAAACTAAGCTTTGGACTCTTCATAACAATTGTTCTAGACACACTAAGGTTTCCAACCACATATCACACACCTTATTTGGATTAATGGTTAATTTTATACACATTTTTAAAGTAACCTGCAGATTTGGGTTTTTCCAACAGCATCATTTTTAACTATTTCAAGATATCAACACTACCATTTTGATTTGGTAACCATTATAAACCATCTATGAACCAATTCGATTTGGTTTAACAACCTTGAACATCACATAATCAAAACCTAGATAAGTTATTCAAGCATCTAACTCAAAGATTATCAAAGTTCTTACCTTTAAGGATGATTACACCTCTTCAAGGTGTTGATTCCTTTAATCCCTTAACTCCAGCCCCTAATCAATAAGAACACACATAAACTTAGAATAAATCTTCCTCAAATAACTTATATTTCAAGATTACAAGCTTACCCAATGATTTACCTTCATGATTGAGCTCCAAATCTTCAAAATCTCATCATTTCATCAAGTTATGAGGCTTAATTTTATGGAAAAGGGTTTGGGTCTAGGGTTTAGAAGAAAACGTGAAGATGAAGAAGATATAATCTGATTATGAATTTTTATAAATTTCAGAATTCTTTTTATATTTTTCAATTTTTCACTTTTAGTCCCTCAAGTTTCATAAATTACAAATATACCATGTGTGGAGAATTTTTTCACATTTTTGGTTTAATTATTGTTTCATTTATCCATGTTTAACCCCTATAATGGTTATGTTTCACAAAGTTAGTTTGGTTTAAGACCATATGCTATAGGTACAAGCATACAAAGCAATGACTAACTACAAACACTAACTTTTTCACTTAAATTTCGATATGAAAGCCCGATTATTATAATGATCGACTTTTGATTCCCGACGTTTCTGACCTCCGCCAACGCCTTGTTGCTGAGTTTCATGCATCGCCGTCGAGTGGCCATTCTGGCGTTCAACCGACCATGCGACGCTTAACAGTTTCCTTGCACTGGCCCAACATGAAGTCCGACGTTGCATCTTTCATCCGTACATGTGCTGTCTGCCAACAGAAAAAATATCCCACCCATAAACCCTATGGCCTTTTACAGCCTCTCCCTGTTCCCAATCAAGTGTGGCAAGACTTATCCATGGATTTCATAACCCAACTTCCGCCATCGAACGGTAAAACCACCATTTGGGTTATTGTTGACCGCCTCACTAAAAGTGCCCACTTCATCTCCCTTGCCCCTCACTACACCGCCACCACGTTAGCCACTGTCTTCCTCACCACCATCTACCGCCTTCATGGGTTACCCAAGTCAATCGTCTCAGATCGTGATCCCCACTTTTTGAGCAACTTTTGGAAGGAGTTTTTCAAACAACTTGGTACTACCCTTCTACATTCCAGCTCCTATCACCCCTAAACCGACGGTCAAACCAAAGTGGTTAACCGCTGCCTCGAGTCCTATCTCCGTTGCTTTGCCAATGATGAACCGAAGTCTTGGCATCGGTACCTTTACTTGGCGGAATTCTGGTACAACTCGTCCTATCATAGCGCCATCGGGATGCCTCACTTTCAGGCCCTCTACGGACGGCCTCCCCCGACTATTTCGTCATATGTACGGGGTTCTTCTCCCGTAGCCTCCATCAACGAGACTCTTATAGCCCATGATCGTCTACTCGACAGCTCAAAGATACCTTGGGTCGCTCACGCCAACGGATGGTTGACCAAGCAAACAAGCATCGCCCGGAGAAATCTTTCGACATTGGTGACTGGGTTTAATTGCATCTCTGTATTTATCGCCAATCATCGGTTCAATCCCGTCACTCTCATAAGCTCGCACGACGTTTTTTTGGACCATTCAAAGTTCTGGAACGACTTGGACAGGTTGCCTACCACCTCGCACTCCCGTTAGAGAGTCGAATCCATCCGGCTTTCCATGTCTCAGTATTACGGGCCTGGCATGGTGATCCCCAACTCCACCGCATCCCACTGCCGCCTTTGACCCATAACGACGTACCTCTCTTGCAACCTGCCATACTCGATCATCGTTCCATCATTCGTCACGGTAAGGCTACTTATCAAGTTCTAGTTCAATGGTTGGGTTGTGAGCTTAGTGAGGCTACTTGGGAAGACACTTCTGCAATTCATCAGTCTTATCCGTCTTTTACCTATTCGTCAATGCTCCCACAGTCTGTTCTTATGGATTCTGACCTTGCGGACAAGGTCGCGTCTCGAGGGGTGAGTATTGATATGAGCACCCACGCAGAAGGCCAGGCCCAGACAGGAAGACCCACACGTACACGTGTACGTCCAGATCACTACCAATATTGAGATATTCAATTAGTAGTTTAATTATTAGTTATTTCCTATTTTCTGTAGTAGTGTTTGGATGTGGACTTCGTCAATGATCCATGTTGTGCATTTCCTTTTCTTTAGCTTCAAGTTAGGGTAGTGGAGTATCCCACTCACTATCAGTTACATTACTATAAGTATTGTTTTTTTTTTAAATGAAAATCATCAGAAAATTGCCCCAAGTTCACTCTTCTCAATCTCAATTCTGTGGAGACTGCCCATCTCGAATCCGGCTATTATCAGAAACCCACTGCAAATAGTATTAGCTTACCAAATTATACCTTCAATATATGCTCATAGTTCGTATGCTTAAAATATGCCATAATGAGATCGAAAATTTCTGGTTAAACGGTGTAGTTTTGGCCCAAGATTAGCTCAATATTCTAATATGATTATACGGCCAAATCAACCACCAAGAGGTAGGAAGTTTTATTCTCCCTAAACAACGTCTACTGGTTTTTTAATTAATACAAGGATTGACTAACTTCTTTTGAAGTATATAATATTTTATATACTGCAAATGAACTCACAAGCCCTCCTCACCATTGGGAGGTTTGAATCCCTGACCTCCTAGGAGGCTGAGCTCTACCAGTAACCCGGATACTGCTAGGCCAAAGGCCCTTTGATAGGATTGACTTACTTGTATAAATAGTTGTTGACATGCCTCAAATTACTGGTAGTAGACCCTTGTGTTGTCATCAGGCTGTCACATGTCACTATAACCCTCATGGTTTTCAATAAAACGTTAGGCACTGAACTAAATCAAGTAGATCATTCATGTCCACTCTTCCCATCGAGGCTGATTTCAAATAATTTTGTTCACTCTCATGTGTTGCAAACATAAAAATACAAATTAAAACAATTAAAACCATACTTGTTGGCAAATGTTTCCATGCAACCTCTTGCATACCTAATGCGATTTACCAAAATCGGAATATATTTGATTACCTTGTCAACTATTACGAGACTACAAGATGCTCCATTCATTTAATAATCAGTTCTTGAAATTAAAATATTCACAAAATGGATTGGTATCACCATGGATCAAACCTGAATGTAGTCTTAATTACAGGTACCACAAAAAGAAGAGGAAGCAAGAAGCACTCACATCGCGTAAGTTACTGTTCATCCTTTAAGAGATTAGGCAGGGGAGGTTCTCTATATGCCTACCACATAGACAATTTAGCAGTTTAATTAGATAAGAACAGTACAAGATTGTAAATTGTATGGGTGTAACCAGAAACCAGTTACTAGATCATTCTTTGGTATTGTTGCATAAAGTGACAAATGGCAATCTAAACTTGATGCGCTTCAGTCAGATGGAAAAGAATAATGTTTACTAGCTCGTTTTATCCTGCCATATGAGAAAGTCTGGACTACTTACAGGAGATTCATCATCTGAATTGTCACTGTGCCACTCTGCTCCAGTAGACAATGCTGCAGCTCGTTTTTCTTCTCTTTCCTTTTCTTTTTTCTGAAGCAACCTCTTTGCTCGAGCAACTTTAGACCTGTTGAGAAGTAAAAGAATGAAAGTATTCTGAGTATACCCAATATTTCAGATGGAGTGCAAGTGTGTTGAAGATGTGACGTTCAAAAATTGTGAATATGATCTAGCAATAAATGTTAGTAGGCTCTATCCTATAAGAATCAATCCTAAAACACCTTTATATTGTCATAAATTAATCTTCATTTATTTGTAAAAGATAGTTGCTATTTATTGGACCATTCTAACCCAAATAGAATGTAATCTTGACACATATTTTTTCTATTTGGATGAAAATTGAAGTAATTAATTTTTTTTACAAAAAACAATAATTAATATACACAAAAAATGATTATAGTTAAATGATAAATTTATAAAAATACAAATTTAACTAATCAATATACACAAACAATTATCATAGTTAAATACTTAATAAATTTGTTGCCTTTCAAAAAAAATAAAAAAAAATACATTTAACTAATTTACTTACACTAATTAATGCACACAAAAAATGATTATAGTTAAATGAGAAGTTAAAAAATATAGGTCATATAAAAGTGCTATAATTTAACACTAACCGATTGGAGACCGTAGCACTTGTGCTATGTTTAGCACTTTCAGCTGGAGATGGTCTAATTGATCAGTTATTCAAAGGCGATTTCCAATCTCAAAAGATCCATACTATTTTCTTCTAACAGAAACTTGAATCCATAGACATTCCCTCATATTCGAATAACGAAAGTTTAAGCTAAAGTGAGAAACTAGTGGATCTAGGTCAAAATAAGAAACTGGTGATAAGCCCAACTGGTTTGTTAATCACAAAGATAGATCATAAAAGAGAGTGCTGCCATAGCAAGTGCTATTTAACAGCCTCCGGGAAAAAAAAAGAAAGAAAGTAGCATGGATAACCGTTAATCCGTTATGTGTTCTGCATGCAACAGATATCATATTTTTTTTTGAACGGCAGATAACACACACATTCCCGCGGTATCCGGGCATCCGAGGGCAGCACCGACTAATCCACGGCGACCCGACCCATCCCTTTGGACTGGACCCGTCCAGGGGCCGACTAAGCCCGACCCAAGGACCGAACCCGCAACCCATAGACTGGTTGCTCGGAAACCTGGACCCGATCCGACCCAGAGTCTGGGATGCTCCTCATGCGCCCAAAGCTTCCCCCTAGGCTCGAACCCGGGTAGACTGGGATACCATCCACAGTCCCCCCCGGGGTGTTACCGAGCTTCAGGTTACCACTTAGGCAAGACATGTCCCTAGTCACAATCTGAATAAATAATCCATCGGCAAACACTTATAGATCTGAAGATGAAGCAATAGGACGGAATCCTTCGAATACATTGTCAGTTTGACGGTCATCTAGTACTTGAACCCTTTTATACAACATGCTTCTCGGTAACCTTTTCTTTGGTCTAACCTAATGAACCAATTTATATCAAAAGATATGAAATAAGCATCGTTTAAGTAAAATGAAATAATACATGTATATATTTATATGATAGATACTTGGATATCTCTATAAAGATCCAGGAAGCAATCCCCAAAATTTGAACATTTTCTTGAAAGTAATTGCCATCATTTTCTCCAAGATGCATGCAATTGCATTCTTTATACATTATTCCTGTCATAACTCTTGATCCAAAATCCGGAAAAAGTTTCTGAATAGAACTTGTTGGTGGACTAATGTAGTAGCAGTAGGACTTCCTTTCCCTATGCAATCAAAATGCACCATTTGCAGATGCTCTGTAGACTAAAACAGGTGATAGTAGCCACTTATTTAAATATTGTTCACAATTCTAAGTGAATATAATACCACTTGGCTAAAAAGTTGGTAACACCCCCAAAATAATAATAATAATATATAATAGTTATAGTAAATTATTATTATAATAATGATGCAAAAGAATCCACTCTTTGTTATGCTTATGCATTACCATTCTTTCTCTCTGAAAACCATAACACTTTATAAAGTACACATAAATACAAATGATGGATAAAATTGTGACTAAGCCAAGTATTAGTTGATTACTGAAAACTAAGTGCAAAATCACCTTTCGCTGAATAGTTTCAAGAAACAGCGATTCATTCACGAACCAATGGAAATATTGCCTCAACAAATTAAGGCCTCAGTCAACCCTTTGGATTTTTTTTTTATCATTCCACCACTGTTTCCACCTATATATCAGAGGTTTGTCCAACTCTTGATTCTGGAAAATTAAAATAAGCAATGAGATAAGAATAAATTTACCGCTTCTGTGAGTAGTAATTAATTCCCCAACACAAACTCCAGTAAACCTGAGAAGAATCAGGAGGAGAAAGAACAGAAATTCCTTCATCTTCTTTATCTTCTTCTATGAGATGTAGATCCAACCTAGCATCAATGTTCCCCTCATGTTCATGTAAGGCTGTCAAGAAAATATAATGGAGAATTAATTTGATAAAGTACCAAAGAAGTCATATCGACAACAATCACAAAGGTTTCACATAGCTTCACAACACAAAAAGTGAGGAGTCTGTTATTGTGATTGTTGATTGTGTTCTCCCTCCTCATACAACCTCAAAATATGTTCTAGAAACTTCAAGAATACCCATATATAATAAGATTGAACCATACCTTTGTACAAGTAATTAATTGCTTGTGTTGTTGCACTTAGGAAAGAATAACAACGCCCCACATTCATATATACTTGGCCCTTCACAAAAATTTAATATATAAAAATCATACAAATAAAGAATTAGCCAGACTAAACCAGTACCAACTAGGCATGTAAGCTTATATAAATAAGTCCCTCGTCCCACATTGAGCAGCATCCGTGTTGGGAAATTCAGAATTTCACAAGTACAGTTAATACAACTAGAAGAACTTGGTTACTACTTCTGAAGATTACTACTTCTGAAGTTAATGCTGCTGAACAAGATTAATGCTGCTAAGTCAAGGTTAATACTGCTAGAGGAGATTACTACTGCTAAAAAATTTTAGTACTGCTAGTAGTTAGTACTGCTGAATGTTAATACTGCTCAAAGTATTAATACTGCTGAAGACTTAGTGTTGCTTATGAGATAATCAAGATTCGTGCAGATCAAGTTTGAAGATTAAGGAAAGCTTGGAGATAAAGATAGAAGATTATTTTGAAGATCTTTTATTATTTGTAATTATCTTTTATCTTCAGTATATATAGAATAGTTTAGACTTGATAGAAAATAACTTTTAGCATTCTAAGTTTTTGTTTTGATAGAGAGAATCAACCTCAAGGTTTGTAATCCTAATTCTAGAGAAGTAGAATTCGTATTGATGAGCCTGTTCATCAATATTGAGGTTGTGTGTTGAATCTTGTAACTTTATAATCATTCAATAAAGTTTGCAAGTTCTTATTCTGATTTACTGTGTTCAATTAATTATTGAATATCAAAGTGTTATTCCGCAAACTTCTTTGATATTGTTTCTGAGTGTTTATTCTTGTTTAGAATTAAGATCCTGTCAAGTGGTATCAGAGCTAGTATTCTCAGAAATCTTATTCATCATGGAAAACACAGCTGAATCAAACAGTACTCTGGTCTCAAAAGTTCCAATGCTCAGATCCAATGAATTTGATATGTGGAAGATTAGAATCAAGCAATACATTCTCCTCACAGATTACTCTATGTGGGACATCATTGAGAATGGTCCATCTGATGCAGGAAAGATTGGTGAAGATGGAAAAAGAACCCCTCCAAAGACAGATGCAGAAAGAAAGACAAGGCAGACAGAGATGAAAGCCTTGAGCACACTGCTCTTGGCCATTCCCAATGAATATCAACACCAATTCTGTAATTGCACTGATGCACAGATGCTCTGGAATGCTCTAAAGAAGAGATTCTCTGGTACCAAAAGTACCAAAAGAAATCAAAAGGCAATCCTAAAACAACAGTATGAAAACTTTATGTCAACTAAGAATGAGTCCATGACTCAAACTTTTGACAGGTTTAACAAACTGATTGGTGAACTGGCTACTATGGGAGTACAAATTGATCAATATGATGTGAACAGAAAGTTATTAAGGTCTCTTGGAGATGAGTGGACCATGTACACTGTTTCATTCAGACAAAATGATCAGTTGGAAGAAAAAGAACTTGATGATCTGTACAATGATCTTAGAGTATTTGAAGCTGAAGTGGAGGCAAAGAAGAAGCCTTCTGGATATATTCATAATGCTACACTCCTATCAGCATCAATTGATTCTACTGCTAACCCTGAATCAGTGAATGCTGCTAATGGAGCAAATCAAGAAAAAGGCACTGATTATGTGTTTGAAGCCTTTCTTGCCAGTCATGGGAATTCCTCCTTAATCAATGATGATTTGGAACAACTTCATCCTGATGATCTGGAAGAGATGGATATTAAATGGCAGATGGCCATGCTTTCCATGAGGGTGAAAAAGTTCATAAAGAGGACTGGGAGGAACAACTTCTCCCAAAGAAGAGAAGATGGAGTAGGGTTTGATAAATCAAAGGTGGAATGCTACAAATGCCATCTGAAGGGACACTTTGCAAGGGAATGCAGAAGTGGAGTGTCTCACAACAACAACCACCAACAAGCTCAATCTGGAAGCTTCAATAACAACAGAAACTCTGCTCAAGCCCTTGTTTCTCAACAAGGAATGAGGTTTGATTAGAGTGATCAAGTAGAAGAGGCTATCCAGAATCAAGCTCTTATGGCTGAAGTATCTGATCTCCCATCTGAGGTAAATTCTAATCTCTGTTCTAAAACTTGCATAGATACTGTTAAAAGGTACAGGGATTACAATCAGAAGATGAGTGATGACCTAAAGAGATTAGAAAAGGATATCAAAGATTATGTGAGAATTGTTGAGAGGTTTGAGGAACAGATTAAAGGTTTTCAAGCCAATGAACTCCAACACTCATATGACACAAATTACTGGAAGTGGGAGAAAAAGGATCTAGAGCTCAAACTGACCAAATCTAAAGAGGAGAGTGAGAAATTGAGAGATGATCTAACCAAGGTCAAGCTTGATGTAGAAAAGTTTTCCAATGCTTCTAAAGCAATGGACTCTTTACTACAAACTCAGATTCATGATAAGCTGAGAAGAGGAATTGGATATAATGCCACACCTCCACCATATAACAACAATTACATTCCTCCTACTTTAGACCTGTTAGAAACCAAAGATAGGAAGAACTTACCTGAGGGAGCCACTGAGATAGATCCCTTAGATGAGGTAGTTGTTGAAGATAAGTCTGACAAAGAGGTTGACAAGAGTAAGGAGAACAAGGTGAGTGGTGTGATTCCTCGAGAAAATAATATTATCACCAATGAGGACTGTGGAAGGGCTTGGATCAAATCCAAGGACATAGAGAAGACAGAGGGAAAGTCTGGTAAGGTCCATTACAAATAGACCACAGTTGTGAATCCAGGTACTTGCAAACAGTGTGCATGTAAGAAGACTGAGCCCCAAAAACATGATAAAAAGAGGGGAAATCAAAGAAACTGGAATAATCAGTGGGCACAGAAACAAGGGGTTGATCTTAGTAAAATCAATAGACCAAAACCTTGTTTTATCTGTGGAAAATTAAATCATCTTGCCAAATACTATTATTTCAATCCTATAAACCAAAGTATGAACTTTCAAAGACCTATGCAAAAACCCTTGGGTTATAGGAAGTTTGAAAAGAACCATGTGGCTAAGAAATCTGTTAAATCTAAAAGTCACATGAAGAAAAAGTCCATTAAAGAAAGTGTCAATATGTGGGTTCCTAAAAGCACTAAAAATGTTAGTACTGCTACCACAAATAGTGCTGCTGACAATGATAGTCTTGCTAGAAGTAATACTACTGCTAACAATGTTAGTACTGCTAACATTGATAGTACTTCTTCAAAAGTTAATACTGCTAACTCTGTTAGTGCTGCTAATAAGGTTAGTATTGCTCAACCTGTTAGTACTGCTAACTCTGTTAGTGCTTCCAAAGTTAGTACTGCTTCTAGTGTTTGTGCTGCTAAGCCAATCATATTGACAAAGTACTCTAATAAAGAGTGCTCTGAGTTTAAAAACCTCATCAAAAAGGAATGTAAATACTTTGATGAGAAAGGGAGACCTAAGACCACTTTGGATTGGGTCCCCAATCAATACTAATTATTTAATCTTATGTGCAGGGCAACCAGCAGCTCAAGGGGAAGAACATCTGGCATGTTGATAGTGGTTGCTCTAGGCACATGACATGGAACATGTCATGCCTCAAGAATTTCAAGAAAATTGATGGTGGACATGTTGCCTTTGGTAATACTCCAGATGTAGGTAAGATAAGTGGTAAGGGGGATGTATCCAAAGGTAAAATGACCTTTGAAGATGTATTCTATGTTGAACAGTTAAGGTACAACCTGTTAAGTGTATCACATATTTGTGACAAGCAACATAGTATATTATTTACAGTTTCTGAATGCATTATCCTTGCTCCTCGATTCAAGGTAGTTGATGAGAAGATGATACTACTAAGAACTCCCAGAAAGGATAATGTATATTGCTTATATATGGAAAGTGTTTCAACTGATTCATCCCTAAACTGTCTTGTTTCAAAAGCCTCTTTGGATGAATCGTCACTTTGGCACAGAAGGATATGTCACATGAACTTTAAAACAATGAATAAACTTGTTAAAAACAACCTTGTAAGAGGTTTACCTTCCAAAGTCTTTTCATGTGATGATCATTATGTTGCCTGTCTCAAAGGCAAACAACACAAAACTTCTCATAAGTCCAAAGAGTTGAACACAATCTCTACTTCTCTTCAGTTGTTGCATATGGATCTGTTTGGTCCTACAAATGTTATGAGTATTGGTAAGAAATCATACTGCCTAGTTATTGTTGATGATTACTCTAGATTTACTTGGGTATATTTTCTAAGGACTAAGGATGAGACAAGTGGACTGATCAAATCCTTTATTCTAAGAATTGAAAACCAAACTAATCAAAAGGTAAAAGTCATTAGGTCAGACAATGGTACTGAATTTAAAAATCTTGACCTAAACACATTTTGTGAGGAAAAAGGAATTGAGAGGCAATACAGTGCTCCTAGGACTCCACAACAAAATGGTGTTGCTGAGAGAAGGAATAGGACACTGATTGAAGCTGCTAGATCTCTGTTGGCAAATTCAAAACTTCCAATTACTTTCTGGGCTGAAGCAGTTAATACTGCTTGCTATGTCCAAAAAAAAGTTCTAGTAGTCAAGCCTAAAAACAAGACACCTTATGAGCTTTTAAATAACAGAAAACCTTTTATAGGTTTTTTCAAACCTTTTGGGTGTCCTTGTACCATACTCAATACCAAAACTCACTTAGGAAAGTTTGATAGCAAGGCAGATGATGGTTTTCTTGTTGGTTACTCATCTCAGAGTAAGGCTTACAGAGTTTTTAATACTTCTTCTAGAATAATTGAGGAAAGTGACAATGTCAAGTGCAATGAGAACACACCAAATCCTATTGGATCTGATCCTCAGTGGTTATTTGACATTGATTCACTAACTAACTCTTTGGGTTTCAGTAGTGATTATCATACAGGTTCAGGAAGTGGAAGATCAGGGGATGAACAAACACAAGTACAAGACATTATTCCTCAGTCTGTGATCTTTCCCATACCTACAAGAGAGCCTATTGATGTCTGTGCAAAAGAGACAATGACTGAACCTTTTCAGAATGAAGAAGAAGGAAGAGATGAGGAGAATCAAGTGCATGAAGAGCCAGAAGCAGCTGATGAGATCCCCTCAGCTGACTTATATGATTCCAATCTGGATGTGGGAATCAATGAAGAACCTAGTCATCAGACTAGAACTCAAAAGAATCATCCTCCAGAGCTGGTCATAGGAGATATCTCTTCTCGTATGATAACAAGGAATCAAAGCAGACTTCAAGAGCTGCAGGATCAACAACACACAGTACTCTCCTGCTTTCTATCTCAGATTAAGCCTAAGAAGGTTTTTGAAGCAATGAAATATTCCAGTTGGATAGAAGCTATGCAAGAAGAGTTACTGCAGTTCAAGTTGCAAGAAGTTTGGGACTTGGTGGACCTTACAAAAGGTCATAGAGCTATTGGCACCAAGTGGATTTTCAGGAACAAAAAGGATGAGAGAGGCATTGTGATAAGAAACAAAGCAAGGCTGGTAGCACAAGGGTACACTCAAGAAGAAGGCATTGACTATGAAGAAGTGTTTGCTCCAGTGGCAAGGGTAGAAGCAATTAGGCTATTTCTAGCCTATGTCTCATACATGAAGTTCAAGGTATACTAAATGGATGTGAAGAGTGCCTTTCTGTATGGTACAATTGATGAAGAAGTATATGTCTGTCAGCCCCCTGGATTTGAAAATCCATCATATCCAGACAGAGTATACAAACTGAAGAAAGCACTTTATGGTCTGCATCAAGCCCCAAGAGCATGGTATGATACACTGTCTACCTATCTCTTGGAGAATGGGTTTGAAAGAGGAATAATTGACAAGACCCTATTCATTAAAAGAAGTAAGAAGGACATCCTATTGGTTCAGAGACTTTGAAAAGTTGATGCACAAGAGCTTTAAAATGAGTTCAATGGGTGAACTTACCTTCTTCCTTGGGCTTCAAGTGAGACAGAAGAAAGATGGGATCTTCATAAGCCAATCAAAATATGTGAAAGACATCCTGGACAAATATGGTCTAACAGACTCAAAGCCAGCAAGCACACCTATGGAGACTCATAAACAGATCACTGCTGATCTTGAGGGGGAGGATGTGGATGTCCATCTTTATAGATCAATGATTGGATCACTCATGTATCTCACAGCCTCAAGACCAGACATCATGTTTCCAGTGTGTTTGTGTGCCAGATTCCAAGTCAATCCAAAGCAATCACATCTTCAAGCTGTTAAAAGGATTTTCAGATACTTAAGAGGGAAAACTAGACTAGGTCTTTGGTATCCATATGAATCCAACTTTGACTTGATTGCCTATTCAGATAGTGACTTGGGAGGTGCTAACATGGACAGAAAGTCTACTTCAGGTGGATGTCAACTTTTGGGTGCAAGACTAGTATCCTGGCAGTGTAAGAAACAAACCACAGTGTCCTTATCAACAACAGAAGCTGAGTATATTGCTGCTGCAAGATGCTGCTCTCAGGTTCTATGGATTCAGAATCAGATGCTGGACTATGGGGTAACCTTTCTTCACACTCCAATCTTCATTGACAATAGCAGTGCTATAAGCATTGTTAACAATCCAGTCAAGCACTCCAGAACTAAACACATTGAGATCAGGTATCAATTTATCAGAGATTGTAATGAAAAGAAGCTAATTCAAGTTGCTAAAGTTCATACTGACAACCAGTTTGCTGATCTATTCACTAAAGCTTTTGATGTGGGTAGATTCACTTTCTTGGTCACAAGTGTGGGCATGATCAACTCTGAATAAGCTCATTTTGTTTAAAAAGTGTTTTCATACATATTATTGGTGTATTCTTTGGTGCTACTAACATCTTTTTCTATTACCTTGCTCAGAGTACCTCAAGCTTCAAACAGTGTAAGTATAGTTAATGCTGCCATTGCAGTTTTAATACTGCCAATGCACAGTTAATACTGCTAGTTAGTTAATACTGCTAGTGGTTAATACTGCTCTCAGTTAACACTGCTAGTTAGTTAATACTGCTAGTTAGTTAATACTGCTCTCAGTTAATACTGCTAGTTAGTTAATACTGCTAGTGGTTAATACTGCTCTCAGTTAATACTGCTAATGGTTAATATTGCTCTCAGTTAATACTGCTAGTTAGTTAATACTGCTAGGTGTTAATACTGCTTATGTTCCGAATCGTATGAATACCCTGTTTGCCCGCCCAAAAGTCCATAACGACTCTTTGATTTCTATTCATCTGCTCTCTAACCCTTTTTCTCTTAAGAACAAGTGTTTCAGTCCAACATACTCAAGCTTCAATGGCATCCATGGCTTTCATTGATGAGCACAACGAGATTGCGATGCTACAGAAGCCGAAACAAGCTGCTAGATTCCACCAGATTGTGGATTTTCTTAAGTCCAGCCACATTGCCCATGCTCTCATTGTGTCACCGACAATCTACATAGAGCATCAACGGCAATTCTGGGCAAATGCCTCCATAGTCTCAGAGAATGGAGTGCAGATTCTGAAGACAAGGGTGTGTGATAAACCCTTGTCAGTCTCTGAAGAGGTGATACGCATTTGTCTACGTCTAGACGATGCTGCAGGTATTACTTCTATTCCAAATGAGGACTTGTTCTCTAATTTGTCAAGAATGGGGTATGGAGGCCAATTGGGTGGTTTCAAATTCTCAAAAGCAAATTTTTATACCCAATGGCGTTTTCTTGTTCATACCTTAATGCAATGTATTTCCAAAAATACTACTGGATGGAGTGAGTTTAGCAGTACCATTGCTTATGCTTTGGTCTGCTTGGCCACTGCCAGAAAGTACAATTTTTCACGAATGATTTTCAGTGATCTTGTATCAAACTTGGGAAGCAAAAAGAGTTTTTACATGTACCCCAGGTTTGTTCAGGAAGTTATAACCCATGAATTGACGGATATGCCTCACTTTGATGAGGTATATGTACCAAAAATCCCCAAAGGTAAGGTCTTTTCAAACATGAAAAGATCTCCATTGGACACAGAAGGAGTTGACACCCCATTGTTCTCTACAATGATGGTGGTGTCCCACACTGAAGAAGGTATGGCAGCAGGGTCAAGGCCCTCATTAGACCATCCCACTGCTAGCCAATCCCAACCTTCACCCTCCATATCAATCCCTCAGTCTCTTGTTAAAAAGCCAATTTCTCCAATAACCCAAAATTATATAAGGAAAAAGGTAAAGAAGGCTCCTTCCCTTCTTGTACCTTCACCCACAGAGCCTATAAGCCCTCTAATGGAGAATTCTCCATTAGAGAATTTCAACAGGGAAACCACAGGGGTGTCTCCCAACCCCAGGGAGGTGCTCAACAAGGAGATGAATGAGCATATGGGTGTTAAGGCTGCCACTACTCCTGCTAGCACAGAGGAGGTCAGTGGTAACATAAATAAGACCTTCCCCATGGCAACTTTGGATGAGCAATCATCCAAAGGTCCCAGGTGCCATGAAACCACGGGGGTAGCAGGTGCTTCTACTAGGCAGAAGACCTCTACTACAAAAAGATCCCATGATCCTTCAAAAGAGGGTAATACTTCTGGAGAAGGTGAGGACAAATATAACTATTTTGAATTGATGGAAACCATGGGAAACATAAACATGGATGTGATCAAGCAGGGGAAAGAAATAGAAGAGCTGAAACTGATAGTTCTGTCTCAACAAGAACAGATTGTCAACTTGAAGCAAATGGTGAAGAAATTGATTCTACAAAAGAAGAAGAAACAATTTATGCTAAGAAGGAGGAAACCAGTGACTGATGCTCCCAAAAAGGGGGAGTCAGAAGCTGATGTCAACATGGAAGATGCGAAAGCTAAGGGGGAGCAAGAGAAAGTGGATGTTGAGGGGGAGCAACAAAAAGTGGAAACTGAGTTGGTACAAGAAGCAGAAATGGTACAAGAAGTAGAAATAGTACAAGAAACAGAAAAAGAGAAAGAAGCAGTAACAGTTAATACTGTTGAGTCAAGCCAAGCAGCAGAAACAGTTTCTACTTCTGACCTGAAAGAAGCAGCAGAAATAGTCAAGAAGTACTAACAGATCTTGAAATTGCTGAGACCTTAATCAAAGCCAAACATGATACTCCCAAGGTCACCTCAAAGGCCAAAGGAGTTGTCATCAAAGAAAAAGGTGAAGTGATCAAGAAAGCAAATGTAGAGAAGAAGGAAAGCAAAGACAAAGGCAAAGCTAAAATGATGGAATCTGATCAACCAGTCAAAAAGCAAAGGTTGGTTGAATCAGATGAAGCTTTGGCCAGGAAGATGCAGACTGATATTGAAAAAGAAGAAAGGGTTCAGGTTGAAAAGGTCAGAGAAATGGCTAAGGCTCTAGCTGCTGAACTGAATGAAGCCTATCAACAAAGCCTGGCAACTGAACTTGCACAGAAGAAAGCAGCATCTCTGAAGAAATCTGTGGTCAAAACAGCTGCAAAGAAGAGACAACCCTCAAAGACATTCCTAGGTACCCAAGAGAGAAACAAGATGATTACATTTCTCAAGGGTGTTGTAGGAGTCAGAAAGGAGATGTTCTCAAAGATGACATTTGAGCAAATTAAAGAGCTGTACAATTATGAAATGATAAAGCTTCAAGAGAATGAAACTGCAAGAGTGAAGATGGAGAAGAGAATGAAAGAAAGCAATGATTTCATGATAGAAAAACCTTTCCCTGATGAGCAAGAAACACCACCAAAGAAAGAAGCAACTCTTGGTGAAAGTCTAAGGACTTTAAAAAGAACCAAGATGATGGCAAGGAGAAAGTCAACCAAGAAGCCTAGAGTTGCAGAAGAAGTTGAGAAGGTTGCTGAAGAAGAAGAGGCACCTAAGTCATCTGAATAGAAAGAATCAACAAGGTCTGATGATGTAAATCTATACATGGTAGTGTTGGACAAAGTGCCTGAACCAATTTCAGCTGAACCTGTTAGTGTGAAGCCTCCTGAAGTCATCTTCTGGGATACACTGAAGGTTAATGGTAAAGAGTACATCAGGCTCAAGAGGAAGGATGAAAAGTATGAAGTATACAATACTTGGGCAAAGATTGTAAGAACATGCTCCAGGTCAGATCTTGAAGAAATGTTTGAGATAGGAATGAAGTTGTATGCAGATCAACTGAAAGCTCCAGAGATTTCAATTACAAAATTAGTGATGGAGTATCTGTGTATGATGTTCCAACCTGAAGAAGTAGAGCATGTGATCAGAAATATGTTCAAAACTGTCAACAAGTGGACTCTATATGAAACTAATGGAGTATATGCACTAACTATGGACTTAAATCACATAGAGTACTTCCTAGTGGATAGAGTGTACAATCACAGCAGACTGAAGCTTCATGCAATGCTGAAGAAGAAGCTAGGATGTGTTTCAAATTCAGAAATGGCTAAGTATCTGATCCAAAGAACTATAAATCAGAGTTTGGGGTTGGATGCAAATACAGGAGTATAAGACATGATGAAGTTTTGGGAGCATCTTGAAGATTATCGGAAGAACTTGACTTCTCTTCCTAAAAGTCAAGTTAGGGGGAGATTGTTGGGAAATTCATAATTTCACAAGTACAGTTAATACTGCTAGAAGAACTTGGTTACTACTTCTGAAGATTACTACTTCTGAAGTTAATGCTGCTGAACAAGATTAATGCTGCTAAGTCAAGGTTAATACTGCTAGAGGAGATAACTACTGCTAAGCAATTTTAGTACTGCTAGTACTTAGTACTGCTGAATGTTAATACTACTCAAAGTATTAATACTGCTGAAGACTTAGTGCTGCTTATGAGATAATCAAGATTCGTGCAGATCAAGTTTGAAGATTAAGGAAAGCTTGAAGATAAAGATAGAAGATTATTTTGAAGATCTTTTATTATTTGTAATTATCTTTTATCTTCAGTATATATAGAATAGTTTAGACTTGATAGAAAATAACTTTTAGCATTCTAAGTTTTTGTTTTGATAGAGAGAATCAACCTCAAGGTTTGTAATCCTAATTCTAGATAAGTAGAATTCGTATTGATGAGCCTGTTCATCAATATTGAGGTTGTGTGTTGAATCTTGTAACTTTATAATCATTCAATAAAGTTTGCAAGTTCTTATTCTGATTTATTGTGTTCAATTAATTATTGAATATCAAAGTGTTATTCCGCAAACTTCTTTGATATTGTTTCTGAGTGTTTATTCTTGTTTAGAATTAAGATCCTGTCAAACCGTAAAAGTCTGATCTTTGAGTTGCATTAGAAAATTGGAAGGAAGACTGATATCCTGGTAAGTAGTCCAAAAGCATGCCACATGCCATTTCTTAAAGGGACATTTATGTGGGACGGAGCAAGAAAAGACATGAATGGATATATCAAAGAACACCAACATACAAATATCTTAGTGTCAAAAAAACAAAAATTATAGAGTACACACAACTTAAAAGACATGATAGCTTTGACAAAATAAAAAATTGCAGAAAACTAAGTAAAAAAATAAACATTAAGAAACTATCAACACCCATTTGAAGAACAAGGAATCAAGATAGTGCTTCTGTTGTTGGTTGGAGCTGTACGAAAGACAAATTGAAAAGGTCATAGACAATAATTGTGAGAATAGACAAGATAAGTAGCTTCACCTTAAACATCTTTCGAGGCACAACATGAAGGAACATCAATGTGCTTTTGCTTTACCATATTGATCACCAAACGGCTAATGGTAAGTTTGTATATTAGAAGTTCCAGCACATGGAGAAGTGCTCTGAGAAGGCAGCATGCCAACACCCAAAGCACAGAGCATGTAATAGCCCAGCTCACTAGATCCAAACACCTAGGAATCCTTTTGTAATCTTTGATGAGCTCATATGATATAAGAGGTTCTATCATCTATCTATGCGATTATTTGGGATCTAAAAAAGAGAAGAGGCAGCAATGTACATCTAACATAACCACAAATTTTAAGTGGCCTATGGGTATTTAAACGCTTTTAAATATATGATCCCATTACATCCTTACCCATAAAGTCTCCGATCATAAAATTCTATTTGCTACACCATCGCCTATCTCATCTCTGTGTTAACGATGAGAATAGGGCTTGGCTATCTCACCCTCATTCTTCTTCCCCGTCCCTCTTTTGTTCTGCTCACTAGCTTCTCTCTCAATTGAATAACTTTCCGAGAATGATGATTCCCTCATAACACATAGCAAGGAATCCCTTTACCCATACTCTGAGCACCATCCATTGCGAACCCTTCACCACACAATACAATTCTTTGGCAAAGCGTTCTTCATGCATTGGTGACGCAAGCCATAACTTGATAAGTTTCTTGTCTATACAGGATGGTGTTATGAACCAAATAGATTGAACAATTAAAATAGGAAAACGGTTGAACGAACAACAGTCGGATGCTTTAATGGACAGAAAAGGAAAGGTTTTGTGCTATTTGAGAGGCCAGTGACTCTCCTATGAGCATACTCTAAATATTTTCTATATGCTTTTCTCATTCCCACCCTCTTGCTAATATTATTACCAGGCGTCACGGACTCAATAATACAGAACCCTTTCTTACCCCTACTACTCTAAAAACCCTGAATTACCCCTTTTAGAATACAACGTTCTGGTTGGCTTGGTGATAAGTACCAATTTCTATACATGTTTATGTCAAAATGACCCTACAATTAGTGTTGTTTAAATGCATAAGATACCCCTATTAATTTAAGTTTAGTGTCTTTTATTTTGATTTAAATTAAAGTTGAAAAGGAAAAAAAATGTTTTTTTTTATTTACCTTGTGGCCGTGTGTGGTGTTGTTGGTGAAAAAAAATAATAATTTGGTTTGTGTTTGGTTGTTTTGACGGCCCACGTGAAGAAAAAAATAAAAAATAGATCCAATCCCAATGAGAGCCCAAATCAAAAGAAAAAGACAAGTTCAGCACACTTTCGTACTCAGCATCTCGCGACATTCACAGCACCAAACTCACGCCAAAACTTGCGATAGCTGCTGTGTTGGGGAGCAACATGAACCCACGCGAGTTCTTGGTGAGTATACCCGCGCCCCAAGTCGCGGTCGGCTGAATCGTGGGTTCTATACGTCAATTTCGAGCGGTTTTCAATTGGGGAGTATAAATAGCTTGGAGAACCGTCGTTTGGGGAGGGGGAATCGACCGAAAAAACTCATCAATTTCAGAGAACTTGGAGAGGAGGAACTAGGGCGATTTCTTACGTATTTTGGGAGTTAATTTCATATTTCTCTACTAGGTTTCATCTTCAATTTCCAGATTTCAGATTTCTTAAATTTGTAAGTTTAATTTGTGTTTTCGCATTACAATTATGAGTAGCTAAACTTTAATTTCTAGAGATGAGATTATAACTAGTTTACTTTAAATTTTTGTTGAGACTTGTCTTTGCTAGATTATCAATTGAATTTTATTTTTGCAATCCTCGTACGAATGTGTTCTTCATATTTTGGGTTATGGGTTTTGAGAAGGATCCCTTGAATCCTTTAGCCTAACTTTGAATTGCTAATCGATATTAAGAATCCGTAATTGTTCTTATTACCGACTAAGTGGCAAATAATGCATCTTTTGAATCCCATATCAATTGGTTTGCATTATAGGATTGTTTAATCTAATTTAAATGTTCGGACTTCCGGCCATTAGTTAGGATTGGTGCTTGTCTAACTCTAATGCAATTGGTAGGTTAAGTTCTACGTTCGTGACTAGACTTAACTTAATCAATTAGAGACTAGTTCACCGAGCTCCTCGTGCTAGTTTACTCATAAGGACAAGCGGAGTGTTTGGCGCATGTCGACACTTACGGCCGGTCTAAAATCAATTGAGAAAATGTATTTATATGCAAGTCAGTGATACATAATTCCATTAAACTGGTTATACTCATCACTAGGATTCTTTCTCTATTAATTAAAGTCTTAATTTATTTGCACGCTTAGATTAATCGACCATTTCCAACCCCCCCCCCTTTATATAATGTTTTTAATAAACTTGCACGTGAATTCGTCTTAGACTTGCAGTTAACACCGAGTCCCTGAGGAGACGACCCTACTTACCATTGTCACAAATTGTTGTGGTTTAACGGTAATAGGCTTTAATTATATAAATCTTATTATTTGCCGGACTCGACACCCCTCAAATTTTTGGCGCCGTTGACAGGGACTCGGCAAGTTTAACCGTTTATGCCAAGATCTATTCATGCAGGTTCACCAGTGCCAATAGATCCGGAGATTGAGAAGATCGCTAAAAAGCTAAGAAATCAAGCTAAACTCCGAAAGAAGCAAAGCGAGTCGACTTCTTCACCGGTTGTTAATATTTGGAAAGACATTCATTTGTCTACTGATTCAGAGAGCGAGGAGAAGTTACATTTCGAAGAAGAAAAGCCTCGTTCTGAAAGAGAAGAACCAGTCACCGAGACCGAAGAAGAGAAAGAAGAGGATATGGCAAATCCCGAGCATACTTTAAGGGAATGGGCAACACCCAATGCTGATGAACAACCTCTTTGTATTGCATATCCGGCAGAAGAGGTAAGCGCTGAACTTAAAACAGGTTTAATACACTTACTTTCTCGTTTTCATGGTTTAGATAATGAAGACCCGTACAAGCACATGACCGAATTCCACATGGTGTGTTTGGGGATGAAGCCTCAAGGCACAACCGTGGAGCACCTCAAGCTGAAATCATTCCCGTTCTCATTGGTTGATGCGGCTAGGGAGTGGCTTTTCTACCTACCACTGGGATCCATAACGACATGGCCTCAAATGGCGCGAACATTCCTTGATACGTTCTTCCCCGCATACAAAGCCGCTGGGCTTAGGAGAGAAATATGCGGAATCAAACAGAAGGATGTAGAGACGCTTCACGAGTATTGGGAGCGCTTTAAGCGCCTATGTGTAAGTTGTCCTCAACATGGTATTTCCGATCAATTACTAAATCAGTATTTTTATGAAGGATTACTACCAATGGAGAGGAAGATGATGGACGCCGCTAGTGGAGGAGCGATTGTGAACAAGACCCCGACTCAAGCGAGGACATTGATCAACACCATGTCGGATAATTCAAAACAATTCGGACCAAGAACCGACATTAGTCGGAGTGCTAATGAGGTATATGTTCAATCACTTGAGACTAAAATTAATGATTTGACTGTTTTGGTGAAACAAATTGCTTTGGGGAACGTGCCTCAAGTCAAGGCATGCGGGTTTTGCTCGTCGGTAGCACACCCTACCGATGCATGCCCCACTTTACACGAAGAAGAGGAACAAGTGAATGCCATAGGGGGTGGAAACTTTCAGAGCTCAAACAACCGGGATTAGACCCATTCTCGAGTACCTACAACCCCGGTTGGAGACAACATCCCAATTTGAGCTACGCCCCGAAGCAAGGACAAAGTCAAAGTCAACAATTTCAACCAAAAGCTTTTGTACAACGACCTCAACAATTCCAGCAAGGTCAAAAATTCCAAGCTCCACCAGGATTTCAACAATAGTTCAATCAACCATCGGGTTTTCAGCAACAACCGCTTCAGCAACCAAAGGCACCATTCTAACCACAACAACAAATGTCATCTCAAGACCCTAGTGGGTCAGGTATGTCTCTTGAGGATATAGTTAAGTCTATGGCTACTAACATGGCTAAATTTCAGCAGCAAACTCAGACGAGCATACAGAATACTCAAGCAAGCATACAAGATCTTAGGACCACCGTGGGTCAAGTAGTGAACAAGGGCAAGTTGCCTTCTCAAACGGAGACCAACCCGAATGCCAATGTGAGTGCTATGACTTTGAGAAGCGGGAAGGAGATCCAAGATGGTGGTAAGAAGAAAGAAAGAGTTAAAGAGGAAGAAGATGAGTTGGAGATCAAGGCGTCCACCTCGGGCGGGAAAAATACCAAGGATGATGAAGCAACAAAGAAGACACCCGAGGTGATGGTGCAAGCACCACCCTTTCCGGACAGATTTGGGAAGACAAAGCGAGAGAATGAAGAGAAGGAGATCTTAGACACCTTTCGGAAAGTCCAGGTAAATATTCCTTTACTTGATGCTATTAAACAAGTTCCTAGGTATGCTAGATTTTTGAAGGAACTTTGCACCAACAAAAGGAAATTAAAGGGTAATGAAAAAATCAGTATGAGTCAATATGTATCTACGGTCTTACAGAAAAGACTACCACCTAAATGTAACGACCCCGACATGTTTACCATACCCTGTAAGGTAGGCAATGTCGCGGTCAATTAGGCTATGTTAAATTTGGGGGCATCAATCAATATCATGCCATATGCCATATACACATCCTTAGATGTGGGCCCCCTTAAGCCAATTGGTGTAGTCATTCAATTAGCAGATAGGTCTATTGTATACCCTAAGGGTGTGGTAGAGGATGTCCTTGTACAAGTGAATGAATTGGTCTTCCCGGCCGACTTCTATGTGTTAGATATGGAGGAGAATAATACCTCCAAGGCCGGAATGATTCTATTGGGTAGACCATTTCTCAAGACCTCTAAGACCAAGATAGACGTCCATGATGGTAATTTGACCATGGAATTTGATGGCGAGATTATTAAATTCAATATATATGATGCCATACGTTACCCTAGTGATGTTTCATCTTTGTGTTTTGTTGATATAATTGAGTCTTTATCTGATGATGTGTTTGATTTGTCTAACCAAGATGTGTTGGAAGTGATACTTGGTAGGGACTTACATAGTGATAGTCTGAAGAAGCTAGCCCAAGAGTATGACTTGAATGGAGAATATACCGAGTTGGTATCTTGGATGGAGCACGGGAAGAAATCAAGGTATGAAGTTTCTATAATTGAGTTGCCATTATCTAATACGAAACTTTTGCCATCTGTTGAACAGGCACTTGATCTAGAACTTAAGCCATTTCCGGATCATTTAAAGTATGCTTACCTAGGTGAGAAGGATACACTTCCGGTGATCATTTACGCAAACCTTTCACCTAGAGAAGAAGGCGAGCTAGTTAAAGTTCTAAAGAAACATAAAGGCGCCATCGGATGGACTATTGCGGATATCAAGGGTCTTAGCCCCTCTTTGTGCCAACACAAGATACTACTTGAAGAAGAGTACAAACCCTTCTGAGAGGCGCAACGTAGATTGAACCCCCCAATGATGGATGTCGTAAAGAAAGAAATTCTGAAACTTTGTGATGCCGGTATGATCTATCCCATATCTGATAGTAAGTGGGTAAGTCCTATCCAAGTTGTACCTAAAAAGACCGGCATAACCGTGATCGAAAATTTGGAAGGTGAGTTGGTACCCACCTGAGTCCAAAACGGGTGGCGGGTATGTATTGATTATCGCAAGTTAAATGCTTCTACTAGAAAAGACCACTTTCCTATTCCTTTTATTGATCAAATGCTTGAACGTTTAGCCGGTAAGACTCACTATTGTTGTTTGGATGGATACTCAGGTTTTCATCAGATTCCCGTCGCGTTAGAGGATCAAGAGAAGACAACCTTCACCTGCCCTTTTGGCACGTTTGCATATCGAAGGATGCCGTTCGGACTATGCAATGCTCCCGCCACCTTTCAAAGGTGTATGGTTAGTATTTTTTCAGATTATGTGAAAAATTGCATAGAGGTTTTTATGGATGATTTTACGGTCTATAGGGATTCATTTGAGTCATGTTTGTCTAATCTCACCAAAATTCTTAAGAGATGTCTAGAGACTAACTTAGTACTTAATTATGAAAAATGTCATTTTATGGTTAGTCAAGGTTTGGTGTTAGGACATATAGTCTCGAAAAAAGGAATAGAGGTAGATAAAGCAAAAATTGATGTTATTAAGACCTTACCTTACCCCACGAGCGTGCGGGAAGTCCGTTATTTTCTTAGCCATGCAGGTTTTTACCGGCGATTTATAAAGGACTTTTCCAAGATCACTCGACCGATGTGCAAGTTGATACAAAAGGAGGTCGAGTTCCATTTCAATGAAGAGTGTAAGGAAGCTTTTGACCGATTGAAAGAGATGTTGACTTCAGCCCCTATCATCCAGCCTCTGGATTGGACGCTCCCATTCGAGATCATGTGTGATGCGAGCAACCATGCCGTAGGTGTGGTACTTGGGCAGAAAATTGGAAAGGCGTCACATGTTATCTACTACGCTTCCAAGACACTTGACAACGCTCAAAGCAACTACTCCACCACCGAAAAGGAGCTTTTAGCTATTGTTTTTGCTTTAGATAAGTTACGTTCTTACTTGCTTGGTACTAAAGTTATTATCTATTCTGATCATGCAGCCTTGAAGTACTTATTGAAGAAGAAGGACGCAAAGCCACGGCTAATCCGGTGGATCTTACTACTCCAAGAGTTCAACCTGGAAATCTGAGACAAGAGTGGAGCAGAAAATTTGGTAGTGGATCATCTCAGCCGAATCACTTTCAATGGCAAGCAATCACCCCTCAAGGATGACTTTCCAGATGAGCACCTCTTTATCATTGCAAAAGACTCTCCCTGGTATGCAGACGTTGTCAATTATTTGGTTACAAAGACATTCCCAGGTGAGTTGACTAGATTTGAAAAAGATAAGATTAAGAGGGAATCTCATTTATATATTTGGGATGAACCTTATTTATGGAAGCATTGTCCCGACCAAGTCATTAGGCGATGTGTACCCCAACAAGAGTATCAATCTGTTTTGCAATTTTGTCATTCATACGCTTGTGGGGGTCACTTTGGTCATAAGAGGACGTTTAGGAAAGTGCTTGAGTGTGGGATCTTTTGGCCAACTTTGATGCGTGATGCTTACACTTTTTGTAAGAGTTGTCCACGTTGCCAAATGACGGGAAACATTAGTTCCCGAAATCAAATGCCCCAATTTCCCGTATTATTTTGTGAGATATTTGATGTATGGGGCATAGATTTTATGGGGACGTTTCCCGCCTCATGTGGTTACTTGTATATTGTACTTGCTGTCGATTATGTATCGAAATGGGTTGAGGCTAAGGCCACCCGAGCCGATGATGCACGTACAGTTGTAGATTTTTTGAAATCTAAAATCTTTTCCAGGTTTGGGACGCCAAGAGCCATCATAAGCGATAGAGGAACCCACTTTTGCAACAAGGTTATGGAGGCTTTGATGAATAAATATGGAGTCATACATCGAATATCCACCGCTTACCACCCGCAATCCAATGGCCAAGCCGAGGTGTCTAACCGTGAGATAAAAACCATTTTAGAGAAGAAAGTGAATCCTAACCGGAAAGATTGGAGCTTGAGATTGAACGACGCACATTGGGCCTATCGGACGACGTTTAAAACGCCTATAGGTATGTCCCTTTCCGTCTAGTTTTTGGTAAACCATGTCACCTACCGGTAGAGTTAGAACACAAGGCATTCTGGGCCGTGAAAGAATGCAATATAGATTTGGATGAGGCGGGGCGGCATAGGAAGTTACAGATTCAGGGGTTGGAAGAGATTTGAAATGATGCTTACGAGAATGCCCGGATCTATAAAGAGAAAACAAAGGCCTTCCACGATGATCGGATCTCACGTAAGAACTTCACAAAAGGTCAGAAAGTGCTTCTTTACCACTCTCGCTTGAAATTATTTCCTGGTAAGTTAAGGTCCAGATGGTTAGGACCTTTTGTTGTGACTAATGTGTTTGATCATGGTGCAGTAGAAATTCAAAGCTTATCTACCGGCCAAGTATTTAAGGTGAACGGTCACAGGTTAAAGCCTTTTTATGAAGGTTTTGTTGCGGAGGATCTAGAGCGGGTAGCTTTGGACACACCAAGCTACAATGCATGAAATGAATATGGTCTATCCAAAGACTTAAAAGAAAGGCGCTGCATGGGAGGCAACCCATGGGATTTCATTTACTTGCTTTTTGTTGTTTTTGGTTTTCGCCTTAGTTTTATGAGATTCTCCATTTTCACTCCTACGATTCTTTCGGTCTTTCTCAGGTTTAACCCCAGAATTTGGAGCTCAGAGGACGTATCTACCTTCACGGATACATACATTGAAGGACTATTCACCAAATCAGGGGAGTTCACTGTTTCCCCTCACTCTTTCATTGTTTTGAATGTCCTTTATTTTATCTCACACATTGAGGACAATGTATGGTCTAAGTGTGGGGTGGGGTACAAATTTTATGATTTGGCATTGGTTGGGTTTATAAATGTTTTTAGGGGTAAACTTTTTGCAAATCTTGTGCTTAAATGCGGGTCTTTGTTCGTTTTGGCAAATGTGTTAGCATGTTTTTAATAAGCTTAACTTGTTGAAGATGATGAGTTTAGAGGCATATATAGCATGATTGAGTTTGATTGATAGCACTTAGAGTTGATTAGTGGTAGTATGCCGGTCAAAGTTAGACGTTTGCTAATCTCTTGAACTAGCTTTAACACTGTGAGACCTTGAGCCTATTAGACTAAACATTTTACATTAGTCAATTTCGCTTCTTGTGTGATTACGTCATTCCTAGATATGTATCTCTAGAACTTGACTTCTCTCTATTTAAGACTACATGATATTTACATGCTAATAAATATGATAAAGGCCATCGTTTGCTCATTTTATTAACCCATTAGCCTTAAGCCTACCATATGTCACTAGTACCCATTTTGCACACCACTTTGAGCCTTAGCCTATTTCTATTGTCACCCACGTCATAAACCAATCAAAGCACGACTCACCCGACCAATCACCATGGAGTGGTACCGGTATTCCTATGAGTTCAAAAGTAGAACTTATTTGTTGGGAAAGAAAAGAAAATAAAGAGAATATATCCAAAAAAAAATGTTATGAAAAAAAATAAGAAGAAGAAAAATATCTATGAGAAAATAAGTCGTCCAGAAAAGAAAGAAAAAAAAAGCAAGACGACCAAAAAAAAAATCAATGATAAGATTAAATATTCATGTTCCATTTCTACTTCTTATCATCCAATGGGAATGTGTTTAAAGAATGTATATCCTCCATTGGTGTAAGGTATTTAACCACTCTTTCCCAATTGTATCCCTACCTTACCCAATGCCTTATTTAACATTACACCCATAAAAGACCTTTTGATTTATAAGCATGTATTTTATCAAAGTAGTGGAGAGTGAGAGCCTTTTCAAGCCTATAGTAGATACATACTAGTGTAGTGACGGTTTGAGTGATACACTTTAACCTAAAGGAGTGAATTGAGTGTTGTTATGATTATCCCATTTGTGAGAGTTCTCGAAATTAGCTTGGGTCTACTTGATTATGTGTGTGCTCATTTTTTTGATGCTAAGATGCAAATCTCAAATTCATGATATGCTATATGTATTGACGTTCTCGTTTGATTCAATTTTATATTTTTTTTGCAGATGACGTGCTAACTTAAGTCATTGTCGGGACGGACAATGATCTAAGTGTGGGGGAATTTGATAAGTACCAATTTCTATACATGTTTATGTCAAAATGACCCTACAATTAGTGTTGTTTAAATGCATAAGATACCCCTATTAATTTAAGTTTAGTGTCTTTTATTTTGATTTAAATTAAAGTTGAAAAGGAAAAAAAATGTTTTTTTTTATTTACCTTGTGGCCGTGTGTGGTGTTGTTGGTGAAAGAAAAAAAAATAAATTTTAATTTGGTTTGTGTTTGGTTGTTTTGACAGCCCACGTGAAGAAAAAAATAAAAAATAGATCCAAGCCCAATGAGAGTCCAAATCAAAAGAAGAAGACAAGTTCAGCAGACTTTCGTTCTCAGCATCTCGCGACTTTCACAGCACCAAACTCACGCCAAAACTTGCGATAGCTGCTGTGTTGGGGAGCAAAATGAAACCACGCGAGTTCTCGGTGAGTAAACTCGCGCCCAAACCTGCAGTATTCACTGTCTCTCGATTCAAAATCAAACGGGCTAGTTTTCGCGCGGGTATAACCCGCGCCCCAAGTCGCGGTCGGCTGAATCGTGGGTTATATACGTCAATTTCGAGCGGTTTTCAATTGGGGAGTATAAATAGCTTGGAGAACCCTCGTTTGGGGAGGGGGAATCGACCGAAAAAACTCATCAATTTCAGAGAACTTGGAGAGGAGGAACTAGGGCGATTTCTTACGTATTTTGGGAGTTAATTTCATATTTCTCTACTAGGTTTCATCTTCAATTTTTAGATTTCAGATTTCTAAAATTTGTAAGTTTAATTTGTGTTTTCGCATTACAATTATGAGTAGCTAAACTTTAATTTCTAGTGATGAGATTATAACTAGTTTACTTTGAATTTTTGTTGAGACTTGTCTTTGCTAGATTATCAATTGAATTTTATTTTTGCAATCCTCGTACGAATGTGTTCTTCATATTTTGGGTTATGGGTTTTGAGAAGGATCCCTAGAATCCTTTAGCCCAACTTTGAATTGCTAGTCGATATTAAGAATCCGTAATTGTTCTTATTACCGACTAAGTGGCAAATAATGCATCTTTTGAATCCCATATCAATTGGTTTGCATTATAGGATTATTTAATCTAATTTAAATGTTCGGGCTTCCGGCCATTAGTTAGGATTGGTGCTTGTCTAACTCTAATGCAATTGGTAGGTTAAGTTCTACGTTCGTGACTAGACTTAACTTAATCAATTAGAGACTAGTTCACCGAGCTCCTCGTCCTAGTTTACTCATAAGGACAAGCGGAGTGTTTGGCACGTGTCGACACTTACGGCCGGTCTAAAATCAATTGAGAAAATGTATTTATATGCAAGTCAGTGATACATAATTCCATAAAACTGGTTATACTCATCACTAGGATTCTTTCTCTATTAATTAAAGTCTTAATTTATTTGCACGCTTAGATTAATCGACCATTTCCAAACCCCCCCTTTATATAATGTTTTTAATAAACTTGCACGTGAATTCGTCTTGGACTTGCGGTTAACACCGAGTCCCTGAGGAGACGAACCTACTTACCATTGTCACAAATTGTTGTGGTTTAACGGTAATAGGCTTTAATTATATAAATCTTATTATTTGCCGGACTCGACACCCGTCACTTGGGTTGGTTGGTAGGTACCCAACATTACCCCACTCCCAAAGTACCACCTTGTTCTCAAGGTGGATATAAAGAATAGAGAAATTGTGGTTTCCCTCGCTTACATCTCCAACCAGCTGCCACTGAAGTATGTGAATCCCAGTTTGCAAGTATAATCAACAAATCAAAGAATAACGATCAATATCTGTCATCAAATCTGGTCATATGATTGTATTAACTGATAAAGCTCAAAAGGGTTACAGAGAGATTTTTAACTGATAAGCGTAAACCTCTAAATGACCATTAACCTAGAAATTAGGTTAAACAAACAATATATACCTAGGGCTAAAAGCCTAATAGGCCCATAGCCCATTTAACACAGAAAAGCCCATTACAGATAAAGAAATAGAAAACTACAGTTTACACCCCTCTACTTCAATTCAACAAATAAAACGCACCCTAACAAAGTCAAATCCTCCCAATTTAACTCCATTCCACCTTCATAGAGGGATCAAATTCTGGCAATACCAATAATCATTGAATGCCTTACCATTGTGTCACGCTTCCTTGTCCATGTTACAGTCGCATTCAATTAATATATCCTAGGTCAGCTTATGTACCAAAGAATCTTCACCAATTCATACACAAGGTGAAAGTTTACTAGAAACGATGATAGCATATGCTACAACATCGGACAATGCTGTTGCAGGAATGTAACACAGATGCCTTCATCCAACAAGTCATGTCATGTGCCGAGCCCACTCAAGGAAGTCTGCCACCATCCAATTTTTCTTCGCCCCAAGCTACTCTCAACAAGTCAACATCATCAGATTTAAGACTATGCACATCCACAATCCAATCCAATCCAATCCAGTCTTTATTAAAAAATTAATTCTCTCTCTTTCACCTACCCAATCTCTAATTCAATCCAATCTCATATTTTTTTAACCTTTATCAGTGATCCAATACAATCTAAAATATTCTTTAAAAATATTAATTTTTAATATTTTATCATATCTATCATTTTTTCCTTTTTGTTTTTGCATATAAAAAATAGATTCTTTAAACTATTTGATACTTTAAATCATAATCTAAATTAAAAAAACTTATAATTGAAAATAATTAAAACAAGTTACAAAAAGAAATACGGAATTACATATCTAAAAGACATAAATGACATAATTAATTATTAGTGCCAAAATTTTGCTATATATGCTCAATCAAATCATTTTTTAGAGCATTATGTGCTTCTCTATTACGAAGTTGTTCTCTATTAACCATATAACTGGCTAGGTTTTCAATTCGGTTAGTAGAGAATTCCAACGGTTGACCATCATCTTCTGTATAACTTTCGGGTTGTCGATTTGTGGGCATATCATTAAGAAATTCGGCTGGATCATAATAATGGAGGTATGTATCTCGCTCGTCTTCAACTATCATATTATGTAGAATGATACAAGCAATCATAATCCGTCCCATATTATCTTTGTCCCAAACAAGACATGGGTGTCGAATAAATACAAAACGAGCTTGTAGAACTCCAAATGCTCGTTCAACATCTTTTCTGGCAGACTCTTGACATTGAGCGAACAACTTGTGTTTCTCGATAGTGGGAAATGTAATTGACTTGACAAATGTATACCATGAAGGATATATGCCATCTGTGAGATAATATGCCCTGTCGTTTTCGCGATCATTCACGATGTAACTAACTTTTGATGCTCGACCTGTCAATACATCATCAAAAATAAAAGATCGATGAAGTACATTAATATCATTTAACGAACCTGGTGTTCCAAAAAAAGCGTGCCATATCCATAAATCATATAATGCAACGACTTCTAAAATGATTGTTGGCTTTCCACTTCTTTCGGCATATTGTCCAGCCCATGTGCTCGGACAATTTTTCCATTCCCAATGTATGCAGTCAATACTACTTATCATACCTGGGAATCTACGTTGATCTCCGGCATGGAGTAGTCTTTCCAAATCATCGTTGTTAGGCTTTCAGAGGTACTCATCACCGAAACATGAGATGACACCATCTACAAAGTTCATGAGAGTATCCCTTGTTGTGGTATCACTCATTCTCAAATATTCGTCAACTGCATCGACTGATGTGCCATACGCCAACACCCTCATGGCTCCAGTACATTTTTGCAATGGTGAAAGACTTTGTCTACCTGTGGCATCACGTCTTTGCTGAAAATATTCATCATTAGCAGTCACAACATCAACTATACGACAGAATAAAGGTCTTCTCATTCGAAATCTTCTCCGAAAGATAGCGTCATCATTCGTTGGATTGTCCACAGAGTAGTCTTGCATCAAACGCAATTCACCCATCTCGCGTTGCCTGTCACGATACCTTCTTCTTGCTCTTGGAGGTTGATCTCCTATGAACAGATCGGAGGAGTTGATGAGGATATCCTCAAGCATGCAATCAATTTGATGGTTTTGTTCAAGAACTCGTGATTGCCATGCGTCAAATTCATCAACTGATTCTGGTGATGAGTTTTCACTGAGAGACATTTTAGTGAAATATGAAGGTGTTTGAGGAGAGATTGTATGAATAAATCTTGATGAAAGGCAACCAAATATATAGCAAACGTTAGAATTATCAGTGGGGACAATGACATGTGATCTTTAGGGGAAAAGACAACACATAATCAGTGGGGGACAATGGCATGTGATCTTTAGTGAAAATGACAACACATAATCACTCGGAGACAATAGCATGTGATCTTTAGGGAAAAAGACAACCATTCATTTTAACATAAAATACAATACAAATTAATAATACAGAATACAGAATACAAAATACAAAATACAAAATACAAAATACGAGAAGTACAAACAAATACACGAAAACTAAATTACCAATACATAAAAATAAAATTACAAACAAATCACTATCCATACAACTTTGCCACAAGACGTTCTCTCAACTCTTCTTGTGGTGGTGACAGGTTATCTTTGGACATCAGTACGCGCAACATTTTGTGGTCTTGAACGATTTGAAAATTCTCTTGATCAAAATTGATTTTCTTTTTCATCAATTCAACTTCATTGTTTCTTGTAATCGTCAAGGTACGAATATTTTCACTAAACTCATTTGAAATCAAAGATGATTGTGATGCCTTACCTTTTCCTTTTTTTGTTGCATCTCTACCTGCGGGACGTTGAATTGTTGAACCACCAGTTGGCGATTTTGGTTGATTTCGACATGATCTTTTTATGCTTCCACCACTTTCTTCATCACCCACTTCATATACCGAGCTAGAACGTGTGGTTTCACGATGTAATTGTAAGTCCCACTTAGGATGTTTACAAATAACTTCGTTAAATATCTTCAGATCATTAAACTTTTTCCCATCTGCCTCATAGATTTTGTGAGTTGCGTTCTCTACATCCGTGTTACTCATTCCACTCTTTTTTTGACGGTGTGCTTATCTGTAAGCACCAACCCACTTGTTTGAATTTTCGTTAAGTCGAGACCAACGACCTTTCATTTGATTTTCGTTTCGGACACCAAGCCTTTCTGGATTTTCTGTTCGAGTTGCATCATAGAATTCTTTCACTCGTGACCATAACTTCCTTTTTTTTTGTTTTTTGCCACGAGTAGCATCTTCACTAACGAAGATCCATGCTGACATCAAAACCATATCTTCTCTCATATCACATGAATCGACTCTTTTGCGAAGTTTGAACCTTTTCAGGGATACTAACGTGATTATCATAAGAAAGAAACTCAGAGTTTTCATATTGTGTGTTTGGGTTTTGAAGGTTATCAGGATATTGATAACCGAAACAAAAATTTGGGTAGTTTGGATCCATAACAGAAAATGAAGAGAGTATTGAAATAGAGAGAAAGATTGGTGTGATGAAAATATGTCAATATTGGTCTCTATTTGTAGGGAATTGAAAATTATGAGTTTTGGTATATTTTTTAATTTTTAATTTTTTTGTTAAACTCATCTTTCTAATATGATAAGTTTTATCTAAACAAAATCTAATATTAACCAATTACATTTTGACACATGGCAAAATAGATTAATAAAAAAAATAAAAATAAGAGCACAATCCAGGTTCGGATCGTGAGCAAGATTGAGGTATGCATTATTATTTTTATTTTTTTTAATAAATAAGCTTTGTCTTTTAGCCCAATTAGATTGGGTTGGATTGTGAAAGCTCACTGATGTGGGTAGTCTAAAAATAATCAGATCATTCGTAAACAAAAGTTTTAGATAGGAAAGTAGATTATGAAGCACGTATAAGGCCGTGAAGTTGTCGACTTGTCGCTCATCCAAGCAAGAGCAATGCATATTTTAAACATGGGGCTTACGCTAAATATTGGAAGTTTAGGATATGTTGGATGGATATGTGTAAGGATGAGTCAATATACATTGGCCCGCCGTGTTACCAACTTCAAAGGCTTCCTCTGTTTAGTTGGGATTTCTAGCTATAGCAATCGTTGCTCCCCGACAAGGTCTAGCGTCCCCTGAATTAACCTAACCCCCTTCCATCTCGATATGGTTCTTCCCTCATTACAAACCCCGTATGTGCCTTTCATAACGATACCAAAAACTTGAGAGCTCCACAAGACCTTCTCTTGCAGTCCTACATCATCCAAGACTACCCTCATGGTTTTCTAGAACAGATACCATTTTTCCAAAGAGGGTATTCCTGATGACCACAAAACACAATAACTGTAACAACCAATTTTAACTAATGAAAAAAAAAGTTGCTGAATTTTTAATAAATAAGAAAAAAGGGAGTTGCTGGATTTTAATAAAATAAAATAAATAAAAGGAATTATTTAGTATTAATAAATAATTAAAGAGGGTTATAAATAAAGTTGTTATATGTACTAAAGACAAAAGAAAAGGGACTGGAAAAGGGGGTTGTTAGTGGCAGCTTGAGATGTTATTTGGTGGCATATGGTGCATGGGAGGAGGCCACATCAAGTAGTGACTAACCTACTTCCAAGCTCCTTAACCTTTAGTATAAATATTAGCCTCTTTTGTCTCTTTTAAGTTCTTTGTCGAGCAGAAAAACAATCAAACACACACATACAATTCCATATTTTGTGAATAGAAAGAGGAGATTAGCAAGCAAGGGTAGAGGGTTGTAGAATTTAAGTGTCTTTTAGCCAAAAACTAAGGTGATTACTTATCTTTTATTTTGGTTTGATCTCCAAACATGAGATACATATTTGTGTACATGTTTTCATGAAGTTTTGTTCATATTTGATTATTATATAGAATATGAACAACCTTAAATGATATAGCTATGTATAACATGTTATATGTATTTTTAAAACGCATGATAAAGGAACAAATTTGATCACCGGTGGAATAAGAACCACCGAGACGGTATAACTGCAGTAAGGGGTCGTAGAAACTGTCCCGGATCCTTGACGAAGGGTTCCGAATAAAAGCCGGAAGGGGCGACACCCACCGGGAGAGATTAAATTCGGAAAGCATAAATGTTTTACATGCATATACATGATACAATAGCTTATTTGAGGCTATAATTTAATTTTCTAAATGTTTTGTGCATTGAAATGAGATTTGTAATCACAAGCCAATCAATGGCTTAAAAATTATAAATATGTATCTCAGTTGTGGACAAGATTACTTGAAAGGTGATAAAAGAAGTGTCGAAGGGATTATCGAAAGCTTCATTTCGTGGTTTAATCGGGTGTTGTTTTGGTTTGTATAATTTGGTTTTTATAACTTAGCTTAGCATGTGTTTATTAGAAGATAAATATGTACATTGTAACTATGATCCATCGTGGTATGTTTTATATAAATAAACTATGTTTTGCTTCCGCATTTTTGTAATATGCTTTATTTTAATTATATATAAATGGTTGAGATTTGGTTCGTAACACCCTTCGTTGGGTCTCGGTTTAGAGGCGGAAACGAGGGATGTTACAAACTTGGTATCAGAGCCAACTTTTTGAGGGATTTGAAAATTTCAAACTCAAAGTCTACACGGAAATTTGAAAACCGATGGATCAAATTATCTATTAGGACGGATGAGGGACCAAATAACAAGTTGAGGGTATATATGTATAAAAATTGAGTCCTAAAACCTGTTGTATTTTTTAACCTATAAGAGTTGGTACTAAAAAAATGATGAATGATAAAAACAAGGATTAAACCTAAGACAAGGGGTTGTTTGAGGGGTTGTCTGGGGTTGTCCTGGGGCTTTTTAAGGGGTTGTCCAGGAGATGTTTAGGGGTTGTTTAAGGACCGTTTAGTGAGTTTTAAGCTATTTTAAGTTCTAACTTAGTACATAATCTTTAGAAGTATGTTTTATGAATGTAAAAGTGTGTTCAAATATATAAAAAAATTACTAAAGATAAGGTATGGTCACCTGTTTAACTCACTTGGACATGTGTAACAGGTATGTCAACTTCTTCCGAATCAGATCCTAGCATGAACATTGACAATGACCCCTATTTCCCAGATGTGGAAATAATTGAACCCCCACCACCACAGGTTTACGTTATTAGTGATGATGAAATAGAAGAAAACAATAACCAAGAGGTGACTGAAGCATTAGTTCAAGAGATGACTGAGCTAGTTAATCAAAGGAACCATTACCGATGTGTTATTCGTTGGATGGATCGTGAGTTGATCATAAAAAGCAGAGGACTAAGGACAATTGTGAAAGATAAATTACACTATGTTAAAGATATGATCAAGGAGGTTGTTGTCGGTTCATACACTTATCTACCGAGTCTAGTTGCATGGATATCTCGTCGACGTAGGTTCCGTGTTCATCTCTATGAAGAGACACAAGTGACGTCGTATGGAGAATGGGTTCGACTTAAGTACCATCTATGAGGGGCAACCAACTAGGGTATGAAATGTGAAAGGGTTTTTGAATGGCTTTAAGTCGGTTTTTGGGAAAGTACAACTAACTATGGACTAGTATTTTTTATATTATTTTTTTTGGAGATGTCTTTGTATGTATGAGCCCTAGAAAGGCTAGGACATCTTGGTACATGAGGTGTGCTCTGTGTAAATACTTTTTGTACCCTATGAAAAGGTGTCACCTCAATGAATGTAATTTCCTATTGATGTAAAATATATATGTATATAAAGGAAATGTTTGTATAAGTACTTGTGCTTTTGGAAATAACTTGTTATGTATGATGTATTAAAATTCCTATAAAAAAAACTAGTTAAAAAGTGATGACTAACATAATAACGTGTGTATATTGCTATATCCTATCTCAGGGAATGGCTTCACAATTTCAACAAACTTACCAAAGAGAGGAAAAGGATTGGATGGAACAGAAACAAGTAGCACCGAACCAGAGACGATGAGAGATAATTATAGGACTGAAAGTATAAGCAAGAACAATGATTTAGAAACACCCTTGAAGAATGTTCTACATGTAATATTAAAAGAAAACAGGGAAGAGAGAGCCCGTTTAATAAATACCCCAAAAGAACAAGATGCAAGGGTAGAACCAAATAACATGATCTCAAAAGAAGTCAATTATAAAACTTTTATGAGCACCAAGCCAACCCCATTCAAAGGTGAACGTGAACCCCATAAAGCTATGGACAGGTTAACCGGAGTAGAAAGTAACTTTGAAACATGTCAATGTTTGGAAACGCAAAAAGTAAGGTATGCAACTACCTTACTTCAGGAAGACGCATTACACTGGTGGAATTCGGTAAAAGCTATAAAAAATACTGAGGAAACTACATCTTTGTTATGGGATCAATTCAAAGAAATATTTATGAATGAATATTGTTCAACCATAGACTGTAAGCGTATGGAACAAGAGTTCCTACAATTTAGGCAAGGAAACCTATCAGTACAAGATTACGTGTCTCAATTTATAAAGAAGTCAAGATTTGTGGAGCATCAAGTAGCAACGGAAGCAACAAAAACAGATTGTTTCATTGCAGGATTAAGAAATGAAATTCGAAGGTTTGTACTGGCTGGACTACCAGAAACATTTCAGAAAGCAGACAACATCGCCAACGTAGTAGAAAAGGATATGACACCTACATATCAGGGCTCTTTCCAAATAAAGCGAAAAGAACAAAGTGTTGGCCAAAATTGGAATAAGAAACCAAAGTTTGTGGTTCAAAATTTTGTTAAAATAAATCAAAAGAAACCTTGTGACCATTGTGGTAAGAATCACCCTGGTGAGTGTTGGGCGAAGACAAGAGTATGTTTTCGGTGTGGGAAACAAGGACATTTAAAACGAGATTGTCCTCAAGGTAACGGGGAACAAAATAGAAATCAACCACATCCAGAGGCTAACAGAAATATTAAAGAGGGTAACAAGGGAAAAGCGAAGGCTCGAGCATTTCAAATGACAGAAAAAGAGGCAAATGAAACACCGGACGTAGTGACAGGTACACACCTTATCAATAATCAACCTACTCGTATCCTGTTTGATTGTGGTGCAAGTAGATCTTTTGTCTCTTCCATTTTGTCAAAAGTTGAAAGTAGACAGTAAGGAACTAAAACCAGGCTTTGAGGTTGAACTAGCTGATGGCAGCCATGTTAGGATCAACAAGATTTGTAGAGATTGCACAATAGAAATTGACGGACATCAAATGACCATTGACCTGATAGCAGGAATGGATTGGTTGTGGAACTACCATGCCAAGATAATTTGTGATCAAAAGAAACTTGAAGTTAGAACTTCTGAAGGAAAAACAATAGTGGTAAACGGGGAGGAATAGAAAACTAGGATGATGCTAGTAAGTTCAGCTAGAGCACAACGTTGTATAAGTAAGGGGTGCCCAACATTCTTAACATATGTTATCGGCGAAAGAAGATCAGAAATGATAAAAGCAAAAGATGTACCGGTTCTACAAGGCGCCAAATGCTTCTCAAAAATCGATCTGAGGTCGGGATACCATCAACTAAACGTCAAGAGTGAAGATGTTCCCAAAACGGCATTCAGAACAAGATATGGCCATTATGAATTTTTAGTCATGCCTTTTGGGTTGACAAATGCACCAGCTGCCTTTATGGATTTGATGAATCGAGTATGTAAACCATATCTCGACAAGTTTTTGATTGTGTTTATAGATGACATTCTCATTTATTCCAAGAATGAGGGTGAACATCGAAAACATTTACATGCAGTACTGAGTCTTTTAAGGCATAAGAAGTTGTATGCCAAATTTTCAAAGTGTGAATTTTGGTTGAAGGAAGTTCAATTCCTCGGGCATGTGGTTAATGAATGAGGAATACAAGTAGATCCTGCTAAGGTGGGTGCTATTATGAAATGGGAAGCTCCAAAAAGTGTGTCTGAGATACAAAGTTTTCTAGGATTAGCAGGATATTATCGTAGATTCATTCAGGACTTCTCCAAAATAGCATCTCCAATAACGACATTGACAAGAAAGGGTAAAAAAATTGAATGGGGAAAAGAACAAGAACAAGCTTTTCATACTTTAAAAGGAAAGCTAAGTAGTGCACCCATTCTATCATTGCCAGATGGAACAGAAGGATTTATAGTATACAACGTTGCTTCAAAACTGGGACTAGGGTGTGTACTTATGCAATACGACAAGGTGATAGCTTATGCGTCAAGACAACTAAAGGAAAATAAGAAGAAATATCCGACACATGATTTAGAACTCGCTGCAATTGTATTTGCACTAAAGATTTGGCGACATTACCTTTATGGTACTCATTGCATCATCTATACTGATCACAAGAGTCTGCAATACTTGTTTAGTCAAAAGAACTTAAGCATGAGACAACAACGATGGATGGAATTACTTAAAGATTATGATTGTGAAATTCGATATCATCCTGGCAAAGCTAATGTGGTAGCAGCTGCATTGAGCAGAAAGGAACGCGAGAAGCCCACACAAGTTAAAGCGTTGAGAATAGATGTGATGCCTGAATTTTTAGTAAAAATAAAAGAAGCTCAGGCTAGTGCACTTACCGAAGAACACATTAAGAAAGAGCGTATGGTAGGACAAGCCAAATTCCTAGAAACTGATAACAAGGAATGTAGAAGATTTAATGGAAGATTGTGGGTTCCATTGGTAAGTGGTCACCATGAGGTCTTGTTAAGTGAGGCCCACAAGTCCAAATACTCCATTCACCCTGGCATGGATAAGATGTATCGAGATTTGAAGTTACTATACTGGTGGCCGGGAATGAAAAAGGATGTTAGGAATTTTATTGAGAAATGTATGACTTGCCTTCAAGTAAAGGCAGATCATCAGAAACATTTTGGAAGGTTACAACCTTTAGAGATTCCAATGTGGAAATGGGATCACATCACTGTGGATTTTGTGATGAAATTACCTCGAACCAAGAAAGGTAATGATTCCATTTGGGTAATCGTTGATAGGTTAACCAAATCAGCTCACTTCTTGCCAATTAAAGAAAGCTATATAGTAGAACGACTTGCAAAACTGTATGTTAATGAAATAGTCTGAAGGTACGGGGTACCATTATCAATAATATCAGATAGAGATAGCCGATTTACATCACGATTCTGGAGAAGTTTTCAGAAAGAAATGGGGTCAAGACTAAACCTGAGTACAACCTATCATCCACAAACTAACGGTCAGAGTGAACGAACCATTAGAACATTGGAAGACATGCTTAGAGCTTGTGTAATTGATTTAGGTGGTGGTTGGGATGATCACTTACCCTTAATAGAATTCTCGTACAACAATAGTTATCACGCAAGTCTAAAAGCTGCTCCATATGAAGTCTTGTATGGTAGAAAATGTCGAACCCCAGTGTGTTGGAATAACTTTGAAAACAAAGGAATGACGGGACCAAAGATAATTCAACAAACTTCAGAAAAGGTAAAACAAATTCGGGAAAGGCTACAAGCAGCCTAGGACTGACAGAAAAGCTACGCAAATAAGAGACGAAAGCATGTAGAATTTCAAGTGGGGGATCGAGTTATGCTCAAAGTTGCTCCTTGGAAAGGATTGATTAGATTCGAAAGGTGAGGAAAGTTGAGTCCTCGTTATATAGGACCCTTTCAAATAGTTCAAAGGGTCGGAGAAGTGGCTTATCGGTTAGAAATGCCTACTGAGCTACAAAAGATACATAATACATTCCATGTATCCAACTTGAGGAAGTGTCTGGCTGATGAAGAAATGAAGATCCCATTGGATGAAATTCAAGTGAATGAAAAACTGACATATGTGGAACAACCAGAAAGGATACTTGATCGAGAAATTCGAAGATTGAGGAATAAAGAGGTTCTGTTGGTTAAAGTATAGTGGAAATATCATAAAGGTCGCAATGCCACTTGGGAAAATGAGAACGAAATGAATACGAAGTTTCCCTATCTATTCTAAAGAAAGTAGATTCCGAGGACGAAATCTTTTGTAAGGAGGGGAGATTTGTAACAGCCTATTTTAACTAATGAAAAAAAAAGTTGCTGAAATTTTAATAAATAAGAAAAAAGGGAGTTGCTGGATTTTAATAAAATAAAATAAATAAAAGGAATTATTTAGTATTAATAAATAATTAAAGAGGGTTATAAATAAAGTTGTTATATGTACTAAAGACAAAAGAAAAGGGTCTGGAAAAAAGGGCTGTTAGTGGCAGTTTGAGGTGTTATTTGGTTGCATATGGTGCATGGGAGGAGGCCACATCAAGTAGTGACTAACCTACTTCCAAGCTCCTTAACCTTTAGCATAAATATTAGCCTCTTTTGTCTCTTTTAATGTCTTTGTCCAACAGAAAACAATCAAATACACACATACAATTCCATATTTTGTGAATAGAAAGAGGATATTAGCAAGCAAGGGTAGAGGGTTGTAGAATTTAAATGTCTTTTAGCCAAAAACTACGGTGATTACCTATCTTTTCTTTTGGTTTGATCTCCAAACCTGAGATACATATTTGTGTACATGTTTTCATGAAGTTTTGTTCATATTTGGTTATTATATAGAATATGGAAAGCCTTAAATGATATAGCTATGTATAACATGTTATATGTATTTTTAAAACGCATGATAAAGGAACAAATTTGATCACCGGTGGAATAAGAACCACCGAGACGGTATAACCGCGGTAAGGGGTCGTAGATAAGGTCCCGGATCCTTGATGAAGGGTTCCGAATAAAAGTCGGAAGGGGCAACACCCACCAGGATAGATTAAATTCGGAAAGCATAAATGTTTAAATGTTTTACATGCATATACATGATACAATAGCTTATTTGAGGCTATAATTTGATTTTCTAAATGTTTTGTGCATTGAAATGAGATTTGTAATCACAAGTCAATCAATGGTTTAAAAATTATAAATATGTATCTCAGTTGTGGACAAGATTACTTGAATGGTGAAAAATAAGTCTCGAAGGGATTATCGAAAGCTTCATTTCGTGGTTTAATCGGGTGTTGTTTTGATTTGTATAATTTGGTTTTTATAACTTAGCTTAGCATGTGTTTATTAGAAGATAAATATGTACATTGTAACTATGATCCATCCTGGTATGTTTTATATAAATAAACTATGTGTTGCTTCCGCATTTTTGTAATATGTTTTATTTTAATTATATATAAATGGTTGAGATTCGGTTCGTAACACCCTTCGTTGGGTCTCGGTTTAGAGGCGGAAACGAGGGCTGTTACAATAACCCTCTTAGTACTCCAAAGACAAATAAAGAGGAACGGATATGAATTATATGTAGTTCTATCATTTTTTCGTGGTATTATAACACCAACTACTTTAGAGAATATCCACTATGGATTTAAATAAAAAATTGCAATGTATTTTAAGAAAAACCCTGCTTCCTGATTTTTCTCCTAAATAAACTCAAACCTGCTGTTTTAAAAACCCCTCCATCACTGCATGATATTTTTCCTCCCCACGTATCCTAATAGACGGTTGCAATGGGGACCTTGTGCATAAAGTTTGATCATTTCACCCCAGTGGTCTCAGTGCTCACGGCAGTGATGGTGGCAATCACAGCAGTGAGTCAAGGAGGCGATGGTGGTGTGGCCCTGACAGTGGTGTAGGTTGTAACAGCGGCAACGGTTTCCGATGAACGTATCCAAACCAATTTTCCCCATACACTGTTAATGCCACCAAGTAAGTATATCACGAAAATGCATATTAATATTTAACACAAGTCATGGCCAGTTAAATAACTCGATTGGGCTTGGGCCATTTCAGATCGACTAATCTGGGCTTTGGGGATATCGCTGCCTTTTCTTCCTTCGACCAATTCCTCACCATGAATACCTATTATGCGACCTTTGTTTGGTTCAATGGTGGAGGAAAGAAAGCCAGTGGAAGCAACATGAGATAGCTGCAATCAATCTCCAGCATTCCCGTTTGGTATCGATATCCTTCTCCCCCGATGGTTTTGGACCTACTTAAAGGACTCGGAAGTGGCTGTGGATAAAATACTTGTCAGATCAGTTCTGACTGTGGATAAAATACTTGTCAGATCAGGGTTGGGCTGATGTCTTACAGTCATAATTTGACTAGGGATTAGTCTAGACATAGCTTAGGACACCCTTTAAAAAAAAGAACAACAACCGTCGGTGCTTCAATTGACAAGAAAAGGAAAGATTTTTGGTTATTCGGGAGGCCGTTGGCTCTCCTATCCAATACTTTCTGGATGCTTTTCTCTCAACACTCCCACCCTCTCCCTATTTTTACGAGGTGTCACACCGAAATGGGCCAAACCCGGGGTGGGATTGGCCTCTTAGCCATCCCTCTCTCCGGTTTACCCAAATGGCCCAAACGACGCAAATGGAGATCCAAGGCGCAAATGGAGCCCTAGGGCGCAAATGGAGCCCTAGGGCGCAAATTGCGCCTGGACTAAATTTGCGTCCTTAGGCTCCATTTGCGCCCTGGGTCTCCATTTGCGCCCCTGGGCACGTGTCAAGCTGATATTGACCCTAATTAGGGTTTCTCCTTATATTTTGGATGGTTTGTTATTTTTTCACGTTTTTAAGCTGGTTTTTCAAGTTGATGTGTACTGTATTTTTCAAAAAGTTGTGATATCAAATCAACTTTAGCAGATGAATTATTTCCCTATGGTGGTACAAATTTGATTCCCTAAATTATTGCTATAAATCCAGCAACCATTGAAGATGTAAATCACACTTTTCATCCACAGTTTCATACAATTGTTTCCTTGTGTTTCTTCTTTTTCTATGTGTATTTTTAAAAAATGACTTCCGGAGAGGATAAAGTGAAGCTACATCTCTTAAGCGGTGGTTCATGGAAACAAACAGATAACGGGTGGGAGTATGTTACCGATCAACCGATAACCCGCGTAAAGGTGGCTTCAAACATTACGCGTCGGAGGTTGGTTAGTTGTATTTATAGAAAATTTCTTAATGATCCTGCTCTTGGTAGGATTAGAATATCATATAAATATGATGGTGCCCTTTATGAGTTATGCAACTCTGACGATGTTTCGTCTTTCATTCAATTTATTGACGGTGAAAATAATCCGCCAAGACTCTGTGTGTTTGTCGATTCATCGATGTCCGGTGGAAGCGATCTTGGTGGTACTTCGAACACCGGAGGCAGTGTGGATGAATCTGATGATACCCCAGATGTGGTTTCTGAAACACAACAAGAAGAAAGAGAAGAAGAAGAATAGAAAGAAGATGACGACGACAAAGTTTATAGACATGATGAGGAGTCTCATGTTTACCACTTGGGTTTATCTGATGTTGATATCGATGAAGACGAAGATGAACCAGAAAGTAGTCCTATCAAATCATACGGTGGTATATATGTTTTCCTTGATATGCCCCCTCCACTTCCATCAGTGGCCCCAGTCATCACACCCAACCAACCCCCACGTTATCACCGTAGTGGAAGAGTAAGTTTGGGTCAAGTATTCCTAACCAAAAACGATCTTACAGTCGCTCTCGGTTTGAAGTTTCTTGAAGAAGGTTTTGAGTTTGGAGTTCACCGGTCAAATAAAACGAGATACGATGTCAGATGTAGGCAAGCCGGATGTTCTTGGTGTATCTATGCGACCTCTGTCGAAAATACCAATATGTTTCATGTTCGTATATTGGATGACGTACACACTTGCTCGAGGACGCAGTTGCATCCTAACCACCATCAAGCAAACAGTAGAGTATTGGGTAATTTTATTTACCCTAAAGTGAAGGATACCAGCAAGACATACCGTGGATCCGACATTGTCAACGACGTAAGATCGGATTTGAAAATAGATATTTCTTACTGGCAAGTCTGGCGCGCAAAAGCTTATGCATTGACGATGGTACGTGGTACCCCTGAAGAATCGTTTACCCGACTCCCCTGCTTTATTTATAACCCGGAGCTCCGTAATCCTGGTACCGTTACCTCAATAAGGACAGACGCTCGAGGACGTTTTGAGATGTGTTTCGCTACCCTCGGTTGCGCGGTACGTTGTTATTTTAGTAACTTTCGCGTCAGTATATGGTTTATTTAACTTCTATATTGAATAATGTTATAATATGAAAATTCCTTAAATATCCATATTCGATCGTTTACCACACACCTTCGTCCAGTCATTATCATCGATGCTGCTCATTTGAAGAGTACTTACTTAGGCACAATGTTCTTAGCCGTTGCTATGGACGCAAATAACCAGATTGTGCCCATCGGTTTCGGAGTTGGTAGGTCTGAGATTGGGAATGTGTGGACTTGGTTCTTAACCATGCTGAAGCGTTGTATCGGGGAACCCGAGGGGTTGGTTTTTGTATCCGACAAGGCTTCTTTAATTCACCAAGCAATTAATACAGTGTACCCAGGCGCCCATCATGCACTTTGTTGTCGCCATCTAATGATGAACGTAAAAACCAGGGACAGCAGGGTCAGATACAGGAAGAAGTTATTTTGGAGGACGTGTAAAGCATATACGGTGGAGGAGTTTGAACTGAACATGACGGGTCTATGAGTTGCATTACCTCTTGGAGCTCCGCTTATGGACCAGGTTGGACCGGAGAAATGGTCAAGGGCCCATTTCTCAGGAATGCATTACAACATAATGACATCGAACAGTGCCGAGTCGGTGAATGCATTGTCTCGTTTTCCACGGAGCCTGCCTATTGTGGCCCTTATGGATTATTTCCGATGTTTTCAGCAAGAATGGTATTCGATTCATCGAAGAAATGGAGGTTATCATCCTTGGATTTATGACTGTTTGAATTTTATGTTTTTATCTTTGCGATACTAACGTAACAAATATGTGTTATCGGAGAGGAAATGGCGAATCGTCTCACGCCTTGGGCGGAGGCCAAAATTGAGAAGAGAATTCACAAGTCTGCAACGTGGACTATACATGAGATTGTCCGAGGTTACTGGGAAGTCCACGATGGGTTTAGGGATGCAGAAGTTGACTTCAATAATCGACTTTGCTCGTGCAGGAAATGGCAGCTCTCAGGAATACCATGCGGCCATGCAATCGCCGTCGCAAGAAATCAACGGTGTACAGGTGTCTCCTATCTGGCGACTGGTTACTACGCGTCGGATAATTTCAGACAAACTTACGCAGAGCTCATACATCGAGTCGGTCCAGGAGAAACATGGGTAGTTCCAGACCACCCGCTTATGACCGTTAGACCACCGGTCATAATAAGACGGGCTGGTCGACCGAGTAACCATGACCGTATCCCATCTCAGCGTGAGGATCTCATCCAGAGGAGATGTTCTCGGTGTGGACAACCAGGACACACTCGAGCAAACTGTCCATCTCCTGCACCGATAAATGTGAGCTGTCAAAGGGCATCCGGTAGTCAACAAAACTCAAAAGGCATCTGGTAGTCGACAAACTCAACCAGTAACAACCGAAGAGAATTATGAAAGTTTGAGACATGGTACTTTTGATTTAAAAGTCGATCTAAACGAGTAAACCATGTATGTAATAAACTTTTTTTAAATATTATTATTGCTCCCTAAGATTGAATTCACTTGATTGTAATGATTACGTCTTGTATTCTAGGTGATATTATGTTTATGTTTAGTGTTGATTTTATTTACCTTAGCGTGGTTGTTAAGTTGTCTTGTGTTATTTACTAAACTAAAGTAAACATTAAAGCATTAAACCAATATTTTATTGAAACCAAATAAAACAAATGAAGTGCATCCATACAACAACCACCCTTTGAGAAACCTACTACGGGTAGATGTCTCGGATCCTCCTGATCCAGCCAGCCTTTGCCTTCATCTGATCCTCCATGCCGGTGTAGTTTTCTTTGATGTCTACCAGTTCATCTTCTAACTTTCTAATCTCCTTTTGCTTCTCCCTAACATCGCGCTTCATCATCTCTAGGAACTCCTTCTGCTCCGCAATAATTGCCCCTTTCTCCTTCTGAAGTTCCATGTTTTGTAGCCACATCCTGCCTAGACTTCGTATCTCCGCATTTGCCTCATCACATGAACTTTTCAACCTGTTAGGCAGTACCTGAGACATTGGTAGGCCAGACCCCTGGTTAGGTTGATACGTAGGTGGGGTTTTTCCCCCATGAGCAGTGTAGTATGCTTCTCGTGCATTATTAAACTGCTCCCACTCCTGAGGCGTGATCGGTGCATCGTAAGAAGATATTCCATATTGCGCCCATTCTTCTGTTGTCTCTGGTGGATTCCAGTCAATCCTTGAAGCTCCATCATTTAATTGTTCGATGTCGACGGAGCATGACGTGCCAACCCCATTTGCTGACCTTTTTTCCCTACCGCGTGAACCTCCAGCCATTAAGATATGAAAATGTAGAGAATGGTTGTAATCGGTGTGGAGGGCAGAGAGGATAGATAGTAAGTTGTGAATTACTACTTCACCATAGAATCTATTTATATTCGATGCGTGTGGGCGCAAATTGCGCACCACTACTCCTCTGCAAAGCCTGCCAGGATTCCCCTGCACAGCCTGACAGGATTCCTCTGCAAAGCGTGCCATTTGACCCTACATAGCCTGAAACGATTCCCCTGCAAGATTCTCCAGCAAAGCCTATGTGCGCAAATTGCGTCCTAGGGCGCAAATTGCGCCCTAGGGCGCAAATTGCGTCACTGGGGCATGTGGCAAGCCCCGATTAACCCTATCTAGGGTTTGTACTTAGAATTTGGCTATAAATACTTGGGTTATACCAACGTTATAGTTCACACCATACATACACCATTCATAGCATACTAGTGTTCTATTTGACCAAACACATGGCTGGAAATGCATCATCCTCAAACCCACCTTCTTCACAAATAATGCCCTCCCGACTAAAAAAGGTGATAGAGAAAAGTGAAGCGGAGATCGAACAACTAACCGATGAGTGGAAGGAATTGATGGCCAAGAAAGATGGCCACTTGAGAAGGATCGACGCTGACAAAGAGGAGATAAAAAGGTTGAAGCGGGAGATAAAAGACAAAGAAGACCGTATTCGCCACGACAACGGTCAAGTAAACAAGATTATGCAAGATTTTGCAGTACTACAAGAGCAGGTTGCCCAGAAACAAAATTGGATTGATCAATGTAAAGCACTTTATCCTTAAATGTTGTTTGCGTTTCTAGATTTTCCGTGTTACTTATTTGTACACGTACTTTCTATCACTTTGTTTTTGTGGTGCTTGTGTTGTTGGGTTTGTAATTTGGTTTTTTCTTCGTTGCTAGTTGATAGATGTACTTTCTATGGTTTGATGCATTTATATGTTTAAACTACTTCGAAACACGTATTTGTGAATATTATGCTACCAAACAAAACAGTTACGTCTGTGAAACTTTTCAGGCGAATCTTCAATCGATTCAGACGAATCTTGAAGCTTTTTACAGGTACACAATTGTGCCCCCTGTAATTTGTGCACTACCTTTGGCTATAAATAGAGAACGATGGGGAGTCCTAAACGAAACAAAACAAAGTTACATGGAATCCCCAAATCTTCATGTATGGAACTTCATATGTTTATCTCAATCGCTTCCAGCCGGTACCACCGAGTTATACGGTTAGCGTTTATGTTTATTTGGTTTTTTCTTGCGTTGAATATTGTTACCTTCTTAACCCCTATCTTGAACAGCTGAGTATCCACAAATGTTCAGCATGAAACTCTACCATCAAGGGTACTTCACGGATCCACCTAGAAGGCAGTACTTTCGTGGTCTAGAAGTCTATGTTGATATGTTAGATGTCGACGATCTTTCAATGCGACTGCTTCACCAGATCATGAAAGAGCTAGGTTATGATGAAACAAAATTTTATAAGTTGTATTTTAAACATCCGAATTCAGACCTATTGACTGGACTGGAACCGATGGATACCGATGAAGATGTAGCCCTTATACGTCAGTATGTTGACGGCCATACCGTCATTGAAGTATACAACGAGAAAGTGGAGGTGGTCACTACCAAAATCGTATCACCAGAGCACATAAGAAGTCGGTGGGGATTTCAGAAAACCAAAGCGTCGTGTAGCCGTACTTTGACATTTAAATGACCATATGGTTGGTTGTTTAGGTCATATTACATGTATCCGTTCTATGTTATTAAATACGTGCATTGTAATGAAATGATCTTTTAATTAAATTGAACGACTAAATTTTTAATAAATAAATTGATCATGAAACTATATACACGCTACTAAAATGAAGCTAAACATACACGCTACTAAAAGGAATCATACAAATCGATATGTCTGTATCATGGACCAAAAGACATCCGCCATCCGAACCCTCCAGGTTAGCGCTCGTAACGACTCATCCTCCATTGGTGTTGGGACCTCGTTGTTCGCCAAACATGTCAGGAACATACATGACAAAGGACCACAATCGCCCAATGAACCCTGCTGCTGCGGTACATCATCTGTGTATACCCAAGTGAACTCGTGGTTGTGCTCTGCAAGTGATGTGCACTCAGCTAGGGTAAAAAGTTCATGTATACTGTTGGCGAACGTGGCCATCATTTTTCTGAAGTTGTCCTTATATGAATCATTCCTAAAGCTATCATATACGGTCATCTCCATGAGCTCTAGGTTGAAGTCGCCAACAACCCAATGCTTCAGGTCGATGCAAATCGGAATGAACACCTGAAATATTTGTTCAAAAACAAACCAATAGTAAATAACTTTAAACTATACGTAGTTAGAAATAACAAGTATATTTAAAGTAAAATTCATACATGCCGAACAGACCACCATGGTACAAAGTCCGGAGCCTTCAGCGTTTAGTACACGGAAGTCGGACCACCACCAACGACCAGGAAATGCATGAACTCGGACGTCATCACCGTCCACCCTGCATTGGGCGGACGACTCTCACGGATAAACTGAACCCATCCGTCGATGTGCTATTTAAAAAAAAGATGTTAGAGATATAAATAGAAATTATGATATAGAAACTAAAATGACGTTTTATACTAACATCAGCTTCGAGCCACCCTGATCCCTTCAACCCGAGTAACAAGCCCCACCAGTCCCTACCCACAGGATGGGTGGATATGCACCTAAGATAATAATCCGACAATTCATGCCTATGCCATTTTACGGAAATAGTGGATGAAGTGTCAGAGTTCGTATCGGAACTGGTGGTGGCAGCGGCAGTAGCAGCGGTAGCAGTAGCAGCAGCAGTAGTAGCGGTCTTACGACCAACATGCATCTTTGATACCCGGCGCTGGACAGGTGGGTCTGTAGTAGGAGACAAACAGGTGTAAGGAGGGTGCAATTGTTTCCCAGGAATTTTCTGACGCATCGGCCTTTGGTGTTCATCCGTCGGCGGTGAACCTGAATGTCCTGGGACACCCGAGGCCGGAAATGCGTCGAGGTCGAGAGGCCGACGGATGTACTCGCCTGTGGCGTATCTTGGAACAACGCCCCAACAAACCCCGACATACCTGAACCCACCGTAGTCGGTCCGGTCTCATGGAGCATCAACCCAAATGTGCCCTGCAAAATAAGTTGGGTCCTCACAAGTTTCCTATAACAAGTAAATATCAAATGTAACAAACGAATCTCCTAACTTACAGGCTGCATATACTGGCCCTGTGTATACTTGCCAGTGGACTGATCGCTTAACTCCCGTAATGATGCCCTTGTGCTCTGTAATATAAGATTGAGGTTATTCAGTTTATATTCTGAATGTAAAAATCAAAGTACCCACCATATTAAATAACTTACATGTGCCATGTGGTGGGTCAGTGTAACGAACGACGAAGGTCCGAATATGTCATCAAGGAAGGATGATGAACTCTGCATATTAATCTAAGCCATTGTTTTTATGTATTATTGAAAACAAATAATGATACAACATAAAGATTGAAGTGACTAACATTATCCGTGTACTAGGACGGGCCTCCGAAGATCGAAGATCCAAACCCGTGCTGCGTGTTGGCGGGCTGGGAGGGCTGTCCACCCTGTTGCTGGCCTGGAATCTGTCATCAAGCATAACAAACCACATAAAGTTCCAAAAGATAAAAATTAAAACCATGTCCAATAAATTAAGTTAAAAACTTACCTGGAAAGAGCTAAACTGGCTAGTAAGCCTCTCCAGCTCAGCAAGGCGTCTCTCAGTAGCTTCACTCTCTGAACGTTCAGTTGCCCATTTCTCGGCAAGGCGTCTCTCAAGATCATCATGCTCTGTGCGATGAGAAGTCCGATAGTCATAGAAATCATCCTTCCACCTCATAAACTCAGCCCACCGGTCACCATAGGGGTCAACATGTGGACTATGCTGATAGTGGTCTGCTGGACTATGCTCACGGTGAAAGGACGGACTATGCCCAACATGATATGGTGGCTCCTCGACCGAGGTGGCCTCGTATGCCCTGCTGACGCCTGCATGGGACGGGGGGGCCATGTCATGATCAGGCTGGTCGTCTCCCTCTGACTCGGAACCTACGTCTATACAAACAATTAACAACATTATTATAAATATCATAAACACTAGAACGACTTCTCGTTATAAAAAATTATAAATATCGGATAACTTAGAATGACTTCTCACCCGCGTCAACAGCCTGCATAACTCTCGACCTCTTCGACGTTCGACGCCCCTCCGAACTACTAAACCAGCGATCGCTCAGGATATACCATTCCTGGATCTCCTCCCATGGTGTAGGCTCAAGTCGTTCACGTGGGAAACGCTCGGGCTAATATGTTGAAAAATAATCATGTTAGAAATCCAAAAATAATCATGTTAGAAATCCACACGAGGGCCTCATGTAATACAATTTTTTTCCGTTGTAGTCAATGTAACTTACCGCCGATACATCTATGAGAGCAAAGGCATAATTATTAACAATACCGATCGAAGACCTATCCCAACGAACAACACATGGCATCCTGGTGGTCAAAATATAAAATGTGCTGGCCATGGGAAATGTCTCTAAGATCCATATCTGTGAATTAGAATACCAAGATAGTAGTAAATATTTTGTAGAAATAGGGAATCCGTGTAAATTGTAAAAGTATTAATTTGATATCAACTTACTAACCTTGAATGCATATAAAAAACCAGATAACGACATCCTATATCCATGCTCCGTTCGTTTCCGGATCGCTGCATTCATCTGCTTGTAGGTGTGGGCCCAAATATGGGATCCCCAGGGAAACCAATTGAAGACGCTCAAATCATCAATGGACCGAAGTAGATGTTCGGGAAGCTGCTTGGTCAACTGATGAATGTGAAAGAACAACTCAACCATCATCATGAGACAAATACGGACGGCAGAATCATCATCAATATGCGCCCGCCCCTCGTCATCAGTGCCGATCAGATTGAATAAATCCTAGATGTTCCGCACTGTCAGCGTGCCTCGTGGGAACACCCGTCTAACAAAACCAGTGGACCTATTCTTATGCATCTTCGGGTCCGGTCCGAAACGAAGTGCTGTGATGAGACAGAACTCCTCACGGCCGAAACGAAGACCGCGGCCACCAACCTTGAATAACATCTCATCATCCCGTAGGTTTGGCGGGAATACCTGGGTCTGTAAAAATATGTGCACCAAGATAGGGTTGGCAGTTGTATCGATCAGATCCAACCAATGACCGAAACATATCTCTCTGAATAGTGCTAATCGTGTGGGGTTCAATTTCTGGCGAATCAAATCCACCACCCCTATCTTACTCTTCAGGTTCAACTTTGCATTGTAGAAATTTGCTCCCTGCATAATAATGATATAATACTTATCTTTAGCGACCTAAAGTGTTAGTTTATAAAGTATAGCGACCTAAAGTGTCAGTTTATAAAGTATAGGGACCTAAAGTATCAGGTTATAAAGTATAGCGACCTAAAGTGTCAAATTCTAAAGTATAGGGACCTAAAGTGTCAGATTCTAAAGTAGAGGGACCTAAAGTGTCAAATTCTAAAGTTAAGGGACATAAAGTGTCAAATTCTAAAGTTAAGGGACCTAAAGTGTCATATTCTAAAGTAGAGGGACCTAAAGTGTCAAATTCTAAAGTTAAGGGACATAAAGTGTCAAAATCTAAAGTTAGGGGACCTAAAGTGTCAAATTCTAAAGTTAGGGGACCTAAAGTGTCAAATTCTAAAGTTAAGGGACATAAAGTGTCAAATTATAATGTTAAGGGACCTAAAGTGTCAGATTATAAAGTAGAGGGACCTAAAGTGTCAAATTCTAAAGTTAAGGGACATAAAGTGTCAAATTCTAAATTAGAAGGACCTAAAGTGTCAGTTTCTAAAGTAGAGGGACCTAAAGTGTCAAATTCTAAAGTTAAGGGACCTAAAGTGTTAGTTTCTAAAGTAGAGGGACCTAAAGTGTCAGTTTATAAAGTAGAGGGACCTAAAGTGTCAAATTCTAAAGTTAACAATTTTTTCGTGTAAATTTTTAAAGTTACGGATTTTTGGGTATTTACAAAATTATTGTCCTATTGTAAAATATTCTATAATTTGTGTGAACTATATTAATAACTACATTAAATTTAAAACTATGACACTAAAATTATAACCCTAAATATAAAATGATAATATACGAAAAAAAAATTTATCATCCACTCCAAAAATGATAACTACAACCATTTAAAACCATACAAATACATAACAACAAAATCGACCAATACAAAAAAAATACAAAAAATTGTCATCCAAAATATACAACAACTTATCAACAAAAATAACAACAATAAATTATCATCCAAAAATATACAACAAATTATCAAGAAAAATATACAATTTATCAAAATCTGGCAACACATAACTTTTTTGGATGACAATTTTTTGTACTATAATTAATATTTTCAGTTAACAACTTTTTAATATTAACTTTCTTTTTTTCTCTACATATTTTATGTTTTGAAATCCTAGATAATAAAATATACAACAACAATAATATACCAATTTTATATTTTCAAAACAGAAAATTGTTATATTATTCCTAGAAAATATATAACAAATTATCAACAAAAATATACAACAAACAATTATCATTCAACCAATATACAACAAATTATCAACAAAAATATACAACAAAAAATCAGTTAAAAATAGGTAGAAAAGTTAGAAGAGAAGTCACTAACCTCCATTTGTGGTCCCAATTAGAATAAAAAATGGCAGATAGTGTGGGGGCAAGAAAACGACACTTCTCCGACGTGAATTTGGAAGAATCGATGTATGTATTTAAAAATGGTAGGTGGGGTTTTAATGTCGGTCGTTTTGTATAAAAGAGAAGACCCAGGGGTGCAAATGGAGACCCAGGGCGCAAATGGAGCCCAAGGATGCAAATTGCGTCCAAGCTCCATTTGCGCCCTAGGGCTCCATTTGCGCCTTGGGTCTCCATTTGCGTCGTTTGCAAATGGAGACCCGAACCAAAAAAAGAGGGAAAAAACCGAATCTGAAACACCCGAACCGAATTACATGTTCGGATAATATAGGATCGGGTTGGGTACCCAAATACCCAAATCCCAAACCGACCCGACCCGATTATCCGAAAAGTGTTTATTTTTTTAAAAATTTCAGTTTTATAAATTAAATCTGATTCTAAATGCCTAAAGTTGAAGAGCCCTAAACCTAAACTAAATCCCTCGACTCTCAGACCTCTCTCAAATTCTCAATCGAATCCAGACGACTAGACCTCCGACGGTCCAGCCACCGCTCTGCTCCCAAGTCCCGACAGCGGCCATCGCATCCCACCAGTTGACCACCAGTCCACGACTGAGTGCTGACCTCTCTACATCTGTTTTCTGTAAGTTCTAATTTCTATTATCGCATCCCATCTTTTATCCGACGTGTAAGTTCTACTCTCTACTCTCTACATTTGAATGGGTTATGGGTGGTTGTCTGGTTGGAATGGTTGGAATTTTATTTTAGAAGTGGGTTTTGTTTTAGGGAGACCTGCGACCATCGCATCCCATCTGTTTCGTTTTATTTTAGAAGTGATTTAGGGAGACATGTGTTTTAGGGAGACCTGATGATTTGGGATATGGGTTTATTTACAGACCTGTGACCATCGCATCCCATCTGTTTCGCTTTATTTCTCAGTCTTGATTTTTATTTTGGAAACTGAAATTTCTACTTCACTCGAGCCACCTGACCCGACCTACCCGAACCCGAACTCACCCAAAACCGAACTATCCGAACCTTAATCGGTCGGATTTTGGGGCATTCCCTCCTACCCGAATATCCGATCGGATTTAGGGTTTTGGGGCCCGACCCGACCGATGCACACCCCTACCGGCGATGTAACAAATTAAGTCCGGCGATAACAAACTTTTTCCGACGAGATCTTCTTCCAACCACCAAAAACTTCTAATTTATTGCTGAAACCTTTGCCATTTACTTGCAATATGATCTAAAAGAACAAACAAACAGATCTGGACGATTTCACAGAAAAATTCCGGCGAAAACATTCCCGAATTCCAGCAGCTCGTTTTTCTGATGACTTCGTCCAACATCTCAAAAAATTACAAATTTCAATCTGTAAATCGTGTAATTTGCTTGCAAATTGATCAATATGATGAAATAACCAAATCTAGATCGATATTACAGAGAACTCCGACAAGAAAATTAAGAATCCGGTGAATTCGTTTTTCCGGCGAGGATTTTTCAACAAATCAAAACTCTCGATATCTAGTTCAATTTATATCAATCAACTGAAGATATATCGAGATAGACATTTAGAACCGATTTGTGACAAAGATCTGACAGTATCTCAGGTCAACCTCGATTTTCCGACGAGTTTCCGGTTAGATGCGTTTTTCCGGCGAACTCTCTTTAAAATCTCATATCTCACTCATTTTTCAACGTTTTTGGATTCTAAAAAATGTAGAATGCTCGAAATTCAACAACGAACAGATCTAAGCAACTTGAATCATCTCATGCACAAAAATTTTCGGATCTAAAATTTGACGCGAAGAATACCGAAAATTTCGAACGAAAATTTCGAAAAACCTCAAAACTCAACGAAATTCGAATACAAAAATTGTCGTAGATCTGTAATCTAACCAGGAACAAATCTTCAAGAGGAATTGAGTTTTGAACAAACTTACTTGTAGATCGGTCTAAAAAACACGAAATGCCGAGATCGATAATCGTTACGAGAAAAATTTCATCGTTCGGCTTTGATACCACTTGTTAGGTCCGAGATCTGGAGCATTTCATGTTTGTAACTAAGGTTAGGATAGGAGTAGGCTTATTTGTTTATTGGAAATGAAAAACTAATCTAGAGAGAGAGAATTGATTAAGGACTACATTTTGTATTATAGAATGAATTAAAGAAATATTACAAACTAAAGACCTATTTATAGTCCAACACTTACACTCCCTTGTTACAACATTAAGCCCAAGTCCATCTTAAACACTAAAGCCCAATAGGCCCAAGGACTTTTACAAACAAATCAAATACATATACTTTCCAAGACTTTCATACACTAACATATATCCTTCGGTGTCAACATTACATCAAGCATATAGAAGCCCACAGATCTCCATTTATCCTCAATAGCATTATATACAAGGCCAAGCGTATGATAAGGATCATAAAAACTTGGTGACATCAAGATTATTTCCTTCAACAAAGGTATGGCCTAAGGTTCAAAAAAAGAACAAACCATAACGAACAAGAACAAAAATGAACATACAAAGATAACAAATATAAACATAACCAAGATGTCTGAAACATGACAACCACAAATGAAAGAAGTGAAGATAAATTGTAGAATTTGAGTTATCATGCCAACCATCCAATGCATCAAAGGCAACATATCATTGTACCTCTTCATATCGCCCATGAGCATAGTATAACATAGCATCACCTAATTTGCGTGTAATTTCTGGACTAACTTTCTTCTTTGAACCCTTCCTCCTACCTCTTTTCTTAATCTGCCACAAATGGCATCCATCAAAAATCATAAGGTGAACTAGAATATAGTTAGCAACCAGAAACTTAGTGAGTAACAATACATTAGAGCAAGAGATTTCTTGCAATGAAAATGTTGGAAGAAATGTACATATTGAGCGAAAAACAGCTAAAATCATGTAGATTTAACAAGAACAACAAAGTATATACAAAACATTAGAGTTTAAAGATTACTTTACAAGGTTTTATGTGTAAACATCACTTAGAGGGAAACTTAACTGTGCTAATCCTAACCCAAAAACAACAGCATGATGTGCTACGTGCATTCTAAAGTCTAGACCAATTGTCACAAGTAAAAGAAAATATTCTTTCCACGTAAAAATCGTTTATTCAGTTTATATATTTAATAATCAATCTATGAAAGAACTCAGCAAGGAAATATTAAGAAGGCTTGAATGAAAATAAAAACGACATTTATCACTTCTACAACAATTTTGGGTTCAAGTTCAAAGAGCACTCATCCATTGCTTCTATTGAACCTAAACATGAACGCATGGGCGAATAATGAACTACTTTATGGGCTAAGGATAGCAAGTAGGAATCTAACATAATTCCAATCTTTTCACACTCTCCACAAGTTCGAGTACCGATAACAATCATGTCCAATAAATTCTTCAAAACAAAAGTATAGAGTCAAAAGTTCATAATATTCAAAATATAAAATAAACCAAACCAAACTAGCCCAACCCACTAAGAGTTGGGGTCTGGGAGGTGGGATGTACACACCCCTGACCTCTACTCTAGAAGATAGAGTAGTTGCCTCCATGAGTACACCCACCTCTCGAAAAAGTGTGCTTGAGAGTGTCAGAGAAGTTGTCAAGAAGTTTGAAGAAAATGAAGATAAAATAAATGAGTTCAAAAGTGTAGATAAACAACATAAAGACAAAAGTATAAATAAACAACATAAAAACAAAAGTAGGTACATGGAACATCACAAGGGTCCAAACTACACAATCCCTAGTCTAACATATAAACCTCGTCACCTATATGTCAGCTCACTATTCTTCCCCTCCCACCCTCTACAGAGAAAATCGGGTCCCAACACCAAAAAAACAAAATACTACAAGACAAGAATGAAGACCGAAACAAAAAAAACAAAAGAAAACATATGAAAAATGCAGCAATTGTGTGGATGGATCCTCATGTTGAGTCTCCTATTCTTCTGAAAAGAAATCTTAGCATCAAATCGCAACCTATTATAGAGGCCACTCCCTATAAAAGGTGACATGGGGTCAGGGTTTTGAAAATTTTGTTTTAGTATATATTGCTCAATGTAAACATGTGTAGCTAGTATAAATAAGAAACTAATATGTCGATATTGTAAGTCCAAGACTAACCTAATTATATGTTCCAAGTGCTAATAGTCTTTAATGCTAAGGAACAACATGTTTATTGTAATGGACCATGTTGGTCCACAACGTCAAGCCTAAGGAGGGGAATACATCCATTTTGTGAGATATTATAAAAGGTGACATGTGGGGAATACATGTTTATTCATTTGATAATATTGAAGACACTATGCCTTAGTTTGCATGGTAAGTTGGTAACTTTGTACAATCTCTATTATTCCTTCTATAATTGAAGGGAAGGATTGATTCCTCATCGTTGCCTGATGGACTGTGTACATCTCCACATTTTATGAAAGGCATTGTCGTTTGTTAAAGGGAGATACCAGGGAAGTGATTCATCCATTAGAGAGGTCTTTAAAGAATACACTTTCCTTCGAGGAATATCTTTGAGAGCCACCAATAGGATATTAAAGACATTAGGACTAACCATGGCCCCAATTTTCTAGTGGCCGAGATATGCTTCACATGGATCCACCACTAAAGTCTCCTAAGGGGTTGTTTGTTTTTTGTTTTTTTCCTCTTAATTACCACTTATGTCTGATTCGATCAGACATTTTAAAATTCAGACATTTCTTTTATAGTTTCAGAGGCAATTATCACTTAGGTGGCGTGTTTTAAAAGGTGCTGAAGTCTGAAGTCTCATTTCACTTCTGATTTTTTAGAGGGGTGCTGAAGTCTGAAATCTGAATCAGTTAGATTGTTTGTTTTGTCTGCTAACAAACGTCTAAATATTATAATTGTCTATTTTATCCCCCTCATAATGTTATACTGTTGAATTTATAAAAGCATATATTCATTTTAATCAAATTATACTACCATCCATTTTAACACATTCAAAAATTCAACATAAATACGTCAATTGATTAAAATACAATACAAAACATGAACAAAGTCTCATAACTAAAATCAATCTCCATTTTGCATTAATAGTGATAGTCCAAGAATCACTAAATCTCTAGAGAGAGAAAGTAGAGAGAGAGAGAGAGAAAGATGAATCGCAAAGTAACAATCTGATTAGAATATGTGTGAAAGTCTTACAAACACCAAAGACCCAAGGGACTTAAATACCCCGGGCCTAAACAACACAGATAAACTAACAAGACACTGTTTAGGCCACACAGAATAAATACAATGGTTACTATAAAACTAGACCTAACAATCTCCCCCTTAGTAACCATTGGCGTTGTGGTCTTCAATATCCATCTTCTAAATCAGCACGAACCATCTAAGCGACTTAGCAAAGAAGCTTCTTTGACTAAAAATTTTTTCTTCTCAGCATCTTTCAGATTCATTTGTCTTTGCTGCCTTGACAAGACTGGACCTGTTTGTAATTATCTTGAAAGAACAATCGGTTCATCAGCTTGTGCTCTAGACGATACACCTCTTTTAAAACTACTTGAATGAACTGTGGTGATCGGAGCTGGAACAGCACAAAAATTGATATAGGTGAGAAAATATAGAATCTTGAGTGAATCTTGATCAACAGATAAACTTTTGAACTCTTTGTCTCTTTATCTTCTCCCCCTCATGACCTTGATGATCTGGATCAACTTGGTCAAGCAAATGTTGGAGACGATACAGCTTAAGATCTGCAAAATCAGAGTAAAGGAAAAATAGGAGAGGTTTGCGCTAACAGTTTGTGGCGCAATCTTAGGTTTGCGCTAGCAGAAGGAAGCGCAAAGTTAGGTTTGCGCTAGCTGAAGGATGCGCAAAGCTTGGTTTGCGCTAGAAGCTGTTGGCGCAAATCTAAGTTATGCTCTACCAACTGTTGACGCAAAAATGACTTATACTTGGCTCTTTGACACCCCCTACACAAATGCACTTAATATAAAATTCAAGTTAGCATTCAAATAGAGAATCAGATACTCCCCCTCGAAAACAGATATTATCTTTCAGAAAATTTTCCTAATTCACACCCCTTGAATAATGCACAAACCCATTTAAAAATATATATGAGAACACAAGAATTGAAATATCAATGTAGAAAGAAAAATATACTGAATATGTATTTTGAAGCAACTAAACATATAAAATTTTAAACACTAAACAAATTAAATTATATTTAGTAAAATATCACAAACTTATCAATCAGTTGAAATCAAATATGTATTGGTGGATACAAAGACAAGTTTCATTGCATATCTAGTTTAGACATGTTCAGTTTCAAAAACTTCCAGCAATCTATTCAGTGTGCTCGCATGTGAACTTCGATTAGCTTCAAGAAAATGCAATTCTAAAAATATAATAGAAAATTTTGCACGTACTCACACTAAGCCATCCGAATTTAAGATTTTCACAAATTTACAGATTTATCACAGCTCAAACATATCACTAAGTATCATGAGATGTGTGCTCATTGACATCTTTTAGCATTGTGCACATTGGCATCTTCACATGAGTGTGCTCTTTGGCAACTTTTAAGCTTGTGCACTATGGCATATTTTAATCAAAAAGTTCGGTAAGTAAAGAATATGTCGTAAACGTAACTTTCTATCTAATCCTATTGCAGGATTTGGGTCAGCCGCTCCCAGACCAGTTGGCCTTAGGGGACTAGGTGTCAAGCACCCCTTGGAACTTACTCTCCCAGATCAGAAAGGCTACATCGACACATCCTAAACCCATTCATACCAGTAGAACATGACTTTCGATCTGATTCTATTGCAGGATTCAGGTGTGATCACTCCTAGATCAATTAACCTTAGGGGATCAGATGACAAGCATCCCACAGAACTTACTTTCCCAAACCAGAAAGGTCACAGGTACAAACTTTTAAACTTAGAGATTTATTTATTTTATATATTTAATTTTCATTTCAATCACTCAGTTCTACATCTAAGTGCTTAGCCCATATTTTCATTACAATCCATAATTCAGACTTTTTAGGATTTCCAAGCATTGTAAACTATAAATATTCCGAATCACATATCTTTAAAGCAAAATGCAAAAGTTTCAAACATGTTGCTGACTTTTCGACTTTTGTAAGACTTGAAAGTTGAACATATAAAACTTCAATATAAACAAAGCAACTTGAAAATTTATCCTTGACACACATTTTATTCAAAAGAAAGAAAACCTGTAAAGCTTTTACTTTATAGAATAAAATTTGTAAATATTTAAAATTCGGCAAAATGAGATTTATTCGAAACAAAATAAAATTCAATAATATTATCTTCCACATAATGTATAAAGAATTTGTGTCTCAAATGAAAGAATTTTGGGTTATACAAATTCAAGAGTTAGTTGAACTTGCTCAGATTCATGAAAAAACAATTGAGAAAACTGGAACAACATCATTATCAGAGATAAATGCAGCGGAATTAAAGTAGATGTACTCACAATTTCTCATTAGTCAGAAACTAAAAGCATTAAAGAACGAGTCCTAAACTGACATGTTTAGAAGTCATAGTCCATTGAAGTACGGGTTCTGAGCTGAAGTACTCAGAAGCCAAATTTCTCTTACTCCCCCTTGACATTAGGTGCCTGCAACATAGAATCAATTTGAGATTTTGGAACCCACTTGTATTTGGGCCCATATTTGTTAGTTGCAGTTGGAATGGGGAAAAAATTGTAAGAATTGACATACAAGGCATGAGAAATATTATCAGAAAAATGAACATAAGAATCAGTAGAAGAGAAAGCATAATCATCTGAACTAAAATCAGAAGAAGTATATGAGACATTTTTGGAAATTTGAATCATTTGCTTTATTGAGTATTTTGAAATTTTGTTACAAGAAGCAAATGAATCACTTTTATAAAGTTTGTCTACATATCTATCCTCATTAGTCTGAGATTCATCCGATATCCGCTTCACCCTCCATATCTGCTTTGAAGAAGTGCTCAAAGTCCTATCTGAAAGAATTGAATCTGAAGAATTAGAACTGTCATAAATGACTTGAGCTTGTTTCTTTGACTTCTTTGACCGTCTTCTTTTACGCTTTGGCTTATAATAATCATCATTGAGCGTAAAAGAATAATCAAGAATTTTCGATTTAATATTTGCATTGGAAGAAGCAATTTTACCCAAAATACCCAACTGATCAACTAATAAATCTGAACTTACCTCGGAGTCAGAAAAAGTTTGAGAAAAGTGTTCAGATTTTAGAAATTCCTTTTTGTTTTCCTTAGAATCAGAAGAAATGCCAGAAATAGAATCTTGTTTTTGAGAAAATAATTTTTCTTCAAGACTAGAAGTCATAAAAGAAAGAATAATATCAGATTCAATTACTTTTTGAATATTGTTATCTTTCATTTTATCTTCAAGGTCAATTATTTTGCCTTCTAATACTAATGGAGAAGTATATCTCTTAGAATCATAAAAGATTGTAGAGATATTTTCCTTATCAGATTTAGTGACATATATATATATATATATATCAATATAATCATCATACACTGAAGACTTAATAGAAGAAGTTTCATTTAAACCTTTTCTACCCTTCTTTGATTTGTCAGGAAAATATTTAGCATTTTCGCTCGTGTAAACAAAAGAAATTTCGTTTTTCTTATTATTCATCATTTACTCATTTTCGATTTCTAACACTTGCTTTTCATTCATCCAATCAATTTTAAATCGAGGAGCATATTTAGCAAGAGTTAGATAATCGTATTTATATAAAGTAGGGGATTTTTCAATCGCATTGTTTAAACAATGTGGATTTTCAAAACCAAGTCCCCATTTTTCTTTTATAGACTCATAACTCCTTGGTTTGTTCAAATAAATTGTTTGCTCAGACTGATTCCTTCGATATAATTTTTCTTCCAACTCATTTATTTTATCAGAAAAATTATCTTTTAATTTGGTCATTTCAGTCAAAGATTCAAGATAAGTCATATTTGATTTTTCTAAATCATCTAATATATTTTGAAAGATGTCTTTTGTATGAGCTAAAATAGATTTTTCATCTTTCAAAGAAATTTGTAATTTATCAATCAAATTTGACTTTTCTAAATTTAAATTCTTTTCAGATATTAACTTAGAGCGTAGATTAGATAAAGCAGTTATAATAATGTTCATTTGTGAGGAAATGAAAGTGTAATAAAAAACAGAAATTACCTCATCTTCATCAGTTTCATCATCATTATCATCAGACTGATCTTCTCCGATTAAGCACATTTGAGCAATATCTACATTACCAGCTTCATCATCGGAGTAATTAAGCCAATACTCCTCTTCTACGAGCAAAGTTGTTCCATTCTCTCTTTTCTCGGCAAGTTCCAATTTCTTTCTGTAATAAGCAGAATCCTTAACCTTCTTCACTCTACACTCCTTAGAAATGTGACCGGGCTTTCCACAGTTGTAACATGTAGCCGGTTTCTTAGTCTCGGGCACTTGATCATTCTTGGACCCAGAAGTGAAGCGAAGATTGTTGGAACCAGACCGAGGTTGGAACTTTTTCTGATAATGTTGAGAAAGAAGGATCATAGCTTTCTCGAGCGCCTCGCCATTATCATCAGTCGACCCATCATATGCACTTTCTAATAAAGCTTGTTCTGCCAACTGATTTTCTAGAAGAGAAATTGGGTCCACTGACTTCTTGTTCTTCTTGTCCAGTTTTGCCTTCTTATTATTGACTATGCACTCATCTGTCAGCAGAATCTCGTACATCTCTTGAATCTGCATGGAAAATATTCTGACATCATTCCTCAAGCGATGGCAAGATTTGTTCCATTCAGGTTGAAGTGCATTGAGGAACTTCAGATTGGTTTCCAGCTCAGTCTTTTCCACTTTAATTTTCCTCAGATCATTAATCACGACACATAATCTGTCATACACAATTTTCAGTGACTCCCCATCCTTGGCTTTGAATTCTTCAAAATTGTTCATGTAACGTGTATGCCGAAGTTGAGTAGAAACTGAAGACCCAAGCATAATATTTTCCAATTGTGCCCACAACAGATTTGGATAATCCTTGCAATGATCAACCCGGTTGTAGACAAAGTTTGGTAAAGCTAGCATCAGGTTAGCTTTTAATTCTCGATCAACTTTCATACGCGAAGCCTCTTCAGTTGTTATGGGAGTCTCTTTGTTAGGCTTTATGAAAGGTCCTTCAGTAGGAGACTTCATCATGTTATCTCCATTAACTTGACGCTCGATGAAGTTCAGGAACCGATCTTGCCATTGAGTGAATTCGTTTTCGTCGATTAGAATAGGAGGACGATTTTATGTGCCCAATTGCATCATAAGATCATTCTTGTAGAACTGAGCTTGAAAAGCAAACTTTGCAGAATCCATATCGTCAGAAAATGCTAAGTCTCGAACACAGAAGAGTTGGCGCAAACTGAAATTCGCGCTAACTGTGGATGACGCAAACTAGGTTTTGCGTGAGAAGCCAATGTCGCAAACTGGGTTTGCGTGAACAGAAGGTCGCGCAAAACTAGATTTTCGCGAGCAATTGATGACGCAAACAAGGTTTTGCGTGAGAAGGATATGGCTCAAACGAAGGTTTGCGTGAGCAGTAGGTAACGCAAACATAGATTTGCGTGAGGCGAAGATGACGCAAATAATGCTTTGTGTGATATATTGATGGCGAGAACCTCTCTTGCGTGAGACAAGGATGGCGAGAACTTGAATTTTCGCGATGTGATGATGACGCAAAAGAATATTTACGTGAGTAGTTGAAGACGCAAACTATGATTTGCGTGAGTCGATGAAAGCGCAAACAAGGATTTGCGTGATGTACTGATGACGCAAATTGACTTTGCTTGATGAACCTTGAAATTGGAAATATGAACTGACGCAAATCAGGATGAACTCGCGCAAATCAATATGAACTCGCGCAAAGTGTGGATCTGGCGCAAACCGCTGAAAATCAAGAAAAATCACCAAATTCGATTATAGATTAGAAATTAAAGACAATTTCATCCACAGATATGTTCGAAAAACAGTTTCTAATACTTTTGTAACAAACAATTTCGATCAAAAACCACAATTTCAAGAATTCGAAAATCAAACAGTATGCAAAAACGGTTTTCCAATTACTCGAAAATCATCAAAATTGAACATCAAAAACAAGTTTTCGTGCAAATTGATGTGAATCAAAAGTGTTTTACAATCAAAATCGAATCCAACAAACCAATTTACAAGCAAAAATTTTCAGAAAACATATCAAATTTGATGAAAAATCCAAAAACGAGATTTTCTTGAAAAATTCAAGAAAATCGATCAAATTTTCAGATTAATTCACAAATTCAAATATCAAAATAAGAATCTCTCATTTCTCTCATATTTAGATTGACTCTGATACCAATTGATAGTCGAAGAATCACTAAATCTCTAGAGAGAGAAAGTAGAGAGAGAGAGAAAGTAGAGAGAGAGAAAGATGAATCGCAAAGTAACAATCTGATTAGAATATGTGTGAAAGTCTTACAAACACCAAAGACCCAAGGGACTTAAATACCCCGGGCCTAAACAACACAGATAAACTAACAAGACACTGTTTAGGCCACACAGAATAAATACAATGGTTACTATAAAACTAGACTAGACCTAACAAATAGTGTCACAATTTCTTCTCTTAAAGTAGCCATATATGTTTGGTCAGCAGTAGTCCCATGCGATTGAACTTCTTCATCCTCATCATCGCCACCGTCCCCTTGCTCATTGGTTTGATCGTATTCAGAAAATAACTCATCACTTAAACCTTCCTTTCTTATGAAATTGTGAACCGTAAAACATGCAATAACGTCTCTTTGAACCTCAAGTGAAAAAGGTGCCATTCTTTTCAATATTGGAAAATGTGCTTTCAGTACACCATACGCACGTTCAATAACATTTCTAAGTTTTGCATGAGAATGATTAAACTTTTCATACTTGTTCATTGGACGTCGACGACGGAAATCTCCAAGCCAATATCTAACATTACGATATGGTGCCATAAACCCTCGAGTATTCGTATATGCAACATCACATATATAATATTTATCTGAAGACAATAAATAAAATAATTACTAATATTAATATAGTAAATATATTACTTTTAAAGCGTTGGTATACCTAAAAGAGGAAATGGAAATCCAATAGCACCATCTGTTAAAGCTTCGAACAAAACTCTAGAATCATGTGCAACCTTTTCCCACCCGACAACAACAAATGTAAAAACCATGTTGAAGTCACAAATTGCCAAAACATTTCGATAACATTCATCCTTCCCTCATCCTCTATATAAATGTTGTTTTTGAATAGGGAGAATAGCATGTATTAAAGTTCCATGAAGGGTGCCGATTCACCCTTTCCTCATCCTCTATATAAGAGTGTGAAATGCACCCCTCATTTCCAAAGCCAATTCATCCATGTCGACCTTGATTTTACTCTTCTTATTCCATCTAGACGAATGCGGTCTTGGTGTAACATTTGAAGGATCTACACTCGAGACGTACTATGGACTTGGTGTAACATTTTGTCCTTCTCCTCCTCAATTTGAGTAGTGTGGATATGATACGTAAATGATGATGATGAAACCACAGTAGCCGAAGTCCTCTCACGAGTTGAACTGGGGCATAAACACGAGATCCAGTAGCCGAAGTCCCCTCGAATAAAGCAATACACAATTCAGGAAATGTTAATGGTGATGCATTTAAAGTTTTCGCTTTTGGATGTCCCTGCATCCAAATTAAAGTATAGTATTTATATAATGCCCGCACTATGTCATTACTATCTAAAAATGTAAAAAAGAATGAAAACTAACCTTGAAAAATTCTTCCCATTCTTGATTGGATAAGTTGAACATATTCATAACAGGGTCATAAATATTCCCCGTTTTATTCCTGAAGTACACCCATCCCGAGTACTTTCCTTTAAGATAATCGTATTGATTTTCCATCTGCTTTTGCGTGAGTTTGACGTGACACACTTCCTCATGTTTTGTTGCCAACTTTGTCCAAGTTTCTTTCCTAAGGCTACCCCCGTATCGACCCACTTTATTGACCTCTTCTATACAAGTCTCTATAAAGCATTTGATAATTTCATTTGTCCATCTTATACGTACATTCTTGTCCATCATTATGCACACAAAAAAGAGTATTAAAAAGAACTATGCAATTCTTAAGCAAATAACAAATTCACTACTTCATATAAACGAATTCATTACTTCATATGCAAAAAAATAAATATAATACCACTACTTCATATGAACAAATTCACTACTTCATATGCAAAAAAATCAAGTACACCATAGTTGCCCAAATCCTATGACTTGTGATTTGGATCTCTTAGGAATCCATTTAATTGTGGTATACATATAATAACCGGACTTTCATATTGAACTTTAAGTGAAAAGTTAGTGTTTAGAGTTGGTCATTGCTTTGTATGCTTGTACATATAGCATATGGACTTAAATCAAACTAACTTTGTCAATTATGGCCATCATAAGGGTTAAACATGGATAAGTGAAACTATAATTAAACAAAAAATGTGAAGAAATTCTCCAAAAATGGTAAAAATGCAATTTATGAAAGTTAAGGGACTAAAAGTGAAAAATTGAAAAATATAAAACAAATTCTAAAATTTATAAAACTTCATAATCAGATTTGGTCTCTTTGTTCTTCACGTTTTCTCCTCAAAAACCCCAGAATGAAAATCCACCATGCAATTAGAGCTAAAACCTTGTTGAAATGGTGATATTTTGAAGAATTAAAGGTAAATCTTGAAGTTAAACCATTGTTTAAGCTTATATTTTTGAAATTTAGGTTAATTGATTGACATACTTACCAAGTGTGTGAGTAATTTTGTTTCTAGTTGCTGGAGATTGGAAGGGTTTGAAGGAATCTACTTCTTGAATAGGTTGTAAACATCCCTAAGGTAAGAACTTTGAAAATCTTTGGAGTTAGATACTTAATAACCTAAAACTCAAGTAGATTTTGATTTATATGGTGTTAAGGGATGTTAAACCAAAACAAAGTACTTTAGTTTTGTCAATAGATGGTTTAGATTGGTTACCAAATCAAATGGTAGTGTTTGGTATGTTAAACATGTTAAATATGATGTTGTTGGAACAAACCGAAATCTGCAAATTGCTTTTAAAAAGGTGTATAAAATTAACCATTGATCCAATTGAGGTGTGTGATATGTGGTTGGAATTAGTGTGTCTTGTTCAATTGATATGAAGAGCCCAAAAGCTAATTTTGAGCTTAAGTATGCTAAAATAGCAAATTACAGTAGATGCTCTCTGTAAAATCGGGAACTGCACACTGTTAGTGAAAAATTCATATAAAATCGATCATAGCTTCAAACAACATGAATCCAGTGCTATTGGATTCCTAAGAAGCATAGGTACAACTTTCGTTTAGACAATATCAAGAAATTCAACTCCTAAGTATGAGAAATATGTCCAACACAGAGATGGACAGAAGCTGAAATGTGCAGGGGAGTTTTTCTTTGCAATATTTTGATTGTTATGTTCGATTCATTTAGCATCCTTTCATAACACTAGCATTTAACTATAAGACTATAAAGATGGAAATAAGTTTAAATTAAGCTAATAGAAGGGTTTCAATAGGCTAAGTAGATCAAATAAATATAAGTAATCATGGTATAATTCTAAGTGTATCTTACTTGTGATAGGAAAATCCGACTAGCAAGGATTTTGGACACTTTGGCATTTGGGCATCGTATTTTGGTTATATCGACTATATAAAGGTACGGATCTCTTCTTTTCTTATAACGGGAGTGACCTATTGTTGAGGGTCATTCCATTTAAATTTGATTTACCGAAAAGTAAACTTGAGGTTCGAAAAGATCTCAATGATGTTGTTTCTTGCATTTTCATCGTCTTATTCCTTTGTTGAATTCCATTTGGTGTCCCATTAGTTGAGCAAAACTTAGGAATATTCCAAAGTTTGTTGCCCGTAATAGGGACCGGTGGCCCGGTTCTTGAGTTTTACTCTGAATACTGAGGCGCGAATGGAATGTGATAAATATGGTTTATTGATTCGGTCCAATGACCATGATATTATCGGATTGAGAATGGCACGACTAGATAGAGTCAAGCCATATTGACTTGTTCATTGATTGTTGTTATATCTTTGTGATCCGGTTAGATCACATTAGTTGTGATCCTTTACCCAGACACTTAGTCGGGGGCACCGACTTTGTGATGCTTCCATGGTGGCTATAATCACTATGGCGTCCTCGTGTATGCGTGAAGAGAGCGTTGGCCCTGATCCGGCCATGGGGGCGAATGGATATCCTAGGAACAGAACAGAACTAGGACTGCTTTAATAGTAGTCGAGGGCTAGTGGGTGTCGTGCCCACACCGCTAGTTCTCACTTATGCCGATAGAACCGTACATTCGTTGGGAACAACGGGTTTAGTGTATTCGGGTGATTTATGTGAACTCGAATAACACGAAACACGGAACGGGTGATTACGTGAACCAAAGCCGGAACGGGTGATTTTGATAATTCATTTAAATCAACATATTCACGAGTACGCTCTATATATTATTATTCATTCACATCTAATCTACGTTTGTATGGGATAATCCACGACATTGCATCTGGAAGTGCATGACGTGTCCAATGGTGTATGAGTGTGGGCATTGGGTAATCTCCTTTTAATACCCAATTAGTTCACCCATTAACTCTGTACGGATAGTGTCCCATACATCTTCATGACCACCGAAACAAGTAGATACGACTCGAAATTCACAATTTCCATCGCCTAATACATTTTGTACTTGCGATGTATGGATGCAATAAACTCGGGATTTGATCAAGATATGGAATTTGGGGGGGGGGGTGGTTGTCGTTGGAAGTAGGAGCTATGCCTCGCTGATTCTTTATGACCAAAATATTTGGAGTTAATAAATGTTGGCACGTTAGAATAGCTGCGTTTACGAGGGTCTTCAATAATATTTTTTTTAATTCAAATCAATTACTTTACTTTATTTCAAATAATATATTATATATATGTCGAATGATTCTGTTTTCATTGATCGACATGTGATATCCCAAAATAATCGAAATTTGTGATATCCACAATTAATCACATGTGATATCCACAAAATACAACGTAATTATATATGTTAATGTGATATGCTAAAACGTATTTTTTAACATATTTTTAACATATAATAAAATAATTAAATCAAAAAATATTCAATATTGAACTCATTTCGAAGGTATCGAAGATACGACTATAATGGTGTAACTTGTTAAAATTAAATATTTTTTAACGTATTTTAGTTAATATATGTTTATATGTGTTAATATAATGAAAATGTAAAATGTAAAATGTAAAACTAAAAGGTATAAAGTAAATCTATCAAAAGAGTTAAGGGACCAAAACTGTAACTATATATATCAATAACTACTTTTCAAGAAGTACTTTCAACAACCGTCTTTTTCAATAACTGTTTAATCCCTTTATCGGCCTCTCTCTCTCTCTCTCTCTCTGTATATATATATATATATATATATATATATATATATATATATATATTAAATATATATGTTGAAACTTCCCTACTTTGTTCAAAATTCAATGTGTTTGCAAATAATCCTACAAAACTCATCACACATATTGCTTTATCCATCATAAACTTGACCTCTAACCTTTTTTAAACTCAATCCATATTCAACACAAAGATTCAATAGTAGATTTAAGATATAAAACAACAATCTCCCTCACATGAACAAGTCCAATAGCCTTTTGCAAACCCCACTACAACAAAATGCACCTATTAGGACGCCAAATTAATGTCATAAAAATCTACTTAATAGGACCCTTAAATTTATAGGAGCAAAACATGAATTTTCTGAATGCGTTACAATAAATTGTTAATTAAAACAAAATAATGGGACCTAAAAAGTTCTATAATTATGAAACAAATTCAATGGTCTTATAAAATGTTTTAGGTAACACTAAAAGCGTTCTATTAGAGTTTAACATTCAACACCTTTTATTTTTTGTAAAATACGATTACCTACTATTACATTTAGTAACACATATCAACGTCCCAATAAGTGGTTTTATAGGACGTCATATTAATGTAATAGTTACAAATTAAGTGTCCTATATATTAACTCTTTTTATGAGACGTTTCTTGAAAATCGTCCTATTACACTTTATAATAATAGGACGCCATATTAAGTCAATAACACCTACAAATTTAGTGTTGTATCATATTACATCAATACGGACACATTAACTAATGCATTGTTTGGTAAAAATAAGCTACTTTATAAGCAACTTATTTTCTGGGTACATGTTTGGATGACCATAAGTTAGCTTTTTGATAAGCTACTTGAACTAGCTTATAAGAAGTTTTTTGCAAATATTCCAATTATGCCCCTCATTAATATTCATTATTATATATTAATTTTTAATTATAAATAAATAATTAATGTCCTTTTTGGTAATTTAAATGATTATAAACTAGTTTTTGTCAAACGTGACTTTTCCATCAGCTAGCTTATCACGTACCTGTTAGCTTATCAGTCATAAGCTAACTTATCAGCTAGTTTGCCAAACATAGCCTAAATTGTCCCGGCCTATTATGTTTTTTCATAGGATCTTTTTTTCAAAGCCATTCAAAAAAGCGTCATATAAACCTGTTTTTTTGGTTACTGTAGCGGCCATATTTACATATATACAACGAGAAGGAGATCATTTAAACCATAAAAATTGTTATACCTTGAATTAGAAATAAATATACATTGAAATTGAAACAACATTCTATAATTTTTGACAAAATCATGCCAATTCAAATGGAGATAAACCCATAATAATTACCGTAATCAAATTGTTTGTAGCTTCAATGGTCACGATTCACCTTCGTTTCGAACCATAGCGTGCTTTGTTTTAAAGATAATGAACATAACAGACGTATATGGAGCTATTTTTCGTACCCCCAAAAGTCCTCTCCCCGCAACGAGAGTTGGTTGATGTGTTGCATGGACGATGAAGATGGCGTTGCATCATCTCGATACCTCAACACCTCTTTCGTTAAATTGACATCCTCGTTATTAGGCTGACCAAGATGTGAAGTTACAAGCCTATCGATCATTCCCCACTCGTTTAACGTCTGATCTTGTCTTACATTTGCATTGACCATGCTTTGAGGTGGTTCACAGGTATCGACCTCTAAACCAGGCTCACAAGCATGGTACCCTATATCAAGTTGGTTATCACAGCTTCCACTATCACATTCTCTAGGGTTTGACATTAGTTGTTTGACCGCAATTGGTGAATCTTCGGAGGGTAGATTCAAGAACCCATATCCAAGTGGCTTGTGGGTAGGGATGAGGTGAGGGTATTGATGAGTGTAATTCAGGCCTAAATCAAAGCTTTGAGGTTGATGGTAAGGTAAATACTGATGATGGTCTTGGCCGTATGGGAAGGAACGAGGTTGGTTCATGGTGTTGTTGAGTCGTTCGGACCATATGCTGCTACCACCCGATGCTTCGTTTCCCCCAATCTTGAACAAGTTTCTTTTCTTGAACACCCGACAAATCACCCATCCATCTTCCTATTAAAGAAACAAGTCGTCAACAATTTGGAATAAATTCAAATGGGTACACAAGTAAAAAATCAAACCAAATAAAAATATTTTTTCAGTTCCAATAGAGAGAGAACTAGTGGAACTAGAAATAAGGAAACAGATTCAACTTACAGAAGTAGAGATTGGAATGGGATTGAGAGGATCATGATGATCTTCGACATCTTCAAGGCGATACTCGTGCATGATCCAATCAGTCTTTTGGCCATGGGGAGCTCGCCCACAATAAAAAACTAAGGTTTTCCTCATACCGATCTTCTTGAAGGTGTTACGGATGCATTTATCTCGTCCTGTTGCCTTCCAAAATCCCGCGTTTGTCGCTCTGTTTGTTCTCGATCCTGTAGGATACTTCTTATCCTTATGGCTGAAGAAGTACCATTCATTTTCCGGCGTTGACCCTATCTTACATCTCTCTATATATAAAATTAAATTCATTTAATTAATTGCATGGTTTCCATTAATTAAAATGGAAACAAGAAAAGAAGAAGAACAAGTGTTTAATTACCTTGGAGGTCCCATGGCTCAATCTTGTTCAAGTCGACTTCCCTAATGACATCCATGTCAAACTTTTCAAAAGAAACCTTCTTCTTCAAGTAGTAATGAAGCAGCTCTTCATCGGTGGGGTGAAACCGGAACCCCGGAGGAACACCACCGTTTGATGATGACATGATTAATTCACCGACAACCAGACTTCACTTACTGTTTGTTTTTGTGTATGTGTGTGTTAATTTTGAGTAGGGTGATATCATCAATCATTAAGGATTGAGTGCAAAGTGTTTTTATAGACTAGTGGGGAAGTTGACGGCCGGTGACGACGGCGGAGGTGTAGCCTAAAGCTAACGTAGATTGTAAGTAACAGGTATCTGGAGTGGCCACCAATGGCGATGAGCATGTACTTTGAATCCTATATCTACGCCCACGAGGGAAACGCGTGCCCTCTCGTTTACAACTTTCTTTCGCAAATGATCATTCAATTATATATATATTTATATATATATATATATATATGTATATCTGTTTGATTGCTGTGAAAGCAAGGTGTTCATGGGAACAGAAGCTGCTTAAACCCCTTCTTGGGATCAGTTATGAAATGGACGGTTTAATGTGCACATGCGGCTACGACCTTATGAGTGTTTAATCATATTTTTAATTATTCCATTGACTTTGCTTGTTTGAAATCGACGTTATCCATGCATTCATCCTCATATTTCCAAGGATCGCAAAACCAGAAAATAGAAGTTTCCTTCTTCCTCAAATTGACCAAATTTTAGTCATTTATTGAACATATTAAATAGGAGAGTGGTTAGGTTGGTTTGTAAGTCGCTAATGTAGAACTCCAACACATTTTCTTAGGCAAGATTGGGCATTGTCGCATGACGATCACCTGAGGTGCTGGGCACCTAATGAACGTCATACTAGGGTAGAATATGTAGAATCATAACCATTCTCTATCTAAAAGAGCTTTTCATAGATAAAGAAGAGATTTCTTTGTTATACAAATGGGTCGGTATGTGACTAGCTAACTTGGGACATCAACAAGAGAGAGACTCAACATAATTCTTGTAACGATCTAGAATTTTATCAAGTTGAAAGATTAAAACATGATAGTATAACATGTACAATCAAGCTTCAAGAACCAACTATGATCATACTCAAATTAAATCGGAATCCAATTAACATGACTTACGAAAAAACCGGAACTAGTTTTGCACATTTTCAACAAGAGTTTTCTTTATATTTTTAACCAAATATATACTTGATGAATGATGATTATTTGAGGTTGAAGTAAACTTTGAGGCTAGGATCTAATCATTAGTTAATTCGTTGTTATATGATGATTAAGAGCATCTCTATCGGGTTCTCCAAAATGGAGAAATATAAATTTTGGGTATTTAACATACTCTTCAAAACTGTCTTCAATCTCGAGAAAGTAGGAGAGAGAGAGACAGTGTGTGTAAATTTATCCAAATTTGGAGAATTCTTCAAAAATGATTACTGTTTATGCCAACGCACAAAAGACGATCTAAGGTTTGGATTGCGGATCCTAATCAACTAAGACAACTCTTCGAAATAGACAAGTAAAATGACAAGGAAAATGTAAACGACACAAGCGATTTCGTGATGCGGAAAACCCCGTGGAGGGTAAAACCCGCGAATGATCATAGGAATTGTTGGTGCACAATGGACGTCAATCAGGGACGTTGTACTTAATAACAAGGATTTCTATTACAGGAAGTGGATCAACGTAAAATAAACTAGAATCAAGGTTCTAAAAAACACGCCTTGACGCCCCCATGGCGTCGAGGCGTAGCCTTGCCGCCACGCTTTACCCCTTGGCGTCGAGATAAGGCGCCGAGCTCGTTATGGTGTGCCATGGCACGTCATGGCGTTACAAATTCTTGACTCCTAGCTCGTTATGGCGCACCATGGCCCGCTATGTCCCTCCATGGGGCATTATGGCGTTACAAATTTGTGTACTTTCGATTCTTCGGATTCGTGTACTTCGAAAGTCGATTGGATATTATCCATTAATATCGATTATAATTTAGAAATTCTTTTGTTTATCGTTTTATATTAATTTAAATTGTTAATAACTTGTTCATTATTGTTCAAGATACTGATAAAAACACACACATACACATATACACATATAAATTATATACAGATTTGCCACCTTAAGCCACACCTCGGAAAACGTAATGGCCTCGCCATAACTCGTAAGGCTTGAGGTTTGACCTCGCCGCCACGCCACGCCTCATGCCATTTAGAACCTTGACTACAATAAAGTATTGCTTCGTGGATAATAACGAGCTATTGTTAATTGAGTGAGTAGTTGATGGCACTTCAGAGTGATTTCAGCAGAAATTCTTGTGTTCTTGTTCTCAGATTGTAGCTGTTGTTGTAACCTTTTGAATTCCTTTGTGGTCTTTTTATACTTGGTCTTTAGTAATTGCTCATTTAAATGCCATAATTGTTGGCTTCATGATGAGTGTTTAATGAGAAACGGTCATGCCATGATGTCGGTCGTCGGTTATGTTTCGAAACATAATTGGTATTAATTCTTTTGTTAATGTGAGATATGCAGTTAATAAGCAATATTTAACTGATGGATTATCATTAGAAATCGATCCTTAGCTGGACATAGGAATAATTTTGGTCGAGGAAATATTTGTCGTAGGAGTTCGGTCGTTCAACTAAGCTTGGTATGGTCGGTCACAGATATTATCTTCGATCTTTGGGCTTACAAAATTATACCCAAACAATTTGCACCCGATATTTAGATTTCGAAAATCTCATTTTGAATTTCAAATCTCATGCCAAAAATTCGATTTTAAGTGGATAAGATGACACATGTAGACCTTGGTAACTGATTTGGTTGGAAGGAAACCGAATCATTTATCTTGGGGAATCGTATCGGTGGTTTTGGCAACTGGAAAGGCGCATGGCTATTACGTCTTGTGTTAGGACAGTTGTCCATGACACGCGTCGACAATCGAGCGAAAAGTCCAAACCGTCCTCGATAGGTGTTGTGAATTTGGGCGACAATTCAGAAATGGAAATTATGGCAAATCTTTTGAAATCCATATAAATACGAATTTCTTATGGAATCATTTCCTTTTTATGCATAAGTATCTTTTGCAATTGAGATAGAAATCCTTGCCAAATCAACAACCTAGAAATTGTTTCCCTGCTAGAGAGATTTCGCCCTTGTCGGTCTTTCCAGCTTTATATTGTACGAGCATTTTTAGTTTTTCATGCCCCCTGTTAAGCATTCTTTTAAAAATCCTAGAAAACATAAGGATGTTAGGAATCTCTAGTAATTATTTTTTCTTCACTGGACTGTAGAGAGATGAAGGACCCGACGAGGGTTATTGAAGTGGATGGAGACCTTGAATCCCTTAGACTTGTGTTCGAGATTACCTCGGAAATACAGCCTTTCTTCCCGAACAATTTGCGTCCGGATGAGTGCCTAGAGGAGTGGTTCGTTTTATATGAATACCTCTTCAAGATTGGGTTCACTTGGCCCTTTATAGCCTTGGCGAGGGCTTTTTCGGACGCTTTCGACCTATCTCTAGGGTAGATGATGCCCCAATTATGGAGGATCTTCAGTGTCATCGAGAGATTGACGAAGGATGGGAATAACCGTTTTCCATCCATGAACTCCTTGAGGCTTATTACGTTAAGCCCTAGACCAACCACCGATATAGCCTTTACCGAGGGGTAAAAGTATCCTTCTTCTGGGGACTCCCACTAACGACAGGTAGTGGAAATCCCATTACACTTTTGAACGAGTCTCATCACTGAAGGAGGAGGATTAATGGCTGGCATTTGGCTGGAATACCAACAGTAATATCATACAATTTTCATTCTATGGTAGGAGTTATCTACGACAACTAACTTTTGGCTTTGTTGGCTATTAATGCCAAAAATCGTCCAAAGGAAGATCTAAGGTCGGTGTGGAGCTTTAACAACTTAAGTAAGCGATCGATCGATAAATCGTACGACAGGAAATAAAAGAAAATAAGAGATAGAGAATTTTGTGACGCGGAAAACTCCGGTGAGGGTAAAAACCGTGGATGATAGCAGAGATCGTCAAGTGCACTACGGACGTCAAACAGGGACGTCGTCCTTTAGAAAGAGTGATCGAAAGTACAAATGACAATATTACAAATAGAAATGTGTAAATCGTAAGCTTGCAACTATTTGTCGTACGATTGGAGCACTTTGTCAAGAGTTCTTGCTTAGGAGAAAGTAAACTGAGTGGTGCAGATGAGATTAGTGTTGTTCCATGCGTCTCCCCGAATGATTCTTGAAGCCTTATATATATAGCTTTTTGTTGTCATAAATGAGCATTGAATGTCCAACGGTCTTGACAATGATTGATCTTGATGATGTTCGTCCGTTATATCCGTTGGAATTTATGTGCTTTAAACCTATAATAAAGAATCATAAGTAACGATCATTGTCCTTGGTATGTGAGGAGTTGTCGAGTGACTTCCTGGAAGCGGTCGAGAGAAACTTACTACCATCGTAATAAGTAACGATCATTGTCCTTGGTATGTGAGATCGTCAGGACCTTATCTTAATACAAAAATGGTTTTTAGACTAAATGTTTGGTTTCCATACGTCGGTCGTGACTTGTGAAGCTTTACCCAAACAGTTTGCCCCCAAAAATTAAAAATTCAGGCGCAAGTAGACTTTTCGAATTTTGGTAACCGGACTGTACACATGGTGAAAAATATAACCGAATCGGTTTTTCGAAAACCGAAGAGTTCATGGGGCAAAACGTGCAGCCGTATAACGGCTATGACGTCATGGCGACGTGGGGAGCGTGGTGTCAAGCTTAGGAACATGTGTTATTCATCTGACGGTTGGCGTGCGAAGGGTCGATGACAGGTTTCGATCATCTGTTGACTCAACCTAACATTGAATCAAGTATAAATATCGACTCTAGCCGAATCCTTTCCTTTTTACGCGATCAAAGCTTTAGAGATAGCGCTTTTACATCTTTCAAAGGAGTGAACCGAATTTCTACCCTTGGCATTTGAGGTTTTGAGCCCATCTTAAGGTACGATTTTCTAACTCACCCATGCATCTTAAGACTTCGGCTAAGAAGCCTAAGAAAAATTGAGACGCATTTGAATTCTACGCGGCTACAATAGCTGGTCATAATTTCACAATGTCGTCGGACCCTGTTAGTGTCATCACTGATGATGATGAACTTGACGTTTTTAGGTCCCTGGCTCAGGTGCCGAGGGGGGGTTCCTGTGTCCTCCGGTTCTTTTGAGACCGGAGCAATGTCCAAGTGGGTATTTCGTCTTACATGAGTACCCATTCCAAATCGGGTTTTCGTGGCCCTTCTCACATTTGTCGAGGCCTTTCTTATCAATTTTTGACCTCTCTCCATGGAAAATGATGCCCCAATTCTGGCGTATCATTTAAGTCTTCGAACGGTTGACATCTGAATGGGCATCGCCTTTTAATGTCAATGACCTCCTCTCGCCCTACTCGGTCAAGATGGAGGTGAACCATAGATACAACCTCTATTCGAAGTATAGGGGGGTTTGCACTTTGGTTTAGGGAACGTCCGTTAAGGACTATGGGTGTAAGGTACGGTACGCTTTGGTCGCCTGTCGTCAGTAGGTGGCAACATTTGCTGGATCACCACCAGGTGGCAACGCTTTGGTCGCCTGTCGTTATTTTTTTTTTTGCAGTTCCAATGTGCCTAACGTTTTTGTATGTTTCCAGAAATCGATTTCTCGTCTCTCGTTCCTTCTCCTAATTCGCTAGAGAAGATTGAGAGGTTCCTTAACTATAGCATTGAGGAGCGTTCTTTCTTCACTCGCTCGTTTGCAGACGAGGACGACGACAAGATACAATTTCTCGGGGCTTCCATTGCTCCACCAGTCGAGGAAAAGGAGGAGGAGTCTAGCGAGGATATTCCTGAGAAGAAGATGACAAATAAGTCTCTCTCCAACCTTAGCTTAGTTTATAGGGTCTAGTCGTCCAGACGTCGCCTATCGGTCATAAAACCTTATGGGGTCTAGTCGAGAAAGAAGTCGCAACTTAATCGTAAGGTTTTCTTTTGGAGGGTATAGTCGTCAGACGTTGCCCCTTGATCGTAAGATCGCTCTTAAGGTTAGTCGTTTAGACGTTACCTTTTAGATCGTAAGGTCTAGTATTTATGAAAGACATCACTTACTTGTGAAGTAAGTTTTAGTCATGGATGTTACTTACTTTTTTTTTGTTTTGATGGAGGATCGACCCCCACGAAGCCAACAAAGGGTCTCTTTTTTGTTTTGAAGGAGGATCGACCCCCACGAAGCCAGCAAAGGGTCTCTCGAAAAGGAAATCCCTTGCCCAACTTGCCCGCAAAGGGCGAGAAATCAGGAGAAGGGCTCCCCTGACGTCTAGGTCGGGGGTTAAGAAGTTGAAGACGGTCTCGAAGGAACAGTCTTCGAAGGACAGTGGCTCTAACACCACTGATTCAGAGGAGGTGAAGACTCCTCAGGTCATGGGAGCAGGGTCGATCCCACAAGCTCCACCGGCCAGGGTGGAAGGCCAATCTCCTCCATCGCAGGATAGGGTGAAAGACCCTCAGGTGGAGGTGGACCCAGATCAAATATCGGTGAACTTCTCTTTACTAGGAGATTTCATGTCGTCTGATAATTTGAGTCGGGAGGCGCTTTTCACACACATGGAAAAGTTCTTGCTGCCAACGTTTTGCGACCGCTACAAGAACATATCGGTCGTTGACTTAGGATCTCACGTCGCGGGGCTCTTGTTTATGGTAAGCACCATTTTCATTTTTGTTCCAAATCTTACGACGTGATGCCTATCGTGTGTTTATGCAGACGCTCGAGCCGGGACTCGTCCTCAATACCAGCTTTGAGAAGGTAAAGGGGACAGTTTTGGCTGCTTTAGCCAAAGAGCATGCCGATCTTACTAAGGCCATGGAGGCGGAGGTAAGGGAAAAGTCAGTCAAAGCCCAGCGTGAGGAATACTTTGATCGTCTAGACACCGCCGTTATCCATATTGAGAATCGGATCGAGACAAGGGAGAGCTTCGGGAGTAGTTAAGGATGACCCTTTATAGCGCTTCTGCGGCGGAGGCGGAGCTGAAAATGTCTAAGAAAGCCTTGACTACGAATGAAAAAGAAGTCGAGGCCCTTAAGGCAGAAATGAGGGTGGCGAAGAAGCAGACCGCCAGTCATGAGGAAAAGGTGAAGTCCATCGATGTCTTTACCCGTCTCAAGGTTCGGGCGACCTTGATAAGACGCCTTCTGAGGGGTTAGAATCCCCTGGCATCGGCAGAAGGCGAAGTAGCCTTCTTTCTGGAGTTCATCGGGACCGAGAGGGACTTTGACTCCGAAGATGAGCAAGAGGTCTGTTGTTCCGAAATTCAAGCATATAATATCAAATGACAACAAGAAGCATTCAATAACATGTAGTTTAGAGAGAGAATGTAGAGAGATAAATTGTTGTTGTCATATATCTCTTAGCCACAAGTACATGAAAAATGGTCATAAGGTTCAAGGAAACAAAGGAACAAAATCTTATATACGGGTCAAACAATCCTTGACATCATACAAAGCATAACATGACTTTAAAGCAAAAGCACAAGTATAAATTGATTCAAACCAACTTAACAATCTCCGCCTTTTGAATTAATTTGTAAATCTTCTAACTCTGTTTTCTCTGATTCCCAAAAGTGGTTCAAAACTCCTGATACCTTTCCTGAACTCAATTTTGTCATCCAAAATGTCTAGAGATCTTTCCATAACAATTTTGTCCCTTCTTGGCATGTGGTCACCAACAGCAAATCTCTGTCTTTCACACTCCTCATGTCTACTTTTGAGTGGAAGCCTTATCATCATGAACGTTCCATCAGAAAACTTTGCAATTTCTGAAAATCTTAGGAACCTCTTTTCATTTTGCCCATTCTTGTAGACAACACTAAGCTTTGGTTGCTCTAGCACAATAAACAAAGGATAGTCTTCTAGACCTGGAAGAGTCATAACTGGCTTTGTCATATTCACTCTCCTTTGATTTGTCTATATCCCCAACTAAAAGTCATAGAAGTAAGTGTAGTAGATGTGCCTTCGGATAAATCTCTTAATGGTTTCCATGGCAAAGTTAATGTTCTCTTTCCTTATAGTCATCTCCCTAAATAAATGATACATATGCTCTAAGTCATCCACATTCAGGTAGTGAAAGTCAGCTTCAATAAAGGTATAGTCACACACATTTCTCCTTTGAATATTGAATACTGGATACCAAATTCTGATGAACTTTTTCAGACGAACCTCTTTCACAGTGATTATTTTTGATTTATTCTTTACAACTCTTTATGTTTGTCTCAGATAGTTGAGCATATCTATATACTCTAGTTGATATTCAATTTGTTTATCTTTGACTCCCAATATCCTGAAGATGTCCATTGTTCTGATAAGGTGTACAAAAATCTTCTTCTTATCTTTTTCAAGAAATGTCAGTCTAAGCATAAGCCTTATCTGTATTAACTCGACTTCTGTAGGACCATATGCACACTCATCATTAGCATTGACATTGGATGGACCGGATTCATCTGTGTTAGGAAGGTGAATATTTTCATCAGGTTGATCAGAATTGCTTGGTGGAACAAATTAGATTTGAGGACTTGAATGCCTTGGTGGACTTGGTTGACTAACAGGAACTTCAGTAGCATCTGGAAAACTGAATTCATGAAACACTGGAATAACAAGCACTTCTTTCTGGTTTGGCTCTGGAAACTCATTGTGAACAGGACTCAAGTGAATATCTTCTGGAGTTCCCTATCCAAACATTTCTTGCAATAAATCAGAATCTCCGTCCTCCAACAGACTATCAAGTACACTGGCTTCATTCCTTCGAATAGTTTCGTCATTAACATGATCATCACCAAAATCATTCATTAAATTCTCTTTCTCTTTGTCTACGATCTTCCAAAACTTCTCATACAAATACTCTTCATCATCATCTGAAGTCAGGTCAATAATATCAACAGAAGAAATGCCATTGATCATCAAAACTTCTTCTCTGGTAGCTACCTTACGCTTTTCAACCCGTGATACTACTATAGGATCAACATATAAAACCAACTCTCTACATTCAGTATCTTGATTCTCTTGTTGGTTTTGAGCCCGATCTGTATTTTCCTCATCTCTTTCAAGATTAACTGTTTCAACTTTGTGCGTAAATTCTCCCAAAGTTCTGTGCTTCTTAGTCTTCATGGTCATGTCTCTTGCGAGAACATTCAGCTTGAGACTTGCAGGATGATTGAACAACCTTAGAAAGGTCAGAGAATCTTTGTTGCATGGCATTAATTGATTTCATAACATCAATCTTGAATGCATGAAACTCAGCAGCACAGACAAAATCTGCTGGCAACTGAGGAACCACTTGAGGAACCACTTGAGGAACTACTTGTGGTTATTGAGACCTCAGAAGACCAACAAGATCAACATCACCTTGGTCAGCAGGAGCTTGATATAGTAGCTTTGCAAACAACAAATATTTCAGCTCGTCCACAGATATGTCAACATTCTGTACTAGTTGAGGTGGAGGTGCTTGCACTTCTTCTACAACCGGGTTCTTCCCTTTCATTAACCTCTAAACTCTAGAAATCTCCTCAGCATTAAAGTTCTGTAACCTGGTTTCAACAGCCTTTAAGGCGCGGTCGAGATTTTCTTTTGACATAAAGTCGGGTATTCTAACACCAGAGCCACTTATGCATTCCGTTGACACAACAGTTGACGAAGCAACCATGTGGCCTGTGTTCATTGCTGGCAAATTATTGACAATGACAGGACTTCTACACTGTCCTTGTAGTCTAGAATGTAGAGCTACTCGGGGGGTCTCAATCAGGTACTAAGAGTTCCGATAAAATATGTATCTATGTTTGTCCTTGGAATAAAGATAGGCAATTCAAAAAACACTAGACTCGATTGTGAACAGAAAGGAAGTGAGAACTGGGGTTGTGGTCCTCTATTTTCAATATCTCTGTTCTCTGAATGAAAGCTAGATTGTAGTTGTGTTAAATCTCCATGAATATGTGTGACAATCACCTGTTGTGAGATGGTAGAACGACTGGCTTGGGTGTGCATATGCATAAGTTGGCTACTTATGTCTTGTTCAATACCTGCTCGCAACACATGCGACTTGGTAGTAGATGTGGCTGCCTTTCTGGAAATGTAGGTTTGGGTACACACACTCTCACCATATTATTTTCCTCTCCCTTCACTCCGGATCACATTCACATTTTCAACTAAAACTCCCTCTCTCCTTATATCCCCCACCAAATTATGAATAGTGGTATCAATATTCATTTCCATGGCATCATTGTTAAAGTCATGATCATGATTATCATTATCATTGTCATCACCATCATCATCATTATGTACGGAAGCATCAACATCATCATGTTGATCAACATCAGTACCAGTTGCAGTAGGAACAGGTTCATCACTCTTTGCTTGATCCGACACAGTCACAAATTCTAGACTTTCCTCAGCATTCTCTTCCTGACTGCCCAATTGACGAATGTTGGCAGAACCAAGTAGAGATGTGGAATCAACATGATGTGAGGCAGTTTCCTGTGATCCCACAGTCTCAGGTCTAAAAGTCTTCCCCCTCCAGTTCCCTTCTCAGAAATTTCCCTCTACTCACAACGTTCGAGTACCCCCTGGGTAACAGGAACCCTCACAGACACACCACTCTCCTAGTGTTTGAGCCTTATGTAGTGGCAACCGGTGCTGGTAGTCTCGTAGACTCTCTATACTCAATAACACTCTCAGAGTCTGTATCAACATAAGCTAACAAAGCTTTAGGTAGTGCATGCTATAGTTGAATGTCTTTTTCTGTCTCATCAGGTATCTCATGGAATGCTTAGGTGCATAAGGATGTGTCTTTCTTCTTGGAATGTCTTAGTTGCATCTGATCATGCTCCGTATAATAAAAGTCAGAAATATTTGGTACAACACAAAGATTGAAGCTTTTGAAGTTTTCTTTGATATCACCCTCTCATAGAGTTCATTCCATAACACAAGAGTATAGTCTACTTGAAGATCATAGACTATAGCATGGAACAACTTTAGAATATGGATATTGGCATTATCAGTCCCATGATGTTTTGCTGTCAGACACCTGTTGATTACAGAAAACAAAGTGTATTAGAAAGGAGGCAAGTTGTTCTTTTTGAAATGACTGACTTGAGTAAGCTAGACAACATATCCCATAACTCTTATTTCCTCAAAAACTTCCGAATCAGTAGGGAATAAATCATATTCAGTGTTGCCTTCCCCTAAGTCTTTCTCTGGTAGCCTCAAGATGTACCTCAGTCTCTGGTAATCCAAGATTGACTTGTAGCGATCAATCTGGATTTCAAATTGTGGAACTTCAAATCCCTGATGAAAGTGATGGTCTTCCAAGCTTTTTTTAGTAGATCAATGGCACTACGACTCTTCCAACCAGTGCATAGTGTAGAGGATGGCCATTCAGAATGTCCAACACAAGTGGATCAATGTTGAGGTGCTCAAAATCCACAAAGTGGTTGTTTTGGTACAACATCTTCACTTTAGATGTCGTGATGAGAGCAAGATCAGGATTTACACCAGGTTGAGGTTGGTAATCAGATCGGGATGAGATCATAGGATTTTTCCTTGAGACTTGTGGTGAGTTCTCATCCATTTGAACCTCCTCTTCAACAAATTGGTTTTCTACCATTGGAATACCTGAAAATGAAAAATTATGGACAGATATATGTTTTCCAGGTAAAAACCCAAAATCTCATTTTTTGAAAAAATTTCTGATAATCCACTAAGTGTCGAATTCGCATAACACATGAGCAATTGTGATTTTCGCATGACAAATAAATGGCACTTTTTGCATGACACTATATGCGAAAACCAAACATGGAAAAATCTTGACACATGAAGAATTCACATGAAACTTGATGTTTTGAAATTAATTCTGAAAAATGAACAAGTATTGAAATTTGAACAAGAACTTGCGGAGTTCTTCAAATATATGAAGAACTTGCAGAGTTCAAACATTCAAATATCCTTAAGCCCAGATTCAAGAATCAAAACTTTTGACTTAAATCCCAAATTATTTGTCACAGACCTTGTCAAAATCACCAGTAAACCAATAATCCAACATTTAATTTCAGGATTCAGTCCATTATGCTCATTTAATTTCAATCTTTGTCCAAGATCAGTCAAGAACATTTTCGGAGTTCGAAGGGTCTCAAATCGATATATGTTCAAAATTAGTCCAAGGAAATTCATATATATTGTTCGAAATCATAATCCAAAATCAATGACAAGGTTTAATTCGATAAACAAGTTCAATTTGTCAGATTAAAGTCCAAAATTTTCCAAAGTTTTGGTCCAAAGGGGTTTCAAGTAGATGAACAGTTTTAAGATTCAAACCCTAAAAATTGGAATTAAAGAACCTGTAACAATCAATACAAACCCAAAACGACAATAACCGATCACGAATTAATCAACAAATAAGCATTTAAACTTACCCTTGAATGATTCGAAGTCTGAAATGAGAAATTCGAGAGGAGGGTTTGAGAGAAATGTTCTAAATGAAAAAACTCGTATGAAAAAGACTTTGATGAAAAGTGAAATGAATTCAGAAGAGGCCTTGTTTTTATACACAAAAGAGGTAGGCGACACGTGGCACAATTTGAGTAGCCATTCCACTTTTAGCATGCTGAAGAAAATCATAATTCTCTTAAAAGAAATGACAAGTTGTGTGTGAGCTTTTCACATGACACAATATACGAAAAGTTGTGCTTATGGAAGAATTAGCAGACCACTATGTGCGAATTGTGACTTTTCGTAGAGCAAAGGATGTGAAAAGTTCACTTTTCGCAGGCCATATGGTGCGAAATGTTCACTTTTCGTAGGCCATAGGGTGCGATAAGTATACTTTTCGCATACCACATCATGTGAAATGATATTTTTCGCATGCAATTGCTTGCGAATTATAGCTTTTCGCATCATACTATGCGAAATCTATACTTAGCCCAAAGTTTCAAATTTTCCAAAAATGGCATTTTGACTGTTCAAAAGCTTTCCAAAGATATATACTTGCCAAAAATAGAAATTTTTAAGCTCAAAAAATGATTTTTCCACTTTTCAAAACTTTTACACACACACACTCACTTACAAACTGAGTCAGATAATTCCCCTTGAACTTTGATCTGTAATTTCTGCAAAAACATAAATTGTCTACGTATTCATTATATATGAATCCTCAATTGTTAGAAGTATCCTTTCATTTAACTATGCATTAACAAATGCATAATCAAATATTAAACTTGAATTGAACAAAAATATTTACACTCCCCCTTGATGTAAGCATGGTGTTGGTTCCCAGTTTGGACTCAAACAATGATATACCCAAATTAATGCAAAACAAAATATTGTACGGAAGCGTTTTAATGCATGTAAATGGTTTGTTTGGTAGTAGAAATGCACAAACAAGTAATGAAGACACTAGAAAAGTATAAGAATGATTTACTGAAACAAAGCCTTCATTAAATTGCCAAAATACACCAAGAACACACAGTTGTGTGTGTAAAAATGCTCTCAACAGATACCACTCTCAAAACAAACGTGGATGTAATATCTGTGTGCTTCCTTAGAATTCAGGAGGTGGTCACTACACATACATATCATGGAGAACACATTCGCATGAGACAAAGGTTGCCATTCCATAAAAGGAATGACACCTGGAAAGTAAAACATCGTGTGTGTACTATTTGATATGCAGAATCTTCGTACAACAGGGGCACGAGAGATGCACATGGTCTTGTTTCTTCGTGAAATGAACAAGTCTTTCATCTTCCAGAGGTATCCACCAAGAGGATCTATGAAGGGTCACAGAGGCTTTGCGGTCTGATGATAATCTTTAAGTTGAGCTCTTGTAAGGAAGGTGATCGACAGAGGTTCTGACCATATGCTTCTGTTGAGTCATGGTGTTGGCACAAGTCTTCTGTGGTTCCTATACTTACCCTATTTTTCGATACTTATATACATGACTGATGGAGCTAACAATCTCCTCGTAAGTATTGAAAAATAAAAATGTGAAATTTCAGTGTATGGCTAAGAAAGAAACAAAAAGTTGAAAGGAACTCATTCTCTGAAGACATATTTTTATTTATAATCAAAGATGCCAGAATGGAATTTTAAGAAATAAGATTGAAATACATAAATGAAAGCAAAAATTACAAATTATCAGAGCCTATATCTTGGCGTCTAGGAAATCATTATACCTCTGCCTGAATCATCCTTCTCTCCTCAACTCTCTTTAGAAGATGGCACACATGTTTCTAAACCTGATAGTCACATCAATGTTTTTAAGGAGTTGATCTGCTGCTTCAATGTTGACAAGTGGTATCCCTCTACGACTTAGGGTTTCATTCTTGAAGGATAACAAAAATTGTGTACAGTACTTCTAGGTCTCGTGTCCTATAAAGATCTTCTTTATGCTTTGGGAGTTCAGGTACACGTTGCCATACCTTGGGTGGGTGATGATAGAGTTTGGTGGGATGTTGGCAGAGGCAGGGCAATTGTCATCGGGGGCTGTTAGACTGATCTTCTACATACCCAAGTCCAGAGTGACTTGAAAGTCAACTAGACTATAGTAGAGTAGCTTTTCCCACACGACTTTTCTGATAGTTAAGTGAGCCTTCTCATTTTCTTGTCTCCAACCAAACCTATCCTCTGTCCAAGTGTACAATTTAGAGAGATCGAATGGGTGGAGGTTTATAAGATCTGCGTCTCTAAACTTCATCTCTGTCCCATCTTCCCTTCGAACGAAGTACTGATTGTACCAAAAGTTTTTGTTCTTGGTGTGCTGAAGATTTATCCCCAGAACCTCTGTAATATTTTCCATTGAGAAGACCTTTGCCTTTGGTTGTGCCTTGTCCTTGTAGAACATTCTGGTTTCCTCTGAAATGATTTCTTCATTGAATGTAGACTCTAGCAGTAGATCATTTATACATCGGATATAGAGATACTTGTAAACAACCTCTTCGAGATCCTTCTTTATAGGGGATGGTGGAATTGGCTTTCTCATATCTTCCATGCCTTGGATTATCTGAGCTACTCGATCTAGAGAGGGCTTCACAAAGGGATATACGATTGGTAAGGTTGACAGAGGCTCTAGACCGAAAGCCCAGTCTTCATCCATGGGTTTGGGTGTAATGAAAGAGTCAAAGGCACTCTTCATAATCTACTTCGTGTTGGGTTGAATTTTGGGCTCTGGCTTCAGAGGTTCTATAGCTATTCCTTTTCCTTTGTCTTCTACATTGGGTTTGGTTTTAGGGGCTTCTGCAACTTTTGCGTTTGGTGTCTTTGTAGAACTTGGTAGTTGGGCAATAGTGGGAGAGTGAGCTGCAGAGGTGGTTGTTTTCTTTTTCTATTGAGGGTTAGGGGAGCTGCGGATAGTGGTTTTGTAGTTAATGCTGACAGATCCCCCTCCTCACGATGAGTAGAGGGACCAGACTCATCTGGCCCTTGTTCATCGTGTTTCCTCTTCTTCAGATTAGCCTCGGCTTGGCATAAAGAAGGTTCCTTCCTTTTCTTCTTCTGGTCAGCAAGATTTAGATTTGCCTTAGCAGAGCGTTCAATCAGTGAGTTGATGTTTTCTCATGTCAATGTTGAATTATTCACTTCATAGTCAGTCTTGAATTTCATCACGACAATAGTGTCCTTTACATCCTCTACTACTTTGTTGGCCTTGGAAGTGAAGTCATTGCCGGTTTTGTTCACCTTGGTCAGTAGAGCCTCTCCCATTTTGTGGAGCTCGGCCTTGGTTTCTTGATGGGATGGGAGGCTCACCTCTTCTTGGGTTTTGGAAGAGGGGGTTGCAGGGACCATGGCATTTCTGACCATTTCTGTGATTTCAGACTTGATGGCCTGAAGGACTTCTGTTGTAGACCTTGAAGTACTTGTAGAGGGTTCTGGAGCTTATTTCTGTTTGGTGACAATATTTTTTAAAGCACTTCAGAGCCTCAGTGTTTGCTTGAACGACCGTTGTCAATTTTTTGAATTATGCTTTTATGACAGTATCGGTCGAGGCATTGACAAGCTTCTAAAGTTCTTTGTCATTAGTATCAGAGGAAGCTTTTAAAGTATTTACATCCTCTGTGACTTTCTCTGATTTCTTGACCACGTCATGAAGGGTGGCGGTTGGGACCAATCTTTTAAACTGGCTTAAGTTGGTGTACACCACATCAACAAATGCCTTAAATTCGACTCTAGTGATGGGTGCAGATGGGTCAGCCTCTGGACCAACACATGGTCTAGATTGAGCCAAATCTCCTTGGCACCTTGGGAGCTATTTTTAGGTTGGTATCCTTAGGATTTCCATTGGATCCTAGATGCTCTTCAGAGGAAGAGCCATCTACTGATTTTCTGTCATCGTTTTTATCAAGTGATGATTCAGAGTCATGCACTTGAGCATCGATGAGTAGACTATGTGGTTGGTCTAGGACTGCAGAGTCTTTGTGCTCTCTCACTTGTTGCTCTGAACATCTATGGATGTTTCCCTCGTATGTAGAAAAGGCAAGAGATGTCTCTGCGTGGGTGGGTAACGTGCTCTGGGGAAACTGAGCACTTATTTCAATACCAACATCCTTTTGAGAGGATGTGGTTGTTTGGTTTTCCCCGACTATGTGTGGAGTAGAGAAGGAAAGAGGTTTCTCTGTATGGATGGTTTGGGTTTGGATTGGAGCATACACTCCTTCTTCAATACCCATCTCCACTAGACTTGCAGAGGTAGATGGGTGGCTTGCACAGGGGGGTGGATTGGTTGGTGTGCCATCAAGGGCATCTTTTTCTCCTAAACGATCCTCCTTCTCATTTTTCTCTCCTTCCTCCCCTTCACTCTCCTTCCCTTCATCAACCTCTTGCACTAGAACCTCCTCCTCTTCTGTAGGCTTAACCCTTGGTGGTTATGGCTCTATAGGAGTTGGTATATCCTCATACATGGATGCTAGACTTGCTAGAGCCTCTAGCAGTGGATTCTCAGCGATGTCCCCTATGGCTGGTGGACATAGACGTTCCACCACTTTGTTGTCAATTTCTACTACCATAGCAAGAGTGCTATGAGGTATTGAACCTTCTGCTCCTGCGTCAACCTCGGTGTTCTGAGGCTCCTAGGCACTTCTTCTAACTCTACAGGTTCTTCTTGATCGATTGCGGCTTGTACCTTTGGAGAGGGTACAGAGGTCTGAGTATTTTCAATGTCGGCTCTTTTCCTCAACCTTTTCTTCTTCTTATTTGGAGGCTCTTCGACCTCTGCGACTTCATTGACATGTGGGCTTGGATCCTCTACTTCTGTGGTTCTCTTTTTGGTTTTCTTTTTCTTTTTCTCCTTTCATCTCTCATCACTCCCCTCCCTTCTCTCTGATTTTTTCACCCGTTCTACTCTCACCTCACCTAATTCTCTGCCTTGTACTCCCTTTTGTGCTTATGGCCTAAGAAAAATCACAGTCTAACCCTCTGCGGCTCTATTTATGGAGGGGATGTAGGACTCGGTTCTGGCATACATATTCCCTCCTAACATCTCTACATAGGTAGGTTAGGAGTTTGGATGGAAGAGGTCTTGAATTGGGGTAGCTAGAAGGTAAGATGGTTGGCTTGTGAGTTGTCCTGGCATGCAACTTGATGACTTTACCTTCTGCGGGTAATTTGTTCTCCTCTATCACGGCATTTCCCAATAGTATAATGATGAACCTGTTATAGACCAAGGATGACAGATGCTTGTCTCTGCTTTGCTCGTCGCACTTCTTGACCACAATGTTGATCATTTCCCTCAGAATCAACTTGGCGTAGTTTAGAGGCAAGTCGAAGTACATTTCGTACATGATCCCTAAGATGTTGTGGCTCGACTGATCATGGCTTCCTATTTTGCTAGTGAGGGTTCGCTTAAGAATGGAAAATAGGACATTCCATAGAGGTGGGAGACATTGTCTCCTAAAGTCTGTCCTTTTGGTTATGAGCTTTCCATTACCAATGAATAGTAGAAAATCAAATATCTCTTTATCAGAGGACTCATCGGAGTAGTGGATCAAGTTTAGTTGGGTCTTGGTTGGGAGTTCAAAGTTATAGAAATAAGTTTCTTATTGATTCCTAGTTCAAGAACATCGTTTGCAGATGGTGTAGTTGCATATCCCATTATGGCAGGGCCAAACTTCTCATGTTTCTCATATCAATAGCTTTGCCAAAACTGTTGGACAAGTATGATTAATGCTGCTAGCACAACATGGTTAGTACTTCTGAGACAAATTAATACTGCTAAACAAGATTAATACGGCTTGATGAAGTTACTACTGCTAAGCATAATTAGTACTGCTAGTAGTTAGTACTGCTAAGGGTTACTACTGACAACTTCATTAATACTGCTGAACATGGTTAATGCTTCTAAACAAGGTTAGTACTGCTTATGAGATGAAGACTTCGTATGGCAATGAAGACAATTGTATTGATTGAAGATATTCATGGAAAGCTTGGAGATAACTATGGAAGATTATACTGAAGATCTTTTATATTTTGTAATGATCTTTTATTTTCAGTATATGTATAGACTTAGTCAGAATAGTTTAGTAAGTAATTTTTTGAGTTTTTGTTTTGATAGAGAGAATTAACCTCAAGGTTTATAATCCTAATTCTAGAGAAGTAGAATTCGTATTGGTGAGCCTGTTCATCAATATTGAGGTTTTGTTTGAAAACTTGTAGCTTTAATCTTTCAATAAAGTTTACAAGTTGTGATTCATATTCACTGTTTCATTGTTATTCTGAATATTAAAGTGTTATTCCGCAAACTCCTTTAATATTGTTTCTCAGTTAATACTGCTAGTTAGTTAATACTGCTAGTGGTTAATACTGCTCTCAGTTAATACTGGTAGTTAGTTAATACTTCTAGTGCTTAATACTGCTCTCAGTTAATACTACTAGTTAGTTAATACTGCTAGTGGTTAATACTGCTCTCAGTTAATACTGCTAGTTAGTTAATACTGCTAGTGGTTAATACTGCTTATGTCCCGAATTGTATAAATATCCTTTTTGCCCGCCTAAAAGCTCATAACGACTCTTTGAATACTATTCATCTTCTCTCTAATTCTTTTTTTTCCCTCAAGCACCTAGTAAGTTTCACGCAAGAACACTAAAGCTCAATGGCATCCATGGCGTTCATTGATGAGCACAACGAAATCGCGATGCTTCAAAAGCCGAAGCAGGCTGATGGATTTCACCAGATAGTCGATTTTCTCAAAACAAGCCATATCGCGTATGCCCTTACAGTGTCACCATCCATCTACATTGAGCACCAGAAACAATTCTGGGCAAATGCCACCATTGTTACTGAAAATGGTGTGCAAGTTATCAAGACAAGGGTGTGTGAGAAACCCTTGACAGTTTCTGAAGAGGTAATTCGCATTGGTCTACGTCTAGACGATGCCTCAGGTATCTCATCTATCTCTAATGATGAACTGTTTTCAAGTCTTACTAGAATGGGGTATGGAGGACCCTTGGGTGTTTTTAAGTTTTCAAAAGCTAAATTTTCTCCCCAATGGTGGTTCTTTGTCCATACCCTGATGCACTGTATTTCCAAAAAGACTACTGGATGGAGTGAGTTCACTAGTACCATTGCTTATGCTTTGTTCTGCTTGGCCACTGCCAGAAAGTACAATTTTTGAAAAATGATTTTCAATGACCTTGTGTCAAACTTGGGAAACAAAAAGAGTATTTATATGTACCCAAGATTTGTACAGGCAGTTATAACCAATGAATTGACGGATATGCCTCAATTTGATGAGGTATATGTACCTAAAATCGCCAAAGGTAAGGTCTTTTCAAATATGAAGAGATCTCCATTGGACTCGGAAGGAGTTGACACCCCATTGTTCTCTACAATGATGGTGGTGTCCCACAATCCAAAAGGTATGGCTTCAGGGTCAAGGCCCTCATTAGACCATCCCACTGAAAGCCAATCCCAATGCCAACCTTCAATCAGTATATCAATCCCACAGTCCCTTCTTCAAAAACCAACTTCACTAATCACCAATACATACATCAGGAAAAAGGTAAAGAAGGCTCCTTCCCTTCTTGTACGTTCACCTACAAAGCCTTTAAGCCCTCTAATGGAGAATTATCCATTAGAGAATATCTATAGGGAAACCACAGGGGTGTCTCCCAACCCCAAGGAGGTGCTCAATGAGGAGATGTATGAGCATATGGGTGAGCAGGCTGCCACTACTCCTGCTAGCACAGAGGAGGACAGTGGTAACATCAATAAGACCTCCCCCATGGCAACTTTGAATGAGAAATCATTCAAAGGTCCCAGGTGCCAAGAAACCAAGGGGGTGGAGGGTGCTTCTGCTAGGCAGAAGACTTCCACTACTAAAAGATCCCATGATCTTTCAAAAGGGGGTAACACTCCTGGAGAAGGTGAGGACAGATATGACTATAATGAATTGATGGAAACAATGGGCAACATCAATCTGGATGTCATCAAACAAGTCAAAGACATAGAAGAAATGAAAATGGTAATTATGTCTCAACAAGTACAGATTACCAAATTGAAGAAAATGGTGACAAGATTGGTGCAAAAGAAGAGGAGAAGACAGTTTCTTTTGAAGAAGAGGAAAAATGCTAATGATGCTTTCAACAAGGGGGAGAATTCAGAGGCTGAAGCAGAAAAGGAAAGTACATCTGAGATGGGATTTGGTGTTAAGGGGGAGAAAGTTGCAGAAACATAAGCACAAGCAGTAGAAACAGATAAGGTTCAAGCAGCAGTAGTAACAGAACAGGTAGCAGCAGTAACAGGGCTATCTGTTGAAGAATTGGAAATAGCAGAAACTTTGGTAAAAGCAAAGAATGACACTCCTAAAGCTACTCAAAAGGCCAAGGGAGTGGTCATCAATGATGGAGGCCTTGAAAAGAAGGGAAAAGAAAGAAGTGAGGCAGGTTTGAAGGATCGAAAGGGTAAAGCTAAGATGGTTGAATCTGAACAAACTTCAAAGAAGAAGAACGAGGTGGAGTTAGATGAAGAAGTAGCAAACAACTCCAAGCTGAGATGGAAAAGGAGGAACAACTCCAATCAGAGAAGGACAGAGAGCTTGCACTGGAGATGGACAGAAAGCTCAATGAAGAATATCAAAAGAGCATAAAAACTGCAGCTGAAGTCAAGAAAATACCAGTCAAAAGAATGCCAGTCAAAAAGCAGAAAAGACAACCTTCCAAGACCTTTTTGGCCAATCAGGAAAGGAGAAAAATGATAAATTTTCTGAAAGGTTCAATTGGTGTCAAAGGAGAGATGTTTACTAATATGGCATACAGTCAAGTTGAGGAGCTCTATAAAAAGGAAATGGCTAAGCTTCAAGGGGACTCCTCACAAAGGGAAGAGGCTAAAAGAAGGATGAAGGAGAGACATGATCTAAACATTCAACAACCATTCTCTGAGGAAGTCACTCCTACCAAAGAAAAGGCTGAAGAAACTAAAGAAGAGAATGTTGGTATGGAAATGAAATCTGGAAAGAGAATAAAGACCATAGCTTCCAAGAAACAGTCCAAAAAGCCAAGGGTTGAAGAAGCTGAAATAGAGGCAGAACCTTCAGTTACACCTTCAGCAGAATCTGTGCAGAACCCAGAGCAGTCCAATAAGCAATCTGATGAGCAAGTGACTCTTTATCTGACTGTAATAGAACCAGTTCAGGCTGTTCCCATTTCTGTGAAAGCCCCAGAAGTCATCTTTTGGGATATTCTGAGAGACAACAGAATGGATTACTTCAGGATTAAAAGAGTTGGTGATGTATTTGAAGTATATTCAACTTGGGGGAAAGTAATCAGAAGTTGCTCCAGAGCTGATCTTGAAGAGATGCATAAAGTGGGAATAAAGCTTTATGAACATGTTTTGAAAGGAACTGAAGAAAGTCTACTCAAGATTGCAATGGAATATCTTTGTATGATGTTTGAACCAGAAAAAGTGGTTTACAGAATCAAGGATCTACATCATGAGTATGTGTTTAAGAAGATTGATAAGTGGATACTCTTTGAAAACTGTGGTGTATACATGATCACAATTGATAACTGTTATCATGAGTACTACCTAGTGGAAAAAGTGTATGATCATAGCAGGGAGAAGCTGAATGGGATGCTGAAAGCTAAGCTAGTATGTGCAAATGAATCAAAAATGGCCAGAATTGTGGTAAGAAGAACAATTAATCAAAGTCTGGGTCTGGATCCGAATTTGGGCAACTAAGCTGTAGTGTTGAAAGCATCTTGAAGACCATAAATGAAGAACTTGACTTCTCTTTTCAAAAGTCAATTTAGGGGGAGATTGTTGGGAATTCAGAATTTGCACAAGTATGATTAATGCTGCTAGCACAACATGGTTAGTACTTCTGAGACAGATTAATACTGCTAAACAAGATTAATACTGCTTGATGAAGTTACTACTGCTGAGCATAGTTAGTACTGCTAGTAGTTAGTACTGCTAAGGGTTACTACTGACAACTTCATTAATACTGCTGAACATGGTTAATGCTTCTGAGCAAGGTTAGTACTGCTTATGAGATGAAGACTTCGTATGGCAATGAAGACAACTGTATTGATTGAAGATATTCAGGGAAAGCTTGGAGATAACTATGGAAGATTATACTGAAGATCTTTTATATTTTGTAATTATCTTTTATTTTTAGTATATGTATAGACTTAGTCAGAATAGTTTAGTAAGTAATTTTTTGAGTTTTTGTTTTGATAGAGAGAATTAACCTCAAGGTTTATAATCCTAATTTTAGAGAAGTAGAATTCGTATTGGTGAGCCTGTTCATCAATATTGAGGTTTTGTTTGAAAACTTGTAGCTTTAATCTTTCAATAAAGTTTACAAGTTGTGATTCATATTCACTGTTTCATTGATATTCTGAATATTAAAGTGTTATTTTGCAAAACTCTTTAATATTGTTTCTGAGTTCATTATTCTTGTTAAGAATTAGATCCTGACAGGTATTTATGGTGAGAGGGTTAAAAGATTAGGTGGTATAATATAAATATTTGAGATCCGCAATGAGTACATAGCCATTTTGAATAAACGTTTCAAAAACGACGGTACAGATCACTACCCGATGCACGATCAAGGACGTGCGCCTCCCACTATGCTCACGGGCGTATCATTTGCTATACCCAAATGCCTGTGACTTTCAAAAGAAACCGCACCCCATAATGCATTTGGAAAAATTTACAAGGGTTGATAGTTACAGAGGCTCTATTGTTCAAGGAGCTTCTACAATCTGGGGTTGGCATAGTACTTCGATAGAGTGACAACTTTTTCTGACCCAAAAGATTAGACGGAAAATGAAATTATCACGGAGAGTCTTTATGGGTGTAGAGGCTTTGTTACATCTTGCTGAGGTTCTGTGAGTGGTCGCAGAGGCTCAATGACCAAAAATTTATAATTAAAGAAAGATTGTAAGGATCTTTGACCAATCAAAGTTTTGATTTATTTCATGGGGTAAGTTTGGACATTTATGAAAGTTCGTATTCGATAAATGTGTTTTTGACACATGGTTGTGCGAAGAGCTTACCTTAAACTACAATCTTCTCGATGGAATGACTCCTTCTGCTTCCCCTTGAATGATCAACTTCTGTGATCAGATTCAAGGTCTTCTTCTGCTCCCCCTTGACCTATGCTTGGATCAAATTTGATAAGTTATGCACATGACATAGATCAAAGAATCATAAGATGATGAACATCACGATCAAAGAAAAAGAAACTATTATATAAGTAGAAGTAAAACTATACATGCATAAATGAAGCTATACAAACTAAAGCGAAAAAATATGTACACCATAAGCTCTCTTACAAGGTATAGAGGTTATGTGGATCAACTCAAGTTAAGAATAGCCAGCTTACCAACTAGAAATGAGAATCCCTTCTCGTCTAGAGCTTTAGTGAATAAGTAAGAAAGATGATAATTTGTGGGCACAAAGTACATCTCTATTGTGCCCTGCTCTACATGATGCTTTATAAAGTGGTACCTGATATCAATGTGTTTGGTTTTTGAGTGCTTAACAGGATTTGCAGAGATCACAATGGAAAATTTTCAATCACAGAGGATTGAAGTCTTCTCGATATCTAGACCATATTCTCGCAGTTGGGTTCTCATCCATAGAACTTGTGAACAACAACTAGCGGCAGCAACGTATTCAACTTCTGCAGTAGATGTAGACACACAATTCTGCTTCTTAGAAGTCCAACTCACAAGTTTTCCTCCTATAAATTGGCAACTTCCAGAGGTGATTTTTTGGTATAAATTGCATCCTCCATAGTCTGAATCTGTATAAGCCATAAGATCAAAGCCAAAGTTCTTTGGATACCAGAGGCCAAGATCATTGGTTCCCTTAAGGTATCTGAAGATCCTCTTGACAGCATAAATATGGGATTCCTTTGGGTTAGCTTTAAATCTTGCACAAAGACATGTGGCAAACATTATATCTAGTCTACAAGAAGTTAAGTATAGAGAGACCCTATCATCCCTCTGTATAGTTTACAGTCCACATATTTACCCTCTGGATCTACATAGAGCTTGGATCCAGTGGCCATAGGGGTTTTCATTGCAGAAGAGTCAGAGAGCTTGTATTTTGAAAGTATGTTAGAGACATATTTGGATTGATTAACAAATATTTCCTCTATGGTCTATTTGACTTGATGCCCGAGGAAGAAGGTTAGTTCTCCCATCATGCTCATTTCAATCTCACTCTTCATCAATGTCTCAAACTTTTTGCAATAATTTTCATTTGTAGAACAAAAAATAATATCACCTACATATATTTATACAAGAAGAATCTCACCTTTTCTCTTCTTGAAAAATAAAGTAGCATCAATAGTACCTCTTTCAAAGTTATTGGCAAGCAGGAAGTTTGAGAGTCTATCATACCATGCTTTGGGGGCCTATTTTAGTCCATACAGATCCTTGTCCAGGTAGTATACATGGTCAGGATACTTTGCCCTGGTGGTTGTTGGACATAAACTTCTTCTTGTATTTGACCATTCAGAAAAGTTGGCTTTACATCCATTTGGTAGACCTTAAATCCTCTATGGGATGTGAAGGCTAGGAAGATCCTAATTGCTTCAAGCCGTGCAACAGGGGTAAAAGTTTCTTCATAGTCAATCCCTACTTCTTGGCAATATCCCTTAGCCACCAATATTGCCTTGTTCCGAATGACCACCCTATCTTCATTCTTTTTGTTCTTAAAGACCCATTTGGTCCCTATTGTAGTTTTTCCTTTCGGCATAGGCACTAGGGTCTACACCTTGTTGCGCTCAAACTGCAGAAGCTCCTCTTGCATAGCCTCTATCTAGTTTGGATCATCAAGGGCCTTAGAAACCTCCTTAGGCTCGATAATACTAACAAAGTTTGTAAAGAAATAAAAGTTTGCAGTAGCGGATCGAGTTTTGACATTATCCAATACCAATAATTTGACTTTGCGAATGACTTTTGGTCTATCGAGTCATTCTAGGAAGATGGTCATTGGAAGCATTAAGTTTTACTTCTGTGATTAGTTCTTCAGGCACTAGAGCAGCTTCTGTTGTAGAAGGTTGTTCATTCGTGCTCATGACAGGAGTGGAGTCGACTGCTTGAGTTGAGGTAGGGACCTTAGTGGTACCTTGATTGGAGTTCTCAGATTGCACTGGGATGAATCCTATGTGTTTGATGAAGTATGATCATTGACTTGAATGGGTATGGAGTCTTGTTTTTCTGCGTTCTCTGCTTGCTCCCCTCAACAGTTGGACCTACAAAAGTAGTGGAAGAGGATGAAGTAACATTAGGACCAGTTAGGGATGTACCAATTTGGTCCGCAGAGAGGTCATCTTCATTAAACATTTCCTCGTTAAACATTTTCTCGAATAAGTTATTTAACCCATTTTCTCGAGTAGATGTTTCACCAGAGGCTTGCAGTTGGTGTTTGAGTCCTAAGCTGATTTGCTCAGAAGTCACGTGAAAAGAGTAATCAAATGATACATTAATACTTTCCAGTATTAACTTCGGTTTTAGCATATAAACTATGTAGGCCTCGGAGATTACTGAATAGCCAATGAACATGGCTTCATCAGCCTTACGATTAAACTTTCCAACATGCTCTATGTCATTTAAGACAAAGCATCTGCATCGAAACACATAAAAGAACTTGATATTTGGCTTCCTCTGGTTGATTAGATGGTAAGGAGTCTTTGAGTGCCTTTTCACTATCAGAGATCTGTTCTGAGTGAAGCATGTTGTTGAGATGGCTTCTGCCCAAAAAGAAGTTGATAGACCAGTAGCAGTGAGCATAGTTTTGGTATCCTCCACTAGTGTTCGATTCTTCCTTTCGACAACACCATTTTGTTGTGGAGTTCTTGCGGTAAAAAAGTTATGTGATATCTCTTATTCAATAAGATAGGCTTCAATGGTTGAATTTTTGAATTCATTACAATTGTCATTTCTTAGCTTTTGTACCTTGATTTCATTAAGAACTTCAATTTTTTTCTTGAGAGTGATTAGTACTCGAGGAACATCAGACTTCTTTTTAACAAACTCAACCCAAGTATATCTTGAGAATTCATCTATTAGTACAAGAATGTACTTTTTTGCCACCTAGACTCTGTACAGGTATTGGACCACATAGGTCTACATGAAGCATATACCGAGGCCTAGGGCAGGACACATCTGACTTGGTTTTATAGGAAGCTCTTTTGAGTTTGCCCATTTCACAAGCAGAGCATAGATGATCTTTGTCAAATTTTATGTTGGGAAGACCACTCACCAAATTGATTTTAACAATCTTGTCAAGAGTATGAAAGTTTATATGACATAACATGTTATGCCAGAACCAAGCTCTTTCGTTCTTACTTGAAACAAAACAACTCTTTTCTTCATTATTAGTTGCTTTGAAGTGCATAAGGTACAAACCACCTCTTCTATCGGCACGAAGAAGCTTTATGCTTGTTCCTTCACACAACAGAGAGAAATATTTCCATTTGAACATTACGTCGAAGCCATTGTCGCAAAGTTGAGTAAGACTCGGAAGATTGTGTTGAAGGCCATCCACATATGTAACTCTACAGACATCGACGTCCTCCTTGGCTATGAATCCGTAGCCTTTAATTTGACCCTTCTTGTTGTCTCCAAAGGTTACAGAACCTCCTCCATATTTTTCTTTGTATGAGGAGAGTAACCCTCTATCGCCAGTCATGTGCCTAGAGCACCCAGAGTCTAGATACCATATGGGCACACACTGCTTCTACTATACGGATTAACGAGATTTAGGTACCCATTTCCAAATGGGTCTACCTTTGTTAGGAGTCTTTAAGGTTTCCTTAACATCCTTAGGTTTGGCATTATCTTCCTTGACAGAAGGACGATTTTGCTTCTGTAGACCCTGTAATTTGGCATTCTTAGCTTTGGGTCTCGAGAGGAAGTAGTGTGGACCATAGAAATATTGGCTTAATTTAGGCATGAGATGGAAACAGGTGTAATGATTAACACCAGAAGCAAGTTGCTTAAAACCTTCATTGAATTTATTAAAGGTGGGTACAAAGAACTTTTGGTTACAGTCTTTCCTAGCATCAGACTTCCTTTTACAGAAGGACCTATCTAGGCTAGACTTATTTTTACTAAAACTCCACTTCGGATGGCTCTTTGGTTGGACCCGCCCTCTGTCGTATCAATCCATTTATGCTTTTGTTGCCATGTTTATTTTACATGATTGGGCTTTGAATGTCTTGGAGCTTTAGGACATTGAAATGACATTTCCTTCTCTTTGTTCAAGCTCAAGAGAAATCTTAGCTTATAGGCACATATCTAGAAAGTAAGGGCAAATAGGAATCCTTGTAGTGCTCACTTTAGGAGAGATCATTCTGTTAATAATGCCAGAGGGTAATTTAGATCCCTCTAGTTTGCAAGGTATTACTTCTAGCTCAACAGGGCCAGTCTCTAGATCAACAGAGGTTGAGTCGTTCTCAGAATCTGAGTCTGTATCAAGAAAGTCTCTATGACTGGAGGCATAATCTTCTAGCGATGTACTACATTTTCCTTCATCATTTTCCTTTAAGGTGTTTAAGTCTTTTAGCATGCAGGGAACAACTTCAGGAACTTTTAGGCCCACAATCAAATCTTGTTCAAAGATTTCATGTATGACATAGGTCATATCAGGACTATTGAAAAGGTGATTTTCATATTTGTCTTGTAAATCATTTTCAAAAAGTTTTAACAATTTTCCTTCTGCAGAGGCTAGAACAAACTCAGATGCCTTAGAGGAATGTTCCTTTTCAGGAGTTATCATGCACACAAAGGCCATTTGAGTATGTGTTTGTAGATGCCCAAACTTGAAGAGTCCAATCTAATTTTGGGTCAGATACTTCTTTGGTTTAGAATCTCTTTTGACATAGGTTGAGGATGACAAACCTTTGTTTTCATATCAAACATTTGTCATCAACAAGGGACTTCTCTCATATGGTTCTCAAGAGGTTCTGGGCCTCTAAAATGCATAAGTTAGGTTAGGAAAACCTTATTTTTGAACTTTCCCAAGGTAGAAGATAGATGATAAAGTTTGATTTCGTTTACTTCCAGTATAGGGGTCAATATCACTGATCCCTATACCTCTTCTAGCAACTTGGGTATTTTCCTTTTCATGCACCTTTTGTACATCCTAATACTTCCTTATCAACAGATCTCTGTCGAGCAAGTCTTGATGGAGAATTTCTCTTTCTTTTTGAAAAACGTTTTTCAAAGCAAGAGTGTTTAGTCTGTCACTTTCATTGTCCTTAAGATCTTTAATTTTATTCATCAAGGCTTGATCAAGAGAGATAACCTTTTCCTTTAAAGATTTTCTTTCTTTTATGTGTTCAGCCTCAAGGTTTTTCTTTTCAAGGAAGAATTTGTCCTTTTCTTGGGTGAGAAGTCTGGCTTCTCGTATGAGCCATTACGGGATACTATGGCTCTCTCTCCCTCTAGAAGAAGATTAGGGTTTTTCCATAGACGTGTTTGATTGATTTCCAGGTAGTTATATGTGTGGATTGACATTTGATTAGTTCTCTCATCATCTTCTAGGGTGTTCTGTGTGTTTCCTTTTGTATTTCTCACGCTATAAGTGTCGCGGCGGTGACAAAGAGTTGTGGTTGTGCGACGAAGGGTTTAGCCAGCGCTACTTTTGCTTCCTGCTAGGAATCGCCAAAGGTACCTACTTTTTGATCATTGTGTTTCTCATCTATCGATAAGCATCCTGCGAAGGCTTAGATCGAGTTTAAGCATCCCACTTTCTTGGGGTCTTCGTTACTGGATCTAGGGTTAGCGGGGGGCTGCCATAAGGTGGGCTTAAATAATCGATAGGTCGGCCTAATGGCGGAGGGTGCTAAGGGGTGTGAGGCGGCTGTTGGTAAGGAGGGTGAACCTCCATGGGGTTGGGGACGTTGACCCCACGAACCATTCGACGAACAGTGAGGACTGGGTGTATGGAGATGTTTCGATTTTGCGAAGGGTACCTAATGCGGCGGATTCTAGGGTTTCATGCTCGGTTAAACAACAGGAGGCAACGGGGGATACTCGACTAGAGAAACAACAGGTTGGGCGGACATAGGTTTTTGATAGGCTCTCTCGTGAAAAGGTGGATGAATGACTCAAGTTTGATGTTGGCGAGAAGAGCAAGCTAGCTTTTGCAGCTGTTGTGGGTGGTAAGCAACATTCATCCTTAAAATTCTTCCCTCTCGAGGATAAGGTACAATCATGTATTAAGATCCCTATAGAACTTGCTAGGGAGGCTGTTAATTCGTACCGTACAACATTATACGGGTATTTTTTAGGCCCTCGACTACATTTACTAGTGGTACAACGGTATGTTAAGAATGCATGGGAGAAATATGGTTTGTGTGATGCGATGATGAATGATAATGGCATCTACTTTTCTAAGTTTCACGATGATGGTGGGAGTAACCAATTGATTGAAGTTGGACCTCTAATGATTAGAGGGGTTCAATTATTCGTTTCGCCGTGGGATCATACCAAGGGGCTGTCGAGACCGGTCCACACTACCTGTTCGGTATGGGTTAAACTACACAATGTTCTGTTGGTCGCTTTCAATCGGAATGGAATAAGTCGTATAGCTAGTGCACTTGGAATACCAAAACAAATGGATTCGAGCACGACTTTAATGTGTGATAAGGCTTTGGGAAGACCGGGGTTCGCTAAGGTTCTAGTTGAAACATCGGTCGTTGTAGAACTAAAAAGGGAGTTGGAAGTGGTAGTCCCAAACATTCATGGAGGATGGGATGTGAGGGTCAAGATAATGGCGGAATACCTTTGGAAGCCGGTGCAATCCTCACATTGCCTTGTTTTCGGACACAAGTCGAGCTGGTGCGTGAAAGGGAAGTGGCTCGTAAAACTTATGGGGTAAACAAGCGAAGGTGGATTCGGAGGGGTTTAGAACAGTGGAAAAGAAACAATGGAGACAGAAACCAAAAAAGCAAACAAATTTGAACGAAGATCCCTTAGCGAAGGGTAATGACACAAATGCGGATTAAACGGCTAATACAATTAACATGGCTTCGGTTCAAGCCATGCATGAGGGTTCCCAGTCAGTGTAGGGGGATCCGGTAGGAGTGACAAAGGAAAACAATAAGGACAAGGCAAACGGATTGCAACCAGTGGCTGAACCCCCCACCACAGCCATTGAAAATAGAAACAACGGGCACACCACTCTCCAAAAAGATTCCTACTGTTAAATTGGTCATTGGCACATTTCGGTCATGCAGGTTACCTGTTCGTAACATAGTCTCGACTATGAAATGCTCAAACTGCTTCGACCAACTCTCGGAGGATGATGGGGAATGTGAAGATATCGTATTTTTGGATGACATACCCCCATGCAAGATATGAGGTGTGGAAGTTGGAATGGAACAAGTACATGCGGGTTCGTCAAACGGTTAGTAATGATTAACCTTGATACTTGGAATATATGGGGTATAAATTCCACAATTAAGCAAAAGGAAGTAAAAAGTTTAATTCAATGTAATAGTGTGGGTCTTTGTGCTATTGTTGAGTCTCATATGAAGCCGGATTCTTTAAAGGATGTCTGTGCCCGCACGTTTGGTCATTGGTCTTGGTGTTCTAATCATGTTCATTGTCAAAATGGTACTCGCATAATTATTGCATGAGATATTCGGATCCTAGACCTTATGGTTTTCGAAACCCACAATCAGTCCATCCATTGTGAAGTATGTCTTAAGGGTGAGCATAATTCTTTTTTCATAACTATTGTGTATGGTGCTAATATTGATATGGTTAGAAGGGAATTGTGGTCGAGGCTTCGGAAATTCAAGGTCCTTATCGGTTTCATGCTGTAGATCATAATGGGGGATTTCAATGCTATGTTGTTCCCTCATGATGGTGTAGGAGGCTCTTCTTGTTGAAACAAAGACATGTCAGATTTTTATGTGTGCGTTGAGGACATAGAGGTGTTCGATATCTTTTACACATGAATACAATAAACTTGGTGCCAAAAAAGAATTGAGGAGGGGGCATTAAAAGAAATCTGGATCGGGTGCTTGCAAATACAGAATTCACCTCTCCAACAATTTTATCTTTTAAGGGAGGGACTCGTAAGAAGGTTTGGGGCTTCAAATTTGACAAATTTTTTGGTTGAACATCCCTCATTTTTGCAAGTTGTTAAGGATCTTTGGGAAATTCCGGTTAGTGGCTCCTTTATGTACAAGCTTACTTGTCGCTTAAAGGCCCTTAAGGGCCCCCTTCGGCGACTTCAAACTTCTTATGGTAATTTGTCGGATCGTGTGGATGCGTTGAAAAAGGAGCTAAATGTAATCTAAACATTGTGTGATGTATATCTGGATAACACTGATCTCGTGGAAGACCTTTGTCATATTCGATGTGCCTACCAACAAGCATGTTGGGACGAAGAATGTGCCGCTAGACAACGTGCTAAAATTAAGTGGCTCAATGAGGGGGACCAGAACACAATTTTTCCATAATGTTGTTAAAGAAAAAAGGCATGCTACTAATATCCATTTGGTTTGTAACTCAATGGGTGTCTTTGTTCATGGTGATGAGGTTGCAAGCTTTTTTTGTTGACCATTTCAAGTCGTTTTTAGGAACAAAGGAATATGGGGTCGATGCCACCATGCCAATCGAGATGTTTACAAAAAAAATTATCATTATACAAATCTCTACTCATGATTTGGCCAATCTCCTCCGAGGAAATTCGTAATGCTCTTTTCCAGATTGGTAGTGACAAAGCTCTCGGTTCAGATGGGTTTTCCTCAAAATTCTTCGAAAAGGCATGGGACGTGGTGGGTAAGGACATGGATATAGCGGTGCATAATTTTTCTACAATGGTCACCTTTTAAAAGAGGTAAACCATACTCTTTTTTGTTTTAATTCCAAAGGTTACTAATGCTACTAAAGTGACATACTTTCACCAGATAGCTTGTTGCTCTGTTTTGTATAACTGTATCAGTAAGGTGATCGTTGATCGTATGAAATAATTCTTGGATGGTTTGGTGGATGCTTCCCAATCGTCCTTCATTCCGGGTAGACGAATAGCCGATAATATGCTTATGGCGCATGAACTTGTCTCGGGCTATCAAAAGAATGCAGGACCTCCCCGTTGCGCATTCAAAATCGATATCAGAAAGGCCTACGATACGGTTGACTGGGATTATTTATTAACGATGCTTAAGGGATTTGGTTTCCATCCAGTCATGCTGAAATGGATAAAAGAAATGGTTACTACTTCTTCTTATTCGATCTCTATGAAGGGAGACTCCCACGGGTTCTTTAAAGGTGGAAAGGGACTAAGACATTGTAACAAATTATCGCCTTATCTTTTTACCCTAGTCATGGAAGGTTTTGCTATGATTTTTAAAAGTTGTATTAGAGAAGCGGAGGATTTTGGTTTCCATAAGGGATGTCGAGATCTAGATATCAAACATTTATGTTTTGCCGATGATTTGTTCGTGTTCATACGAGGGTATGTTTGTTCTATGGAGGTTCTTAAAAGAGCACTCCATATTTTCAAAACTTCGTCCGGATTATCTCCTAGAATTGAGAAGAGTGAGGTTTTCTTTGGGAACGTTCCGGATAACACTAAGACCTCAATTCTTGAGTGTTTACCTTTCCGTTCTAGAGTGTTTCCCATACGCTATTTAGGGGTGCCTCTATTACCCGTTCAGCTGAAAGCGACATATTTTGGGATTCTTGTAACCAATGTTAAAGCTTGTATACAAACCTGGAAATCAAAGTTCCTTTTTTTGTGGCCGAAGGAAACTCATTGTTTCAGTCTTGCAATCATTACAGCTCTATTGGATGTCTACTTTCCTTCTCCCTTTGGGCGTTATTCATGAAATTGAGTCACTTTTTTGAGACTTCCTTTGGTGTCAAGGCAATAGCTCTAAAGGTAGATGTCGGCTTGCATGGGAAGAGGTGTGTAAACCCATCTCGTGTGGTGATCTCGGCTTTAAGAGATTGGGGGTGTGGAATCGTGCTCTTCTTGCTAAGCATATACATGACTTGTTGAGAAACCATAACTCTTTATGGGTTCTATGGGTTCATTTGTACAACATTCGATCTTCGCACTTATGGACAACTAAGAAATCTCCTCAATGGTCTTGGGTCTTTCGTAAAGTTATGGACCTTATACCTCAACTTAGATGTTTCTTCATGTCCAAACCGGGTAATGGTGCTATAACCAACGCTTATGAATATAGATGGATTTCTTGTGGCCATATGTCGGGCTTCATTTCGTACATATTTATCTATTCAGAAGGCCTCTCACCGAGCACTACAGTCGGTGATCTTGTTGATCACTACAATGGAGCATGGTCGATTACTTGGGTGCAAAGGTATGATGTTCTTGCTTCAAATCCTCTTCCTATTTTGTGCAATGATAGAAGGGACAAAGTGGGGTGGGTGAACCTCTAGAATTCGGTTGCTGACTTTTCCGTGAAGGTGGCGGCCAATACGCTAGTAGGCCCTTTTTTGACTGTCAATTGGTTTAAATCTGTTTGGTCTTTGGGGTTCATTCCAAAGCATGCGGTGTGTCTATGGGTTTCTTGTCACAAAAGGCTCCCGGCTCAAAATCGTGTGATGGTTTGGAAACATGAACCACCGGATATGACGTGTGCTATTTGTTCCATGTGCATGGACTCTCATAACCACCTCTATTTTTGTTGCTCGTTTGCTAATGAGGTTTAGAATAGTGTTTGCAAGGCAGTTGATTGGCATGGCTTCCCAGATACGTAGGATGAAATTCTTTCGTCTTTAAAGGATACGAGAAGAGCACCCAAGTGTCTCATTCATAAATTGAGCCTGGAGGTGGTGGTATACTTTGTCTGGCAAGAAAGGAACCGTCGAATTTTTTCTAATAAAAAGCGTGATGCGCCTTCTGTTGTTAAAGAAATCTTGGGGACTGTTTTGCTGTGTGAGACTTGGAAGAAGAAGAAGAAGAAGAATTCGAGACCTCTTGATTATGGTACGTGATTGGGTTTTTTGGGTTAAGTATTAGGGTGATGTTCTTGGCTATGTTTCTGTAGTTGGTGTTTCTCTTGTAGTCTTTGCTTATTTTCGTTGATTGCTGCTTGGTACGGTGTTGTAACCAAGTTTTTTTCTTTGTTGTTTAGGGTTTGCCTTGGTTGTTGCCTTAAACGCTTGTTTTTCTTTTTCTTCTTAATGATATTGCCTTGAGTTTTCATCTAAAAAAAGTCTGGCTTCTCGTTCATAGAAGGCAAGTTTCTTTTCTAGATCTGAACATGCGAGTTCAAAAGCATGGAATTCTTCTTTTAGTTTAAGTAATTTAGATTCTGTGTCATCAGAGTAAGAGTCAAAAGTGGATACCTCACTTTCAGCATTAGAGGTGTTGAGCTCTGCCATCCCACAGAATAATGAATTTCGGTCGCCCTCATCTAATGATTCATCAGAGACCCAGTTATCCTGTTTTGTCCTTAAAGACCTCTGAGCATAATACTCAACCTTCTTTTTGTAAAACGCATAGTCTCAAACTAGAAATCCCTTGGTAGGTTGACCTCTGCATTCTGCGTCAAAGTTTTCAGACTTTCCACACTTGAAGCATGTGTTTTTCTGTGGGCCCATGGCCTTAGCTTTGTCACCTCCTTTGTTCCCTTCTTTCTAAGGACCCCTCTGTGGGTACTCCACTTGTCTCTGTTGATACTCTCCCAGTCTCTTATCGTTTCCTCTCCTCTGTTGGTCCACGTACACTTCTCTCCCATATCCTCTTGGTTCATATCCCGGTGGTGGTCCATGTGGTCTTTGGTCATGGTAATCTTTGTCGCTCTGTGATCCATGACCTTGGAACTAACCACTTCTATCATCTCTCTCATCCATTTATCTATTGAACATCAGATTCTTCTTGAGTCCACGGTTGACCTCCTTAGTTATCAATGCTAAAGATTAGGCAATTGAAGCCATGTTTATCTCCTCTTCCTCAGAAGCTTCTTCTTCATTGAGAAGTTAGAATCAAACTCTGTGATTTTTATAACATCTGCTTTTACAAAACAAATCAGTGAACTACAAAAGACACTTGAAGAGTTAGAAGATGAGAAATGTGATCTCAAATTCAAACTTGAGAAGTCTTTTGAGGAAAATAAAGAGCTTTCCAAAGAGTTAAATAATTTGAAAGCTGATTTGTTTAAGCAAAATTTAAATGAGAAAAAGATGTTTGAATCTAAAAAATGGAATGTTCATTCAAATCTAGAGTTTGAGACTACTACTTCCAAAATCTCTATTGTTTATTTTGAAATTCCTGAATATCCTCCAAGCATATTTGAAAAAGGAGAGTCTTCTGGTACTTTAAAGAAAAATTCATATCTTAAGAAGAAAATTGACAAGGTTTCATTTCTTGTTTCAGATTTAAGAAATCAAAATGATAAAGGAGAATGGGTGAAGAAAAAATGTGAAAAGAAAGTTGTAGAAAGTAAAAGCAGTGTTACTGATAGTGATGGTTTGAAATGTAAAAGTTCTAACGATTCAAACCGTTAAAAGTGTATGAATGTTTGTACTCAATTTGATAAATCAAAATTGTTGACATTTACTCGTAAGAACTTTATTTGTAAACACTATCGTGACAAT